>OW121848.1:76735469-77985469 GCA_933228895.1 Platycnemis pennipes
GCCAAAGCCCTTCATCCTCTTAGGAGACTTTAACGCCCACAATACCCTGTGGGGAAGTCCAAGGGACCAGTGCAATAGAAGAGGCCGTATTATATCATCCTTCGTAAATGATTTTAACATATTCTTATTAAACAACGTGGAAAGAACACGGTTCAATAGTCATACTGGCGACTTTTCCACAATTGATCTAGCATGTGTTCGAGTAGTCTAATGACTAAGCTCAAATTATCAGTTCACAATGACCTGTGTGGGAGTGATCACTTCCCCCTTTTTATTCTTAAAGACCAGAAGACCAGAACTTATTAGACAAGCCAACTGGATAGTCCGTAAGGCAGAATGGTCAGCTTTTAAAACACTTTGATTTTAATTTTGACTCGCATCTCAATGGAGCACAAAACGTCTAAAGATTGACCAAATGCATCCTGGAAGCAGCAGATGTCAGTGTCCCCCGTTCTAAAGGAATCTTTCCTCGACCGGTGGTTCCATGGTGGAACGTTGAGTTGATAATGCAAATAAGACGCGAAAAAAGGCGCTACGAATATTTAACAAATTTCCCACCGAAAGGAACCTTGCCTCCTTTCGACGATTGCGAGCGGAAGCTCGGGAGGTAGTAAAGCAGGCTAAGAAGGATTCTTGGATAGAATTCGCGTCTGGAGTCAACAATAGGACTCCCATTAAGCAGGTGTGGCAAAGAGTAAAAAGCATTTCTGGCTCCCGCGTTGAAAACTGTATTAACCACCTGAAAATAGATAACGAAATAATCACTACTCCTGAAGACATATGCTGCACGTTCGGGCGTCTACTTGAGGAGCGTTACAGCAATAATAGCTATGACCGGGATTTCTCTAATTTTAAAATGTGTATGGGATCGAAAATCATTAGTTTTAAAGAGAAAGATGACACCGAGTCCAGCAATATTCCATTTTCAATGGTGGAATTAACGTCCGAAATTACCGATTCCCGGGACACATCTCCAGGTGTAGATGATATCCACAACGCGTTCCTTCGGAACTTACCGGACACGGCGTTGCCGGATGTTCTAAGGACGCTCAATCAAGTGTGGACTGAAGGAATTCTCCCTCAATCCTGGCGGGAATCGGTGGTGGTCCCTATCCACAAGCAAATCAAAGAACGCGGCGACGCAGAGAACTATAGACGAATTCCTTTAACAAGTTGCCTGTGCAAAGTTATGGAGAAAATGGTTAACCGCCGTCTCATCTGGTGGTTGGAAAGAGGGCAATTTCTCTCGAATTCCCAGTGTGGATTTCGGCGTGAGAGATCAACCATTGATCATCTACCGGACACTTCATATAGGAGGCATTCCTTACACAGCAGCACGTAATTGCAGTTTTTTTCGACATAGAAAAGGCTTACGACCGAGTCTGGCGACACAAGATCCTAATGACTTTACACAAATGGGGACTAAGGGGAAATCTACCCGTTTTTATTCGCAACTTCCTAACAGGTCGAGTGTTCCAGGTGAGAATAGGGCAGCACTTATCGCAGTTTTACACTCAGGAGAACGGCGTACCTCAAGGTTCCGTGTTGAGTGTTACGCTATTTGCTGTGGCGATTAATGTCATAATGGATTGCGTCAGTACACCTGTGATGGGATCCCTCTTCGTGGACGATCTGGCGATTTTCTGCAGAGCAACAAGGCTCTCTAACGCAACAAGGCTCTCTAACGCAACAAGGCAGGCCCAACTTACGATCAATAAACTTGCTCAACGGGCCCGGAGAAATGGATTCCACTTCTCCTCCGAGAAAACAAAGTGTGTCCACTTCCACAGGGCTAGAGGAAACCATGTCCCGGCAGGTCTACACCTTAACGGCACGGCTATTCCATACGTGGACACCATCCGCTTTCTGGGGATGACATTTGACTATCGCCTTAATTGGCGGGAGCACATTCATATTTTAAGGAACAAATGTTTTAAGGTTTTAAACATTTTACGGTTTTAAACATTTTACGGTTTTTAAGTAATTCGACAAGGGCGCCGATCGCACTACAATGCTCCTACTATATCGGGCACTAATGCTATCAAGACTTGACTACGGATAAATTCAACAGATTCAGGCGAGATATCGTGGAAGTTCTTCATAATGTAAGAGAAACAATTGCACTTTTCCACAAATTGGTTTATTGCGTACAACGCGTTTCGGCTCACAGAGCCATCATCAGGTACAAGACAAAATTATAAGAGAGTACATTGCATATATATATCCTTTCCGAGGAGGGGGGGGGGGGTAGTGGGAGGAGACCAGAGGAGGAGGGGATGGAGGAGGTAGTGGCTGGGAAAAATCAGGAAAAACCAAGGGAGGAAAGGGGGGGGGGGACGGACTAACCCGTGAGAGAAAGGCCAAGAAACAGCAAGGGGTGAAAAAATGTGGGTAAGGGGGGGAAGAAGGTAGGGAATAGGCATGTCATTACAACGTAGGGAAGCGGCGCTAGGGAAAGGAGGGGGAAAAAGTGCACCTGTGGGTAATTAGGAAAGGGGGTATGAATAGGAAGGAATAAGGTGGGTACCGCCCGGCTCAAGGGGGGAGTGCCTGGGTGAGTGGATGGGAAAAAACCCTCAAAGGGAGGGGGGGGGGGGAAGTCAGTTGGGGGGAGGGTGAATAGGATTTTGGCTGTTTCTTTTGGGAAGGGGAATTTTGAGGAGAGGAGAATGGGTAACAAACACTTGTTCATTTAAAAGAACATCCACATCTGATTGTATGATTTCCAAGGATTCTAAAACGTCCAATCTTGTGCCTTTACTTTCAAGGTGGAGTATTTCAGGTTGAAAGCTGCAGGAATGTGACGTTTCTATCAGGTGCGTGGCTAAAAGTGACGTTTCATCATTGTTTTTCCAGCACCTTTTGTGTTCCTTAGTCCTGATGTTGAAGTTTCTACCTGTCTGGCCGACGTAATATTTATTACATGAATCACAATGTATTTTATAAATGCCAGATTGAAGGAGGGGATCTATTTTGTCTTTATTGCTGCTTAGAATTTTTCCCAGCGTTAAAGGATTATACATGGAAACATTGAATTTATCTTTTGGAAATTTACGAGCGAGCTTATTGGACAGATCGCCCACAAACAATAATCGACACCATTTTCTAGGCTTATCACATACGGGCGAAAGAGAGCATAGCTGTGAAATAGCTTTGGTTTTTAATTTTTTATTAAAAATTTTTATTACTGTGTTTACGCTGTAGCCATTAGAAACTGCAATTGATTTTATGGTGGCCAGTTCAGTGTTGAAATTGGTTATTGATAAGGGTAAATTTACAAGACGATGTAGCATTGAGTGGAAATCCGAAAGTGTCTGGGCAGTCGGGTGGCATGAGTCACTTGGGATGATCACATCACTGTAACAAGGTTTTCTGTAAACACCAAATTCATGTTTATTGTCTTTGATAGAAATAGAGAGGTCAAGAAAGTTCAACTGTTTTTCGGATTCTATTTCCATGGTGAAGCTTATCTGGGGGTGTATTGCACATCGAGAATTCCGTGACAAATTTAGAATCCCCGCGGACCTCAGAAATATATTCGGTGAAAACTCCGTAAACATAGACAATCTTTTTATGTTCCTCCGTGAGACCAATCTATTTTGTAAAATCTGAATAGTTTTTATCCGCATGTTAATATTTACTTTAAAATTCCGAACGCGTGAAAAATATCTTTTCTATAGTAGTAATGACGTATGAAGGTGCGACATGACCCTGGCCGTCGATGCACCTCTAAATCAATTCTACTGCTACTGAAAAACTGTAGGGTTAAAAAATATAACTCATTATATAACTTTTTGAAATATAATTCAAATGAATGAAACGATGAAAAATTGTTTACGCATTTAATTGAATGTTTCTTAAACAAAATATATCATAGAGGTCAACCGCTTCCTCTGAAACAAAGTACATATAACCCAAGGAACGTAAAATAATTTTATTAAGGTACAAAATGATGCAAATATATGCAAAAATGACATTCTGGGTCATTCTGGGAGTTGGTCAACTCTGGGGCTTTCAAGTGTTACAGGTCCCAGTACTGGTCATCTGAAGAACCCAGAAAAATGAAGTAATTTAAGTGATCAGGAATCAGCCGACTCCTGTGGTCACTTCTTACATAGTCAAGGGGATGGAACCACTCGATGCAACAGAAGCTTCTAATATTGTGAAGTTTTTCATTGCCGCCTCGTACATCCCAGGAAAGACACTTATGCTTTCTTTCCAAAATTTAATTAGGTTGGCTGACCTGTTATGTATTATTAGGTTAAGGTATAATTTGAATTCTGTACGCTCTCATCTTGTGCGTCAGAACCCCAGGTACACTTTCCGCTACTATTGCACCATACGCTGCCGAAAGGTGATTGGCATTTTGGAGGTTGGTATGTACTGGGACTATGGGACCCTTGAATCCTCAGTGCCAACTTAATTTTTATTTATTTATTTATTTATCAGTAACCCGAAAACAACGCAGGCGGTCTTTACATGGGACTATTAACAATCAACAATTAAACAAGCAGAAACATCCGTGCTCCAGGAAGTGAAAAATCCTCCCCGGACGGGATTCGAACCCGCGACCCTGGGATTGGCAGGCGAGGGATTTACCCCACCACCACCGGGGCGGATTTCATCCCTTAAATTAAAAATAGCTTTTGCGGCATTAAAGGGTGTTTTAAAATAATTTTTTTTAAACAGAGGACCTAAAATTGTTGCTGCAGCCAAAAGAAGTTTGTCCTCAAGGGGATCTAATCTCATTTCGCCTTGCTCCTTTAATTTTCCAAAAGATCTCCAGCCACAGGATTGGCTACATTTACTTTACTTTAATGCGAGACGTATGCAGATACTCTATGGAATTACGAGACTTCCACTCACATGCTGACCTCCAGATACATGTACAGGGGAGGCCTCCAATGGTCTTAAAATTCCTACAACATTTCCCATTAAGGCCAATTCCTCTGTTCTTGACATGGGAGGAGCATCCTTGCGGGATGGAGAAAGAGGAATCTTACCCACTATTGGTGACAGTAATATAAACCTTTCTTTGCAATAAAAGTGGAGGTCCATCTGTTGGGCATCTCTTGTTTTAAGTATAAGCATGTGTTCTCGCTGTTCCTCCCCCTTCTCCCGTTCCTCTATCAAGCGGTCTTGGGCCACATTGCTATGCTTTTAATACGCCACGATTTTCTTAATTTTCTCAATGATTTTGACAACTTAGTCTTAAGCTCCCAGAGCCTTAGACACCACTAGGTTTACGTCACGCGCAAAGCAGGAAACATGTGCCAACCGATTGGGGACAAGCAGTTTAACAGCCCCGACGATATTACGAATGGGATTCAAATGGAAATCTTAAAAGTGCAATACTTTTTTATTGATACAATTAGGAACAACTTATGTATATCATTTTTCTACATAGTCTCCCTGACGTTCAATACAAGTTTTCTAACGCTGTGGAAGTGCATAGATACCACGTTGGAAGAAATATTTTGGTCGTTCAAGCCAGTCGTTCACAGCGGTTTTCACCTCTTCGTCACTTCGGAAGAACTTGCCACCCATTGCTTCTTTGAGAGCACCGAACACAAAGTCATTATAAACGAGGTCTGGTGAAAAAGGTGGATAAATAAGACATTCAAATTTCATATCCTGGATAGTCTGAACTGCCAAACGGACTGTATGCGGTCGGGCGTTGTCATGATGCAACAATACTCCGGATGTCTGAAGTCCTCGTCGTTTACTCCTGAATGCAGGGCGAAGGTGATTTTTCAGCATATCTGAATAAAATTGACTGGTTACTGTCACTCCCTTGTCCATGTAATGCTCCAAAATTACTCCTTTTGCATCCCAGAAAAGAGTAAGCATGACTTTCCCAGCAGACTGTTGAGAGCGGAATTTCTTTGGTTTCGGCGATGACCTGTGGCACTATTCCTTGCTTTGACGTCTTTCCTTGACCTTTTCGTTTCTGTTCGGTGATAGTACACCCAGGTCTCATCGCCTGTGACAATTTTTCCCAGAAATGCATCACCTTTGACGTAAAAACGACGCAAAAGTTCTTCCTAGTCATCAACGCGACAATTTTTCAATTCTACAGTCAACTGACGTGGCACCCAACTTGCAGACACTATGATATTGCAGTACATGTCGGACAATATTGTGTGCTGAACCAACACTAATCTCCAACGCAGAGGCTATTTCGTTCACAGTTACACGCCTGTTGTCCTTCACAAGCTCTTCCACTAACGCAATGTTCTTGTCCGTCACTACGCGGTGAGCCTGCCCCGGTCGTGAGGCGTCCTCCACGTACCGATCCAGTATATAAAAGTTCTATCAGGTGCCTGGTATAATTGGTGGCGCCTTGAATAGCTTAGCCACTACGCGCCAAATATCTCAAAGAGCTCAAAACAATTTTGTGTACAGAGCGAGGAACTGTCTGGGACTTCTTTAGCTGAGCTGATAGCAAGGATGCGACATATTCCTTCTTTTGAGCGTCAACAATATAACTTGCGAAATCGCGATGGTACAGCGAGTTCTGGTGAATGCCGAATTTCTCAAGGGCTGTCCGCCACGATTTTACAACCAGTTTGAGAAAAGGACTGTTCATTTCCCCCCCGGTTGCAGTTTTCCCTAGGCGTTGCGCTTGAAAACTGGGAAAACACAGGACATTATCTTGGTCCTCCACGTAATATAGAGACTTAAAATCCTCAAACCATTTAGCAACGCAGGTAAGATCCCTACATGAATTAGGAAACAAAGTACCTCCTGGGACATGGCGCCTTTCAGTATTATGTCGATGGCGCTAGACAGTTGAGGTCGAATCCGAGGAGCTTGTAGATGGAGACACTGCCAAAGCCACCATCGAAGTAGACTGGAGCAGCAGCCGCTATCGACATCGTGAAGGGTGTTACTCCGCGCCACTTCTCAACTTTGTACACCACTCGTACACTTAAGCAGTGACACACACGAATAACTGTACTGCGCTGTCATTCTGCGATGAATTTCTATTGGTTTCACACCACTATGAGGAGTTTTGGGCGCGGGAATAATGACACGTGACTAAACTACACTACACAAGGTTTGTTGTTGCACACAAATTTTTAACAGTTTTAAAATCCGACTTGTATCCCTTCCCAAATGTCCGCCACAATACCCTCACCACTAATTGTGCCCCCACTGCAGTCCATGATGGAACCCAACTCCCTCCCTCACCTCTTCCCCCCACACCACCACCCCCCTCGCTCCCCTCCTAAACTCTCCCTCCCTCTCGGTTTGAGTCCTTCCCACACTCCTCACAAATACATATATAAAGCCTTGTGGTGTAATGTTTGGTCAGTTGATAATGACGCTTAGTTGTTGAAATCGATCGGGGAATATCTAAAGCTGTGTGGAATGTACAAAGTTTGTTTCATTTGCCATGTTTAACATTCGTAATTTCCAAAAAGTAATTCCTACATACATTAATTTAATAATTTATTAATACCTACAAATGGCCTTTCACTTACAGGTCCCAAAACTTATCGTCCAATGACCCTAAAAAGACAAGCTGGTTTAAGTGAGTTGCAGTCGAACGGCTTCTGTGGTCACTACTGACAAAATAAAGCAGAGATACCACCCTCTCAGAAGCCACTGACGCACCTAAAACAGTAAAATACTTCATAGCAACCTCATATATCCCTGGGAAGGCACTTTTGCTGTCGGTCCAGTATTTAATAGGATTTGCTGACCTTCCTAATAGGGGTTGATTTAGATATAACTTCAATTCTACTGGCACTCCGTCTCTGATTTCAGGGACCCCTGGAGAGTTCTCAGCTGCAATTCTTTCATGAATAGACCACAGGTCATTCTCTGTTGCTCCCGAGATTTCCGTGGGTGGACTATCTGAACCTTGGCTCTTCAATGATGCCTTCAATTCCATTATGATTGTGATTATTGCATTAGCTGCATTGAGGGGGGATGAAAAATGTATCCTTTTGAACCTAGGGTCCAACACGGTAGCTACTGCCATAAGGGGATTTAATTCAAGGGTCAAGCCTCTTCTCTATTCCAACCTGCAAACTCTGAAGTAATTCATTGGCCTTTGCATTGGTGACCCTAATTTTGGAGACGGATAGTCTGAGGCAATTAATCAAGGGAATAACCAGGCTTCCAATTACATAACTGCCCCCTGATATTTCTGCACTGGAAGCCTCAAATGGTTTGAGGATGGTTAAAACCTCACTCATTAAATTTATTTCCACTGCTGTCACCATTTGGGGAGCATCCTTATGGGAAGGTGAGAGGAGGATCTTACCAACAATGGGTGATAAAAGTACTAATCTCTCGACGCAATAGAAAGTGGAATTCCACCAAGTAGGTACTTCCTGAAGTAAATATAAATATGTACCTTCAGACTTACCTTCTTTTTTCTGTTCTTCACGAAGTTTGTCCTGGGCAACATTGCTGTGCTTAAAATAGGCCACAATCCTCTTAACCTTTGTAATAACCCTGACAACTAACAACGGCGAGTAAAACTGGGGAACAAATTCATTTAAAATGCTTAAATTGGTGTCATTTGAAGCTTTCTTAATCTCCAATTGTTCGAGGAAGCCCAATTTCCCTCGTTTTTCCTCCGTGTGGAGTACCTAAGGGGTGAAGTCACTCTCATGATAGTTCTCGATCAGATGTTTGGCAAAACTTGGTCTTGTGTTCAGTCAACCAGCACCTCTTATGTTCGTGCGCACGAGTATAGATTGCCCGGCCACTTTGTCCGATGTATTGTGATGAACAATTGGGAGTGTTGCAATTCAGTCTGTATACCCCGCTTGGGTCACACTTGCTGAATTTGTCTTTGGAATTAAAAAGGATTTTTCCTATAGTTTAGGGTTATAAAATGACACATTAAATTTTTCTTTAGGGAAAGCATTTGCGACTTTGTAAGAAAGTTTACCAACAAATTGAATTTTACACGACTGTTCATATGGATTGTCATGGTAATTAAAACATAAGGAAGTAATTAATTGCATGGCCTGTTTCTTCGTGGCGCGGTGTAACATTGTATCAATTATTTGTATATCATAGTCATTGTTTTGAGCAATCTTTTTAATGGTGGATAACTCGAACTCAAATTTAGATTTAGGCAATGGTATGGATTAGTGATGGGTCGATTCCAAAATTTTAGCGATTCCGATCCCGATTCCGATCCCGATTCCGGTTCTGACATTTCGATGCCGATTCTACCAATACCGATTCCGTCGATTCTGATGACATAGGCTCCAAGAAAAATATCACTTAATTCCAGGCAACAAGACAACCACGTAAAAAATTATTACTCTGTGAAAGAATCATTTAACAAAAGCATCACTCATATCATCACTATGTAATTAAAATATAATTGCTACATTTCAGAGCAGAACATACCTGAAAAGTGGTGTTACCTGATAGGTATTACTTAAGAATATTAACACTCCTGTTTAAATTTAAAATAAAAGTATAATCTTTAATAGTTATCTTTTATTAAAAATATCTTATCATTATCAATAGCGTCTTGCAAATTTAGTCTCCCTTTACAGATTTTAAATTTTTACTCAGAAAGCAAAGTCTCTGCACTGTCAGGATCAAGCCTGTTGCGTTTTACATCACATATTTTTCCTGCCGAACTAAAAAGTCTTTCACTGAACACAGTGGATGGCGGTATGGCAAGAAACTTTTTGGCTAATACTTTCACGCTTGGGTAGAAGAAGCAAGCCTTCCAGTATTCCCCAGGTAAGTAATTTGGTATTGCATTCATCTCTGATTAATAAGCTTCCACTTCAGCTTCAACACTATTTGCTATGGTGTCTTTGGGTACCTTTCCAAACACATCACTGTACCTTGACCATATACCTGTCACAGGCTCCCTAGGCTGAATTTGCTCCTCTGGATGTGGTGTGCCACTGCCTTCAATCTAATTTTAAAAAAATATCAGGAAATAATACAATTCTTTTCATACAAGACTTCACTAGGTGCAATTACAGTCACCTTACCTGCTGAATTTATTTGGCTCCCTTCATTATTTTCATCTTTACAGTCTCCAAATGCCTTTGGTTAGAAAATGGCTCCTTCAGCCGGGGATCTAATATTGTTGCAAGAGAACAACAAAAGTCATCTTCTATATTCATGAAATGTTTGGACAGTGCTGCAAACAGGTCATTTTTTAATCCCGTCAGGCCTGAACATATTGGAGTTGGCTTCTTCAATTCATGTTCCAGTAAATGCACCAGTGGAATTGCCTTTAATCAAAACAACATTCATCTTTTGTGAGGACCAATAATTATACCATAGAATGCAGAATTCAGATAAAATAAACAAACAAACCAGGTACTTTGAAATTATCAAGGAAATGAACTTACCTCAGACAAGGTTACATTTTCAGAGCTAACTTTCAGGGTTGCTGCATGAAAAACGTTCCCGTGCGTTAAATCTATTGGTAGTTAGCGCTCACAAGATGCCAGTGCAATTGCTTGTTTTTGTTCCAGAATTCGCTGACACATGAAGAATTGTGTTCTATCTAGTCGGCTCATCCTGAATTAGTCGATAATTGGGAACTTGGGCAAGTTTCTGTTATTTTTTCAAAATTTTAACGTTTTGATAGAATGTTTGGAGTGGCCTACAATTCTTCTGTAGGCTGCTGTTAGATTCATTATTGACTTGCAGTTTAAAAATCCTTCTTTTAATCCAAGTTGCAATGTATGTGCAAAGCACGAAAAATTCCTAAATGATAATCTTTCTAAAGTAGCAACAACATTGTGTCCATTGTCACGAACAACACACACTATCTTTTCCTGTAGGCTCCAATCAGATAAAGTCATCTCCAAAAATGTGCGTACATTCACAGCTGAATGCGATATTTCAGGGAATGGGATCACTTCAATGCATAAGTGCTTAAAATTGAATTTCTCATCAAGGAAATGTACTGTTACACTAAAATAGTCATCTTGAGCATTAGAAGTCCACAAATCTGTGGTTATTCCGGCAAATTTTATCATTTTTATTATGTCTTCTACCTTTTCTCATGTTTGGTTGGTCATTTTGGTAATAACACACTTTGATAGAGTTTTCCTAGATACCATGGTATAGCGAGGTTCCAGTAACGCCATAAGTTTGACAAATCCTACGTTTTCTACAATAGAGAAGGGTTGCAGGTCTAAGCAAATCATTTATCCTATTCTGCGAGTAATCATAGTAGACCTGAAGTCTCCAACCTTGAATTTAGAAGTTTTATCCATAAACTTCTTCATCATTGGCTGAGTAGGAGATAGAGGTTTGGAGGGCTTACGCTTTATTGCATTACTCGCCGTAATAACTTCGACTTCAGGAGATGAGGGAGTAGCTGGTAGAAAAGAAGAGCTGTGGCTGCTTTCATCTGTTCTTTAACAGGAACTCACTGAATCACTAAGTACTTCACTTTGAACTGGAGGTGACAATTCAGGAATTTGAATTAAAATGTGGTTGAATTTGCATAGTAATAGTTTATTTTTAGGTAGGTATGGGTTAGTTCAACAAAATAAGGTACATGATATTTTATTTTATGAGGTAGTATTTGTAATTGAGAAGTAGATAAACATTTAGTAACTTTCACACCTTATCACTTTGTTTGTATAGCAATAACACCTGTAAAGGAAATTTTTCTGTTCTTCATATCCGTACCATAGACATCTCTAACTACCTTTTGGCAGTAGGTGTTTCGGATGCCTCTCTTAATTCCCCTTCCTGCCCAGTTTAAAGTTCTTGGAAAATCAGGGTCTAAGGTATTTTTTAGTATGCATTTAATGCTTCCTTGTGTTGTGGAGTGGCTATATTGACTCAGGTGCACCATCTGAATTAAAGAAAAGCAATTCAGTCATTCGACAGAATGTTAGAAGAAACATTATATTTTAAGAAGTGCAATAATTCTACCCAGTGACAAGGTTTTCAATATTAATGATAAATTATTCCCTTGAGAAATCTTGACTTAACCCCCCTGCGGGTAGGGGGATTGAGAATATTCCCGCAGTATCCCTGCTTGTCGTAAGAGGTGACTAAAAGTGCGGGGAGACAACCCCGAAAACAAACCCCGTGCCAGCAAGGGTTGAGCCCGGACAGTCTTGTGGATCAACTGTCTGTGTGCGGCCATACCACCTGGCCTGCGATCCACCCGCATGTTTGCCGTGTGCGGTGACCCGTAAGGAGGAGAAGGGGATCCTGGAGGTGAGGCCCGTGGTTCCCAGCCGGGTGTCGGATGCCCGGTATGGACCACAGGCCAATACCCCTCTTCGGACCCGGATTCTGTGTAACCGGGCGGCCGGGAGCTAGCCACTCCCGGTCAATCGGCTTCCGATACGTTCGGTGGCGAGTGCCAGGGAGGTGGGGGTCTGCGTAGGGCGGTCGGAGGTGTACGGGTTTGGTGGGCTCGTGCACCGAAGATTCCAACCCGAAACAGGCAACCACCTCTAGGGTGCTATATCCCATCGGGTAGCCCTGGCGACCGCACCGGTTTGCGGTGCGGCGTCCCGAATGTGTGGCTCCATGGTGGGTGGGGAGCCCGGGGGACGAAGTTCTCATTGGTATGGCGGAAACTAATTTTCCACCTCCCAAAAGATCCCGCCCAGACACGGGCGGGGGAGAAAAAGTATTCGTCGCGAGTAAGCGATATTTAAGCATGAAGTGCGTAAAGGAAGGTGAGACGCTTCAAAAAGTTTCTCCCTTCCTCATTAGGAGGGAAATTTCCAGTAAGATTCCAGGTGATATCAAGTCAGCCAAGAAACTTAGAGATGGGTCCCTCCTAATTGAAACTTGTAACGTTATACAAAGCGACAAGCTTCTCGCTTTGAAGACCGTCCATGACATTCCGGTCACTGTTGAGGTACACCGCTCACTAAATACGAGTAAGGGAGTCATATCGCACTTCGATCTTCTTTACGTGGGAGTCGATGAGATCAAGAGAGAGATGGCCTCTCAGGGTGTGATTGATGCTCGTCGGCTCACCACTAGGCGTGACGGCGTAGTGAAAAATACTACGTCCGTAGTTCTCACGTTTGCCGTAGATGTGCTCCCTGAAAAGGTATTTGTGGGTTACGAATCGGTTCCTGTGAGGCCATTCGTACCGGCTCCGATGCGTTGCTTCCAGTGCCAGCGCTTTGGCCACATCGCTACGCGGTGTGAGGGCAAGGCCACCTGCCCGCGCTGCGGCCTGGACAAGCATGAGGAAGCTGAGTGTGCCAACGAACCTCACTGCGTCAACTGCGAGGGTACACACCCAGTATACTCTCGTAAGTGTCCGAAAATGGTGGAGGAAAAGAAAGTAATGGAGATAAAGACTATAGAGAAAGTAACCTACGTAGAGGCGCGGAAAAAGTACAGGGCTCTTGTCGCTCCTACTTTCTCCAAATCATTCGCCTGCGTTGTTTCACCTCCAACTCCAAAGGTAACCCAGTCTACCCAAACCGAGATGACAGTCGAACCCAGAAAGGCACCAGAAAAAAAACAATCAGCCAAGCCGGCTAAGGCCTCTAATCCGGCAGCAAAAAACAATGCCACCACCACGGCGGGTTCTCCAAAAGAACCCGCATAAATCAATCGCCGGGATCGAGCTGCAAAAGCGTGAAAAAACGCCCTCTCCCGATCCCTCTGTACGAGCTAAGCCAGCTCATCCGGAGGCAACTTTACCCCAAGGACGGGCAAAAACACCGCCTCGTGGGCCAACCGGTTCGGTCAAGCCTATCCAACCGGAGTCCATGGAGGAGGACGAGTCTCTCTCTGAGACTGAGATCCTCCTGGCAAAAATGAAGGAAAAAAAGGCCCGAAAAATAAAGCGGTAATCCTTCCACAATTCAGAAGGGAATTTAGTATTCAATATATATTTATTTATTTGGTTTTTAAATCCTTTCATTTATATGGCCACCATAATGCAGTGGAATTGCAACTTTTTTTTTTAAACATTTAGAGGATTTTAAGCTCCTATTGAGTAATTTTAACCCTGCGTGTGTTTTTCTTCAAGAAACACATTTTAAAGCGTCTGACAATCCAACATTGAATGGTTTTAAGGTTTTTAGAATTGACGACGTCGATGGTAACAGGGCACGTGGCGGTGTTGCTGCATTCATTCGCGAGACCCTTTACACCTCCCGAGTGGACCTGCACACGCCGCTACAGGCCCAAGCAATTACCATAGCTATTCCGGAAAGCATTACTTTTTGCAATATATACCTGCCGGAATGGGCTCCAGTCACCAGAAGTAACCTTGAAAATCTAGTCGGCCATTCGTCTTATTGGGCGATTTTAATGCACACAATAGCCTTTGGGGTGACGAGATGCGTGATTTTAACGGCCGAGGGCGTCTTTTAGAGAGGTTTTTTAACGATTTTAACTTGCTTTTATTAAATGACCAGGAAAAGACTCGTTTTAATGCGTTTAACGGAGGGTATTCCTCCATTGATCTGTGGGTTAGCACGGAATCCATTGCGCCTTTTTTTTTAAATGAGGGTCCATAATGATCTGTGTGGGAGCGACCACTTTCCCTTGTTTATCAGTAAAACGGGAAAGACTTGTGTTTTTAATGCTCCAAAAACGTGGCTTATTAGGAAAGCCAATTGGACTGATTTCAATCGAAAATTCAGTTTTAAATTTTCCAGCAGCAGACAAAGTCTGGATAATGTAAAGGCTCTTACGGAAGCTATCCTTGAAGCCGCGGAAGGTAGCGTTGCTACCACCTCGGGTACTCATCGTCGTCCTCCAGTTCCGTGGTGGAACGCGGAGTGCGCCGAGGCCATCCACAGACGTAAAAGAGCGCTGCGCATTTTTAATAAATTCCCTACCTCAACTAACCTTGCGGCCTTCCGCCGACTGCGAGCCAAGGCTCGACAGGTCATTAGAGAGGCAAAGAAATCCTCTTGGACAAATTACGTATCCAGTATTAATCACCGAACGCCTCCTACACAAGTTTGGAATAAAATTGAGTCCGTGATGGGTAAGCGTAACTTTGCCCCAGCCTCAGGGTTACATATTGATGGAAAAATTCTCTCTACTCCCGAGGAAATAGCAGAAGCTTTTGGCAAGCATTACGCCACCATTAGTGGCAGTGACTCTTACCATCCTTCATTCAAGGTAATAAAGCGTCAGGCGGAAAGTATTCACCTAAATTTCGGTGATAGTAGAACTATCGCACCCTATAACAAGCCCTTTTCTATGCGGGAGCTGAGGTCAGCCCTGGAAGATTTAAAAGATAGTTCACCCGGCAATGATTTAATCCATAACGCTTTTTTGAAGAATATCCCGCCTTTCGCACTGCGAGATGTGCTCGCTACATTAAATCAATTGTGGGCTGAACAAGTATTTCCTGAGAGTTGGCGAGAATCTATTATTGTTCCAATTCCAAAACGGGGCCAGGATAAATCCCATCCATCTCACTACCGCCCTATTTCACTAACTAGCTGTCTGTGTAAACTGATGGAAAAGTTGGTGAACACACGGCTGGTTTGGTGCCTTGAGAGTCGCAATCTCCTCTCCAATATACAGTGTGGTTTCCGACGCGGACGATCTACGATTGACCACCTCGTTAGAATTGAAGACTTCGTCCAGGAGGGATTCCTTCTCCGGCAACATGTCATTGCTGTCTTTTTCGACATTGAGAAAGCGTATGACACTGCGTGGAGGCACAAAATTCTACAAACGTTGCATGAATGGGGCTTTAGGGGTAACTTGCCCATTTTTGTAAAAAAAGTTTTATTCGGGCGTACCTTTAGAGTCAGAGTTGGAAATATTTTATCGCAGCCTCACATATTGGAGAACGGAGTACCCCAAGGCTCCGTCGTAAGTGTAACTCTCTTTGCTGTTGCCATTAACAGCATTGTAAATTGTATCCAGACGCCTGTAATGGCCTCGCTATTTGTCGACGACTTAGCAATATTTTGCAAGTCGTCAAAGCTTTCTACAGGTGAACGTCAGGTACAAATAACTTTGAATCGTTTACACCAATGGTCTCAGGAGAATGGACTTCGTTTCTCTACCGATAAAACCAAATGTATGCACATCCACAGGCTAAGGGGCATTGTACTGGAGCCCTCACTAAATTTGGGGGATTATCGATTGTCACTGACTGAGTCCCATCGTTTTCTTGGCCTTATCCTTGACAAAAAACTGGATTGACGAGAACACATACGGCATACAAAGAATGCTTGTTCTAAAGTTTTAAATATATTGAAAGTTTTGAGTAGAACATATTGGGGCGCGGACAGAACAACACTGCTCCGTATATATAGAGCACTAGTGCGGTCCAAAATAGAATACGGGTGTATTGTGTACGCATCAGCGAGAAAGAGCCAGTTAAGGGCTCTAGCCTCGGTACACAACGCTGGTTTGAGGCTTTCAACTGGGGCCTTTAGAACCAGCCCTGTGCGAAGCATCTATATTGACGCAGGCGAACCTCCCCTAGAGGTTCGGAGGAATATTTTAATGTGTAACTACATAAGCAAAATTTTATCATCACGGACTCACCCATGTTTTAATATAATTTTTAACCCGCGTTTTTTAAATGTTTTGAACAAACAACCAAGGGCCACGCAACCCTTGGCCATACGTTTTAAAATTTTATTGGCCGACTTGGGCGTTCACCTGCCAAAGGTATGCCCTACAAAAACGTTTAAGCCTGCGCCATGGGAGATCCCTAAGATAGACTGCTATATAGACTACATGGAATCCAAGGCTAACAGTACCCCAATCGAGCTTAAACGTCGAGCCCTAGAAGCGATAAACAGTTGTGACAGTGCAAAAATATACACTGACGGCTCTAAAACAGACGTCGCGTGCGGTTCCGCCTACTTTTCTGCGGATATAGGCTCCGCGGCCTTTACTTTACACCCCATATGCACTGTCTACACGGCGGAGCTACTAGCCATAAAAGCCTCGCTAGATGCTATTGAAGCCACACTACAAGAGACTGAATGTAGTAGTAGGAGGTCTTATTTAATATGTACAGACTCCCAAAGCTCCCTTCAAAGTATTTGCAGCCTCTTTCCTTCACATCCCGAGGTCCAAAACATAGTAACATGCATTCACCGCCTCTATGCTAAGGACATTCACATCAAATTCCTGTGGGTACCTGGCCCCGTGGGTGTTACCGGTAATGAAGCCCCAGATGCTGCTGCACGAGCGGCCACCATCAGCGGCGAGAATTATATTGGTGAAGTCCCAAGTCAAGATTTAAGAGCTCACTTGAAGAAATCAGTTCTCGCTTCCTGGGCTATGACATGGAGCGACGTAACGTCGAGCAAACTCAGGGAAATCAAAGACCATGCAATAGGTTGGACATCCTCGGTCAGGGATAGCCGACGGGAAGAGGTTGTTGTCACCAGGCTAAGAATAGGGCATACAGCCCTGACACACTCTTATCTCTTTACCCCCGAGAAGGACGCACCAAATTGCGATAACTGCAACTGCCGTCTGACTGTGAAGCATCTAATTGTCGACTGTTTAAAATATCGGATGCAACGCGAACGCCACAAAATATGTGGGGGTCTGAACAAGGTGTTGGGTGGGGTTTTCAATAAAAAGTCCATCTCTTTTCGTGTACGTAACCGTTAATAGGTGTCGAAGTAAATATGTTTATGCTAATCTATTTCCCTCTATAACCAATTTAGAAGTGGTGCAAAATGACCTTTGATGTCGACGCACCCTTAAAACAAAATACCACTACTACTACTTGGGTGACAATCGTAATGCTATAGATAGCGTTCTTAAATTTCTCCATGAAGTTAATTTATTGTCCAAAATTTAAGGCCCAGGAAGAGCATTGTAAATTTCCTAATAGTCCAAATGTAACTCTTTTGCCATATGACTATGACTAATACAGACTTAGACCTATCGTGTCCACTGATAATCTATACTATTCCTAAGTATTCCTATATACTTACTATGTTTTTTTGTGACTCTTGCTTTTAATCTGGATGAGTAAAGGTGCAAAATGACCTTAGTAGTCGACACACCTTAAAAATAATACTACTACTATCTTTACTTAAGTCACCTTCCATGGCCATGGTAGTAATTCAAGTTAAGTGCCCTTTTCATACACATTAAAACCAATTTAAAAATAAAATTCTACCAGCATCCCAAATAGGAGCAATCTGCGTACTTGGTGAAAGAATGTGACAGGATTGAAAGAATGGCATGGGCATTTAAGGAAATATAATATCTTAGGGTTAGTCATACGAGCATGTACGAGCTCGTAACATGGGTTGTAGTTCATACCATCATCTGTCTGAGCGTTGGAGAATTGAGTTTTCTTTCGCAGTTTTCGAAGTCCTCATGAGACTTGAGGGGAAAAAATTGCAATATATCAAGGTCTGGATTATGGATTATATCCTCTTGGTTTCCTCCACAGATTTTGTTTATTTTTTTAGAAAGTAATTTAACGTCGTGCTACAATCATGCTAACAAGATATTCCAAGGATCCTATAAAAATGAGAGACATTTTACTAGAGGATGAATTATAAAATGTATACAATTTGTAACAGAGTATCATGCAAGCCAAATGAACAACAGTTAGTGCTTTCTTCTTAACATATACTTACTGCTTAGCTCAGCGGACGACTTAACAAGGAACATTCCATCACCTTTTAAATAAATATTGATTGTCATCAGTCAAGATAAATTAGCTATTCCATATATGACGATTATATTTATGATTTGTATTCAAAATTTTTACTACTTCTCAATACATGCCATGGCCTCTTCTTGGCAGTCTCGACGATTCTCCTTTTGGACTCTTCGGTGACTGGTCTTGCCCATTCCTGCAGGCTTTCTCAGGACCCCCATTGTTATGAAAAGATTTCTCTCTTTGAGAAGTATTTTGGATGCTCCCTCCACATTCTTCCCTGAATGCTGCTTCAATGTACCATAAAAAATTTACAGGTGAAGAGTATCTCGGGCTCTCGCCAGGAGCTTGGTGTCTCATGCCTGAAAGTAAATGACCATGTCGTGAGCTTACCTGGCGACATCGCCGACGTTTTTGGTAAGTCACTAGCCAGCACAAGCAGTGACGGGAATTACTCGGAAGCATTCTTGGCCATCAAGGAACGCATCCAGAGAATTCCACTTAATTTTACTGACAATGAGACGTCTATGCCCGCGGGGTACAACGACCCGCTCTCCCTATGGGAACTTCGATAGCCATCGCGGGTTCTAATGACACCTCGCCGGTACTGGACGGCATCCAAAACCCATTCCTTCGAAATTTTTCGGGGACTTCTTAAAACCTTCAACCAAATTTGGTTAGAGGGTAGTTTCCCGCAATCCTGGAGAGAATGTGCGGTGGTTCCGATCCCTAAGCAGGGAAAGGAAAAAGTGGTTCCGAATAATTATAGGCTGATCTTGACCAGTTGCCTGTGCAAGGCGATGGAGAGAATGGTTAATCGTCGGCTCCTGTGGTGGTTGGAGTGACGGAACCTTCTATCCAATATCCAGTGTGGTTTTCGGCAAGGTACATCGACCATCGATCACTTCGTCCGCAGTGACAATTTCATCCAGCGGGTCGATTCTGTATAAATTTCATAGGCGTCATAACCATCGTTTATATGACGGTCCGTCATACTCATGACGGTCCGTCATACTTATGACGGTCCGTTATAAGAAGCGATTCTGTAGGTGTCATAGGCGTCATAACTTCGTCGTCGCCGTCATAGCGTATGACGGTCAGAATTCTCCGTCGTAGCTTGGTCATAGGCGTATATTCTTGCATAAAAGCTTGCCACTGCAGGGGCTCCTATTTCAACTGCCCGTTCTGCAGCAGCAGCCCTCCTCTCTGCAGCAGCAGCCCTCCTCTCTGCAGCAGCAGCCCTCCTCTCTGCAGCAGCAGCCCTCCTCTCTGCAGCAGCAGCCCTCCTCTCTGCAGCAGCAGCCCTCCTCTCTGCAGCAGCAGCCCTCCACTCTGCAGCAGCAGCCCTCCACTCTGCAGCAGCAGCCCTCCACTCTGCAGCAGCAGCCCTCCTCTCTGCAGCAGTAGCCCTCCTCTCTGCAGCAGCCACTTTCCTTGCCGCCAAGTTAATTTCTTGCTGTTTAAAATTTTCTGCTGCAGCAGCCCTCCTCCCTTCAGCTGCCAACTTTCTTTCCGCCAACTGAATTTCTTGGCGTTTGAAATTTTCAGCTACTGCAGCCCTCCTCTCTGCAGCAGCCACCTTCCTTTCTAGCAGGGCTATTTCCTGGCGTTTGCTGTCATTAGCTTCTGCAGCTCTCCTCTCAGCTGCATCCGCTTGCCGCGCAAAGGCCTCAGCACACTTTTCAACGGCTGCAGATATGTTCTGATTAGCAATAAGCAGAATTAAGATTATTTAAGTTTCATAGAAAACAAATCTAATGTATGTCCAATTGCAGTTAATATTGCCCAATTGCAGTTAATATTGCCCAACACGATATTGTCAGCAGAAATTAATTGTGAAATATCATTTATTTCATTACAGTTTCATTTCTGAGTGCCTCCACAATGAGGGCAGTGGACGTTTATAAGTCGCCTTCATTTTTCCCTGAAAATTCTCAATGTTGAGTAAGAAATAATTCTCACAAATACATCATATTGTAAAAATCTCATTTCAGGTAAGTTACACTCTCTAAATGGAAGGAACACAATGAATGAGGAAAGATATTCCACTATATGCCTCATAGACAAGAATCTTGAACAAGTTTCAAGTACATGTTCCACAACACCTTGAGGGTTCGAAGGGCCTGAGATGCTGCATGTGTCTCATACAGGATCATGTGTGCCAAGAGCATTAGATAAATATTATTGATTGACACTTTCCTTCTCTTAGGCGTTTCATAAAATCCCTACGGATGCCATTCTACTCTTATGATTATAAAAAGTTCTGCAACTTACAAGTGGCAACTCCTCTTCGAATAACGTGGCGGCTGACTGTGAAGGGGCCTGCAATCGAAAGTAAATGTACTATCAGTGAGGATTCATGAGCTGTATTTTTCAAACAAGGCAAAAACAGTACACCTAGTTAGTTGCATCACAAAATGTCATTATTGATATCCTTTCTGTTTATTCTTCATGACATTTACCGGACTTCCATGGCCTCACTCTTCTATTCCAGGAAGGCCATGGCCTCACTCTTTTATTCCAGGAAGGCCATGGCCTCACTCTTTTATTCCAGGAAGGCCGACAGCTACCTCCCTCCCAATCACTGTCCCCCTGCGGGTAGGGGGATTGAGAATACTCCCGCAGTATCCCTGCTTGTCGTAAGAGGCGACTAAAAGGGCGGGGAGATAACCCCGAAAACAAACCCCGTGCCAGCAAGGGTTGAGCCCGGACAGTCCTGTGGGTCAACTGTCTGTGTGCGGCCATACGACCTGGCCTGCGATCCACCCGCATGTTTGCCGTGTGCGGTGACCCGTAAGGAGGAGAAGGGGATCCTGGAGGGTGAGGCCCGTGGTTCCCAGCCGGGTGTCGGATGCCCGGTATGGACTGGGGGCCAATACCCCTCTTTGGCCCTGGATTCGCTGTAAACGGGCGGCCGGGAGCTAGCCACTCCCGGTCAATCGGCTTCCGTGGCGTAAGCTTAACGGTGGCGAGTGCCAGGGAGGTGGGGGTCTGCGTAGGGCGGTCGGAGACGTACGGGTGTGGTGGACCCGTGCATCGAAGACCCAACCCGAAACAGACAACCACCTTTAGGGTGCTATATCCCCTCGGGTAGCCCTGGCGACCGCACCGGTTTGCGGTGCGGCGTCCCGAATGTGTGGCTCCATGGTGGGTGGGGAGCTCGGGGGACGAATTTCTTGATGGTATGGCGGAAACTAATCTTCCACCTCCCAAAAGATCCTGCCCTGATAAGGGCGGGGGAGAAAGAGAGTTCAGTTGTAGTAAACGCTACCTAGTGATGAGGTGCCAAAAGGAAGGAGAAACACTTAAAAAGGTGTCTCCTTTCCTCATTCGCCGAGTCTTGTCTTCTCTGGTGCGTGGTGACCTGAAATCGGCCAAGAAGCTCCGCGACGGCACACTTCTCATCGAATGCAGCAATAATATCCAAGCAGAAAAGTTGCTGAAAATGGAAAAACTACACGATATACCGGTAACAGTTCAAGCGCACCGCACCCTCAACACCTGTCGGGGAGTAATCTCCCACTACGACCTGTTGTACGTAGGAGTGGACGAGATCAAGAGCGAGATGGCGTCTCAAGGCGTGACAGATGCTCGTAGGCTTACCACGAAGCGCGACGGAGAAGTGAGAAATACATCGTCCGTGGTCCTCACTTTTGCGCTAGATCGTCTCCCCGACAAGGTTTTCATCGGTTTTGAATCGGTACCTGTTCGGCCATTCATACCAGCTCCCATGCGCTGCTTCCAGTGCCAGCGCTTCGGCCACATCGCCACGCGGTGTGAGGGCAAGGCCACCTGCCCGCGCTGCGGCTTGGAGGAGCATGAGGGTGCGGAATGCTCAAAAGAACCTCATTGTGTTAACTGCGAGGGCGATCATCCGGTGTACTTTAGGAAATGTCCCAAATTAGTGGAAGAGCGAAAGATAATGGAACTAAAAACACTGGATAAATTAACATATTTCGAGGCGAGGAAAAAGTACAGGGAAATGGTCGCCCCAACTTTTTCCAAGTCCTTTGCCACTGTTGTGGCCCCACCTGTTAAGAAAAGTACCATAGGAACCCAAACAGAAGCAGTGAAAACAAAGCCAACAGAGAAAGAATCGGCCAAGCTGGCTAAGGCTATTAAACCAGCAGAAAAAACCACTATTACTAACCTTGGTTCCCTCCAAATGTCCCCACAGAAATCAGAAACTGGGGTAACACGCGTAACGCGTGAGAAGACACCATCCCCAGGACCTGCCAGCTCAAAACAGCCAGAGCTGGAACAAATGGATGAGGACGAAAGTCTCTCGGAGACGGAAATCCTCGTCGCTAGGCAAAAAGGCAAGAAGAATCGCCTTAGACGCTAACCACTTGTGTTCAGAGTCCGACTCTTGCCCTTTTGATTTATTTATTTATTTATTGTATTTTATTCCTTTTTAAATTTTAATGGCTTTTATATTACAGTGGAACTGTAACGGTTTTTATCGCCATAAGGAGGAGCTGGGCATTTTAATTCGTGACTTTAACCCCTCTTGTATATGTCTACAAGAGACCCATTTTAAAAGCACGGACAAGGGCATTTTAAATGGTTTTAACGTTTTTAGATGGGACGACACCAGTGGCCAACGTGCCCAGGGTGGAGTGGCGGTTGCTACTCGAGAGGCTCTTTACACCTCCCGAGTGCAGCTGAGAACGCCTTTCCAGGCGGTCGCAGTGACGGTGCATGCCCCGGAGGCTGTGACGTTATGTAACGTCTACTTGCCGGAGGGGGCCCCGGTCACTCGATCCAACTTAGAAGCCCTTGTTCGTCAGTTGCCCAGACCTTTTATTTTATCTGGCGATTTTAACGCTCATGATACCCTATGGGGTAGTTTGCGTTCACAGTGTGACCGTAGGGGGCGTATTTTATCTAATTTTATTACTGATTTTAACATGTTTTTATTGAATAAAGGGGAACACACTCGTTTTAACTCTTTTAACGGTCAGTATTCTAGTATTGATCTTTGTATTGCATCGAGCACGTTAATGAGCAAGATTTATCTGTCTGTTCACAATGATCTCTGTGGCAGTGATCATTTCCCCCTTTTTCTGTACAGAGAAAATAATTTTAACCACGACTTAGTACGGCCGGGCAACTGGGTTGTCCGGAATGCCGATTGGACCGCTTTTAGGGAAAAAATAAATTTTAAACATGACGAGAACCGTGATGGGACTTCAAACATTGAAATGCTGACCCGCAATATCATCGATTCCGCCAATTGCAGTGTGCCCAAATCACTACATTGCGTAACTAGGCCTGCAGTTCCCTGGTGGAACGATGATTGTGCTGAAGCGATTCGTAAACGCAAGAAGGCGTTACGAATTTTTAACAAGTACCCCACAGAGACAAATTTGTCCTCCTTCAGGCGCCTCAGAGCAAAAGCTCGAAAGGTGGTGAAGGAGGCAAAAAAGGCCTCCTGGATGAAATATGTATCTGATGTGAATTGTAGAACACCCCTTGCACAGGTATGGAACAAGGTAAGACGAATTTCGGGAAACCACAATCAGCTCAGCGTCTCATTCCTCAATATCGGTGGTATGGTACTGACATCTCCGTCGGCTATTAGCGAGGTTTTTGGGCAGTCACTCGCCAATTTATACAGCGACGACACCTATGAGGAAGAATTCGTACACATCAAGAGGCGCAATGAATCTCAGAAACTTATCTTTACTGAGAAGCGGTGGACGGCAGACTATAATATCCCCTTCTGCCTTTGGGAACTGCGTTCTGCCATTGCAGACTCACGCGACTCGGCCACAGGATTGGACGACATCCATAATGCGTTCCTCCGGAATATTCCGGAGGGGGCATTGGTGGAAGTCCTTCGCTCCCTCAACCAAATTTGGGCTGAGGGTAGTTTTCCACCCTCCTGGCGGCAGTCCACAGTAATCCCTATTCTCAAACAGGGTAAAGATAGAGCTGACCCGAATAATTATAGACCCATCTCCCTTACTAGTTGCCTGTGCAAGGTAATGGAAAGAATGGTCAATCGGCGTCTCGTTTGGTGGCTAGAGCGCCGAAATCTTCTTTCGAATATTCAATGCGGTTTTAGACGCGGCCGATCGACCGTTGACCACCTGGTCAGAGCCGACAATTTCATCCAGGAGGCATTTCTTCTCCGTCAACATGTCGTAGGTGTCTTCTTCGACATGGAGAAGGCATACGACCGAGTGTGGCGGCATAAGATATTAATGACTATGCATGAGTGGGGATTGAGGGGCAATTTACCGATTTTTATCAAGAATTTTTTAACTGATCGGGTTTTTAAAGTTAAAATAGGTAGACATTTATCCAAATTTTATCGGCAGGACATTGGAGTTCCACAGGGTTCAGTTTTAAGTGTGACACTCTTCGCAATTGCGATCAACGACATAGCTAAATGCATTAAACCTCCACTAATGGGATCTCTGTTCGTTGACGACCTAGCAATATTTTGCAGGTCGTCCAAAATAGCCACTGCAACCAGAGTGACTCAGTTGGCTCTAAACAAACTGGAGGTTTGGACGCGGAGGAATGGCTTTAAGTTTTCCTCGGATAAGTGCAAATGTGTCCATTTTTACCGGGTGAGGGGACATTACATCCCGCCAACTTTGTCACTCAATGGCAAAACTCTCCCGTATGTGGAGTCCGTCCGATTCCTCGGTATGACTTTTGACTACCGACTGAACTGGCGTGAACACATACAGATTCTGAGAGATAAATGTCTACGGACTTTAAATATTTTAAAATTTTTAAGTAACACAACTTGGGGTGCCGATCGAATGTCCCTGCTTTTATTATATCGCGCACTCGTACGTTCCAAACTGGACTACGGGTCAGTTGTTTACGCTTCCAGTCGCGACTCTTACTTAAGGTCGTTAACAACAGTACACAACGCAGGGCTTCGTATTTCTACTGGTGCTTTCCGGACCAGTCCGGTCCTCAGCATTTATGCTGATTCCGGGGAGCCTCCGCTACCGTACCGTAGGAACATGCTGATGTGCTCCTATGTGGCGAAAATTTTAGCTACCAAGAATCACCCGTGTTTCAATTTGATTTTTAACCCTAGATTTATGGAACTTTTTAATCGACGGACAAGAGCTACCAAGCCGCTCAGTGTTCGTTTTAATTTATTTATTCAGGGTGTCGGGTTAAGACTCCCAGATGTTTATCCAGTTGGGTACTCGAGTTACCCTATGTGGATTATTCCGCCGCCGGACATCCATATGGCCCTTGGTAGGCGCCATAAATCCCACACCACTGCTCTAGAATACCAGCGCCTCTTCAACGAATTTCTCTGTCGCCACTCCGATTTTATCCCTGTATACACGGATGGATCGAAGTCGGATGCAGCCTGTTCGTGCGCGGTTACCTCGTCCCATCACGGTGTCGTCCAGTCCAGGCTCAATACGCTGTGTAGCGTATACACAGCGGAGCTGCTGGCTATTAAGATGGCCCTTGAAGGAATTAGGGGTTCTTCGGGGTCTTTTGTCATCTGCACGGACTCAATGAGCGCACTGCAATCCATTTCCGTCTTTTCTTCACCACACCCTATTGTCCAGCGAATACATACTACCCTTTTATCCCTTAATAGAAAGGGAATCAAAGTTATTTTTCTCTGGGTCCCAGGACATATGGGTATTGCTGGAAATGAGAAGGCGGATGCAGCTGCAAAAGAAGCGCTAAATATCCCTGAGCCGACGACGACGCTAGTACCCTATCAGGATCTGCAAGCCTCTCTCCGTAAAATAGTCCTAGAGCAGTGGAGTGTACTTTGGAGCGATGTCCTAAACAATAAGTTACGGGCAATTAAACCGGTAACGTCAGGGTGGCCCACTTCCGTCAGGGGTAGTCGCAGAGAAGAAGTGGTCATCACACGATTAAGAATCGGGCATTGCGCCCTGACCCACTCGTTCCTCTTTACAGAAGAGAAAATTCCTCCGCGATGTGATGACTGTGACTGTCCTCTCAGTGTGCGACATATCCTGACGGAGTGTGACAAATACCGGGACACACGTAACAGGCTAGGCATCAACGGCGACCTAGAACACGTTCTAGGCAACGATGCTGATCGCCTATGCCACGTTATTACCTTTTTAAAAGAAATAAACTTAATGAATAAAATCTAATTTATTGTCATAAACTGGACGTTTTATACTGCCTTTGATTTTTACTCTATATTTATATTTCTACTTTTTTATACTTCTACATATTTATTATTATAAATTAGATTGTGCGTGGTGCAAAATGACCATAGTTGTCGACGCACCCTATAAACCTAAATCTACTACTACTACTCCCAATCACTGCCAAGCACTTCCTCTCCACGTCGGTCAGCTCCTCCTCAAGAGGGAGGTTACCAGTTGCCCTAGCCGCTTTATTCACTTTAGCCGCTTTATTCACTTTAGCCGCTTTATTCACTTTAGCCGCTTTATTCACTTTAGCCGCTTTATTCACTTTAGCCGCTTTGGCCCTCACATCCTCCATGTCTGCGCAATAAATGTTCAATTTAAATTTATGCATAAAAAATCAAGTGATAATGATTACTCCAACGTCACCCTTTCTTCACCTACTTTTTTCCACTGCTCGTAGTTCTTGTACGGACCACACTCATTCAATAGCCCTGCGAGCTGCTCCCGTTGCTCCGTGGCCTTCTCAGTCCCCATGGGGCCCGTAAACCTCCCGGCAGCGAAACTACTGTGTGTAGACATATAGTCTACGAGTAATTTCAGCTGCCGTTCAGTAACATGGCCACCGCGAACCTTCTTTCTGAGAGTACATTCAAATTATGAAAATATAAGCAATATGATCCGCAAAGAGAAAATATAAATGATTCAATCATATTTCTAACTTTACGTATTCAAGAGCGCATCATATTTTATGGTACTATTACAGATTACATCCGTATTATAGAACGTCAGTACTTCTTATACTCTACGTTCGATTTGTCGTCATAAACTAACACCAATTCGTTCTTAAGTTGCTATTCAGCCAAACCAATACCGATCCATGAATGAAAATAACATCAGTGCATGACATGCAATAATTACTTCAGAAAGTTTTGACTTTTATACTCACTCTTGTTGAGATTCACAACGTTTGCAAATTTGCTCCAAGTCACTGCAGTCACAGTTAATAAATGTGTCCAAGTCTCCCATTGGCTCTTCAAAATATCGTCGGACTACCAACATACGAAATTCTAGATTTTCATGGCGATGCGCAACTGTTCACTCGTCGTCCGTCATAGGCGTCATAAGCCTTATGACGGTAGCTTATGGAATCGCTCGAATGTCATAGCCGTCATAAGTTGCCCGTCATAGCTATCACCCTTATGACGCCTATGACATTTACAGAATCGACTCGCAGGAGGCTTTTCTTCTTCGCCAGCATGCCATCGGCGTCTTCTGAGATCTGGAGAAAGCGTACGACAGGGTCTGGCGTCAAAAGATTTTAATGCAGTTACATAGTTGGGGTTTTAGGGGTAATCTACCCATTTTTATTAAGAATTTTTTAACATGCCGCGTTTTTAGAGTCAGAATACGTAAGCCCCTATAAAAACAATTCACGATGGAAAACGAGTGCCAAAGGGCTCAGTCCTCAGCGTGACGTTGTTCGCCGTTCGCGCATCAAGGGATCTGTTATGGGATCTTTTTTTGTAGACGACCTGGCTATTTTCTGCCTGTCGTCGAATCTAGTGACCACTGCCTGGAAAATTCAGCTTCGCCTAAACACACTTGATGACATGTCTAACAGGAACGGCTTCCGCTTCTCAGCGGAGAGCACAAATTGTATCCTTTTTCATCGAAAACAGGGGATCCATATACCCCCAGAGTTACGACTCGGTGACAGACTTCTACCGTATGTGGATTCTGTTCATTTTATCGGGATGCTGTTGGAGTGGAAACTTAACTGGAAAGAGCATATCCGAGTTTTAACCCCCCTGCGGGTAGGGGGATTGAGAATACTCCCGCAGCAACCCTGCTTGTCGTAAGAGGCGACTAAAAGGGCGGGGAGACAACCCCGAAAACAAACCACTGAGTCAGCAAGGGTTGAGTCCGGACAGTCTTGTGGGTCAACTGTCTGTGTGCGGCCATACCAGCTGGCCTACGATCCACCCGCATGTTTGCCGTGTGCGGTGACCCGTAAGGGGGAGAAGAGGATCCTGGTTGGTGAGTTCTCCGGCACCCAGCCGGGTGTCGGATGCCCGGTATGGGCCGGAGTTCAATACCCCGCTTTGGCCTCGGATTCCCTGTAAACGGGCGGTCAGGATCTAGCCAATCCTGATCAATCGGCTTTCCGATATGTTCGGTGGCGAGTGCTGGAGAGACGGGGGTCTGCGTAGGGCGGCCAAAGGTGTATGGGTGTGGAGGACTCATGCACTGGAGGTTCTAACCTGAAACAGGCCCCCACATCAATAGTGCTATATTCCTCGGGTAGCCCTGGCGACCACGCTGGTTTGCAGCGTGGCGTCCCAAATGTGTGGCTCCGTGGCGGGTGGGGAGCTCGAGGGACGAACTTATAAGTGGCATGGCAGACTTAAATCTTCCTCCACCCAAAAAACTTCGCTCAGATATGGGCGGGGGAGCCAATAGTTTTCGCGCATCTCAGCGCTATCTAATAATGAAATGCAAGGAAGAAGGCGAGACTCTTAAAAAAGTTTCTCCCTTCCTTATAAGAAGGGTCCTGTCGAGCTTTGTCTCAGGAGAACTTAAATCTGCGAAGAAACTTAGAGACGGAACGCTACTAATTGAAACAACCAATGAAGCGCAGAGTGTGGAACTACTACGAATGGAGATGCTTCAAAACATACCTGTTATAGTGGAGAAACACGGATCCTTGAATACATCTAAGGGGGTTATTTCACACTTTGATCTTCTGTATGTTGAGGAAGATGAAATAAAAAGAGAAATGGAGCATCAGGGAGTGATCGACTGTCGACGCTTGAAAACTAAACGAAATGGGACGCTAAGAGATACAACGTCTATAGTTCTGACCTTCGCCTGCGATAAACTTCCAGAGAAGGTGTATGTGGGGTATGAATCCGTACCTGTGCGGCCTTTCATACCTCGTCCCATGCGTTGCTTTAACTGCCAACGTTTTGGCCATATCGCAACCAGATGTGAGGGCGAGGCTACCTGCCCCCGCTGTGGCAAAGCTAAGCACGAAACTGATGAATGTACATCTGAACCGAGCTGCGTGAACTGCGAAGGTGCACACCCTGCATACTCTAATAAGTGCCCCAAGCAACAAGAGGAAAGAAAAGTGATAGAGATAAAAACTATCGAAAAGTTAACTTACTTAGAAGCACGCAGGAAGTATCGGGCCCTAGTAGCCCCCACCTTTTCTCGGTCTTTTGCCACCGTGGCCTCTGCGCCGGTAAGGAAGTGCTCCGTACAAACTCAAACACCCAAATTTAATCCGATGAAGGAAAATGACAAAGAAGGGACCCAAAAAGGAATAGCCAATGTGGCAGAAATGAAAAAGACGCAGGAACTAAATAAAGATACAAAAATCGCTGGTCCTCCCAAGAAGAACCAACCTAATGCTGGGAAGAAAATGCAAGGACTGCAGCGCACTAAATCGTTTTCCCCTGGACCTCCTAACCCTCCCGGCCCCTCGTCTACAACATCCGATGTGGTGGCTATGGAGGAGGACGACAGTTTGTCGGAAACTGAAATCCTCCAAGCTAGGAGTCAAGGGAAGAAGAAAAATCGCATTAAAAGATAAGTGCGCACATCTTAATCACCCCAAAATGTTTTCAATCCTACAGTGGAATTGCTGTGGATTTTACCGCCGCAAAGAGGAGTTGAAGGTTTTAATGAGAAATTTTAGCCCTCTCTGTATCTGCATACAAGAAACACATTTTAAGCCTTCTGATAAAATCGTTTTAAGAGGCTTTAAGATTTTCCGGTTTGACGATGAGAGCGGAAATAGAGCGCAAGGTGGAGTAATTACTGCAGTTCAAGAAGGTTTCTATACCTCCCAGGTCAGTCTACAAACTCCTTTTCAGGCTATTGCTGTGACCATTGCGTGCCCTGAACTGATTACCTTTTGTAACGTATACCTGCCTGAAGGGGCCCCGGTAAACAAGGAAAATCTGGATGATTTAGTGCGACAACTCCCTAAACCTTTTGTTTTACTAGGGGATTTTAATGCACATCACACTCTTTGGGGTAGTAACAGAGATCAATGTAACAGGAGAGGCCGAATTTTGGCAAATTTTATAGAAGATTTTAACCTCTTTTTACTTAACAACGGGGACAGTACCCGATTTAATAGTTTTAACGGAGGTTTTTCCTCCATAGACCTTTCTATGTGCTCGGGTAATATTGGCACGAAGTTCCATATGTCTGTCCACAGTGATTTATGTGGCAGTGATCACTTCCCTATTATAATTAAAAAAGAAGGGAGTCGATGTTTTAATTATAACGGACCAGGGCATTGGGTTCTCCGTAGAGCTAACTGGGCCCTTTTCAACCAGTCTTTTAACTTTACCTATGACAGAAATCGCGGATGCCTAGAGAATATTGAGGCACTAACTACTTGTATCATAGATGCAGCAAATGCCAGTGTGCCTAAGTCATCCGGCAACGCTAGGCGTATACCGGTGCCGTGGTGGACCTCCGAATGTGCGAAATCAATTCGTGTCAGGAACCGTGCCCTTAGGATATTTAAAAAATATCCAACCACCTCGAATCTCTCGGCATTTAGGAAACTGAGGGCTAAGGCTCGCCAAACGATTCAGGCGGCAAAAAAGGCCTCTTGGACAGAATACGTCAACAGTATCAACAATAGAACGCCCATTTCACAAGTTTGGCGCAAGATAAAGCAAATCACCGGTACATGTCACTACTCACAGGCTAGTTCCCTCAAAGTAGGCTCTAGTATTGTATCTTCCCAGCACGATGTAAGCGAAGTATTTGGTCAACTACTTGCAAATACCAGCAGTAATGCTAACTTTGACGCTACCTTTATGGCAGCAAAAGAGAGGGCTGAAAGAGACCGACTTGATTTCTCGGAGAAGGGGACTCAAGCGAATTATAATATTCCATTTACCCTAAATGAACTAAAGGCCGCCATTGCGGAGACAAAGAACACATCACCTGGTTTGGATGACGTCCATAATGCCTTCCTTAAACACCTACCTGAGGAAGCGTTGAGGGAAATCCTGCTTACGTTCAATCAACTCTGGGAGGAAGGTAAATTCCCACACACCTGGAGGGAAGCTGTCATCATACCTATTCCAAAATCTGGCAAAGAAAAAACAGACCCCAATAGCTACCGACCAATATCACTAACAAGTTGTCTGTGTAAGGTAATGGAAAAATTGGTAAACCGCCGCCTAGTCTGGTGCCTTGAGAGGTGGAACCTTATTTCAAATATCCAATGTGGTTTTCGAAGAAATAGGTCGACAACCGACCACTTAGTACGAGCCGACAACTTTATTCAAGAAGCATTCCTTTTACGCCATCATGTTATTGGAGTGTTTTTTGATCTAGAAAAAGCATACGATAGAGTGTGGCGACACAAGATTCTTCAGACCATACATAAATGGGGCTTTAAAGGAAACCTGCCAATTTTCATTAAAAATTTCCTAACTAATCGTGTTTTTAGAGTACGCATCGGAAGGAGCCTTTCGGATGTACATTTACAGGAAAACGGGGTACCCCAAGGCTCTGTGCTAAGTGTGACACTTTTCGCAGTTGCTGTAAATGATATAGTAGACTGCATACAACCATCAGTGATGGGCTCACTCTTCGTAGACGACCTCGCCATTTTCTGCAGGTCACGAAGGTTAAAGGCAGCAGAAAGACAGGTACAAATCACTGTCAATAAACTGAAAAGATGGTCTAATGACAACGGGTTCCGTTTCTCTCATGAGAAAACGAAATGTGTACATTTTAATAGGCTTCGCGGAATATACCCACAGCCTAAGATAGAACTGGATGGGAAAAATCTGCCATTCAAGGATTCAGCAGTATTTCTTGGCTTGGTTTTTGACAAACGACTAGACTGGCGAATGCATATCCGAACGCTAAAGGAAAAATGCATGAAGGTCTTTAACGTCCTAAGAGTTCTGAGCCACTCTTCTTGGGGAGCCGATCGCACATCAATGTTAATGTTGTATAGAGCGCTTGTAAGATCTAAAATAGACTACGGGTGCCTTGTTTACTCATCCGCGAGGGAAACATACCTAAAGCCGTTGGCATCGCTACACAATTCAGGATTGCGGTTAGCGACTGGAGCATTCAGAACCAGCCCAGTTTTGAGCCTATACTCAGACTCTGGTGAACCACCTTTGCACACCCGCAGGATTATGCTTATGTGTAGCTATGCCGCAAAGCTTTTGTCTTTGCCATCTCACCCTTGTTTTAATATCGTTTTTAAGCCAAGATTTATAGATGTTTTTAACAGAAAGACGAAGGTCACCAGACCATTCGGTGTCCGTTTTAATGATTTTATTGCTGAGCGAAATTTTACTCTGGCCGAGGTTTACGCAGTAGGCTACTCAAGCCGCCCCCCTTGGCTTTTTCCCCGGTCAGATTTTATTCTTGACCTACACAGGTACCCCAAAACCGTTACCCTGGCCACAGAATACCAGCATGCATTTAATGAATTTCTCTACAATCATCCCGAACTAATTCCCGTCTATACGGACGGGTCAAAGTCCAGTAGAGCTTGTGCGTGCGCAGTCGTATCATCCTATCATGGAATAGCAACAGCTAAATTAAACCCATTATGCAGCGTTTATACATCGGAGCTCTTCGCCATTAAAATGGCCCTCTGTGGTATAAAATGCTCGGATAAGAAATTTCTTATCTGCTCGGACTCCCTAAGCGCTCTGCAGTCTATCTCCACAATGTACCCGACTCATCCGATTGTCCAGGAAATTCAGTCGTCCATAATATGCCTGAGGGAGAAAGGGGTGTCAATTACCTTCATATGGATCCCTGGACATGTGGGAATAAGAGGTAATGAAAAGGCTGATTCTGCTGCTAAGAAGGCGCTAAAAAATTCTGTCCTTGCCTCTAAACTGGTACCACACGAGGATTTGAGACTAACGTTACGTAACGAAGCTCTGGAGTATTGGCGGGAATCTTGGTTTAACGTCACGAGCAACAAACTCCGTGAAATTAAACATACAACATCTGCATGGCCTTCATCCGTCAGGGGATGCAGGAGGGAGGAGGTAGTCGTCACACGTTTGAGAATCGGACATTGCGCTCTGACTCACTCATTCCTCTTCACCGAAGAGAAAATACCACCTCGATGTGATGACTGTGGATCTCTCCTCTCCGTAAGGCATATTTTGACGGAGTGCGAAAAATACCGGAGATTGCGCGACTCTCTAAGGATCCGAAGCGATATAAGCCACGTTCTGGGGAATGACCCAGACCGCCTAACCCAAGTAATTTCATATCTTAAACAAATAGGCATTTTAAATTTGATTTGACAGTTATTTTTATGTCATGCTTTTTGACAGCACTGCAATTTAACATACCTTTCCCTAATGTAATTTATCACTTTATCACTTGCGCGAGGTGCGAAATGACCAATAGCCGTCGACGCACCCTGTAAACGAAATTCTATCTATCTATCTATCCGAGTTTTAAAAGATAAATGTTTTTAATTTTTAAATATTCTTAGGGTTTTATCAAAATCGACTTGGGGCGTGGATCGCACCACCATGCTTTTATTTTATTGAGACATGGTGCGCTCCAAGTTAGATTACGGACATTTTGTCTACGCCTCAGGCCGCGACAGCTACTTAAAACCTTTGTCGACGGTTCACAGTGCGGGGCTGCGTCTAGCGACAGAAGCATTCAGGACGTCTTGGGTCTGTATTCAGAAGCCGGGGAGCCCCCTTTGTCACCGCGGAGAAATACCCCTAATGAGCAATTATGCAAAGATTTTATCAATGAGGGTGCACCCTTGTTTTAATATAATTTTTAACCTTAGGTTTTTAAACGTTTTTTACGCACGCACAAGGGTTACCAAACCCATAAGCATTTCTTTTAAGGATTTTACTGATGGCACCGACGCTACACTTTCAGAAGTTTATGGCTGTGGGTATTTGAGCCATCCACCGTGGTGGGTACCGCCCCCTAAATGTTTTGCTGCAAAGCGGCCACAAACGTACCATTACATCTGTAGAGTACCGGCAGATGTTTAGGGAGGCACTTCACTGCAACTCCGACTTCATCCCCGTGTTTACGGATGGATCGAAATCTAAGTCAATGTGCGTGTCTGCAGTTCTCTAATCCCACCTCGGAGTCATAAAGGCGAAGCTGAGCCCGCTATGTAGTGTATGTACGGCTGAGATCTTCGCCATATATATGGCTTTGGGTGGAATTATAGACAATAATAGCGGCTGCATAGTCTGCAGTGACTCAATGAGCGCGCTGCAGGCCATATCCGGCTACTCACGGGATAGGCTGGCCGTCAGGGGTGACTAAGGACAGGTCCTGGGAAATGATCCCGATCGCCTCAGCTTCGTCATCCAGTTTCTATAGGAAACCGGTCTTTTTAATAAGATTTAATTATTCAGTACTGAAATACGTAGTATATAACATTTCATCTTCATTTTATCTATTTATTGATTTTGCATATGGTATTTATTTTTTCCCGTGTTTTAACCCATTTTAAGCGGAGGTGCGAATGACCTTCGTGATCGACCTTTGTAACAAATTCTACTCAGCTACCCATATTCAACATAGAATAAAATATAATCCTAGGCCACCGTCTTGCTTCGGTTCACTTAATATGTCTCGCGCATTTGTTCAGATGTATCCACCCCACTTATGTTTTATTATAAGTTACGATTGTTGGTTTTTTTCTTTTCCCCTGGGTATGAGTATCTGGCTTTCTGCCCCCTGCGGGAAGGGGCATTGAGAATACTCCCGCAGTATCCCTGCTTGTCGTAAGAGGCGACTAAAAGGGTGGGGAGAAAACCCCGAAAACAAACCACCGTGTAAGCAAGGGGTGCTTCCGAGCAACGTGTGGGTCCGTTGCTTGTGAGTGGTCATACCAGCTGGTTCAAGATCTACCCATGTGTTTGCCGTGCATGGAGAACTGTAAGGGGGAGAAGGGGATTCTGGAGGGTATTTTTGTTTGAGGAGGCCGAATGTTGGATGCCCGGTATGGACCGAGAAACAATAACCAATAGGAAATTCAAGAACCGGAAGACGAGATCGTTGCATTGACACCGAGGAATTTCCAGGGCTTACTGACGCATGAGAAGAGGCGCTTAAATCTTTAACAGAACCAGCCAGAGAGAGCACAAAATAATAATATTCCTCTACCTTTTTGGAGAGTTCAATGTCAACGGAATTTACATCCGATTTATTACAATCGTGACAAAAGTAACAAATGGCACTCTGTGCCCATTGAAAGTTACGGTATACATCTTTTAATTCTCCTGCCCTTGATCGAAATATTCTCCATTTTGGAGAATCAATGACATCACTTCCTAAAGCCTCTAATTCGCTTGCGAGTGAATGTGGAGCCATTATCGTGTTCAAGACACGAGCTCGTTTTGACCGAAGTAATTTTAAATGATTGTCAAACGCGTCCCTCGTCATGACTGCAGACCGCTTTCCCTCCTCACATTTCAGGCCCGCGTTGTTCGCGCCCGTGGCCGTGATGCCCCCAGACAAGTAAAGAGCCCCACAGGGGTAAAATAAAGAATGGAGGCTGGTCATGACGGAACACAAGAATAAATTAAAGAAAAACTGTCTCAAAAAAAAGGGTGAAACAGAAGGAAGTAGCCGGGCGTGCGCTCCGCATACCTTGGTCGCCGACGTCTTCCGAGGGTCTGCACCATTCACTCACACTAACACACACATGCCGTGCTGGCAGGCCACTTGTCCTCTCACTCGTTCGAACAGGTCTCTTCTCTTTTCAGGGGACTAGCCTAAAAATCTCTTTCTCCCTCTCGAGCGCCCTCAACGGCCCAAATCGAAAATACAAAACAAAACACGGTTGCGAAGACTTGCCGCGGATATAGAGGAACAGAGGGAGGGAATTCAAATAAAAAAAACAAAAGTGGCCAAGACTCGTGTGAACACCCTTTGAGCCACTATCTTCAGCTTTTCGGAGCGTTTACATGCATTTGAGAACATCCTGTCTAGGGTGTTGAGAGCGTTCATAAACATAATGTAACATTCTATTGTGTGTTTTGCATCGTCCTGGAACGCTGTGGGAACACTTCCCAGTGCGTTTATGAATGCTTGCAGCGAATAAATTAAAGAATAAATCATCATGATTCAGGTCCCTACAGGGTCTATTGATGAAATGGAAAACAGATAGTTTGCTGTGATAACAAAGCAATTATATTTAACTAAAAAATTCAAATATTTACACATATACACATACACAATACAATCACAATTCGTGGAGGACACTCATGGCCGCCTGGATGGGTCCAATGTCATATTCAGCCACCACCACGTCTGAACCCAAGAAGGTCCTTGTGGCTACATCCTGGGGCAGCTCAGGAGCAGGAACATCATCTACCTGTGGGAGATGATCTCTCAAGGCACTTGTTAAAGAGGTGTTCATTGTATTCTGTTGAGCGCCTCTTTTCATGTATGTCCTCTTCTGGCCCCCTCTCTGGAGAGCCTTCTCGGTAGACTTTCTGTGCATCTCAGCAATAAGGGGCGCGGTATCACCACCTGCCATCTGGAGTTTATGTATCCTTTCCCGCATCCCACGAGGCCCCTTCATGTCCACACACCGCTTACTTAGATATGCCGGTAGGCCTTGCACATATTGTTCTATCTCGGCTGGAGAATATTTTCCTCTGTTCTCCAGCATTTTTCGTTGGAGAACTGCAAAAGAAATATCACAGGGGTTAGTTCCAAAATATTTCATCCATGTCATGCTTGAATGGAAAATATCCTTCCAAAACTTAGAAAGAAATGACTTATTTCTACCTGAAGTCAGGAGTTTGGGGGGGAATATCTTCTGCCCCTCACCCTTTGTCTTTGCCGTCATCAGGGGACCTTGCTCCCTGAATCTGCCCTGGAGCAGGGAAGATCCCCACACAGCATGGTCTGTGGTGTGCTGCATGTGGGTTAGTGAGGATTTCAGCACCATTTCACCCTCCCCTATGTCCATCTGTTAGCAAATATGCACATCCAAATTAAACCAAAGACCTTTGTTTTCCTGACTATATAAGGTTATTTTAAGAGTCTCATCCACACAATAAATTTTCTTGTGATACCGAATTATGTTTGAATACACTATCAACACTGTAAATGTAGTGTGTCAAGTCACACTGCTAAAGGTGTATAGTTTTTATCATCCAATTAAAAGTATTTGTTTTGAGACACACACATGTATCTATTTTATTTCACAGTCACCCTTTTATATTTGTGTCACTTTTAAAATCACGCACTTTTATCTGTGTGATTTTAGAGCTACACAGTCTTGAATATTAAAAAAGGCACATACATACCTACAGATATGTGACTACCACACACTTTGATTTACAGAGCAATCTTAATGGCAGAGAAATGATTATGTACAACAACTAAACAATAGTGGCGATTGAGCTTTCTTACCTCAGAGTCTTCCTCCAGTGTTGCCCCTATCTGGCCCCACTTTTGACATCACATGGCCCTGATGCTGATTGCCCTGCAAGAAGAGAGAAGGTGGTTAGAATTACAATTGTCACAACCAACAAATCTTAAGTATTATTTTGAGATTGCGTGGAACCGTATCTTTTGATTCCTTATTCAAAACTTTCTTTTCTTTTTAAAATGAAGCTCAGAATGTAATTCTTGGGTTTTCTTTGCGTCAGCAATAAATGAGTAATACCCTCTCATAGATTTTATTTTTCCTTCCTTTTTGAATAATCAACAAACCAGCAGAACTTATATGCAGTTTTTATCCTGCTCAACTTCACATTTGCAGTGTAAACCACCACAACCTCCATTAATTACCAGGGTCATGCATCAAGTCATTCTAGCATAAAGCACGGAGCAACCAGGCAAAAAAGGTCACATATGTGGTTGCACTCCAAATTTGAACAGAAATAAATAAAGAAATGGACTAAACTCTCCTACGCCAAAACTTTAAAAACCCAAAAGTAATTGCATAAGATTACTTCATACTAAATGAAGTTATATTAAAGCATGCTCTTAGATCTATAAATATTACAATATTGAAGTTCATACTATATGCCTTAGTTTGATTGTTCAAGTGAAATTGAATGCACACATTCTTGAATATAATTTTTGTTGACTGGACTGGGTGACTTACTCATTAACTCCTCAACCTTCTCTCTTAAGGTTTTATTCTCTTCCTCAAGACATGCTAATTTGTTGTGGATGGCAGTCATATTTGAGTCCAATGTCTTGAATCCTTCTTTGATCCAAGTCTCTAATCTGGAAGAGAAGCTTGTGTTGAACGTATTCTTCTCTGCCAGTGCTGATTCTAATTTTTGGACTTTCTCCAAGGCAGCTATTAAGTCGGTATTGTGATTCTGAGGAATACCAGGTCTGGCGTTCTCCATGTATTTTTCTATACCTAATACAGCATTAGTTCTTTTTAAATTTTTCTTACGAATATAAAAAAAGAAAGGTTAAGTTTTATCAGGAATGATATGAAACAGAGTAATTCTTCAGTAGATAAGGCACTGATCACATTGTTACACACCCGGTCAATTTTTCCGCTCATAATGATGCTCATTTCTTGTTCTGTTGACTCAGCTTCTGTATCCGGCTCATCACTTGGTACATCAGGGTTGCCAAATCGTATCCTTCCACTAGAAATGCTGTGCAGGTCTTCCTTTGTTGCTGAAAAAATTGAAACAATATAAAACTTTAGAAAGTAATTCATGCAACAAGATTCATCCACACCATATCATCTTGGTAGATAACTATCTTCAATCTTCATTCTTCCCACCATGATTGACTATGGTTAAATCCATTCAGAATGTCAGTTTGGATGGCTCTATTCATTGCTTGGTATTATTTCATGGAATGAAACAATGCTCTAAATAACTTCACTCAAATCAAGCACAGGGAAAGGCAGGGAATAGTATTTCACCATATACAAAGTCTGTACCTAAAGCCCTCTACTATCAGATGATTAGTTGCTTTTAAGTTATAAACTGAAATATATCATTATTATGAAGTGATACACAGAGACCCTGAATTTTGGCCATTGAAATTGCACAAATTTATCCGTGAAATCGCACCCATTTGTACATCAAAATGTGCTGAAAATAGCCAAAATTCACAGAATTTTGCAATGAAATATTTGAACTGTAGTGGTGAAACTTGGGAAACTATTTTTAATGCTTTTAATGCTCAATAGTCCAAAATCTAGCAATTTTTAATGAAAGATATCTTTGTTTTATTAGTATGGGCGTTGGTGATCATTCTAACAACTGTAAGATGTTCAAAATAGTAAATTAAATAGATTATAGAAAAATAAAATTTCATTTCAGGATTTGAGGCACAAACAAAATACATAAAATAAAAGTTTGCAATTATGCGCTTCGCATACAGTCAGGGTCACGAGTGATACATAACCATAATTCAAAGTGAACACAAACCGGGAGGGTACTCACCTGCAATTTTACCAATCAGGCAGTAATAATGATCCTCTTGTCCAGAAGGAAGATTTTGGTTCGTAGTTGCCACATACCACGTATTCAGATCATAATCGCGGCACGATTCTGGGCAGAAAGGTTTTCTCTTGGTTTTGCCTTTCTTGCTCGTAGCTTCTCTATGCTAGTATCACTCTAAAGAAGATGAAATTTGTGCAACTATGCCTCCGCTCCTCTCATTAATGACATATTTAGAGTATTTATTGTTTTTAAACTTATGCCTATGACTGAACAAAGAAGCCAAAGGTACCTCATTTTCCGAATGGGCACACTTCAGAAGTTGGTAGGCACGACTACGACGAAAATGCGATGTTGGATGCATGAATATAGAAAAATATAGAAATGGTTGGATGTATGTTGCTGATTTACAGGTACAAATCCGATTAATTTGCAGCTTCTTGGTACAGAAAGAGACTAACAGTACAGATATGGGTCGCTACCGACGTTACCTCATTTCTAACGTGAAAGTACCTCGATTTATTCTCTGCATACGCAGAAAGGGAAGGGAGAACGCAATCCTACAACTTCAGAGTCAGGTTGGTTACGACTGCAGCACTTGTTGAATTTCCGCTTAAAAGCCGCTATTCATGCTATAAATGTAGAGAGTGGAGGACATGCGCTTAGAAATGAAACACACGGAGAAGAAACACTGCGGTGTGTGGACCAAACTCAGGTAAGCATAACCTAACAGTATCTCTTCAGGCAAAAATATGTAGAGATCTTTTTCAATGCTCGAATTTGGGATGGTTCATTCGTATCCAAAATAGTTAAAACGACAAATAATTTCTTATTCTTCTTTCCAGGGTACTCAACGTGGTGATACATTAAATAATTTGGAACCACAAATTGTACAGGTATGACTAGTAAGGCGTACTTATGATATCACTAGAAAATTCACTTTCATGGTGCAAATGTCAATTTATCATGAGTTTGGAATCTGATGTAATCTATTAGCTGTCGCAATGACTTCTCCTTTTGTAGTCTTAGAGTTGTGACTCTGATGTCATCTCAAAATGATTTCACTACTTTATCTTGTTTTCATTGACTTTTCTTGCTAATGCCAAGAATTTAAAGTTATATTCATGACGGTTTTTTTTCTAATTGACCTAGGAGCCTAGGATTGCACAAGAAAATGTATCAGCGCCTGCAAGTCTGGACATAGTTGAGAATGAGCATTCCATTTCTGCAGACTCACCAACGATGATACTTGAGGATAACATTGAGAACAGCAACTTCAGAGGCAGATTTCCAACTAGCACACCGATTACGCAAGACCCCCCTGCGGGTAGGGGGATTGAGAATACTCCCGCAGTATCCCTGCTTGTCATAAGAGGTGACATAAAGGGCGGGGAGATAACCCCGAAAACAAACCTAGAGCCGGTAAGGGTTGAGCCCGGACAGCCTTGTGGGTCAGCTGTCTGTGTGCGGCCACACCACCTGGCTTGCGATCCATGTTTGCCGTGTGCGGAGACCCGTAAGGAGGAGAAGGGGATCCTGGAGGGTGAGGTCTGTGGTTCCCAGCCGGGTGTCGGATGCCCGGTATGGACTACGGGCCGATACCCCTCTTTGGCCCCGGATTCTGTGTAAACGGGCGGCCGGGAGCTAGCCACTCCCGGTCAATCGGCTTCCGTGGCGTTATGCTTAACGGTGGCGAGTGCCAGGGAGGTGGGGGTCTGCGTAGGACGGTCGGAGATGTATGGGTTTGGTGGGCCCGTGCATCGAAGATCCAATCCGAAACAGGCAACCACCTCTAGGGTGCTATATCCCTCGGGTAGCCCTGGCGACCGCACTGGTTTGCGGTGCTGCGTCCCGAATATGTGGCTCCACGGTGGGTGGGGAGCCCGAGGGATGAAGTAGTAATAGGTATGGAAGAGTGTCAACTTCCACCACCCAAAAGATCCCGCCCGGACACGGGAGGGAGAGATCCGTAAGGAGGAGAAGGGGATCCTGGAGGGTGAGGTCCGTGGTTACAGCCGGGTGTCGGATGCCCGACACCCGGCACAGGGGGGGGGCCAACACCCCCCCCCCCCCCTGAGGGTAGGGGGATTGAGAATACTCCCGCAGCAACCCTGCTTGTCGTAAGAGGCGACTAAAAGGGCGGGGAGATAACCCCGAAAACAAACCACTGAGTCAACAAGGGTTGAGTCCGGGCAGTCTTGTGGGTCAACTGTCTGTGTGCGGCCATACCAGCTGGCCTGCAATCCACCCGCATGTTTTTCGTGTGCGGTGACCCGTAAGGGGGAGAAGGGGATCCTGGTTGGTGAGCTCTCCGGCACCCAGCCGGGTGTCGGATGCCCGGTATGGGCCGGAGTTCAATACCCCGCTTTGGCCTCGGATTCCCTGTAAACGGGCGGTCAGGATCTAGCCAATCCTGATCAATCGGCTTCCCGATATGTTCGGTGGCGAGTGCTGGAGAGACGGGGGTCTGCGTAGGGCGGCCAAAGGCGTATGGGTGTGGAGGACTCATGCGCTGGAGGTTCTAACCTGAAACAGGCCCCCACATCAATAGTGCTATATTCCTCGGGTAGCCCTGGCGACCACCCACCCAATCCCAATCCCAAACCCAATCTTCCTCCACCCAAAAGACCTCGCTCAGTTATTGGCGGGGGAGCCAATAGTTTTCGCGCATCTCAGCGCTATCTAATAATGAAATGCAAGGAAGAAGGCGAGACTCTTAAAAAAGTTTCTTCCTTCCTTATAAGAAGGGTCCTGTCGAGCTTTGTCTCAGGAGAGCTTAAATCTGCGAAGAAACTTAGAGACGGAACGCTACTAATTGAAACAACCACTGAAGTGCAGAGTGTGGAACTACTACGAATGGAGATGCTTCAAAACATACCTGTTATAGTGGAGAAACACGGATCCTTGAATACATCTAAGGGGGTTATTTCACACTTTGATCTTCTGTATGTTGAGGAAGATGAAATAAAAAGAGAAATGAAGCTTCAGGGAGTGATCAACTGTCGACGCTTGAAAACTAAACGAAATGGGACGCTAAGAGATACAACGTCTATAGTTCTGACCTTCGCCTGCGATAAACTTCCAGAGAAAGTGTATGTGGGGTATGAATCCGTACCTGTGCGGCCTTTCATACCACGTCCCATGCGTTGCTTAAACTGCCAACGTTTTGGCCATATCGCAACCAGATGTGAGGGCGAGGCCACCTGCCCCCGCTGTGGCAAAGCTAAGCACGAAACTGATGAATGTACATCTGAACCGAGCTGCGTGAACTGAGAAGGTGCACACCCTGCATACTCAAATAAGTGCCCCAAGCAACAAGAGGAAAGAAAAGTGGTAGAGATAAAAGCTATTGAAAAGTTAACTTACTTAGAAGCACGCAGGAAGTATCGGGCCCTAGTAGCCCCCACCTTTTCTCGGTATTTTGACACCGTGACCTCTGCACCGGTAAGGAAGTGCTCCGTACAAACCAAACACCCAAAATTAATCCGATGAAGGAAAATGACAAAGAAGGGACCCAAAAAGGAATAGCCAATGTGGCAGAAATGAAAAAGACGCAGGAACTAAATAAAGATACAAAAATCGCTGGTCCTTCCAAGAAGAACCAACCTAATGCTGGGAAGAAAATTCAAGGACTGCAGCGGACTAAATCGTTTTCCCCTGGACCTCCTAACCCTCCATGCCCCTCGTCTACAACATCCGTTGTGGTGGTTATGGAGGAGGACGACAGTTTGTCGGAAACTGAAATCCTCCAAGCTAGGAGTCAAGGGAAGAAGAAAAATCGCATTAAAAGATAAGTGCGCACATCTTATTCACCCCAAAATGTTTTCAATCCTACAGTGGAATTGCTGTGGATTTTACCGCCGCAAAGAGGAGTTGAAGGTTTTAATGAGAAATTTTAGCCCTCTCTGTATCTGCATACAAGAAACACATTTTAAGCCTTCTGATAAAATCGTTTTAAGAGGCTTTAAGATTTTCCGGTTTGACGATGAGAGCGGAAATAGAGCGCAAGGTGGAGTAATTACTGCAGTTCAAGAGGGTTTTTATACCTCCCAGGTTAGACTGCAAACTCCTTTTCAGGCTATTGCTGTGACCGTTGCGTGCCCTGAACTGATTACCTTTTGTAACGTATACCTGCCTGAAGGGGCCCCGGTAAACAAGGAAAATCTGGATGAATTAGTGCGACAACTCCCTAAACCTTTTGTTTTACTAGGGGATTTTAATGCACATCACACTCTTTGGGGTAGTAACAGAGATCAATGTAACAGGAGAGGCCGAATTTTGGCAACTTTTATAGAAGATTTTAACCTCTTTTTACTTAACAACGGGGACAGTGCCCGATTTAATAGTTTTAACGGAGGTTTTTCCTCCATAGACCTTTCTATGTGCTCGGGTAATATTGGCACGAAGTTCCATATGTCGGTCCACAGTGATTTATGTGGCAGTGATCACTTCCCTATTATAATTAAAAAAGAAGGGAGTCGATGTTTTAATTATAACGGACCAGGGCACTGGGTTCTCCGTAGAGCTAACTGGGCCCTTTTCAATCAGTGTTTTAACTTTACCTATGACAGAAATCGCGGATGCCTAGAGAATATTGAGGCACTAACTACTTGTATCATAGATGCAGCAAATGCCAGTGTGCCTAAGTCATCCGGCAATGCTAGGCGTATACCGGTGCCGTGGTGGACCTCCGAATGTGCGAAATCAATTCATATCAGGAACCGTGCCCTGAGGATATTTAAAAAATATCCAACCACCTCGAATCTCTCGGCATTTAGGAAACTGAGGGCTAAGGCTCGCCAAACGATTCAGGCGCCAAAAAAGGCCTCTTGGACAGAATACGTCAACAGTATCAACAATAGAACGCCCATTTCACAAGTTTGGCGCAAGATAAAGCAAATCACCGGTACATGTCACTACTCACAGGCTAGTTCCCTCAAAGTAGGCTCTAGTATTGTATCTTCCCAGCAAGATGTAAGCGAGGTATTTGGTCAACTACTTGCAAATACCAGCAGTAATGCTAACTTTGACGCTACCTTTATGGCAGCAAAAGAGAGGGCTGAAAGAGACCGACTTGATTTCTCGGAGAAGGGGACTCAAGCGAATTATAATATTCCATTTACCCTAAATGAACTAAAGGCCGCCATTGCGGAGACAAAGAACACATCACCTGGTTTGGATGACGTCCATAATGCCTTCCTTAAACACCTACCTGAGGAAGCGTTGAGGGAAATCCTGCTTACGTTCAATCAACTCTGGGAGGAAGGTAAATTCCCACACACCTGGAGAGAAGCTGTCATCATACCTATTCCAAAATCTGGCAAAGAAAAAACAGACCCCAATAGCTACCGACCAATATCACTAACAAGTTGTCTGTGTAAGGTAATGGAAAAATTGGTAAACCGCCGCCTAGTCTGGTGCCTTGAGAGGTGGAACCTTATTTCAAATATCCAATGTAATTTTCGAAGAAATAGGTCGACAACCGACCACTTAGTACGAGCCGACAACTTTATTCAAGAAGCATTCCTTTTACGCCATCATGTTATATGAGTGTTTTTTGATCTAGAAAAAGCATACGATAGAGTTTGGCGACACAAAATTCTTAAGACCATACATAAATGGGGCTTTAAAGGAAACTTGCCAATTTTCATTAAAATTTTCCTAACTAATCGTGTTTTTAGAGTACGCATCGGAAGGAGCCTTTCGGATATACATTTACAGGAAAACGGGGTACCCCAAGGCTCTGTGCTAAGTGTGACACTTTTCGCAGTTTCTGTAAATGATATAGTAGACTGCATACAACCATCAGTGATGGGCTCACTCTTCGTAGACGACCTCGCCATTTTCTGCAGGTCACGATTAAAGGCAGCAGAAAGACAGGTAAAAATCACTGTCAATAAACTGAAAAGGTGGTCTAACGATAACGGGTTCCGTTTCTCTCATGAGAAAACGAAATGTGTACATTTTAATAGGCTTCGCGGAATATACCCACAGCCTAAGATAGAACTGGATGGGAAAAATCTGCCATTCAAGGATTCGGCAGTATTTATTGGCTTGGTTTTTGACAAACGACTAGACTGGCGAATGCATATCCGAACGCTAAAGGAAAAATGCATGAAGGTCTTTAACGTCCTAAGAGTTCTGAGCCACTCTTCTTGGGGAGCCGATCGCACATCAATGCTAATGTTGTATAGAGCGCTTGTAAGATCTAAAATAGACTACGGGTGCCTTGTTTACTCATCCGCGCGGGAAACATACCTTAAGCCATTGGCATCGCTACACAATTCAGGATTGCGGTTAGCGACTGGAGCATTCAGAACCAGCCCAGTTTTGAGCGTATACTCAGACTCTGGCGAACCACCTTTGCACACCCGCAGGATTATGCTTATGTGTAGCTATGCCGCAAAGCTTTTGTCTTTGCCATCTCACCCTTGTTTTAATATCGTTTTTAAGCCAAGATTTATAGATATTTATAACAGAAAGACGAAGGTCACCAGACCATTCGGTGTCCGTTTTAATGATTTCATTGCCGAGCGAAATTTTACTTTAGCCGAGGTTTATGTAGTAGGCTACTCAAGCCGCCCCCCTTGGCTTTTTCCCCGGTCAGATTTTGTTCTTGACCTACACAGGTACCCCAAAACCGTTACCCTGGCCACAGAATACCAGCATGCATTTAATGAATTTCTCTACAATCATCCTGAACTAATCCCCGTCTATACGGACGGGTCAAAGTCCAATAGAGCTTGTGCGTGCGCAGTCGTATCATCCTATCATGGAATAGCAACAGCTAAATTAAACCCATTATGCAGCGTTTATACATCGGAGCTCTTCGCCATTAAAATGGCCCTCTGTGGTATAAAATGCTCGGATAAGAAATTTCTCATCTGCTCGGACTCCCTAAGCGCTCTGCAGTCTATCTCCACAATGTACCCGACTCATCCGATTGTCAAGGAAATTCAGTCGGCCATAATATGCCTGAGGGAGAAAGGGGTGTCAATTACCTTCATATGGATCCCTGGACATGTGGGAATAAGAGGTAATGAAAAGGCTGATTCTGCCGCTAAGAAGGCGCTGAAAAATTCGGTCCTTGCCTCTAAACTGGTACCACACGAGGATTTGAGATTAACGTTACGCAACGAAGCTCTGGAGTATTGGCGGGAATCTTGGTTTAACGTCCCGAGCAACAAACTCCGTGAAATTAAACATACAACATCTGCATGGCCTTCATCCATCAGGGGATGCCGGAGGGAGGAGGTAGTCGTCACATGTTTGAGAATCGAACATTGCGCTCTGACTCACTCATTCCTCTTCACCGAAGATAATACCACCTCGATGTGATGACTGTGGATCTCTTCTCTCCGTAAAGCATATTTTGACAGAGTGCGAGAAATACCGGAGATTGCGCGACTCTTTAAGGATCAGAGGCGATATACGCCACGTTCTGGGGAATGACCCAGACCGTCTATCCGAAGTAATTTCATATCTAAAACAAATAGGCATTTTAAATTTGATTTGACAGTTACATTTATGTAATGCTTTCTGACAGCACTGCAATTTAACATATCTTTCCCTAATGTAATGTATCACTTTATCGACGATCCGAAGTAATTTCATATCTAAAACAAATAGGCATTTTAAATTTGATTTGACAGTTACTTTTATGTAATGCTTTCTGACAGCACTGCAATTTAACATATCTTTCCCTAATGTAATGTATCACTTTATCACTTGCGCGAGGTGCGAAATGACCAATAGCCGTCGACGCACCCTGTAAACGAAATTCTACCTCTACCTGCCAACACCCCTCTTTGGCCCCAGATTCGCTGTAAACGGGCGGCCGGGGGCTAGCCACCCCCGGTCAATCGCCTTCCCGATACGTTCGGTGGCGAATACTAGGGAGGTGGGGGACTGCGTAGGGCGGTCGGAGATGCTCGGGTTGGTGGGCCCAGAGCATCGAAGACCCAACCCGAAACAGGCAACCACCTCCAGGGTGCTATATCCCCTCGGCTAGCCCTGGCGACCGCACCGGTGTGCGGTGCGGCGTCCCGAATGTGTGGCTCCGTGGTGGGTGGGGAGGTCGGGGGATGAAATGAAGTTTGGAATGGATAACAATAAACATCCACCAAACAAAAGACCCCGCCCGGATACGGGTGTGGGAGAATTTGAAATGGGTATGAACACAATTCTTGACAATGAGCTGCCAGAAAGAAGGAGAGACTCTTACTAAAGTGCCTCCATTCCTCATTAAGAGAGTGTTATCGTCATCGATACCAGGAGAAGTGCGATCTGCTAAGAAACTAAGAAACGGAACTCTGCTCATAGAGACGGCAACATATGAGCAAAGCGTAAAAGCACTGGCAATGGAAAAATTGCACGATATTCCGATAAAGGTAGAGGTGCACCGCACCCTCAATACCTGTCGGGGAGTCATCAGCAACTACGACCTTCTCTACGTCGATGTCGACGAGATCAAAACTGAGATGGCCTCGCAGGGGGTGACTGATGCTCGTCGACTAACCACGAAACGAAATGGTGTGATAAAAAATGCTACATCAGTAGTACTTACCTTTGCACTGGATAGACTCCCCGATAAGGTCTATGTTGGATACGAATCGGTGCCTGTACGTCCATTCATCCCTGCCCCCATGCGCTTCTTCCAGTGCCAGCGCTTTGGCCACATCGCTACGCGGTGTGAGGGCAAATCCTCCTGCCCACGCTGTGGTCTGGAGGCGCACGAGGGTGCAGAATGTACTAGGGACCCACAGTGTGTTAATGGCGAGGGTGCACATCCGGTGTACTCACGCACGTGCCCAAAAATGATCGAGGAAAAAAAGTGATGGAAATTAAAATAATGGAGAAAATACCATATTTCGAAGCGCGCAAAAACTACCGGGCCCAAGTTGCCCCTACCTTCTCAAGATCATTCGCACAGATCACGAACCCTCAGAAAACAAAGAGCTCAATTTCCACGCAAACGGAAACGGAAACGGAAACCACTGAGAAATCGAATACTAAAACACAAGCTCAGGAAACAGCCGGTCGGTCTAATTCCGCCAAACCACTGCCCAAAAGAAACACGGGTTCCCGTATTAGGAACTCCCCAAAACCTATCCTCGGGGCTGCGCCTAGCAGACGCAGCCCCGAGGATAGGTTTTGGGGTCGAGGATCGAGATATCGAGGATAACGAGACGAGGACGGACCAAACAAGACGTAATTATGAGGTTGCAAAAACGTTGCCAAACGACGTGGCATCCTGCAACCTCGTGCAACCTCGTGCAACCTTTCTGCAACGTTTCCGCAACACATTGCGTATACTGGGAAGAGACTTTGGCAGATTTATGTGCTTAAAACCTGAATCTATTTTGGCCCAGTGTGTTTTCATTGACACACCATCTGGCACCTTCCTTTCCAAAATGCCTCACGGTTGTTATGTTGATTGATAAGGCTTTGGATAAAATAGCAAAATGTTCTTTCGGTCTAAACATTGAATAATGTTCCTAAATGTTATATTTTGCTATAAACCTATAAACTGTTTTGTTCTTTGTTTATGTGCCTTTTATTGGAACTCTGTGTATGTAAAAATAATTACCTTTTAATAAAAGGACTTGTACAATATTTCTTTTGATTTTCAAATATTAATCATTATCATGGCTATCAACGATTAGTAAGTGCCCTAAATGATCAGTGTGAAAAGTATGGCATGAAGATTAATATCTTTCTTCTTCTTCTGCTCATGCAAGGCATTTTCTCCAATTTGACTTACAATTCCTTGCACATTTGCGATAGAGATGACCTCATGGTGGACTTCCGTTGTTTACTCTGACCATAAGTGCACATATGAACGTGAGTGAGACTGCGAGTGGACTTGTGTTGAGTTTGTTTGTTTTTTCTCAAATGGATTTCCAATTAAAATTGTAATACTGTATCATGGCTTAAGGAGCGTTCCAATGTGTTTCAAAACATTCTCAGCAGCGTTCATCGGGCGTTCATCTGTGTTTCAAAACAGCCCAGTCGGATAGTGTTCTTGAGTATTCCAGAACGGAAAGGCAAACACACTCAGTTGGCGTTCTTCTGTGTTCCCCGAGCGTTTCTGAACTGGGTCGTCAGAACAGCGTTTATGAACATGCGAGAACCGGCCTATATCATAAAGAGTTCTAGAGTTTTGGTGAGTAAACCTGTAGCGCCATTCCGGATTTGCATCCTCTTTGGTCGGGGTTGTTAAGTTAGATGAAGGATAATAATAGGCATGGGCGTAACCACGATGGGGCAGGGTGGGGCGCTTGCCCCCCTTGCTCATTAATGAAATGAAAAATTACAGGTCAACTAGCTGAAGGTGCCCGTTGAAATTCAACGAGAGGGAGAAATATAATAAATACAAATTGTAATAAGAACTCTCCCTTCCCCATGGACTACGCCTTGTCGTGGTGGGATTGGGGCTTGCGTGTTCCCGTGACCCCTAGAGCTACACTGGCGGGAGTAACTAATATTGCTCCTGGTAGGGTCACCCATGCCAGACAGGTCGAAGGGTAGGACGAAAGGTAGTCCACGTACCGTACTCGCAGCGTCTGTTCCTCAGTGAGGCGGCTGTGAGAAGGCGTCTGACCCCAGTGGGGCGGCCTAACAAGTGATGGTGTCACGTTAAAAACACTATTGAGGCAGGCAACGGGAAACCACCTCAATTAAACTCTCCCAAGATCACAATGGACTTGAACAATAGAGAATTGAATCCTGGCAACTACGGGGCCCGGAACCAAATTAGTGGAACGGGTGTCGTGCCCGGCAGCAGGGTAAGCAAGGACTCTGCGGTCGTCATCTCACGAAATCCTTGCACGAAAACAATGACAGCAGCAGCGGCAACAGCAGCGGCGGCGAAGAATAAACCAGAGAAGAGAGCAGAAATGCTAAGGATCGGGACATGGAACGTTAGGACTATGTTAAGGGCAGGAAAACTAGAGAACATTAAGCGTGAAATGGAGAGGGGAAAGATCGATTTGTTGGGACTAAGCGAAGTAAGATGGAGAGACCAGGGGGACTTCTGGAGTGAAAAGTACAGGGTTATATACAGTGGAGGGGAAGAGAGCCAGCGGGGAGTAGCAGTCGTATTGAATGCAACATTAGGAAAAAGGGTGTTGAATGTGGAACGTGTAAGCGATAGAATACTAGCCATCGAAATTAAAGCTAAGCCGGAAAATGTAGTCGTAGTACAGGTTTACATGCCGACAGGGGGGCATAGAGAAGAGGAAGTTGACGAAGTATATGACCAGTTGGAAGAAGTAATGGGGAAAGTAAAGGGCAGGAAGAACCTAATAGTTATGGGAGATTGGAACGCTGTAGTAGGGGAAGGGAGGGACGGAAGTGAAGTAGGGGAGTATGGTCTGGGTGTAAGGAATGACCGGGGCGAGAAAGCAGTGGAGTTCTGTAGGAGGAATAATTTAGTGATTACAAATACGTGGTATAAACACCACCCTAGGCGTAGGTACACGTGGAAAATGCCGGGGGATACTGGAAGGTACCAATTAGACTACATCATGATTAGGCAAAGATTCAGAAATAGTGTAAAGAACTCGCATAGTTTCCCAGGTGCAGATGCCGACTCCGACCATAACTTGGTGGTGATGAAATGTGAGATGAGACTAAAGAGGTTGAAAGTAGGAAGGAAAATAAAAAGGTGGGATGTAGGAGCACTGATTGGAGGGAAGAGGAGGGAATACCAGGAGATTGTGGATAGATGCATGAGGGAAGAGGAGGGAAGAGGAACAATAGATGAAGGATGGGAAATGATAAAGACGGGTATAAAAGAAGCAGCTGAGAAAACAATAGGAACAGTAGACTCTAGGAGGATCAAGAAACCATGGGTAACAGCAGAAATGATGGATAGGATCGAGGAAAGAAGGAAATGGAAAAATGTACATACAGAGCTAGGCAAAAGGCGTTATAAGGAGATTAACAACAGGCTTAGGAGAGAAGTAAAGAGAGCAAGAGAAAAGTGGTGGAGCCGGCAATGTGAGGAGCTGGAGAGACTCCAGAAAGAAGGAGAAATAGGCAGTCTGTACTCAAAGGTTAGAATGTTATCGGGAAATAAGAAATGGAAAACGGTCCCGTGCATCAAAGACAGAGAGGGAAATTTAGCAATGGAGCCAGAGGAGATCCAACGTCGTTGGAGGGAATATGTTGAGGAACTGTATGATAGCGAAAATAGGCCTAGCAACTTGGACATAGAAGAGGAAAAGGACGTAGATCAGGATGACGTGGGCCCCGGAATACTGGATAGTGAGATAGAGAAGGCACTGCGAGAAATGAAGGCAGGAAAAGCGGTGGGGATTCATAGCATCCCAGCTGAGCTTCTGAAGAACCTAGGAAAAGGAGGAAGGGACAGATTTTATGAACTTGTTCGTAAAATATACGAGGAGGGGGCTTGGCCGGAGGATTTTGTAAAAACCGTGCTGATACCTATACCGAAAAAGAGGGTGACAAAGGAATGTGAAGACTATAGAACGATAAGTTTGATTTCTCATGCGGCAAAGGTAGTGCTTAGAATCATCAATAGGAGAATGGAAAAGAGAGCAAATGAATTCCTAGGCGAGGATCAGTTTGGATTTCGGAAGGGGAGGGCCACTCGGGATGCGATTGCAGTGATGAGAATACTAGTGGAAAGGAACCTAGAATACAATCAGGACGTATTCGCGTGCTTTGTTGATTTCGAAAAGGCGTTCGACAGAGTGAGGTGGGACAAGTTAATGGAAATATTGCGGAAGATAGGAGTAGACTGGAGAGACAGGAGAGACAGGAGACTGATTCGGAATTTATATATGGCGCAGAAGGCGCAAGTGAGAGTAGCAGATGGAGAATCGGATTGGGCAACAATAGGGAGGGAGTTAGGCAGGGCTGTCCTTTATCACCGGTACTTTTCAACATATACTCGGAGGAAATGGTGAGAAGGGCTTGGGATGAACTGGAGGCTGGAGTGAAGGTCGGGGGGAAATTGATAAAATCAGTGAGGTTTGCGGATGACCAAGCGCTAGTATGCCAGTCTGCCCGTGGCTTGCAAAAAATGCTGGATGCGTTGCAGGGACAGTGCGAAAGATACGGGATGAAGATAAACCAGAAGAAAACGAAAGTAATGCGGTTTTCGAGAACAAAAAGAGCCAGCATAACGATAAAAGTGGGAGGTCAGAAGCTAGAGCAGGTAGAGCAATTTACCTATCTAGGTAGTGTGCTGGAAGAAAAAGGGTATAGCAGCATTGAAGTGAGAAGGAGAATTGTATTGGCAAAAGAAGCCTTTACTCGTAGGCGTGAGCTAATGACAGGGGCCTTGAGTAGGGAAGTGAAGAAAAGACTAGTGAAAAGTTTAATATGGAGCGTTGCACTATATGGGGCGGAAACGTGGGCTTTGCGAAAAGAAGATGAAAATAGACTTAGGGCTTTTGAAATGTGGGTGTGGAGAAGAATGGAGAAAATAAAGTGGGTCGAAAGGAAGACGAACGATGAAGTGCTAGAATTGGTAGGAGAGGGAAGAAATTTGATAGATAAAATTAGGAGAAGGCAGAAGGTGTGGATGGAAAAGGTAATAAAAGGGGATGGTGTTTTGAAGGAAGTGATTGAGGGAAGAGTGTTGGGTAAGCGGGGAAGAGGGAGAAGAAGAACGGGTAGCTTGGATGGAATGATAGGTGGCAGAAGGTATGAGGGGCTGAAGAGGGACATCGTGTGAAATTTAGGGGGTGGGAAGAATTAAATGTCCATTTAAACCTACCTTCACCGGTAGAATACTTATAATAATAATATAATAATAAGAACTCTTAACATTTTTCATGAAGGGGCAAAAACAGTCTTGAGTTATGGAACGTTAACTTTTTTTTGCCCCCCCTGGAGAACATCCTGGCTACGCCACTGATAACAGGTATGATTTTGGGAATAATATGGGAGAGAAAGGTTTCTTTATTAAAGTATTATTTTTGAGGGTTTTTAGGGTATTTATTTTGGGGTAGACGTTGTTAATGAGAGAGGTTATTTCATTTAAGGAAAGGATGGTTTGTATTTGCTATTGCAGGATTGGAAAAGTATGTAAGGTAGGAAAGGAGTGTTTATGGTTGGAGTTGCTTTTCAGGGAACTTAATCAGGGAAAGGGGGAAGAAGCACTTTAAGGTTTGCTGAGCCTCTGCCGCAGCCGGGGTGAGGGTTATTTGATTAGGTGGGTGGAGGAACTGAGAGACGGTTGATTCTCTTGGATGATGATTGTTCAGGTGTTGCTTTGGTTGAGGAGTTGCGGCCTGGCCTGATGGTTCCGGGTCTTTTTTTGGTTTGATGTCTTAACCGGGGTGTGGATGGGAAAAGGTTTAAAAATCTTAGTCTTTATACGAGTGTGGTCACACTGTGAAAAAAACTGAAAATCAGTTCCGACTCTCATCCTGGAAATGGGAGAAAATGAGCTGTTTCTGAAGGAGCTGCAATTTCGTACGTTACAATAATTCTTCTAAAATCTTCTAATTCCAATCTTTATTCAAAACAAAAAAATCTTTTAAATATTCTTCTAAAAATGCTTCTAAAGTGTTGAGCAAGATTTTAGAAGAGAAATGGGGCGAAGGTGGAATACTTCTCAGGCAAATGTTACTTTATATTCCGTTAAAATGGAAAGCGGACGGGGAATAACGTTTTTCCAAGTGATAGATTGTACGTAGATTGGGTACATGAGAAACCCTAGTATTACTTACCCATCTTCGGCTTCCTCAGCCACCGCTTTCAGCCTCGAGCCTAGTCCCCCCAGTCCTCGGTAGCCATTTGGACTGTGTTGGGAAGGGGTGCAACTATATTAATTTTACTCCCCCTTCTCAAAACCATCCGGATTAGAGAGTAAAAATTACCCCTGATAACTTTTAGGCTGGGTCCCTGTGAATATGACAATATTTTATGAGTGATTTCATCTCCATATATAACGCTCTATTTCCTCAAGTTATAGTCACTATTTACTCACAGTTCGGAGGTAATTCGACCCTACAGCAACTAAAATCTTCATCTTAGTTATCGTGGGTTCAGCCTCCACGTATGCCATTATTTTCCTTATCTGTGCACCCGACCGGCACATTCCAACACGGTTGGAGTGTATTGGAAAGAGAAGAACACGTTTTCGCCTATCTTCACCAACAGATTAATCCTTTCACTGACGTCAAATGTCGATCTCCCTGCTGTACCACAGGTCACTTTCACTTACTCAGCGCTGTTCTACAGGTCACTTTCACTTACTCAGCGCTGTTCTACAGGTCACTTTCACTTACTCAGCGCTGGACACACTGTAATTCATCCACTTTTCCAAAACAGGGGGGGATAAAGGACATTCACGCACCGGAATCTAATATTTCCAGTTGTTCATTCCCTCCTACCAAGCAGTCGAGTCGCGGTGACGGCGATAAGGCGGCCTGTGTCCGCAACCCCCGAGCGATGGCTTTCTTCCGAGAAATCCGGCTTATTATCGGCGGTCGCCGCCTGTTCCCCAGTGACCGCCGCTCTCGTTTCCCGCGATCGGTCATCTCTCTCTGCCTTGGCACTCTCTGGAAAGGTAACCCATTTCATGACACCTCCAGCGCTCGACAGAAGAATTCCTCCACCGAGAATCCGTTCGTATGCTTCTCGACGGTCTATGAGAAGAGTGCTGCATGGTCCCAATATCACGGGTTGCGGTTCGCCCGCCCTCTCCCAGTTGACCTGCCGCTGCTTCCAGGTTGGCCGCTCCTCCCGTCAGCTGGAAAAGTTTGCTGAAAGATCTGGGCTTATTCTGAAAGACGAAGAATCCGCGCGCCTCGGGACAGATGTTTTGCAAAATAACTTCAGCAACATCATTCTCGTTTCTTCCCTAACGGAGCACTTCAGCTACCGTTTTAATTCCTTTTGTAAAGCTCTTGAGGTCCTCGCCCTCTCTCTGGAAATTCCGTGTAATGTAAATGCGTGAAAAATCTTCCGGTAGCCTAAGTGGCATACAATCCCTAAGCACATTCTCCTTGGCCCGATCCCAAGACCCGAGACTCACGGATTGAGCCATCAGCGTCGTGAAAAACCCGCCGGTCTTCGGTAGTTAATCAATCATGATTTCCCTCAAAGGAACATTCCCAATCGTTCCAGCTTCTCCCCTGACTTGAGAAACTCCATTACAGTATGGGGATCACTACCACCACATCGTGGAAAGTCCTTTATACAACCGAGGAGTACATTTCTTTCCGACTTACTGAGGTACCCGTCATTGTTCTGTCCCATGTGTTGAGCTCTTCCCCCACACCTCTTTGTCGTTGGGGCAGCGACTGCCTGGTTCTGGTTCTTCTACCTCTCCTCCCTCCTCCTCCGGGGGTGAAGCACGTTAGCTGGAGAGAAACTGCCCAAATGCTGCGCGTAGACTGTCCAATGTCGCAGCGAGTTCCTCCTCGCCGAAACCCTTCTCCATCATGGCGCCGATTAATTTTTCTTTTTTCAGCGAGTATAGTCATGAGATCCTTTCGTCACTCATATCATTCGACAAAATCCCAATTGGCCACTCGCAACCACTCTCTGTTACCAGTTGCGACGTCTTTCGCGAAGGAGAAAGAAATAACAAGGACTGTCCTCCGCCGTTTATTACTCCTGAGTAACCCCGTATATAGCTCGTTCTCTCACAAGCGTGAAAGGAGGAAGACAAAAGCCCGTATCCCCCTGGTTTCCTAGCTATCCACGGAGAGGGGAGGTGGGGGGTCGCGAGCTCGTCCCTATCTCCGCCGCACGGACCTCGACCTTGCCAGAGCCGTCGAATACGGTTCATGCTCTATCGAGACTTTCTGAAAGAAACCAAATTTTTTTAATAGAAAAGCAGTTATGAATCAAAGTACGGAATTGATTGAATAAAAAGGTCATTAGAAAAAAAATACAAGGGGAATGCTAGTGTTCACCAAGTATTCACATGTTAGATCTCCCTTAAACTTGTAGTTGCTAAACCCATGTGGGGAGATAATGTTGCAGGAGATGGAGTAGACGGGATATGATACAGAGCATTATTATCAGTTGGCACAGATGATGCAGAGAGTGAACAATAGTGCTGATTACACAGTGTCATTTCTACTGTATTGCCGGGTAATTCCTCCATTGCACCCGAGCACCGCTGCGTTGCCTCGTTCTCTGCTTGAATCAAATCCTGTATCTTTGACCGGGCCCTCAGTTCTTATACCGAGATAAGTTCCCGCATATGCGAGAGCAGACTTAAAAAACGAAAGATCTGGGTCCTCATCGGCGCCGATCTCCCTCTCGAGTAGCTCCACATTCTGTCTCACGATGTCTATTAATTCAGCTCCTTTATTTTCCGTGAATCCTTCTATCCCCCACTCAGTTTACGTTTCTTACAATTGGATCTTATATTGAGATAATTACTCTTCTTTCCATTTTGGGAGATCCCTTCATAATTTTTTGTGCGTGGTTTCTTCTTCGAAGTTCCTGTGTTTTCTGAGGTTGAAGAATCCTCGGCTTCTCCCTCTGTGGCCTCTACCACCGGAAAATCAACAGAATTATTTTCATCCAAATCATCGCCGTTTTGCTTTGAAAATCCTTAAGTCTTTAGTTGATTTTAAATTGTCCTACCAGACATCAGTTTTGACATTAAAACATCCTTTATTAACAAAATCTGGTTATAAAATACCACGACCTTGTGTTTTTTATGCATCCACTACTTTCAGACCTCGGTTTTTCTGACTCACCCTGCTGAGAAATTAAGTTAGCGCGGAGATTCTGCCACTAATTTTTGAAGAAGTCACTGCAACAAAAAAGAATGAAATAAAATCCAGCATTAATGAAAGTGGATTTCTGAGGTGTTAACTTATGAGTACAAGTTTTAATTTCGTTTTGATTTTTATAAAAGCAGTATGAGTAGAGTTTTGGATTTCTTTCTCTTTTTAGATTCCTGGCAACTGGGGACTCATTCACATCTCTCGCAAGCCGGGGAGCCCCCTTTGTCAACGCGGTCAAACATCGTCAAGAGCAATTACGTGCCCCCCTGCGGTTAGGGGGATTGATAATGCTCCCGCAGTATCCCTGCTTGTCGTAAGAGGCGACTAAAAGGGCGGGGAGGAAAACCTCGATAATAATCGCCAGTCAGCAAGGGTTGCCTCCGGACAGTCTTATGTGTCAACTGTTTGTGTTGGGCCATACCGTATGGACTGTGATCCACCCTCATGTTTGCCGTGTGCGGAGACCCGTAAGGGGGAGAAGGGGATCCTGGTGGGTGAGTTCCTCGGCACCCAGCCGGGTGTCGGATGCACGGTATGTGCCGGGGTTCAATGCCCCAGTTCGGCCCTGGATCCCCTGTAAACGGGCGCTCAAGATCTAGTCACTCTTGATCAGTCGGCTTATCGACACGTTTCGATGGCAAGTGCTGGAGAGACGGGGGTCCGTGTAGTGCGACTAAAAGAGTATGGGTTTATAGGGCCCATGCGCTTGAGGTCCAACCCGAAACGGGCCCCTTAATCTCGGTTGAAGTGTACCGCACTTAAACACCTGTCGGGGGATGATCAATCATTACGACCTATTATATGTGGAAGTGGACGAGATCAAGAGAAAGATGGCCTCTCAGGTGGTGATTGATGTACGTCGGCTGACCACCAAGCGTAACGGTGAGGTTTCATCTGAAGTCATAACCTTTGGGCTCGATCATCTCCCTAAAAAGGTGTTCATCGGTTACGAATCCTTACCAGTGCGTTCATTTGTTCCAGCTCCCATGCGTTGCTTCCTTTGCCAGCGTTTCGGCCGCATCGCTACACGATGTGAGGGCAAGGCCACCTGCCTGCGCTGCGGCCAGGACAAACATGAGGATTCTGAGTTTCAAAATGACCCACATTGTGTCAGTTGCGAGGGTGCCCATGCGGCATACTCTCGCAATTGCCACAAAATGAAAGAAGAGTGCCAGATAATGGAAATTAAAACCCGAGACAAAGTACCATACTCCGAAGCTGGTAAAAAGTACTGGGAGCTCGCTGCCCCAATCTTCTATAGATCTTTTGCTGAAGTAGTGCCAGATAATAATGCATTAGGAGCGAACATGCAAAAAGTAGCATTGAATAAACCCTCTCCGCAAGTGCAGGAACCGACCAAGCCGGGCAAGGAAACGAAAGTAATGGAAAAGGAAAAGAAAAACAAAAATATTGATATATTATGGACTCAAAAAAGGACCCAACTAAGACGCCCGGGATCTCACCCAAAGGCGAGAAAAGTCTCATTCCCCCGGACCCTCCGATCCGAGTCAACCGGAATCTATGGAGGACAAGTCTGTCGGAGAAAGAAATCATCAGAGCGAAAACGAGAAAGAAGTAGTGCCAACGCAACCGTTTACGGCGCTGATCCTCCCTACGGACAAGCTAACTGCTGTTTTTGTGTCATATTTATTATTGTAAAATTTTTATTTTTCTATGGGTTTTTATATTAAAATGGGAATTGTAATGGTGTTTATCAGCACAAGGAGGAATTAGCAATTTTAATCCGTGACTTTAATCAATCTGGTGCTTGTATACAAGAAACGCATTTTAAAGCGACAGACAAAGGAATTTTAAAAGATTTTAACTATTTCAGATTTGATGAACCAATTGCCAAAGAGCCGAGGGTGGAGTTGCTGTTGGTATTCGGGAGGCCCTATACACCTTTCAAATACCACTGAACACACCGTTTCAATCGGTGGCTGTGACGGTGCATGCCCCTGAGACTGTGACGATTTGCAATGTCTATCTGCCCGTGGGTGCACCAGTCTCACCTTTTAATCTAGAAGCCCTTGTCCGCCTTGTCCACCAAGGCCTTTTATTTTATTGGGCGATTTTAATGCTCACGACTCATTATGGGGGAGCCCAAGAGCCAAGAGTAATCGAAGGGGGCGAATTTTATCGAAATTTATCGAAATTTATCAATGATGCTAACATTATCGTAGTGAATAACGGTGAGAAAACCCGTTTTAATAGTTTAACCGGTGATTACTCCTCCATTGACTTGTGTTTTTGTTCAAGAAGTCTAACCACAAAACTTAATTAGTCCGTTCACGAGGATCTTTGCGGAAGTCATCACTTCCCTATTTTAATAGATTTCCAACGCGGTACCACGACATCACTTACTCAAGCTGACAACTGGAGAGTAAAAAAAGCTGACTGGGAAACATTTAAATGAGTTTTCCAATATAAGCATGATACCCAGGTTGATGCTCTGTGTAATACTGAAGTACTCACCACCGAAATATTAGAATCCGTAAATCGTAGCGTTCCTATTTGTAGAAGCAAAACCCACAAACCTTCCGTACCGTGGTGGAATGAGGAATGCGCATTGGTTATTTAAAAGAGTAAACTGGCCCTACACATATTTAATACATGCACCACCTAGAAAAACCTAGAATCTTTTCAACGTTTACGAGCAAGAGCCCGGAAAGCGGTGAAAGAAACAAAGAAAAATTGTTGGAGGAAATACGTGTCGGAAATTAACAAAAGCACCCCCATATCACAGTTATGGAATATGATAAAAGGAATATCGGGCACATGGCAAACTCAGAGCGCAACACACATTAAAGACGGCGGGTTAATAGTAACCTCACCCACTGACATGAGCGAGATATTTGACCGGCTTTTTTCCAAGACCTCCAGTGACGAGGCTTACGAAACGTCTGGAAGAAAGCGCGCTCCGAGGCCCTCCGCCTCAACTTCCTCGGAAGGAATGTGGATGAGGAGTATAATTACTCCTTTAATTTATGGGAACTGACCTCCGCCATATCAGACTCCCGAAACACATCTGCTGGACCTGATAAGGTCCACAACGCCTTCCTCCAGAATCTTTCAGAAGCAAACCTAGTGGAAGCTCTCCATGTTTTTACCCAAATATGGACAGAAAGAAGCTTCCCAAGCGCTTGGCGCGAATCAATCATTGTCCCCATTCCCAAGTAGGGTAAAGACAGAAGCGAGCCAAAGCACTACCGCCCAATTGCACTAGCTACGATGGAAAGAATGGTGAATCGCAGGCTCCATTGGTGCCTGGAGACAAAGAATATTCTTTCCATAATCCAATGCGGTTTTAGGCGGGGAAGGATTACGACTGACCATCTAGTTTTCCTCGATAATTTTATTTAGGAAGCGTTCCTTCTCCGACAGCATGTCCTGGCCGTCTTCTTTGACCTGGAAAAGGCTTACGACCGAGTATGGTGGTGGAGGATTTTAATAAAGCTACACGATTGGGGTGTCAGAGGCAACTTGCCTATATTCACTAGCAATTTCATTAGCAAATGTTTTAAATGATCATGTCCTTAAAGTTAGAATAGGAAACCACCTATCGCTATCCTGTAACCAGATAAATGGCGTTCCTCAAGGCTAAATTCTTAGCGTCACTCTTTTTGCCATCGCGATTAATGACGTCGCCGAATGCATCAAGGCACCTGTGGAGGGTTCCCTACTTGTGGACGACCTGGCAGTTTTCTGTAGGTCTCCTAAATTAGTAAATGCCACGAGAGACGTACAAGTATGTCTCAACAAACGGGATACTGGAGCCGGGAGAGTGGTTTCCGTTTTTCAGCAGAAACAACGAAGTGTGTCCATTCCAACCGTTGACGAGGCTACTTCGCCCCACCAAACCTACCTTTAACAGGAAAAGTACTTAATTACGTGCATTTAGTGCATTTCTTGGGAATGATTTTTGACCGCAGGCTCGATTGGTGGGAGCATGTTAAATATTTGAAAGATAAATGTGATAAAACTCTAAACATACTGCAAGTTCTTAGCCACTCATCCTGTGGAGCAGACCGATCTACACTGTTAATACTATATAGATCCCTAGTACGATCGAGGCTTGACTACGGCAGCACGGTGTACTCCTCCGGTTGAGAATCATATCTAAGGCCACTATCTGCCATCCATAATGTCGGGCTAAGACTTGCAATCGGAGCCTTTAGAGCATCTTCCGTGTTAGGCATCTACTCTGACACTAGAGAACCACCTCTTGCATCACGTCGGCATATCCTGACGTGCAGCTACGCTGCAAAAAATTTATCGACGCGAACACATCCATGTTTTAACATCGTTTTTTACTCCAGGCTTTCAGAACTTTTTAACAGGAGAACAAGAGCCACTAGGCCGTTTGGTATCCATTTTATCAATTTTATACTGAGATATGAAATCACCCCCCTCCAGAAGTTTATCGAATCGGATGCTCAAATCACCCGCCATGGAAGCTTTCGTCTCCGGAAGTTTTTACTAACCTCTACAGATACCCGAGAGCATCAACCACTGACCTCAAATACCAGCGTCATTTTAATAAATTCCAGGGGATGCACCCCAACTTCATCCCCGTATTCACTGACTCGTCGAAGTCGGACAAGTCTTGCTCGTGTGCGGTTACTTCCTACCACCACTCAGACATCAAGGCAAGGCTTAGTTCAATGAGCTGCATTTACATTGCTGAACTCCTTACCATCAATGGCTTTAGACGCGATCAGGGACGTCGGAGGCTCCTTCATCATCTGTAGCGACTCCATTACTGTGCTGACATCAATCTTCGGCTTTTCCCCGATGCATCCAGTTTTCCAGGACGTGCAGTATACTCTTTGTTCACTGAAAGGGAAGGGAATATCTGTCATCTTTCTTTGGGTTCCTGGGCATGTGGGGATTGCGGGAAACGAGAGAGCCGATAAAGCCGCAAAGGAAGCCCTTACATTTTTTTTTGGCAGAGGTGTGGAAATGCAATTTACGCACGCCTCGTACTTAATTTCCGAGGCAGTGTGGGTCTCCTCCAGTGTGGGTCTCCTCCAGTGTGTCGACTAGAGGCTACCCACTAAAACCACACTCCCTCCGCAGCCTGGATCTTGATCCGCGCGTTCGGCTCTATTTCCTGCTGCCAATTGGTCTTCGGGTGCAGGTTTCCCGTTGTAGTTTCTCGGTTCCTCTTCATCCTACTCCTTCTTTTACTCTTCTTTCTTGACTCCAGATGGTCGAGGTCATCTTGTTGAAGCGATTCCAGTTCATGTGGGATCCTTGTAATAGTCGCGTTGTTATTCCTCCAAGAGTTCTCTTCTTTACTCCGAGTTTTTCCAGGTCTTCTGCCGATGGCTTCGCCCATACTCCCCTCCAGGAGAGAGTGCAGGAGGTAGTCTTTACTTCAGTGATGGCTTCTCCAAACTTCTTGATTACTTCTTGTCTCATTTCCGGTGTATCGTCCTTCTTCACCTTTCTATGATGAGCATCACTGAGAGATGTTGCTCCGCTGACGATCTGCACATCGACAATTGTTGCTTTTTCATCTTTGATTAGGATAAGATCCGGTTTAAGGACGGATTTATTTTCCAAGACCATGCGTGGTTCTTCACATACTATGTAACCAGCCTGCTTGAATGTGTTCCCAAGCGTTCTCATCACTGCGTTATGTCGATGTATTCTTCCACCATGTGTCCGAATACAGCTTTGGATGACATGGGCTGTTGTCTCCGTGGTCCCGCATTTTGCTCTGCACATGATGTTCTCATTATTGTTGCACCTACGCCCTCTACTCACCCTTACCCTCGTCGGGATGGCATTTATGTGGATGTGCAGATTTTGGATATATTCTCGTCCCGGTATTCTGAGGGAAGCGGAATCTATCCATTTTGTACTCGCTGAGCTCTTGCTTGCTTCCCGAAGTTCGTTTCCATCGTTGGATAAGTGTAACCTTTCTGCCCAATATTTCTTTAGGTCTTCAGTATTTGATGGAATAACACCATCTATTTTTCCAACTCTCTCACTCCACTCAATCCTCTTTTGAACCCATTCCAGATTGGTTACACATCTAGCGACCTCAGATGTTGATTCCGAGAGTGCCTTAAGCCTTTTTCTCATTAAGAATGGGATGGTTGTCTCGAATGATGGTATTCCCAAGCCGCCTTCTTTGCATGGTGCATGGTAAAGTCCAATCGGTACATCGTGTGGGAGGTGGAGCCATTTTCTCACCGCAATTCTTATTTGGCGATCCATTGCCCTTAAGGTCTTCATTGTTGTTACTGCGAGAACCAATTGGTGATAAAATCTTGGGATCAGAAAACTTCTCAAGATATTCGTTCGCTGTTGCGGTTTTGAAGGGGCCGATGTTATCCTTTCGAGTTCAGCCTCTAGTCCTCCCCCAATACGTCGAACTCCCAGCGGACTGAAGTTTACTCCCAAGTACCTCCACTCGTCCTGCGGTTTGAGTTGTTTCAGTACGCACCTGCCTCCTGCTAGTGTGAATGTTGGGGTTGATATTACTTTATATTTTTTAAGTTTACCGGCAGGTACGATGGAAGCCACTAGACATTTTTAATGGTTGAATTTGAGTTCGTGCAATGCGGCTTCTCTCTCCATTTCATTCAGCGCAACCTGGAGGCCAGCACTTGAGGATGCCATACATATTATATCGTCTGCATATGCGATTTCATTGGCAATGGTCGAGCCAACTTCGTAGCCAATTTTTGGAGAAACCGACCTGATTACTCTATCTATGACCAAACAGAATAATGGAGAAGATAGGGGATCACCTTGCCTCACACCCCTGTTTACTCTGATCTCGTGAGTTCGTTGGCCATTAACCTCCAATATTGTACTATTCGCCTTGTGTGTATTTTGGATGTAGCTGACAAACGCTCGCGGAAAGCCAGCCTTGATTAGTGTATCCACTATTGAGGAATGGTTTACACTGTCATACGCTTTGCTCACATCCAAGGATGCTATGTGTAATACTCTTAATCGTGTCTTTGCATCATGTATCACCGATGCAAGTGTTGTTGATGGATGTTCTCTGCACATCCATCCTTCATTCCCCTCTGCCTTTCATCAACTACATCCAATGCCATCAATCTTTTGGCAAGTATCTTATGCAATTGCCTCACCACCACTGAGGCAATGCTTATCGGTCGAAAGTCACTCGGTTGGGCACTGTCCTTTTTCTTGGGGACAAACACAGTTCTACTGATTAGTTGTTTGGCAGGGAACGTGCCTAGGTGCAGTACTAGGTTATAGTACAATGCCCTTAGAATGGACGGTACCGCCCTCCATTGCCTCGGTGTAATGGAATCCATTCCGGATGCCGATGAGAAGGAGATATTCGTGGAATCAATGTCTTCCACCGAGACAGGGTCCATTAGACCTGCATAGTCTTGATTTTCAGCAAATTGTACACTTTCGATCGTGCCGCCCGAGCCGCCCTCCAGAATGGGCTTCCAGAACTTAGCCATAACGGGTAAGTCCGGAGTTGTTACTTCTCCCTGCTGATCTAGAATCCTAGCGGCCGCCCTGCTCATATTCTTCTTGAAGAGTGCCTGCATTTTGGCAAATTCTCTTCGTATTCCTTTCCATTTAGGGATACTTTTGCTCTCTGTATCTTTCTTCCTTTCTCGTTTTCGCTGTGGCTCCTTCTGTGGGAATACTGTTTCGAGCCATGCAGACAGATCAATATTCATTTTGCCATCTATTAAGTTACTAGCCATTTGTGTAAGCATTGGCGCTTTATGCGTCATTACCTTTTTGGCTTTGCTGGTGAGATTTTTAATGGCCGAGATGTATATAGGTGTGAGGCCTCCTTTCTGTATTTCAGGTGCCGGTGCAACGAGGTCATGATGTACTGGAGGAATGGCTAATGGTTCAGGTTCACTGATCGTCATCTCCTTGATGTATTTCTGAACAAGATCTTTGTATTCTTTATTCCTCCTGACACCTTTAATAGCCATTAGTGTCCTGTCCGGTAAGATTTTAGCTTGTACTAGGTGTTCATTGACAAATGGTGATTTGGATGACAAGGAAAATCTTGCCTCCTCTCGAGCCAGAAGGTGTTTCTCTTCGACAGACCATATTTTGCGTTTTTCGGCAACTGAAATAGCCGCATTGGCCTCCTCCTTATGGGCAAATCTCTTATGCACTCCCAATCCTATTTTCGTGGGAAATTGCCTTGGAGGATCACACCACTCACACGTGAATCCACACTCTAATTGTTCGCTATCCTTTCTTGAAGCTCCTTTTCCCCGAGAAATCGCTGCCGCAGGGCCAGTACTCCGAGGCGATACTGGCGGGGAGCCACAGGCTCCCAAATCATTCCTTCTTGATTTATTCGTACCCGCGACTCAAAGCCCCAGAGGGGTGGCAACCCCCTGGAACCCGGGGCAAAGCCCCTGTACCTCCCCTGTAGTTTAACGTGCGCCAGCCGCCACTCGAAAGAGCACTGAGGCAGGTCACTTGGGGGGGCTGCCCCCGCACAGCTGGTTGGTGCACCAAGCCTTTCCCATTCGCCACCATCCAAACCGGATGGTGTTACCGACTCTACCTGGCGTTACCGCACGGAGGTTGAGAATAAGGCACATGGTCATCTGGGGCTCTCTATTCCCATTAATACAAATGGTTGGTTCCCCAGCGACCTTAAGAGAGTTAATGAAGTAACGTCAACGCTGGTACCGCATCAGGATCTACAGGATTCGATGGGAAAACATGTCTAAGAGCAATGGGGTACATATTGGTACAATGTTGACAATAATAAGCTACGCGCCAAAAAACCTGTTACGTCAGCCTGGGCGTCATCCATCAGGAGGAGCAGCAAAAAATAAGTCGTGTTAACGCTGCTGAGAATTGGACACTGTGCCCTAGGTTGTGTGTATTGTGTAGTTTTTCATGGTTTTTATTTTAAGGACCAATGGCTTGCTCTAAGGAATAGTTCATGTAAAGTATTATGGTTGGATTGTGCTAGTATGTGTGAAGTGAGTGTATGAGTATTATGATTTTTTAATTCTCTGTGTGTATAGTATACCTCGTGATGAAATATGTTTCACAAATGCCCTTTGTACGTATATGTGACTCTGATCTTTCCATTTTGGTAAACATGTTTCATGCCAAACAAAGTCTAGTGAAGACCCTTTCGTCATGGTGGTATTTATAGAAATATTAGTATGCAGAGAAAAAGTTTGATTTTGGTGAAGCGAAACATAAAGTATACTATTAGAGCATACCGAGGAATAACTATTGCTGTGTTACTTTTCCCGTTTAAACAGGAATTAGTGAAATTGGTTGTTTTGCGAAATTTGAGCATTTAATATTTCTTTGTATACATTGTGTACTTCATTATCATGTATGTGTTTCAAAGGGCAATTTTGAGTATTTAATGGCATAATATCCTACGTATGGTATAAATCATTCTCATGTAGGATATCAATGAATAGATGAGGGAAAGAAGTGTTTTTATTGTTTGTTTGATAAATTGTGGGTCAATAAGAAGGACTTATATTAGCCTAAGACATGAACCGGAAAGTGTCAGTAGGTATAAATATGTGAATGTATTAGTAAATTCTTCTTAGATGTTTTTGAAGTTCAAGTTCAGTGGCATATTTTTCAACGTATATCTCATGCGAGATTGAAATTTACGCCTACAATCCTACTTACTCACATGCGTATGCTGAGTGTACTATACACCTATTGCTGTGGAAAATTGTCACACCCAGAAAAATACTTGATTCAACCATATGTCAAATCATGTTTTACGTGGAGATGAAGTGTACCGGTAGCTATTAAGTCAATGTCTACGTAATGTTGTTGTTGTTTCCTATGAATCATGTCTGTAGCAATCAGCAGTAACTTCAGTTTCATCGATGGAAAATGTGAGGGTCAGTGAACAATAGGTCTTGCAAATTGTAGTTGAGGGCTACATCGAAAGGACTTTGGAACATTAACATTGAAAGTGTTTTCAAGTTGTAACCTTTGACGGAGTTCGAATGGACACGGACCTATTTATACAATCAAGTATGCAACACGATTTAAAAGGACAGATATTCAACACACAAATTCAAATTATAGAATATACTCTCCCATCCATATGCAACAACATATAGCTACAAATCAATACATGTTCCGATGGCGGAAACAAAGCAAAATATCTTCAATACCTCCAAAACTATCCACGTCACTTTATCAATCCAAATACCATATGCTCCGCCACAGCACCGATCGGTCCATACAGTTCCACACTTCGCCTTCCCACTCCTGCCAGTCAATGCACTTCTCACTTGGTACTCCCACCTCCAAAACTTCCTCCTTCCCCCAATAACCAGCCAAAATTCCAACACCAATCTCCGCCTCACTCGTGCTACGTGCCGCTCTCGCTCCTCTTCCTCGACTCCCGGTTGTTGATTCTGCCCCTAGCGACCGCGAACTACTATGGCGGCCTTGCGTTATGTTACAAAGTGCTTATGTGAAAAACATTGCCGTAAATTGTTTGGGTATGTCAAAGCTGGCAGATTGTTGTCAACTCAAATTGCGAAGAGAATGTCAGCTAACCATCTCTGATATTCATGCAATCAGTGTGTTAAATATTCCACAAGTGATCATGACTAAAAATGAAAATATATATTTTTTTGTAGTTACTTATGTATTTTTCTTTTTTTGCTCGCCATATCCTTCAACATAGAATATCATGAACATTATTTACTTTTAGTCCAGTCATTTTGTTTTACTCTTCAAACAATTCACAAAGCTATTGATTGGCAAATAGTTACCTCTTGGCAAGGCATTCAAGTACATGAGTTTCAATATCATCACTGTGGCAGGCTTGCCAACATAGTGTGAAATGTATTAACAAAATATTTTATGCATAGCCTGACAATCCCAGTTGATAACATATTGAAATTAAAATTTTTCCTCCCAAAAATCATCCGCCCAAGCGAACATGAGGAAGCATACCTCAATCATAAGGGATACCATTCCCTAAATGTTCAGGCTGTGAGTGACCTATGGAAGTTATTTCTAACATTAGAATAATGTGCTAGTTATAAATATATGAAATTCCTATGTTCTTCCAGATATGCTCTCAGGATTTGAAATTCACTAATTTAAATGCTAGATATCCAGGGTCTGTTCACGACATATTCATTTGGAGGCATTCTGCTGCTCTAGATGATATGGTAAGATGCTGGGACCTGGGTGACCATAGCTCATGGCTATTGGGTAAGGCAATATATAATGAACTCTGAAAATAACCTTTTTATTTACTTCTGAATTTAACAAAAATTTGTTCAAATAGGAGACTCTGGCTATCCACTAGAACCTTGGCTAATGACACCAGTCCTGAATGCAACAGATGCATCAGCAGAAGGATCATACACTGATGCCCATATTAAAACTAGAAGTAGCATTGAGAGAGCTTTTGGTGCCCTTAAAATCACCTTCCGCTGTCTCTTAAGTATCAGACCCTTTATTATCAGCCCCTACAGGCTTCATCAATTGTTGTGGCTTGTGCAACTCTGCACAACATTAGGATTGAGGGAAATTTAGGTGATGCCCCTATAGACATTGATGATAATAATGTGCCTCCATTACCAAATGAGGCAGCTGAGGAAGGTGATATTCCTCATTTGACACAAGGGGAAACACATAATGATGCAGTACAAATTTAGAAATATGCTGATAAGAAATTATCAAAATTGAACAGGGTAATTAATAATGCATTATTTTTAATTGCTACTTGAATTGCTAAATCAGCTCACACTTTGTAAGCACCTTATTAGAACTAATTTACCAATTTATTATGAGCAAAAAAGAAAAAAAATATCTGATTTTCTTAAATTTTGAATGTTATTATTTTTTTATCCTTAAACAAAATATATTTTTCATTTACACTTCTGCACTATAGGAGCAATTTCTCCCTGGACAGTATGTTTTATACATTTTATTCTACTTGGGTGGAGATTTCTGCCTGGTCGATGTCTCCACTGCTGTTGCAATCCTCTCCAGTGCCATTCTCACACCATCAACAGATGTTGCCAGGAACCTCACATCTTCCCTTATGTCCTGCAAACAATTAGACTGTGATTTATTCGACATGAAAGACCAAACTATGTAAACTTGTACACTCTTAAAAGTTACCTAAAGGTATTTATTTGAAAAAGCAGCGACATTGTAGTCCTTTACTTAGTTTAAGAACATTACTGTCCGCTTCCCTCATGCTTGTCAAGGCACGGAGGGCAGTATCAACAGCAGTGGAGATATCTGTTGGGGAAAGTGCATATAACTATTAATATGGAGGTTAGATAATACAATTCCAACAGCAAAAAGTTACAGAAGAATATGCAACTGTAATGACTCTAATGTTAAATATTTAAAATGCTTTGTGTTTTTTAGGAGCACTTTATCAACAATAGAAATAATTTTATATGTTATCACCTTTTTTCCTGTGAAAGAATTTAAAATATTAATATATTTTATTTCTCTGTGAATTTAAGCTATGATACTTGGACTTTTAAATGATATCTGTGTAGCAAATTGGATACTATAAACCAAAAGTAAATTCTTTATTATCATCATGACTATATCTTTCCTAATTCATATTTCCAGACTGACCTGGCCTCGGTTGAACTCGTCTATTAGAAGTCATATTAGTAAATCTGGAAGGGGAATCGGGGTGTGTAGATGATTGGAGAAGAGATGGGGAAATTATTGGAATGGGTATGGTTTATGATGAGTTAGAGGATTCGATGGGTGTAAACAAGGACTTTGGGTTGGTAGATGTTGATGGTTGAGAAATGGTTTGATGCAATAAGGACACAATAAGGAGATGATCTTTTCTGTGAAGCATTGGATGGGTACATTTTACTTTGGGATGGTTGTAATTTGTGTGATGAGGAATAGGTTGATCAGGATCATGCTTAGAGGTTAATGCGCTAGATGAAGATGCAAGAGATGGGTCAATGGATATTGTGATGGTTGAAGGAGGCAAGGGTATTGTGGGGCATGCAGGTAGCTCTTGGGTAGGACAAGTTGTTCGAGGATGGGATGGGAATGTTGTATCATCGACTGGAGGAGTATGGAAAAACAAGTTGAATTATGGTCAGCATAATATGAATTTCTGACATTAAAGTTATTAATGGCATAAACAATAATCAAAGCAAATCTTAATTGCTCTCTCACTTTTCTGCTGCTTAAAATCAATGTTTGCCATTTATATCTGTTGTTTTCTGTATTCCTAGGTTCTAAATTTTGCCCCAACAAATAACAATTACTCAATTACCAGTGGAGTAGGGCTGCTGCTTCTCTCTATACCGCCCCCTGCGGGTAGGGGGATTGAGAATACTCCCGCAGTATCCCTGCTTGTCGTAAGAGGCGACTAAAAGGGCGGGGAGAAAACCCCGAAAACAAACCCAGAGTCAACAAGGGTTGAGCCCGGACAGTGTTGTGGGTCAACTGTCTGTGTGCGGCCATACCACCCGGCCTGCGATCCATTCGCATGTTTGCCGTGTGCGGAGACCCGTAAGGAGGAGAAGGGGATCCTGGAGGGTGAGGTCCGTGGTTCCCAGCCGGGTGTCGGATGCCCGGTATGGACTACGGGCCGATACCCGGTATGGACTACGGGCCGATACCCCTCTTTGGCCCCGGATTCTGTGTAAACGGGCGGCCGGGAGCTAGCCACTCCCGGTCAATCGGCTTCCGTGGCGTTATGCTTAACGGTGGCGAGTGCCAGGGAGGTGGGGGTCTGCGTAGGACGGTCGGAGATGTATGGGTTTGGTGGGCCCGTGCATCGAAGATCCAATCCGAAACAGGCAACCACCTCTAGGGTGCTATATCCCTCGGGTAGCCCTGGCGACCGCACCGGTTTGCGGTGCGGCGTCCCGAATGTGTGGCTCCATGGTGGGTGGGGAGCCCGAGGGATGAAGTAGTAATAGGTATGGAAGAGTGTCAACTTCCACCACCCAAAAGATCCCGCCCGGACACGGGAGGGAGAGATTTTGTATCCTGCGTAAGCAAGCGGTTTGTGGTAATGAAATGTGCAAGGGAAGGAGAGACACTGACAAAGGTATCTCCTTTCCTAATAAGAAAAGTTTTAAGTAGTAACGTCCCAGGGGAACTAATTTCCGCTAAAACATTAAGAGACGGTAGTCTTCTTATAGAGGCAGCCAACGTAGTCCAAAGCGAGAAATTGTTGAAAATGAACTTTCTCCACGATATTCCGGTCTGTGTGGATGTGCACCGCAGTCTTAACACGAGTCGGGGAGTAATAAGTCACTTCGAGCTGCTGTATGTGGAAGACGACGAAATCAAGAAGGAGATGGCATCCCAAGGGGTGACCGATGTTCCCCGTCTTACCACAAAACGTGACGGTGTGGTCAAAAAGACCACCTCCGTGGTACTGACGTTCGCGAATGACAAGCTCCCGGACAAGGTTTTCATAGGTTATGAATCGGTACCTGTGAGGCCGTTCATTCCATCTCCCATGCGTTGTTTTCAGTGCCAGCGCTTCGGCCACATCGCAACGCGGTGTGAGGGCAAGGCCACCTGCCCGCTCTGCGGCCTGGACAAACATGAGGACACTGAGTGCACCAACGAGCCACACTGTGTCAACTGCGAGGGTGCACATCCCGTGTATGCTCGCAAGTGTCCAAGAGTAGTTGAAGAACGAAAGATTATGGAAATAAAGACGGTAGAAAAAGTGACATATTTTGAAGCAAGGAAAAAGTATAGGACCGTGTTAGCTCCAACTTTCTCGAAATCCTTCGCCAAAGTAGTTTCTCCGCCAATACCCAAAGTCTCGATATCCACTCAAACTGAAAGTAGCAGTAAAATTCCTGTTAGCTCACTAGCAAAGCCGGAAAAAGTAAATAAAGTAGAGCAAAAAACTGCTAATCCCACCACGGGCTCTAACAAAAGCCCGTCCAAAAAAATATCCGGGGCGACGCTCGGCAGGCCTGAAAAAACGCCTCCACCCCGCCCCTCTGGTTTGGCAAAAACTTGCCAACCGGAGTCTATGGAGGAGGACGGAAGTCTCTCCGAGGCTGAAGTCACCCTCACAAGAAAAGAAAAGGGAAAGAAGAATCGCATTCGCCGCTAATTTAAATACAGATCGCTCGGCTTTTATTTTTTAGCATATATATTTATTTATTTATATTTTAATGGCTTTTATTTTGCAGTGGAACTGCAACGGTTTTTATAGACATAAAGAGGAGTTAGATATTTTAATACGTAATTTTAACCCGTGTTGTATTTGTCTCCAAGAGACGCATTTTAAAGGAACGGACAAGGGAGTTCTAAAATGTTTTAACTGTTTTAGATTTGATGACACCAGCGGCCAACGAGCCCAGGGTGGAGTGGTGGTTGCAATTCGGGAGGCCCTTCACACCTCCCGAGTGCATTTAAACACACCTTTTCAAGCGGTGGCCGTAACCGTGCACGTTCCACCGCCGATGACTCTATGCAACGTCTATCTCCAGGAGGGTGCACCGGTTACCCGCCCTCATTTAGAATCTCTTGTCCGTCAACTACCTCAGCCATTTATTTTAGTTGGCGACTTTAATGCACACAACACCCTATGGGGGAGTTCCAAGGAACAGTGCGACCGCAGGGGCCGTATTTTAGCCAATTTTATTTTAGATTTTAATTTGTTTTTATTAAATAGTTGGGAGAAAACCCGTTTCAATTCTTTTAACGGTCAATTTTCAAGCATTGACCTATGCATTGCGTCGAGCTCTTTGCTGAATACAATTCAGTTGTCTGTGCACAACGATCTTTGCGGCAGCGATCACTTTCCTCTTTTTATCAGCAGAGACGATGGATTTAATCCTGATTTAATCCAGTCAGGTACCTGGATTATCAAGAAAGGAGACTGGCCTCTTTTTAAAACAAATTTTACGTATACTCATGATCAAAATCGTGACGGCATTTTTAACTGCAAGGCTCTGACAAGGAGCATTATTGAAGCGGCAACTTTAAGCGTTACTCAATCAGTACGCTTCACCAAGAGGCCTGCTGTTCCGTGGTGGAATAATGAATGCGCCATGGCAATACGAGCACGCAAGAGAGCCTTGTGTATTTTTAATAAATGCCCCACCGCTACCAACCTGTCTTCTTTCCGGCGACTTCGAGCGAAAGCTCGCAGGGTGGTGAAAGAAGCCAAAAGGACTTCCTGGAGGGAATTCGTGACAAGTGTGAATAGTAGGACCCCTATAGCTCAAGTATGGAACAAAGTCAAAAGCATAATAGGCAGCCACCAAAATCTCGGCGTCACATTTTTCAAAGTAGGAAGCAACATTATAACATCTCCACCTGCTATTGCGGACGTGTATGGGAAATTACTTGCGCACACCAGGAGCGACGCCAGCTATAATGATTTTTTCCTGGGGATAAAAAGACGGCAAGACTCCTGCCGTCTATGCTTTAATGAAACGCGGATAGTGGCTGATTATAATATCCCGTTTTCAAAATGGGAACTAAGGTCGGCCATAGCTGACTCCCGGAACACTTCCCCAGTATTGGACAGGGTCCACAACGCTTTTCTTCGGAATCTTCCGGAGATGGCCGTGGTGGAAGTGCTCCAGACCCTTAATCAGCTATGGGCTGAGGGCACCTTCCCACCATCCTGGCGGGAGGCGGTTATCGTTCCTATCCATAAGCAAGGAAAAGACAGAGCTGACCCAAGTAATTACAGACCTATATCTCTCACCAGCTGCCTCTGCAAGGTGATGGAAAGAATGGTGAATCGGCGTCTCATCTGGTGGCTGGAGCGCAAAAACCTACTTTCCAACATCCAATGCGGATTCCGACGTGGCCGCTCCACCTCTGATCACTTGGTCCGAATAGATAATTTTATTCAGGAAGCCTTTATCCTTCGCCAACATGTGGTGGACGTCTTTTTTGATTTGGAGAAAGCTTATGATCGGGTGTGGCGGACGAAGATTTTAAAAACATTGCATGAATGGGGTTTTAGGGGTAATTTACCCATTTTTATTAAATCTTTTTGACTGAGTTTTCAAAGTGAGAGTAGGCAAGCATCTTTCTGGCCCCTACAAACAAGATAACGGAGTTCCCCAGGGCTCCGCTCTGAGTGTAACGCTGTTTGCAATCGCTATCAATGACGTCGTAAAATGTATACAATCGCCAGTGATAGGCTCACTATTTGTTGATGACCTGGCGATATTTTGCAGGTCATCTAAATTAGTCAATGTCTCTAGACAAATCCAGCTGACCTTAAACAAATTAACTTACTGGGCCAAAAGCAACGGCTTTCGATTCTCAAATGAAAAAACCAAATGTGTGCACTTCACGCGGCTACGGGGGCTTCATATTCCCCCTGCATTACGACTAGATAGCAGAATTATACCATTTGTTGACTCAGTCCGCTTCTTAGGTATTATCTTTGACAGCAAACTAAATTGGCGGGAACATGTCAGGGTCTTAAAAGATAACTGTCTACGGACGTTAAACATTTTTAAGTTTTTAAGTCACGCTTCGTGGGGCGCAGATCGAAAGACGATACTCCTTCTGTACCGCTCACTTGTGCGCTCAAAAATAGACTATGGATCATTTGTATATTCCTCCGCTAGAGAGTCGTATCTTCGACCACTGACCGTAATACACAATGCCGGTCTACGGCTATGTACGGGGGCTTTTCGGACCAGTCTAGTCCTGAGCATATACTGTGATGCAGGGGAACCACCATTGTACCACCGAAGGAACCTGCTTATGTGTAACTACGCTGCGAAGGTTTTAGCGATGAAGACGCACCCATGTTTTAACTTGTTTTTAAAACCAAGGTTTTTAGATATTTTTAATCGTAAGACAAAGGCCACTCGGCCAGCCAATGTGCGTTTTAATTATTTTATACGAGAGCGAGGAGTCGGTTTACCGGATTTATACCCTATCGGGTACTCTAACCACCCACCATGGCTCACTCCTACTCCTAAAATGAAGATGCTCATTAGCGATCGGCCTAAGTCTTCCATCACTGCTGCTGAGTGCCAGAGCGCCTTCACAATGTTCCTGAGCAGCCACCCCAATGTTGTCCCCGTGTTTACAGACGGGTCTAATTGTAAGTCCTCTACGTCATGCGCTTGCGCTGTCGTTTCGTCTCATCACGGAGCCCTCAAAGCAAAACTTAGCCCACTCTGCAGTGTGTACACGGCGGAGCTTTCTGCAATCAAGATGGCTGTGTGTGGGATAGACGGCAGCAGAGGGTCCTTCGCAATCTGCACAGATTCCCTAAGTGCCCTCAATTCCATTTCCGATTATACTTCTATGCACCCAATTTGTCAGGAGATACACGCGTCGCTGTTCAACCTTCAAGGGAAGGGAGTTACTATCCTTTTTCTTTGGGTTCCCAGCCACATGGGTATTGTCGGGAATGAGCTAGCCGATACAACTGCGAAGGATGCTCTGGATGAAGACAATCCCGCGTTGACCCTGGTACCATATGAAGACCTTCAGGCACAACTGAGGAATTCAGTCTTTAACTTGTGGAAGGAGGAATGGAATGCTGTGGATAATAACAAGTTACGCAACATCAAACAGGTAACGTCAGCGTGGCCCACGTCCGTCAGGAATAGCCGCCGGGAGGAGGTCATCATCACACGTCTGAGGATAGGGCACAGTCCCCTGACTCACTCCTACCTCTTCACTGAAGAGAGAACTCCACCTCGGTGTGAAGAATGCGACTCTCCTCTCAGCATTAGGCATATCCTGACAGAGTGTGATAAATACCGGGACGTTCGAAGGCGGCTGAAAATTAGGGGAGACCTAGGAAATCTCCTAGGGGATCACCCTAATGAACTTGATAGCATCATATTATTCCTAAAAGTTACTGGGCTCTTCTCTAAAGTGTAAGTATAAGATAAAGTAAAAATAAGTTATTTAAAAGATAGTAGTGATTATTATATACTCAATTACGTCAGTTGAAGGGACAAGGGTGCAAAATGACCTGGACGTCGACGCACCCTTAAACAACAACACTACTACTACTTCTCTCTATACCAAGAGCCCAAGAGGTATTGGCTGTGTCCTGAAATAATACTTATACACCATCGGAAAACGCTAGATTAATTGCAACTTAAAAAATAGATCAATTTTTGAGAATATGATTGAACTATAAACCAGAATGGACATTTACGTTATTTATTCTTGATTTTATGCTTTTGTACTTTCAAACATTTTGGACATTATTATTGTTGGTTTTTCTGATTCAGACAGTCTTCTGATAAAGCTACTTCGGTTTTTTTTATTGACACATTAACAGGATATGTCTTATGCACTACATGACAAGAAACTTAGTATGGCGACTCAACGCGACTCACAACAATCAGGTTGGCGTGACAAACAAACATACACAAACTTAAACATAAGCATCACAAAAAGTAAACCTTCACAATACTTAATACTCCGATATACTCAACACCCCCCCTTATTAAGTATTGTGACATCAAAAATAATTATCTTTCTTACTTCACATGTCAAACATTAACATCTTCAAAATAACCCATCATTTTTACCAAAAACGTGTGCAAAGAAAACACAAACAAACATCAAATTACAAAACCATTAAATCAAACAAAAAATGATTCATGTAAGATCCATTCCTAACTTATTTACAATAAACTTCATTTTCACACCTGGCAAAGCTTTGGTCATTACATCAGCCAAGTTATTCTCAGAGGAAACATAGTTAAGACCAATCTTACCATTTTCTACTTCATCCCTCAAGAAATGATAAGTTACATCAATATGCTCAGTATTCCATCCTCTTTCAACACCAATGGATAACAATACACGTACAACTTTAATGCTTACAACAGGACTAAATGTTTCTAAATAATCAATTCCTGGAATCTGTGAAAAACCTTGAGCTAAAAGTCTCGCTTTATATCCATTAACCTTTCCATCTTTGTCATTTTTGAATCGAAACACCCATTTGGATCCAATCACCTTCTTATGTTTTGGCCTTTTTACGATTTCCCAACAATCATTAGTCATCAAATTTTTCGTTTCATCTTCCATTGCCTCTTTCCACTTGTTCGACATATTTTCCTTAACGCCTGCTCAGCATTTGAAGGCACAGCATTTTCCCTTGATTCCATACATGGATTGCAATACTCACTCGTTGTGCACTTCCTTTGCTGTACTATTCTTTGACTCCTTCTCAAACCAGTGGGCTCAATTCTATTTTTCACCAAAACTTCTTCCCTTTCAGCCATTTTCTCTTCAAATCCATCTGCGTCAATGCTGTCATCTTCACCTTCCATCCAAAGGGTTTGGGTCTGGCCTCTGTTTGATTCACCAGAATCAATCACTGTATACTTAAAAGGAAAAACAGTTTCATTAAAAATTACATCCCTACTTATTAAAATTTTTCTCCTTTTCAAACTCCATAATCTGTAGCCTCTACTCCCTTCAGCATATCCCATAAATACGCACTCTTCAGCTCTTGGATCTAGCTTTCCTCCATTCACCTGAATCCAAGCTTGGCAACCAAACACTTTCATGTTTTCCAATTCTTCCCGTGAAAGAGTTCTTTTTCTCCACAGTTCAATGGGTATTTTAAAATCAATTTCAGATGATGGACACCTATTCCTTATGAAAACAGCAGTATTTAAGGCTTCTGCCCAAAATCTGTGTGGCACACCAGAATCAATCAACATACAACGCACAAGATCCAAAAGTGTTAAGTTCATGCGTTCGGCCTTTCCATTTTGCTCTGGGCAATATGGCACTGTCAACCTTCTAGCTATCCCGCACCTATCTAAATGATTCTGAAAATCATTCCCTACATATTCTCCTCCATTATCGCTTTGAAGAAATTTTATTCTCCTTTCCTGCAAAGTCTCAACTTGATTCTGATAATTAGTAAATGCCAACAATGCATCACTTTTTCTTTTAAGCATTTTTACAGTCACATAATTAGAGAAATCATCAATAAAGGTAATGGCATATTGTGCCCCTCCTTCAGAAACAGGGGTTATTTTCCCAACAACATCAGAATGTATAACCTCCAGCAAATCATTTGCTTTTGATAAACCAACCTTAGGAAAACCTTTCCTTTTCATCTTTCCCTGAATACACACATCACAAGAGCTATCTGGTTCCTTAGATAATTCAATAGCAGGTATTTTTAAAATTGCCTCGTTATGTGCATGCCCAAATCTTTTGTGCCAAGTGAATGAGTTGTCTACTTTTGCAACAAAATTATTACTTTTCCCTTCGTTTTCTCCCTTCTGAAGGCACAATCCCTTTTCTTGCACAACATACATTCCTTTCTTAAACAAAGCTTTAATAACAGTAAGATTTTTACTCATCACGGAAAGGGAACCATTTCTTATAACTAAATCAAAACCCTTTTTCTCAGGTTACATTCTAAACCAGGTACAAATAATACTTTTGATAAATTGACTTTTCTGCCACCAAGCTCATCTTTTAGAAAAATTTCAACCTCTCCATAGCCTTCAACACTGAGAGATCTACCATCGCCAACATTCACAAAACCACATTCCAAAGATACGAAATTAAGTAATTTTTCCCTACATGGGGTCATGTGACTCGATGCACCGGAATCTAGGTACCACATATCAATTTCATAGGTCATACCTTCCTTGCTCACACACAAAGATACACTTTCCTCAACTACAATGCTTGCCCTTCTGGCATTATCACGGCTTTCGCCACGTTTCTCACTCTCCTCCCGTGGTAATTGATAACGTTTACCATACCTGCAGTACCTCGCCATGTGACCTGGCTTCCCACATACATAGCACAAAAAAGATCTTACAGGTCTTGGTTCTACTCCGCTTTGCCTTTCTTCTCGAGACTTCGCTGCTATCTGCTCGGGTCTTCTTACCGCCAGCACCTTGGTATGTGATTTCTCCTCTTCTTTCTCTTGAAATTCCTCTTCTCTCTTCAATCTCTTCTCTTCCAACAGCAACTTCGCCTTCACCTTTTTAGTGGTGAGATTTTCTTCCTCCCTCTCCAATGATCGCACAAATCCCTCAAAGTTTTTTAGAGGAAGCCCCAACAAATAAAACACTGCCATCGCTTTATCCGGAAGTTCGAGCACACCAGAGTTATTAATCCTTCTATGAAGATTCGCCATCTTTGACATGTACTCACTCATCGTCATGCCCTCGTCTTTTCTAATATTAACCATTTCCTTAAGCAAAATAAGAGCGGAAAGCACACCGATTTCACAATGCGTCTCTTGTAAAGATTCCCAAATGTCTTTAGCCAAATTTAAATGTCCCACATCATCTAAGTAAAAGTCAGAAATAATCTGGATTAGAAAGGACCTTGCTTTTTCATTCACTACCTTTTGCGTTGCGGATAGTTCGTCCACGGTTTTCACGTCGTAATTTATAGCCTCCCAACATTTCTTGGTTTCGAGAGCCGCGCGTGCACGAATACTCCACGTGTGATAATTCTCTTCCTTCAGTATTTCAAAATGAATAATTTCTTCCCTTGAGGCCATTTTAGGAATTTTCAATCTCTTCTGTTAATGAGTCCGACTTCTCTCACTTTATCAGGATTCCAGAACGCTCTGGGCCCATAACCTGTTGGTTTTTCTGATTCAGACAGTCTTCTGATAAAGCTACTTCGGTTTTTTTTATTGACACATTAACAGGATATGTCTTATGCACTACATGACAAGAAACTTAGTATGGCGACTCAACGCGACTCACAACAATCAGGTTGGCGTGACAAACAAACATACACAAACTTAAACATAAGCATCACAAAAAGCAAACCTTCACAATACTTAATACTCCGATATACTCAACAATTATTACCTGAGGTCTCTTCCCAAATCCAACCTCTTCCACTGGGAGACCGAGGGAGGAGTCAGTCCCCAACGCACTAAGCACCTTCTGATCAAGAACAGAGAGATCAGGAGGTGCTAAAGAGTTGCCAGTTCTCTCCCGGGCTGCTTTGGCCCTGGCAGCCCTGATCCTTACATTCCCCCGATAGTCCGACCCGACCTAAAATATTACATAATTCTTATATCATTTGCTACCGAACCCAGTAAAAAGTTAGAAATGTTCACCATTGCATCTTTCGAATTGTTAATCACCTTCTTCCATTCAACCACGTGCTTAGACGGCCCAGGGAGTTCATTTAGGAGATCTGCCAATCTCATCCATTGATTGTGGTTGACCTGCCTTCCCTGGGCTGCCAAAAGTCGACCTGTGGCAAATTCTTTGCGAGCCAGCATGTAATCTACCAAGAAACAGAGCTGTTACCCTGATGCTCTCCCGGACCGTGATCTGGCTTCACCTGTTTTACATTTACCAACAACTAGCGGAAGCTACCCGTTGAAATTCAACGGGTGTGAAAAAAATTGAACTTATTTTGTAAGAAAACCACTGTTTGAAGAATATTGTTAGCGCGGTCATTTGAGGACCTATGTTGTACATAGTGGTCGTTGTGGTAGACACGCTGACCGTTTTTCAGGTGCACGGAGAGATGAGTGACTGTTGGTCCTCTTTCATGCACGGAAAATCCAAAAATGGCCCACGCAAACTCATCACCAATTAAGATAGATGACCATCTCGTATTTTCGGTTCTCTTAGCCATATCTTGAGTGAATTAACAGCTTGATCGCTACCCTTGTGTATATACATACATTATCATTCAATTACTTAATTGAGTTGTTCTAGTGAAGTCTTTATAATTTCCGCGATCTTTAAACAAATTGAAGTTTCGAAGCAGATGAGTCAATATTTGAACCAGATTTATAGGTGGTTACCCATCCGTAGTTTTGGTTAAAATGAAATTTATGAGGTTCTTAGCGTAACCCGGGAAACACCATGAGGAGTTGATCGATTTAATTTATAATATTTTTTGGTGTAGGTATTATTTTGTTTCTTTTTTAAATAAAATTTTTTTTCGTTAAATGTTGATAAACACTAATCACCATTCAGGAATATGTTTCAACTGATTAGAAAATAGACTTATACACTATATTTACAGCTTTTCCCTCAGGGGTGTTGATAAAGAGGCTATTGCCGCTCGAAACGCGGGAGCAAGCCACATAAAGCTGCCCATGCGTGAAGCAGTGGCTTTCCAAGTGAAGGCCAGCCACTTGAAGTCTGTCCTTGTGACTTATTTATTGTCATAGAAAAGGCTACTCTAACTGGGAACTGGAGACGCTTGAATGTGAATGGCAAGTCTGAAGGAATGATAGGAATTCTAGGAATTAAAACTTCCTCTTCCTTAGCGCACCCAAATAAAATGGTAGCCTGTATAAGATTTTGTTTCAAAGACTTAACCAACAGCCTTGTACCATTGCAGAGTCTCGGTGCCTCCAAGTTTCTTAGTAGCATTACTGGGACACCCACTTTAAGATCAAGTTTGTGGGGTGCAACTCCTGGCAGTTCCAAGGTATTCAGAAACTCAACCGGGTAATAAACCGCTTGATCCTCTTCAAGGACAGAAACGATTGATAAATAGGTCTTTGTTTCTCCAGGAATCAGGTTGAGGATAACTTTGTTAACTTTATTTACAGTGTCATTTTTCGGGGCGAGAATAGCCCTGTTGCACAGCCAATCAGCATTATGGTAGTTTTCAGCAATATCGGGGAAAACCTTTGAAATTAGCTCATCATTAGAAGAAACCAACTGCCCAAAGTTTTCAGGAAATACGATTCTCTGCCTCTCGTCTGTGTTGATGGTTCCTTCGCCGATTTTTAAGAGATCAGCTGAGAACTGGCCAGCATTGTGATCATTGTGAAGATGAACCCGCATGTTCTGCGTCAGAAGGCATTTCTCGATGTGACTCCATAACACAGAATTTTTCAGACTGGCTTTGATCTCGTCTGCGGGCGTACCACGTTGAATAACTGGCAAAGTTTGTCTAAAATCACCGGCCAGCAGAACGACCAAACCTCCCATCAATTAATGACTATTTCTGAGATCTCTAAGAGTAAGGTTTAGCGCTTCAAAGGCATGCTTGTGAGACATGGTACACTCGTCCCATACCAGTAGTTTGAACGTCTAAGTACTTCAGCTCGATCAGAGGTTTTCCAAATTTCAATAAAAATTAATTGTGAAACAACGAATTTTTTGGCTGACGAGCTTCTTGAACACGGCAAAAATTTGTTTTATAATAGTTGATACCAAAGCTACCAAGCATACTATTTTTATATTAGCCTCTACGGTTTTTCAACCATATTTGGTGCTCGAATAAGCTCACGAATAAATAAGATTCTCAAAATACACCGGTACCTATGTAATAATTTTTGATAACATTTTTACATCAACCTTCTATCCTCCTTATCAGATTCGTATAAAAGTATTTCATCGATTAAAAGATTTTATCTTTAAGCTGCTCAAACAGAATACACCACTATTATTATTAAGTTTGGCCATTAACAGGTAAGAATTAACAACTTATGATTCGGCTTTACAGCTCTGTAGCAGTTGGGTAGGACAACGGTAGAATGAATAAATTTACGATTATGGAATGCACCGCTACAGTTGGGTTGGACAGTTACAAATGTCTAATTAACGAATAACGATTCAGTATTTTTCGCGGCAGTAACATTATAGGTAGCTATAGTGACCATTACATACATGAGTAATTATATAATTAACCCCGATAACAATTTTAATTAAAAACATTGTTAAGAAACAATGGGACACTTGTCCACCCACTTTTCCTCTGCCAGTTGTCGTCTGATTGTGTTCGTCTGCTTTCCTTGTGCAGCAGCCGGATTGGTCGAAATTGATGACGCAGTTGTATTGTCGTTGGTACTGTCGTCATGATTAGAGCCGATGCTTATCACTTGAGTGATCACGCGAAATGGGAATACGCGGCAAACTCAAACTCGGTTACGCGGAACGCTTGGTAACCTAAGTCACGGGAACATCGAGAGATAGGGGGTCTGGATATTTCTACCATGGTTCCGCCAACGTATGATATCACAGCGAAAGTGGCGCCATTCTTGTCCGTCGTAGTAGTTGTCTCGTCGGTCCTGCTCATGGCCAAATCTCGCTTATCTTCTTCTCTCCGAGTAGTTCTGTGGATATGGTGTCGGTGGAAGCCATTGTCTTGAAACTGTTTGAATAGATGTTGTTTCTCGTTTCCAATAGACAATTCGTCGCAGATGTAAAGGGCTCGGTTGAAAAGAGTATGCATGACAGCCGTCTTTTGTCGGGGTGGTGCGAGGCACCGTTCCAATACCGATCGGTATGCGTTTTCTTCCGGGATATTAAATGGCCAAGGGTTCCGTCGTCATTCCTCTTTACCAGCATATTCAGGAACGGAAGTTCTCAGTTTTCTTCAACCTCCATCGTAAAGTTAATCATTTCGCTCTGCTGGTTGAGGTGTCTAAGGAATCTGTTGAGTTCCATTCGTAAGGCTGTTAAATTTTAGTAGGTTTCCCATTTATTATACCGATTCTGTCAGCATTTTCCAAAGGATAGACACTTTAACAATGGGAAGCGAAAGTTACAATGCCATTATGAAATCATTTAAAAACTGCTACAGCTTTGGTGTTTCTAAAAAAGAAAGAACCCTTTTGACGCTGCTTTAAGTCGTAAGAATTTTCTATTAGGCATGTTTGAAGTCTGTTTTCCCGGATGGTGCCCGTCCTAACATTATTTTGTAAACGTAAAAAAGACAAGAGATATAAGCTTATGAAAAGTTATCAAGAAAATTAAAATCTGTACGGCTTTTTGGTGATTGTTATTCCATTTCAAAGACAAAAGATGCACCCAAACCTAATTTTTTTCGTCAGGTAGCTGAGCAGCTTTTGCTCCCTAATATGCTTCAAAACTTATTAGATACCCTATGCGGGCTGCGGGCCACGACCTATATTGAAACCGCAGAGGTTTTCCATGAACATGCTGTTTCCAATAAAATTGACAGTTTCGGCGGTAAGTTACACCTGATGATGCCCTAGCGGGTGAAACCGGTCGTGTCCTCATTAAAAAGTTTTTATGTGGAAATACCAAGTTTTTTCTTCCTTGTGAAGGATCCTGTTTCCAGCCATGTAGTCTATAATAAAGAAACATGGTTTCATCAATAGAAATATGACTAGATAAAGCGGTGTTTTAATTATGCACGAAATTATTGTAAATCGAATCAAAATAATTCCGCGCTCTAGAAAACTTGTCATTAGATAACATGTCCCAATTATTAGTGACGTGCAAGTATTTCTGAATTTCTAAAAAAACGTTCCGCCTCATTGATTTGACTACTAAATCATTTGAGCATATTGTTTAGTCTCCCAAAACATAAGAAAATACTTAGGAGTCATGTAAATGGAGAGCAGTAGAATTGCAATATAAAATTTCTCTTTGGTATGTGTGACGATCATTTCATGGTTACTTTGTGTAGCATGCAAGTTTGGCGTTTGTACGATGAGGAAAATAATATCTTTTGAGAAGAAACTTTTAAAGCAGTGAACTGGTGTAAGCTCCAAGTTTTCTGGATTATCAACAGTTTCTTTGCCTTTAGCTCTGCCTCAATTGTCTTCTAGACCTTCTTCAGACTCTAACATCTACAATATTTCGTGTACTAACAGACTGGCAAAGACGTGATGAGATCTGTCAGACAACACCCAAATGTGATGTATAATGCCCAGCGTCACCCAGAGGAGACACAGAATAATTTAAGGCTTCGATTTCCTATTTTAATATCGATAATTGTTAAAAACGATGTCTATCAATATTCTACAGCGTAACCTTATGATTATTATACATTTTCCATATGCTATACTCATGCTATACAAGAGCAGGGACTCTTTTCCCCTGTCTGCGAGTGGCGAGCAGGTGTGTGTAAATGTGAGTTAACGAAAGAGGTCTTAAGTTTGGGGGGGTGGGGCTCCAGAAGGCCCATTCCCACCCCCGCAATTTATTTATTATTTACGATTTTCAGCCCATTTGCTTTTCACTTAAGAGTGTTAAGTCAATTTTGTTGGCACCTCACTTCCCCTCGCTGGGTTTCAGACATCGGAATGTCTTTTGGTTACTTATTTCTTCTTTAGAAAGATGCACCTGGTGACTCTAGAGGTAGGAGGACAAAGTAAATGAAATTCAGGCACAAGTTAAATTCGCCCGGGGTATATAAAACTGGGCAGCCTCTGTAGTTCGCAACCATGTTGGGATTTTGTTTTGTCCTCCTTACCTGTAGATGAGATGTATTTTCGGTGGTGTTCCTCTCAAGGAGGCCCTAAGGAACTTGATCTATTGTGCCAACCACCCTTCTCGAGAAATCACCCGTAAAGGCCAATCGCCCTAATGAAGGCCAACTGGGGATCCCTTTGGGGATCTCCCTTACCTCTCTGGGCTCCAAGAATGGTGTACCCAGGTAGGTACCTATTCCGAATCCTCACCAAAGTTGGACACTCGCATAGTATGTGGGTTGTGGTTTACTCGCACCAACTGAATCTGGGTGACTCTACAATTCCCAGGCGTTGTATGTGCATCCCTCCTTTCCTATACGGTGATTCACAAAATAAGTACCTAGTTTTTTCAGTTCATTGTGCTGCTGTAATTGGATATTTATTTAAAAGTTTTATCTTCCTTCCCCTCTCTGAGCCTTTCTTGTCTATTTTATTTTGTTTATACAGGCGTAGATGAGAACTGTCTATCAACTACACCTCTTTTTGCACTTGCTCACTGCCCGTAAGGTACAAAAAGGTTTTAAAAAATATATGTATGTATATATAAGTTGCAACACTTATTTTCACTCGCAATTTATTTTGTAGTAAAAATCAGTATTAAAAACAAGCAAAGAAATGTTTATAAAGGATATGAATGTGAGTACAAAAGAAAAAATAACATTTTTCCGTTAAAGTTGTAATTAATTCGGAAAAATCGTAAAAAAGAAATAAATAGGCGGTCATTGGATTCATCAATGGAACGAAAGGGCGAGGCTGACCAAAGAGAAATACTCAGGCAACATTCTAGGTCCTTCTTGGGCAACTCATAAGAAAACAGATGACCATCACACATGAGGGACGCACGCCTGTCGCATATTTTCGCTGCGTCACTCATAATTGGCACTTGCAGTGAAAGTGCTAGATACCGCTGGTCGTGCGTGAATACGTAATGCAGTGGCGTGGAGACTCGTCGAACGCCTTTGGGTTAAACTTTTCTCTCTCGTACAGGGCTAGATATAGAGGCCTTACCCAAGTCGAGGATCCCCTTATTTTGCGCCCTTGTGCAGGCCTTTAGGATACATTACGATAAATGAAAATTGTTACCTTGGTAATGACAATCAGTTGTCGGTTTTCAAATATAATGTGAATATAATAACAGATCTTTGTTCAATTCTCATTATGAATATCACTAATTTTCACAAGGCTGATAGCATTAATTATACTCTAGTATATAGTATCGAGCGTTTTGTGTCGTCATTTCCCAAAAGTATCACGCTGTAACAGTGAATACATTCGTTCGTATGAAATTATACCGCCTGTTATGGGCAAACAGCCGGAACACGTTGCATGAATGATGAGTAAACGATCATATCGTCAGTGATTATACCGCCGATTCGACTACTGATGAACGGCGGCCACATTAGCTGCTGTCATTTTTATGTAAAGGGTTGCCTCATGGTCAAGTGGTGCGGAATATTGAAATTGACTGTCGAGCGGCACGCAACCGATAAAAGATTGGGAACCTCTACATTGATGCATTTACGTTTGTGTCTTACAACCTCCTTTTGAGAGTAGGTTGATGACACGACTGTTTCAAAGGTAGTTGGGTGGAAGTTGGCGTAGGTAAAATAAAAGTAAATAATAACTTTCTTAAAGCATTTATTAATACATGTTTTAGTGCTCTATAAATAATAAAATGTCGATAATATGACCTTTTTCAAGCTATAATTTGGGTGTCGTGTGAGTTAAGCCTCACGATAATCACTTGAGGAAAGAAGCTTTAATACAATAAAATGTATTATGCAAATGCAAAGCTTACTACTATTTTTATTCGGATAGATGGCACCGAATATTCTGCCTGTTTCTGTCATCCGTAACTATCAGTCGTACCAGGCAGAGTAGAGTCACCATTGATGTTCACAGACATTCACCAGCATCGATGGTTTTCTATTGATACCAGAAAGAATAGCCCAGATTTTATGTTCAATGTTTTGGCTTATCACAGATTTCTTAATCCGTAAACATTTGTCACCAATTACATTTTCTTGTATGCTACACACGAATATGCAGCTTAATTATGTGGCAGAGCTTTAAATATGTACTGGGCGAGAATCTGAGATTAAGCGCGGAATATAAGAAGGTACTTGCTGAGCGTGGGTCTTATTTTCAAGGATCTATCTTATAGGTACCTTAAGAATAGACGATGGCAATACTTGGGGATGAAAAAACTTTGTTAAGTTGGGGATGGGGAATAAAATACATGCAATTGCACTTGGTAGCTGATGACGTGCTGAAAAGTATCCAAATCTTGGATGGGAGAATGTATTGGTTACGACATTGACGTTATACATCGATGTACGGATATTTATAGCATAAAGCCAAATTTAGAAACATTTCATAGTGAAAAAGAAGTAATGCTTATGTTAGAGCTAAGAATCTTTGTTGGATTCATCTTGTTAATGTGGCACGTCAAGACTTTTGGGTATCAAAACTTATGCATATCTTTGGTGACGCGAGTATTTATTATATCATTAAAGTTCTTTAACCGAATATACAAATAAAATGTAATATTTAAAGTAACGCATTTTGAGCATTAAAAAAATTATTCACTTTCTGTAAACCTTGCCTGTTGAAGACTTTTGTGTTATTAATTATCCCTATCAAAAGGTTTGTGTATTTTAATTTTAACTCCACCACCTTCATGCTTTCCTGGCAAATTACCACCTCCTGCTTCAATCGTTTCCACTGTTCCAGGGGATAAGTTCATAAAGTCTGGATTAATCGACATTTCAACGCTACGACTACTCTTTGTGATCGGACCGTTGTAAACGCTTGGTTGTTCGTCTAAATAGCCGTACAAATTCCGCAAATAGTTGATTACATTTTTTGAAAACAAAAAGGACAATGGAATTTTGGAATTTGCAAAACTCGGCCAGAGTTTTTGAAGATCTACATAATTTGAATTTCCTGAAGCTGTGTAGTCTGCAAATCTACCTTTTTCCTCTGTGCCTTTGTCCCTTAGGAAAACTGACCTAGAATTACGCGGCTGGCTTTCCCTCGTGAAGTATGTCGTGTTTTTATGATTTTGTGGGTATGTGATTTCCTTTGTCCTTAAAATACCTGGTAAGTATTCTAAAATGGCCTTGTCGTAGAGTTGTTGATGTGGAGGAGACTTCATAGTGGCTTTCTTTGGAAAATGTGAATACCGGGGGTATTCCTGGTAGCGTTTCGATAGTGGAAGAATATTTGGTTTTTGAAGGTAGCTTTTTGCCAACTTTACCAATTCATCTTTTAATTTATCAATGCCGGACAGTATTTCCTTCGCCTCACTGTCGAGTGTTTGAGGTGATCTGTATTCCCTCTCAGTGGCATCGATATCACCATTTTCGTCGCGAGTGTTAGTAGCCGCATTATTTTGCCATTTTGTACTTTCCAGCTGGAAGATATCCTTGGTTTTTAGATGTGGTTTCAGGTATTTGTCCCAAAACTGATTCGTCTCGAGCTCTGCGAGGGATTTGAAATAATCATTTATGCCCTTCTGTATATCAGACCTCTTAATTTTACGACTCGTAAGCGATGGATCCTTATCCGAAAGTCTTATAGTAATTTCGTCCTTGATGTATTCAGGCATGCCTTCCGCGTAGCTGGAGTGCGTATCGTCGTCGCCGCTCATCATGGTTCTCACTGCAGGTGGAGTGAAAAGCTCAACGTAGCTTTGGTAGTTTTTCATGTTTGGATATGAAGTTATTCCTTTTGTAGTTCTGGATTGCATTTGGGAGGGATTGTTGGGGAAGGTATAGTGGCTCTCTCCTTTGTCTTGGCCGGATTGCACTCTCCACACGTACGCGCTATTTCCCCTCGAAGCTGTCTTGCCATTTTCTGTCGAGGCTCCCGCGCTATCTAACCCGGGTGCATCGCTTTTCGTGAGTCGAAGCCAAGGTGTTCCATCTCCTGCGTCAGTGTTTTGTGAAAGAGTTCTATGCGACCAGGCAAACTTATCGGAAGGCTGTTCAGGGTTATGCGAGGAGGGAATGGTATCAGGTGTGTGGGCACGAGATAACAACTCTGTCTTTATTTCGTCCATGATGCCCGCCACGTATAGTTTGCCAAACGCAGTGGCATCGACGTTCATCGAGCCAGGACCGATTTGATCAGGGGAGAGAATTTCGGGTTTCAGGTCGCGTATCGAAGTTAAGCGACGATAGTAGGGGTTCTTAGGAAAATAGTTCCGTAATTTTGGCTTCTCTTCTTGTGCCGTCACGGATGTTACGTAGTTTTCGTATTCGTAGTTTGGCGGGATTGAAATCCTTAGCGGTGGAACTTCGTTTGGCGATCCAGAGATGGCACGGATGTGGACGGCGTGGCGTGGGTTCCCTGCCGTTGGGTCTCCTGCGGTGACGTCATCACTCTGTGATCCCGGGAAAGCCGAAGGACGGTCGATGCTGGGGTAGGAGCTGAGCATGTAGTGTTTGGAATATGCAGTCCGCTCCTGCCCTGATGAAGAAAATATTTAAAAGTAATTAGATGCAAATAGGTCAGTGCGTGGAGGGCAAATGTGCACTTTGAAAGGCACTTTTGGATGAGGTACCCTCCAAGTCTGAATTAACGAGCTAAAAAATTAAATTCATATTCCTTTGGACTTGACGGTGATTCATGCAGATGCATTTCCCAAGGTTATCACATGAAGGCTATGGCTGAGGTATTTTCCTACAGTGTTTTCCTTACCGTGCTTTACTCAAAGGGAAGTAGTGTAGAGTGTGACATCAAATTACACCTGAGCATTTTTACTATTGATTTTATGCTGTCTTTGTGTCTGGCCTACATCTACATAATGCCATGCAATCCACCGTAAGGGTATGTGACAGGGAACATATATCTCAAGAGCATTGTGGTGTTGTGGTCCCCAATAAATAGCAGTATCTAAGATTATTGCATCTATAATATAACGATAGCCTTATTAGCGTAACCAGTCTATTAATTAAATTGGGAATAATTGTCAGATCGCTGGTTGAAATTTAGACTTAATCTCTTAAAAAAATTCCAAGACCATATTTTCAGTTGTTAAAATTTGTTGATTTATGCATTGATGTTAAAAATATTTTGCGAACCCCAACTCACTGTGGTAGACTGGACCATAATCACAAAATTAGAGCAATTGATTTCCTAACTGACAGATTCAAAATGTCCTTTTTTCCTCGTACAATTAGGGATATGAATAACGGTAAATATATCCAATACGAGTGTAGCAATGGATAATGGATAATGGGTAGCTGCATGTTGGTATGAGGACTTAAAGCTAACCCAACTAACAGCATGTTTTTGCATGTTTGCTTTGCTATTTCTATCTTTTTTAAATAGTGTAGTTCTGACTACTATATTAATACTATTCCTTTTTAATGCATGATATGTAGTGCATGTTTGGTGAGAATTCACTCCCTGCCACATACCTTTATGGTGGCTTGCAGGGTATTATGTAGATGTGGATGTAGATCTAGAAAGCCCCAATGAATATCATCACCGCATTCTACTGCAAATCACAGACTAGGTTAAATTACCTGCTTGAACACGGTTAGGCATTCTATATAAGTAATTAGTGTTGAGCTCTATTTTCCCAAATCGTCCTAAGGGAGGAACCCCTTATCTTCAAATAATTAAATAATCACTGGGAAGAAAACGGGAAAAGAGCTTCCGACCGTTGTATTGTATTGTAGTGTTGCCAAAATAAAGAAGATAAGTTTGGATAGGAGTTGGTATTTCATAAGCTTCAGCTTCAAACGCATGCAGAAACATTCTCTCTGAAAAAATAGAGGATGACAATTCAAATCTTTGAGCAGTACAAACGTGCGTAAGTACAAACAGAAACATAGTAAGAAAAATCTGTTGTTTAATTTTCTCGTAGAAACCCGGATTAGGAGAACGCATATCGGGAAGACATTAATCCTTCAATTGGGTCAATGCCTCGTAACTAGGGTAAAAATTAAACAAATCAGGACGGAACCAGCTCATCCCCAGACCCTGCTAACACCGCATCTTTATGAAGGGGTTCGTTCTTCTCCTCACTAGGTACCCTCGACAGGTGCTGAGGACTAGGCGGTCCGCTACTAAGCAACTCCTTACTTTTGGGAATGTCAGCATTAACTTTAGCAAGTCCTCCCTTTCTCCGGCCACGCAAATGCGGTTGTGGGCCTGCTTAGGCGATTGACTGCTCATTAAATCTCCGAAGCTCTCAAACTAAGCCCCACTGAGGCCTTTCACCTTCTCTGGAGTAGTAAGTATTATTATTTGCAAAAGATCGCGGCTTCTGCCTCTCGATTCCACATTGATGAAAACAGCAAAATGGGGAAAAAATACTAAACTCGGGTAGCCTTTTGTTCCCCAACTGTTTCCTTTGGTATAGGACTCGTAGGGTACGCGTATTTGTTGGAAAAATTGTACTGCATTCAGACTGAGTCATGGTTAGGGCATGCCTTGGATTATTGAGATAATTTCTCTACTTCGCATGTACAACCAAATGCTTGTTGTTAGAATCCTACTTTTCCCTAGGATGTGCATTTAGCTGAAATATTATAGGGTTCCATTCGGTCACAATATTCTGTTCATATACTTTACCGCGTCTCATCCACATCTACATAATACATTGCAAGCCACCATAAAGTTTGTGGCAGGGTGTGAATTCACGCCAAACGTGCATTACATATCGTTCACCAAAAGGATTAGTAATTATACCTACTCTACAATTGGCTCGATCTACAGGCCGATCTTCGCTGCACACGCTTCAGTTCATTATTGAAGCATTTTTCGTAAGGATCCCGTATACTGGCAGCGTATTCCAAATGAGGTCTAACAAGGGACAAATAGCTAATTTCTCGTAAATGATCATCAGATTTACCCAGTTATTTTTTGATGAATCCTAGTTTACGATTAGCTTGGCCCATTATTTCACGCATGTTTTACCCAAGAAAGATTATGTGTCAGTCTTAATCCAAGATCTTTCTGAATCTTATTGTGATCTTTCTGAAACTTTCTGGGAAACATTATTGTTGCCATAAAATGGCACGGGAAAAGTAGATATGTAACCGAAAGATCCGCATCCATAAATGCTCGAAATTAATTGATAAAATGAAGTTGAATGAACTTCGCTCTAGATTATCTAGTAAACTCCAATTCTTAAAGTTACATATATATGAAATTCGTAGCGCCTTAATATTAATATAGTTTTTTTTTACAAGTTCCCGAGACTACGGCTTGTGTCTACAATTACTTTTACTATTCGTCAGCTATTATAATTATCATCACGTAAAAAACATAGTTGTATTATTTTCACACCAATCAGGAATTTTCGTTTCCCTCCCGGGAGCTAACCCCCTCGCAGTACGTTTCTTAAGCGAAAAAAAGCATTATATAGGAATAGATTGACGTCGAGTTCTCAATAATAGAGAAATTCTCAATGGAAGGGCATTCTCTATAATAGGGAATTCTCAGTGAAAGGGAATATATAATAATAGGAAATCAAGTTCTCATGAATAGGGAAGCACGGCGCTTGGTCTTTTGCAGTTAAAACAATGATGAGCTGTTCTTCCGGTGAAACAATAAGTATCAAGGAATAGAACTGACGTTGAGTTCCCAATAATACCCAATAATAGGAAATTCTCAATGGTAGGGAATTCTCTATAATAGGGAATTCTCAGTAATTCGGAATTTATAATAATTGGAAATCGGGTTCTCATGAATAGGGAAGCTCGGTGCTTGGTATTTTGCAGATGAAACAATGATGAGCTGTTCTTCCGGTGAAATTTGTTGGAAAAATGAGAGCAATTTCAGGCAATGTCACATTTTTTTAGCTTGTATTCATATAGCCTGTGGTCGTTTCTAAGGCATTTCTTAATGGTTTACTCCACTCGTGAATGCATTCAGCTAGACACGTGAGAGATGCTGTAAACGATAAGCAATCGCGATGATACATCATGCATTTTGGGAATAAAATGCTCACCTATCATTTCCCTTACTTGGTCCTCACCTAATGTGACGAATATACTGTGTGCTGAATTTTATCTGACCAACCCTTAATTTAAATCAGAACTTTTTTCAGTGCTGTGAGTCATTTTATAACCTCGCTGAAATCGTACTTAGTCCTTGTGAACTTTTTATAAATTTCGATCAATGAGATACAATCGCCGAGAAAAAGAATACTATTCATTGCGATCATCAGATTTTAAATGTTCTATTAATATTTCGAAAAATTGATTTCCCTATTTTAGAAAGAGTGTGCTAGTATTATTTAACAGAGTAACGTATTTTTTCTGTACGACGTTGAGAATCTATATGTATCTCATGCACCCTTATTATTATTATAATTTTTACCCAGCGTTTCGGCAATCCCTCACTACTCGCCTGGGAAGCCTGCTTGCGTGACCCTTCACCTTATCAGAGATGAACCACGACATTTTCAAGGGTACTCATTTTATGATCGGGCTTGTGTAGGTGCTCAGCGATTGGAAGACTGCAAATCGTGATTGATTCTTTTGACAGGATTTGGAATAAAGTTGATTTTATTTAACCTTTATGCACGTATTGTTTCTGAACGTGGACACTTTCTGGATGATTTTTGGTGATTTTGTTGATGCCGTGTGCTCCAATCATAGTGGCTTGACATGGTTGTCGGCGCACCCATTAATCAAAACCAACCATGGTGGCTTGAAAGGTATTGACTGTACAATGTGTCATTTTCACTCCCTTGCTTTGATCATTTGAAGATTAACCAGTATAAGTTTACTTACGAAAGTATTGTGTAAAGATGATTTGATTATTTCTTTATTGATTGCATGATTTGCTATCGAAGTAATTCAATTTTCTGGTCCTAATCTGAATGAAGTATGCACCTCTTTCAATTAAACATTTTTAGTACCAGTTTTATGAAAGCAAAGAATTAGTGGAGTATTCTAGGCACTTCATACACACAGCAATATCTCCTTTTGGGCTTTTGGTAGAGGATATTAGCTTCATAATTATATTCTGAACATATAGTTTATTATATCGATGTCCAACTTCTTTTTGGTATTTATTAATCATTTAGGGCCAAACCAACTATAAATGCTACTAAAGTTCCGGGTAATTTTCATGTTCTCAGGAGTAGAGCCGCATTCCTGCTGAGGTAATAGTGTGACTTATTTTGGACATTGACCCAACTCCTAAGAGCGTGCGAAAAGTGCTGAGTTCTACAGCTCTACAGGTTTCGACACCAAACAAATTTTAGTCGTAGTGCTTTGCATAGGCAATTGTTGTTGTCATTTTATTACGTTTACTGCACGATAGAGATGACAGTGTAGGAACATAGATTTGACGGTGCCATATGTATTGGGACTTCGTACAAGCTCAATTAGAACTACTGCTACTTATTTCATATATGTATGCATTGATGGGATCTGGTCAGTAGGCAGTATATACAGGTCGTAGGAATACGCGCTTGGTGTAGAGCCGACTGGGATATATGGAAATGGAGCCCGCACAATGATAAAAAAACTCGATCCACGCGAGGAATCTCAATTCCTCGACTTGAGAACTGAGATGAATTTTACTATGTTCAGGTGCGGTGTCTTTTATATAGACCTGGACAGATTCCACTTTTTCCGATAGCAAACTGATACCTCGACACTAGCGGCTGGTATTGAGAGTATTATTTGCCGATACCTTGATTATTTTTCACAAAAATTTGATGTCCTTTCCTTCTCGTGAATCAAACTCAATAATCAAGAATGTTACATAAGAGCAATACATGAGGGAAGTGACATTGAGAAAACTTTTAATTTGATACTCTTACTATTAATCACTGGAATATGATTTCAGTCACTAAGCCCTCTTGCATTTGTATTTACTTTAAATTCTTTTTAAGAAATATGAGCTGCTGAACATGCTCAGCAGTTAATAGGGTTCATCTATTAGAAACCATATAAACCAGTCTCTGAAAAAATTTGCTCAGAAAACACTGAACCTACAGGTACACCCAAATAAAGGCGACTCTCGTTAGTACGTTTTTGTATGGACTCGAAATCCTGATCTTAATAACGAGGAAGACGTGCTAATCGGGTTAGGCCTTCTCGGTAAAGATGAAGACGTATTTATAAAATCATATGTGAAGAATATTTGAGTTGGATTAATCCCAAGGGAACAATATGCTGTCCGTCAGGTTAGTTCATTCCGTAGATTGCTGGTGTTTAATTATGGCAACAAGGTTTAATATTCAATGTTTACGCCTCCTAAGAAAATACGTACGATTTCTTGCGTTGATGAGCTTTCAATAGTTACTTATGACGATAATGATCAAAAAGCACGTTTTGCATATACCGTCCACGCAAATAGACTCAAGTTTAAGGATTTATATATAAAAAACGGAAGAAGCCATATTCATAGAGAGCATAACAACAACGTGTAGATAATTCAGTCTTTCGTATAATGCTGGCGATAGACCTTTTTTGATAATAACTTTTGAGGCATGTTTTTGCAGTAATGATGAAAAATGGCACATTGGCGGTTATCATAACAATATGAAATGCAAAACTGAACGGAAATTTGATATAATATGATTTGTACTTTTTTCATAATGTCCTTTAAGTTCCAAATGATTTACTTGTATTTGTTTAAGTTATTCTAGTCAATTTAAGAAACAGGGTTTTCTCCGTAAGTATGCAATATTCGATGCACGTGAGCACCTTCGTCCTCATTTTAAAATTTCTAATGCGAATCCATTAACAACATAACACTTGACTATGCCGCAATACTTTCTTTTTTATTTTTTGAAAATGAGTTCGGAACGAATACGGAAACACCGACAACGCATGCGTTGAGCAGAACGAACTCGAGTTGACGGCAAAACATACATTTTTTCAGCTATTTCAACACGCTTCATATGTGGATTTTCGTCTACTTTTAGAAGGAGGTTCAGCTTTTCAATTGATAACTTTCTTTTCACCTCAGGTTTTCTCTTGGCTACTTATAAGTACTTGTCTCACTTTTACTGTCACGAAGCATTTGTGCTCGCGTAGTTTTGATGTCCAGTCGACGCTTGTAAAACAAGCGAACATCGCGATAAAATATGGGGGTTGTGGGTGCCCTTGTAATTCTCCCTAAAATTATTTTGACTATATTATACCTATTTTAATATTTTTAAGCAATTACAATCTTTTAAATGGAAAATATAAACATCCTGCGAACTATCCGTCGTCAAATCAACCTATAAGGTGAGTATTTTCCTGGGACAAATTTGGTTCGTGCCTCCTCTGGACGTGCTAAAGAGGTAACCAAAATGTACATACTTCCCAGGATTATTTACATACACAGGTACCTGAGGAAACAAACGTGCAAACGATGGAAACGTGTTATAGAGGAACGTCCTAACGATGGGTCCACTGTAGCATGAAGTAAGCGGTTGTCTTACATTTATAAATCTAGTTTCATGATGCCAATAGGTCAGAGGATTACATAGGAGGGTGAGAGTGGCCGATCGTCTAATAATTTTTAAAATATTCTTCCACACAGAAGACCATTACATTTTTCGCCGTACTTCACAATGTCGCTTTCAATAGAAAATTCCTCAATTTAGCCGGAATACTCAATAATAAAATATCCTTGAGCACTCGCTGAACCAGTCACATGGGTGTAGGAGTCATGAAGAATTGGAGGGTAGCAATATCGCAGCAAGGAAAACAAATGCGCCATGCGTTGCTCCAGATAAAGAAGGTTCAAGGCTTCTCAGATGAAGAAGACGGGATTTTAAAATTAGATGTTTTTAGATGCTTGTCACAGAAAGAATACTTTTGAATAATAGTATCCGAAAAAACTTACTAGAAAGTATCGGAGTGTCTGGAAAAGGGCCGATACCCGACTCCATCCGTATCGGCCCAAGTCTACATTTAAATGTCACCATTTCATTTTCCTAATAGATACATGATTTTTTTTATTTTTAACTATGATTAGAGTTATGTATGACATATTTATCCGATAGATTATGTATGACATATTTATCCGATAGATTATGTATGACATATTTATCCGATAGATTATGTATTATAATTTGATTTCAGACTTTATTTAAAATTTGTTTTTTTCTCGCGGCTGAGCTTAAAGCCACCGAGTGCGTCCACCGGGTTGCGGATGGTGGGTCGACCTCTAGATATAGAGGTTAGCTGCGAGATAAGCGAGTTTACTCGTCGAATAAGCAGTCGTGGACAAAAAGCGACGGCATTCCGAGGGGGTATTGGTCTATCCCTGGGTAAGATAGGCCTCTAAGTAATACAGAACCTGTGAAGATGCCGTGACTTGGCGACGGGAGGCCGCCAAAAATTACGCTTCTCATCACCCGGAGGAGAGGGCAGCAGCTCTTCTTCACATGAGTGAAGGTGGAGACCACAGTGGTCGGTACAGCGACACTCATTTCACTACAGGCGTGGTAACATTTACTTTAACGGCTGTAGTACTGCGATGTGGAAGGCAAGGGGAAACCACCACATTAATATCCCGAGGAGTCGCAGCTACTCCACTCTTTCCTTTATTATCAAGACGTGATGGGACCCTCTCGAGTAAAATATTCCGGAGGTAAAATAGTCCCCCATTCGGATCTCCGGGCGGGGACTACCCGAGAGAGTACATCAGTCAAATGTGATACACTTTTTAGGGTAGGAACATGGAACGTGAGATCGCTTCGGACCTGTGGAAGACTGGAGAACCTGAAGGTAGAAATGCGAAGAATGGACCTCGACGTATTAGGAATCAGCGAAATGAAGTGGCCCGAAGAAGGAGACTTTTGGAGTGGAAGCTACAGGATGATACATACAGGATCATTAAATGGTAATGCTGGAGTAGGGATCATGCTCAGAAAGAGTGCCGGAATGCGTGTGAAGAGCTTCCTGCAGTACAATGAAAGGATAATAATGGTGAAGATCGAGACCAAACCTGTAGATACTGTGGTGGTGCAGGTTTACATGCCTACGACTGACTATGAAGATGAAGAAGTGGAAGACGTCTACGAAGATATCACGGAAGTTATAAAACAGGTAAGAGGAGAAGAAAACCTAATTATTTTAGGAGACTGGAACGCTATCGTCGGCGAAGGTCAAGATGGAAGAATAACTGGAAAATACGGATTGGGAAACCGAAACGAAAGAGGAGAAAGGCTGCTGGAGTTCTGCACTCAACATAAGTTAGTGGTTGCCAATACATTGTTTAAAAATCACAACCGAAGAAGATACACATGGAAAATGCCAGGAGACAGAAGAAGATGCCAAATAGACTACATTTTAGTGAAGCAGAGATTTAGAAACCAAGTGAAGGACTGCAAAAGCTACCCTGGGGCAGATATCGACAGTGACCATAATTTAGTGATGATGAAATGTCATCTAAAATTCAAGAAATTGAAGAAAACAAAGAAGAATATATGGCAAGTAGAAAAACTAAAGGAGGCTCAACATCAGCTGGCATTTCAAAAAGCAGTGGGAAACAACATAGGAGAGAACCTGAATGAGAAATCAGTGGAAGATCGTTGGGAAAACATTAAATGTGGACTACAGGAAGCCGCAAAAGAAGTTCTTGGAAGAAGAAAAGTTGCCAAGAAGAAGCCATGGATCACGGAGGAAGTCTTAGAATTGATTGAAGAAAGAAGAAAGTACAAGAATGCGAAAACTGAAGAAGGGCAGCTCTGCTACAAAAGAATAAGGAACGAAATAAGTCGCAAAGCAAGGAAAACTAGAGAGCTGTGGTTGAAAAATCTTTGCGAAGATGTACAAAGCAACCTTGCACTTGGAAAGGTGGAAGCGGCCTACAGCATAGTGAGGAACCACTTCAAGGAACGGAGCGCAAGAGGCAATGCCATAAGGGACAAGAATGGAGGAATTTTGATTGAAAACGAGGACAAAGTGAAGAGATGGAAAGAATATCTGGAAGAGCTATACAATGGAAAAAATCTCAGCACAAAAGCTATTGAAGAGGAAAGCGAAGTGGAAATAGAGGATATGGGGGCATCAATATTAAGATCGGAATTCGACGCTGCAGTAAGGGATCTTCGGATGAATAAGGCCTCAGGTATTGATGATGTCCCTGCAGAACTAATTAAAAATGCAGGAGAGAAGACATTAATTCATCTCTACAAAACCATCTGCGACATGTATTCAACAGGGGAAATTCCAAGGGACTTCGAGAAAAACATCATCATTCCTATTCCCAAGAAGAAGAGAGCGGAGAAATGCGAAAATTTTAGGACTATAAGCCTGACGACACATGCATCGAAGATACTGACCAGGATCATCTACAGAAGAATAGAACGAAAAGCAGAGGAGTTCCTGGATGAAGATCAATTCGGATTCAGGAAAAGTAAGGGTACAAGGGAAGCAATATTGGCCCTTAGGCTACTCATAGAGAAGAGAATGGAGAAGAACAAACCGACGTTCATTGCATTTGTGGATTTAGAGAAGGCCTTTGACAACGTGGATTGGGATTCAATGCTTGGAATTCTGAAGGGAATTGGAGTGTCCTACAATGACCGAAGAATTATACACAGTCTGTACAAAAACCAAGTTGCTGTGATTAAATCTGGACCCAGCTGTGAAGAGGCAAGAATAAGGAAAGGAGTGAGACAAGGCTGCGCATTGTCTCCCGTAATTTTTAATGTTTACATCGAGAGAGCCATAAATGAAGTCAAGGAGAAGTGTTCTGGAGTGAAAATCCACGGAGAAACAATCAGTATGCTACGATTCGCTGATGACATAGCTCTCGTAGCAGAGACAGAGAAGGAGCTGAATAAGATGCTAACAACCATGGAAAGGACTATGGCCAGATATCAGCTGAAGATCAATAAAAAGAAGACTAAGATATTGGTGTGCAGCAAAAGAGAAGAGGCGAAAACCAACGTTAAACTAGGAAAACAGAAACTGGAAGAGGTGAAAGAGTTCTGTTACCTGGGAAGCAGAGTAACCAACGATGGACGAAGCAAGAAAGAAATAGTGAGTAGAATAGCCCAGGCAAAGAGGGCATTCTTTCAAAAGAAGAATCTACTTACAGCAGGAAATACAAGCATAGAAGTAAGGAAACAGTTCATCAGAACATACATCTGGAGCATTTTTCTTTACGGCAGTGAATCATGGACGATGACAGCAGCGGAGAAGAAAAGGGTAGAAGCATTTGAAATGTGGTGTTACAGAAGAATGCTGAAGATTAAATGGATCGACCGAGTAAGTAACGAGGAAGTGCTAAGAAGAGTAGGAGAAAAGAGAAGTCTGCTGACAACTCTAAAAAGAAGAAGGGAAAACTTAATCGGCCATATCTTGAGACACGACGGCCTGATGAAGACTATCGTCGAGGGAAAAGTGAACGGGAAGATTGGTTAAGGCAGGCCTCGTATGAGATATATGGAACAAGTTGTGAAGAGTGTAAAAGAGAAGAATTACGTCACAATGAAAAGGTTGGCCGATAGAAGAATCGAGTGGAAAGCTGCGTCAAACCAATCCTAGGATTGTTGACCAATGATGATGATTTAAAATTTTATAATTTATGTATTATTTAAATTTAAGTGGAATAGATATATTTTTTATTAGTTTTTCTTTTTACCACCTTTGGTCTTTGACTTTTTTTCTTGCTTTTAATTACTAAGCCTTCGATCTACGTCTTTACGAAGTCGTCTTCCTTGTCTCTTTCCGCTACCTTTGATTGCTTCTCGCTTCGGTATTCCTATGCTTTTCCCTTCATATTCTCTTCCTCATATCTTTGGCGGAGTTTTTAACGATTTATTTCTTTTCTATTTTAAATAATGCTTCTTTTCCATGTTTGTGCCCGGCCATTATCTCAGTAGACATTTTAGCTGGTTCCTTTCTATCATGACCGCTAACAGTGGAATATTCGGTCTTGGGCATCGTCAGGTCCTTCTCCGCATTCGTATCTTCGTTGATATTACCGATTTTAAGCTCCTGAAGCACCGGCTTTCCATTACTATTTCTGTTATTTTATGGTCTAATCGGACTATGATATTTAAACTTTCCTAGATTCTCGGGACAAATTCATTGGTTATTTTTTCCTTTGTGACTTTGATCTCAGTTTTCTGGCCAGATTTATGCTTGTGTACTTTGAACATTTCTCCTCAAATTCTCCTTTTTCCCAGTTATTCGCCCTGGTAATTTGTCAGCCCTGCTATACTTTGGGCGGACTCCGTTAGGTGGCCTAAGATTTTCATTTCAAAATTTGGTATGAAGGTTACGGCTCTAACAGCCGTAAACGCGGTTTGGGATAGGTGGTATAGGTTTTCTTCGCCGATGCTATACTGCATTTTTTGCTTGATTACTCGTTCAAGGACTTAACCCAGTTACCGTATGAACGCATATAATTTCGGGTCTACTGCATTCTGCTTTGTGTAAGAATTGCGCATAGGAGACCGTTTTCTCACTGTCTGCAAAATATTGCTTTGACGTCTTGGACTTCTACGTCGGATTTTTCACCATCTCCTTCCGCCAGTCCTCGAATGTCCAAGTACTCATACGTTTCCAATATTTGGTCGTGGGCATTAAAGTGACCACATTGAGAGGAAAGTTACATCGAGGAAGTGAATTTCCCCATCGGGATTTGTTTTTGAGCGGTAGGTTTGTGGCAGTTTAAGCTTATTACTGACTAATTTATTGGTCATCTCCCATGGATTCTTTTCGAGGTATTTCTTACCAAAATTATATCATGAGTTCTTACAGCATTTTTGAAATTTTCTGCTCTTTTGTAAAGCTGTATTTTCCTCGTTTTTTGATACCTTACGTAGTGAATTTACTGATCTTCCCTTGAATGGCTTCCTTAGAATATTTCTTTTTTACATCTAATTTTGAGGACCTCGATTTTCTCATTCCACCGAGAAATTTTGTAAGATTTTGGTGTATTAGTGGAGTGCTTGCTTTGGCAGCTTCTTTTGGGGTTGCTGTTAGGGCGTTGACTCTCTGGTCGATATTTCCCCTTCTCAGCTTCCGTATGATTGATTCGCATTTTCCCCAAGTCTATTGCTCTTTTGTTGTTGAAGATGATTTTCTGTCCACCATGCAATTTAATTTTATTTGGCATTGCTTTTTCTCTTGCGCCGACAGCTTCCGCAAATGTTAGCTTCGTTTCCTTTAGTTCTTCCTCAAGTATTTTTCGAGGAATAAATTCTTCCTGCTTCTTATCGATAACTTCGTATCTTTTGAGCCTTGATACTGGTTTTGTGGGGTGTGTCAAATGCGTAGATCATTTGAAACATCTCTTCTTGCAGCTCAGCTCTCTTATTTATATTGTTTTTCTTTGCTACCACATTTTTTTATGTTAAGAAATGAGCTCTCGAAGAGTACCTTTTATTGCCCAGACCTCGGCTTCCGTTTCCGTAGTCCTTCCTCCTGGGTTCCCATTGGTGTCAAAATTCCCCTGTCCGATTTACAATTAAGTCACTATTTAGCCTATGGTAGCTGTCGTCACCCAGACTTAGCCTCGAGGAGGCAGAGCCGGTCCTACTTCAGTCCTGTAGAGAGTCCTTCGGTTCTCGATAAACAAGACTAGCGTAATCATCTTTTCTCATCGATTATCAACTTTGAGCCCTATTTGCACAAGTTGGAAGGCAGTTGATTACACCTATTTTATTGAACCAAAATCTGCCGATTTATAGAGGTAAGGACATTGGGATTTGCTGAGATTTGAGGAATTCATCTCATTCTTACTTCCGGGGGTCTGACTGAATTTGTCTTCATACGCGTCACCCCACGTGGAGGCAATATGCCCTCGGCTCTTGATCTGTCGGAATGAATAAGAAGTTTTGCGTGAACAGAACTGAAAATCGGAGTTAACAGCATCGAAGAAGAAGGGGGTGAAATTGCTTAACGGCCGAGGAGGGGCGCTGAAAATGTCACCGCCAATATTCTTGACTTGTGATGGCGGTGGCAGAGTCTTCGCCGCGGGAATGCCGCACCCCATCAGGATATGACGGTGCAAAGGAGACTAGGGGAAAGAGTGAAGTCCCTGAAGGGAATCTTAGCTAACGAAATTTAGGGGGAGAGGAGGGAGTAGCACCGTCGCTTTACTCGTAGTGTGTAACGATGCCTCATCCAATCAAGGTCTATCAAAGTATAAATTTGGAGGGAGAAGCGGTGGGAACTGTGGGAAGGAAGTAGGGAGGGAGTTGAACATTAGAAATATCGGAGGAAACTCCATGAAAGTGTAAAACAGACAGTAAACATTGAGGCTAAAACCATTTTCATAAGGACGAAACTCATTTCCACCCAGTTTTTTTCGTTTCGCCCTTGCACAAATTTGCCTCTAAATTGAATATCCTAGTTACAAAATTCTGTGACTGTTCAGCTAAACGTGGAATGATTAATTCTATTAAATAAGCTCAACATCATAATTTCCACCTACCATTCAATTCTTAACTCGTGTCTTTCGATTCAAAATGTATTCTATTCTGTAACGGGACACAATATGGCCAGAAAATAATTCGATACTGTAATCTTAACCCTATGTTAGGTAAGGGAATTCAATTAGTCATGGAACTTTTATAAATTAAAATCACCTTTTATTCAATGGACATTTTTCCAAACAGACGCCCTGCAATTGGAATCTCCCCTCCTGCCTTTACTAACCGATATAATTATGGATTTAGAATCATCCTTAGTTAAATATGGTTATCCTGTTGTACATAATGTCCTATGTTGGTACCGTTATGCTGACGTCTCATTATTTACTGGACTGTAAATACCAGACTACTGTATTACTTCTTAACACTCTTAAATTCCCATCACCGCAAAATTTGCTTTACCCTGGAAATGGAATTGGAAACTGAACTTTTTAGATTTGACTATCCGTAATAGGGATAACAGCCATAATTTTGTTGCATTGAGGAAACCTTGCTTTAGTGATGCCATTACCCCAGTGGTATCATATTAGCTGTTTCCCAAGTTTCTCCTCTTATCCCCTGAAAACAGACTAACGTAAAAAGGAGTAAGTCAATTTGCAGTTTGTAGAAAAAATGTCAAGTAAATGCGCCAAACGCTTCCTCAAACACAAATTTAAAATGGCGTTCTACAACCTCGCAAACCTGAATAAGATCACCTATCAGAATAAGAATAAAAGTCATCCCCTTCTCCAAGTGATTTGTGTCTTGTGACCTAAGGAATATCACCACCTAATAAAGGAGCATCGAAGGTGTTGGATAAACATAAAATAATAAATACAAAAAAAACGAAAAATTTTACATTAAGGGCAAAGCTGAAATGTTCCTAGCAAACTGTTTCTTTTATCTTTGGAAAACTGATTTTTGCAAATTGCCAGCAATGCTATTTAGCTACGGAAGGCAGTCTCCAACAGAGGTGACACCTTCGAGTCTGCCTAAAGCTCCAAATTACCTGTATAAAATATGTATGTAACGGTGGAGTACATAAATATATTACTATTAAATTATTAAACAGTAATTCTTCTCTCCGTACTAAACATCTACTACGGACAGCATTTGTGACCTTTGTGTAGAGATTCTCCACGTGAAGAACAATGGGCTTAACTGTGTGAATTAGGAAACTATCTGTCATAAATTATTCAATTTAAGGTAGAGGTTTTATTAAATGATCAAGTTTTTGTTAAAGCTTTATTATTTATTAATGATCAAGTTTTTATAAATTGGGAAACAGTCCATCATAAATTGTTCAATTTTAGGTAGAAGTTTTATTATATGATCAAGTTTTTGTTAAAGCTCCTCTATCCCCTTCCCACAGAATATACCCATACCCTTCATTGGTTCCTTTCCTTCATGGCCTCCAACCTCGACCTTCTCTCTTTCTTCTACCGGATATAGTGCGTGGCCTACCTTGTGCTCCTTGAAGGAATGGTGGAAGGCTTATATCGAAAAAATAATTACTAAGATAATGATGGCATTCCGAGCTGCGGAAAATAGCACATCGCCTCGTGGCTGGGGAAAATCGTCAAAGTTGGAGTAGTTGTTGCCCTCGGCTGAAATAATGTAACTTAAATTAATGGGAACTTTACTCACGACTCTCCGTAAGCTGCGCTGCGACTGCCGCAATCTTCACGAAGCAATACGCGGCGCACAGTACCACGCGAAAGATGTTCATCTTGGCTCCTAGGAGCGCAACAGTTCGGAAACACGTTTCTGCTCTGGAACTCGACGTATCCGTCCGGTGCGTGAGACTGTGAGGCTGTGTCGCGGATCTCTCCGCATCCACTGGCGCGTTCCCCCTAACGGTGGATCCCCTTGCGGCCGGAGGGATTTTCCCTCCCTATTTTTATTTCTAATTAACTTAGGGAGGGGGAGAAGGCGGGTCTGGACCAGGCGGATGCGTTTGATTGCTCGGTGCGTGTGCAGGATGCGAATCCTCACCCGTTCTCAGCGACCTTTATTATATTTTTTCCCCATCCGTGCAAATCTCCCTCGCCCTGTCTCCGGGGGTGGGATTACGGGAGAGAGATGGGGGGACGGGAATTTAATCGGGATTACTGACAGATTTTCTGTTGGGTGCGGTATGCTGGTGCACTGCGAGTTGAGAATGATAAGCCGTAAGGGTGGATCTTACGCCTGGAGTTAGTGGTGAGGCGGAAGGATATTTACTGCGGGCATTCGCGTCAATTCCATCGACATTATGCTCTGACTGCAACGTAGTTCATTGACACCCTAGAGCAGCAATTCCCAATTTTTTTCAGTCGCGGAGCCCTTTTTGAAGCAAACGTTTCACGAGGAGCCCCAGGAAATGTTTTGTTTAGTTCTTTCTTTCTGTGGTTTATTAAGTGTGTACCCGTGTTAATAGGCGCGTCAGACCTTAGAATTAATGATAGTAAAAATAAATGAAGGCAATAATATTCCATGAAACAAGAGACATTTCGAGAATCATCGATTAAGTTGTATTTAGCAAGAAAAGATCGAGATGATTCCACTGACAAGTTGATCTATCTATTGTTAATGCTTTCACCCGTCGAGAAGAATCCAAGCTACCATCTGAGAAAGTAACTTCTAACGTTTTTGCCGCTAGATGAGATCAACATTTTAATTTCTGTCATCTTCATAACTTCCGTGGACCCCTGAGAACCACTGACCGTGGACCCCTGAGAACCACCCTGAGAGAAGTTTTGGCAATGCTGCACGAGAGGATTCGAGTTACTCTTATAGTCTGTGGTGTGCAAGCCTACAAGTTCACTAAAGTTAGTACGTGTTCCCTTTCGATAGTTAAGCGTACTGAAATGAGTTGATAATTTTGGGTCGATAGTTCAGTGATAGTATTTTATGATATCGCTGCGTTTTTGATGTGAGCAATCGTTGAAAAGAGTCATCCTAGTATTATTTAAAGCCTTATGGAAGTGTTTGATTGTGGCTACGGGCTCAGTCAATGGATCTAAAGTTCTTAACTCGTTCCTCCGTTTAAAATTCCATTCGACGTATACGAACCTGTAAATTTTGTATCATTCAAAAGACCACGAAAATATGTACAATCATGTCTCTGGTTATTACAGCAAGAAAAAAAGGTAGTAAATTAAATTAATTAAAACAATATGGTTTCAGGCGCTTTTCTGTAGAAGGAATGAATATTCGTTTCGAAAATACACCCACTTGTATGTAATGCTCCACACCAATTTGCCGGCCCAGGTTTTACCTGATGAAATAAGGGTTAAACTTGGGTAGTGATTGTATTTTTGAAAAGAAAATGAATATGAAAAAAAACTATCTGATACTAGAAATGAACGTTTATTTACAGCAAACCAGGTGTGCAAGTCCTTGAAAAAATGTGAATCCAATGTGTAACAAGGGTCGGAAGATTTCGAGAGAAATAGAAATTTCGTTAAAAATATACTGAATGCACGTTTTCAGCATGTTACGTAGGCTCCACATCAACTCATCGAGTATGAATAACTCACCATCCCTTCTGTACTAGTTCCCCCACTCTCCTCAATTGAGTGGCTAAATCCTGCACCTTGCTCCATCTCCCTAAGTGTGGAAACACCTATCCCTTATTTCCTTTTTCCCCCACCCCTCCTCCCCGGTCATGGTGTAAATATGACAGAGACAGCTCCTTCGATTAAGCGAACCTCATGACAATGGCGTGTTAAGGTTGAAACCGGCAGAGGTAAAATAAACAGAGTGGAAAATTACCAAGTATTCACTTCTTGTTAATTTTATTGTACCTACTGATTGAGGCTCTTATCCCTCCTCTCAAATATTTATTTTTTTATGCCAGTTAATTAGGACAGGATGACGATATTAGGGAAATTCCACGAATAATTTCAAATTGAAGTAAGTATACAATATTCGGCTCGAGATAATTTGGCCTCTACTTTTCAGGGAATTGATGTATTGAAGCCATGAAATAGTGCGCTGTTGGTATATCATTCAAGTGCTCCGCTTGCCGACTCATTTCAAAATACAATCACTAACGAATAACCCTGGATGCTGTAATTCGATGCATTTCATCGAGGTGAAAATGGAGCATTATATTTTCGAGGTGAAGTGCGATTATACCGCCGGCCAGACTTCTCCTCCTACCAGAGACCGGTTGATCTGCAATTCTCAACCAACAATATTTATATTTTAACCTACCTCCAGCCTTCTCCTTTTCCCACGACTGTGGCGGAAAGAAAAAAGGAGAAGATGGGACTTACGGACTTCTTATTCTCGTCGGTAAATGGGAAGGAGGCCCACTCGCTCAAACCGCGGTAATTAGCCTCTTTATTTTTTCTTATTCAGAAAAATATAATGAGGAAATCTCCGGGATCGAGGGTAATTGGGTCGGATTTTATGGGAATTTTGACTAATGAGGTTTTCTGAGTGTTTAATTCACCGTGGCGTTCATTGCGCGGCCTCATTGGCGAATGGAGATACAGGGCTCATTTCAATTCCGTGGGCGTGCTCTTCCCTAACATGGTCGTCCGAAAATGGGCGGGTGGGAAGTTTGGAGCCGGGGGTTGGCGGGGATGGGATAGCTGCAGGAATCAAGGGTTTCGAGGGGGGAAAGGGAAGGCGAGATTGGGGTTGGGGACGAATGTTGATGAGAGCACGCCGTGGGAGGCGTGTGTGCCCATGGAGTTGGCGGGGGCGAAATTGGGAGATGGGTCACGGAATCGTCCGCTTTTGCGTTGGGAGGCAGAGAATAGTACGGATTTGTGGCAGTCTGTTGTTTTAGGAAAGCTACTGGCTTAGATAACAGATCCAGCCTCACCGATATCGGTCCCCGTGTGCGTACGTGCCGTTTTCAGTTGGTCATCTAGGACGTGCTGGGTTTTCGTTCTCGCCTTGCGACTCTACCATTTTTTTGCCTACCGTTTCGCTCCGAATTGCGGATGTAGCGTAATCAGAAAGGAGTCCGGTAAGGTGAGTTTCATAACGGGTGCAAGAATGCTTCCTGTGGAGCTTTGCTGTGACCTGTTTTAACCTTCGGGCGACCCCCTCCCCCCCCCCCCCCCCCCCCCCCTCACCTCCCCAGATTCTTTGGGTTAAACTGCTGAAACGTTCTCTTGTTTCACTCTCCAGGTGTCACCGGTAAATTATCTTTCTTTCACAACTCTGTAGAGAAATTTTGGGAGAATGAATGTTAATTTGATTCTTGCATGAGAAAACAACCAATATATGAAATACGCAAAAAGTTTCCGGATGAGCTTTCCTATTCTTGTTTGGCCCCTTTTCAAACAATAAAAGAAAATTTTCACTTCCTGTAACTGCTGAATATGAAACAGGTTTTTCTTGTTGTACTCTTTGTTAGAGATTATCGTTAACTCTCGTTAATAAGTGTTGAGTGGCATTGTCGTTAAATCTATGGTGTTGTGCATTTTTACAAACCATATTTGATGATTAACTTTTTATTAAATTTTACCAGTAATACTACAGTGAGGAGTATTTGAATTATTCATAATATGAGTGACTTAACAAAACCTCATTTTGTTGAGCTTTAACTATATGCGTTCGTATTCCTAGTTTAAAAGCAAAAATCTTATTTATAGTTTGTTCGCCTTCGCCACCACTTCCGTGACCAGAAACACTGTTTCATTTCTTAGGAAGATAACCTTAGATCTAGCCATCTTTCCAATGCTCTTCATCAATTTGATACTTTCAAATGTCCCATTCTTATTGGGAGTTGTATTCTTTCGCACGCCCAAAGAAGGCAATTCAATGTGAATGAGCTCAGCTTTTAAGTGTACTTTGGAGGGATCTACGAATAAACGCCGCCGTGTTTGGTATGCATGACCCAAGTGCTTCTGTATGGAGCATCATAATGGATTAGCCGAGAAACCTTTGACCATCCAGTGCGGAGTACATCGCATATTGTACAGCAAGGGAGAGGAGCGTAGTTATATCTCAGCACTCAACATCACACCTAGAGTGAATCACTTCTTAATGGGAGAAGTCAAACAGCATGTTGATATTTTTATTTGGATTCACTCTTCGTGTCGCCGTTAAGGCTCGTAGTGATCGTCCCTTTTAGGCATTATTTGCGCTACAACATGTGACTGGAAGTGCCGAAATGAAATCAAGGACAGGGAAACGCTCCAAATGTTGCGCATACCAATGAACGCTTGTGCACCAACCAGTTGAGCGATGGCTTGGCAAACAGAAGTTTTGTCTTCTTTATTGCGTCTATTACTCCTAAATCCCAGTCTCCTTTCATCCGCTTAAGGTACTTGGCATATACAACACATGTATGTACAAGCATTTTATACATTGCAGTATATTTAGTCAATGTCCTGCGAAAATTGAAAGATAACCTTTCCAGTTATTCTGTTCTTAACTGACATTAATGCCACTAAAATGTTTCTCTGACGAGGGAATAATTTCCTTTTTCAGAATTGCATTGTGTAAACGCATTTTGTTGAATATTCGATTTCCTTTTTCCTATTGCTGATCAGAAGTTTTGAGATTACATCTTTAATGAGACCGGAAAAATTATTTGAGGAATTTTTTCCAATTTTTCTAGTGAAATAAAGGTTTAATCGGCATTATGAGCTTTTTCGCTCTTAAAGGGAAAGGAATGTTTGCTAAAATAAAATACGTGTCATAAAACTGGGTTAGATGGGAATGGATCAATTAGCATATGATTTGCCTCGTTGACATGCAAGAAGACTCTTTCCTCGGTGTAGGAATAAATGGAATAGTACTTTTTAAAACGGTTGCAACTTGAATGTACGGGTTTATTATAGTTTATTGCAGGAGAATTTACGAGGTGGTATGAAAGCGAATCATTTATGATGCTTCGGTGAAAGTAATTTTGAATATCAGAGCCAAAAATGCAATACGAGACAATCTTATTGTTATATTCTACCGTGATAAAACTACTGAAGTCAAAAATCATTAAAATCAAAGTCATTTTTTAATTAATACTTTTTAGTTCAAGATTATTTTTTTTGCTTATCCTTAATTGTATAATAGTATGATTCCTATAGAAAAAATTACATTGACCGGGAATCGAACCCAGTTCTCTTGGATTTGCGAGATCTGGGTTTGACTCCCTATAAAGATGAACGATTGTTTCTATGTAGAAATCATTATTTCATAGGTTATGGCGTGGTAATACGGGAAATCACGCAACCAAAAGATTATAGGGGTCCAAGATCTATGGAAAAATGATTAGTCTAATCTCTACCATTGGAAATGAGTGGAATCTAGCGTGATCTTGATCGAAGCCTTGAGCAAAGAGAGTACCAAGTCGAATCAAATTCTCTCGACATCACTTGACATGGCGATTTGGATATTATGATCTGGACTACGTTTTATTTTCCCATGCAAGGACCATCTCATTACTCTCCGTGAAGTGACTGGGAAGCTCGAGTTCTGATTGTGTCTTAGTATCTATCTACCGTCGAACGCTGCTATATCTGCGTCAAATGCTTTATCATCCCAGTTTTCTGGAATGGAGATAATCCTTATAGACAGGAGTAAGAACTTGACAATGAAACTAGATGGCACGTTTTCCACAACGACGAGTACGACGCGTTCAACCTTTAGGCCATCATCAATTACATACATCTGTGAAAGGTTCTGTGAGCCGTATATATACCACTCAAAGTGGGGATTGGGGGTGGGAAAGGAAGAATTAGGATGGGGGAGGGGTGAAGTGGGTATTGAAAGAACGCTTGGGAAATGGAATGGCGAGGAGTGGCGAGTTCACGGAAACGTTTGCGCATTCAACACGGTACTGCTTCCTCCCTGTGCAATTGCTAATATTTCCAATACGTCCAGTCTTTGGCCTTTCCTCTCCACGGGAAGTATCTCCGGGTCAAATACACAAGTTTGGCGTTCTTCAAGGAGGTGTTACGCCTCGAGAGAGGTCGAGTCCCCTTTCTCCCAACATTTCTTGTGCTCCGGCATGCGGGTGGCGAAGCCGTCTGACCAATATATATTTTGTCACAATCACATTACTCGATTTTATATAATATCTGATTTTGAAAAGCGAAGGGACAACACACAGGAGTTGACAGTGCTTATGTTTCTTTATTCAAACGAAAGAGCCTTTAATCTTCTTTTAGTTCTTCTGCTTGATGAATGATTAGCACTTTTTGTGTCAAGCACATCAACACCATATTTTCTAACATTTGAAAAATCAATAATCTTAGGTTTCTTATTGATCCGTGTACATCGTCAGAATGGATCAAATAAGTAACATCTCGAGATTATTTTTGGAGACAAGGGATTCCCTGGAAGTAGAACCATATGCAATTGGCCCCTCTGGTCTTTATGGTTAAGCCTGAAAATCTGGGGGAATTACTATTTTTTTTGGTAATGTTCCCACGTACGTCAAACTCCTGTTCGAACTCTTCTACCTCTTCCAAAGACGAAAATTCAATTATTGACAGTATCGGTTGGCGTTAACAGTTGGCTTCTTCAGACGTAATACGGAATGTGTTGCTTTCCCTATGTTTTGTTTCCTGTTTTCTCTCCTCATCATAGATACCGGAGTCCTTTTCAAAATACGCATTTGTAGGCATTATAAAAGTAAGAATATTTACCATGTGTCGTACTCATTATGTTTATTCTATACTTGACGGACTTTTTAGGAATGCCTATTATGAAAGGTCATCTGCCGTAAATGGGATTAGCACTCATCAGTGAATCAATCTCCGAGAGAGAATAATTCCTATTTGAAAAAATATGGAAAAAACGATTGCACTACAAAAATATTAAACACAAGGAAGTGGCTCCTATTTGGATGTTGATTGCTGTGGTATAATCTCATTTTCCTCACACTACCATGCCGGCCGTTGTTGCCAGGTCGGTAACAGACTTGGCAACTCAAAGGTCTTGGGTTCAAATCCCGCCTCGAAGATGTGTTTGTCTACAAGGTTCAGCATAACATTAGCAGTTTGTGCACCACCTAATTAATACTACTTCTCATTCTTACTCTACATTTTTACTGCTTGTTCATAAATTCATGGAACGCTAGTCACTGACGTATTGATGGAGTCTTTGATTCATGGTGCCACGTTAGACCTGATTTATTGGGGTGGCATAGAGGATTTATTGTTAGTGTTACCACTTAATTTTGAAGCCGATGAACATTCTGATAGCAAATGAAGGTAAAGGCTTAATGGATAAATTCTCATTTCAGATGAAATTCTTCTACTTGGCCTTAAGAATGGAATATTCAGTCGTTTGAATGCGGTTCGTGAGTTTCAACATTTGTGGCAATGCTTTGAATAGACGATGAAAATTGTCGTATGATGTTGGATGGTAGCTCTAAGAGGCACGATTAGTAAACCCTCAAAGAGAATAGGTGAGGAATGATTTAAATCGGAACACTCTTTCTTCAGTGGATGATGCAATATGAAGGAAAAACGCATCGTTTTTATTATCGTGCGTCATTGATATGAATATCAATTTATTTAGGTTGGGTAAATTTAAGAAAATTTACTAAAATGTCTTTCAATGTCCTTAACCATTTTATTGTATGATGATAAATGAGTTGGTGATTTGAATCCAGTTTTATTTCATTTGAAGTCATGTATCTAGCAAATTTCCCTTAAGTTCAGAAATCCCCATATTATTTTTAGTTTACTCCTCATTGATGTTCTATGCGCTCTCTTTTATTCCGCTGCAAATTCACTGGGGTGCGAAGCATTCTGGAGAACTGTGATTTTCGTTCATTGAATAAAACCTGTCCAAATAAATTTTCTACCTATCCGAGGGCATGATTTTTACTCGGAGGTGAGGATGCTTCGACGCTAGATGTTTCACTGGATCTCTAAATACATGAATGCTGCGCTATCTTTAGAAATACATGCAGGATTCACACCGAAAATAAACATCCCAGAAAAAAAGGGACAGATCCAGTATGGTACCTGCGGGATAAGCCTTGCGCATAAGCTTCATCGAAACACTTCGAGGGAAAAAATATCCTCCCGAATTGAAAGTTGCGCGCATCTAATGGCATTTTAAACAATTCTAAACTTTTTCTCCCCAGGTATTTCGCCGTTACGCGCGTGGAGGTTTTATCCTGGGTACGGAATGGCGTATCTGCCTCTCATGTGGTGTGGTTGGTTATTTTTGTTTCGCCCCAACTCACGTATGTGCGCGGTGATATGCATCCGTGGATTTCACGGGAGACCCAGTTGCTTGCAGAGGTGCATTGTTGACGTGGCTCCAACCTCATGCGAGTCGCAAAGTATTGGGACCTGAAGGTGTTAAAAAAGGTTGACAAGCTTGAGGATGCAGGGCAAGAACGTGATTGGAATCCCGAAGGTATATCTTGGTTCACGTTTCGGGCCCTTGAGGCGCTGGGACTGGGAACTATACAAGACAAGAGGTATCTCTAAGGTTATCTCTGAATAATAAACAGGTCCGTGCATTTTCTTTATCCATTCGTTAGTGTACCCGTGACCTGCCTTTGTGTGTTGCTCCAGAAAAGTACTAAAAACAAACTTCTGCGGCCAAATGCAGAAAATATTTGTTGCAAAGGGACTTCTCTCTTTTTCTTGTGAAACATAAATATGGTAAAATTGCTTAAAGTTCCACAGTAGCTCGATTTCGTGATTAAAAGGAAAACAGCGGTTGTCATAATTATGAGTTTAGCTGGCGTTAGATATAGAAGTGCAATAGCTTTCCGTGTTTAATTAAAGCATGATTGTTTCCTAAAAGCACTTTTCATCGGATATACATCACATTGCTCTTGAGGGATTTCATGAGCTTTGACTGTGTTCATTGCGAACTGTCTGGAAGTATATTAGTTGTAAAATTTTTCATGATTTGAATGGTATTTCGTCATTTTAGGGGATTAAAAATGAGTGTTATCGGTGAAATATTGTTAAAATTATTGCGGCATTTACAAATGTGCTACATTTGATCAACCATTGTTTCAGGAGAAAAGTTTCTTGTAAGCTCTCAGCGACTGATATTCAATCGTAACAAAATATAATTTAAAATCCACTTTCATTTACCTCATTCTTTTCTGAACGTGTAACCTAATATTTTCTTGCATTCTTGGGATCCGTGTGCTCCCTAGGTAATGAAATCCTCTAGTAATACCTCAATATATGAGCATAAATCTGGAAAAGATGGGCACTGATTTGCAATACTCACGTTTATTCTTTTAATATCAGTTTAGCATCGTAGTTATTCGATAACCAAATCCTTAGTGATCTTTAATGTATTAAAAAAATACATTTTTGTTGATGAACCTAATGCGTACCAGTGAATCAACCCAATCCTGTTTACTTTTTGGCTTATTTATCTTTAAAACCTGTATGTATTCTACTAATATTATTTTAAGGTCTCGTATGTGAAATATCAGCTTTTCATAGATGCCTATATAATCTGCTCCGCGCCAAATTGGCTTCGTATTGTTATTGCGAAGTTTACTTTCGCTTTCATCTCGTGGATCGTGGTCCCAGACCGAAAGCCTAAACACACTATTTAAAATTATTTAAATTTACTATATTCGCTATTTAAAAAATAGGGATTTTCCTTTCAGTAACCGGAGTTGCATTACCTTTAAATTAATAAACTCTTTTCGGATGCGGACCACTGTGCGTCCGGAAGTGTGCGTTACCCTGACTGTCCCTGCGTTCGGCGGCGAATTCCATGCGCTAGTCGTAGTCAGCTGTTACCGCCTACCGCGGACACTGTCTTGCGGTTCTACATAGGCTATCACTCAATAAAATAAACTGTTTAAAAACTCAAAGGTCGGATGGCGTGGAGACGTTCTGCTCAAGTTCTCAATTATTACCCGAGAGCCCAGTGGTGTAGTGTTTCGGTTTTGTGTTCTTCCGCTCCCTATATTGTTAGCGGCCACGTAAAGACGGGTATGTTCCAGGGAAACCCTTGTGTTCGGCGTTGCTTTCACCGAGGTACTTTTATTTGACGCCTAACCACATAGGTATTTTGAAGTGATAGACTCCCCTTAACTTTCGTGTGCTTGGATTCGCTGAAGTGCTGTTTGCTCTCACAGGCGGGTTGTGACGGACCGGTTTACAAATCTGTGAGACTGCTGATCTCCTGCGCCCTCCCACCTGCACTGCTAAGCTGTGTATTTATTCAATATGAAGTCAAGTTTTTATGTCACTGGACACTCCATCAAAACCTATCGTAACAGGTAAACAACTGTCTACCAAAAAGCGATATGGGTAACAAACAAGTGCTATGGGTTTATTCATTTAATGACTTAGTTAATAAGGTTAATGACATAGGCTTTTGGTATTCCCTTTATTGATATCTATCTACTAATTTATTTATTCCTAGGGAAAGAGCTGGGAATATTCGCTGTCTCTCACTACGTCACTCCCATAATTCCTTATTTCTTTCAACTTTCCTGTACGTTAGGTTTGCGCCTGGGGTTACCTTTGAGTTAAACCTCCTGAAAACCGATTTAAAATATAAAATATATTTTTTACATACATCATTCATGTATTCTTGAATATGTAGATATTATTTAAATATTTAAGTTTATGTCCTCTTATGTTTTATCTAGTATGTCGTTAGTCTTTTTCCTCATTTCTTCGGTATTTAATTCCAGTAATATATTGGTGCGTGAGTTTTCGTACCATGTCCGTGTGGGATATATTCCAAGAAAAATGTGTTAAGCGTGAATCCTGCTTGCCATTTTCAATCAGGGTGAACAAACTGCCTGAGGAGGATTGAGAAAATTTTTGAAGGCATTTCACTGTCGCAGGGATTTTTATTTGTTCTCATGCCTACTGTAAATATAACTAGTCTTGAATATAATATAATTCCTGGTAATTAGATTCTTGAATAAGTTATGAGAAAGAATGGAAATATAAATCCTTTGCTTTGCCGACTTGAGTCACTGGACACTTGATTTATTCAGGTACACCATTTGCCGATTACCCGATCAAGACTATTCTGTCCTTTCCTTGAGTAACTAGTTTAATCACAGCGTTAAGTTTAATTGGGTATCAGTTTTTAAACTTGCAGCTTTAATGACGGAAAATGCTGTTTCAGCGGTGAGGGTATCTTGAATGCGAAAGAAATGTCCTCTGCAGCTGGTGCCATGTTGGGACTGAAATTATACTTCCTGGAGCATTATCTGTGGACGAATGTAGTGAAGTTGGACTGCCTTAGAGGACAGCCAGCTGCGCGGCATAGTGATGGTATCTCGCCTTCGCCCTCATCTCCCGCAAGAAATAACTTAGGGTGAAGTTGCGGCTGCGCGCCTTGGAATAGGACACAGCGCTTTACGTGGTCATCTTCTGCTTGAAGGAAATAGCTCCTCCAACAATAACCTGCAGACAAGTATATTCACTCCATGTAACGGTGCACTTAGAGCAACGGTTATAGGGGGCTAATGCTATATCTGGAGAAATTGAAGCGCGATCATAGAAACAAACCCAGTCATAAACATCCCGTAAAGCTGAAGTCGCGTATAGCAGTTTTGATGGAGGGAAAGTTGTGGCAGATGTTTTATTCCGGATTTATCCTGACGATGTTCTATGCAAGCTTTATTAAGGCTATATAAGCCGTGTGGGCTTGTTACAGCAGAAAATTCACCCTTCCTTTTGAGTGGTGGGAGTCATATTAAATTAAAGAAGTTTCGCTCCGAGGAAATCCAGTTTATTCCCGGTGGAGACACTCATTGGGCTCAATAAACTCGGTGATAAAGTGCTTATAGAAATCAGGTTGAATTACCTTTACATTAATTTAAATTGATTTGAAGATTTTTTCATTACATTTCCAGGAGAAATATTCTGTGCTGTCAAAATTCGTCGTGTTTAACATTTTTCACATAAAAGTTACCTCTATCCAATCCTAACTGAGTACGACATTGTACTGTTTTATGTATAATTTATTTATTACATATAGACAATATTTTTGGGGTGTGAATGTATGTCGGATTTTACCTCAAGTTATTCTCTCTTTAAAGTTGTTTTTAGAAAACCTCAGAATTTTTGATCAAGATTTGACAGATACTTAGAACTTTCAATTTTATTTTCAGACTAGAAAATGCTATACCGAGTGCTTTTCAGCATATGGAAAACCCTCGGCGTTTCATCGTAGGTGCACTTGTTGGGTTGGAATTCCCTTCTCCTTCAAATCCGATGTGGAAATAGGTGGCCAAGACGACCCGGCCTGGCGGCGCTGACCAAGAGTGCTGCCCTAGAGGAGGTGCCGTTACGGGGAATATGACGTCAGCACTATGGTATATAAGCGATGTCGCTGCAACCCGCTTTAACCAGTGTAGAGTTGATAAAGTGTGGGCAAGTGCCTCCGGGAAAGTACCTCCATTAACCTCTTCAGTTTAAAAGTTGGATAGAACGTCTACCTTTATTTCTATCACACTTACCTTGCATCCAAGTTGAATTCATATGGTCATTGAAGTTATAAGTCGCCCCCGTTTTACGACTGTGGATTTTGAGAACATTAAAATGGGTAAGTCCTTTAGGATTAATTGATTTCGGTTCGAAGTAAATTCTTAATAAAAAGTATAACTACTTTTATTCCAAAATTAATGGAATGGTACACGACGTAGATATCGACCTTGTTCGTCATCATTATGTGATAAAACTGTATCAGATACACTAATATGTACATAGCGACCAACATTAGGGCTGAAACAGTGGTTGAATTTCCAGACGGCGAAAAGGTAGAAATGCACCTGGGAGGGAAGATGAGGGGAGAGCATCTTAAGTAGGGGAGCTAAGGCACTGAAAGAGGTGGATGATGTGTGTGGCGGGGATGAGCGACATAATGTAAGCAGTTAAGGAACCTAACACCGAAATATACCACTACTACTCTTGGTGAGAGGATGCTCAGAAGCGAATAAATCCTTCTCTAACTGGTTCACATAAATGTCCACCGGTACGGGAGAAAAACGTTGTTCTATGACTAAACCATTAATGACTAAGCCAATAATTAAAGAATCCTTATACGCTATTGGCACCTGTGCACTTGAAATGGCGTATTCCTATCAGAATCCTTAAGTAGCACCTTAAGCTTTTATCACATTCCTACATTCCTGTTATGATTTGGAGGTTGGTTCTAAGTGAAGGATTTTAATGCCGTTTTCAAGAGTGAAATCCGCACATTTTTCGACGTAGGTTTGAACTCTATTATGACCACCGAGCTACTTTTATCTTATTTTTAAATGACACGGTTTAGGAACGTGATGGAGTGTTTTAATGAGCCAGGTGCTTAATGCATATAATAAAAATAGTTGTTCGGAGTTTTTTTTTGTCGTGTATGTTTGGTGATAGTTAACTCCCTGTGATGTACCAATTGTTGGCTTTTATATAAGTTCAATAAAGCTACGCTATGTTACTAACCCAGAGTGAACAACAACAGAAATACTCTGTACTTCAAGAAACTCTAAATTGAATCCATCATACCGAGACGGACGTGGTTCAACCTTTCAGTATTCGAAGATGCACGGATCTGTTGGCCATCGTACATATTTATCGAGATACTGGTGTAATCAAAAACACATGAAGGATGGGGTCGTTATCTGTTGGATTAAGTTTTTATTCAAATCAATGATACAACCATTCTCTTTCGTGTTCAATATCGTTATGCCCCGAATCCTCGTTATCAACAAACTATTTCCCCCATGACAACCATGGAAAAACAAAACATTTATTTTAATTTGATCCGCGATTATTATTTAACAAATTTACTTTGCTTCAAATTCCTCCTTTCGCGTGACAAATTTTAAATAATTAAACTCAAGTTTGGAATGTGCTTCTTCATTAATGCTTCGCTGACGTCCTTGGTCAAAACATCAGTTTCCAAGTCTGCTGAACCCACGTGATGAAGAACCACCTCACCATTTTTGATTTCATCCTTGACAAAATGATACATTCTTCTGATGTGCTTGTTTTCTTTGTTGATCTTCTCATTGTTATTCCAATTCGATGCTGATTGACTGTCAGTTCGAACTTTTATTGGTCGTTCAACAACTTCAAATTGTCCCAGCTCTTCTAACAACTCTGTCAACCAGATGCCCTCACAAACTCCATCACATAATGCCACCAACTCCGATTCCATAGTTGATAAAGCTACCATCTTCTGCTTTCCGCTTCTCCAACTGATCAATGCGTCTCCAATCTTCACTGAATATCCGCCAAATGATTTCGAATCCAAAGTGGTACACCAACTGGCATCTGAACTAATCTCCAGTCTTCCAACTTCTCTGCCAATCTTCAAACGATACCCTTTGGTCCCCTTCAAATATCTCAAAACTCTCTTCAACGCCTCGTAATGAATCATCCTTGGATCTTTTGAGTACTGCGATAGTTTGCTGTAGGTGTATGCCAAGTCCGGCCTCGTCCCTCTCACCAAATATCCAATACATCCAAGTATTTCTTGGTACAAATCCTTGTTTGCTTTCTCCGAATCTTCGTAATCGTCAAGTTTGACTCCACTTGCTGCTGGTGTCTTCACTCCATTGCAATTCTCCATTCCGAATCTCTCAATAACTTCTTCGATGTAGCTTGATTGTTCCATGATAAATCCTTCTTTTTCTTCTTTGATTTTTATTCCTAGGAACTTCACTTCATCCTCCTTTGACACCTTAATCTTCAATTGCTTTTTCAGTTTTTCCACCAGTTGATCAATCTTCTTTTGACTGTCACCAACAATTATACAGTCATCCACGTAGCATCCAATTGCCAAAAATCCCTTCTTTGACTCTTCGACAAATACACATGGATCTGCTTTACATGGTTTCAATCCCAATTCCTTCAAAATTCCAGATAATTTCTTAAACCAACATCTTCCTGCTTCTGGAAGTCCATATAAACTCTTCTTTAGTCTAAATATCTTCCCTTCTTCAATGTTTACTCCTTTTGGTGGATTCATGTACACATGCCTGTCCAATTCTGCGTTCAAGTACGCTGCTTCGACGTCAATGAACTCCACTTTGTAATTTTTCTTCGCTGCAATTGCCAACAGTGTCTTCAATGACTCTTGCTTCATCACTGGACTGTAAGAGCTTTTGTAATCCACTCCCATTCGCTGTCGTGAACCATCAGCTACCAGTCTTGCCTTGTATACTTCTGCATCTTTGGTTCCCTTTTTCTTGAAAACCCATTTGCTTTGAATTAATTTTACCTCTTTTGGCTTGTTAACAATTTCCCAAGTCTGATAATTTTTCATATTTTTCAATTCCTTGTTCATTGCTTCAATCCATTTGATCTTGTCCTTGGACTCGATTGCTTCTTTGTAGTTCCTTGGATTGATTTCTTGCACCATATTGACAATGCAATCGGGCCCCTTCTTCTCTCTCGTTGACCTTCTTACTCCTTGTTGTCTTAATTCATCTTCTATTCCTTTTAATTCTTCTTGGTGTCTCTGTTTCAGGACATCGTTCGTGTCACCTTTTTTTCTCCCTCTTCTTCTCTCTCCAGCTTGAACAATTACCAACGGATTTTTATGAGATGAATCATCATCACTGTCGAATTGTCCTTGAAAATCTTCAACAACGTCATGGATAATTCCTGAATTGTTTTCTTCCTCGTGTCGTTCGTCTCGATTCTCTTGCCTCTCAATTGGGATAAAAACGTAGTTAGTCTCGTCATAACCAACGTCTTCTTCCTTCTTCTGAAAACCCATTTTTTCTTCAATGAACTTTACGTCTCGACTCTCGTGAATCTTCCTGTCACTCAAGTCAAATACTCGGTAGGCTCTCCTGTTCTTCGAGTATCCCACGAACACAGCTTCCTTTGATCTCACGTCAAGCTTCTTTTTTTGAACATCTTCATTTCTGTAGAAGACCTTGCAGCCAAAAACTCTGAGATGTCTGACCGATGGTTTCTTGTTTTTCCAAATCTCAAGTGGAACTTGATCCCTCTTCTTCGTAGGTGAAAGATCATGCAAGTAGCTCGCAGTCCACACGGCTTCTGCCCAAAACATCAGTGTTAATCCAGCTGCAATGAGTAACGTTCGAGCCATTTCCACCAACGTTCGATTGGCTCTCTCAGCAATTCCGTTGCTCTGTGGAGAATAGATCGTCGTTCTCTCGTGCTTGATGCCTTTCTTCTTGAAATATTCTTGCAATGTGTCGTTGGTAAATTCCGTACCATTGTCTGAGCGAAAATTCTTGACCTTTTGTCCTGTCTCGTTCTCTTTTCTCTCAATAAACTCGATCAGTTTATCGGCAGTTTCACTTTTACTCTTCAAAAAATCGACGAAATATCTTCTGCTGTACTCGTCCACAATAGTCAGCATGTACCTACTCCCTCCAATTGATTCTTGTTGCATTGGACCACACAAATCCGCGTGCAGTCTTTCCAAGATCTGCTGTGCACCTTCGATTTCGACTCACTTTTACTCTTCAAAAAATCGACGAAATATCTTCTGCTGTACTCGTCCACAATAGTCAGCATGTACCTACTCCCTCCAATTGATTCTTGTTGCATTGGACCACACAAATCCGCGTGCAGTCTTTCCAAGATCTGCTGTGCACCTTCGATTTCGACTTCTTTGAATGGTGCTCTCGTCAGTTTCCCTTGAATGCAATCCTCGCAGTTGTCGTCCTTGATCGACACATTTTCGAGTCCTCTGACAAGATTCTCTTTCGCCAATCTAGAAAGATAATTATTGTTAATGTGACCAAGCCTCTGGTGCCATAAATTACTATTTATTTCGCTTGTGCTAAAGCAAACTTCTTTCTTCAGCTCTCGTTCATCGCTGTCCGTGCTCATTCGAAACATAAAAGCATCTGCTTCAAAGATCCCCTGTGCAACTAATTCTCCTGTTTTCTTGTCATAAATTCCAAATCCATCTTCATCAATAACTATTTTCTTGCCCATCTTGACCAGACTTGGAACTGACATCAAGTTGCTGTTTAAATCTGGAACATAAAGTACGTCTTTTATAGTTAATGCTACCTCACCATCGTCAAGATAGCTGGTTCCTTCAATTTCTCCTCGAAATTCAGCGTGAATCTTTCTGCCTGCTTCAGCCGTCACGATCTCCACATTGTCTTTCCTCTTATTAATCAATAACTCCTCTTGATGAGTCATGTGAGATGTGCACGCCGAATCAAGCATCCAAGTGACTCCATTTTCTGCATTTATCTTGTGATGCTCCCTACCTTCAAATGCATGTTGATTCTTGCCTCCTTTGAAAATTCCCTTGAATTTGCTCTTATTCTTGTAAAAATCCTTTGAATTTTCTTTAGTCTCAATTGAATTCTCCTTGTCCTTGTGCCAGCAATCACGAGCAAAATGTCCAATTTTGCCACAACAGAAACATTTTTTCTTAGTCTGCACCTTCGCCTTAAAAGCCTTGACCTCTCCTTCATTGGTTGATTTCTTGTTTTTCTCCTCATATCGCAAAAGTGCTCCTCTCATGAATTCGAAATCCACCGTTGGATTGGAAGAAATCGCTGTTGCAACTTCACTGAAACTCTTTGGTAGACCCTCGATTACGTACATAATTAATTCATAATCTTCAATATTATTACCCATTTCCTTAAGTTGAGTCTCTAATGTTTGAGCTCTAGTTAAATAACCGTCAATGCTTTCTTTCTCTAATTTTTCTAATTTAGCCAATTCAATCATTAACTGAGTCTTTCTATGTTTCTCAACACCGTCATGACGTTTCTTTAACAAAAGCCACAACTCTTTTGCATTGGAAATACCTTGACATGCTAACGCCTGCTCCGCCGAAAGTGTCATAATGATCAGCATGTTGACCTCGTCGTTCTTCTTTGACCAGGCTTCCCACTTCGCCACAGCCGCTGCATCAGCACCATTCTTCTCTGGTTCATCACCGAAAATGATATCTTGATACAATCCTTTCGCCTTAAGAACTGCAACCAATCTCATGCTCCAAAGTCCATAATTCTTGTTTGTTAGAGGCTCGATTCTTGAAACTCCAAAGTCTGACATTTTCCCTTGTCACTTTTCTTGACCTCCTGGAAATTTCACTCGTGTATCTTATAACCACGCTCTGCTACCAAATTGTTGGATTAAGTTTTTATTCAAATCAATGATACAACCATTCTCTTTCGTGTTCAATATCGTTATGCCCCGAATCCTCGTTATCAACAAACTATTTCCCCCATGACAACCATGGAAAAACAAAACATTTATTTTAATTTGATCCGCGATTATTATTTAACAAATTTACTTTGCTTCATTATCCTACGTGAATTTCTTCTACTTAAAACGGGCAATTTCGAGCCCAGGTAACCCAGGGGTAACCAGGTTGGAAAGCACGGGGAAGAAAGATAAAAAAGAAAAGCAATGGCGACAGGATTGAAAAGAGAGAGAGAGGAATGAGGTGAAGCCTGGGAAAAGAAAGAGCTGGGAAGCCAGAGAAGATACGAGCTGGGAATACGGAGGTAGAGACGATTGATTGAAGAGGTTGAGGGTGACTATATGGGGAAGAAGTTGGGGGATTGGAGGGAGTGGGGGTTAGTGGATTTGGTGGGAGGGGTTCTGGAATCGCGGGGGAGTTGGTTATAAGGGAGCGAGGATCGCGTTGCGGGATTCCTGGCGGGGGTGCCGTGAGGAAGTGGTTATCCCGTGGTAGGGGCGGTTGGGTAGGCGGGGGGAGGAAGGGTTCGGGGAAAAAAGAGGTGGGACACACGGCTTGGGGTATAAATCAGCGCTTTGTCGAGGATGAACACGGGAGAGGTGGATCCTCTTGAGCGTTGCGACTTGGGCGAAGGCTGGCTGAAGGTTGCCGGTGATCACGGATTAAAAAGAGGAAACCGGGTCGAAAGATGGCAAAAAATCGTTCAATCGGCGCGGAGCGCGAAAGAGAGAAGGCGTCTTTGTTCCTACAGTCTACATGTCGCTCAGTGGATTCAGGAGCGGCCGTACTCGGCAACTACAACATTGTGACTGTACCTTGGTGGAATACATAATGTCGGCTATGCACGTAAAAAAATTGAAATCACTGTGTCGCAGGGGATGGCTATACTTCAGATTTCACTGTTACACCAAGAAAACCCTGTGACTTCATATGCAATACTGCTTACTATTTTAAGCGAAAGCACAACTGGACAGATGATGCACAAATGTTATACGAATACATCTGGTTACCTGCCAAACATGCAATGGTGTATAAAAACAATTGAAATCCTGCAATTCCATTTCGAGGTTCATCAGAACAAGAAATAATGACTGACATCTACGTTAAATATCATAATTATCTTCACGGAATATTATAATTAATCGAATATTTCTTCTCATCTCTCCCAGGTTTAGGAAATATAAGGCAGGATATTAACAAATGGCGCCATGGGGTCCATGTTTAACGGCTCATTAGGTTGAAGGTGTGCGCCACTCCGATTGATCTCCACACAGCACTCAAGCAGGGACTGGTGAACCAATTAATAGTCTCTGCCACTGCCAAGATCCGAACCCGGGAACTCGCAATGGGAGACCACCCCATCCCCTTTTTAATGAAAGTAGGTGTAGAATTAGATTTATGGTATTCCAAATGCTCGAGTTTTATCGCACTATGCGGCTCTAAATTTGAAATATATGTGAAAAAAAATTAAAATACATAGATGCGGTAGACAAACGCACCAATTTTGACTCAGGTTGGCGCGTTATTTCCTTGTTTGACGCATTCGGCAGGACGAAGGTCGAGGATTTCGCTTAGAATTGTGGAAAAAAATATGTGCGAGGAAGGAGAAACGAAGGCCATTGACCGGGTTCAGGATCGAATGTAACAACAAATCACCCTTTCCTTGGAAAATCAACTTCATTGCTAGCGTAGAGTTGAAATTGCAAATAGATTAACTCATTTAAAACCTTGAAGACATCTGTTCGTCTCGCCATTAGCCCTTGATAATAATCCTACCACTCATTTTCTTGGGGAAAGGGTTAGCGAGGTGAATGTAGTACTGGCCTCCCATCCCAAGGTCCCAGGTACGAGTCCCCGCGGTGTGAAATTTTGCTATGGAATATCGGACCCTATTTAAAAGGAAGTAAATTCAAGTGTAGCTATTCCATTACGATAGTAATTGAGTAATATGAGGAGATGGCTTTTTGTGTGTAGATTGGTTAGATTCCGTTTGATGGGACGTTAAATCGTGGACCCTTTGGCGTCTTACATTAAGAGCTCACAAATGTAGACGTCGTGTTTCTCTCCACCCTCCCTCTCCATCAATGCCTATGCCCAAAACCAAACGTATCCTAAATGGACCAAATGATCATAGTTTTCGGTCGCCTGCCTTGTGAGAACAGCGACCTATTTTTAGCATTACAACCGTGTTTCAACGTATGGAAATAGTTTACTTTGCGGTAGGCGATGGCGTAGATGTTGAGACCGGGGCAACATACGTTCGGAATATAGTGATGGTAATATTTTTAGGCCCGAAAAAACGTTTGGAATAGCTTACACATTCTGGGCCTCGCTTGCAGCAGTGCTGAAGCAAGTAGTGGCTCTTCTTTCGAGAATCCATTAAGGTAATCTACACCCACGTGTGGACGTTAGTGCTGATGTTGGACTGGGAGGGATAGAAGATGGGGATATGAGGCTGGACATTCGAGTAGAAGGGTCCCAAAGACGTTATCGGCGAAGTGGCAAAATTTCTAGGAAAAAAGGGCACACCTTGCGGAAGGTTACACTGTGGGATCGTGCAAATAAGCCGGTGAGGGAACATAAGCGCGGAGGTTACCTGGGGGACGGAGGAAGATGATTGGAGGACATAGGGAGGGCCCCTTTCCTTCCCATCCCTCCCAACCTTTTGCCATTCCATTCCCCGTCTCTTGGGGATTTGAAGGATGAAGATAAGTTGGGACGGCGACAGGTTGAGGATTTCCCGACATTTGCGGGCGGTTGGAGGATTGGCAAGGAGGAGTAGGAGCTCCGAGATTGGGTGCAGGTCACCTTAAGGATCGGCGATAAATGGGATGGTTTTGCAGATATATTCGTGACGGAGCTGCATGGCGGGAATGTTAACCAGCGTGCAGGTAGGAAGCATAGGGATTGCGGAACCAAGTTTTCTCTACCCTCCTTTTCTTCCCCGCATTTTATCTCCAGCTTCCCTTTCGTCTCCCGTTTCACCCCACCCCTGCCGGTTGATCCTCTGGGGAGCAAAGGGAATTGGAAGAAGAGGGGTCCGGGTCTTTATTTTCGCCGTGGAATTGGGACGGAAAAATAACGTCTCACTCTATTTCCCTCGAAATGAAATCTGGGGAAACGGATGAGGATGCACTCAATTTGAACTCCATTTTTTATTCCCTTTTATCAATATATAGTGATTTTTTATTCAGGTAATCGATTAAGGTTGAGAAAATTCACTCCATGGACTTATCGGTATCTTATCCTCATGTTATTTCAGGAGTAAGTCAGGATGAATCACACATGCGGTTTTTAAATTTGTTTTCTAGTGAGTTCTTTTCGTTTGGCGATGAGTTTGTGCATAGTAGTTCACTCTTATGCTTAGGTGTACTTAACCACACTTATCTTTACAGTCGTTTTTATTATGGGATGCTATAGGTCATTCTCATAGTGTGGATGGCTAAATGGGATCAAGCCAATACCTTAAAAAAATGTATATCAATGTGTTGGCTTTTCTTTACCTTTACGATAATACTTAAGGTCAAAATTCTATTCCATGAGTGGAATATAAACCCAAAATATGTCAATAGCTGGTTCATAGCACCTTTTTCTTATTATGCACACTACCTACTGGTACAAAATATTACATATTAATGCTTTGTATAAATTTGTAAGCTATATGCTGAACGTAATATATACTAAAGGGATTTACGACATTCATCTTGCATTAATTACATCTACGCTCAAGATCATTTTGGTGATGAATCCGTTTATACATTTTGATTAATTTTTCTAACTAAAAGGTATATACGATGCCAGTGTCATCTTTTGGTTAGCCTACTTGCATTCCATAGGTTTTCAACATTCGTTCGAATTCATTAGAGCATAGAATCAATATGTTTCAGAAAAGCCACGATCTATTGTCTCTGCTGCCTTAAACATCTGACATACCTGAAATATTAGCATATTTTGCGTCTGTTATTAATGTTGTGTGTTTTTACCCCCTTCGCCATTCTCCGTTGGCCTCGTAATTTACGATAATATGTCGTGGAAATGTTCTACAATTCCATAACTTACTTAATAATACTTACATATTGTCCGTTCTTACACACACGTGTGTATGATCACATAATAAACAAGCAGACTTAGTTTGCCTAGCTTTTTCTTTATATTGGAACCGGAAACATTTGCACACATCTTCCCTTTCTTTGGATCGATAAATGATTCCACGCTTGTCTTTTTTCCTTCAACAACTCTTGGAGCTGCATTTTTATGACCTAAGTATGCATGAATGAAATATTTATCAGTTTTGCTCGAATGTTTATTTATGGTTTCATCATTGCAATTGATTAGCCCTTCTTAAAATATTTTCTATTTTTATTTTATGGACAGATATTGAGTGTAAAACGGGAAATCCGTGCATTGATTCGGATAGCGCTCAGAAATTAGCAAAACACTGAAAGAATCTTGAGGCGAAATGTTCATAATTGGTCGGTAGTAATTCCTTTACCTTTGGCGGAATTTCGGTAGCATATTATTCCCGGCAACAAGTAGTCCAGCGATATCTCATCATCATGTTGCAACGTAATGGAAAGCAGCAAAAAGCATTTTTCTTTTCTTTGGCATGGGGGAATTGTTTGCAGCTCATTTTGAAACAAAATGAAGTAGATTTAATCCCGGTAAAATAACATTTGAAAATAATGCTGGAGTTTTATTTTTATTTTTTCTAGTCGTCTCCACTGAAGATGTACCTATTCATAGACAAAAGCTTTTTTGCCAAATAATAACTCATGTGTCAGTTATCCACCAAAATATTGTATCCAGAATATGTAAAAGGGTCTGACGAACTTCTGAAATATAAGGTGTTAAATCTGCTTAAAAAGTATCAGTTTGTTTTCCGCAACACTTTTCCGTTTTTATAGCGAAATATATTCGTGAATCTAAGAGTGAAAATATTCTGATTCTATATTTATCAGGCTTGCTTGAAAAGTACTGCTTACAATTACATTTTCCTCGAGAGCCTATCAGATGTCTGTTGTGAGTTAAAAGACAGCATAGTAGTATTATTAAATGCTTTTATTGAATCGGTTGTTGATACGCATAATCTCTGCCACTCCACAATGTGGTTAATCTAAAATGTCTTTTCCTCCTAGTCTGTAATTTTTTCTTATAGTATTGGTTGTGAAACAGGATATCTGCTCCTGTTAATGGTCTTAAGTGATGGTGTTTCTCTCACCATGGATAACGGAACACCCGGGGATAGTGCTGGAGCCCCATTTGTGGAGCATTTCAAGGCTCCAAGCTCCGGGCTGAGATCCGAGCAAAACATCTGGTCAGCCACAGTTAAAATCCAAGGAGTCCAATTGCCTCGGGATACGCGATCCTCGTGGGAAACCGCGGCTAGTCTCTGGATGTGCGAAGCATTTCCTTCGTTGTTTGCGCTGGCATTATACCTGTAGACCTCTTGTTTTGCCCATCATCCTTATTATTATAGAACCGTAACCGCTGGTTCTATCGGAGAAAGAATTTTGCTAGAGTGCGAGCACTATTAACATGCAGTATCACCATTCCTACCTTTTCTTTCGTAGTTCCTTAACTATCAGTATTTGATAGTGAGCTAATTTATCTGAGGAATCGCAGGGGCATTTTAATCACATATTTAGATCTTAAACTTTCACAAGTAAATAATTGATCAGCTGCTTTACCTCCCGGATAGTTATTTGACGTCCTCCTGTTCCCTTGTCTTGCGGCCGCGGAGAACCAATTTAATTGCAAATTAAGAACTTGGTGATCCCTGCGGAATACACCTCAACTCAATTAATCATCGTCTACTAATTCTCTCGGGTAATTTGGGATTTTAGTATCTGGCGTCTCATTTCTACACTTCACCTTTCCCTTCATTTTAATATTAGGCATTTTTTATAATGGTACAGAGGCTTTCGCGGTGATTCGTTGTCTCTTGTTTATTCGGTTTTTTTCCGCGAATCAACGTGAAAAAAATCCGAGTAAGCAAAAGCAATTTTTTATAATATACAATTAAATTCAATTAACTGTTTTTAGTCCCCCTACCTCTAAAACATTTCTTATATCGGAGAAAATCTCCATTGAGGTATATTCAGCATCCCTCAACCCTAATCGGATGATTTAAAACTGTCCCGATCGTATATGCACCTTAGATCGGGAGGAAGGATTCTTTCGTGTTTCTAACCCGGTCGCTGAGGGTAATTAACGAGTACACTCGACACCGACGAACGGCAGACGAAGTTGGTTTGTAGTGTTACGTCCATAATAAAGAAAAATAATCTTACTTCTCCTAGCGTCTTTGGGTGCCGAATGCATATCGCATTTAACACCCGAGTCATGAGCCGAAAGGTTCTGGGTCAAATGGAGTCGATTATTCCTTTGAGTACTTCCAGCTGCAAGCCCAGCAAGGCTATGTTAATAGGTCATCACTGGTAGGCAAGGGAACGAAAACGCCCATCCCATACTTAAACTGTTGAATTTCACACACTCATGGACTTAGAATCGGATTGGAAACATTTCAAAATCGAAAACTTAGCTGCCAATCAAGTGCACAATGCCAAACTGAGGATGAGCAAATATGAGGTTGACAAAAACGAGACATCTGCCCTTCACCCGACTATAACCAGGCGAATTATCGTTTTCAAGTATGGAGAATTAAGAGATAAGGTCGATTCAGCCCCTTACTGCTTCTTAATTTATCGCACTTTCTAACTTACGTGGGTCTGATCCTTCCGCCTCCATCTTCAAGAGGTTACTGTGGTTCTGCTCACCGTCATAGCCCAACAGCGTCCCTTGATATCTCTCCGCCACAAGCAGAGGATAACAGAAACAGTAATTGCCGGGAAAATTTTCTCTTGACTGCAGGAATCATTTCAGCGGCGATTTTCACCGCCCGCGGAGGGGGCGTGCGGGCTTGGTATTGACGAGGCTCAATCGCAAAGCCAGCGGAAAACGGTTCGTTTTCAACTTTCATCGCAGTTCCAACGTAACTTTTCCGCAAGGCAGTTGTTTCAGGTCACTGGAAATGGGTCGTCTCAGAGGGAGGGTGGTTAACTACATTGGATTTATGGCCTCGGGCGAGGAGTATAGGGTGGGGGGCGTAGTTGAAACTAGGCGGATCGCGGGTCGGGCGATCCCTGGGGGCGCATGATCCTGAGCCGACTGCCGGGGGATGAGGCGGAGTGTAGTTGGTGGGGGGTAGAGGATATGTTGAGGGAGGAGGCGGGGTCGGTCCCTCTGGAGCGAGGGAATCCCTTGGGAAGGTTCTTGAGGAATGAAAAAGGGGGCACTGGGAAAAAATTATCCAACGGAGAACCAAATATACAAGGATATTTATATACTTTTATCTTTCTCACGAGTTAAAGATTGTGGGAGGACCCGTCTATCAGGGCCGCTCTGTGTGCTATGATGGGTGCCTCAGGTAATCGAAAAAAATGTGGAGTTTAATAGACGGGAATACTGCCATCTTAGTAAATATTTGCTTTCATCGATATTACTAAACAAAATTTGTGGGAAAAATCTTTATATCAAAAATGTCGTGGTCAAACCTCGTCAAAATGGGGAAGTTTTATTGATTTATTTATTTAATACAAACAATAGTTCCGCCGGGCACTAGACTGTTGACGGGACAAAAACATAATAATTTGTTAAATACCAAAGCATTATACGTAGAATTATTGATTAATATCAGCTCAGGCTCGTTAATTATAATGTACAACATGATAAATGCACGATTAACTCTAACATAAAAACTTAAATGAGTAAAAAAATTATAAGCGAGTAAAAGGAAATAAAAAATGACGTAAAAATGTTAACATTTCCCAACTTATCGCAAATTATGGCTATAGGACCCTTCGGGACCTGATATATGTGAACGTTTTTGCTGCAATACGTGCCGAAAATACTCTACCAGACATTTTTGATATTGGATTTGAGGAATGTGAAGAATTAGTATTTATGGGTAAATATGCGGAGTAAAATATGTAACATAAGTCCATATAGTATCAAGTATCTCATATTGTTAGAGGACAGACATTGATCAAAGCTAACATAGTCGATCAAAGTTAACATAGTCGATCAAAAGACCCACCAGGTAGCTTATTAATTACGACACTCCAATGGGCATTAGCTTGCACATTTCTGCCGTCATGGTTTCTGCATATCTTTAATTACGCATTTCGATTGATCCTTATTTTACTCTGCGAGCCGCGGCTTGGGAGCTTGGTAGCGGGTGGCAAGATCACCAGTAGTGAAGTGGCTATTATCCGAAAAAAGTTTGTTAATGAGTGGTGAAGTTATACAATGCGTTTGAAAGAATTATACTTCATTTGCGTTGTAGATGTGTATTGCGCATTTAAAAAATAAGTTGTTGCATCACTGTCCGGCCGTTAATTACTCTTAGTCGCCCTGCTGATGCAGTGTGTAGATAATAGATATGTCTGAAGTGCTAGATTTGAATTTGTGAGATTTGAAATTTTCAAGCAATTTTAATCTCTCGAGAAACCTTCGGTCTTTAAGATTTCCTAAACAAGCTCTTGCAATAAATAGCCTAGTGACACTTTTTGCATGGACCATCATAAGAATTTGTTAAAAGCGTGCTATTTTCCTTTGTATGTCTTATTCGGGAACCGAATTGAAGTTTTAAATATTGAATTTCAAATTCTTGTTACATACTCCAGGTCAGGCCTTACCTGTGTTAAATAAAGCGTTTTATTTACTTTGCATTTGAAAACTCGTCCAGTGTCCGCTAGATAAATCCCATTATTTTAAGCACTGAGCCACAAAAAAATCCAATTCTACGCATCGCGAAAATTTTGTCTCGTGAAACTATTCGCTGCCTACCTAAAGTTTTTGCGTCATTTTTTACCCTATGGTAATTATCTTCGAGTGCTAGCCAACTGTATTTTATCAACATGATCTTATCAAAACTCTTAGTCTGTATCTCACAATCATTCAAGGCTTAATTTCTCACCGCCAGCGTGACTTTTGTGAGGTGGTTAAATTTAGGTAGGCAATGCATTATTCCGGGTGAAAAAAAATCAAAAGCTCCTCTCCTCGTGTTTAGTTGCCTGATATAACCTTAATTCAGACGATTAATTAACGATTAATTCAGACTTGAGGTGAATGAAAGATTAGCACTGATTTTTATTCTGTGAGGGCGTTAGGAATAAGAGCTTAAGCGGGGGTGAATCACTGCCTCCACTGTCGTGTTGCAGGGGAAGAGTGGAGGGTTTGCGGAGGAGGAGGACGATAGTCCACTCTGTTCCCCAACCACAATGCCACTTTGCATGCCTGATGTCGGTTGCTGCTAGCCGCCGCCTCAATCCCATTATTGTGCACTGCTCGTTGGGCGCAGGCTAGCCTCGGCGACGTTGGGAGTGAGAGAGGTGACCCAGATAGTGAACATATTTAAAAGCTGCTTAAAAGCGAATAATGGGGAAAAGGTGACGTTACATTTCTTAAGAAGCCACCCAGGGATTAGGGTAACCAAGATGGTTATTTGCTAAGCAGCCCGGGAATATGCGGTGCTGGTAATAAGTTATATTTCACGGGATCAAGCCTCCGAAAGAATCTTGGGCGGAAAGCGTGTTCATGTGGAAACCTTGCATTCATTATTGTTATTTTGCTTATTTTTTTAGAATTAAAGCTTTGCCACTGAACGTTCTTGACCCAAATAGGCCGTTGCATTGTGGCCGTATCGCGCATCTGAGTTTAACGAAATACGATATTGCTATATAAAAAACCTCAAAATAAGAAGCTGGGACGGTGCTAGAAATTGTATTCATTGCATTGTCTTATACCGCAGTGGAAGCTTTGGGTCATCAACTGTGAATCCGTCCTCTTCAGATTACTTAAATACAAACTTGAACGGCAATTAATTCCTATCAATGTAGATGTTTTTTCAAAAGCCAAAATTTAAGCGATATCGTGAATGAAATAGTGTCAAGGCAAACATAATTCCTAGGAGAACTGGAGCATTTTTCACTACTCTTTCTCCAAACAGTGGGAGAATCAGATATTGAGGTTATCCAATTGCTAAGCCTGTCTTAATCTAACCAAATTGTAATCTTAACGTAAAGAAACACACTTGCCAGAAGTGAGATTTGAACCTGCGACGTTAAGGTTGTGAGCTTGGCTCGTTACCGAACCGATAACCTCTTACATTAATCTGCAAGCATTCGTGAATATAAAAATGGGTGTTGTATTTGGCCAGACATTTTGCTAAAGGTTTCAGTATACAGAAATGCAAGTGCACCGGTCACTTAAGCTCTTGTATGGTCGAGCTTTACGCGCTGACGGACGTGAATTGTTTACTTGCCTCTCAATGGAAGCCATTTGCTGAGCTCAGAATTCATTAGCGGTAAAAGTGATGGAGGAGAGCTTTTGTTGACCGAGGCAGGCGACACCGTGCAGCACGGCGCCTATTTTTATCAACCTCCGCCGCTGTTATGCGTCGCGTGAAAGCACTCGAACGCCCGTGACGAAAGTTAATCACCTCCGCGAGGAAATAAAACGGGGCGCCGCGGCGGCACTTCAGCCGCGAAGCGCACCTTTTGAATGACTCGGGCGGCGTTGGGGAGGTGCCCCTCCCCTTTTGATTTCCGTCAATGAAGCAGCAATTTGCCGCCGAAAATCTTCCACGTCGAGCCCGGCTTCGTGCGCTCTCGTGCACATTTTATGCTGCCGGCCATGAATGACATCTTTTGGGAATCGGAATTCGGTGGGAGTGCGGCGACGGACGACGGATCGGGCGCGGCGGAGCCGTCGCGTTCGAATCCGATTCAAAACTCCCTTTTTGAATGGGACGCGCTCCTCTCGCCATCCTCGATGACCCTCGCGGGACAGCGCGCCGGTGATCTGACTCGGCTATGCACTTTGGGGTGAGGGATGGGGGGATGTGCAGGTTGGTTGGTTATTTATGGGAGGCGACCGACAGCTGAGGTCATTTGCGCCATATAGGATAGGTGGGTAATTGGGTAGGGATTTTTAGGGAACGGAGAGTGAAGGGTGGAGAGAAACCCGGCGTCGGCATTAGCCTACTCTTAACGAAAGGCGCCAAGGGGACCACGGCTTAACGTCCCATCCGACGGACGGAGTACTGTACTTGAAATGCCCTCCACTAGGCACTCAAGTGGGGACCGGTTTTCCACTGAAAAATCCGCCACTGCCGGGAATCGAACCCGGGCCCTCGGGATGGGAGGCCAGTACTCTAGCCACCACACCAACCCGATCCCCGGATGTGCAGGTTGGGAAGTAAAGAGGGCGGTGGGAGGGCATGAAAGAGGACGCAAATGAACCTCGAACCATTGGAGATCCCGCTACGCGGCGATGGAGTTGTCGTCGTGCGTTGGCGAAGAGGTATCGAGTGCTTTTCTTTTTCCCCCATCGGTAGCGGTACTAGCGGGACATCAAAGGTGGGGGTGGTGTGGGGGGCAGGTCGTGAGGATTGTCAGGCGGGAGAAGAGTGGTTCGGTCGGCGCGGACTGCGGCAGCATAGCCCAAGTTGGCTCACGCCAAATGTATCGTACGCTGTTACTCTCTGTCTCGTACTGCCGCGGCAATTGAGATGATACTATCCGCTCCTTCTGCATCACTGATCGGCGTGATACCCTCCTCTTGATGACGACTGATGAGTGAACGAAGTGCCTGAAATGATTCGATGGAAATGGTAGACTTTCCACGACCGGATTGATCATGCTGACTAAAATTATCGCTTGACATGCGGGTTCGGGAATCGTGTATATCTTTATGCTGTAGGCGCATGTGCTCTTTACTGTTTGGTGATTTTCCTTTTGATGCTTCGGATAATCTGACGAGTCTCCTTCTCCCTCTCCTTTATTGTACAGATTCTCTCATTGCACGTTCCAACATCCACAGATGAGGTGACCTTTGAAATTCAAGCGTTGATTTATTCAGCAAGCTCCCCACCTATTTCAAATATGTGAATTATAAAGAAGACGGCAATAAACTTTCAGTGCGGTGCATTAATGTACCTTTTCATGGACTCAGGTTGTACATAAAGGACGAAAGATTTGTTTAAGGTGACGGATTTGAAAAGGGTCTGGCTATTTAGCGTTGTTTAAAATTACTTATGTAGCAGGCGTAAGCGTCTGTTCACCGGATTTCATTTCATTAACCTTGAGAGTGTTATATAAATATGTATATTTTATTTAAAATACGTTTGCTCGGGAAAAATAACTTATGGTTAGTTCTGACGATTCGTGGAAAAACTTAAAGAAGCCATTTGTAAATAATAAATCATTTCGGAGTATCATAAAGGCTTTGACGATTATGAACGTTGGCATACTCAAAAGTCCACAGTTGACTTGAGTGATTTGATACTACGTACGCATTGCTTTTGAATTGAGTGATTAAATTAGAAGTAGCGATGTTATAAGTAGTTGAAGGTGATTATATTTCATTGATTTGAACATTTGAATATACAAAGTGTTTATTAGCCACTAGGTTTAATGCTTGTGTAGATTATCACCAGCCGCTGCTTGCAATTGTTTATGATGGTAATCCCAACACAAGTAATCCTCTGGGGTACCTATATTCCCCTCTAAATTGAAGTTTTTGTATTATTTGTATTTGTATGTTTAATTTTTTCTTAGAGGTGGAATAAAAATTATTATTATTATTATTTCTTAATTAAAATCTCTGTTCTGATGTAATGAATATATGTTATACTTAGTCCTGACTCTTCTGAATGCTTGCGAGATCGGAACAATCGATTATTTCTTGGAATGAACCTTCACAAGGTTGGTTTAAACGGAAATAGATTGAGCTAATCTCATACCAAGCCATGCAAACTTCTCACGTGGCTGCTGCCTGCTAACTTTCCTGCTTTCTCATAAACGATAACATTTTATTCAATGGACGTATAAATGATAAGTACATACACGCCGTGAAACAAAAGGCATAATGTTCGATAAGAGTTAAGTTTAAAAGTGCTTTTAATAATTAAGACCATGATTTTTGTATGACCCAACTTTTAAATATGCTGATGTTGGCTCAAAAAATGGTAGTTGTCTTGTAAACTACATCTTGGCGAAGGTGGAATGCTTCCTCAAATCTGGTCCGTGATTGTATTTTTTTGACGGAGTTCCCGAAAAAATGCTACAAATAGAGCGAAAAATAGGATACTCTGAGGGTAAGAGGCAGGAATGGCTTGGCGCAGGAGACGCTTAACAAGGCACAAAGCGAGGAATTATCTGTCCGTGAAAAAGATTTCTGCACACGAGGCCCTTGGGATGCCGCTCTTCTTCCCCCACCTACCATTCCCACTCCACCGCAAGCCACGGCAAGTTTCGGAAGGAACGGAGAGGCGTTCTCCTCACCTCTTCCTTCGTCCACCATCCCTTCCTTGCAGACTGCTCCACTTGCCCTCCGCCAACCCCTTCCACTCACTTTCCCAAACTATGGAGAGGAAGAAAGAGAGGGAGAGAGAAGCGCTCCTTTCTCTCTCTCTCTTTCTCTCTCTCTCTCTCTCTCTCTCTCTTACCTCCATATCCTTTCCCTTGCCCAGGCAAACTCACTTTTAACGGCCCTTTCAAACGGCCGACCCGATTCAGGGTCTCCTTTCGAAACAATATCGTGTCTCTGGCAGGCTCGCTTCTATATTCGACCTCGTCCCTCCCCTCCTTCAAACCTATTCCCCTTTCAAGTTCTCCAGCCGCATCGTCCGTACAACTTTGGTGATCTGAGGTGGGGAAAACAAGATGACATTGCGATTCCTCCCCGAAGGCCCATGCGGAAGAGACAAGGTGGGTGTATTCCACCTCCCACAAAAGATTACGCCCGGTCCGGTGCAATTTTTTCCCCCGGATCATCTTCGCTCCGGGGGATCGGCTAGAGGTGGATATAGCCTTAGCGTTTGATTTTTTTTTAACCTTTATACTTTTGAGCGTCGTGCCCGCCGTTATAATTTTATTCGGCGCCGTTACGCCTCTGTTTTTTACCACCGCGGTATTTTTGTTTTCTTTTCACAGCGCGGTTGGAACCGTTCGGCCGAGGGAAAAGAAAAATCAGAAAAAAACTTGCGAATCTTACCTCGATGTTGTTTTGAAACAGATTCTGCCCGTCCTTTCGTGGTCACCAAAAAAATCATGATATTGGTCTGCCTGGGATTCACATCGTTCTGAAAGCCCAGGCTATGGATGGGAACGAAATGGAGTTTTAGAAACCTTTTCAAAATAAATTCGAAGTTTTTAGCTGCATTTTTTAATGCTGTTAAATCATAATCTGCAGCCGCAACTGCAAGCTTGTAGGAGCAAAACATAGGACCAATGTTGAACAGAAACAAAAAAAAATAAGAAGATATCGCTATTTTGAAGCAGACTAATAGGAGACGGAAGAAGCAGGGAGGAAATTACCTGCAGAATAGGCTTCGTTGATAGAGATTTCTAGCGAATTAAGTTACTAACAAATGAAAAAATAATTTTGATTGTAAAGAAAAACTTAATAGGTCTTTGCTCTTTGATGTCGCTGAGTAATGGACAATTGTATCAGTGGTGGAGGGGGCTGGAAGTATTCGGAATGTGGTAAAAATATTATGTATAAACTAAACTAAACGAGTAACTAAAGATTCTAGAAAAGTAGTTTAGGAGAAAAACTAAGTTGTAATTCTGAAAAGTGGACGAAAAACATTGAGACATGGTGAAGCAAATGAAGTCAGTCGTCGAGGGAATAAGGGAACGGGAAGATTGGCAAAATAAGACTTATGACTTATGCTTTGTGTATTAAGTGAAAGATGTGAAAGAAGGGCCTTTTATGAAACTAAAGAGGCCTGCCAATGGTAAAGTAAAGAGCTGCATCAAACCAATTGTATGACAAGGATGGACATCAGCTATATTAACACTTCTATTTCTAGGGGAGAGATAGTATAGAGTCATCCGGTAGGAGAGAGTAATTTATAGAGTCATATGGTATTTTCCTTGTACAGTGGTGCGTAGAACATTAATTTCCTTGGAAAAGAGCTTTTTTCGTATATTTGTATGTGAACTGGCCGGATTACGTATCTAAATTCCGCCGTTATTCTTGCACGAAATCCATAGGCACTCTTTCCACGACTTGACGGCTCACTGGATCGTTCGTATTGCAGAGGGAAATGTCCCTCATTTGCCGGTATCGACCGTTAAATTCCGGCAGTTGGATGCGAGAATGAGCCTTTGCATCGCGGTGAAACGTCTCTTTCACCTTTTCCCCGTTATCTGATCACATAATTTGGTTGAAAATGGCATGAATGAAAACTGGGCCCCATACGAATGCTATCGAGGAAGCCGAACCATATCTGATCACTGATCCGAATACCCAGTTTTGAAACTCCACGGACGAGGCTTCTTCCTTGTCGAATGAAAACCGACATTTTTATTGCGAAACTTTGACCTCCCGTAATGGTTTGTGATGGAAAGTTTCCTTGAATCTGAATACATTTATATAGAAGATCAAATGCCGTATCAAAAAATTGCAGCAAATGCAAGAAATGATTAGTTTAACCTAATTCCATTATTTCATTTTTATGACCGGTCACATTCTCATATCGTTCCAAATGTCACGCCAGTAAATGCCTATGGGATTGGCGTGGATGGTCAACAAATTGTGAGATCCCTTGTTGTGTTTTGTTGTGGTTAAATATTCTCCTCATATAAATCGCGGAACAATTTACCCGTGCATTTTTTGTTTAAGTTTCCCGTAAAGCTACTGATTTAAGGTCTTTTTATTACGGTTGCGGATTCCTGGTATATGTACGTTCTCATATCTAAAGGCATTCCCAAAAGAAGTCGTTTCTCTTCTGACTCAGCGAAAAAGTCTTTGAGAAAAGAGGGCCATCCGTAGTAAAAATCCTACATTCCCTTAATCTATTGCCCAAGCTGGATCAAAAGCTCGCGGACGAGGATTTAATCCTATCGAGACTCATGTATCAATGTGTCCCACATTTTATAGCGGCTTCATTCAAGGGGCAGTACTCTTTTTCGAGTAAGAGGTAATTTTTGGCATTTGGTACTCCCGCGGGAAATATGTTCTCTTGAATCGGTAGTATTAAGCCATGGGATTTCATGACTTAGCGGCGTTCGCAAATTCCTCTTCGTCCATCACCGGAGTATAAAAATAGGGGAAGGGATAATGGAATCACGCTTTAAAGGAGTTCTAATTCTCCTCGTAGATACTCTACATTGTGTCCCCTTTCCTTAATTCATCACGCACCGCGTTCATGGAGACAGGCAATGATGAGATTTGGTCCTTTTAGTCTAAAACTTGTTTTCAATCTTTTATTTGCCAAGAAATGTGTACATTTTCATGATTTGCAAGTAGCTGAGAGTTGCGTCATGATGGATGATGCCAAGAATAGTTCGTGTGATAAAAAGGCAAGAATTGGATGTGAGCCGATTTTTTCTGCAATCGGTAGAGTTAATTAAAATTCATAGAAAATAGTTATTTAATGATATTAGCGTGACTAGTATTTAATGAAAAGAGAGAAAATCTGTTTGGGTAAAGTATTTGCATTAACTTCTTTGCGGAATTTTAACTGTAAAAATTTGTTATCAGTAATTCTGTGCATTTACTTCAGTGCAATAAATGCTGTTGGGAAAAATCTGACTTCGTCTCCAGCAATCTCAACTTTTGTGCTTTTTTCTTCATGTACGTACGAACGATAAGTGGTCACATTTGTTGGGATCGTCTTTTGAGTGGTAGTTCCACTGTGCTCAAACTAATGAATCGCCTTATTCAATTCGCAGTCACAAGGATTGGGAACCCAATTTCTGCCTGCAAGAAACTCTATCTACCTGATCTCGACCTTTTCCAACCCTTGCTCTTCCCCGGACTCCCTCACATAAACTCATTAGCAAGCAGGCGAAGCTCTTTCGGGAAAGGCACTCGTTCTACGAGCCGAATGAGGTAATTCAGCTGCATGTGGGACATAGCGTAACTTTCAAGGATATTTTTTCCAATGTTAATGGCTACGTTGTTTCATTCTTGTTGCGTAAATGAATACCCAGATGAAAGTCACATTTTTTCAAGCAGTTTTTAATGTACACATTCATGAACTTATGTACGTAAATTTGTAGTAACGATTAGGAGTTAGGTGGAAGAGGGGACTCTACAATCACAACCTCGCCCGAATAAAGACTATTATTTTTATTATTATTATTAAATTTTGGATGCCCTACCGAATACTGCTGTGTAATATGACAGTGGGGAAAGGCATAATAGATCAGAAAAACTACTATTCAATTTATTTATTTCAAATAAAACTAGCTGGTAATAAAACATGCATAGCTAAAATTACTTTTATAGCCCAATTAAAAGGAAAGTAATGCTCGGTCAGAACTCAAACCACATACCTACCTATCCCCCTCTCAACTTTCGGCAGTGTATGTTAATAAGCGCATACAATGTATTCGTTTATTCTAGGCGATTTTATGCCTGATTCCAGAAGAGAATCGATGCAGAATTCGTAGTCTGCTGATTATTGAATCAATGAAAAATAATCTAAAACTTCCGTTGGAAAATATTTTATAATAATACATTTGTGTGAACTCTGTGGATTCGGCAAATTTTATCAGGTCTGGTCAGGGATAATATTCATATAAATTTGTTGCTCTAGGACATTTGTCCTATGGAACATGTATTACATACATACAATCTGTAGACTCTGTGGTTTTACAATGGAGAATACACTTAACCGAACTGAATACAATGAAGAATGAATAGCAAAAATAAACAATTTGATAAATATGAAACAACAATATGCGAGATACGTTATTCCAAATGATATAAAAAGAATAATTTCGCAGGAATTCTAGGTTTAACATGTGCAACAGGTTTAACATAACAATAATATCTGTCATATATTTACGGATAATTTCATGAGTATAAAGGTTTGACAGTATATTGTTTTGAACACTGAGACATGACACCATAGAATGCAAAACAAAGAAATGAAAATAGAACAAAATATTTACAGGTTGCAAAGATAGTTAACAGAGATAATTGAGGAAAAAAGGAAGTATTCACCTACTAAAACTTACGAATACATGTATTCCAGAAGAGTACAGTAAGACAATATCTACAACAAATAATATGATTAGCAAAATGACTAAAATGCAAAGATACAGAAACAGGAACAAGGTATTGCAAATATAAGCGGATTATCCTGAGCTACTATAGTAATTTTTATACAGAAATGATAACGTTTTAAATTTAAATTGATGTATATTAATAGAGTTAACTACGTTATTAGGAATACTGTTCCGTATTCTAAGGCCAGAATTAGTAGTTGACTAGTGATATATATTTTTCCTACACTTCAGAATTTTAAATCGTCTTATGGCTCTAACAGGTCTGCCAGAATGAGTCAGGTTTCTAATAACGTAGTCATACAGATATTCCGGGGTTTTAGATGATAATATTTTGTAGGTGAAAATAGACAATTGGAATATTTTTCTATGCTCCAGTTTCACCCTTTTTAACTTAACATAATAGGGAGTTAGTTACATGTTCGTAGATATTGGCGTTGCAAATATATCTTACTCCGGCGTTGAACAAGGTTTGTAATTTTTTATGTGATTCCTTTGTTAAATCAGCAAATACAAGTGAACAATATTCAATATGAGGAATTGATAAGTGATTAATGAACTTTTTGCGCAGCTCAAATGGAATAAGATGCTTAAATTGTTTCATCTGCTCCAATGTCTTATAAACTTTGTTGGAAATAGAAGCAACATATTCTGTCCTAGTTAGAGTATTATTAATATTAACTCCTAAGTTCATAACTGAAGCTGCATAATCGATTTTGGAGCCGTTCACTATGATTTTAGGCAGCATATAGTGGTTTAATTTATTCACAAATTTTGCTGTGCCAATAATAATACATTTTGTCTTAATGGGATTAATTTTCAAGAAATTTTCATTCGACCATTTGCATATGCTATTAACATCTTCATTAATCTTTTCAATAGCGCTTGGAATTTGTAATGGATAACAATCCAGTAAAACGTGAAATCCATGCAAACGATAGTTCGAATAATTGATCGAAACTGGTAAATCTCGAATAAATATTGAAAACAGGAGCTTCCCAAGGGTAGAACCCTGAGGCACACCACAAGGCATTGATAGAAAACTGGATAGTTGATCCTCATCTCCTTAAACTGCTTTGGTTCCCTGAAGTACGTAAGACCGAAACCACTGAATTACTGGTAGAGAAAAACCAAGTTTTTGCATTTTAGATAGTAATAGGCCATGATTAACAGAGTCGAAAGCTTTTGGTAAAAATCAAAGAGGATTAAGATGGTAACTTTCTTATTGTCTATTGAATGCCGGATACCTTCGGATGTCAGTGAATGAACACATATTTATCTGAAAGATGGAAAAAGTAATATATCACGGATTTCAACTGGTGTGTTGCTAGTATTATGAAAAATAAAAAAAAACATCCGTTGGCGTATTCCGTCTACTATCGACTATGGAAGGGACGGATGGTAACAATACATAAAAGGTGGACAGTTTTACCACGAACATTTTGAAGAACCTAAGCACATTGATGGACCAATGGAATAAGTAGAAACTGCTAGAGATGCATGATAAGTGGTGACGGGAAACTCTGGCGCAATGTTTGTACTGCCTGATGGTATGAGATGAAAAATGGACATATTCGGCTAGGGTTGTCGATGACCCCACCTAATTGGTCACCTTCAAACCTGACTCAATAAAATATAACGTCAAATATCCTGCACCCCTTTGTTTCAAAAGAACTCAATATCCCCTCGAGTTCCTCATGTGTAACCTCTTGCACTCTCCAACACAAATCCTTCATTGCCTATTTCTCTATTCCTTTTATTTCATATCTTTGATCCTCCTCACTTCCCACAGGAAATTCCCTTACCCCCATCAAGTCCTCTTTCCGTTTGGAATGTATAAACCCAAGTGTAAATGCAAACAGCTCCCCGACTCCATCATCCTCGCAATTAACCTCTCCTTCCGACCATTCTCAAAGAATACATGCCTCTGGCCTTCTTAAATAGCAGATTCGACTCCCTCCTCATCACAATCTGCCCACACCCAAGAAGAATATCAGCCTCTCATCGTTTCTTCCCCGTCTCCCTCCCTCAGTCGAGGGTCCGAAAATTGACCTTAACTATGATAGAAAATTTAAGAAAATGACATGCAAAATTATTTAAAAATGGTAACAATATATAATCCTCCATTAGTCATCCCTTAAGTCTCTCCCATATTCAGACCTGTGTATACCTACCCCGATAAGAGACGACCGAGCGTATGAAAGAACTTACTACATAATTAGTTCGTTTCCTTCTTTTCAATAAAAGTTTTGATAAAAAACATACATGTTTTGACTTCTGCGCGTCATTTTCAATGGCTCTTTGATTAAACTCACGATGCAGGCAGGCTTAAATACAGTACAAATTGGGGGAAATTGGAGAGAGAGAGGTGGACGTGGTTAAATTATTTAAAGTTCAGTTGAGGAAGGGGAGTGGCTGATTGGTTGCGAAGGATCAGGTTGCTGTTTCCCCTTTGGTATAAGTATTTACATTAAATTGGATAACCAAGACGATTTTATTGCAATGGAAATACTTGTCTGGGCACCATGAAAACGGACCTTAAAGTTACTTGACCACTGTAAATTCCACACTTGGTAGCTTTTATTCAGGTGAATGAGTTATTGTAATCGTGGAAATAGCCCAGTGCCGTGAGTAGGGCGTGAGGGAGAAATAGGAGACAGGTTCAGGCATGAGTGCGCGTGCGTGTGAAGGAAGGCCGTGATTTCCTCCCGCATGCCCTTCTCGTTAGCCACCACTCTCCGTGTCAGTCTCGGGAGTGTGGTGCCGCGCGAGCCGCTCTATGAGTGTGGGTCGAAAAGAACCTAGCAGCAGTAGGGAGGCGCTGAGGCTAGGGATGTCCTCAGCGATGTCAGGGCCAGCTCGGGATTGGGTTAAGGGGGTGGCGAAGAGGACGTCCGGTGCCACCCCGCCGTTATCTCCCGCCTCGTGAAATCCTTAGTCCCAAAACGCCCCTCGGCTTGGCGGCGAGCACTATCAGCGGCGTGGGGAAGATGAATAATTTATGCTGCAATGATACAGTGGTGGAGAGCCTCCTTCTCTAGGTAAAGGTGAAACGTAGATGTGTGTGTGTTTGAAGCGTGCTTGTGTGGGGGAAGGAAAGTAGTTTTCCTGGCCCGGGGGATCAAATATTTCGAGGGAGTTGGGAGGCGGAACGTGGTGCTGAACAAATGAGGAGAGAGCGGAACAAAAGAAGGCTCTTTAGTCGGGTGAAAATTCGAAGGAAGATTGTAGGTGGAGAAACCTTGTCCCTAGTCTGAGGAAGAAGAAATGCCGTAGCGAGTCTGAGGGGTCGCAGTGGGCGCATTGGGTTGAGGGAGCTGGATAGGCGAAACGGGAGGCGGTGGTATGTGTTTTTTTAGGGGGACCGCGTTAACGTACACCTGCGATAAAATGGGAGAAATTTTATATAGTACGGCGAGCGCCGCAAAAGGCCCTCGTGAAATATTTTCGTTCCCCTTCGCTCTCGTGGGTAGGGTCTTTCCAAGAGCATTAAGGTCATTATCGCCGCTTCTTCCAGGTAAATCACGCTTCCGAGAATATATTTCTTTCACGATCGCAGTGCTCAGCTGTGTGTAAAGTGGAGGGCTAAAATGGAGCTTGTCAGGCAGACCAGCCAAAATGACTTTGCGGAGGGATTTACGGAAATGGTAATCTACGTACCTAGAACACCGGAGGGAAGGGGGAGGCTACTGAAGTGTATGACCGTTGCTTAGTTTTTCTTACGGGAGGCTGCTGACATTACATGTACAGGCTGCTGAAGTTACAGTCATTAGTGCTTCATAGAATATGTTGATGTATGGGTGCAGATAGAAATTTTATGGAAAATTTTCATGGATCCTAATGTTAAACATGTTATGAGATGCGATGAAGGCTTTTGATGTGACCTAAATAACTTACCCTTATCCTTGAAGGACAATTGCCCTCAAACGCTTACAGCACTTTGAAAGAGCAGATTATTACAATAGAGCTTGTAACTTCCCGATTTCCAAACTCTCAGCCGGTTGTCGTTGTTACGAGCTTACCGGCATGGCTACCTAACAGCGTGGGTTCTGCTCCTGTCCGTGGGCAGTGGGTGAAATACTTAATAGCTTATTAAGCTTCGGAATCCTAGAGCATTTGACATTTCAATACGAGTAAGGGCGGACGAATTCTACTTGCTTCTTCTATTCTATTGTTCAAAATTTGCCTTAACTCCTAGTGCTTACGATCTCCCCACGTTCTCCTTCAAGTGGAGAGAGTACGAAACAGAAAGAGAAAGAGAGAGAGAGAGATACATATCAAACGTGAGTTGTCTCGAATGACCCCTTCTACGTTCGCGAAAATTGGCCACTTCGTATGGAATACAAGTTCCTCGATCCCATTGCATTTGGTTGAATGTGCCGTATTAGATTTAGCGCGGGTGATACATGCCTGGAATCTTCGAGGATCGGCCAAAGTGCTCTGCAGTTTACTTGGGAATTTCAAGTCAGAGAGGTACGACCCTAACCGAGTTCAAACGCTCTCTCGCCCCCTTTCCCATTGACTGTCTTCTTCCCTTGTGATGCTGGCGATGTTCATCGTCCCCTCTTCCGTTGACCTTCTCCTCCACTCGTGCTCTGTACTGCAGAACTCAAGGTGAGAGGCCCGGTTTGAAAGCCCCTTGGGATTTGGGAGTTATTTAGTGGATAGATTGCTGACTTTAGACACCGACGGTCCGGGTGTGAATCTCGGTAGCTTTAGGGAGATTTATTTTGGTATACCGGTCCCTACTTGAGCACTGTATGGAGAGTACATCAAGTTCTGTACTCCGTCCGTCTAATAGGACGTTAAACCGTTGATCCGTAGGAGTTTTCCGTATTGAGTAGGCTAATGCCGATTCGGGTTTTTGTCACCGGTTCCTGTAAAATTCCGTCCATAATCCATTTAATTACCTAAGAATGTCGCAAAAGGCATTATTTGTTGGTCATCTCCCTCTCTGTTAACAAGAGATTAACAACTAAGTGTATATTTAGTAACCACGGTACGTAAATAAATCTTCCATTGAGTGTGGAAAATGCTGGTGTGAAAAATATTGAATGGCAGAGATTTTTCATTGGCTATTGGTTGATGCTGAAGTTTCGTGTGGAAAGCACTTCGAGCTCAGTAATCTATCCTTCTGATAGGACGTTAAACCTCTCCGCCTTTTACTATGAGTTGGCTCATTCCGATGCTTGTTTTTGCATCACCCTTTCCCAATTATCCCAAATAACTCCCATCTCCTCTATTTAAACTCCTACCTAGAATGTTGCATGATGCATAAACAGTCTCTCGCATCCTACCGAATAACTAGCTTGGGTTCACGTGCGACGACGCTTTGAAAGAGAACTCATCCTAGAGCTATCCTCGGGAGTCGAACCAGGACCCGGGAACAGATCGAATCTCCTCCTCGCTCCCATTCCCGGCGCCGATATGGGGATGGTAGGGAGGTACATGAGGGGGAGTGATGTAAGGAGCCTCTTTGGCTGGAGACTTGGCGTGGGTGTGGGTGAGAGGAGGATGTGTGGCAGGATCTAGTGGGGAAAAGAAAAGTTTTTGGAGCGGGGTGGGTGGTGGGAACAAAAGTTTCCCTCTGGGAGCCGGGGAGAAAAAAAATTGTTCAATACAGGAGGATTCACCAAATGGCTTCTTATTGACTTGAGTAAATGGAAGGTCTGGAGTTGGGTGGTTTGGGAGGGGAGGCCGATGTAGTCGTGGTGGGAGTCGAGGGAGTTAGAGAGGGTGTAGAAGGAGTCGGTGGGTGGATACGTGGGGATTTGACGGAGGATGGGGAAGTAGCCTTGCTAGCGGGAGTGTGGGAGGGAGGGTAAGCAAGAGGCGACGAGGAAGAGGGGGAGTGGCCGGAGCGAGATGGATGGGGTGGGAAAGAGGATGGATGAGAGCCGGAGGAGGATAATAAATAGGAGGTGGCAGAATAAAAACGAAAGATTAGGGGGAGGGAAGGGATTGTCTTGGGTGGGGTCGACGGGTTGGTCATTCGAAGAAACGCCCTCCTTGAGGTCAATTCTGATTTGTAGTGCAGCGTCCAAAGAGATGGTGGGTCGACCGGAAGAAGACGTGGGGCAGGGGGGAGGGGTGAGAATTGCATGACTCTCTGTGAGGAGGGAGAGTGGCGAGCGGAGATTTTGTGACCTCGTCCGGAACAAGTAGGCCACGGATCCCCATTCTCGACGTCACATAGTTCCCCTCCCGCGAGGAGCGGATGCGGCAAATGAAGATGAGGACGGTACTTGGAGCAGAAGAGCTGGATTCGATTCTGACGTTCCGCAGCACTTGGGCTATATTCAGCCACCGTCTGTCTCTCATGCGTGGGAAGCTAATTTATCGAGCTCCTTACCCGAGTCGCCGCCGACTGTCCATTGCAGGTTTTAGATTCGGAGCTATTTTGTCGCCTGTACCATTTTCCCCTCAGATCTTTTTTCTTCCCGCGCTATTTTATGGAAGGAGCGTCAATTTTACAAGCGCAAGATGGTTGCGCAGCGACTGTTAAGCGCCTCCGAGCCTAACGATGTCAAAAGGTTTCTCTGCATCACTCTTAAACTGTTCTTTCAGTGTCGCAGCTTGCAATATAGGCGTGGACATTCCAGACATTCCAGTGCTGGAGAGTCAGGATCCGTGCGACGGAGCAGGGAGTGGAGTCGATATGAAGCGAAGTGGATTCGCGTCGAAAAAAAAGAGACTACGGACGTGAAAAGACCCCGGCCATTTAATATATAAGACTTGGGGACGAGGATTCGGTAATTGCCTCAGTCATGTGCGGAGGGCACGCGAGGTAATTTGGGTCTCGAGGGTTGGGAAGTGGGGACAGATGTGGAGGAACGTGTAGGAGAGATGTGTTGAGGCGTAAATAGGAGGGAGAGGAAAAAAATGGGTCGCGTGGGGGTGAAAATCGAGTGGGAATAAACAGGGTTGGGAGTCGGAAGGGAAAGAGATCGGAAAAAGGGCCTCAGCTGGAAGAAGTGTTAAGGAAAGGAGGCGAAGGAACTGCGATGGGAGAAGTTGTTTTGAGGGGTAGTCCGAAGAGACCGCTGGGAATGAGATTGTGGGAGTAGGAGAAGAATGAGTGGAGTGTAAAATGGAAGGACGTACACGTACACGTTATATCCATCACGGAGCAATGGATCAAAGGTGAACTTGTACTAGCCATATCACCAGTGCATTATGACAGTGCAGTCAGCACGAGTATGTAAAATACATGCGAAAAACAGTTAATAATAATATAATAAGAGAGAAATATTTCGTTTCAGCGAGTCAACTTTACTAGCTTCTTAACACGAAGGGAAAGAGAGTACAAAGTGAAGGGGACACGAAATGTATAGAATGAAAAGAGAAAAGGCTGGGAAATGTAGAGCCTGGGATAGAGGTGGCAAATGGCGATCGTATAGCAAGAGGTCGGGAAATGGAGAGGGAAGTGGTTAAAGGCATCTGGTTGGAGGATGTAATATATAGAGAGAAAGTCGAGAATATAATAAAGACGGAGGAATGGAGGGTGGCTAGGACCCAGGAAGCAGGTTATAAGAGGGGGAGAAGTAGAGGGAGGGAACCCTACAGATGGGGAATGCAATAACAGGGGGTTGGGAAAGTATAGCCCAAGAAGTGGGGTAGGAGGGAATCGAGAACCAATGCCGGATCGAGGGAGGCCACGAGGGTCGGGGACTGGGAGCAAGGTCGGATGGATTTGTGGAGTGTTACAGGACGGTAGGGAATTAGAACTTGGCAGAGGAGAAGGCATATATGTCGTCATGGGGAGGGGGGAAAGTGAGCGATAAAAGGGATTTGGAGGGTAGATCTGCGAGGGTCTGCCTGCGTAGACCGTGGGAGGGTCCACCTTCGGACGCAATAAGGTTGCCCGAAGAAGCCTGATGTGACGGAGCTTGAGAAACTTTTGTTGCCGATGGACGTTTTCTCTCGATCGCGAAATGAAACGGAACACATTCTGTTGCATCTTGGGTTCGTCATGCGGAGATGGGAATCCTGGGATGAAAAGGTCGTAAAATTGGAGACTAAACCATTTTTTTCATCTCCAATACATGAGTTCCGCTCGGAGAGATGGGGCTATTTTGTCTTTTGTGTTATTTTCGTTATCGTTTTTCGTTTCGTTATTGTGCTTATCATCTCGATGATTAAAGATTTTTATTACGGCTCAAATGAAGATCTCATACCGAAGGAAGAACTCGCATGAGACATGTGAGGTTATAGTTCTTTTTGGGAGGGGGGAGGTATCTGACAGCTGAGATCATTTGCGCCATTTAGGAAAGTTAGAGATGGTGGATTTGGTGTGGAGAGGACTTGTCGAGGAACGATGGAAAGTTCGAGTGAAGCTTGGTGCCGACGTTAGCCTGCTCTTTACGAAAGGCACCCAAAGTGGTCCACGGTTTAACGTCCCATCTGACGGCCGGAGTAATGAGCTAGAATCTCGACTTAACTCTAGTGAAGACTGTTATACAAATAAAAAAACTTCTGCCAATGCCAATTTTTCATTCCGGACTCTTTCGGAATGGAAAGTTTGTTTCTGGCAACCCCCAAAGCATTCTCTTAGAAAAATGTCGACCAATTAATGAACGATATTAAAGAGAACCATACAAAAATATGAAGAAATAAGGCGATATAAGGGTGAAATGGAGAGCTGTGATGAATAGGTCATACAATTGTTGATTAGTGATGACATTATGGTAATGCAATCAACAGAAGAGCTCGATTATGGAAGATTTAAGGATCCTACAACTTTTAGTACCCAGCTTTGCGATGTGAAGGAATTGGCAGAGAAACTTAAGGAACGCATCTTCTTCAAATCTCAGTTGAATTGGTTGCTGAATTAGCTGGTTCATCCAGAGGTAAAGCTTTTAGATGGATGGAATGTGTTGGTTGTAATAACTTTTTTCGCTCTTACTTTCTTTTTCATCGGCTAACTTGCCAGTCATTATGCATTCACTTAACAGAGATGGGTGTCACCCTTTTGCTCCTATGCGTAGAAGTAGGAGGATGAAGGCAAGTCATTGTTAAGCGCTGTAAACAGCATGAGTATGTCGACGTGCATATTTGCAATGACGCAAAAACTTTACTCTTCTCTTCATTGCAAATGCGCGGCATGATTGCCGAAGTTGGCTTTAACTTCAAAGTTTATTTTAAAATAATACTCAATTTTAAAGAGCTTACTGCCCTTTTTTTTAAAAAATTAAATAGAAATGATAAACTATTCCGCACGATTTATTTGCTACTGACCGTCATTGCCTGGTCGGTTGTTTTTCTGCTTGAAAGCTCGAACTCTGTGAGGAATTTCTGCATGGAAGTGTATAGTGTTCGCCTTAGAGCTAAAAGCTTGGGTTAAATCTAACTTTTGCCGTTGGAGCACTGATAACCCGAGTCTGCATGATGACTGTCTGTATGAATTTGCTGCATTTGGATAACAAAGACAGTTCTTTTGATGACTAAGTGGTCTCTCCTGGGTTCTGTTCCAGTTGGTTTACTTCCCCTGACCTTGGTGGGACCAATGCTCATTCTTCGTGGAAGTGTGTCCTTAACCATCAGCCGTGGCAAATAGTCTGAGAGCTCAGGCAGGTGGAGACCAGAATACGACTCGTGCTTAAAAAGTTAGCATGCAGGTATATAACTCTTTTACCTGAGGACGCCTGTGCAATAAGTGGCAAGGTAATTCGGACATGTAACTGTAGAATTAAGTTTTCAAGGTCGTCTCATTGCTTAGGATTTATTAAACCTTATACCGTAACTTAAAGTTCAATTTAATGATATAACGAACGTAACCTTGTGCCCTAGGCTTTCTTCGAAGCCGCGACCTTGGGGTCGCCATGAAGTCGCTCCATGGAGCGTTCTGATGACCGCGGCCAACGTACTGAGGACTAGATGCACTGAGTAAGTCAAGAGAGGGTATTATAATTTCATTTGAGTAGGCGTGAGGTCTCATTTATTTTGTGAACTGTTAATTTAGGCATTCCATTTGTGATATCGGACCTTATATTACATTAAGGTTGGCGAACGAGGTGATTTCTGAAATATGGAGAGAATCGTATCCGAACGAAGCATCTTAAAAATCCAAAAAATACTCGTGGTACGAATTTTTAATACCAGAAATTCGAGGAAAACCTCTCCCAGGGGACGGAAATCAGCATTCTTGTCGCCTGCGTCTGGATTTCTCACAAAGTGGACTTTTTCCAACGTCTTAACCTACCTTCTTGGCTGATAACCAAGTGAGTAAGTTATATTTCATCTCATTAAGCGACCGTATACTTGGCGTTTCTTGCGGACAGAGTGGTTGAGTGCAATGGTGAAATTTTAATTTATTTGGAATCTCTGGAGGATGATATTAAAATCTCAGAGTCCATACTTTACAGGTTCGGAGCATAATTACTCGTAACACTTGAACGCATAACGCGGTGAGAACTGCTTTCCAAGGCTTTATTAGGTGCACATTATTTACGATTTTCAAATGTCTAAAAAATTCTTTTAAAATATTTTTTGGCATTTGATGGTGTTTTGAGTGTGAAAATCTCCGTGAATGTGTTATTCGGGAACTTTGGAGCAATAATTATCTCGATAAATATTTATCTGATAAAGGAAGCAACGGCCTATGCCCGCTAAATCTCTCGTCTCATGGTAATATTATCTTGAAATATAAGGCGAACACATATATGTCCTTAGTTTTCATCAAGTATAACTTCCTAAACTTTCATCCTACATTCACGCTTGGAAAATGTTGGGAATTATTGGAATAAAAAATTGAAAATCATTAATACCTACTTTTTATGTACAACCGGTCAGTAAAATTGCCTATTTACGCATAAAATGAATTAACTCTTTAATAAATTTACATTTCGGTCTTCCTAGTGGAAACATTTTCGCGCGAAGCGTTTCAGGATTTTGATTTAACGTTTAAAACATAAAGAGGTAATTTTGTAATTTTTTGTGGAAGTTAACGTACGGGATTTAGGTTGGTAATCCTTGAGCTGTACAGTAGATGGTATGAGTCATCAGTATATTTATATGCTCCCACTCCTTTTAAAGAAAAAGAAATTCACGATTGACAGCCATTTGTTTGATAAGTCCGTTAAATACCTAAGTACCCATATTTTTGATGGAGTGTTTGGATTTAATATTGATAATAAAGATGGGTTAGGTTTATTGTTTTCCCCTACCGTTACATGAGGCTGTAATTGAAGCAAACGAGAAGACTTTATGTGCGATTCTCCTCAACGATACAATCTTTAGCAAGCACCTTTAGCCCATCGCTCATCCAGTGCTTTCACGTCACTGCGCGGCACTAAAACTCACTACACTGGGGAATTGAAGTTCAACTGTGTCTCAAAGTTTCTCCGCCGGAATACACGAGGAACAATGGGACCTTCAATTTGTCATACGCAAGGTAAACAAAGTTCACGAATGGGCCAGCAGGGAATGCGTTTCACGTGACAACTTCCTTATAGATGATACTTGAGATTTCCTCCAGGTCGTACCGGATTTCACATTGTTTTTTTTTTTACTAGTATCAGCACTTCTTTCTACGCAGTTGGCCAAGGGGAGCTTCGAGTTTCGTGAAAGTCATAAAAATTTTCGTGGCGACTATGAAGAATTGGTGTCGGAAGTGCTGGAGTCACGTTATGGTGATATAACCTCGGATGCTTCTAAAGATGGAAGTTGAGCAGGAGAAGAGCTCGCATTCGCTGACATATATAATATCTTGTGGAAATAATTCCAGCACGTTTACTATTTCTATAGGATGCCGGGGATTATTAAAGAAATATGAAATTCCTAGTGTTATGGTGAGCTGAAACTACGAGCTATAAAATGCGATGCGTTTCTTTCTCCAACACTCTAGAATGTGATAAAATGAGACAAAACATTTCACCTCCGAGTGGGAGGTCAGGGAGCAGGGAAATATTTGAACTAGTGCCTTTGACGAAATTCGTCGATGATCTGTGGGAACTCCACTTATTCATATTGAGCGGGAGATAGGTTAATGTGTTGAAGATACACATTTTCCGTACTAAGGATCCGACGAGAGTATTTAGTTTCCAAAACGCGTGTATGAATAAGCTATAAAGAGTTATATATCCACTACCGGAGCGCACACGAATCTCTTGGTATTACCACGTAGTTATTTATTGATTATCTACTTTCATGGCAATCGTTATTTTCTTCCATTACATTCTGGAAACTTCTAAAGTTTTTCCCTGAGTAGGATCCGCTCCTCACGTTTAATAATTCGCCAAACTGCAAAGACGTCTCCTCAGATGCCACTGAAAAATACGCTAAGTAAATTTCCTAGTCATAAATAAATAATTCAATAATAGGACTCATAACGTTTAAATCGAGGAAAGCGACGGTATCGTTTGGGTCACTTAGAATGGTGTCACTTTCTTGTAAGTTCAACGGGAGAAATGTCGGAATCTTCGTACTTGTGCCTTAGACGAAAGTTGCCAAAATGCGGGAATTCCAATTATTCTATAACATGTTTTGTAGCCGTTATGCACAGCAAACGTGATGGAAATTACCAGAGGATAAAGGTTTTCTGGACCGGGATTCGAACCACGGCTTGCCTGGCCAATGCGCATACCACCACTCTGCCCAGGAGACCTGCCCAACATTCAATTTTGGGCGCTCTGGGTACTCTTTATTTGCAAAACAAAACCAGATTTTTAGATTTGCCTTCGTAACTGTAATAACGCGTGTATGTGTAACCAATTATCATCATTTGGAACAGCCAGAGAATGTGAGATGATATACGCCAAGAAGAAACAGTGTAAGGGACCTCTTTCGAAAGTGACCGCTCAAATTTTCAGCAGCTTTCAGAGTTCCTATCCCTCTTTACAGGAGATGGCCATGTTAAATATGGTTTTTGTGCATGCAAACATCCGTGTCCTGTGTGTACGGAATATACCGATTGTTGAAGATATCCACGGAAAGAGAACTAGAGGACTGAATTTACTTGCCCATACATGAAGACGTGAAGATCCCCGTTAAGGCTGATCCCAGGTTTCTTTAACGCTCTCTATAAATGGAATAAGTGGAGCGAGTTTTATGGTCCTTCGCTTGCATTCCGAAGAGACAGTAAAAGCCCTTAACGGCTCACTTAGTCCAGTTCTTTTCTCCTCCCCTTTTCTAATCACTTCAATTAGACTTCTTTCCGTTCCCCAAGCCACCACCACCACCTCCTCCTGGTACTCTCACTCCATCTCCCCATCCCCGTTTTATCCCTTAACCGATTCCCTGCTCCAGTTTTATTTCTTTGCACCCCCTTTACCTTAACTTCCCTTAATTTTTCCGCCGCCCTCTCTCAGCCTCCCGCTTTAATGGAAGGGGCGTGTGCAATTCCAGACGGCGGCGTCCTCGCCGTCTCTCCCTCCCTCGCCTTCCCCCCCGTCCACCCGGCGCCACCCGCGTCTTTCCCCGTGTTTTCCTCCTCACGCGGATGACGTGACAAGTAGTCCGAGAGATAAATCACTTAAATTCTAGAGATTCTCAGCGCGGAAACACGAGTCAAACAATTATTTGAATCTGTAACGAATGAGTTGCCCTTTGTAACCAATCTACCTGATAAGAGAGAAATGAAAATAGAACAAAATATTTACAGGTTGCAAAGAAGTGGCCTCCTGCTCAAATGAACTCATTACCACCATCATTTACATGATAGCGAGCTAGGAGGCCACTAAAGATAAGATTAAAACATTATATGCTTGCGCACTTTTCGTTGGCAGCCCTTGCAGTTGGCAGTCGAACGTTGTTTGAAAATTTATGTCAAACCGATGATGATATATACAGCCTCCAGCTCGATAATTGGTAGGAGAATGGCTATATTGTTTGCTTCCTATTGCCTTCATTTACGGGGATATCCGTTCATTGCCGGGTCAAATTAATGGAAGTACTAACCAAAATGGTGTTAATTATTTTCCCCTGCGTCTGCTACACGCTTCCGTTTCTAGATGGAAACTTTTGTTCAAGCTATGACTTCCAGTTTTGGATGGTTTTTTTTACCTCTTAGTTGTTGTTAATTGCAAACGATCGCTTGGACGTGATCTAAGGAATTGCTAATGCAAGCTTCTCGCTAAATGATAGCAAGAGAAGGTGAACATATTCATACCCCTGCAAGATATTGAGCTCACAAGGTCCATAAAACTACAACTAGTAGTTTGTATTTTTGCTATTAATATCTACAGTGCTTTCAACTGCTTGATAGCCTTAAAGCTTAGTTTGGTGAAAATGCCCTCTTTATATAGCATATTCTACTGGAAATCGAAATTTATTCAGCTTTATCTTTACTACTTACTTAGTTATTGATATCAATCATAAGTGAAATATTTTTATTGTGTAAACAGAGAGATTTTACCGAAATTTCATTGGGTTTAAATATATCCATGTAGCGAATGCTTTGTCGTGTTAATGGGCACCTTGACATTGATAAGAAGGTATGAGTTTCTAAAATAGGTTCTTTTAAAAATTATTAGATACATATTCTGACCTCCATGATAATTTTTATGTCAATTGGCTTTGCTGAGTAAAGATGATTTTTCACTTAACATCTTTTTATGGAAACGGTTAATGGGATGTTTTGAAAATTGTTCATTAACCCTGGTAGACTCCCCCGGTATTTTGACTTGAAGAATTTATATAGTTGTATTAGAAAATAATTAACGCTTAGATGCGAGCTTTACTTATAAGGTTTGAGTTGATACTTTGGTTTCCGTTATCGTTTCTTTTTAATACGACTTTGTCATCTATTTGAATGTGTCCTTAACTAGGTATCAGGTATCTGATGAACACTCCATTTTTTTATTGTATAAAATACTTTGCATTTTTCGATATAATATCCTGGACAGCATACATTGCTTGTTTTATCTACGGATCTTGTTTATTATTTTTCAAGAAAACTATTGAAAATTAAAATTAACTCCTCAGTGATGATCAGTTAATAGTCAGTCGCAGATTATTTTTGATTTTTAGTGGAGTCTGAAATACGAGTTAAATTTGTTCAAAAAATGCTCCATATGTTCAACAAATAACTCATGATGCAATTGTTCATAATTAATTAATTCATTCATTTTATCCATCAAAATATTAAGATGCATATGAACCTTTTGGTTATCATTTTTTAATTTGTATCTATTCGAGGTCTAGGAAGGAGACACTGCATTAAGTTGGTGGAAATATTTATGAATGCATCGGCGCTGGTAATATGATTCAATTAAATTTATAGATGGGCCTTAATTGTTGAGCATTCCGTAGCTGTAAAATATAATTCTCTTGGCATAAAGAGCTTTATGGAGGTCCTATGATAACGTTACGATGAAAGGCTTCGGTACGAACCGTAACTGCGTGCGGAAAATTGACAAAAATTGAAATAAACTCTTAAATATCTTTACGATATCAGGTCGACACTCGTTAACCGTCTTAGGTCTCCCTTACACCACACATTGCTCTGAATTAGAGCACTTAACGTGGGGCCCTGTTGGTGCTGTCCACGCGTTTAATCAAGCGGCCCTATCTTAAGGGCTACTCGACTCGACTTTTCCCTGGGACATGACGATTTACCTCAATTTCGCGCGGAGAAGAGGCTCGAAATAAACATGGTCTGAGCCCGCCCTCGCGGGTGGCCCTCGCGCCTATCGCCTCGATGATGGAGTGCGGAATCCACTACATGCGATTAAAAACGGGCGTGACGCTCGAGGGTGGCGATAGGTATCGTGAGGAAAAGGGAGGTGGGGGGAGGGCGATTCGTTCTCGGGAAATGAAGACAAGTGGAGGGCAAAGGCTGCGGCGAGACCACCACGGCACGCCACCTCCAGTGCCTTTTCTTTCCATGCCGAGTGACCCACCCCCTCCCTCCTCTAACTAATTGCATCTTCTGACTCTTTCTTGTCCGCTTTTATCTCAGCTTCGAGCCACTTCTCTCGATCTGAACCTGGCCCTCCTCAATTACATGCGTCTCCCATAACCGTCGACTGCCCCACTCCCCCACACTTACCCTCTCCTCCTTCCCTCTGCGTGGAATTCGTCCAGTTTATCGCCAAGATGACCTTCAGGAAATCCCAGTGTTTGTATTCCGGTGGGGAATCTGCCGAAGCACTGCGCTTATCGAATGCGCCGTTGTTATTGTTGACCTGAGAAGTTTCCAGAGCGCGAGGAGGGCGCTGTTAGGATTTTCATTCAGGAAACTCGAGTTTCTGTTGGACGTGAGTTGAGGAAGTGCACGATTCTGCAAATATCCGAAGCGCTTTACGCATTACGTCCTAAAACAAACGTTGGGGTTGATGTAATGAACGTATTTTGTATCAACTAAAACGCTGATCCATTGAAACTCCTTCCATTTTTCGTTTTCCTCCGTACCGAGAAGAAAAATTCCTCCGATGGATATCATAAATATTCAAACAATAATTAATTTCTTCCTGTAAGGGTAATGAGGGCATGGAAGACTTTAGGAACAAGGAAAAGTGGAAGCGCTGTTAACGTAATACAACGGGGAGAATGAGGAAAAACCGAACAATATACAATGAGATCAGAAATGTATCCGAGATAAGTGAGCCTAATGGAACAGCTGAAGAAAACAATTGATTGAAAGACAATAGGCTTGAATGAATAATGAGGAGAAGAGGAACACATGGGAACAAGCATTTTAACTACTTATAAAAAGGCTTTAGGGAAATTTAAAATACAGCTATTAAATATGTAGCAGGAGATTAGGTATTTATTACTCTTGCCCGGTTACTTTGGAGCTAAGGAAATAAATTAGTGGTGTTCCAGGCAGTATGACAGCACATATGAGGCAGTCGGTCTCAAAGACCAATTTTCAGTTAAAGTCAACCCAAAAAGTTGACTTATCATTTAGAATACGAGCGAAAAATTTTTTTCAAAGTATTTAGATTGCATAGTATTTAGATTGCTATGACCTTTTATTCACCGTCGAAGAAGCGAGTCTACGACCACTTGTCTATCAAAATAATTGAGTATAAAAATCGTTCTCATTTGATGCGTTTCTTGAAATCAATAAAAACACGAACTCAGTAGAAGATATTGCAAAAGGGAATCGTATAATTATCATCCTATTTGAGGCAGGTAATGAGTTCATTTGAGCAGGAGGCCACTTCTAGCGGCCCTAGCCAACAGCTACTTACGGCGGCAGCAGCGGACGACGAGACTGACATACTAGAAAAGCTCTTGGAATGGCATGACTCCGGGGTACAGGGAGACAGTGTTGACCATCCCGAGCCGGCGGCGTCCGACGCAGACACGGTATCGGTGCGTACCCATACGTCCCCCAGGGACTTAGGTGAAAGGGATCTGGACAGTGTCGCCTCCCAGATATCCTCTAGTGAAACAGTTATATCAGCCGAGCTAAGATCTATTCAGTGTTGGTGTCAACATGCCATGCCGGAAGGAGCCCCCCACATCTTTTTCCCAACCCCACGGTCCGAATAAGCGAGAAGACACATAGACAACCTGGTACAACGAGGTGTTCTATCCATGTCACGACTTACGTGTGCATTTCCAATGTTCGTGATTCCGAAAGCCACAGGCGGCACCAGAGTAATACACGACCTCAGTGCTTGGACCCCCTTTTATAACGTACCTAAATGGTAACCGTAACGGTTCCATGGGGTTTACTTTGAAGGAGAATACTACGCTTAGAATCACCTTCCGATGGGCCACGCCCAGGTCCCGGCAATAATGCAACGCTGGGCCAGGGCAGTGGCTCAGGAGAACTATGACCGGTTTAATATTAACCCAATAGCATACCTAGACGACTGGTTAGTAGTATTAAAAAAGATAATTACCATAAGATAGTAGATCTTTTAATGTTCTTGGAAAAGGAATTTGGCATCAGCCTTGCTGCTCTCCTGCGGGCTGTGCGGTCACTGGAGCGGCCGCCGGTTGTCGGTATCGCTGTGGTGCCAGTTGAATGATGGCGGGTGGCGGCTGGGGTTGTAGCATGGTCTGTGGTAGCCGCAACAACTCATTTCCCGCGTTGTCTGCTAATCTCATAGCCGTCTCGCAGCCAAGATGTATAACAATAGCCAGGATCCGTAATCTATTGTACACCACAAATCTTGTGCTGTGAGGAAGGGTTGGCCTGTCCGCAAGCTTTCTTGGTGGGTGTCCGTAGTGAAGGCTGCTCGGGTACTGCACCGAGTTACTTCCTCCAATGCCGCCTACGTTTCGGAAAACGAGCCGTAGTCAATCCTCAGGATTGTATGTCTAGGCTGTCGAGAATGGCATCCATATACACCTTTGGCCGAGGGGTCATGATTCTTTTGATCAGCCCGTCGAGTTCCACCTTTTTCTGGCCAATCGAATCCTTCTCAGTACGGATTTCCAAGCATTACTGAGAGAGAAACCGGATCTCTATTGATTTTATTCCCCTGGATTTGGATTTATATGGCTTCCTTTGTCAACCTCTCCCAGTAATGGTTATCCCGAGAAAGGATTTTTAGTTTGTCTCGCTGGATGGTATGGTCTCAGTCAATAATTCAATTCTGCAACCGCGGATTTTTCATGCTTACAAATCCAAAAATATCTCATTGACTCCTGGAGTCCACAGCGGTCATTCGCCTTGGCTAGTTGGTCCCTTAGTCAGTCCCTGGGAGAAGGAATATAAAAGGTAGTCTGGCCACTGTGTAGTGAAAACGTGGTATGCTGCTACTTTTGGAAAGCCATGAAAACCACAGTTATTATGTTTACTGGAACAAATCTACATCTATTGCTACTTTACTGATTTTTTAACTTCAATCGATTAATCTAAGAAATAATCAGCTTCACGAGCAATACAGCTACTAATGCCAAGTTATCAAATGAAACAGAGTGTAAACAACTCTTATAGAAATATTTGTCGGTATGTACCATGAATATGAGAAAGTGTAAAAAAAATCCAGAATGTTATTTCCAGAATTTAGGATTGTATTCCGAAGTATTTTTAAATTTCTCAATAAAATTAACTAATCTTCCGTTAATGCGATGATGGATGATTACGATTTTAATCTGTTTAATGTTACTGCTTTGGGCCGTATCGGAGAATGCGCTGATGTTATTAAAGAACACATTTTCATTTTTATTCGAATAATTTTTCTGGAATCGAATTTCATGTAATTCTATTTGTAGTAATACTGAATTCGTTGGCAATGGTGTGGAAGACAGGAATTGAGTGGCAAAAATTACAAATTTCCCATTTATATTTCAATCAGTATTTTGTAGTGTTTTAGCTACAAATCTGAATTTAGTAAAGTTGACGGTGTCTGGCTTGACTACGTGGAATTCCTTCATGATGAGGTTATGGAAACAATGTACTTCCACAAAATATATAATTTATAATTTGTTCACTCACCGTATTAAACGTATTCAGTAGTTTTTAGCTGGAGCTCTCTTGCCGTTGATGGCATAATATGATATTATTTCGTTTCTCTAATCTGCATTCTAGGGGAAAAATATTTTTCTGCTGTAATCAAATAATGATGATTAAACTTTGGGAATGTATCAATGATTAGGCGAATAAACACTCTTTGGTGATTTCCAGGCAATTTATTGAATAAATGGCTTAACTGCCGAAACAGAGTTTACAATCGTAACTGTGAAAATCACCTAGGTGTGTTTATGCTTATAATATTTTTCTTCGTTCAACTTCTGGTGTAATATTGCTTTTACACGTCGCGAGCAACAGTTCACCAGGAAAATTGTGTCCAAACTTCCTCGTCTCGCCGTAGTGCTTCTTTTCAGTTACCCTCCCTCCATAAGTCAGTCTCCTTGCTCTCCTGCTTCGTAAGTACTGTGCTGCCTAAGGGCTGCTTAATTATTTTAGATGTTCAACTCACTTTAGGGGGTTCCTCTTTAGAGCTGCTTCCCAGGAAAAATACTTCTTAAAGTGCGCACATAACTCATTTTTTCCCATGCTTGGTTTCTTCCGAGTAACTTCAAATAACTCCCTCGCCATTATCTTGAATTCCGTATAAGTGGAAGTAGTGTTGCGAGAGGTTAGAACGTGTCAGTTTCCTGGTGTCTTTAAATTGCGATAACCCCAAGTTAATAGTGGATATTTATTACAATAGAATCTTGAACCGAATGAATCATTTCTGCAGAGAGGTATAGAGAAACGGTGCCATAGAATTTATGAGATTAATTACTGTCAAATGTGAAACTATTATTATTTGACATTTTGTCATGGAATTCAAGGTTTTCTACTATTGGCTACAATTCTGGATTTCGGAGGAACATATTATTTGACGAATATCATATTTACAAAAGACGAAGAGTACAATATTTTTTGCACCCTTCCTCCAATAATAACGATATTTTTTTAGATAGTGATCTGAGTGAATGAATTTTGTGCACTGGCCAGCATTCAATTCGTCAAATGTTACGCATAAGCGTGATGAGTACTCGCTATTGATCGTGTGACGTGTGGGTTATTATGAATTCTGCTTACAACATTTTTAGATTTCTAAATTTGCTTCATGAGCATTGTTTTTCCAAGGTACTATTTGGTATACGCTGATTATAAATGTAAACTGCCCATTTTTATGTTCAGCGTATGTTAGAACCATATCTGTGGTTAGAACGAACAAAACTACGAATAACAGTGAAAGTTTCACTCATTCTGTAGGCCTAATGTATTCCATGAAGATGGGAACTGAGCATTCTACACGATCTACATCTACACGATACCCTGCAAGCCACCGCGAGGGTGTGTGGCAGGGGGTGAAGGTCACCAAGCATTCTCGTGATTAATGCAAAGGCGAGTTATTAGTACGAGAAAATGTAATTACTGTTTTATCGCTCTCTTGTTGAAGTATTTTTTTTGATCAGCCGGTGTAAATGAAACGGAATGAAAATAATTTGCCATGTTTTTCAAGACTGCTGTCTATTGTTATTTGTTCAGGGTTTTTGTCGTCATTTTCAGCATATTTTGGTGCTAATTAATTGATCTGCATTTGTCGCAGGTAGTCTTCAAGGGAATCATTGCCATCAGAAAATCAATAATGATTAAGATTAATGTGGAATATGGGATTTTCAATGAGGGTTTGAAATGTTTCTTTCCTGTGTTGGTCAACGGAAAACTAACCTTTTTCGGTAGCAAGGAATCTTAAAGGGAGCAATCCACCGAATGATTCCTCTGAACTCTAGGGCATCCGGAGTGGAGTTAATGCCGTGAAGGCAGGTGAACCTCTTGGCTATATTCTTCGCGTTTCGCCGCTAAGATATCGATGATTTAGTTTACCCTTTCACATAAATCATGTCACCTAGCAATTTTACGCACCCCTAGGCATTTGGGCCGTAAGCTGAAAGAAAATAAGTAATATCCGTGTTGATAAATAAGCTTGAGTTATGTGCTCGAACCTCAACACCTCCCTTTTTAACCCTCTACTGCCCACGTGGACGAATTCGTCCACTAATACGAACAAGCCTCTATATTGGACGTGCATCTTTCAATTCCCGAATGGACGATTTCGTCTGTTAATTGTATTTTACCTGCGTCTGATGGCGTTTACTGTTTTTCAATTGTTTGCGAACTCTTTTGTGTGCATGCCGAGTAGTGTGAAGGTGCACGTGTTTTTTTTAGTGGTATGCATAAGCAACTTTGGAGAAGCAATGGACTCCGTACCAGGTATGTAAATTCAATGGAAAAATTCAAGCCTGTTAACAAAATATGCCTTGAATGAAAGATTAGTTTAGTTTTTTAAAGGAAGTGATGTGTGAAAAGTATTGTCAGTGTAACCTTGGTGGACGAATTAGTCCATTTGGGAACAGTGATGACATTTTTGGCATAATACATCAATGTATTTAGTCATAATATGATTCTTGTTTCTAGACGAAACCTAGTTTTTATTTTGGTTTATTATTTCAGTAATGGTTCTGTGGCATACCTAAAATGTACTGTAATGCATTCCGTTTTTCGCAGTTATAAATGTTTATTTTAATGCTAAAATAAATGATTATTTATTCATATTTACATACTCGTATTTAAACTTATACATATATTTACTTTGTAAGAGGTGACAGCTTCCGCAATTTCAGAAAGAGCTCGGCAGAGACGACATCTACATCTACACGATACCCTGTACGCCACCGCGAGGGTGTGTGGCAGGGGGTGAAGATTACCAAGCATGCACTACTAACATGCAAACTAGCAACAATATTTTCTCATGCAACTTGATTGACATGAGAAATCTCTTGGAGATGATGCCATATTAGTTGCTCTAGATAATGTTGAGAGTGACCTGGACTCTGATGAGGATGTCGGTGATCCTGACTATGAACCACCGCCAATGAAGGTATGGCATTATTATCAATTTTGGTAATCCTCTTATCTATGATATACATATTCCTTGACCACTATACGTTCATATACCCATTTCTTTACTTGTCATAACTACAATGAGTTAAATTCTTATATTCTCCTACTGTGGTTTAATAAGATATGCTTTTCGAACATTCCACCATACAATTAGAATATAAACAAAATTGATACCCATTATAATGTCGTGGTGGACAGGTGCTGTAATAGCCCAGTTGGTAAGGGGTTTACATTCCCAGGTGAAGGTCCTAAGTTGTAGTCAGATTGACAGTTAATTTTTTTGTGTTTAATATTCTATATAACCATTTCTTACACAGATTTTCGTTCATGTAGGTATTCTTTATCTGCTCTATTAATTTTCAGGAAACATTCTTTATGAATTATATTTATCAGGAAATAAATTCCTTGTTTATATTCAACAATTTTTTTGCTCATTGCAGATACCACTGGAGAGATAGTGGACATTATTGACCGGACTACCGTAGAAATTTCACCTGAGGAGGATTCTGTAGAAGATGAACAGCCACTAGAGCAGCACACTCCTTGAAATATCTCTCATGTGTTATGGCGACTAGTTGGTGGTGCTTCAGATGAGACAAGAATTCCTGAATATCTAGGTCCAGAGCATATCTTCACTGATGAGTTGTGTCAGCCAATTGAGTATTTCCGTAGATTTTTTACAGATGACGTACTAGATGTTTTTGTGACCCAAAGTAATTTGTGTGCGGTGCAAAGTAATCCAAATAATCCCTTAAATGTGGATAAAAATGAATAAGAGCAATGGTTCGTTATGCATATATTTCGCTATTAGTAAATTACCCAATACTCGCATGCATTGGTCCAATCAATTGGGTGCTCTCAGAGACATTGTAGCTGATGTAATGAGTCGCAATAGATTTGAGGACATCAAATCTAAACTGCATTTGGTGGACAATACAACCATTGAAAGCAATAAAAATGATAAACTCTTCAAAGTTCGGCCAATAGTAGGTCATCTGAGGAAAAAGTTTCAGCAAATTCCTATGATACAGAATTTGTGTGTAGATGAACAGATTGTGCCGTTCAAAGGCCACAGTGGTATAAAGTAGTACATACCTAGTAAGCCACATAAGTGGGGGTATAAGTTATTCGTTCTGGCGGACAGCAAAGGCATGACATATGACTTTATTCCATACACAGGAAAGATAGAACCTGTAAACGATCCTTCGGTTCCTGATCTCAAAGCCAGTTCAAATACTGTTTTACATTTAGCTCAAGCAATCCCGTCTCATAAGAACCATCTACTCTACTTTGATAACTGGTTTACCTCCTTGCCACCTTTGCGTCACCTTGCTGATCGAGGATTTTGGTGTTGTGGAACAGTGCGTGTACCACGTTTACCAGGCATTTCAAGGGACAAGATTTCCGATAAAGAACTAATAAATAAAGGCCGGGGTTCCTATGAAGAAAGAAAGACTGTAGGGGACAAACATGATATAAATTAAGTAAAATGGTATGACAACAGAGTAGTAAATATTGTGTCAACATTTGCTAATGCAAAACCTTTGTCACTAGTGCCAAGATTTGACCAAAAACAAAAGTGCAAGGTGGAAGTTGAATGCCCAAGTATCATAAAACTTTACAACAGCGCAATGGGAGGTGTTGAATTCGCTGATTGCCTAATAGCACATTACAGCATAAAAATCAGATCAAATATATATTATCACCGTATAATCTTTCATTTGATTGATATGGTCATTTTCAATTGCTGGCTGCTATATAGATGAGATACTGGCAATCTGAAGTTGCCCAAATCTGAAATCCATGCACTAGCAACAATTCAAAATTCGGCTGGCATTTGCACTGATGAAAGAAGGAAAAACCGTAGGAAATATAAAAAGAGGAAGACCATCATTGGATGAAACCTCAAAGGAAAAGAAGCGCAAAAAGGGAAGACCATGTCAAGCAATTCCAGAGAAAAGCATTAGACTTGATAATTTTGGTCATTTACCAAAAATTGAAAAAATAAGAAAAATTTGTAAAAAAAACCTGGTTGCAAAGGCAAAACAAATGTTATGTGCTGTAAATTTAGTGTAAATTTATGCCTTAATATAAATAACAATTGTTTTGTCGAATTTCATACGAAATAAAGTTTCTGATAATCGTTTAGCTTTTCATTTTCTCATTTTCCCTTAAGGTACAGGGCATGCAAAATGTCCTCCTCTTTCCCAAATGGACTAATTCGTCCACTAAATAATTACTGTTTATGGTAATAACAATTAAGGGAAAAACTGAATATATGCTTCCAAGTAATCAAAATAAAGATAATAAATGGAAAATAAAATTTATATTCTCAATATTTAATAAATTGGGCAGTAGAGGGTTAAAGAATAACGAAGGGCGAAACGGACGACTGCCTAGTTTTTTTTTATTTTTCCCCAGAAAAGGTGTGATAGCGGCTGGAAAAATTTTATCACCAGAACACGATAATTCACTCCATTCTCTATGTACTCATTTGTTCTTTACGGTGATTTGAGAATTATGCAATTTATAATGATGATTACAGCCTTTCATCGTATTGGAATTTATCATTGTGGAGTGTTTTTATTGCAGTTTATTTGTTTTGCAATTGCAAATAGACTTCACGGTCACAGTATCTCATTATTCCTGAAAAAAATCGATTTTAATATGAGTTGCCGCTTTTTATGAGCTCTGTGGGACTGTGTATATCAGTCTTATAATCGTCGTATTTAAATAACAAGATAAGGTGCTATTCCGTTTTCATTAGCATAAACTGAAAATTGATCAGCGTCATCAAGCAAATTGATTGTATTGAGAGAAAAATTCTGCGAAAAATGTTTTTGCTAAATAGTATTGAATCTATCTTTGATTTCGGAAGAGTTGAAAGCCGATCAGTACTTCGATTCGAACCTCGACTCGAGCTCTAACTCGGATTGTTTATTTGGGTCTTTCAATTAATGTTATTGCATTGTTAACTCATTTTATTATGTTACGTATATATGTCATGGCATTTCCGCGGCAAGGTGTTAAATTGTATTTTGGAGAGGAGACTGCAGGGTAGGTAAAAAAATGAAGTATAGTTAGCATACTCAGGGTAGGGAGCAATATATATACGACTTAAGATTATCCTTAATTGTTGAGGACCCCTTGTGACTGTGTTTGTTTGTTTACTTTTGCGTAGGGGATTAACAATAAATTACGCATTATATATATGAAGTAGATAATGAAGATGGAAGCCAGGTCAAGGCCTACTAAGTCTTACCAGATGGTCCGTAGCTTTTAAAAGTTTCATCCTGTCTGTTTTATTGTTAAGTTATTTTGACTGCTGCTTAATGTTCACCACACATTCGATGCGAAATTGGGTTTCTTCGAAATGGCTGTGGACAATGTCTGTTTCCGAAAAGAAATTGATGGCTGGCGGCACCATGGTAGAAAAATGGTAAAACGAGTTATTAATTATGTGATTAAATATGGTACACCCAAGAATAATGAAACCTTATGAAGAGATAATGACCTAAAAAGGGCATGAACGTGATAGGTAAATAAAACATTATTACAGGTGAATCGTCGACGACAACAGATGAAAATCTTAGTAAATATTTTTTCGCAAAACAAAAGGAGAGGGTTTAAAACGCTCTTCTTATCGGTTGATCGTTCCTAATTACTGAGTATAGGATCAATTTTGAGTTCCTTAGATTAAGATTAAACGTAGTGAAAACAGTTAAAAATGATATCGCCAATCTCTTTGAGCCAGGATACCCAATAATATTTTCGAAAATATTCTCTGAGGTTATTTTTTGTCGAATTGAGATATACGAGGACAAAATTCATAACCAAGATGGAAATGATCCGAAGAGATAATATGGGGAAATCAGCTCACTTTGATCTGAACGTCAGTGAAAATTTTCGTCGCAAGATTCAGAATCCGATTTTATAGCCAGCGAAACACGTGGAAGTGAGCGTGTTTGAATTAATTTTTCGTCTCTTTCTCGCGGTCGCGAGAGCAAATGATTTCATGCGGCGGGTTAAATTCACCGTTTTGAATCGCACGTTACGCCGCATCGTGAGTCACGGTGATATTCTGCGTTAATGCGAGAATTCGGAAATAGCGTCCACGGCTGAGCGTGCTGGTGAAATGCGCACGCTTTCAATAGCCAACTGTGTTAATCCATGTCGGAGAGAGCCTCTACCTCCCCCTCGCTTTGCGCATTTGGGATCTTTTGAGACGTGGCCAGGTTCCCCTCACCGTCTCTTTCCGCGCTTAACCTTTTCTTTTTTTGCGGCTCGCATCCTTCCACCTCCCTCCCACCTGTCCTCCCACCCACAACCCTTGCTTCTTTCTCCCGCCGGCGGAAGTTTTTTATTTTTAATTTTATTTCTCCATTCAAAGCCATCCCGGGGAAAATAGTTTTTACTTCCGATTCTCAGACTTCACTTCTCTCCGTACGAATGTTTCACGTCCCGTGATGTTTTAAAATGCAAATCTTTCAGAAACTTTCCCCCTCCCCCTTCCCGCAGGTCCCACCCCCATTTCCCCAGCGAGAATTCCCTTCGCCCCTTCCTCCTCCGTCTCGTCACCCACCCTCATCACCACCCCAGGGTTTAGCGTATCCCACCCCCGTCTCCCTCCCCACGACAAGCGCTCCTCAACCCCTTGCCTTCAGCACTCGCATGCATGAATTTCAATGAACGGAACATTACATCCCGATAAGGCCCGATTCGAAATGCAGGTCTCCTCCCTCTCTCTCTCCCTATTTCACTCCGTGGAGTCCAAAAACCTTACCCCTTCCCATTTTTTATCGTGGGCGGTTTTGAATACCGTTCCTCAGGATGGAGTGGGCTAGGGGTTTCATGTCGAAGAGTTGAATAGCATTTAAAGTCATTGGTATGTGTGTGTGTGTGTCAACCCACCTCCTCCCCCCCCTCTCTCGAACTCTTCCCAATTCTCTTCCCGTTCTTGAGGAAACGAGGAGCAGGTCGTGGATCTGCTTTCTTAGCTAGTCTCTCCTCTCTCCCTTCCCTCGCCGTCTGTCTCGCGTGCCGGCGCTCTTGCTCTTCGGTGCCATCTGTGGAAGGGGATGTCACGACTCGGGGGGAGCGACGTAACTCTCCGCATGGACGGGTAACTCCGCCTCTTGGAGTTTCCATAGAGACGAGAGTTGAAGGCAAGAACCGGAGCTGTGTGACGTGAGGGGGTGTGCGTAAGATCTCTTCAGGTCGAGACTTCAACTGGGATGGGGAACTCTACGTCGATTGAAAACAACGTCCTCATCGTCTGCTTCTCGAGTGGGCTCTTGAAATGTTTTTATGCGTATTTCCGAGTACGATTCCATGAGAGGAAGGCACGTAATTAAGGGACGGAGTAAAATACTACTTTTTATTGAATACATATTGATTTTTCTAGTCCTTATCGAAGGAAGGAAATGAAAGGAATGAAAATTTCTAACGGGGCTTCTTGGTGTCACCTACAAATTTCTGTGTTTCAAAATTCTGTATTTGTTTTGATATATTTCAATACCTTATCGTGGGCCAAGATGTTCAAATTCCGTCATTTTGGAATCAAGTTAAAGTTCATATTGACGAATGTACTTCTATCTAATCGAAAGGAATCATATTTATTCCTCTTTTTTCAATATTAGTCGAGTTAGGTTTTAAGGCTCTCTACTTGCTTGCGTTATATCGCACTGCCTATTCTAACTTAAGCTCTGTTCCAATTCGTCATTATGCATCCTTCAAACTCTTACCCGCTCTTTTCGAGTCTCAACTTTCGGATGTGACGTCACGTAGTGAGGTTCCAATCCGTTTCAGAGTGCATCGAGAAGAGCGCTAGGGCCTATTACACGTAAGGGTACATCAGTGATCCCTTTTGGGCCCTACGATAATTGCGGAGGAGGTTCAGGAGGCAAAATAATTATGAATGGATGATGAAACTGATATGTTTTATTAAAATTATTGTTTTTTGACGTTCTTATGTCATAAGAACTTCATATATTTCGGGAAAACGAGTATAATTGTAATAAAATAGACTATTTCTACTAAAAATACACAACATTGTTGCCGATGAACTTTCTTAAGGTAAAGGAAGTTGGGAACAGTAATTCGTAATATACTTAAGAAGTATTTTAGTGTAAAATGACGTTAAATTGCTCGGTAGGAATAGTGCTCAGGAAATGAAATAGTATGTATTTCTTCATGTGGTGTGAGGACCACAACAGGGAAGTGGAACTTAAATGTTTTAAGTCCTGAAATAGTTTTTAGATTGTTGTTACTCATTGGTAAATGAATGACGGACAATCTCAAGCATTGTAAGTTTACTAGCTGTACAGTTATGTTCATGGATTAGTAAATGGCGATATAAAAGAAGGGAAAACAGCGTATTTACCGTAAAAGGTTCATATTCAGGCACCAAATTAAATATTAATTACAGGTAGATACGTGCAGTTAATACAAATACTGTGTACTTTGTCAAGAACAGTATAGGGTATATCTAATCAAGCTTGTAATTCTCTAATGAAGTTAAGCTTTATTTACTTAGTTATAATTCAAACTTCATGCGTACAATTAGTGATGTAAATTTCTCCGGATTTCATAACTGGACAGTATCGATATATTCGCAGTGTACAGTGTTTTGCTAGTGCGGTATTAAGAATGTATGAAAGGCATTATTGTGGTGTAGCGTTGCGACGACAGTTGGCCATTGGTCTTTGTCTCTGACAATTATACACTGGGTCTGGCCTATCGATTGTTTCAATACAGAGAATCAAGTAAAGGGCTGTGTCAAACCAAATTATTGTTAGATTATGATGATTAACACCCAGGAATTGATACCGGTACATATTACGGTTTTCTGAAATTTCAAACCCTGGTTCCGTTATTAAGACTATTGTGATTTGATGAGGTCAGAGGTTAAGAAAGAACTTCAAATTAAATTATTTGTTAGTAAATTTACATTTTTATGAGACATGAGGAAGGAAATAATTCTAATAATTAAAAAATGCATACTCTGTCCTAGGTTAAATAAAAATATTAAATATAATAATGCCAGTGAGAATTTTAATAATCACATTCTGCATCAGACTTGGTAACATACACGAATAAAAAGGAGAGGCTGTCATAAATTCCATTCAGATATGTTTGAATTTTTGACCATCATTGCTTTGTGGCTGTAAAAGCTCTTATATGGGTGATTCCATGTCAAATCAATCAAAATAAATTTTTGACCTCACCAATTCTGATTTTGATGAGACTTGGTGTGAGGGACACATATTGCAAGGTAAGTAAATTTTGCCATTTTCAAATTTTTATTTTGAAAAATTTTCGATATACAGACGTCATAAAAACTTAAATTTAATAAAAAAGGCAAACTCTTGTACAGACTGCTCTAACTTGTTTTATTATAGTAGTAGGATAAATATTGAAAAATAATTGGAAAGCTAAGGAATAGAACTTTCTAATGATACCATGCATGGGCTTCTTATGACAGATGTCAGGTTCGAGGTCATTCACAGTGACCTTTGACCTTTAATATCTCAAAGCACGGCATCTCAGAAAATTATTAAAAAAAATATATTTTATTGCCACAATATTTTTTACATACGTACCAAATATTAGGCTGGCACCGCAATTGGATTAAAGGGGTTGTCATGCTGCATACCCTTATGGAAATTTCAGATCAGGTCTGGTATGAAATCTAGATCAGGAAATGAGCTCATTTACAATCTGAGGATCAGGCCTGATCTTTTGGTTCCTAAAATAAAAAAAATATTGAAATTGTATACAAAATATGGAATACAACTGATCACGCAACACTCCTGACAGTAGGCACAAGCGTGGAAGATTTCCTTAAGACCTTCGAAGCTAAAGTGAAATTGCTTTTGCTGTCCGAGCTTTCATACCCGTTGCAGTGCGACGAGTATGAAAGTTCGGCCGACAATGCCTATTACGCAGCTGCTACCGAAAGAGACAACTGGACATCATCCACACTGCGAAAACCTACGATCAGCTACATCTATTACTTCTCAAATGGGGCAGCTTCACAATATAAGAACAGGAAGAATTTTGTCATCATGATGTAGATTTTGGTAACATAGCTGAGTGGCAATTTTTTGGCACCTCACATGGAAAGAGACCATGTGATGGCGTGGCAGGCACCATTAAGAGATTAGAAGCATGTGCCAGACTTCAATTATCATACAATGGCCAAATTATGATACCGCAACAACTGTATGAATGGGCTTCCAGAAATATACCTTCTTGCCATTTTAAATACAGCACGGACAAGGAATATGAGAATCACAGTGAGTTCCTCGAGAAACGTCATAGTAGTGTTCGGCCAATTCCAGTTACACAAAAACTTCTCTGTGCAATACCAGTGAGTCAAACCTCAGTTAAAACCAAGTCGTATTCAAACGCAGTTGAAGACAAAATTGAATCAGTTTTGCTTAATCCATTATAACTTAGCTTTTCATATTAGACCTGATCTGAAATGTTCATGGCAACCCTTTTAATCCTGCACTGTGCTGCCATTGCGGTACCAGCCTCAGATTTGGCACATGTGTAAAAAAATGTTGTGAGATTAAAATATAATTTTTTGATAATTTTTGAAATGGCGCGTTTTGAGATATGAAAGGTCAAAGGTCACTGTGAATAAATGTTGTTGTTTCAGGCTTGATTTGGTGGAATATCATAGCGAAAGAAAAAGACTGGCAATTTTCCACAAGAATAAGGATTTTACTCGACCGGTTTCGGTGTACAACACCATCTTCAGGTGAAAATTATATCTCAGATTTCTGTATATATACAATTGCAGTGAGGGGGGGAAGGGTTGAAAGGGGGGGGTAGGAGGAGAGGGGGTATCGAGGGGTTGGAGAGAGCAAGGATTGGGAAAAGAGATGAGGGGGAAAGGTGGTGGGTGTTTATGGGTAAAACCATGCATGATGGCGATCTGGGGATGGCCCAGGTCGTTACGGGTCTCCGGAAAGTCCGTACGGAGAGTCCAAGTGAAGTCCACTGTGGAAGGGGTGAAGCGGTCCGGGCATTAGCATCCCCCGGAGCGTCGGTTCCTTCGGGTGAAGGAGAATTAGCTCCTTGGGGTTCCTGGTGTATTCTTCCAAGGTAGTATGAGGGCGTGGGGGGTGGGATAGTAGGCGGGAAGGGGGCGGCGGGGGTCCGGTGCTTTGCGACAGCCCTTCTGAAGAGTGTACGACTCGTGGGAAGGTGATGGAGAGGAGAGGGGAGGGGAACGAAAGAAATTGGACGTCATTGAGAAGATTCTGCTTCCAGTTCCTTTTTTGAATAATTTCCACTTGCTCCATGGCGTCCAATTTCTTTCCTTTTTCCAAAGTGTGGAGCACGTTGAATTTAAAGTCACTAGAGTGTTTCGCGTCCATTAGGTGCTTCGCGAATAACGAGGTTTCGTTACCAGAGACATAGCACTTTTTGTGTTCACTGATACGGGTGGAGAAATTCCTCCCTGTCTGGCCGATGTAGTTGGCTCCACAATCACACTTGATTTCATAAACACCGCACTTTTTGGACTCTTCTATGGGATCTTTATTAATGCAGAGGGCTTTGTGTAGGTTTGTGGGGTGTAGAATGACACTTTGAACTTGTCTTTAGGGAACTTGTAAGCTATTTTGTGAGAAATTTGGTTGTGGAAGGGAATTTTGCACCACTTTTTCTCTGGAGCACTGGGGCCTGGTAAGAGGGACGTGTTTAATTTTACGGCTTGTTTTTTCAGCTTTCTCCGGAGTAATGTGTCAATAGTGCTAACACTGTAACCATTCTTCTGAGCAATGTACTTAATTGTATTGAGCTCACGTTCAAAGTAGTGTTTGGAAAGGGGGATATTGATTAGCCTATGGATCATACAATTGAAGCTGGCTAGTTTTTAAGCTATGGATGGCATGAATCAGAAGGAATAACTGGATCCGTGTAGGTAAGTTTTCGGAAAATTGATAAAAGTGAGTCTATCTTTCGTCACTGTGACCCAGAACCTGATATCTGTCATAAGAAGCCCATGTATGGTATCATTAGAAAGCTCCATTTTTTAGCTTTCCAATTGTCTTTAAATATTTATTCTGCTACTATTAGAAAAAAAGTTAGAACATTTTGTTTGTGCGTGAGTTTGCCATTTTTATGGCGTTTATATCCTGAACAATTTTCAAAATAAAACATTGAAAATGGGTAGATTTACTTACCTTGCAATATGTGTCCCTCATACCATTAAAATTAAAACTAGAAATGGTGAGATCAAAACGGTGATTGATCTGACATGGAATCACCCTTATAGATTCTCTACTTGGCGGTGAAATTGTTGTCATGGAAATGTTTGCATCCTGTCCCCTTTTTACCACTCCTTTATAAAATGTTGTTTTTGAATACTGTGCACCAAACATAATACATTTAAGATCAAATAATTTTAACAATAGATTTCTTTCTTGCGGACTAAAAATAAGACAAAGGCCCGGAGTCTTGATGATGCTTATAGTATTCATCACGAAAAAATATATTTACATCATTTTTTGCGGAATATCAAAAGGTCCTAATTTTTTAAAATAAATATCTGATTTAACTTCAGGATGAAAAACGACTTGGATTCTGGAATCCCTAAAATGAAATCTATATCCCTGAGTTATTGGTAGCCTATTGGATTCCCTACTAGCCGTAGGCTTATTACTTTGTGACTCCCGGAAGGGATTACCTTAGAGGATTACTTTCGGTTCAGAGCATTGAATCTGGTAATATCTGTTTTTATGTGCGTTCCCTTTCTATGGATACTACCCGTCGAGAGAGTCAGTATATTATTTGGCCTCTTTTATGTGTTTCGGATAATATAACATTTTTTTAACCTAATATAAAATCGGACTTAGGTGTGGGAAATTTTTAGCTCGACCATTTACTGTTGCGTTTTGGTTCCGTGGTTATATGTTGTTTGTTTTATAGCCGCAGGATGAAGAAAAGAATTTATTTTTTTTACCTTGGTGGAACTTGATTTCCCTAGTGTAAAAGTGGAACGAAAGACTAAAAGATTGGGAAACCTTGTCCAGTATGCACTGGAGTATAAACATTTAGCTCTAATAACTCATGCTAGCTACACCCTTGCATTTCTAGTGGGAAATATAATTATTGAGTTCATGCAAACGCCAGAAAATTTGACAAAAACATACACCTTTGTAGATATTGATCATTTATCTATATGTATCTGGTGCATGATTAACCTACACTTTTATTTAATATGTTTTAATTTATGTCAGTCTGCATGCACTTAGCGCATACTTGGTAATAATTCGCACACCTCCGAGGCATCCTACAGCATTCTCAGCAACTGTACGTGTTCATTTCCACTCAGCCATGGCTAGAAGGATTGCCTGTTGTAACATATAAAAAATTTCCATACCATTGTTTCATCTCGCATCTCACTATGTGAACCTAGATTTAAAAGAAAAAAAAAACAAATACTCAGCACTTCAGAAAGCACTCAATCGGGCCCATTATACAGGGACGGACGAGGTTCAACCATCGTCGGACAAATGAAAGTTTGCAGCTAAATATTTTCGTATCTCTCGCAGCGTTTAAGCAAACACGGGCGAACGAAAATGGACGGAGAGCTAAACTACGGCATGGATGAAGCATGGGATCCCCAAGGAAAATTTTCTCTCGGGCAGGCCGGGGCAGCCATTCTGGTTTGAAAAAAAAGAAGCGATCTTGAGCGAAGGAGAGTTGGGATTGTAGGCGAGGGTCATGGAGAATAGGCGGCGATTAGGCGAGCAAACATTGGAAGAATGGCAAAAACGGAGGGTCGAGTCGGGAGGGTGGGTGGCGGGCTGGGGAGCGAGGGATTCGTGTTTGGAGTGATGGAGGAGGGATATGGGAGGACGTTAAAGGTGCTGAAACATGGGAGCGAAGGGAGGGGAGGAGAGATGGGGGTCTCGCAGCTACTTTAAAGGGTTTCGACCACAAAAGATTCACCCCAACATCTGGCGAAGATATGCACGTGGGCCACATTGTCTATCGTCACAATACAATCCTCTCATACTTAATGGCCTCCTCATGATTTACTTATTTCTCCACCCGCTCCCCAATCCTGACATTATAGTCTTGTTTCGCCCATTTAACTAATCGATATTTAATCCGCTTGCTCTTACTTGTGCCGATACTAATGGATCAATGGGTACTCGTACACATACAAATGTATCAATGAGTGTCTTCGTGTTTCTGTACATTATTGTAAATTAATTTCGGTGTACAAAATATGTAAGTGGGATTCGTGATTGATTTTGCTACGTGCGTTTGGAAAATATTCATCGATATTGAACCCTGATATGTAATATATGTTGTTGTCATGACGTACTACAGAGCTTTGGAAATTAAAGATAGAGGAGCCGATGACGAAAAATATCTCTATGCGGTGCCATTACAGAATAACAATAATATATAAGCCTGATATAATGCCTTTTATTTGAATATAATGGGAGAAGCAAAGACGCATCTGTCTCCAAATTTTGCCCCTAGAAATGTATATGAAGTGTTTTTGATTTTAGTAATATTGTAAGGTCTCAATAGCTGTGGATGGACCTTTGCCTATCGATGTTAATTTTCTGTGAAGAAATTATAGATAGTGTAGTATATGGAAACCTTGGTTGTCAGTAAAAACTTTATTTTGCGGAAAATTGCGTTTTAATTGATCTATCAATTCTTTTTCTCCTTGTCTCACCCGTAAGGTAATCATCACTAGGTATGCATTACTGCTGTTCATCAGTCTGAAGGTTGGTTTGACGCAGCTCACTATTCGTTTCTCTGGTCAACTAGCATTTTATATACCCACTTTAAACACCACCAACTTATCCACTTTTACATCTTTAACAGCTTGATTCATCTATTTCGTAGCGAGGTCCTCCCTAGCCTTTCTTTCCATTCAATGTTCCCTCGAATTTTGTCTTCATCTGACCATAATGATTCACGAACCGTGAAAGTAGGGATAGATATTAATTATGTTTCATAATCTAAGAAATACATCACTGTTTATATCGTGAATCCTTCATTTAAATCAAAATTTCACGTCCTACTCACAAAACCAAACATGAATTAAATAGCAATTGAAATGCAATTGTCCGTGCTCATGATTTAGAGCATCTTTCTGTACCAAATACTTCCGCGACACTTGAGGAACAGCCCATTTTACTCCTAACGATCGGTGGGATTTTTTTTTCCTGCTCGGACAACCCCTCAACCACCCAGGACTCCAAAACGATTACTTGATGAACGCGTAGGGAGAGGGAAGACGAGGCGGGGATGCACACGAAACGGTGGGCTATTGTGTGCAAACGGGCCGAGCGGTGCGATAGTCGTGTCCCGGACACCCTATTGAACCGAGCCGGGCTGCGGCTTCCATGGCATCCCTGCGGCTGCGGACGGAAATGGTGGCAGAGGCCGTTGCCTCGGAACCCCGGAGAAGGGAGACGACGGGGACACAAACGGATCAGGATGTCCCTACAGCCTCCGGGTCCATCCGAGTCACAATCGGATAACTCCTTCCATTCCACTCCCCTTTCCTTCTCCCTCCCGATCCCATCTTCTCTCTGGACCTAAATGCACCCCTCCTCCTTTAATCAAATCTTCCCACTCTGAGGCGAAAGAATCCAGCCATCCCTTACTTCCTTAACTCTCTTGGCCGAACCTTCCTTTCGTTATCTTTCTCCCTCCTCGTGACATACATAAATCTTTATCCCCCGTCGTCCTCACGGTCCCTATATCCTCTTGTTCCGCTGTTCTATGTAGACGTCGCCTCCTCTGCTTCGTTGACCATTCTACTCTACCTTGTACCCCATCACCATATTCCTCTTCCAACAACCTTCCCGTATCATTGTTTAAATAGTCGCGTCGTAATGACCAATAAAACGGTCCATTCAGCGTCTTGGTGATAGAATAGCTCGCTATTAGCGCTTTTTGCACTGCTTAATTGCGCTATCATTTTTTTACTTACATGTGGGTGGTGCACTTCTTTGACCTGTTTCCACATTTCTCAATGATGCATATTTAAAGTTCATATGGAGGTCTCAGCCGCCATGGGTATTCTCTTCTCAATACTATTCTTTGGGAATTGATAAGCCTTGATGGCATTCATTTCCAACCTCCAACCTAACGTGCAGTATCATACCTCATCGTGCTCCATTTTTCTACGCAATGTCCCTCCAAATTTTCTTATACTTTTTGGATAACTGCATGTTTTCTCAAATACCTCTTAGCATCCTCCCTCTCCCACATTTACAAAGCATTATTCGTAAATCTCTGTTTATCTCCATATGCGCTCCATCTACTATTTCTTCCACAAACCAATTTCCCTCTCTATTTTCCTTTCCCCACCGTATTTACTTTTCTTTGTCTGTATTCTCCTACTCCCTGCTTTTCTTTCCAAGTCTTATCCGAAAATACGTCTTAAAGCTTCCACTTGATGCTTATCCTCGTTTTGTACCTGCTTAGCACGTACACAATAAAATGGTTCGCTCCATTTGAGTTACCATTTGCATTACTTTTCGGTCAATTTTTATTGCAATCCTCTAATCAGGTAACTCTTTTCTCAAGGCTACCTTAGTTAGGTCTACTCTTCGTCTTATTCCATCTGTGTTAAAAGTAGTGCCGTAGGCATTTCCTCAAAATTTGTCAGATAATGAGTTCAACGCTAGGTTGATGGCAGCAGGGTTTCGGAATCAAATCAAGTAGTAGTAGAATCAGGCATTTTTAAGTCTTCAACTGGTATCGTTTTATTGTACCGCGTACCGAAACTTAATCCTATGGCTAATCCTTAGGCGAAACACAGCACTCATACCTCAGGCGGGATTCGAAATAGCAACCTTGGGGTAGTGTTGCTCATAACGAAAAAAAAAGATAGAATAATGAATATATCGATATTTTTAAAAGTATTTATATTCACATTCAATATATCGAAGTAAAAATATCGAATATTAGACATATCGAATATAACTTGTAGTAGGAATGGCCGAGTCAGTAAAAAATTAAGAATTAATAAAATTTACTCTTTACATAGCATGAAAATTTTCAGTCATGAATTCTGCAAACCAATTCACAACAACAAACATGTAAATACAACTAATTGCACGTTATAATTTCATATTTAAGGAAAAACACTTATTTTACGAGATGAAACAAAGCTTTGATGCCATGTTCTATGACATGTTCCATAAGTCCCTTGGCAGTGCAGAGACGAATACCCTTTCTTTTATATGCTTGGATGTTGTACGGCTTCTCTTCTCTGGAACTGCATTATTGATGGCAGATACAACTCTTTCCGATGGAACTAATGTCTCAAGTATCGTTAAATATTTTTTTGCAATACTGGAAAGTACTGGTGTCATGGTGCTTGTATTGGTCCAGTATTTGATTGGATCATGTGTCCGGGGAATGCATTGGGTATCCAAGTAGAGTTTTAAATCTGATGGAATATTACCTTGAGACTCTTCATTCCCCGCCTGGTTGACTCTGACCTCATGCTGCTTCCATAACGAAATATTTGGAATATGATTACCCGTACTCAGAGGTGGAATTGGAGGAGAGAGGGAACCCAAATTACGTCGCTCTTGATTGATCAGAGAGCATAAGGTTGTCATTGCTGACGCTTGACATGTGGAAACAAAGCTATAAACTCTCTTAAACCGTGGATCAAGCAATTTTGCTATGCATAGTAACTTATTTTTGTTCAAGGGGCATCAGCCTCTTTTCAATTTGTTCCTCAAGTTTTGACTTCAAGTCCAGGGCAATACGAGTTGTGGGCTTAATGTCCCGAAAAGCTCCAACAAGGCAATGCACGATGGGCAATATGATACTGCCTGTGACATAGTTATCGCCTGAAGTTTCTACAGTTGCTCCCTTAAAAGGGGTTAGTAAGGCAACAATTTCAGATACCACTTCTACGTGGGAACCTGTAAGCATCTGCGGTCCATCCCTATGATCCAGATTGGCTAATATTGCTGCCACAACACTTGATAACTTTTCAAACTTTCCCAGCATAGCATGCGTTGAGTTCCATCTAGTATTGATATCCTGAGTGAGATAAAGAACAGAGCCTTCTTTTTTTTCCCTCTTTCAGCTGCTCTTCTCTCAGTTTGTCTGCTGCGATGGTACTTTGTTTAAAATAGGTTACAATACTTTTTACTCTAACAATATTTTCAAGTCCCTGAGTTGCATTTAAACTGTCTTGGACAACCAAATTTAATATATGCGCAAAGCAATGAATGTGTTTATCATTTCTAGCATAGGTTGTTACTCCTTTGACCATGTTTGCAGCAGAGTCAGTGGTAACAGCAGCAACCTGTAGATCCCTAATTCCGAAAGACTCCAATTCTTCCCTAAAAACTGCAGCAATTGTATCACCTGTATGGCGTTCTGTAATATGGACTGCCGATAAGGTGCTGGGCACAAGTTTGTCTTGATCAATGTAATGTGCTGTGATGACGAGGAAGCTCCTTGTTGTACTTTGGATAGTGCAAATATCACATGTCAAGGACACTGATTCTGCTTCAGTTAACCTTTTCTTTACCACTTCCTTCATCAAAGAGTAACGCTGATCTATCATTATTGTTAGCTGTAACATTATATTGATACATATATATGGCAAATTAAATCAATGTGTTAGGAATTACTTCATTTATCTTTCCTTATGCATTTGAAATTCTTCATGGTCTGATTTAATGTTAATATCTATTACACTGTTAATATCAAATTAAAACATAATAGCGTACCGTCATTCTGGATGGAACCTTGTATTGTGGGCAAACCACTTTTATGAAGTGTAAGAATCCTTCCATTTCCACTGTTCGCAGAGGCATATTATCCATGCATATCATGTAAAGTAGTGAATTTGTGATCGTCGCTTCTTTAGCACCACCTTCTAACAACGATAAGAGAAGAAATATTCGTTAGTAATGACTTCAGGTATGACTATGTGGAGCCTCTCTATGATGAAATTGAGAAGAAAAATTAGTTTGTAAAGGTCCACTAATGAGATTTATTGCTACAACCCGGGTTTCGTACACTTAGTAACTTCTTCAGGTACATTAATCAAGTCAAGTCAAAAAAGGCAGCCGTTCGCTGCCTCCGTTCCCAGCCGAAGGCTGTTGCCAGAGTGGTGATGATTTTTCAGGTGCAGAGTAAAATTATGTGCAGAATGATTTATGCCGTATTAGATTTACCAGATGGACAAGGAAAGTGGAAGGACAGGGGAAGCGGGTGATGGTTGGAATGTGTTGTGAAGTGATATTACGGAGGATGGGATTTTGATGGGGTTCTGTGTCCACCCCTCCCCCTCTGCTGCCTCCTACCCATAACACCACACTTCAACTCCCGTCCCTTCCCCCTCGCTTCCCCTCTATCCCATAAACACCTGGATTTGTATACATGAGGTTGCAAATATGATTAATGTACCCGAAGATGCCACTGAGTGTTCGAAACACGGGTCGCAATAATGAATCTTATTATTGGACCATTAGAAAGGGTATTTTTTATTCTCAATTTCAGAATATTTCAGAATAGGGGACGGCAGAATAAACGAATGTTGCCGGATTCAAGTTTTGCAAAGATCAAAAATTATGAGAATGATTTTACCATAATATAGAGCTCGTTGCTGCATGAACTCTGTGAATGATGGCTGGTATGAACCTGAAGACGCCCTACTGGCACTTCGAGGAGTTTCGGGAGAGGGCACGGGAGTTATTTCCGAGTTTTTCTCTGAATAATCATCAAACTCGTGGATGCAGCCACCATGCTACAGACGGGTTCAGGTTCCTCCTTTTGGGCAAACATATGAATGTGATAGCGAGTATATTGTTATGCACAAATTCCATGCATCTTTATTTCAAAATAAAGATTTGGTACGCTATTACTAACCTCTCCTCGTCCTTGTGGAGACTACTATCTGCTTTTTCTTCTCCGTTTTTTGTACATTCTCTGTATGCATTGTAATGTTTATTCTTTAAATGAGCAAAAAGATTTGTTGTTGTTCCAGATGACTTGTATTCTTTGAAGCACAAATCACATTTTACTAAATGCCCCTTTCCTTACTTCGATTTTTGAAAATACTTCCGAACTTTACTCATTGTTCACTTCCAACTTTCCCCTGCTTCGTATTCACAGAAATAATTTGGAATATACCAGCTGGAGCCAAGACGCACAGAAAGCACGATACGCGATTTAACTCGTCTCTCGATCAATCGTCTGCAATCATCAGACCATGGACAGAAAGACTACCGTGCTGATACAAAGTTGAACACATCTCATATTCATTATGAATGACAAAATAAACCTGGTATTTCCACAGTTATATATCTCGCACTACAACGACCATGGTTTCGACGATTAAAGCCATCATAAGGTACAAATTACACAAATGCTGTCACAGTTGAGGTTGGTGGGGGGGAGGAGGAAAGGAAGGTGGTGGCGTGGGGGGAGGGAGAGGGGAGATAGATGGGGGGGGGGTGGAAGTAAATGCTTCCGTGCAATTACCAGTGGCTGGTGGGAAAAAATCAGCGGTTGAAGATAGTGGAACACAGAGGTATGGAGGTGGGGGGCTAATGGAACAGAGAGAGGTTGAGGAGGGGGGAGCGGGAGGCATACAAAAGGTCGTTTACAATGTTGCAATCAGCGTGCACACATTTTAGGATTTCCACTTGTTCTAGAGCATCTAGCCAGGGGACTTTCATTTCAAAATGTAACAAGTCCGGGGAAAAATCACTTTTATGACCATTGTCCAAAAGATGCTGGGCAAATTTCGAGTTTATATGTTTGAAACATGCAATGTGCTCTTTCACCCTCTCCTGGAACTTCCTTCTCGTTTGGCCAATATAAATTGCTGAGTACTCACACTTAAGTTGGTGCACACCACTCCTTTCCAACTTCGGAATAAAGTCTTTGGATTAGGAAAATAGATTTTTAAGGGAAAAATTATTGTAAAAGGCGGGTCTGATGCTATGTTTAGGGAAAACCTTGGTCTGGTTTTTTGGTCTTCCAAAAGTGCACAAACAGTGTGTCCCTATTAGACAAGTGGTTTCAAATGTGTCAGCCCCAATCATCGCCTGGCTAGGAGACTCAACGAAGTATACAAGCATCATTCCCATTTCTCTCCAAAATATAACAGCTAAATATGTAGCCACGAAGATATTCATTTGCTTTTTCGCGAAAGTATTCGATATGAATATTTTTTCAATATTCATTACGATATGTTTGCCTAAAAATTTTATTCGATAATTTCAATGTTTTGCCGAAAAAATATCGAACATTCGATACATCGATATTTTTTGAACATCCCTACCTTGGGGTTGCTTATCAGCTGTGCTACCGATCGGACTACCCCGAACGGCTTTTAACGGATGTGAATCTTGTTTGGACCTCAATGTTTATGTCATCGCGGTGTGATTTTATGAGTATCAGATAATCTTTTGGAATTTCTGGTGACTCAGAGCTAGGAACCTCCCCTACCATTTATAAATATAGTTTGGCTGGCACAAACATTACAGGGGAGGGGGGGCTTCGTCGAAACAGCCTTAGGATTAATTCACGGATTGTAAACTAGCCGTTAATACATTAGCAGAGTTACCCGCTGAAATACGCAATAGCAGAATTTTCACGGTGAAAAAACTCTCCTTGACAGGGACTCGAACTCGAAACCCCCTGATTCGCTGATTTTGAAAATTAGTTGATAATTGAATGGTGGAGACCGCTTTGGATGATTAATTTGAGAGTGTTAATGCCAATGCAAACATCCAAGTTACGTAATCATATTTATGACTTTGTTGTGGACTGAATTTCTTCGGTTGGTAATGAAAAAATATTTATATCCATCCTTCAGTAATTGGTTCAATCCAGAGTAGGTTTCTGTTTGCGAATTTTAAGTGATCAGCAAACCTCTATGGCTCCACATACGAGAGTCAGCATGAACTCAACTATCCTATTCGCTCGGAAACTTAGGTTTTGAGCATGTTCTGGGGCATTGGGGAAGACCCGAAAGCTTCGAATCCCATTACACAAGCCTTTAAATACCTACCTCTTTCAGAGAAGTCGCCTAAGTTTCTGAGGCGTGTCAGAGGCATGTGACTTAAGTGTTTGGATCTCGTCGAGAGAACCGTGTAAAAGTATCGGTGAGAAGTGGGACACTTGTGAGCTGACTTCAAATCCTAAACGGTTATGGAGTTGTGGCGCATTCCGGAAGGTGCGCCTCTCGGAGCATGCAGAAAAACCGTTAGGGATTTTTTAGACAGTTATAAAAAATATTTGACTATTTCTAACCTCACGCGAAGTATTTTCGTTTAATTTTCCCAAACTTTAATGAATCCACTTATTATCGAATTTTTATACTGCTCCCAATATTTCTCGAATTTGTGGCGAAGGTAATATCTAGCTTACAGAATGTGAATTGTAATCGTGGTACGTGGCTGAAATAATATAAGTTCTGTAAACATGCCGTCTGGCGTCTTTATCCTCGGCCCTCCTAGTAATTTTAATCTGTGTCCGAACTATATTTTTATCAGTACAGGAAAAAAAAGGCTTTTATAGTGAGAATGCAATTTTCATGATCCTTTTTCAGTATTTATATTTTATATTTATCGTAATAATTCACAAAGGCTTTCTGCCATTGAAATAGTTTAGTTGTTGAATATTTAAAGCCAAAACTATAGCGGAACATATATTTATAAAGCTTTTTGGGTCACAAAAGTTACTACTGAGTTTTCAACTATTCTGTTGTACACCACGATAACGCTGCATTAAGTGAAATATCGGTGAAAGGTAGAAAGACAGTAAGCAGTTTAAAATCTCTTTCGGGTAATTTTGGATCATATAGCCATTATGGGTGAAGTAGCTTTCTTTAGGGCATGTATGAGTTTTATTTTAGTTTCGGAAAGCTTCTTTATCCGTTAGAGCTGGAAATATTAAAAGTGTGATTGGGCTGCGTTGCTGCATACACCACTCCTTCTCACCCGAATAATGAAAGAAAGAACAGTTTAGACTGTAATACTGCAAATCAAATGAGTATCTGGGTTGCAGAGTTTCGGCGGAAGCTTAAATTTGCGCTTTCCGCTCTTCGTTAACCGGATCACGCAAACCCTTAGGTTAGACTGTACGTAACGGTTAGAAATATTTGCATTTTTTCCTTGTGCATTTTTAAAGCCTTGGCAGACTTTCAATACAAGCCCCCATTTTGCTGAGATAACGTATTTTCTGGAAATGCTACAACTATTTGGTGAGATTGGAAACAATTTGCTTCCAGGGAAGTTGATTTCGAATAGGCATTCATATATTGCGTAATTGACTTCAATCTAAACGATCTTTGACCAATAAATCCCATATCTTCTGTGGATGGTTATTGACCACTTTTTTAATGTCTTGGTTAAAACGTTGGCAAGAAAAGGAAGTTGAATTTTTTAAAAAAAGACGACCAAACCTCCATAAATTAACCAAGACATATCTTCTGTGCCATTTCTACCAATTTTACTTTCATAATTTTGCCATTTGAATTAATATATACCACTCGATTTATTGGATTTTTTTATCCATCCATTATACAATGGATTTAGATTTTAACGTTTAGTTTTTCATGGATAGCACCTGTGACTGTCGAACTGAGTGGAAATTCAGTATGAATTACAGTCTTTTATGCTGAAACCGTATATGCTATGAATGCATAAACTGCGTCACTGTCTTTTCCATAAAATCAGTCCTAAAAATGAACTTATTCCTGTGTGCCTTTTATGTCAATTGTATGAAAAATTGAGTATTTACAATAGTTTGAGTAGCAAATATTGGTTGTATTGATGCCATTTCGTGGAGCTAGACATTTTTATTGACACTGTATTTTTCAGAAAGGGCAGTATAACAATAAACGAAAATTTTCCTTTCAACCTCTTATAATAAAATTCTACCTAGTAGCCTGAAGCATTTTCATAATTTTTCCGCTTTGCCGCAAATTTAATTCTTGGGGAGACGCCGGTGTTTCATCGCAGGGCGTACATCACCGGTTGCTCCGGTTTTATGGAAATAGTTCTCTCTCTCATTAGGTGCTTTATAAAACCAGGTTTTCAAAAGGCTTTATCAAGAGTGGAAACAGTTTCATGAAATCAGCACTTTCACCAATGATTTTGCAAAAACATTTATAGACAAATTTACTGTGTTTAGTTGGCATAAAAAGGGAAATCCAATGCTTATATCGTCTCAGTTCTATTTTTACCACTCTTTAATTTGTTTCGTGTAGTAATTTTCTAGTTTGTGATTCAATTTCGCGCTTATCCGATCTTGTAAAGTTTCATCCACATTGGATTGAAGCATTGGATTTTAGTTCGTCTAGAGTGACTAAATTTATTTGGCTGTTCTTCGTTATTTTTTTATACCACCCATTTTTTGACTGTCGGTAGCTGGTAATTAAAGGCGAATTAAAAATATTTTATGGTGCTATTTTTAAACTCCAGAAAAGGTCGGTAATTTTCTTTGGCCTAGAGGTATTTTTATTTGATAGGAAAAAATACTGGTGGCCATAATTGATTTCGTGTAATATCACTGATGTAATCAGTTTTAACAATCTGTGCACGGCCATTTTCTGAAAAGTGAGCCACATTACTTACTATTTTATCTGACTGTGCCTCTACAACGTAAGTACAGTGTTCATCTGTGACAATTCTTGCTGAAATTGCTTCCTTCTTTATGGTAACTTTGGCTTCCACTCTAGAATTTAAGATATGAAAGGAGTAGAATATATTTCTCGAATATTATTCAAGATATCGTAGAATATTTTATGCGAATAAGACTTTACGAATCACTCCGTTCAGTTGTCATATCTTGAAGAAAACCTGTGATATTTAGAAAGTACTATCTTTAGAGTCTGTCTGAAAATTAAATTAACCAAGTCCTTTCACCATGTGTATCTTGTCACAATTTCCCTTTAAATTAATTTAATCATTGATTTAAAGGGACAAATTTATAGTCCACACTTCGGATATGTTGGCCCGATGGAGGCAGTTGTCGAAGGACAAGTGAAAGTGAGGAACTGGAATGAAAGGCCTCGCATGCGGTATATGGAGCAAGTAGTGAAGTTTGTGAAAGAGGAGAAATATGCAAACACGAAGAGTTAGCTGTTGTGAGAGTAGAGTGGAGAGCTGCGTCAAACCAATATTAGGATTGTTGACACATGATGATGTGGAGAAAATTAAACTCCAGCGTTGGGAAGCGAGTCTCTAGAATTCATGCACTATCGTGGTTAAATTTTGCGTTTCGTGTGGAGATATAAGTCCAAAGATGCATCTAGAGAGTAGCTTATATGCCTCTTTATTGAATGCATAGGATCCTTCATTTGCGAAGTAAATAAAAAGTTTAAGTGTTGAAAATATATCTCTTTACCACGCAACGGTTACGATATATAGGTTTCTGTACCTTAGCTACTCTTTGTGGGGGTGAAAACTAATGAATACTTAGTGTAAAATTGTTACGTTGTGTTTAGTAAGTAGTATTTTCATTTGAATGTGAAAGGGCTATTTTGAAATCAAATTATATTGGTTCTCCAAAATGGCTGCGTGACCTTCGTTTTGCGTAATGCAATCCTATCCGTAGTCGGAAAGATGTAGTCGAAAGTCGTAGTCGAAAGATACGGAATTTTCTATGTAAAGATAAAGTTGAGGAAAATGGATTTTATTACAGCTTTAGTCTTGTCACAAATGAGAAGTTTAGATTTAGAAACTACGGTTTGTGACACTTCTATTCACCACTGCGGTCTTATTACCCTTGATCTGGAAATGATTACTTATTATCATCTTCCGTTTGGGAGGGATAGAATTATTTTTATTGGAAGCGTTCTCAGAATACCCGTTTTGGTGATAAGAAGTCAGGGCTCTGGTTAGAAGTGAGTTCGTTCGGGAACGGAATGAGTGTAGCCGGCTCAGGCATTTACCCTCTCTCGGCGCAGTATGCCAAGACGTCACGCAGCTTAACGTCTCAAGCTAAGGGGCATCGTACTGCACTTGACGTGTTTTCCTTCTCGTACGCTACGGGAAGGATGGGCCGATCCCCGGAAGAGTTACCTCCTCCTTCAAAATTTTAAATCCGGACCGTCGCTTACAAAATTCCCCGATAGGATTTTTTAATAAAGATTCACCGTTAAGAGACGGTCTAAAATCATTCCAATTAATTCGTTGTCATCTCAACCAAACTTTGAGCAAGGAGGGGAACTTGATATCGAAGTTAGTTTTAGCTCATATCTGGAGAATGTCATTTCTTGCGGAATTTAAATAAAACGTTTTAAGGACGGGAAAAGCTAATTACTTTACAGATCCGTATATCCTTGAACAATTGCACTTTAGGTTATCTCTATGTGACTCCAATGTGAAAGAATACCGTATATCCTGGCCTCGAACAGTTTTTTATTCAAAAGAAAGCTGCCAAATCTGTCATGAAATATGGTTTTTACTCTGATTTTATTTCATTTGCATTTAGGTTAATTACCTATCGAGGATGAATTTGTAAAGTAAATAAACAAAGTCGAATCGAAACCTAGTCGACTTGTGGTTAAAACTGAGGAATATGCTATTATACCTTGGTGAGACGGACAATGAGAAATAAAATTAAAAGTTTAAGAATGTCTACCATTTACTGTAAAATTATTTCCTATCGTATTCTGTTTTTAATGGTTTCACACCTGTTTGTCTATCTAATGTAAAACGTTTTTCTAATAATGTCTAACAATGTACAAGTTCTCTCCACTTGAACGTTCTTTTGTTGAACAGTGGTTTACGATATTCTTATATCAGATGCTCAGGCTGCTGAAAGTTCCTGTATAACATATCCTCTATCGGATAAATAAACGGCTCGTGTTTGCATTCTTTGCAGATAGATTAGATTGGGTCCAGAGTTAAGTTTTATTATGCTCGTTTTGCAATGAGATATCTTACCAAACTCTTATGAGACATAATCGGCAATATTTTGACAAAAAAGTCGATGATGACCGTCGCTGCGAAGGGCTATAAATGGAATTGGTAGCGCCACTGCTTCAAAGGAAAAAAAAATATCAGCAAAAGAGTCGTGGGACTTGCTCTGTAAAGATCTGATTGAAAGTATTGAGGGCGGACCTCCCGCACGAGACAAAGAAAATTGGAGACCTTCCGCGAAGATGATACGAAAAGTTCGAAAAGTTTACGACAGCCTCTATTTCTCCGAGCACGGCTTCTCTGTCTAATGAGCTAGTATTTATTTTGGTTGACTCTGGGGGGAGGGAGGATAAAGAGCTCGTTTTAGAATCGGCGGCAGGCGCACGAACGGACGGTTCCCGCATCAGCGAGGAGAGGGGAGGGAAGAAGAGGGGAGCGCGCAATGGGTTAAGGGGAGGAAATAAAATGGAAGGAATTGTCGGGGTTGGCAGGGGACGCGGGAGCGGACAGACCTGCGGCGACACGAGTCACCTCGCGCCAAAACCTCTTCCCTCCACCTCCCCGTTTCTTTCCTGAGCTCTGCTCCCCGTCACCATCCACCCCCGGACCTTTCCCCCCGTCCCATAGTCTCTCCCACCCCATGACCGTCTTATTTATCCCTTATCTCCCGACCTGCTGCCCCAACTCTTCTTTTCTGCACTTCTCCTCCGGCGGTCTACTGCCCCCCACCCCGTCTATCTCCGTCTTCTCCCGTCTCACACTTGCAGTTAACCTCATTCATTCCCCGTCAGGGTCTGCTCATTAAAACAGGAGTGTGCCTTGTGTGGCTTAGCTTACGGGCCGAAGGCTTTATGCTCCGCCACGGCTTAAACCTTCCCCGCTCCCCTTACTCCCAGTTGATTCTACACTCCTCCTCCTCCCCCCCCCCTCGCCTCCTCGGCCAAACTAACTCCTACTTTCCATTGCCACCCTCTCCTCCTTCTCCCTTTCTCCTACTCCTTTTTCCTCCACCCCTCATTTCATTATCCGCCCTTCTTCACCTTTGTCCTCCGCCCAGAAATTCTCATTTCCCGTTTCTCCACGACCTCCTCTTAAACCTCCCTCAACTTTCTTGTTTCTTTCGCTCCTCTCTCTCTGCCTCCCACACCGTCGCTCTCCCGCCTGGTTGGATTTCACGAATGGCTACCTGCACTCCACGCTTCCTCCCCGTTTAACCCCTCGCCTTCGACCTTGGCGTTCAAGTCCCGTGCCAATGACTGATATCGATGCTATCACTGCGATTTGAGTCGTTCGTGCGAGTGTGAATTGGTATTTATCTGAGTTTCCCATTTCGCGTATAACATTTTTCATATTACCTCAGTTTACACGGTAGCTAACTGATAAAAATTCCTAGTTGTGTTTAGAAATAAATATTTGTTTGTTTTTATCACCGTGCCTCTTTATAGTGTAACTTTAGCTCAGACTTATTTTAATAGAAATGTGTGCATTTAGAGTTAATTATTCATTTATATTACAGTGAGTTTAGTGTGGTGAGGTCTTACGGCTTAGTATATTAATATAGCACTCGGAAATGTCCATAGCCTTGATCAATAATACCTTTCGTATTAGAAAGAGCTGAAAAGAAATTAATAGTAATTTACGAGAATTTAACCCACACCACGGATCAACTCAACGCAATTCCACTACCACTCAATTGCACTAAGCCCTCGCACTAGTATAAAATGTCAAAAACAGAGCTAGAGGCCGTGCAATGACCCTATAAATGTTTTTCAAGTCGCAAAACAAATATTTTTCCTCGTATTCGACCGTACGCTTTGTCCCTAGCAATCTCACGAATGTTTTAATATGCATATGCCTACATTTTCAGTGATGTTTTTCCATGCGTGAGTGTACCGGAATACACGGGTGCACCTACGTTTTTGCCTGCACGTGTATGAACTCGTGCAAACCTTTTTTTTGTTTCAGCGACTGTCCGTTTCATTCTTCAGGCTTTATGCGTTCTTAGCGGGTAGTTAACGATTTTGTTTCGCGCACGGTTTTTCGCCCGTACCCTCAACCTCCATATCTCCTTTTTTTACCTCCAAACCCATTCTATTCTCTCTCTCTCTCTCATTCCCGACCACCTCTTTAGCTCCACTTCCTCCCCCCGGAATCCCTTTCCCCCTCATCCCGCTCCCCCCATTTCCAATCCCAACATCGGCCACCCCCTCCTTCTACTTCCCCATCCACCCCTCACTTCCCCTTCCGACCTTGTATTCTGAATCCGTTCTGTCCGAATCGGGGTTGCCAAGTAGTAGTCTCGCGATTTTTATTCCTTCCGGTTTAATTTTTTTCCCCTCTCCCCACTTCTCCTCCCGCTTGCTTAATTTTTTCGAGCTGGATGGCGGCTGAGAAGGAGTGGGGAAGGACGTTTGGGTTTGGAGAAGAAGAGAGAGGGAAAGAGTGGAAGGGGGGACGAGGGCGTTGGGAAGGTCGAGAGGGAGGGGTGGGGCACGGCGAGATTGAGTTCTCAATCTGAAACATGCGGTGAAATGAGTTTTGCGTTTGTGCGCCGAGTTTTTTGCAGTCACTCCTTACCTCTGGGCACGTCTAAATGGGAACGCGCGCCGGGAATTTTGTCGAGGCTTTTCACGGATTTTTTTCTGCTGGCTTCCCAACCTCCTTCCTCCATCTCCTCTAGCGTTCCCGGTCCCTCCGGGAGAGAAAAGAAAATTGCAATCGATAATTTCTGTGAAGAATTCCGAATTAAAGTCACTTGGTGGCACTCAGAGGGGTAACAGCCAATGCTACCGAGAGTGCAGGAGACAGGTGGTACGTACGTAGTTTACGTGGACGAATTTTGTTTGCTGTCAAACTAAGTCCTGACCAAATTGTCGGCAGAAATCCTCCGTCAAGATGAAGTCATCAAGTTGGGAGAATATACATCACTGACGAAACTGTGATAAGCGAAGGATATAGCTTGTTGGAGGAGAAATGCGAATAAAAATGTTCTTTTACCATGGCGAGATCCAATGGTAGGGTGGGAGTGGTTAATTAGCATGTAGTATTTATGTTTTGGCTGATATTAGTTTTACTTAGCTAGAATTGAGTGATATAATTAAACAATGCCGCGTTCCAACTTAATTAACATATTTTCGTGACTAGTTACAATTTTATAGTTTCATGGATACTGGCATCTTTTACAGTACAGTCCTACGCTATTAACTTTCAGTTTGATCGTATCCAAGGTTAAGTTATCTCATAAGAAAAATAATACTGTTTTGTTAAAAATTTTCCCGAGGAGTCATTATGCGTTCATTTATCAGCTTACAGCTGAATATAAAACCATATAAAGGGATGGAGCCATTCGGGAGTATTTCATAAAAATCGGGAATCCGTTAAAATAATAAGATTCCACTGTAAAGTTACGCAAATACATACATATTATTTCTTTACATATACGTTTATCTCCATGACTGTGTGATTGGAAAGCCAGAAGAAAAAAAAATAAATATCTAGCGATGAAAGCGCATTTAAGTATTCTACAATTTTTCCTCCAGCTTCTGAAAATCTGTGTCGTAGAAAATTGAACTCTCAACTGTCTGCAGTTCGTTTGCTAATTCCGTGCATTTCAGAAGTGACATTAGCTAGCAATCCACAGGGACTGGCCTCATTCTGGCGGTGAAGATATTTTTGCAAATTTACTCTTTAGTTTTGTACGTGAAATTAAAACGAAGAATAAAATACTCAAAACCTTTTATTGGCATTTCCCATTCCCCAATGCTTTAAATTCTTGTAGAAGCAATTTTGTGTTGAAGGGCTCATGGGGCAGAGATTTAGTCAGAAATATATTCATTTATATTTTATTCAAGAGATTTGAATAAAACTCTCATCGCATTATCTGATTTCAAATGATAATCTCGAGAGTGGTTATATTAAGTTTCTTTCGTATCTCAACGATCTTTTGTGAATAAACTGGTGAAGAACGTAGCTTTATTTTTAAAATAGTTGGTATACGAAATATGACCGTCGAACTTTTCAGTTTTCAAATAATTTGATTTCTCAAGGCATCTTTTCCTTGTGTATGAGTATCAATTTACAATACAATAATACTATAATACATAATTTGCACAGAAATCTTGGATTTGGGGATTAGTATTGTCCTGAATGAGATATAGGAGCAAATGAAATATTTCTTTTTGTAATAATGTAAGTTGACGTTAATTGTTCTTGATTTATTATTAATTGGTACGAAGCACTCCATAAAGTTAATAAATACGTATGGCAATGTTTTACTATCATTGTGCCAGTGTTTTATATTTTAACTTACCCTTGTAAGTTAAAATAGAAAATGGTATATGCTGACTGGAGAAATTGGCTACAGTTCGTGTAGAAGCGTGAGGTATTGATGTAGAAAATGCCTGATAATATTAAAGCACGTTATCCGGTCCTGACGTAAAGTGTAATACTGTGGTGACTATTAAGTGCCCTCCTCTAATGTTAGTTGTGGATTATGCCTTCTTCGTGTGAATAATTTGAATGCTCTTGGGTTATTTAAACGATGTCCATTAAGGTACAATCTTCGAGGAGAAAATAAATCCATGAGTCATATATTTGTTCATATTTATTTTTGAAAATTGCAATTAGTGAATTACGCTTCGGGCGTGGGTATTACATTCATAGGGTATGATAGGGTTAGTTCCGGTACACTAAGTGAAATATAATGCGGAAATTTTTTCTCGTAACTGTATCTAGCTATTTTTTTCTTGCATTAATTCTCCTTTTAGTTACGCGATTTTTTCTCGTCTAGTGATGATTCGCTCCCTGCCGGAGACATTTTAGCGGGTTTCATCTATGTTTATGCAATAAATGTTTCTACAGCCACTCTTAATCCATCTATCTAACGTCCAGCTACAATTCCATAGAACATGTATCCATATCTCAGTTTGTAGTGTATGTATACCAGTCTATATATATGCTGTGGATTCAGTTAAATGATCCATGTAGATTACTGAACCGTTCAGTGAATAAAAGTCCATCTAGCCCATCAGAAAGTCTCCGTAAAAAAAGAAAAAAGTAAGGATGGATTGGGTTACGAAGAAAAGTGGAGTGAAACCAGGCGCCGGAATTAGCTTTTTCGTTACAAAAGACGACAAGGAGTCCATGGTTTTCCGGATGATCATCGAATGGATAGGGAAATAATATTCCCATTTCTTCACACGGGTGTGAGACTCGGCGTCAGAAATAGCCTACCCTAAGTAAAATACGCCAAAAGGTCCACTCCTCTTTCATCTTACCATCGCATGTAATAGCGTATGCTAGACCTTTAGACGTTTTATTTGTTTAAATAGTGTATTCAGTGAAAATAATTTAACTCCATTGAAACTGTTGAGGCATTCAAGTTCTGGTCTCATCTGAAAATACGAGATGTGAACCTGTGGTTGAAGTAGGTTTTCAGTTACACCAACTTCTAAGGTAAAATTTTAGCCTAACTTCATCCAATGGCCTCTGCGTTTATTTTGGAATTCGGGATTCATATGTGAAATATAAAGATCTGTATAGAATACATCTCTCCCAAAATATCACCGAAATACAACAGATGATATTTTTGTTGCTTCGTAGCGAACGACATTTGGATACATTTAGTTCCATTTCATAAAATAAGCTGCATAAAATATTCACTTCATTGCGGAAGTGAGGGAAAGAAAATCAAATTCTTAGACTTGACGAATACCTTAGTTGAAAGCAAACTCGGCGTAGCATTTTTTAGGAAATTGACTTATGCGGATGCAGTAATCCCGGCGGAGTCGTGTCACCACCACTATGACAAAGTTTCTGCTTTCCACTTAATGCTGTAATGCCTAGTTAATGTACCAATCTCACATAATAATTTTAACATTGAATTATCTACTGTATTCTGTATAGATGAAAATAATTGCTATGATAAAATTTTGATTTCATTGTTAGGTACTTGACGGAATATAAAATGCAGGCAGTTTCTTTTACATACCTCTTCGTTGCTATCTTCCTTGCCTTTCCTGCTTAATCGCGTAGGTAAGTCACCTTTTATGGGGAAGTTAACTTATTAAATTTTGAAAGTGTTACTTAGGACAAGGTTAAATATTCATTTAAAACCTTTCAAGTGGGGAAGAGTTTGCAACTCCAAAGATAAGTATGAGCCTATGGACAGCCCCCTGCATCTTCCTATGCCGTCAATAGAAAATATTTGGCCCCTTAATGTCCGTTTACTTCCAGTACTGGCCGTCGAGCGCTAGTGGTACTTTCGTCCTACTTTTACAAGGGACCTTATGGGAAGGTCTCCTATTTATCTGCCGAGAAACGTATTAAGTGTGATTTATGTTTTAATTCCTGCTCTCATCGAAGAAAAACCATTATTGCTGAAGCAAGCACCTGAATATTTACCGAATTTAGGAATCTTTTGTCCTGTCAGTGCATACTTACCAACATAACTTTACACAAATCAAGTACAATTTCTTTCCATCAAACATGTTAAATACATAAAGCTATAGTATTCCACACCGTGACGCGTGTGACATTCTCAAATATTTTTCCATGATGAGACCGAAAGGGAATTACCAACTCCATGATACGTATAATCAACTATTGGCAACGTAACTTTGTGATGCACACTAATCGCGATGATAAAATTTGCCTAGTAATTTTCTACTTCTCTTCGATATCGCTTTCTTAAGTCTAATGTTTTGGAATCTTGATTACCTCTCACAATGATATTGTAACCCGTCAGGCCAGTAACAAGAAAAAATGAATAAAATAACAAAGTGTTTTTCCCCTAGTAACCTCTTTATTACGATTATGGCTCAGCAAAACCACATCAAACAATTTCCCTCTTGCTGTATAAAAATTACAATCAAAATCCCACCACTCGTAGTCAGTGAAACATTATTTCCTGGGAGATAACCTTAGAGTTTCTTTGTGGATTTCCTCTCGAGGGACTGAATATTGGATAGCAGAATTGAATAAATATTAGTAAATCAAGCACTTTGTACATTGATTCTCACAAAAATTTACGTCATAGAAAATTTGGACATTTTTTTCTTCATTGAATACTCTATGTTAGCCTCAAAATTACGTGTTTGCAAATTGCCTCATTCGCATGCTAACATAATAATCGATTATGAATGCCATAACTTCTTCACAATGTTTTGAGCAAGAAAATAACGAATGAGTTTTGGAGGGTATCACTTATAGCAAGTTCAAAATCATTTACTTTCATACAACGTAAAATTAAAACGTGTTCCGCAGAAAGTATGAAACGAAATAAATTTAAATTTTGGTGCAAAAGAGCGCCTTTAGTTTTTAGCTCAAATAATTTACCCACTGGTTGCACCGAATTTGCCAGTGGATTTATAAATTACGAGCGGCAAACTGCACAACGTGAATACTTAAACATTTGCTTTGAAACATAATGGCTTGCGTCATAAATTACACATTGAACGACTTTAGGGAGCGCTTAGTTAATGATATCAATAAGGTGGTAAAAAGTAAGCTTCGTCTATTTGACGCAATACTGTACAGGGAAATTCTATGCCCAAACGATAAAGAATATTTAAATGATGACCTACAAGCAATTGAAAATTGGTGTGAAACATGGCAGTTTGAATTAAACTTTAAAAAATGTCTTGTAATGAATTTTTGGTAAAAGAATAGCTCTCCTCCTAGCACTTACATAAATAAGTAATATTGAATTAACAAACGTGGAATCCATTAAATATCTTGGAATAAGACTAACACATGATTTTTCCTGGGGTAAACACATACGTGAAATAATGGGTCAAGCGAATCGTAAACTGGGATTCGTCAAAAGAGTACTGGGTAAATGTGACGATCATGTACGAGAAATCAGCTACTTTCCCCTTGTTAGACCTGATTTGGAATGTGCTTCCAGTGTATGGGATCCCTACGAAATCGGTCTAAATAATGAACTTGAACGTGTGCAGCGAAGATCGGCAAGATTTGTAAGGGGCCGGTATGATAACCTTATTAGCGTATCCAATCTATTAAATGAACTAAATTGGGAATCATTGTCAGATCGCAGGTTGAAATTTAGATTTAATCTCTTAAACAAATTCCAAGACCATATTTTCAGTGATGATGTTAAAAATATTTTACGAACCCCAACTTACTATGGTAGACTGGACCATAATTACAAAATTAGAGAAATTGATTGCCGAACTGACAGATTCAAAATGTCCTTTTTTCCTCGTACAATTACGAAAATCTCTATCTAGGAAATCTAGGAAAAAATATCTTCTAACATATGAATAACGTTAAATATATCCAGTACGAGTGTAGCAATGGATAACATTGGTAGCTGCATGTTGGTATAAGGACTTGAAGCTTACGCAACTAACAGCATGTTTTTGCATGTTTGCTTAGCTATTTTTATCTTTTTTTAAATAGTGTAGTTTAGAACAGTATATAAATACTAATGTTTTTTTTATGCATGATATGTAATACATGTTTGGTGGGAATTCACCCCCTGCCACAAACATTTATGGTGGCTTGCAGGGTATTTTGTAGATGTTGATGTAGTCATGTTCAATGATGACAGCTTCGACATCTCTTTACCCGTTTCCAGCCGCAGCCCTCAGTTTTTCCTTGAGAGATTTCCTCAAGTCTTCTTTTTTTTACCTATTTCTTTGATTTCATGCAGTATAATCAAGGGCTCCGAAGGCTTATCCTGAAATATTGTGTAATTGTCTGTTTTGGGGGGCTTAATAAAGCTGTACATATACACTGTCTCTCCCGTCTACTACCATCTTCCGCAATATTTCCATTAACTTTTCCCACCTCACTCTGTCGAACGCCTTTTCGAAATCCACGAAGCACGCGAATACACCCAGATTGTATTCTAGTTTCCTTTCCATTAGTACTCTCATCACTGCAATCGCTTCCCGAGTGGCCCTCACTTTCCGAAATCCAAACTGTTCCTAGCCTATGAATTCGTTTGCTCTCTTTTCCATTCTTCTATTGATGATTGTAAGCACTACATCAGCCGCATGATGAATCAAACCTATCGTTCTATAGTTTTCACATTCTTCTAGTCTTCACCCTTTTTTTCGGTTTAGGTATCAGCACGGTTTTTACAAAATCCTCCGGTCAAGTGCCCTCCTCGTATATTCTAGGAACGAGTTCATAAAATCTCTCCCTTCCCTGCTTTCCTACGTTTTTCAGAAACACAGCTGGGATGTTATCTATTCCCACCGCTTTGCCCACCTTCATTTCTCGCAATGCTTTCTCTATCTCACTATTCAGTATTCCAGGGCCCACGTCATCCTGATCTACGTCCTTTTCCTCTTCTCACTGTAAAAAGTTGATCTGATTTTCAGTGCGATCTGAATTTAAGCGCTGTCTGGTTGTAAGGCAGGAACACGGATTTAAGGTACGGAAGAGGCAGGAACATGGATTGTTGGTACAGGAGCAGTTGAGCAGGAAGCAGAGGAAGCAGGATTCTGGATGGTCTGATTTTCAGCCGTTCACCTGCCTTATTTTTAGACAAGATATTACTGCTGAATTTCAACATACCCTGTCTTAAAATTGTTGCATCTGAAATTCAGATCGCTTTTGTACCTTAAAATCAGATCTACTTTTTACAGTGCTATATCCTAGTTCCTAAGCCTATTTTCGCTATCGTACAGTTCCTCAACACATTTCCTCCATCGAAACTGGATCTCCTCTGGTTCATTTGCAAAATTTACCCTTCTGTCTTTGATGCACGGGACCGATTTCTCTTTCCTCATGCCCGATAACATTACTCGCAGCTTCTGTTCCTCACTGAGGCGGCTGTGAGAAGGCGTCTGGCACCAGTCCTATCAAGTGATGGTGTCATGTTAAAAACACTATTGTGGCAGGCAACGAGAAACCCCTTTAATTAAATTCTCCCAAGAACACAATATTTCCTTTTTTCTGGCCTGACCGGTTTCAATATCATTGTAAGAGGTAATCAAGATTCCAAAACATTAGACTTAAGAAAGCGATATCGAAGAGAAGTAGAAAATTACTGCGCAAATTTTATCATCGCGATTAGTGTGCATCACAAAGTTACGTTGCCGATAGTTGATTATACGTATCATGGAGTTGGTAATTCCCTTTCGGTCTCATCATGGAAAAACATTTGAGAATGTCACACGCGTCACGGTGTGGAATACTATAGCTTTATGCATTTTGAATGAGGAACTTTATTATATCCACACTTTTACAATTGTGGACTAGAACCAGGTCGTATTTAACATGTTTGATGGAAAGAAATTGTACTTGATTTGTGTAAAGTTATGTTGGTAAGTATGCACTGACAGGACAAAAGATTCCTAAATTCGGTAAATATTCAGGTGCTTGCTTCAGCAATAATGGCTTTTCTTCGATGAGAGCAGGAATTAAAACATAAATCACACTTAATACGTTTCTCGGCAGATAAATAGGAGACCTTCCCATAAGGTCCCTTGTAAAAGTAGGACGAAAGTACCACTAGCGCTCGACGGCCAGTACTGGAAGTAAACGGACATTAAGGGGCCCAGTTTTTTTGGGAAGTTGCAGGGGGCTGGCCTATGGAAGAAGTAGTTCGTATGCCCTATTTTCTAATGGGTGTCTAGAAAGATATATAGGGCTAACAGGCAGGAAATTACAGGAAAGAATCAAAGAACATTACAAGTGCATGGAAAAAGGTGACTTTTTGTCCAATGCTGCTAAATACTTTTTAGAAAGTGACACAATTGTGATTTTAAACCCGATGAAAGCAAGATGAAAAGCTAAATTTCCTTGAAATGTTCGAAATTGTCAAATATTAAAGGGAGAAAAACTTGTTGTCACATGACAATTTGCACGGATAGCATTCCTCTTTGCCCTTCCTCTAAGAGGCGTAATATGAGTTACATCCCCCGTCACTTATCTTGCTTCCCCCAATCCACGTCAGAGGGTGGTTCCTTTTTACACTTCCTCCGCCGACCTATCGGACCCATTACATCCAGTCTTACCAATCCCCTCTATCGTCCTTCCCCACCCTCACCAGAGACATAAATATAATAGGGGCTTTGCTGGTGTGCAACACCTTGATAATGACGGTGACCCGTTGAAACCCTGGTCGGTGGTAGTTATAAACTATGAATCATGCTAATAACATTTTTTCCTTTATTGCTTGCTTCCTTTGCCTAACATTTCAGAAATATTCGGCTTCATCCGTGTAAAAAAACCTTTTTATGACTTTTTCACTATATTTAATAGCAATTAAGTTAATTAAAATTAAATCTCACTTAGAATATGTTAAATACTTTATGGCTGGGGATTGACGTTTTGCTATCGGAAATCATAATGGCTTACTTTATTTTTACTTTGAAGCATTTTTTGATGACGGAACTTTTTTTTCGAGCAGCGCTGTAATTCTGGGCCCTCCTTAGATCAAGCTAAATCCACTCGTCTTCGAGTTTCTCAGGGGCCCAACTGGCAAAGTTTACCCAGCTCCCTTGCCCCTGAGGTCTCGAACTGACTACCTTCGGATTAACTGGCGTGCGTGCTGCTGCCCTCAACCTGTCACTCCCCCAAGTCCATGGGTGATGTATAAACACTGATGGTCGACCGTGGATACACCAATAGTGTTTGCCTATACATCTTCCTTGCCAAAGGTGATGACACGAACCCGTGACCTTTAGGCCAAGGGTCGGGCGCAGCGCCAACCGAACTTACCTCCTGGCATATCTTGTTTGGTCGCTGTGGTTGGTACTCCAGGCTTCCGCCACAGCGTTCAAGGCGAAGGTCAATATGATTGGTATGGGTTTAGCTCACGAAGTAGGCCTGTTAAATTCATATATTCTGCTCAAGGTTCAGTTTCTTCATCTGCACTGCCGATAGTTTCCCAGGTAATTCTGATGTGCGTATGATGAATACATAATAAAATCCCTCTGAATAATTTATTTGACGCTAACTAGTTTTCAGTTATTGGGCTTAAGTAATGCTCGGGCGTTAAGTCCATTATAAATATTTTCCGAAAGGCAAAGGCTGAAAAAATGAAGCTGAAAATCTGGTGCACTGAATATCAGGCAGCTGCAGACATGTATCCTGGATCTGAACTGAAGACCCTCGGTTGTGAGCTAAATACTCAATCCTTTATGTGACCACGCCGTCACGTGATCTGGAATGAATAAAAAATCTCTCCTTCTGAATGACATGTATTGCGATCTTGCGGAAGGTATAACTTTTGCTTTTGAGCGGGGAATTTTGGATGAGAAAAGGATGAGAAACAGAACTGTTTCCATGAAAAATACTATTCCAGATTATTGCTTCCGATATTCGTCTAGAACAGGATTGACATTTTTAAAAGAGAGAAAAGCCATATGTCCCTCACAGCAATTAAAAAAAATATCCTGAGCCATATGGACGCACAAGATGAATTCAAAGTAGCATAATAAAATGCAATAATATTAATTATGTATTTACTAATGACTACTACAGAATAATACTAACATTAGTTCCAAATAGTGTGGCTAATATACCTTCATTTCATCAAGCAGATTTTCTTCTATTATAGTCATAATTTGTTCTTTTTAATTTGAGACATGACTCCAGGTTGGCATCAGTAATTTGGCTTTCCAATTTATTTTTAATGGAATTTACGTTACTAAACAATTGCTCGCATATATGTGCGAACCCGAAGTACTGATATCGCCAAATGAAATGTTTTTCAACGCCTGAGTCCAAAAGTCCGTTTTGGGCATTGAAAATCATTGAATCTACCTTCTTTAGGTACTTATAGAAGTCTGCTTGTTCTTTGGAATCAAACGGCATTTTTTCTCTTTCCAATTCTACTATTTCAGTGCAAAGGCTTAACAATTTGGAACCTCATAAGTCTTAAAAATCAACAGGGAAATTTCCTTGTTAAGTTCAGCAATTGTATTTCAAAGTGGGCTAAGTCAAAGGTTAAAGGAGGAAAATTTGGTTCCTTCACATTGGAATGAAAAGGATTAGTTATAAAAGATAGAGTCGCTTTATCTCATTTAAATTCTGGATATCTTCCAAAAAAAGATTCTCTCATATTTAAGCCACTGTCTTGAAAGATTCGTTGTTAATGATGACATTTTATGTCGGCAATAGTGAGAAAGGTTTGGGAAATGAACTAAAGTTTCTCTCTTTTAGTCTTCAGCGAACAAGACCAATTTCGTTTCAATCAAAATAACTTCATCAAGCAGCGAATATGCGGAATTTCCCTTGCCTTGTAGTTTTCGACTTACATAATTAAGTTGTGTTGTAACGTCCACCACTAAGAGCAATATTTTCAACTACTGATCTTCTGTTAAGACAGTATATTGGAGACAGTTTTTGTCGAGAAAGAGGTAGTTTGATTTCATTTATTCAAGAAAAAAAGCCTTAACTTGTAACATTTGAACATACCTCGAACACTGCTCACCAGAAGAAGAACCGGATACTCGCTTTTCGTTTCATTCAGTAACTCTTTGAATTTTCGATGATTAAATTCCTCTTCGATAATGGTATTGCTAATCTTAATCATCAATTCCATAATTTAACCAAATTTTCCTGGAAATGTTTGTGTACAAAGTGCATTCTGGCGGGGTTTACAATTGAAAGCGATCGCTTCGTGATTGGTTTTTCATTTCAACATCAAAACAAATCCTTTCTCAGTCATGTCACACGTTTTATACTATTCATTGTTTTAAAATAATTATACGGATAGGAATTTGATTGATTCGCATATATTAGCAGAAAGCATTTTCTTCATCTTCTCCTCGCGTTTGGCTCTTGAGTGGCTAGAATGCGAGAAGGTCTTCTCTTGGGCATTTAGCTTTTAATGTTATACACGGTACTTAAAGGGGCACATTTTCGTTGTCGTTGATGTCACATGACTACTTCTGCAATTAATTATACTGAAATCATAATGCATTTCAAATGCTGAAAGCATTATGCAATTGATGATGCTGAAATAATTAATATCTTCTACTTATTGGTTAGCCATATTTAAGAATATTTCGACCATCCTATCTGATACTGTTTTGGTAGATAGATGCTATTTTTAATTGTATTAAAAATCTTTATTTAGTTTTGAGATTTTGTAAAGGTTCTTCAATGCATTGAGAAAACAGAATTATGTGTGCTCCCCTTCTGTGATGGTTTTCCTCTTTTTGAAATCTTTTTACTCACTAGGAAGCTTGCCATATTTGCATTATTGACAGACTGTATCCAACAACTAAGTACAGCACTGGATGTTCGAAAATTTTTTTAAAAGTCCTTCAACTGCCATCTTTTCCATCTCACAGTCAGCATATTTTCAAGCAAATGCAGCATATTTTGTCAGAAAAGTCTCTCCAACTTTAACTTCTTGTTCTGCGACAGTTTTTTTGGGCAAATATGGCAAGTCAAATTAGTCTATCTGACATGAGCTCGACGTAAACGCGAATGACTTAGTTCATTCAGTTTTGAAGTCACAATGCCCATCTATTATATTTATTAACATTTTCATGGTAGGCATGTTGAAAAGCACCCTAAATATAATATTATATTTAAAAAATTACGAATTGTATATCAATAAAATTAAATAAAATTAACTACGCCACTACTCGAATAATAAATAACAGTTAATCTAAATTTTTAAAAATGTCACCAGTAACTCCTTTTATTACGGTAGTCACACCAGATAAAAAACGTGCAGCAGTAAATATCGACGGTCAGCATTTATAAATAAAAAACAATGCTTCATCGTACCTAAATAAAATAAATGGCACTAAATAATAACTTATACAATTTGTTGATGGTCACATAAGAACACAGAAAATAATAGGCAGGTCGCATCTAAAAGAACATATATTTCATTTCCCTAACTATTTATGGCATACTAATAATGAATAAATGGAAGGTATTTGCAAGAAATAAAATTTGAAATTATAAGAAATTAAGTTTGTAAGATATTAAGTTATAAGAAACTAGAAGGATGATAATATATTAGCGCGGCAATAATTATATATAATTGGTAAACGTTTTACGTGAACGTTACCACATTGGATTAAGTAGTGATAGCATATTCCATAATATTCTGTGATTTTTTTAACGATGGAAGTGTATCTAGAGCAAGCTTATCCTGAGGAAGGCTTATCCTGATACATATGTTCCCGAGCCACTTAAAACCTTACTTGGGCCGGAGATATCCCGCGGGCCGAAGTTTGGGGACCCGTGATTTTTGTAATAATAATTGCCTGTTTAACATTATCATCAACACCTTTATCTTGAAGTCAATTTGTATGCGAAGATCAATGCAGTTTCTGAATGCATCCAGCCAAAAGAGAATACTATTTGAAAATTTAGGAACAGTAAAATGACACGGCCTCGACATTTGCACAACTTCTCTTGAAACAACTATAGATGCCGCCCCTTGACTTGCTCTCACTTTTAGTGATTGCTAATTTTGCTATGCCTTGTAAAAGGGTGATGTATGCCCACTTATAATTTATTTGGCTACTCTAACTTAATTATACCTTCACTCTCGCCCTTACTCCATGCATAAGACACCCAGTTATACTCACATTCTCTCTCTAGGCCTTCGTCAAGAAAGACTTCGCTGAGACGCTGTGTGTGGAGCCGAGCGGTTCGGAAGGACATTAGTAAGACATTGTTTCATGTTACGGTATCCACACGTTTCCCAATCCCCTGCAGGAATTAGATTCATTAAATCGCCGTTTCCCTTGATGACCTGACGACGTGAAGGGAGACTTAACTATTTAACTGCGAGAGGACTGACAGTTTGCTTGGGTGGAAAGTTAATAGCGCGAGAGGCCTCTCACAAGAAAAAACCGTGCGTTTTGGCAGTTTCTATGTGAATGCAACGTGTGAAACCGGCCACGCAGTCCCATAAACACTGCGTTTTGCAGGAACCCCACATATGAAGCTATGGCGTCGTGAGTCGCATGTATGTACTGTACCTAAGGACCTACATATAGTTAGCGAGCCATAGTTTGCCAACCCACATTCTATTCCGTCTTTCTTTGGAAAATTATATTTTTTATTTGGCTTGTTTTGTGTCCACGGCACATGTCACCATAAACTCAATTTTTTCTCTTGATTTTATATTACAATTATTATTTCAACTCATAATTCTACCTGCTACACTAACTACGTGTTAACTCCAGCAGAAGACAACGAACCTGTGGACGAAAACAATTTATGTAAAATTATCCCATTCGCTTCATTATCCATGCTCTTTTTATGAAACCAGCCAAGCTATATGTTAATTGTATTTTTGCTTCTGAAAATGAACTAATTCGGTTATTTTTGCCAACCTTGTTATCCTCTTTACCATCTGGCCTTAAGAATTTGAGGCTATGGGAATAATTACGTTCTGACTAATGTTTCATATGGTTTATTAAGAAATTGAGTATTTTAATAAGAGAGAAATGCGTACTATTTCATCCTCACAGGTTACCTATTACATTGCGTATTTATGATTAATCTCTCTTCCATTTAATTTAAATGGGCTCCACAAGTAGTGTTATGTAAGTAAATCTTGAATAACATTTTCTTCTAGAAAAGAAAGGCAATCCTAAACAAATATTAAATTATATTATTAAAATTAAATTTATTAAAAGAATATTTTGAAAGAAACTTTTAAAAAGAATGAAATACTAGCGTTTATAAAGGCAATGGTGTAACATTATTCCCTTAAAGATAAAATTAAAAAAGGGTCGTATTTAAAATTTTTGGAGGAGATCAACGGTGTTGAAGGGATAATTCTTTTCTGCTTTGATGAAATATGCCTTCCATAGCGATAGGTTGTAGTTGTGATATGATACTCAAACAATTGCACTTGTAAGAACTTGGTTACGACAGATCTATTTATGAATAGATTTTCATTTGGATATATTCTATTTTGCTCTTTCAAGCATCATCTATTAATACATTTGAGATGACATCTACAATTACGTAAAACCCAGAAGGAACTCCACCCATTGAAACCCGCCCCACCAACTAATATTTAACTAGACACTATAAGTATTGCTACAAGAGAGGAAATTGTAACTATTGACTAAGATTCCAAAAATAAAATACTTATACTTAAGCGATAAGCATGACTAAACATTTGATTACGTTTAGGTATTAATTTCATTTTGAGAATTTAATCCTTGTTTGGAACTTTAGCCTAAAATAAAATAGAATTGCAGTGCAATAGTGAGATAGATTTAATCATTAACTTTGAATTTCCTGTTAAATACATCGATCCATCAAAGAATTCAATTTTACTCTCTTTGACTGATTACAGCTAAGTCGTTTACACCTTGTCAATCTTGTTTCCCATTAACTTGGGTTGTGATTTCGTCTCGTTTATGTATCTCCAGTTAAGGAACTTCCTTTGAGTCATTAAACGGAGGCAGAATGGCTGCCGTGATGTAAATTTACCTTCTATTCGGCTAAAAAGAAGTAAAATGCATTTACGACCGTTCAGTTTCGGAAAGTGTAACCAGATGAACTCACGTTCATGTAAATGGAAGTGGAAGTTGGAAAGATAAATCTTCAATTCAATTGCCTGTAGTGAACGTGGTCCTTCTTAATTTCAAGACCATTAAATGATGGCTATCATTGTTTGTTATTCTCTTCTTGTACGGAATTTCTGTATCTCCGGGCTCAAGGGGAGTTTCATTATCTGATTTATTGCCGCTTAAAGTGAGCCTTAACGAGGTCGCAAATGTTTTCCTTTAATCTATTGTTGGGCACGTTAGATTTCTCCATTTCTTAGACTTTCATTGCTGTCGACTTTTGCATTTGAAATTCCAACCCTAATTTCCTCCTCTTTAGAATGAACGTTGGGATGGAGCACAAAGACACTTCTCGTGGTGGCTTTCCATGAAAATTCGTTTTGAACCTTCCGGTATTCAGATGGTTTTCCGTCTGTTAAAGTGCATTAATTGGTGGAAACATGTTAAACAGCCTTTGGGGATTTTGATTGCAGTCACAAATTTGAAGCATAATTTGCATGTTTCCAAGGATTAAATTGGGATTTTTAAAATTATTTCTAAACATTTTTGAACCATAATGTGCCTCTTAAGTTTCAGTAATGTAGTGATGATACGCACGAATAATTTCATATTTCTATCCATCTGTTGGCTTGGGGTATATTCCCATAGCCTAGCAAGCAGATATATAGGAGCATAACTTTTTACGAATTTTAAAAATAGTTGTAGAGTGTGAACTGTCATTTAGATGTAATTTTTTGGCCCTCAAACTAAACATTTAGCTGGATTTTATTTACTTCATTATTTTATTACTGGTCACAATATATTTTTGTGATACATGCAAATATTTATGTGAGAGGTCAACAATCCTAGGATTGGTTTGACGCAGCTTTCCACTCGATTCTTCTATCGGCCAACCTTATCATTGTGACGTAATTCTTCTCTTTTACATCCTTCACAACCTGTTCCAAGTATCTCATACGAGGGCTGCATTTTCAAATCTTCCCATTGACTTTTCCCTCGACGATAGTCTTCATCAGGCCATCATATGTTACATGTGCTGTTCTATAAACGCAGATATTTTCTCTCTCTCTCTACCAGGGGATGTGTTTCGTATTGCAGAATATCATTGCAGTTTTCCTTGCTATCCTTTATTCCAATGTTTGTAAAATTTTATCCTCGCGCGATAATGAATTGTGTGTCATTAATTTATTTTGGAAGTTGTAAAATAGTACTTAATTTCCCTCAGATTTTCGGCATTTCTATGAATTCAATGATTGGACAATTCTTTTTATTCCACTTGTAATTTATTCTATTTTCAATTTAATTTTCTCACACACAAATTAAATTAATATAAACAGTATCATAATAAATTACCCTCACAACATATCACTTTCACTCTTGGTATCTTCAGGCTCAATTTTTACAGGCCATAGATCACTTCACGAGCCATTTCACTTTTCACTTTCACATAAAATATAGCCAGTACCCTCTTAAAAATAAATACCTACATAATAGTGGGGAGTGGACCGCTTTATCCCTTTAGTTTATCTGGAGTTTCTAGCTGAGGCGATCCCCGTCTCCTTGGGTTAATCCTGGCTTCTCCGCCATGCCACTTTCCACTTCACTGTTGTCAGACCATCAGACTTGAAGCTAGACGCCCCTTCACTGTTCTTAGTCTATCAGACTCGCCTAGAAGACACTTCCCTCTTCTTGGACTATCAGCCTTCACCTTCGTTCGACTCCTCGACTCGCCGCCTCGAAGCCTCGCAGCAGCCGCCCCTCTCTCGCTCTTCGTCCCCCCTTATATCGGCACTTCTTAATTGTTAACGCCCGGCCATAATTAGTCTCCCTCCGTAACCTGCCGCGAGTTCAACAATAGCCTGCGAGACAATTTCTATTCTTGGGAATGCAACTCCCGAATGACCTGAATCACCAGGCTCAATGACAAATTGGCCATTGTCGAGGCCGACGCCATATTTCCCTATGTCTCCGTATAAATATTCTGTACAAAAACCAACATGGCGGCTCCCCAACTCCCCAGCATGATATGGCTAAATTTTGATACGTTACATCTGCCCCGTCGAAAGCAAATATTATATCCTATAAGATTTTCTTTCGAAGCCTCTAATTAAAATAAAGCGTCGCCCCGGCGCCTCTAAAGATCGTTCTGCCCCTGAAATTGGTCCACATCCACTATGTTTACATACATTCATAAAATACAATAAATGCAATTATACCCTTCTTTAAAACATCAACTTTACCTTTAAAACATAACATACAAATATTCAAAACGAATGTCATATGCCCTCTTCAAATTTAACATCTTTAAAATAAGTTATACATTTTACATAAAACATTGGGTCATATGTAATTTCCAAATGTACATATTTAAACATGCAAGTGCGTAACCATCAATAAAATAGTTTCAGGTAATCAAAGGAATCACACTTTGCTACACATCAAACATAAAATCTCCTTCGCCTTTAAAGTTTTACATTATAACTGTCAGCCTCATCATATTGAGTCCAAATGTTCATTCACCCAGCTGACTTCACTTAAACACCAATTTAGTAACCGTAGGTCCACTCCCTACAGCACAAATACAAAGTTTTAATCACAAGCCCTTACTTTGTTACACCTCTGCGACCTTGCGATAAAATGTGTACAAATGGCGCGGTAAATCTGTGTCTGCCGACGCTTACTCACAATGTAACTAGAAAATCGCATAACTGAGCGCTTATTTTCTTACGTCCTCAGTCCTTACTCAACTGTGCTTGCGCGATGTTCTGTGTGGAGTTGGTTTCTTGTGCGTTTTGTTGTGAGTGCAGTGATTTCTACGTATGGTTTAATGTGGGATACAAGGAATTTTCATCGTTCCGTTTGTGCATAGTGGAACCCGATCTCCTATCTCGAAGTTATTCCCTCTCTGTTGTTTTTACTTGAGCGTAGCACCCTTCCTTTCTGCCCCTTTGTTTTGATTCTACGCTGGAATCTTTCAACTAACCCTGGAATATCTTCCTCTTCTTGGGTGATGTCTGCCGTCATACAAGTGTCCCAGATTCTTTCGGGTTTGCGCCCGAAATGAGCTTCTGTAGGCGTTATTTCAGTGGTGCTATTGTGGGTGTCATTCAGGCATGTTTCAACCACTCCTATCCACTTCACCCAACTGGCATGTGTGTTTTGACAGAAAATTCGCAAGATCGTCTTGATAGTGCGATGATACCGCTCAACTTGGTTCGCCTGTGGGTGCCTGACACTGCAGAAAACAGCTTTAATCCCTTCCTGTGTTAGTTTCCTTTTCCATGCGGGGCTAGTGAATTGGGTTCCCCTATCTGTCAGAATTCGTTTGTACGTTCCAGCACAATGGATATGTCGCCCGAAAATTGCATTCACAATACTTCGTGTGGTGGCTGCTCTTAGTGGATACAGTTTTATAAACTTAGAGAATTCATCGATCGCCGAAAGAATGTATTGACATCCGAACTGACCCTTGGGCAGGGGTCCAATTACATCTACGCATAGTAGGTCATTCACCCCATCCGGAACCACGGTCTGCATCTCGGCGTAGCTGTTATAATTCGGCGCCTTACATCGCTGGCACTCCTCACAGGTGGCAATCAGCTTCCTAATTTCCCGTGGGAATCTTCGGTACGTAAACCTCTCCATGAGCATTTTGTGTATCTTCGCTGCGCCCAGGTGCCCATACATCCTGTGGATTTCCCATATTAATTTTGGGAACAGCTTATCCGGTATACACACCTTTTGTTTACCCCTTGTCTCTCTTACCAGCCCTTCCTCCGTCCATCGATATCCCTTTCTGGATTCTTCTGTTTCTGCTGCCGTTACAATTTTACCTAACCTTTCATCCTCCCGCTGCAGTTGTTTCAAATTGCGTAAGTCCCTCATCAGTTCCTCCGATGGGTCTTCTGCTAGGAGAATGGCTATCACGGGTTCCTCTGATGCGCCTCCTATTCCATCTTCATCCTCATATGGGTAACGACTCAGAACATCAGCGACCAAATTATCTTTTCCCTGACAGTATTCGATGTCTACGTTGTACTCTTGGATCCCTAATATCCACCGAGCTAACGTACTGTTGAGGAGTTTACACTTAAATACAAACGATAGTGCCTTGTGATCCGTTCTCACTATCGTCTTAGCTCCCAGAATAAAACTTCGGTATTTCTTCAGTGCATGTACAATTGCGATAAGTTCTTTCACTGTTGCGCAATAGGATAATTCGGCACCTCGTAAACATCGGCTGGCAAAATATATAGGTTCTTCTCTTCCCTCTTCCGTAATCTGATACAATCTGCTAGCAATAGCGTAACCGCTGGCGTCGGTTTGTATGTAGTACGGCTTATTGGGGTTGGGATGATGTAGGATCACTGATTTGCATATTTCTTCTTTTATTGCCATGAAAGCCCTTTGGTGCTCCTCCGTCCACTCCCATTTTCTGTCCCTTTTAGTGAGTTCATTTAACAGATTCGTTAATTCAGCATGCTTCTGGTGAAATTTCGCGTAATAGTTTACTAATCCTAGGAATGATTTAAGTTGTTTGCGTCCCCTAGGCCTTGGGAATTCTCTTATAGGTGCAAACTTCTCTTCCGCGATTGTTATGCCTTGGACGGTGATCTCATGTCCTAGGAATTCGATTCTCTGTCGGCAGAATCTTGATTTCCGTAAATTCAACGTGATTCCTGCGTCTTTCAATTTCCCCAGAACACTCTTTAGGTGGTTCACATGCTGTTCGAACGAACTCGATATAATTAGTAAATCGTCTACAAAATTGAGACAATACTCCTTTACTTCGTCTCCAAGTATGTAGTCAAGTGCTCTGACTAATGCGCTGCTGCTAATTGCACAGCCAAACGGCACCCTTGTAAATTGGTATATAAATCCTTCAAAGGAAAATGCACAATACTTCCGAGAATCTCGATGTAGTTGAATTTGGTAGAAGCTTTGCGTGAGATCTAAAGATGTCATGTATTTTACGTTAGCACAATCTTGAAATATTTCTTGAGGCGTTCTTGAAGTAGCGTAATCCGGCTTCATCATCTTATTCACCGCCCTTGCATCCAGACATAGCCTTATTGAGCCATCCTGCTTCGGTAAACATATCAGGGGTGATACATATCGTGATGTACTCTTTTCTATGAGTCCCTGCTCCAACAGCTGATTTATCGCGTGACGTGCCTTCGCACGGTAATTTAGCGGTACATTGTAACTTTTTCCGTGGAACTCCTCGTCACCTTTAATCTCCACCTTATAATAATACCCCTTTATTTTTCCGGGCGTATTTCTGAAAATCTTCTTCTCCTTATAAATAATACCCGCTAATTCTCTAAACTCCTTCTCCTGTAAATCGCTGATGCTTCTCATGCTGTTGTGGATTTCCTCCATAGAAACTGTATCTTCTCTCTCCTCATACTGCCCCTGTTTAATTGCCATTATTAGCTTCTGTGACGACTCCGTAGGCATTCCGAATCTTCTTTCTTCCATCTTCCGCCCTTGCCTCAGGATTATGGTGCTTTCATTATAATTAATCTCCGCTTTCAGCATCTCTAATGTATCCGTGCCCAATATTAACGGCTTCACTAGATTAGGTATGATGGTGCAATTAATTACTACATCAATCTTCCCTATGTTTATTGTGGGAAAGATTTGTTTACTAATTCTTCCGCTCCTCCTACCTATTGCTCCGATCACCTGAATTCCCCGTATTGGTACCTCTAATACACCTTTGAATACCTCTGGATTCTCCGTAAATGTGTTCTCATTCAGACATGTGATTTCTGAACCGGTGTCCACTAGTGCCTTAAACTTCCGCCCCCCTATTTCCACTACAATTTCCGGACACTTGTTTTCTTCATGCGATCCGTGTTCCTTTTCTTCTTCGGTCAAATCTTCGGGTATGCATATTATATTCCTGACTTCCTTGTCGTATTTGCTCCTGTCTCCTCCATTGCTTTCTTCGGTCCCCATTTCTCTGGCTAATGTCGTGTCGGGACTGCTTGCACGACTTGCCCCTTCGCGTTTCCCTGCTCTTCATGCCTTTCTTCACTACTCCCGGAGTTTTCCACAATCATCGTGCGGATGTTTGCATTCTCCCTGGGTGATCTTTCTTCGTAACTCCGTCCATCCATTTGTTCTCGGCTGCTGTACCGTCTCATCGGAGATGCCTGCCTCTGCTTGCCGGATGGATTATGTTGATATCCGTTAGTACTATGATTCTGAGGTGGAGGATTGTATCCACGTCCTCTAAAATCATTTCTCCTTTCCTCGGTTCCTGTCCATCTTCTTCGGCTCTTTTCCTTCGTCTCCTGTATCGGCTGCGGCACCACCCTATCGTATCGGCTGAGCAATGACAATAATCGTGGGATGGTGTTTATTTGCTGCGATATGATTGCCGTGTTGACCTCCGGACCAAAATGATGCTCCAACCTATAGATTATTTCCTCGTCCTCCATCGGTGGCCTTAGTTCCTTAGCAGTGCTTATTCGGGATGTTGCGTATTCCACTCGGCTGATATTCCCTCGTTCAACGTACCGGCCGGAATCTAGCGTCCTCCGAACCTCCATCTGCTGCTCACGCCCCCAATACTGCATCATAAACAGCTGTGTGAACTGCTCTACGTCTTCTAGTAGATGTGAGATAGCGGTAAACCATTCGCCTGCAGATCCCGTCAGACCTTGTCTTACGATTTTCAGCATTTCGTTGGAGGATAATTGGTACATGGCTTGGTATTCCTCCAGCTCACTGATGTATCGCATAGGCCTAGCTCCTCTCCTACCGTCAAAATATGGAATCTTCATCATCACTCCCGGTGATTGAATTGCGGTTGAGTTTCGCGAACACTGCAGCCTTATCTTTTCCGCTTCATTCTGCGCTATTATTCGTACTTTTCCTTGCAGTTCCGACTCTTCCTTCAATTTTTCTGCGGTCAGCAGCTGCATCTTTTCTGTGATATTCCTCACTTCCTCACGCGTTTCTATCGCCAAGCTTTCATAATCCTTCAGCCTTTCCTTGACATTATATAAATCCTTCTGTGTTTCCGCCGCTATACTTTGGACATTATTATTCGCCTCCTCGCGGACAGCCTCTATCCCTGCGCGCCTTTCTGCTTTTTCCTCTTCTATCCGCGTATTCATCCTAACTTCCGCTCCTCTCAGCTGTTCCGCCTGCTCCCTCAAGATTGTTCTTAACAGCTCCGCCTGCTCCTTCTGTCTTCTTTCTTCTCTCCGTCTACTCTCTTCTTCTCGTTCCCTTTTCTCCTTGATTTTCTCTTCCTTCAACCAAGCCCATAAATCCATCGTTGTTGGAGTCCTGTCTTCGGCCTCGAATTTGTGAGATTCAATGACTACTCCCTGTTCCTCGAGAGCAGATCTAAGCCTACCGACCAATTCATTTTTAACTCCTTCGGTGCCTAACCCTAGTTTCTTCAATTCCTCCTGCACCTCGGCCTTCTTCAACTCGAACAGACTTTTACTTGCTCGAAACATCTTATACAATTACACCGTTACTACTAACACTTAATCTGTAGTAATTTTCCCGATGTCTAATTTTCTCTCGCGTTCTCTAACGTGAACACTTCCTTCTCTGCACCTCTCAGGTTCTCCTCGTGGTATCTATTAAACGTAGCCTATCACACAACCCCGTACGTCTAATATTTTATCGTGCTCAAGCGTTGGGCGCCATAAATGTAATTTATTCTATTTTCAATTTAATTTTCTCACACACAAATTAAATTAATATAAACAGTATCATAATAAATTACCCTCACAACATATCACTTTCACTCTTGGTATCTTCAGGCTCAATTTTTACAGGCCATAGATCACTTCACGAGCCATTTCACTTTTCACTTTCACATAAAATATAGCCAGTACCCTCTTAAAAATAAATACCTACATAATAGTGGGGAGTGGACCGCTTTATCCCTTTAGTTTATCTGGAGTTTCTAGCTGAGGCGATCCCCGTCTCCTTGGGTTAATCCTGGCTTCTCCGCCATGCCACTTTCCACTTCACTGTTGTCAGACCATCAGACTTGAAGCTAGACGCCCCTTCACTGTTCTTAGTCTATCAGACTCGCCTAGAAGACACTTCCCTCTTCTTGGACTATCAGCCTTCACCTTCGTTCGACTCCTCGACTCGCCGCCTCGAAGCCTCGCAGCAGCCGCCCCTCTCTCGCTCTTCGTCCCCCCTTATATCGGCACTTCTTAATTGTTAACGCCCGGCCATAATTAGTCTCCCTCCGTAACCTGCCGCGAGTTCAACAATAGCCTGCGAGACAATTTCTATTCTTGGGAATGCAACTCCCGAATGACCTGAATCACCAGGCTCAATGACAAATTGGCCATTGTCGAGGCCGACGCCATATTTCCCTATGTCTCCGTATAAATATTCTGTACAAAAACCAACATGGCGGCTCCCCAACTCCCCAGCATGATATGGCTAAATTTTGATACGTTACACACTGTACGTTTGATTTAGTTATGCCTTACTAATGTAATCATTATTTTTCTGGAGAACGATTTACTAATATGTCAGATATGTAGGAGTATTGTCAGGAAGTCGTTAAAGTCATTCATTAATCAAACTGTGTGAAACTATGGTTGAGAAAATTACTTTCACTGATTTCAAGTAAACTATTTGACACACATTTTTTAGGGCCGTGATTGGATGACTTAGATATTCAAATGGAAATCTCACCACATTTCCAATGCAGTTTCAACAGATTTCTTTAAGCTTACGTAGAAATGTAATTTAGCTGGAAATATCCTGTCCCATCTCGTGGTTGCAGAACTGTAGAGAGATAGGGAGAGAGAGAGGGAGAGGAACTTAAATATTTAACCGCCATGGCTTTCCCTGAGAGAAGGGAACTACCAGTTCCTCTCGTCACCGAGATGAATGGGTCCACTTCGCTGGGAAATGCTCCGACTCGCATTCCATTCTTTTTAACCATTGTTTTAAATGGCGAGAGAAAAAAAAACAAAAATCGCTCTGGTTTCGGGGAGACGTTTAAAATTTTAAAAAGTGGGTGGTGGAGAGGGAGTTCTCCTCAATCGAGAGAGATCGGTCGAAGACAAAAGAGTCACCCAAAGGAGGAGGAGCTTTGGGAGAGAAAACACGGGAGAGGAAGATGAGCGAACATAAAATGGTTGCTGTTTCCCTTGGTGAAGGTTATGGGGGCTATCCTCACGCGAGACAGAAATGGAGGGAATCGGACTATTCGAACGATATTTTATTCCTTCTCAGCCTTCAAATGCATGAGACCTCAGACGGATTATAAGGTCAACATGCTCGGCGCTCCCATAACTAGGACGGCGTTAGATAGGTAATCATGATGGGGAAAGAGGAAGGAGAGTGGAGAGGAGGGAGGATAGGAGAGAGGTCATTTCTAGTTGGCGGGAGAGAGAGAGAGGAGGGGGAGGGAGGGGGAAGAGTCCGTCTCAGGATAAATGGGTTTTATGGAAGGGCACAAGGCGGACCCTTGCGCACACACAGAACGCGCTACCAATCCTGAGGAAGGAGATTTAATGGAGAGTGGAATAGGATACGGATCGGGGGAAGGGAGAGCTTGTCTGTGGAGAGGAATGGAGCGGGCGCGTTCGTCAAGGTATGGAAATGATGCGCGTTCCGAGGGCACTGTGATGAACGAATTTGATCGCTTGCGGCCTCGACTAGTCCGCCTGCTCCCTCCCCAAGTTGAGGTGTCCTGGGATCGAGACGGGAAGGGAGAATGTGTGGCGAGGCTAAGAGGATGGAGGAAGGCAGGGCAGGAAGGATTTGTTGGAAGGGGTCGTGCTTTAACCCTGGCCAGGACGATGTCCGACGAGGCTCATAAAGGCGAACGTTTTAATGGCTTGTTTAGGAAGCCGGGTGAATTAAGTACTTTCCCCTCGATTTGAGATACCCATTGATCTCACGGTTATGTTCCGTTCACATTAATTGTTTTTGACCCATTAATATCCGTTTAGCTTCTCGACCTTCGCGGTGATTTACGAACCACGTGCGGTTAACATTTTCATCCGGGAATGAAAGGCATCGGAGGTAACGTGTCAATTGACCTCCGTAGCGAACGCAATGGTCGTTTTGAATGACTTGGACACATTTTCTAGGTGAGAAAATAAGAGTATTTTCATAACTCTCTCTTATATATCAACTCTCATATATAACCTTAAAAATCACTTGGTACATGTAAACATACATTACACGTACAAATTTACATCACACAAATATACATATTACCAGCAAACTCATTGGATCTGGATTGGAACTTTTAGGATCGTCTGAGTAGTCATGTTGCCAGAATGAGTATTTTGGTCTGAAAAGAAAACAATGTTGGAGAGTCAATGTAAGCATTTAATTTTTAAGATTTTTGGGTAGGAAAATTTGAAAAAAAACTCTCATTTTCGGTAGTTTTAAAATTTCTCATTCAATTAAAGTGCTCGATAAAATTGCTGTATATCAGCTGTTATAGATGTTAGTTGATTATTCATTTCCCCCTCCAAAGATTTTAGATTTTAGTAAATGAGCCGTAATTTTGCGATATATTCGATGAATTGGGAAGATGTTCTCAATTCATTTCCACGTACATGAAATGTAAAAGTGATCTACATGACCAGCCTGATAATGAAACAGCCCCTTCCATTAAAAAAATTCAGGGACGTGGGGTACGGTACTTTTACCACCCCGGATGAAAAGAGATTTCAAGCAATATTGATTTTAAAGGGAATATGTTTGGACTTATAGCCCAACGGGTTGTAAATGGATTTTCATTCCACCAAATCATTTACTCATGTTCACATGTGAATATTTGAATGACCTTATGATTCATGATAAATGAATTAAAATATTTATATTCAGTCATTGTGTTTGAAACAAATTCCAGAGCATCTTGTATTGGGAATTGGTTTCGATCGTTGACTTATAAACCGAATCGAGGTTAATATTTATCGAATTTATTTTTCAGTTTCACCCTTTTATGGTTTTTAATTGACTTGCTGTAGCCCACTCTCTGTACTCGAAGTTGTTCTCAATATCTAATTTATTAATCAGTTTTTCTATCACCTTCGCCAGCATCAACGAATATCGCCGTTTGATTTTAGTTATCATCCTAGATAGGGACACACCAGGCTAGTGGAAGGTTAATGTATAGTTTATTTTTCCTTAAGCCACTTAATCGTATATCGAAATGCTTTCTCGAATGCACTAGAATTTTAACTTGGGATTACAGTGAAACCCAGTTTGTTAAGGAACTTCGACTGTTAATAATTTCCAAGAATCGTGCTCCCATTGCAGTTTTTTATCAGTAAAATTTTATTATTTCTATAGTGTAATTGAAGGTGACCATTCACCTGCCCAAGGAATGTTATGTCAGATGAGACGGACATGTGAGGCAGATCATATCCCATGATTGTAAAATGCGACTCCCGCTTGCACGTGATGAATATTTATAGCTGTTGGGTGAATGAATTAGGGTGCAGGCAATGAATAGTGTTATTCATCTTCATTCATGTTTCAACAACCGCCAGTGATTGGCAATACTTAGGGTGGAGGTGAATTCTGAGCACGTCAGCGGACCATGGAGGATATATTAAATGTTTCTGTGACGTGAATTGGCTTCCGCGGATCTAATTCGTGTGCGTGAATCAAATACCTGCTTGCTACTGGCATGAAAGTAAATGCACTGATGAGTCGAGGTTGGTTCGTGGCAGGAGCTCTTTGAGTGATGACTATTTGAGTGATTACGAAGGTTGAGTGAAATAATATTTTTAATACTATTGGTAGGCGTTGAGATAAAAGTAATTTTACTGTTTTTGTTACTCATTAAACGTAGCAATAGATAGTTCATCGGATTCATGCATAAGATTTGAATATATGTCCTCATATCAAGTTCCCAGTTGTAAGAAGGGTGTGTGGAATTTAGATTATTTCAGGTTTTGTATATTCGCAGATGAATAATATTATTATTCTCAGCTTTTGCTTCCGTTTTAATTATAATGTGAGTTTTATCCTATCATTGCTTCCAGCAATGCTGTCATTAAAACCAAATATACTTTTTCTATCATTCCATTTAAAATAGCCCTTTCAACACTTTAAGAAAAATTGAATATGGTAATTCACCCTTTTTCATCCGTGGACAAATTCCTTTTTTTTAAAGGTCGTGGACTGCAAATTGTGCATTGCACGAACAAGTACAAGTGCTCTTCTGACCTTTCGTTCAAGCTCCTTGATGTTGCTACATATCGTTTCTAGCGTACCTTTTCTAGAACACTACTAGGAATTTAATCAATGAGATGAACTGTATTTTGAGAGAATCCGGGATGTATGAGGGTGATTACGTGGTCATGGATAGCACAATAGACTGACGTGTTATGCTCGCAAGTATTCCTTGGCGGGGAAGAGCTCTGTATTAACTTGCTTGTCGTCGACGTAAAACATTTTCACTCACGGCGTAGGCACTCTATTCATACTCTCTAAATATGTAAATTGAATCAATCAATCAATATATTTTTGTTTGACTCACTTTTTTTCTTCGGCGCTACATGTTTCAACACAAACGCGTTGTTTTTAAGATGGTTGGAAAAGGGAATGAACCAAACACGTAATTTAATCATTTAATAACTCGTATGCTTTGTCCTTTATTAAAAACTTACCTTACACACAGTCATTGTCCCTAATTTAGTATGTATTTTACCTTTGAAATTATAATCACTTTCAGCATTGGAATTAGTTGAACAAATTAGATAAAATCTACAATTTTTGACGGTACGTGGTGCCAAAATCACTTTTTTTTTGCTCGGTTAAAGAAATCCCCGCTTTAATCTTAACTATAATCATAAGTTAATTACTATGGTCAGCTGGTGGAATATGGCAATTAGAAATTCTGTAAGAATGGAGACGAAGCAAAAGAGATTGGTCTAGTGTGGTTGAGTTCTGGCTTTCCATGCCGAGTGATCGGGTATGAATCCCGGCAGCAGTGAGTTTTTAAGTGCAATACTGGGTCGGTTCCTGCTTGAGGGCGCCTTGGATATCAGCAGAGTCCTCTGCATTGCCAAATAATAACTATGTTAGTTTATTATTGGCAATCCAGAGGACTCTGGATACCAGTTCATTAGTACTCCATCTGTCGGATGGGGCATTAAACAGTTGACTTTGGTGACGTTTCTGAAGAGCAGGCTAATGCTAGTGCCGGATTTTTCTTCAACCTTCCTCCATTCCTTAATTCCTACATCTTTCGAAATTTTCATGTCCATATTATTTTGCAAGATATTGCTGTAGTTAGTCGCATCCCGCCGTATCAATAACGACGCCATCGTAACAATTTGCATAGGAACGAATTGACAATGAAGTTTGTAATTAAAAGTTTATTGTTGCACCGCCTAGATTTCAGTACCCTGGACCATCAGGACGTGCATACAATATATTGCAATTGGAATTTACAAAGTTCGCCGTCGTTTCTTTCCGCAAAAGTGACATTCCACGTTGTGACACCTGGCATCGTTCAACTCTTTGACGTGTTAAAGGATTGTAAATAGCATCGTGGAATATGATCTTCAGCCGTGGGATTACCTGGAATTGATTTATAATCTATCTTGGTATCAAACCGCTGGTCGTAGTATTCGTGAATTTTGGTGATTAAAAACAGTCGACGAGGAGAGAGGGTCTCGAGTCGGTGCGGGTCATCGTGACGGGAATCGGTGGCACCCTTTCGGTGGAGCGGTCCTGGGATGTGGAGCACTCCCCCCTGCGCGACTCCACTCTCCTCCCTGTCCTATGTTTGAGGGCTTATCGTAAATCCTACTGCGGGAAACGATGACGAGGACGCCGCAATGGAATTGAAGCAAATTGAGGGGACCATCGGCGGTGGTGGCAAGAGTCTGTTTCGCCCCTTACGTAAACACAAATGTTTACTGAACGATGTGGGAAGATGTGGGGGAGATTGCGCTCGACATTTTAAAACTTGAGAGAAGGAGAGGGAGGCTTAAATGCAAGGGACGGAGGTGGGGTCAAAGTGGGGGGGGGAAAGAGTCAGCGTCGGAACCTGAGACGGGACTGGATGAGCTCGGGCGCTCACAATGGTCATTGCGGAAGGCAATTGTTTTGTGCAAGTTGTGAGGTTATAAAGGCCGACTGGGGTGAGGAGGGTGTTAGAGGGAGGGAATCCTGTGAGTGGGATAGGGGAGGAACGGGGCTGGTTTCGTGCGGGCCAGTTTTGCGCGATGGAGCGCGGCCAAAGTGGGTGGCAGCGGTCAGAGGAGGTGTAAGGTCGGGACGTGGGCGAAGCGCAGGAAAGAAAAAAATAGGAAAGGGGAAATAAAAAAAATAGAATTGAACGGGAAAGCGGGAACCGTCCTCGTTATGGGATTGGTCGGTTGGGTAGGAGAAGGAACGTGAGAGGAGAAGAAACGAAGAGACGGGTTAGGAGAGACATAACCACAGGGAAGGTCCGAGGATGAGGAAGAGAAGGGAATTTCTATCGCAAGGACAGCTGAGACGATGAGGATTCACGACATTATGCGAGGGTGTAGTTTGAGACAGGGAGGAAGAGGAGAATTCGGTTGGAATGAGGGATGGTTAAGTAGGGGAAGAGCGAGGCAGGAGTAATGGACAGCGAGTGGCTGGGGAAGGAAAACAAGGGACAGGAATCGAATTCGTCCGAGGAGGATGTAGGAGGGGGGTTGGGAGCAGCAGTTGACTGTGAACGTGGGGATATTGAATATGGAGAAAGTCCACTTTGGCAGTCATTTAGGGGGAGATCGTCTAGTGGACAAATTACCAACTTCCTCTGCGTGCTACCGACAAGACAGTTTACCTAATTGTGCGCTTTTTCGGCGTCAGAAATGAGAGAAATTATTCCAAAATACCTTGATGAACGTACGAAAGCCGTATTCCACCATATTATTAATGCATTATGGTATAAAATTTGTTGTAATTCCGTTTTTGGTGGTCCAAATGTTAATATCATACTATCTAAATGGAACTTAAGATAAAATATGAATGTTAGACTTGGAGGCGTGATTCAACCCAGCGATCTTCTGGTTGCCGGGTCGTTACCAACCTTACTACCTCAACTGAATAGACGAGCTCAATCGGGTAGGGGATCTCCAATGGAATCCATATGTGTAAAACACATTGACTTGGCATTGTAGCTTCTAATTTCGGCCAATCAGTATTTGGAGCGAATGTAAATGTGGTTACCGACATTCCAGGTTTTGGAAATCCCATCAGACCGTCCTTTATTTGCGCAATGATTAGTATCGGAAGGATGTATCAACGATGCTTCTCGTACGGGGAAACTAATTAAGATGGCATTATTTAACGGGCCATTCATGGAAAAGGGATCTAATTGAGTAAGGCTCACGTTCCCGGAGGAGATTAGGGAAACTCTGTGTAAATATGATACCATGTATGCGATTAATTACATGAGTCAGAAAGGTCATATCTCTTAATGAGTTAGAGGTGAATTCTTATCCTCTTTCCAGGCTATCCCGACTATTAAGTCGATACATTTTTGAATCCCTTTTAAAAAAACAACTCCATTCAAAATTTAAGGTCGCATGGATCATAATCTGTACCAAATGTCTTCTTATGTGTGAGACACCGAAATAAATTAAAATTACCAAGAATTGAAAATGTCTATTGCAATTAGACCTCAGATAAGTACCATTATGAAAATTCCATTAAGATGTAGAATGACCTAGGCTGTGCAGACAGATTACGACTACATCTTTAAGAAGGTGGTTTCGAGGAAAATAATTTTGTCTACTTTTAAAAACGCGATTATCTAGTTGGAACCGAAGACCTTGTAATAATCCATTCTTAAGTGCGAGAACTAGATCGTTCTTGCCAACGAGGAAAAAATAATGGCTCGGAAGAAATTGGAGACGAAGAAATCGAGGTTGCGAGGGAGTTCTGGGTTGGTGGAATGGTTCGTGGGCAGGAGAAAAGGTTCGTAGAGGTGAAGTAACGGCAAAGGAAGTGAAGGTGATTGAAAGGAGTGAGAGGAGAAATCGAAATGACTTATAAAAAGGAGAGAAAGGGGAAGGAGTGAGTGGGGAGCTCAGTAATTGTGGAGAGTCGCATTATGGCATACCTTTAGGAAAGAGTCTTCAAGAAAAATAATTTTGACTGCATTTAAAAACGCGATCATCTGGTTGGAGTAGGTGATCGAATCGCATGGAGGTTTGAGAGTTGGCGTGGCATCGATAGTACGGACCTACCATTCCAAAGACTTGAGTTCAAAATCCGGCAAGGCCGATGTTTTTCGGTAGTATTCCGATCCTTACTTGATGTAATATGGAGAACTCTTAAATTTCAATCTCCATCCCTCGGATGGGACATTAAAAGCGACTTTGGTTGGTTATTCGAGGAAAGGGGGCTCATGCCGACGCCGAATTTCTCTCTGCTCTCACCCCATTGCCTGACGTATTCCTACCTGTATCCAATTGGAACCTATCCTAAATTTTTCAAATGGCCTTTCACTGTCGGTTTTTCCCAAGAATAACCAACGAAGAAATCGAAATTACGTTGGGAAAAGGAGAAAAAAGGAAAGAGAGAGGTCGTTGAAGCTTGGGTCAAGGAATTAGCGAGTGAGTAGGACGACAGGAAGGAGGAGAGGAGCAGAATTTAATGGAACGGAGTCGCGAGGTGGTGTGAAGGCATGCGAAGTGAAAGATTTGGCGTTCCCTTGGAGGGGATAGGAAGACGGGAAAAGGGAATGAGAGAGTGAGCGTGGGGGAGAGAACGAGAGGGAAGGCGACGATAGCCACGGTCGAGACGTAGCGGGAAGCCTCTCTCGTCGGAGGGAGAAAAAAAAGGCCTTGTGGTCCGGGGGAAGGAATTGGAGATTTGAACGAGGGAGAGAGTGCGAGAGAGCGAGAGAGAGAGAGATGGAAATCGGGAGGAAGAAGTAGAATGCGGAGAAAGGGGATGTAGTAGGGGGAGCGCGGCTATGGGTGCAGGATTGGGAGCGGGAATGCCCAGCCGTCGGATGCGGCGCGGTAAATGTGCGGGAGGAGGGGTTAGGAGGCGGGAGGAGGGAGCAGAGGAGGGCGTGGGGGAGTCGCTGAATCGATCCCCCGGGTGCTGTGACTTACGGCGGCGATGACGCGGGTGCCGGAGGGGGGCGCGGCAGTCTTGGGAGGGCGGTAACGGGTGTGGGCGACGGGTGTGGCGAATAGTGGAGCGGCAGAGGAAGGAAGTACCGCGCTCGGGTATGGAGGAGGGTGTGGGTGCAGGGGAAAAGGGTTGAAAGAAATGCTTCCGTCTTTAAAAATCGCCCGCACAAGCACTCTAGTCCTCCCCTATGACAGGCAGCCCTGTACGCTTTCTCTCCCTCGGGGAATCTTAAATGTTCTATTTCCACATGAATGACGGAGTCCTGAGTGAAATTTAGGACGGAATATTATGCCTCTCGGGTTTCTGGGCGATCGCATTGATTGATGATGGCCCACGCTAGATTGTGCAAGGTATATTTCGGTTCTTTCTAGGCAAGCGGACTTATTGTCGGCATTGCATCCCAGCTTCCTTTCCAGGAATGTTAATTCCGTGTCTCCTCGTTTGAAACCTTGGAGCTTAGGATCTCGTACATTTCGGCAGCCGAGGTGCATCATCGTCTCTTTTATTTTTTAAAAAATCTTCGTGGAAACAGCTGATTCGATGAACGCGATCTGGAGAAGCTTATCAAGGCCGCAATATACCTTCAGGAGACGGGTTCCTTTGCCGGAGTGACGGAAGATTGTAAATTCCTCGTGAAATCAATCTGACTTAAAACTGAAATTCAGATGAGCATGTGCTCAACGCGTTCATATTTATGAAGGAAAACCTTTCTCAAATATGCGCCAGTTTTAATTTTAATTTTTATGATAATCGTTTGGGCTCTAAATAACGTCTACAACGTATGTATATAAGTGCACTGTCAGCCATTCCTAGTTTAGGCTGTTAAACTTGATTTGCGTTTGTTTCTCTCCGGGTATGAGCATACAGCTTTAATATTGACTCGGGACTAGTTTAGTGCCTCATGGAAAAGATTAAACCCTTGATGCAGTGAAGGAGTTGTAATGTTATTTGACCAAATGTTTCCGAAAAGAAGTGTTCCTCATCGTGTCTGCGAATAGTAGGTGTATGTACTATTTTGATAAAATTTATTTAATATCGTACGGAATAATGTAGTGATTGGGTATGGATCAATTCTTCTATTCGTAAAATTTCTTGATAAGAATATAAAAGTAGTCAAAGATTTAATAAAAGCTCTTCTTAATAACGGCTGTGAACCAGAAATCAAGTGAACATTATCTGTCGATCCATAATTGTCAAAATGTTTTTCTCGTTAGCTTTGTAAGACTACTCTGAATCGAAAATGACTAATACGAATTAATTTCAATGTTAATGTTTAGTATGACTTTCATATCACTTCAGGTGAATCAGCTTGATTCATGCATGGAAATTGTTTTTTTAAATGTTTAGAATGAATATTTCCCGTTTATGAGGGGGGAAGTAAAAATCTGAGGAAGTTCCTATCTTATTTCAGTTCCCTCTTCCTATTTCTTTTCTTAAGACATAGAAGCTTCTTAAATTTTAAGCGTCGATTCCTTTTTATTTTAATTCTCCCTAGTTAATAATTTACAATGAAGCTATGAATCATAAGTATGCAAGTGGATATCGTAAGAAGTTTCATGATTTTATCGTAGCTCTTGAACTTTTTCTAGTTAATGCACATGCATTTACACCAATGATGGATACTACACTGCGCAATTCTAATTTGGCTGCATTTCTATTTCTATGATTGCTTCTTTTCACATATGCTTATACTGACGAAAATTAAAAAATGCTGGATTAAAACACCTGATTATTGGTTTCAAAGGAAGCAGAAATTTGAGTTTGAATACAGCTCTTCTTATCTGTAAGACAATAGAAGATCCGAAAAACTCTCACTCCTTCAATAATTAATTACATCATCAATTGGTTTCAGTGGATATGCTGGTGAGATACTTTTGGTACAAATTTAACCGATAAACCGCGGGTGGGCGATATGTTTTATTATGCACGTACTATTTAAAGCAGCGATATTTTTGCCCTGTAAAGGTGCGGAGAATTAAATCAACTATGAAAAATATCCCGTGACGCGAAGTAATCTTTGGTTGTGCTAGTTTAATCATTCATTTGCCTGAGCCTGATTGGCTGAGCCTGATATTTGGCTGCAAAAAATGATGATACCCTGATGAAGCGGCGTATGTAAAGGGAAAAAATCTGGATGCATGATACTTATTTATACCATTATCTCACTCTTCATGGGAATTGCTTCACCCTTCCATTATTAATTCGTATTTGCTGCTTTATCATAGACTTTTTATGCTCGCATCGAGTTTAACTCCCCTGCTAAGGAAATCTATTCTAATATTAAATGACATTTATTCACAGTTTAGATCAAAATCATTTTTTTATCTTTCTCAAGGATTTTTTTTATTGGAATTTGATTTTTACGGTTTTCACACACCATTTCATATTTTATTACTACATATTAGCGTACATAATTATTACTACTACACTACATATTATTCATAGAAGGTGACGACAGCTGACGCGAAATTAGAAGAACATTTTATGATAGGTGGATAAAAGAAGGTAGTAGGGATCTTATAAGGAACGGAGAAAAGGTGATTAGCCTACTCTTAACAAAAGGCGTCAAGAGATACACGGTTAATGTTTAATCCAACGGATGGCGTACCGCAATGGAAGTGCTCTCCAGTTAGCATATGGGGAACCATTAAAACGGTAGGGTGATTAGGCATCCTTAGAGAGTATTTACTTAATATCATACTTACCAATATGTGAAGTTAATTTCTTATGCATGCTCTTCCATGACGGTACCATAGCTCATTTTCAAAATAACCACACTAACGAAAACACATGATTTGTTGCAGAATAAGAAAAATTTGAATGTTTCACATATAATTTATTATTCCACGACCGGTTTCGTCCCTTAGGTGACATTATCTGGCATTGTCAATTATTAAAGACTGGTATATATACCCAGGACGGTAACAGTAGTTGAGGGATTAGATAAGAAAATATCCTTGGATCTTGTCCGATACCCCCTCCCTCCTTTTCCTTCCTCCCCTCAATAATTGTCACCCTTCACTGTCCTGGGTATATATACAATTCTTCAAAAATGAACTTTGCTAGGCGATGTCACCTTAGCGACGCAATTGATCGCGGAGGTATAAATTATATGTGAAAAATATAAAGCTTATTTCTTCTGTGACCACGGATTTTCATAAAGTTCATTTTTTATTGATTCAAAATGCCATTTATGGGTATCAAATATCTGCACATCTCATTTATCGGATTATATCGTTCATTCATTCATTGCCTATATTTATTTTTTTGTTTCACTTTAATTCTTGGTCAAGCAGTTTCTATGCTATCTGCACGAAGATTTTTAAACATGAGAAATTTTTAACAAGGTTAGCTAAATTAATTAGGAAAATATGCCAATACTCTACTCGCTACTTGACTTCTAGTGCAGTAAAGATTTTATGGCATGCTACGCTTGGTTTTTACTGCAGGTCTGTGGCTCTGGTCATTGCTAGGTTAAAACTTCGTATAATCTACTTTAAGTATAGCGAGCAAGCACCAGGGAATTTATTTTTATGAAACAGTGCAGTTCCCTTGAAACATTAAATATGGTATGTGATACGCGCATTATGCATTCAAATGGCAAGAAATAAACATGTGAAGTTAGTATTCCCCTTCTCGCATTGTTATTCAAATTGGAGTAAAATGAAGCTTTGCATCATGTAGCTGAGAGTATGGTGATGATGATTCCCCTTTTCAAGGTAAATTCAAACTGTGTAAATGTTGGGATTGCATCCAAGTGACTTGTTTACATTTGTTCATTGCGGAAGGTTGCGGTGAATTATTTCTTCGCTTGCTGGTAGGGTGGATATCAAAAGCACTCGCAATGACTTAATGTATTTATGCCCAGTGGAATGAAAACTCGTGGCTTTTTTGCGAGCTATAAGCAAAGTAATTTTCATTTAAAAGTAAAAAGATAGCGGAATGTTTTATTAAGGAGCAACTAATTGACCACTTCATGTTGGATGCTTGATCAGTTTTCATTCATTTTTGAATCAATTGTCAGTTTTACTTCCAGGCTAAAAGGTAAAATAATAGGAGGCTTAAAATTTTATCGAAAGTCATAAAGGTGGTGTTTTAAATATTTATTTAAGCGCAATATTGAACGCACTTTCGTGCTTCCTGGTAAAGGTTGAGTAAAAATTATGTAAATTTTCAATGATTCAACATGAAAAGGTGTTAAGTTCCGGTGAGTTAGGTTTTTCTATATATCTATTACTCGGAAAATAGTTTCCATTAGCTTTGTGCTTTGGGTAGGACTGGTATGGGATATAAAATTTAATCTCATCAATCCTATTCATTGAAGTGCATTCACTTCCTCATTTACTTGACAGTGTTTAAATGCTATGTTGATCAGTTAATGTGAATCAATAGTTGTACTTTTGAAGTGCATTGCATACGAAATGTTCTTGTTGATTTCATTCTTAAAAGACTACAATATTTTGTTCACTGACGATAAAAACGTTATATGCACCATATGGAAGTGAAAGACTCACGACCTGGGTTATGATGCAATTATCATCGCCAAGTTAATATCCGTTGGATGTCTTTCTATGCATACAGTTTCGGTCGTAAAGAGTGGTCGAGGAAGTAGGAGGAAAAGGATTAGGGATTAGAGGAACTTAAAAAATTGTGACCATATTCTTTAAAATTTAGACTATTGAACATCAAGCTTACGTCTTTTGCTAAAAATACAGAATTTATTACCGTATTTACACGCGTATAAGACGCAATATTTTTTTCGATTTTTGAGGCGCCCAAAAAGAGGGGTGCGTCTTATACAAGTGTACAGAAGAAAACTCGTGAAAGGTTCATGTTATGGATTCGTACTCAACGTTCGCGAAATAGGTTCATTCAATCTTTGTAGAAAGTGGGATTACCCCACCATTAAGTGGCTATAAAATCAGGGAAATGCGCCATTCTGAGGTAATTTAACCTCATTTCAGCCCATTTTTGTGGCTAGTTAATTTTTGTTCTGGGTGCGTCTTATTTGCGTGATCAAACGATTTTTCACGATTTTTCTCCTCAAAATCTGGGGTGCGTCTTATACGCGTGTGCGTCTTATATGTATATGCGTCTTATATGCGTGTAAATACGGTATTTACAAGCACTATAATGATATTTCCGCTGCAAATCTTTAGCGACGTTGCTTTTACCTTTGGAATCCGTTATAAATACATTAAAATACTCTGTTGTCCGGGCATTGGAATGTTTGATCGTCTGAACTATAACATTTCTTTTTCTTACATTTGACAGCATAGACTCCACTTTTATCCGCTAGTATCATTGCATCCCTTCATTTCATAAGGATTTTTAAGGGGCACTGGTGGTTTAAAGGATAAGTAAATATTTTTTTTTATTTGTTCAAAATTCTTTGAGATAAAATTTCAAAATATGTAACGAAGCACCATGGTTTTATTTTGTCAATCGCATTTTTGGATGAGAAGATAGAATTTATGGATAGTTTTTTTGTTTCTATTAACTTAAATACTAGAGTAGTCTGATATAAATTATTTAGACCAAATGTTATCATTAAAATTATTCCAGGTTATTACCCTTCCAAAATGGATGTCATGAAAGTTATTTTAGGCATTAAATATCACTAAAATATATTCTAACATAATTCATCGAGGATTTATACCTATTCTTCTGTGCCTATTAAAATATTGATTTCTTCTCATCTTCCTATTCCAATTTTGACTCTCAATATAATTGAACTACTCGATCAAAATTGAACATTTTAGTTACAATATGAACTTTTGTCGGGAAGATTAACCCATTTATGCCGAACGGGTCATTTTTGACCTATCCAGAAAAAAAATCGATCTTTCAAAATGTATCACAATGCAACAATTTAAGTGCATGGACAATGTTTCAGAAAGGGATTCGTACGCTGAGATCGCATTCATTTCAACTACAGTCTCTGGTGTGAACATTCATATTCGCAATGGAAAAGGGGCGGTGTTCTCGTCTCACTAAATCGTAAGAAGCCTTAAATGCAACAGTTTTACATGCGATTTTTCATTTTTTTTAAATTGCTAATATATGATGATATAAATTCATGAAATTTAATAGTATTGTTTTGATTCGTGGCAGAGTTACTGCTTTTGATACAAATAGTGGGTCGGTAACGACCCTTTCGGCACAAATACGCAATGTGTAAAATTTCCCGTTTTTATCGCTGAACTCCCCAAACGGGCTACTAATATGTATGAATATGCTTTCAATGATATTTTTTCAGTAGGTACATCTATTTATCGATGCAATTTTAGACTCAAGTTACATTTTTCACACTTACTTCTACCGTTTGCTTTTATTTGCATTTATATCTTAAGCCTAGTTTAGGTGTTAGACGTTAGATCTATTCTGAATTAGTATTTGAAATTAATGTCATATCCAAAGGATAATTTATATGACAGTTTCCGAGATAGTATAGGCATTGGAACACGACGACGCCCTAATTCTTCTTTCTGGTGCAGGTGTTTCATTCAGTGTTTTTGAGGACGATGGCGAGGTAGCTGATGAAGACTATGGGGATGAACAATGCAATAACCCATACAATTTTAATCAACGCCAACCCCAGGCACAAGCGGAGCTGGTTATTTTCAATGATGGTGTCAGGTGTGAAGGACATGAAGAAGATACCAACAAAAACGGTGAGCCTGAACCGACGACAAGATGAAGTACAAAATGCAAAACAACATTAAGGAATGGGGAATCTGGTGACCTGCCCTATCATACTAGTCCAAATAGTAATATTTGTGACAAAAATGCTGCCACTATCTCAAAGAGTGTTTATCCACTCGATTTCCTCCAACTTTTTCTCAACAAAAACGTTATAGGTACAATGGTTCAATTTACTCTCAATTATTCTGCACATAATCAAAATGAGTCACTAAAGTGAGACATGTGTGCTTGCGTGGCGACAAGGCTACTGCCTTCACGCAGATTCATACGAGGGTCACTGATGTAAGGGGTCTTTTGAGAGGCTTTTTGGTATAGGTGTCGGTGAATCAGTGGCTTATCAGTTTTCACTTGTATTGCAGAAAAAAATTCTCGGGGAATTCTTTTCTTTCTTTTTTGATAATTTCTTTACGAGCGCTAAGCTTATGTCAGAAGTGCGACGGAGAGGCATGAAAAAAACAAGAACGGTCTGGGTAAATGGAGTGAATAATTGGCCATTGCCAGGTAAAACTACCATGACTTAAATATCGAGGGGTTCCTTCGAATTCGTACTTGATAAAATGGATCGCAGTCTTGCAGTCAGAAACTTGATCGCAGTCGCATTGAAGGACAATAATGACGTCTACATTCTATCGAACGGCCTAGATGTTTTCCCTCTTCAACATGTTTGGCGTCATTCTGTTTTGGGGAAAGTCAAAATAAAAATTGACCAACCATTGATTATTTTTTGCACTGTAATAAGAATATGGGAGGTGTTGACCTGATGGATAACAACGTACCTAATGACAGAATTGGGATCGGGGAAATTTGGGGTTGTGGGTAAAAGTGGTATATGTAGTGATGGCCGGATCGGATCCGTCGGATCTTTCATTTTACTCGGTTCCGGATTCGGATCCAAAGACACGGAGTAAAATCGGATCCGGATTGTAGGTTTTAAATTAAATAAGTTTGGTAATTTTCCACAAACAAATCTTTACTTCGACCGGTTTCGATGTGATACATCATCATCAGGTGAACAAATCTCAACAAAGTCCAGTATATATACGAATGAGGGGAGGGACGGGGGGGGGGGGGGGGGGGGGGGGGGGAGGAGTGAGTAAAGATTTGTTTGTGGAAAATTGCCAAACTTATTTAATTATGTTATTCCACCATATAACGCCTGAAACGTCTCTTTTTAGTAGATTTTAAATTTTCTCGGCTTAGCGATCGAAGCGTCCCGTGAATGGAATGTAGGTGCGGTAGATATTGACAAGAAGAGAATGTGTAACTCAGGTCACGAAATTAGATGAAAATGTTCCCGTGCAACTAGAAGCAAAATAGAGAAATATGACTTTTTTCCCCATCTGTATCGCGATAAAAATACGTAGGAAGTCACGCGGGTAGCCTACATTCGCCGGGATCAGGAGGACAACGAGAGCTAGTGTACTGTGCGAAGTTCGATCCCTATCGCAGTTTAATTTTTTCTTTCAGTCATTGCATCGAAAATGCTATCATCTTCAATTTTAAACCATTACATATGAATACTCACTTTATTGTACTTTTGTCGTTTAAATTAGATTTACAAATGTACCATTAATAAATTAAGGATGGTCGGGTCGGATCCACGGGTCTTTCATTTCATTAGAAACTGAAATCATATCCGAAGACAGTAAAAATTCAGATCCGGATCGGAGATTTCAAAATTTCGCGGCTTAGTGATCGATGGTTTTGTACCATGTATTTGACTACTGTCCTTGCTTTGACGTCATTGCTGGCCTTGTTTGGGAGTTTGCCTTCCTTTTTTCCCCCCTTCCACAAGACCCACTCCCCAAGAGTCAAAAACAGGGATTTCTCACCTACCATAGCTCCCTCTGCAATGATTGTACGTATGGTAGAAACTGACAAGGAGGGGTTGTGTAACTCGGTCACGAAATGAGAAGAAGTTTTTTCCGTGCCACAAAAACAAAATAAAAAAATACTCGTCGTTACTTTTTTCTCCGGATGCGCGAGAAAAAAAAAGTCAGGTGTCACGCGGGTCGCCTACATTCGCCAATTTCCCGTGAACCTATGATAGCGTAGTTGTTAAAAATGAGGGCTGGTGTACTACCGGTCGCGAGTTCGAACCTTAACACTGCCTAGGAAAGCAGGCCATGCTGTATTCCTTGGGTAATGCAAGTAGGCAGTTAAAAAAGTAGATTATCAGAAATTTCATGTCAATTTATAAATCAAAAAAATAATAAAATTTGGCATTAGTGAAATGATTGAAAAATATTTTATTGCAGAATTAAATCGTGGAATCATTACGCTAACTTTACCATGTATTTTTGAGTGACGCATTTGTAAATCTAGTTTGAACGATATAAGGACAAAAAAGTCAGTATCCACACAAAATGGTTGGAAAGGGAGGATGATAAAGATTTTGATTCAATGGCTGAATGAAAAATTTTAAACAATGATTAGAATCGAACAGAATTAGAATCGAATAGAATTACCTGCAGTCCACTACCCCGCTCTTCTATTGTTGGCTTACCTGATTTTGGAGAACACATGCTCCCCACATGTCATTCTACTTTTTTCTTGCAAACCAGGGCCAATGAAGAAAAAATCCGAGAATTTTTTAAATTTTGCTTATAGTAGCATGAAAAAAGCATAATCGCTTTTCAAGATCAGAATTACACAACCTCTCCTTAGGAGTATAAAATTCTCAAATTTCATTTTAAATGTTATTATTAATAAGACATTGCAAAATTACTAGTTTAGCAGCTTAATATATTCTATATTAATTATTTCGTCTTCAAAATGAAATCCCTGGATATTCCATAAATGGGATCTCTTGGCCACAGTTAAATTGTTTTGTGTTTCTAAAAAAATTTGAAGGCATTCAAGAATTTGATTAATATTTGGAAAGTAATTCCTTTATTAATGATAACTTATAAGGTTTCTTTTAACTGCACTCTAAATAATAGTTGTACAGGTTTCAAAAATGTATTGCTTGATGATTATATGATAAGGAAGGTGATCTTTATATTAGAAGTAATAAGATATAGTTATTGCATCCGAAAATCTTGATCCAGGAAAATATTATCCACATAGATGTTAGGAAGTTAATTTTTTCTACAATAAATTTAATTGTTTTTCGGTAATTCTATTGTTGTATTTATATATTTATTAAAAATCTAGGATTTGAAAATGAATGAAATTCAGAATCGAGTATCTGAAACTAAGGATCCGAAACCGAGATAAAGATCCGAAACCCAGGCAAGGATCCGGATCCGACAAAAAACCTGGATCCGTCCATCACTAGGTATATGCCGATAATAATGTAGCTACTAGATGTTTCAATGAGTAATGCTTGGATTTTAAGCTGGGAGAAAGAGCTTACACTGTACTCTCTTGCATTCCGCCAAGCAGTAGTACAAACTCTCTTACAGAAATACGGCATGGCCCTTAAAATCCACGGCCCTCTGAATTTCTCCTCCCGAATTCAAAACTCAGAATGGGCAGGTCATAGTGGGCATTTAATTCTGACTGGTCAAGCAAGAAGACGGTGTGCAGAGTGGAAGAATAAGACAGTAAAAGCATGTCTAAAGTGCAGGGTAAAGTCCTCTTCATGATACGTAGTGTTACTAGATATTTTTAGAGTAGGAATAAAGAAATGTGATAATAAATGAATGATACATAAGGATAATTGAAAAGGTCATGCGTTTTATGGGTACGTGTGGAAAACGGGAAAATGTCTTTCCAACTCCAGAGAATAATCGCTCTGACAATTGTACGTATTTATACGCAATGAGAGTCAACTTGGCGTCTACGCATCTTCATGTCCCTTCTTTCTTTCACGAAAATCGTATACGCGTGTAACAATAATGAGGAAGATACTGGGGGTGGTAATTCTCTAATGGATGCCTCGGTGGGTGGGATATTTTTCTGCAGATTCATCAAGTACTGTCAACGGGTCATGCCTCTGCGTTCCACGCGAGATTTGGACGTTGATTTTTTATCACTCGCTGTCACGAGCAAGACGTTCCCGATCGGATAGCGCCTTCGGAAACGACCGTCCACGTCCCACGGTCGAACAACACCATTTGCCACGGGGTGTATGGGCAAGGCGGATCCCTCTCGCAAATTCATCTAAATGGAAAGGATGAAATTTTAATTTCTCAGGAGATCCCTTCCCGTCTTCTGGAGTGAGGGTGGTGATGGGCTGAAGGGTGAGGGGGATGTGGGGGGGGGGGGGGGGGGGGGGGAGTCTCCGGACGAGCTGAGATGCCTCGGAAGGGCACGGGAGTTTTGAGGGCTGGGAGAGATATTAAGGGTTATGGGTGAATGGGATGGGGGAGGAAAACGATCTCTCTCTCTCTTTCCCTCCCTCTCCCTTTGGAGCTCTGGGAGAAACTTCTAGGCGGGAAAATTAAGAAAACATGAATACAACGGTTCGCTTCGGAATTGACAAACTCCGGGGAAAGTTTTTAAGACTGGATTTATTTCGGGAATGACTTAGGCAGTGGGGTGGGTAGGAAAAAAAGTGAGGGAATGATGAGAAAAGAAGCGAAGAGAACAAAAGCTGTGCGCAGTTATTTATTTCTCGCTCTTCGTCCTCCTTATTTTCCCCATTAAATGATAGCAATTAGAGAGCGCTATCCGATCCCTTCGATCCAAATCGCTTGACAAAAAGAGCAACGTGGAGATGAGTGGAGAGAATGTTTGATTTATGTGGACTCCATTCGGATTTTACGCTGGGAATGAGACTCGATTCATCAAGGGGGATATTAGTGGACGCATAAGAGAGGCGTGTAGCGTGCTCTTATTTCAACGGATTAAACACCTAATGGACAAATGAAGAGTTGTTAAATGGATCTTCCCCTGCACTTCATCATATTTAAGCCTTTATTATTGAATTATGTCTCCTCTCCCGGCTTGGACATGTAATTAAGTTTGATGTGAGGAGTTTTCACCCTGAGTGCGCTATTTGGAAATGCGCGTGGAAAAACGCATCTAGGAAAACTTTGCAAATCTACTCATGCATGTACTGCTTTACGTAAGGGGAATGGATTAGGCGGTTAAACTTTTTTTTCAGATAATTCAAAGCAGCTATTAGGTAGTTCCTAAGTTCATTAGTATTTTCGTGTGTGGAAAAATTGAATCCAGTGACTTTATTTTGCAATGGACAATTAGCAACAAATGACTTTCAAATTATGAATTTGCCATATAATTTGGTTAGGCTTAGGAGCTGTATGTTTCCTTCGTTGTCTTTATCAAAATGTATGGCATCTAAGGTCACTTGCGCTTGTATGAATTAGTGGATATTCGGGAATAGGCAGTGATATATGAAATGGATGACGTGTGAAATTCGGTGTCGGTATTAGCCTACTCTTGCTAAAATATGCCTGGATGTTCACGCTTTAACGTCTCATCTGATGAATGATCTACTCTTCTTGAAGTATTCTCTACATAGCACAAAAGTTGTTACCGGTTCCGTTGAAATTTATGGATTTTGAAACCAAGGCCTCGATCATGGATCTTCATAACGCGTGCGCTAGCGTTATCGTTATTTATTGATTAACCTTATCTCAGAGAGAACGTGATATCCATTCTTCATTTTTCGTACAGCACTTCAAATTGCTTATTACAATCAGTGGAGCAAATTTTATAGACGATTATTGTTAACCCTGCGCTACTCTAGGGGTAAGCGTTAACGATAAAGATTGCGATAACGCGAAAGATAGATCCGTGATTCCACACCAGGTCCTGAGGATAGGTACCCGGTAAAATTAGCAGGTAACCCTGTTACCATCTGCGCTCGAAATTACGAGTAAATGGCATGAGAGCCTTTGAAGTTTGTCGGTGATCTGGAAACAGCTCACAGGGATAAGGTTTATCGGAAGAAACTAGTTCAAAGTCAGCATACCAGAGTCCATCATTAATTGAGTTGATCGGTGACATTGATCGTTTGCATACACAAAAATCTAAGTTCAGTGAATGCACCTCTAAAACTTGTTCCATACGATGTCGTTCATGGATGTTCATAATACTCGATTTATTGTCCTTTGGTGTTGCGCTTAGGGGATCGGAATTGGGATCGCAGTTTTTAAATGTTGATCATTTAGGCATGTCATTGATGTCAATGGGTAGAGAGAGAAAATCGTTTTGACTAATTATTGCGGTCATTGCGCTTCTGAAGGAGTTCGCGTCATTTATTACGATATAGGTAACGCGAAAAAAGGAACTATTATTCTTCCTCTTGTACAAGAACTTAGTAATACCGTGCTTTACCTAACTGGCTTGAATCGCTGGTAACTCTTAGAGCCTTATTTTACTATTCGTGCTGTTCTACGTACGTACCTGCTTCCAGCTGTAATTAGTATTAACCATCTACTACGATAATACAGTTCACTTTAACCCGCTCCGCGCTATTGTCATTTGTCTTCACTGGGTCGAAAGGATGCTCCCAACCGACACAGGTGTACAAGGACACAAGTATTTACGTAGCAGTAGTTAAATGCCGAAGTCTTAAAAACAAGATACCTGAGTTCCATCGCCTTATTCATGCTAATCATACAGATGTAGTGATAGGGACTGAAAGTTGGCTGACGGATGACATTCCTGACTCAGAAATATTCCCAAAATCTTTTAAAATATATAGAAAAGACAGACAGAACCGAACAGGTGGTGGTGTTTTAATTGCAGTCAAGAACTCAATCATTAGCAAAGCAGAAATATTTCCCGACAACCCCTTGGAATGTGTTTGGTTAGAATTAAATTTTTAAAAATGTCTAGTGATGAATTTTTGGTAAAAGAACTGTTTTCCTCCCAGCACGTACAAAATAAATAATAATGAATTAAAAAATGGGGAATTAAAAAATGAAATAATGGGTCAAGGTAATCGTAGACTGGGATTCATCTAAAGAGTATTGGGTAAATTTGTCGAACATGTACGAGAAATCGGCTACTTTTCCCTTGCTACATCTCATTTGGAATATGCTGCCAGTGTTTGGGATCCCTACGAAATCGGTCTAAATAACGAACTGGAACGTGTTCAGCGAAGGCCCGCAAGATTTGTAAAGGGACGGTACGATAGCTATATTAGCGTAACCAGTCTATTAAATGAATTAAAATGGGAATCATTGTCAGATCGCAGGTTGAAATTTAGACTTAATCTCCTAAATAAATTCCAAGATAATTAAAAATATTTTGCGAACCCCAACTTACTATGGTAGACTGGACCATAATTCTAAAATTAGAGAAATTGGTTGCCGAACTGACAGATTCAAAATCTACTTTTTTCCTAGTACATACAATTAGGGATATAAATAGCGGTAAATATGTCCAATACGAGTGAATTAATCCATATCATACTGTAGGTAGTTCCTTGTTCGTATAAGGACTTGGAGGTGACACAACTAACAGCACGTTTTTGCATGCTAAGTTTGCTATTTTTGTCTTTTTAAATAGTGCAGTTTAGACTAATATGTTAATACTAATCGTTTTAAATGCATGATATGTAGTGCATGTTTGAAGAGAATTCACCTTTTGCCACACACTTTTATGATAACTTGCAGGGTATTATGTAGATGAAGGTGAATGTATGAGATGGCTGCGTTCGGAGTAGTTAGGAACATGGCACAGGGATGTGAGATGTTTAAGAATTGAGTCGCCTCTTCACATTAGTGTACCTTGATGATGGCTTCTTGGAACACCAGAACGGGATATGTTTATGTACAGATGGTTTTCACTTCAAACAATGGCATACATGTGTTTTATATTAAAGCATAACACATGACACGCACTCACCTTCTCTCCACTAGTTTAACGACATCTCCACTTTTTTATGCGCATAAGATTGATAATATTGCATTAAAATTTGTAATAATCATTATTAAGTCTTGCTATTCTATCATTAAGTAACTGTTTAAAATATAGAATTAATTGTGCTCAGTGCCTAAAGGCGTTTTCCTCCTAATTACAAATCTATATTTTTCAATATGGTCCAATTTTGAAAATTTATATTGCTGTAGTGCCCCTATTGCAGATACATAGGACATTTGCGTCACGTGCTTCCCGAGTTTGAAGGTAAAGCATAAGCTATATTAATTGGCATAAGAGTTAAAGAGAAAGATGGAGTTACCTACTATATCCTAATTTGGTTTATTTCCTCATAAAAAATGATATAGGAAATTTTGGCTCATTTGCTGCATGTGTGAAATTCGTGGTATTCCAACGGGTATCTGCTATGGGCAATAGAGTTGGTTTTCTTTGAAATACTGCACAATTCTGAAAATATTGCTATGCATAGGCATATGGGCATCCAAAATGAGTCGTATTTAAACTTCTCAAAATCCGTCGTTTGACTTTCCTCAGCCTTTGGGCCATGGTATTCGAAATCAGTCGTTTGCATGCTTCCGAAAATATTTGACAGAATCAGAAAGATTTCGAAGCAGGAGGCTAATGGCTCTCCTTGGTGAAGACCGAGTGACGACGTTTTTGTGCGATTACGCATTATATACCACTGTATCTGCTTTATCTTAGACTGCAGTTTCCTTTGCGCGCGCACAATTTCTATCAATGTTTTCCTATGATTTTGCTGCACTGAAAAGGAAGTCTCACCGTTTTTATCACTCAGCAGCTACTATTTAATGTAACACGTAAAATAATGAACTTCTACTAATGAACCATTAGCTTTAAAATCAACGTTTTCATCCGTTTTGTAACGGTATTCAGCATTTCATTCGATTTCTTAGGACCACCGTGAAAATTTCAAAGACCCTTGCAAACGTGATTACCTCATATCGCTACTTACTTTTAATGAATGCTTCATTTAATCAAGAAATAAAAGTCAAACCCTTAACTTTGTATTATGACGATGCTAAAATCCTCCAAATTCCATAAGCAAGGGGCAATTATCTTAGAGTTTTGAAACCTCCAGACATTTCCATTTGAGGAAATTATTCATTACATGCATTTTGGGCGAAGGAGCCGAAATGCAGCTTTAGGTCATTATACTTTCAGGCCTTGATTTTGGGAGCATTTCGTTAAAAATACACTCTAAAAAAATGTGAAACGTCGTTATAATTAATGATAACTGATCTTTTCGTTCTCAGTTTTTTTTCTGTTTTTTCCTGTTATTCCATTATGTTTCCGATTCCCATTTCGAGGGTCTTATATCTCTCACTAACAATAAGCTTAGAACACTAAAAAGAGAGCTCGTTTCTCCTTTGTTCGGGCATTGGAGTGGCGTTCTTGGATATTTCTTCTTTTCTTGTGTCTGACACTGGTTTCGGAGCGTGGAACAGGAAACCAAGCATTAGAGAAAGAAATGGTTCAAGAAGTGTAGCCTGGTGGAAAAGGAAGAAGGGAGCAATGAAGAAATGAGGAGGTTGTATTCATTGAAACCCTTGATATTGAAGTATAGGTAGGCGTGAGCACCGATCGGGTCCCTAAAAGGTATTCAGGGAGGTAGTTGTGGGTGCCACAACATTCATTAAACCCAAAATAACATACATGTGCGCAGAGAAAATAAAAGCTGGCAATAGACGAGTATATATGCAAGAATGTAGGCTACCGAAGAATTTTGCTGTTGGTTGTTTTGCCAAAAAAGTACTCAAAATTTCTAAATTTGGAGTACTTGTCAAGTTTCCATTGTTTTAATTTTAAACTTGCAGTAGAACAAGCGTGTGAATGAATCAAGTGAAGTATGAATACGTAATTTCTTGTTCGGGTCGTACTTTCTGTCTTCCTACGTTAGTGCTAATCATGTGTAAAAAAAAACTTGATTGAACTTTATCTCATGTTTCTGGACATTTTTAATTGGGAATCTCCTCTCCTTGTACATCTTTTGAAGGGACAAAACAAAAATTTCACCATGCACATTGAATTTCACGAAATGATATTTTCAGTAAGATTCTTGAAGCATGTGAATTTTTAGCGAATCTTGTTTGAATTTATGTTGACACCTTCATCTATAAAAAAACACTACCTACTCCCAGCTCATTTTCATGTATAGCTCATTCCCTGTACAATATTGCTGTTGGTTTTAGCAATTAAACCTAGCTCTTAAACACATGCCAAAATGAAAAAGATGGTAACCGGTAATTTAAAATATCTCATTTGTATGCTACACTAAAAATAGAGACGGTAGGTAGTCCAGTATTTTAGGAACAGAGCTTAGAACCTTGGTGATTGCACCTCATAATTGGAACTACAATGTAGCCTTATTTTCTGAATTTTCCCTGAATCCGAGAAGTGACTATTTTCGAGAATAACGGCAACACTAGGGAATTCCACTCCTCCGGTGTTCAGATCATGGATGTGTTGGGCGTTGAAGGGCGATGCTTGAAGGAATTCCATTGTAAATGCACGGAATCGATTTACCCTGCTATTCAAAATCGCGAGAATTTTTTTCAGCCAATGGGATGGAAAAAAACATAGCACCTTTTCCCTGTACATTAAATTCGCCTCATTTTTCTTAACTCTACTTCTATTGTTGCTTTCACGGGTTTTTACTGTCCCTTATTGTTTGTGTGCTTTCTTGCCGTTGTCTTTTCTTAGAGAAATGTCTTTTTAATCTTGGCGTTTTTCCATTTAAACCACGTTGTGCAAAAGGATTTCTCTCGAGGAATTGGAAACATTCCCATACTTTTTAAACAAATTTAATTTTGTAGACCTGAAAATGGGTTAATTTTGAATAAGGTTTAATAATTCTTTCATTGTAGGAACTTAAATTTGACGAGAAATAGGTGGAGGAATGGACTATTTAGTCTAATTATTTCTCTAAATGTAGTAGGCTTGAATAGGTAATATTACTAATTCCCCTATTAATTATTTTACTGTTTCAATAGCCTTTAATGGAGCTAGTAAAATTGTGTTAGCCGTAAATAATGGCCATGATGGGCTCTAATATAAATTAATAAAGGGAAACGCAACGCAAAGGCAAAAATCTCTGTCTTGTCTCTTCAATTTTGTTGATTTACATTAGGTGGAAGCACCGTGGTGTCTATGGTTTAGGGTTTCCATCCCGACCTGACGGTCCAGGTGTGAATATCTTCAGTGGTGTATTTATCAGTAGTTTATCGCTTCTACTAGACCGTGAGTAAATGAGGGGAATAAAGGTCGGATGGGACGTGAGACTGCGGACCCACTTGCGCATTTTTTTGAACAGTTGGCTAATGTCTGGCTAATCAGGCTTCCACCTGTCTTTTCGAGCATGAATGACGTAAGTCGTCATTCGCCGCCTCTGAAAACTGGAGTACTATGAATTTGAGGTAGCTCTGATGATTCATGACACGAAAAAGTACAAATCGAGCTGATGTGGTTGCTTGAGTAATGGTTACCCACCATTTGAGGTTTGAGTCTCTCCTGCCTAAAATTTTTGGTTGCAATACCGTTCCGTACATTAATACCGAGCCCTTCAAATTCAATATAACGTCCGTCAAATGCGACGCAAAACAGTGAACCCCCTGACGTATTCCGTTAAGGCCCCCGTGCACGTAAGAGTCTCACTCGCGAGTCCGGCTCGGCGAGCCTCGCTCTGAGCCAGGCTCGAGTGGATTTCACCACACACGGGGGAAGGGAATTCAAGCGTGGCTCGGTTGTTTCAGTAACCAGCATCAACTCACCAAGCAGCTTGCAGCGGCGGTGATAGTATTGAATGAATGTGGTGTGTTTGGAAGAGTGAAGGAAAGAAACAGGAGGGACTTGTGGGCTGCAAACTGCTACAAATTGCTTGAGAGGGACAGATTTACTCACTGATATTTTATGAACTTTATCACAAGAGACAAATTTCCGGTAAGAAATAAATTTCTCACTGGAAAGTGCAGTACACATGGTTCCACAGGTGTAACTGTATAAAAAAACTGCCCTTACAATAGAGAATTTTCGCTTTTGTGGATACGCGAGTCTAGCGCGGGATCACCCCACACTCACGAGCCACTAGTGAGCTGAGGGCGATCTGAGCCCCCAGGAAGGCCGTGGCGAGCCACGCAAGGCTCCCCCGAGCTCGGATCGTGGTGCCCCACACCTGCAAGAGTTTGGCTCGTCGGAACCCCAGTCGAGCCAGACTCGCGAGCGACTCGTGAGAGTTTGGGGACCTTATAGATCAGTCTTTTTTTGGTGCATAAATTTCTGTCTGCCCTTACTCCGCTCCCGAAAATCCCAAATATTCCAAATATTCTATACTATTCACCGTTGCCTTCTCTAATAACTAATTTGAAAACTGGTCTATAGTGAATAATAAAATTCTCTAATCTTGTTTTTATGATCAAATTTAGCATCATACGCAGGCATTCTTAACATATTTCTAACACCATTGGTAAACGTATCATCTTCGTTTTTACTTAATAGGTTTAACGTGCAGTAAGCCTTAACGTGCGTTTTGGTAGTACTTTCCATCTATTAAGCTCGTAACATTTATACGATTGTTTTAATTATCTTTTACAGCCCAAACTGATCTTCTTTGTGTACGCCCGATTTATTAATCATACCTTCACCTTATGGATCTCATATACTAGTGGCATATTCTAAATGAGGCATAACAAGGAAAAATAGCATCTTGATTGCTCACTCCTTGTTATTTACCATTTTTACGAATCCTAATCTACGGTTTACTGCACCAGTTAGTTATTCAGAGGAGGCGTTTAGGTCATTTGCGCCGTTTAGGGTAGATGGGTGACCAGTAGTCAAGAGAGAATTTTCGAAATATTTCATCTACATCTGCATCTACATTTTATTCTGCAAGCCACCATAAAGGTGTGTGGCAGGGGGTGGATTCTCACTAAACATGCAGTACATATCATGCATGTAAAAGGATTAGTAAAAATATACTTGTCTAAACTTCACAATTTAAAAAAGATAAAAATAGCGATGCGAGCATGCAGAAACATTCTGTTATTTGGGTTAGCTTCAAGTCCTTATACCAACATGCAGCTACGTATGCTATCCATTGACACCCTAGCATTGGGCATATTTACCGCTATTCATATTGTCACTTCATTTCACATTCATTTGAAGGTGACCTTTTGGCACGTACGGAGCCGCGTTGTGTTGAAATGAATATGAGAAATATATACCAGTGGCTAGGGGGTACGTGACAATATTCCTAATTGTACGAGGAAAAAAGGACATCTGGAATCTGTTAGTTCGGCAATCAATTTCTCTAATTTTGTGATTATGGTCCAGTCTACCATAGTAAATTAGGGTTCGCAAAATATTTTTAACGTCGTCACTGAAAATATTATCTTGGCATTTGTTCAGGAGAAAAGTCTAAAATTCAACCTGCGATCCGACAATGATTCCCATTCTAATTCATTGAATAGATTGGTTACGCTAATATAGTTATCATACCGTCCCTCTACAAATCTTGCCGATCTTCGCTGCGTACGTTCAAGTTCATTATTTATGCCGATTTTGTAGGGATGCCATATACTGGCAGTATATTCCAAATGAGGTGTAGCAAGGGAAAAGTAGCTGATTTATCGTACATGATCGTCACATTTACCCAATACGCTTTTGATGAATCCCAGCTTACGATTAGTTTGACCCATTTTTTCACTTACGTGTTTACTCCAGGAAAGAACCCAAGAATATTTCAGGAAATGGAGGAAGTGTGGTGAGAAAACCGTCGTCGGCAATAACCTACTCTTTATGAAAGGCGCCAAGGGGAACACGGTTAACGTACCATCGGATGGAGGGAGTGAGAAGCCTGAAATACTTTTCACTAAGCACCCAAATAGGAGTCGGTTTCCCACTGAAAATCCGACACTAGCGGGAAGCGAACCCAGGCTGGCTTAATGGGAGACCAATACTCTAGCCGACACACCAACCCGATCCCTGCTGCACCTGCTATTTCCGTGATGTGTTTCGCTCATGACACTAAATAATCCTTCAATATATTACTTTGTTTGATGTAATAACTATTTTGGGGGGCATGCAATAAGCATTCGTTTCAAGTAGTTTAGCATTGTGCATTTCTTCAAATTTAATTCAAGCTGCCAATTGAAACACCAATCATTTTAAATTCTTTGATAGTGAATGCCTATCAGGGACGATTCGAATATTAATTGGAAGAGGCCACGAGAGTTTAACATGTGTAAAGGAGATATAACAACTTTCTCCGTTTCTCCGATAGCCTTTCTACATCTGAAATTGCGTGTGAAATTAACCTCGTGGCTTCACGGTGGGTGAGAGCGGACATACGCTACGAAATTTTGCGGTGCAGCGAATTGGATACCACGCATGCTTTTCCTTCCCCCTCATCACAATGGAATTTTATCCGATGGGACCACGCGAGGGACGGGAAGGAAGAAACGAAGGGAATAAAGCCGAGCAAATATATACGGGAGAGAACTTGGTCGGTTGGCTACTCGGCTTGAATATGAAAGATCTTGAAAGTGGAGTCGGGCGAATGCCGCGGGAATGGGGAGCGAAGGGGCGAAAGAGGGTGAGAGCAGGGCGAAATAAAGCGGCGATGAGGAGGAGAGAGATGAAAGGGAATGGAGAAACGGGTGGAATGTACGAGGAAATGAAAGAGGGCCCTCGAAAAAATGAAGCGAAACGAATGGCAATATTTATCTTGTTTTGGAGCTAAGTCCCCTAAGCGAGGAAGTCAAATAGCTACGCGCTTTGTGGGCGGAACAATGGCCGTTAAATGGAACACATATCAAAATTTGACCGCCGTCCTTCGAGAACAAATGGCGAGTGCTCGGAATTCGTGGGGAAATATAAACGGGCACTCCGCAAGTGTAACTTGGCGTAAACAATGGGTGTGTAATTAAATACAAACCGAAATCGTTAACGGAAATAAATAACAACTAAATCGTGGACAGCTAGAGTCTAAAAATTAGAGTATAATATGATACTTGAGTATTTTGCGGCGAGGAAAAAAATAGTATGTACAGGCAGGCTGAATGACCTTGAGATCACTCTGGTTTTACCTAATGATGAAAGTATGTGAATTCAGTGAAATGATCAGGTCGATGTTGAGGAAAGAATAGTGGTCTTTTGCTTCCATACCGATTGCACGGGTGCAACTCCTGGCAATGAAAAATGTTTTAAGCAGAATCCCATTTTCGATTAGAGTGACGTTTGGAGAACTCTTCAAGTACAGTACACCGTTCGTCGAGCGGGACGTTAAACCATGGACCCTTGGAAACTTGGCTGACACTGACGCTGGGCATGACTTCACAATATCTTCACTCTCTATATTCCTACCAAAAATTTAATAAGTAGCAGTCAATGAAGTTACTATTTGATCACCTGCAAGAACAATAACAACATGAAAGTCAAGCCTAAGAATAAGGACATTTCTTTGGATGTCATAATTTAAAATTCAATTATGGCTAAAATAATTTATCGTCGAGATTAACAGTATTTATGGATGAATTTAATGAAAAGGTACGCTTTGGTCTATTGAGACAACTAAGGACCGTTTTTTAACTCTTAAAGAAGAATTAAATGTCTCTCAACATGAAAGTCTGACGATATCGGATAGAAGACATGGCGCACATTTGTGACTTGTGTCGGGTATGGATCGATGTCAGGAGCTGTAGTAATTATGCTTGCGGAATCATTGCTGTAGCTAAGCAGGCATTTGCCGACAGAAGAGTAATTTTGAGCAAAACCCTGAGCAAAGTTACAAAGAAAAGGCAGTTGAAAGGATTGCAGTGAAGTTTGAATGGATCAAAAATCTGAACTGTAGAGAGATATTAAGAAAAGATTGGAAGCTATAAAATGGTGGGAAGGAGAATTAAAGGAGTGCGGTGGTCGAACATGGAGACGAATGATGAGGTCTTTAGCATTGTGTGGGAGAGAAGATTGTAGGCGGAAATTTCGAGGAGGTTCAGCAGGTGGATGGGACTGGTAATCAGGGATACTGAACATCATTATCGAAGATAAAATGCTGCGTAAGCCAAAAAAGCTGATAAAAGAATTGGTATTTTGGTAAGCATGAAATTTGGGAAATGATGTGTGATCTCTAGAAAGGAATGGCATCGGGAAGACTCGCAAAGACACTCCATCAAAATCTACCGTAACCGGTATGAAACTGTCAGCACCTTCCATTTGATGAAAGTGAAAGCAATAACAAGGGATTTATTTGAAATATACAGAGATCTTTACCCCTGTTATTACCATGAAACTTTCTCCTTCAAGATTAAAAAGAATGGTTGATACTCGCATGTGTACGGATAAATCATCTATTATGAGTGTTTCTCTAAATTTAAAAAACCATTTTTAAAGAAGATTGGCAATTTTTTGCTTTAATTATGTTATTCCACCACATCACGTCAGAGACGACTCTTTTTATTTAGAGAACCATGTTTGAATATTATTCCATGGAAATTAACCTTTTCAAAAGGAAGTGAAAATTCTAGGTTTTTGTGTGTATTATACATTTTTTCTTGATTTAGATCTCTTCATGAGGATATATCTAAAGTTTATGTGCTAATTTGTAAAGTTAAGCATAGCTGGAATACCTAACTTTTCTTTTGAGGTAGAAGGCCACTTAAATAATATGTGCGTTCATACTTATGCACGATTATATTCACGACTCATTTCATACCGTAAGCTTTTAACCGATTTGATGAGTTCGTTTTATTTTCCAGGTGAAAACATTATTTTTCTCTAGGTCCGTAAATTTATAATTGGTCGCACCCAAATCTTTTGTAGCGTACCGGGATGAAGAAGCTTCCATAGACATCGTGCGCTCAAAGTCAAGTACCTCATTTGTGAGTGAACATACGAGGGAAAAATTATTAAGAAAGTACTTGTCTCTCCACTTAAATTGGAAGACGGTTAATTTTATTTCACGAGCTTCCCTCTAACTTCCTCTGGCTTTTTCGACAGGTGGTGCTAGGTATATGCTTTTATCACTTCACCTACACGTTCTAGATGGAGATAATTATTTGAATGAAGGTGACGTCAGAGGATGGAATTCCGAGGTCATCTGATTTTCAGAAGTGAATCGCTTCATACCTAATTAACGAATGGCGTCGGTCTTACTTTTTTGATACTCATTTGCAAAGCGAGAATATATTGAATATATGCTCACTTTGGATAAGGTTGACTTGAATTGGGAAATTTTAATCCGGTCCGTAAAACTGCGGGGTTACCATTATACTTGCATACCTTAGGATAATGTATTATATACCAAACCCTCGTGTATAAATTACCACCCATTTAGTTGGATGCTATAAAATTTTCCTTTATTTGCTATGCAATAAATATGTAGTACCTACCATCCTTTCGTATTTGGGAATCATCGACGAATATTTTTCTCTCTTAGCAGTTTAAGAAACATTCTTGTCTTTCAATTGGCTAGGCACCCATTATGCATTTCATGTTTAGGATTGGATAATAAGCCTACATTTTTTTTATGCGTTCCTTTGCTGTCGAAATTTTATGTAAGGTTTCAATGAGGTTCTGAGTGGGATTTAAACCTCATCAATCTAGAGAATTGTTACAAGTGTGTCTGTCACTTTATTCCTGATAGTTAAATATTTATTTGGTGAATAGAATTCAACAAATTTGTGTACATGTTTCATACTTCCACTAGATCATTACTATGATTGACTGGTTACAGTAAAATCTGAAAATAAGTTGAATTCAGAACAACGCATAGAATAACAACTGAGCAAGTAATTCATGCGACGTTAATTAATGAAATAAAAAAGAATTTAGGCATATAGAAATTAATTTTAAATACACTAGCTTGGTTTTAATGACTCCGGTAAAGTTATGCGAGGTTATTGTTGTAAACTTGATTCAAAATAAAATATCTCTATTATACGTATGCTATTAAGTGAAATGCTTCTACAGCTTCCGAGTTTTTCAAAAGATTAGGTTCCCCGATGGAATTTCGTTGAGAATTTAGTTTAGTGCAGATTGCAGTAGCTTTGATATACGTTAAATGTTCTGAGCGAACATTCTCGCTCGTGCCCTGAAGTACCCTCAGCCGTAGCGGCCTATCTGATTCGTTTGTCGGCGTTGCAGCGAAAGACGATGTGACGAACGGATATTTCTCTTCATGGGAGATCTGCAATGAAGGCTTAAGAAACTACGGAAGTAGAATTTAAAATGGTTTTCGTTAGAGAATTTTTTGGTTTTTATGAAGTTCTATTTGCAGCAGTTTCCTCCGAACCGCTTAAAGAGGTGTCCAATAATCTTTTTACGCCACCGGAACGGGAGGGGGCTTAATTGTGCGGAGCGACTTAATGCCGGGGATGAGCTATCAAAAGAAAAAAACAGAACTGAGAGCTCTTTCTATCATGGGCCGAGCGGAAAAATGAGGATGAGTGCCTTCAGCGTGGATTTCGGTCCGGGCGATTTAGGACGTCTCGCGGAGGTCTCTCGAACAAAAGCTGAGGGGAACAATTTTCGCGGCCTTTCTTCTCACTCGTGGAGGCAAGTCACAATTACGTGCGTCCTCTGGACGGAGAGAATGAAGAACTTAGTTGGGTAGAAGGCAACTAACAGAATCTACGTATTAGTACCTGTAGCAAGTCTCAGTTACGTGCGTCCTCTGGACAAAGAGAATGAAGAACTTAGTTGGGTAGAAGGCAACTTACAGAATCTATGTAGTAGTACCTGCAAGCCACTGGAAATGTGTGCGCAGCGAGGGATGACCCATCACCACTTAAATTGGAAGACGGCTAATATTATTTCACGAGCTTCCTCCAACTTCCTCTGGGTTTTTTGACAAGAGGTGCTAGGTATATGCTTTTATCACTTCACCCACATGTTCTACATTATGATAATTATCTGAATGAAAATTACGTCAGAGGATGGAATTCCGAGGAATTTAAGCGTGATCATATTTAAGGTACATACCAAGTGATTTAATGATAATTTTTTTTATGCTATCAAATTTTTGCACGTAATAATTTTTGTGCTAAGTAGGATTAATTATTTAGAAGGGATTGCCAATAAAATTTTTTGCTGTCTCTATTTTAAATTCATTGTCCCAATTTATACTATTCATGGGTGAGACAAATAATGCGAGTTAACATGGAAAAAATTGATGGATGTCAGACTGTCATGGCGAGTGAATCGTACGATATCTTCTCGGGATATCCACCGGGTGAGACTGGTTGGTTGTCGGATAGCTGTTTACGTCATCGTAGCTGTTAATTGGGTTTACAACGCGTAAGATCCTTTCCGCTATTAAGGATAGTTGAGCAATGAAAATAGCATTGTTGGGGAACGGAGGAAAGGTGGAGGGAAACCTGGCGTCGGTATTTTCTGAATATTATGTTACACTCAAAATGTAAGGCGCTAAGGGTCTGATGTGTTACGTCCCTTTCTACGGACCAAGTGCCGAATTTGAAATGATCTCCACACAAAACTTAATTCGGGACCGGTATAACTTAGAAAAATCGGCCACTGTAGGGATTTGAACCCCGGCCCCCTAAAAGCGAAGCTGGCGCTATGGTCACAGCACCAACCCGATTCCCGTGCATCATCTTCTGCTCATCGCCAAGTACTGATCCTTATTGTTGTCCTCTGGTTCGTCGGATTTTGATGATGCCGACTATGCAGCAAGGTTTTCCTAGCGCGAGGCCTCTGGCCGTTATGTTTGGATGAAGACGTCACACGGTCAGATTACGGTGTGATTATGGCAGATTCAGACATTCTGACAAGGAAAAGGGAAAGCGGAAATTACAATATATCCCTAATGGATCTGTTGAATTATTAGGCCTCGCGGTAGCCGGAATCCAATAGATAAATATATAATTCAGGATCTAAATATGATAAAAAGGAAAAGATTTGTAACCGATTCCTATGAAAGTATCTATTGGATACTGAAAGATCTTAGTTAGGAAATCCTCGAGACTTCAAATCTCCTACTGGAAAATTGAAAATCACACGAATTCAAATCTAATACTGCAGGCATGTTTCTACTTCCATTCTACAATAGTAGGGCAGGCAGAATCGACAAAATAAATCAACTGGTGGACCGAGTGGTACCGTAATTCTTTTTTCCCACGCATAATACACGGCTGCAACGCAAACAAAATATAATTCTTTAAAATACATTACTCATCACACTTCATCATTAATGAACAAAATGTTTATTTCGGCCAAAATTATTCTTCATATCTGGTAACTTACCACTCCTGCCGCACACCCTTGGTGCGTCGACTAAAACGTAAATGTAGATTTGCAACTGCTGCAAGTAAAGAGCAACAGTTTACAGAAATTTAGAAAGTTTACATACTATAAATGAAAATTCAAAGTTCACGAACTGGCCGTGAAAACTTATTCAAATCACACAGACAAACGCACAAACATCTTGTTCATTTAAAGCCTCTATAATTTCTATAATAAATATTTTTCTATCTAAAAAAAAGTGCCTGCAAGCTGTATTATATTATTTTTGTTCTTATGGATTTTTCCTGAACAATAAATATTTTTCTATCTATCTATCATAATTTCCACTGAGAAATAGGACGTCTTGGTAGCTCAATTGGTAGAGCACCTGGCAGGAAATCAGGGGTCCGGGTTCGAGTCCCGGTCAAGGTGAATGATTTTTTTCTCTGTGATCTTGCTACTATTAAATGGGAAACGTTATTCCCTTATAACATGATGTGTGAGAGTGCATAAGAAATACAGCGTGAATGAGCTCTGAGTCTGTCCTGCACTCTAAGGAACCGAAGAATGGGAGGGGATATGTTCGGATAAAATTACAGAAATAGTGTAAAAGTGAACAGCGAGAGCTATTGGTGTTAGACTTTCCTTTTAAATGAAAACATCTAATGAGTGGATTTTTGCCGGAGTTTTTAATGCATCCACTCTGAAATAAAGAGAGAGAAAATTTTCATGAAAAACTCCCGTCACTCCCGGAATTTGTACTCTACCGTGAAGTGCTGCTGGGCCTTCGGGATGGGAAGCCAATACTCAAGTGACCACACCCTTCAGTAAGGTTAACATCAGTTAAGTTTCAAGTCTGGAGATGTTTCCTCAACTTAAAGGTGCTTCAGACCCGGTAGCTGTGGGATGAAACCGGAAGGGTATGGAGAAAAAAATTAAAATAAAAAATTAAACTTTTCTTTATTTAACCTGCGAATTTAGGGCTTTCAACTACTCTCTTACAGTTAACAGATTTCACAAACATCCCTGCTCCGAACAGTAAAAGTAATCTTCAGGCGGGATTTGATCCCGCGACCCTGCGATCGACAGGCGAGGGATTTACCCCGCCGCCCGCTTTCTAACGTCATCATAAGCCACTTTTCAGCGCGGGTAGATTTCTCATCCACAGCTTCGCATCTCGTCTACAAAAATATACTGAACTTGGAATGCCCTTGCAACTATCCAGCTAGAAATCTGAATCCCAAAGAATACCTTTCGTTATTAAAACATGTATAAGTGTGAGAAAGTATTAGGCTTTCCACCCACCAATCCCGCTCCGAAATACGTACTGATCAATACTATGTTCTAAACACTACTCGATGCATGAAGATGCCTTGTAAACAATGCTTATTATATTATCCATTCGGGATTATAGATTAACTACAAGTATCTGTGAAAAATAAAGAGCAATTTTTCCTAATGCCCGTTCATAAATTACCTTGTAAATGACATGCAATTACGCTCTCCTTTTTGTTCAAGAACAATATAGTCTCCCCCAAGAAAGAATACATATTCATGCTTTTAAAGCATTGCATTATTACATGTGACGCGTATTTGGGCTAAAAGGAAAAAAAATGCTGTATGGCGTACTTCACTAGCGGGAATAATGGAGAGGTAGGCTCAAAGGCAGAGGAGGTAGGCAGAGCCGAAGAGAAGTTTGCAGGTGTTTCTCTATAGGATGGACCGTATGTTGGATATTTCATTTTTTTAAGCTGGGGTAAAACGGAGTGGTATGCAGATGGGGTAGTCGTGGAAGAGGAAAAAAAGTTAACATCGGGGAAAAAAGTGGAAGTTGGAGCGCAAGTTCGGTTGCGGGGGTTAATCGGAAGGGTTGAGAGAGGGGTGCGATGGAAGGAAGTCATCCCCCGCTTCCTCTTTGGAATGAGGGGGATGAAAGAAAAAAATAAGTATCCACTCAAGTCGGGGGGAGAATCGGGTGGGTCCGGATGTGGAGAAATGATTCGGGCTTCTTATTGGAGCGAAAAAGTGCCTCTCAACTACTTATTAGTGCGAGCACGTATTACTTATTAGGGTAGGTGAACGAAAGATTAAGTCATTTTCCCCATCTATGCTTGTTGGGTAACTAGGTAGAGAATTGAATTTTTCTAGGAATGAAGAAGGGTTGGATCTAAACCCAGTGTCGGTAATTAGCTTATTCTTAATGAAAGACGCCTAGGGGTTCATGGTTTAACTTCCCATTTGACGGACGGAGTCCTGCACTAGGAGTGTTCTTCCACCGGCACCCAAGCAGGGACCTGTGAAACAATTAAAAATACCTACCATTGCTGGTATTGGAACCCGGGCGCTCGGGATGGAAAATCAGAACTACTGCATTAACCCGATCCCTTTTGTGTGATTGGAGTAATTTAGGGAAACGAGGGTTCCATTGCAAATGGTTTCCGGAGTGGGGTAGGTGGCAAAACCCTCGACTGTGGCGACATTATTTGGTGTTGCATTTTTATTTTTATCATTTCCGAGTCTGCTCGCCACTCCGAGGATGAGTTAGTAAGGGAGCCTGTGGGGTTCCGGGCATGCGTGGACGATCGCTCTCTCACACATTTTCAATTGAGGGGAAAGTTTAAAATGATGCTTCTTAGCTTAAAGATGGAGTAAAAGGGCGGATGTGCGAGATCCACTCACAAAGTGGGCGGAGTGATGTAGGGAGATAAGGTCCCATCATATCTGAGGAAAAGGAGTTGCCGTCTCGGAAATACATTTCGACTACTCTTGGAGCCAGGGGAGATGGAGAGCAATTTTTGGCCCACCCTAGGTTTTCAAACAGCCATAAGCTTTTGTTTTGGTTACTAGAAGCGCTCTTCTCCACCAACATCTGCAGAAAACCCTGCAAGCCACATCGATAGTTTGTGACTGGGGGTTAATAATCACCAACTATGCACGCACGATACCTATTGAATAACGATTGCTCGAAAAGAATAAACAATTAATCAAGCCTTCACCAGGCACATTTTAAACGATTCGATCACCAAAACAATATAATAATTATTAGTATTTTAGTTAATTGCTTGAATAGGTTATATTTTATTTTCTTAATGGGCATCTAAACTTGCAGGTGAAGGCTTGTAAAGTACTTTTTTCAATACAGTATATGCAGTGAACACTAATGTACCTGCTATACACCTACATATTCAGTCACTATGATATCTACAATGATTTGTTATTATTCACTGTAATGCATCAATTTTGCAATCTATTTCTTTCACGATGCTTTCCTGAGCGAGCGTAATTAACGAATTTTGCCTATGCTATGGCAAAATTCATCAATTTCTAATTTATTTTAAATATGCTGCCTAAAAAAGTGAAAGATACAGTTACTAAATTTTGTCGGAAATTCTTTTGCAGATACTTCCCTCTGTTGTCGGCTAGATAGCCCTGTGGCTTGAGCGTTCGGGGGTTACAAATGGAAGTCCCAGGTTTGAATGAAATTGGAGAGCATGTATATGGACTGCTCATCTGAAATCCTGGGGTGTGATTTTCTTGGCAATAGGTTTTAGTGTTGCAGATATGATTTTAGACATTTCAGAAGATGAGTAAAACCTGTAATTGTCCAAAATAGTATAATGCATTTATGCCCAAGGATGATTGTAAACCGAGAGCATGTTTTCCGTAAGGATTCGTGTCTAACGGTTCTAAAGTTACGTTCCATTTAATGAATGCGAGAAGTTAAGCCATCTTACCTGAAACTCATCCTGAGGATAGGTTATGACTATTCAGTTAGAGTCCTGAGACGTTTTTTTTCCATTATACACTTCATTATAGTAGATATATCAATGTTAGTGCTTCCTTTTACGCACTGAGGTACTGTTTTCTCAAAATTTCTATGCCGTAATTAGTTACCTGGCCGGAGCGTTACCTATGGAGATACCTCTGCTTTTATAATCTTGTTGGAAAACCTTTACGCCTTGGAGGGTGGAGCTATGGGCGCTGGGGAAAAACAAGAGGTAAAATGTGTTTACTGGAACACTAGGTGGCCCTCACTTGTATTTGAATTTCTAACGCCTATGGGTGTTTTATCTGTCCGAGAACTTTAACCTTCCTACTTTAGGTTGGATTATTTTATCCCCCATCCTCTTTCACTACCTTACGACTTCTTATGCTTTTTTAGTCTTTCGTTCCTTATTTTCCTCTTGCTGTGCATAAGAGAGTGAGAGAGAAATGGAAAGTGGTTGGGGAAACGTCTTTCTCTCTCGCTCTTAATGGACAAACATATTCGCGTGGTAATTTACAGTAAAAACATTTTCCCTCCTCTCCTTTTTTCCCCAACTCCATTCCAATGCTACTCTTGTCGTCGCCCTGTGTTCGGGAGAGGAATCGCTCCCCTGGGGATCAGCTCCCTCCTGTAATTTCCTCCACCCCTCCCATGCCTCACTTCTAAAGTTATTCCGAAAACCCTGTCTCGCAGCGTGACGCCGCCTTCTCGGTGGAGAAAGGGATGGAAGGGGGAGGGCTTTTGAGGGGAAGAGGAGCGGAAATTATTTGGGATTGAATTCAATTATTCGGCCTCCAAACCATAAAAGCAACGAACCGCTTGATTGCCCACATTAATTAATTTCCTTCTTCACCAGAGGCGGAAGGGATAGTTTTTATATCACTCAATTTCTGTAGCTCATTCCAGAGAGAATTACGAACATGAAACGGCTGATTATACACTATGTAAGCGGAGGATCACGGAATCAAATTGCTCTAGGTAGAATGTGACCGGGAAAGGTTATCGTACCGAATGATTTTTCCGCAAAAGATACTAGCTCTAGGGTCAATAATGGGGAACATTTTTGTGTAAGCTAATTAGCTAAAACGTGCTTGACGAAAATTTTGATGACGAATTAAGCTGTTACAAAAATATTGTTCCTAAAAAATTGTACCTTATCGGCAGCTTAAAAACATGGCGTCATCACATGACGTCACGGCAGGGCATCACTATGGGTGTTGTTCATGTATGGCATGTCGCGGGGATAAGTTGTTAAATGAATACTTGGCGAAAACGTATGTATTTATCCTATTTGTTTACTGCAATTAACTAATGTAATTCGATTTTTTATTTACGTGGTATAGGTCATAACGAAAAAATCGACCAATAAATATGAAATACCTGTAAAGTGCCTCTTTTTTCACTCCAATAATCTCTGCTTTAAACAAAGCAATCGCGGTTTTTCCTTAAGAAGGCAGGGACCATAAAGGAGTCGACCGAAGGCAAATTGTTGAATTGCCCTTCAGTCATCGCTTCGATCAAGAAACGGCTAAAAACCTAAAAAGCAATATATTTGCTTCGTTTTCTCCTGAAATAAACGTCTGTTTCCGTAGCAATATGCAACCTATGCCGTGCAGCGACGTCAGAATGCATTTCAGGTCACGGGATGGTCGTCAATTTTCGGGAAATGTTTTACAACATTTAATAATCTTACTGGTTAATTTAATACCTGCTACACTTCGATAACTTTGGTATCCTGCATGTGATTTTGCATACCCAAATGAAGATATTGTATCAAAATTACGGTCGCTTTGGAATGCATATATCCACCAGAGGTGAATGTGGATAATTATTTTCTCAAGTTGTTAAGTTTACAATTATAAGATTCCCCTACTATGCTAAGTTGTAGGTCTTATCAATATCCTAAGCTGTAGGTGTTTTTCTGGAAACATGAACTCTATAGCATTAGCTCAGCAATATTAAAATTATAATATAATTTTTAATATTGCTAAGCTAACAATTTAGGTTGCATTATTTTGGATTTACGACGAAGTGATAATACCATTTATGGCGTATTCTGTGTTAGTAAATTCTGAGAGTGTCCACATTATTTTTATAAGATAAAATAGATCGCTTTAAAACAGTTGTATGCGCAATTTGCATAATTCAGGGGTCGTAGTGGCCTAGAGGGTAGAGCACTGAGCTACTGTCCGGAGGGTCCGGGGTTCAAATCCCGGGGAAGATCCTTGCTGGACACCCCCATCTAAAATTCTTGCGATTCGATTTTCTACGTGTCAGAACTTCGTAGTAAATCGCAGGTGGCCTAGGGAAAGGAACTGGCCCCCCTACCCTGAATGTGTGAATTTCACACGCCATTGGCTTAGTACGGGGTGAGCTCTACTCTCACCTATCAAAACCAACATTCGGGTTAAATCACTGGGTGAGAGCACAATTTATATGCTTGTTTCACACATCGTTTTTTTTCGGAATCCTTAGAGTTGCCTTCAAAGAGCATATGTTTAAAGACTTCGCCTTTACCTTAGTCTCATCATATCTTATTTCCAAACCTCCATACTCGAGAACCTAACGACTATTCTGTTTCAATCTGGGGCATGGAAAAGTTAACAAAGCCATATTTCAGTATTAATTCAGTACTTGGCATTTATCATAGTTATACGATTGCCTTTGGAAATCATGATTTTATGATGGTATGAAGTTCTGACCGAACTTTTAACTGCAGAAACTGGTTTGATATTAACTGAGGATGTACTCAGGGGTTCTGATTTGAAACTTTCAGGGTTGCCTAATGCTTTTAGTCATCTGCGCTATAAAATAAATTAATGTAAGTGTATGCAACGTATTTATTCTAAGTGTTTAAAAGGTCAGACGGTACGAAAAAAAGCTTCCTTAAATGGTCTTGGCGTGATAGCCTTGTGAATATCTTTTTTCTCATTCACACAAGACTGCAGTGCTTTACCCATATGACGTGCATTTACTTGTGCTCTTAAGTTCAGTTATTCGGCATTGTATTAAAAGTACTGTAATTTTAAAAATATATTTACGAAATATCTGGAAGAAAATTAAAATTACTTTCACTAAATGGTTGGCGCTGTAACTAGCCCTTCAACCCTTTGCACTCATTTTTTTTTACCTCTTTGACATTATTTTGTATATGTATGAGAATGAGACAAATTGATTTCAAGTCAGCAATGTCTTTAGCAGGCTAAAACTTTTGAATGCGGGTCGAAGTTTGGTTGAGTTAAGGATGTATTGCTTCACAAAAGTCACGGTTTTAAAAAATCCTCACTTAAGGTTTCCATGTGCTGAAAACATAATTTTCAATGGTTTTGACTGATTTTGACGTTAATAAAAATCCTGTTCCTGAAACTTGATCGCACACTTGGCATTACCCTTGCTCCAAACACCATGCTTGGCTTGTGAGAGATGAAGGATGCTTTCACTGCGATTTAAATTCCAAATGATGTGTAGCCTTGGGCAGAGAGAGAAAAGAAGAGAGAAGAGGCGAGGAGAAGCATTTCAACGAAAGAAACTTTCGTTTTAATGACCGCGATGGTTTTTGCAACTATCTGACCGGTGAATGAATCTCGGGCGAGTGCTTTCACGGCAAGTGAAGAAGAACATGCGTCGAATCCGCCGGGGCGATAGGGATCGGCGAGGAGACGCTTCGCCGTGTCCGCCTCTTCTCGAACAAGAGAGAGAAAGAGAGATATGTAGTCGGAAAACATTTCGCCGCGATAAAACGACGGTCTTGACACTGAATCCTTTCACGTGCGAATGTGAGAGAGCGAGCGTCTGCCTCCCTCCGCACCCTTTCCTTCTCTCCGTGACCCCTGCTCCTCACTCCCACCTTTGCTTGTCTCTTTGAGACCGTTCAACGCATTCACCTCGAGCATTTGCCTTTCACTCCAAGGTCTTCGCGAGCATCCTCTTAACAACCTCCCCCCACTGCCTCACGCACCCACCCACTCCGCCTTCCCCTTCCTATATTTCCCCTTCACTGCTCATTTTCCCCTGCCCTCACCCACGCTTTCATTTCTTTTTCTCGCCCCTTCGGTGGCAGGGATATAATTTTATTATAATGATGATGTCGATGATAACGACGGCCATGGTGATAGGACTAACAATGTTTATTCATCTTTTTAACGACGTGTGACAATTCACGTGCCATAGAAATAAGCAGAGGGTTATGGGGAAAGCTGACGTCAGGTAGAATTTTGTCATAGGTGGCTGGCGTAGAAAATTATCAACTTACATAAAGATCGAGGGAATTACAGCAGAATAAAAAAATGTGATGACGTGGATACGAGATGCGTAAAAGGGGATTGCTGCAAAATCAGGTGTATAATTAAACGCAAAGTGCGTTAATATTTATTTTTTTGCAATGTATTCGTTACACATTACAGGGTTCAGTCAAGTTTAGATAACTGCTGGAACTCTAAAATAAATATGTGTAATTATGACGCAGTTAATTCAACTTTGCATTTAATTCAACAACAAATCAACTTTCTGTTGCTTGTCTGCCTTGCAACCGCAAAGTGGTGGGCTTGAATTCCACTCCAGACACTGATGGAATTCTTATCTTAATATATGAGAGTAAGATAGACCGCGTTATGTAATCTTGTTAGTAGTTTGAGCGCCTGAAAATGTAGTGCTGTGGCTACAAGTTTACGCCTTAAAATTTGCACATTGGTTGTCGACGTGTAAGTAGTGATAAATGGTTTTCGCAAGAAGGACCATGGGTTTTTGAAAAATTCCATTTTAGCAAACGCTCAGGGGGATGTTTCGGCGTCCCTTTTGACGGTACCAGTGGGTATAGAGTCTCGTTTACTCAGGTCTTCCACTACACTCTTCACTTACTCCGGTGAAATACCTTCCCCCTTTGCCCTATCTCACACTTCTCTCTTCTTTCTTTCTCAGTCGGTGCCCACATATATCTCTTCCTCCTATACTTTCTGTAAGAGAAACGCCCGTAGCCTGCGCTCCTTTGCCATTTAATTCATTAGGACGTATTGAGAGAGTAGATCCGGTTTTGAATGCTTGACATATTTTCCTTCCCTGCGGGCGCAGACTCGATCCCAGGAGGGAGCGAAGTTACTGGTGGCATATAAATGCCGTAAGAAGAGCTCTTTTAATGTCATTTCGTTGCCTCATACATTTTGGCGAAAGATTTCCGATTTGGCACCCACCATTCCTGATTAATTGCTAGTAGAACACAGACATTGGAAGTGTCCCATTATCGAATGGACTAATGTACGCTCTTGACTCTCGATCGAAAGTGATGCAAGAATTGTATATTTATAGGGCAGAACTTTATATTTTTTTAAATCTGAGTTATTTTTAATCTTTCGAAATGTACGTTTCTTCCAAGTTAAAAAAATATTTCTCTTCTTAATTCTTTTTTAGCAATTTTCTGGACACGCAAGATAGAGCACGATCCGATACTAGAAAAATTTCTTAGCGAATATGTTTTTTTAAATGTAGTATACCACTTTGTTAATTGTTGAATAATAGTCATCAGGTACTGGGAAAGATATATTTATATATTATGGTGACTTGGTGAAGACGCTCTCAAATGAATAATTAAATGTGTTTTAAATTAATTAAACGCTTGTTTCCATTTCACTCCCGTAATTATTCAGTGAGATGGCTGTTGACATTTTAGGCCTTGATCTTTTATTAAATGCGGATGAAATATTTTCCAATTTTTCTTTCACTCTCTGTGTTTAGTTTCCCTTTCGAATTCAGCATCACTTTGAAATGCTTTCATTGCCATGGCACCAGGTATTCTTAATTTGTTAACAACTCATCTATAAAGATCACGTGGAAATCGTTGTTTGTTTTAAACCTCTTAGCATTGTTTATCCGCCATTTGGTTATTTTATAATTCTTGCGTTTTACCGCCTAGGTTTCGGGGTTCCTATTCAAGTGCATCTACCTAGACTGACCGAATTTGTCGACAGCAAGGAAGGAATCTCGCTACATATGCTTTTGTCTATTTTGATCTACTTAATTTAAAGTGGTTTATCTTTCTTTTTCTTGTTATTAATTTATACTGCAGTATGGTAATAAATTTTAACTTCTCTGAAGCAACTCATTCCTGAAGTATTCGTGAGGTTTCAGATTCAGAGATGCTTGTTATGGAATATTGGATCAAATCAAAAATAGTTTTCCTTTCTTAAGTGTTGTTAAAATTGATATCGAGTGTTGAATACGTACAATTACAACCATGCCTCGCAGATGCCTTGGTTGCTTTCTCGAAATAATACTATCTCCCAAGGAGAACGGTAAATCGAAACCATTATCATGTTATGTTCGTTGTGTAGTTAATAATGTTGCTGACCTGCTTCCTATTATAAGCTGAATTGACGTTTGTATCATTATTCTGTATAGTGCTAGCAAACATAATTAAGTTTTTGTTAATGTTTTTATCCATAATATTCTGGCCTGCTTCCTAGAAAATACATTGTTTTCTCCTACTAAGAAATAGTAAAAACGATAAAAATTTCAGCAATACCAATACTGCGCACTGAAGAAACTAATAATTCCATGTTCTCCAAGTGCTGCGAACATTTAAAAAGAATTCAAAGATTTCATGTTTTCCCGGTGAATGATTATAGTGAAATGCTTCGTGCCACAGCCCTGGCATAAACACCCTGAAGACTATGGTGGACTCAGCCTTCGAAGCGTCGGTATTTGGAATATCAATCCGGCGGGAATAACAGGAGCACTTCACTATGATACAAAAAAACTGCTCAGGCTGGCCAAGGTAGTAAATTCGGTAACGTATTGGCTTTATCGACTTGATGCATAGTCGTGGTCATGAATGATTTGTTGTCTAATGCATATTAATTTTGGTTAAACGGTCTGATATTAAACTCTGAGTTGGAGCATCTAAAACTCTTATTCTACTGTTGCACTTTTAGTGCCTTCGTCAGAAATATAACTTCCAGTTTCTGAGGGTCTAGTACAACTCGGCGCGGCCACCTCGGCGCGGCCACTTCGGCGCGGCCGCCTCGGCGCAAGCCACCTCGGCGCAGGCCCAACTCGGCGCAGGCCCATCTCGGCGCGGGCCACCTCGGCGCAGGCCACCTCGGCGCGGGCCATCACGGCGAGGCCAATGTATTTAATACTGGATAACTAAATTATATCTGGGAGATGTAAATATAGACTGGGATTCCGCAAAAGAGTACTGGACAAACATGACGATAATGTACGAGAAATTAGCGACTTCTCCCTTTTTAGACCTTATTTAGAATACGCTGCCATAATACGGGGTTCTTTATCTAGACGTATCCCTCTAATTTTATCTTCATGGCGTAACCTGCTATGTTACGCTGGTGTTGATAAAATTACTGCAGCTTCTTCTGATAGCCCGTTAACCTTATATTTTTGCATGTGATTTATTTTGTATTTCAACTTACGATTTTATAATGATTCACAGCTTCTATTACTTTTAATATTTGTAATACTTTAGATACATTGATAAACAGTGTAATAATTACATGAACATTATCTTTCTGTGAAGACAATACAACTATATTTTTCAGTCCAATAAGCAATATTCTAAACGCTAATGTAAAATATAAAAAATGTAGTAAATTACGGGAAACAGTAACTGAATATTAGTAATGAAATGATACATTGGTATCGGCACGTCCTTATGAATAGTTTCATATAATTAAACTCACTCTTCTATATGTCCCATAAAAATAGTCATCAATATAATTTATAATTTTTAGCATTAAGGCATGTTGCCTGGCAAGGCATGCTCATTTTCAACAATAGCTTTTGAAAAGTTCTGTTGAAGAAGCAGATATTCGGTGCCATTAGTATTTTTACATGAGCATCTGTCCCGGTGCTTAACATCTCTGTTCTCCGCGCCGAGGTGGGCCTGCGCCGAAATGGCCCGCGCCGAGGTGGCTCGCGCCGAGATGGGCTTGCGCCGAGGTGGCTTGCGCCGAGATGGCCGCGCCGAGGTGGCCGCGCCGAAGTGGCCGCGCCGAAGTGTCCCATTCCCAGTTTCTGAAGCCCCTGGCGCTGTCAGTTGTCAGTCACCTTCCTCATGAGCTAACGCGGGTGCTTAAAAAGTGAGAGCTTAGGCAATGAGTGGAATCACTCTTGTTTTATGCCCTTCAAACGTCATGCGTGTAGCGGAAGAGGCGATGATTTGCGAATACCCTTCGACTAAGAGGAGGGAACGAGTGAGGGTGTTTGGCTGGAAGGTCATATAGAGGGCGCACTGAAGATTGGGAAATAGAGAGGAGGAGAGACGGGTTTAGGGAACTCTGAAAGAGGGAGTGATTACGAGGGCTTTGTAGGTTTTGCTGATGTCTGGGGCGGATGGGGATAGGAAAAGATGAGGACAAGCGGGCAGGTGCGCGGATTAAGTGTGCCGAAAGGTGCGAGTGGGCGACGGACGGAAATTGTGTGGGTGATGAGAATTGGTGGGATGGGGATTGGTGGGATGGGGATTGGTGAGGACAGCTGGAGACGGAGGGGAGGGAGGGGGGTGACAGAGGGGGTGAGAGAGGGGGTGAGTGAGGCGTTAGAGCGATTATCGGTCGGCGTGCGGCTATCGGGCGGGACGTGGAAGGTGTGGATGAAGGCCGTTCTCCCCCCACTTCACTTCAGCCGATGAAATGTCGCCCGGGTCCGTGGATGCCAAAATCCAATTTTTGATCCGATCGTGTAGACCCTCAAGTCTAAAACGCTAAGCGACCCATCTTCCTCTGAAATGGCTATCCTAATGTCTTCGAGAGGGGATGAAAAATTTGGTGAAAGGTGTCCCACCATGAACGGGTGACGAAACCGCTCTTTTAAGCAACTCAAGTCATCTATCCTATTTTGGTGACGCTCAGTAATGGTGTATTCCTCCTCTGCAATGAACCCTCGATCTCATCTGGCTTTTTACAACTGGGGACCCAGTCACGAGAACCTGGACTTTGATTGACGTAGGCAATGACAAAGTTATGATTATACATTAGTTGTACATATGTAGTATTTTCAAATTTCATTTTACAACACTTTCAGTTTTACAGTATAGCACTTTATAGTGTCTATGTATCATTTTTAGAGAATTTGAATAGTTTATTAAACAAAAATTGGAAAAGCGGGTGGCCTTGAAGAATAATAAGCGATAAAAAAACTTTCATCCACACTTTCTTACAGTCGCCTAATGCCAGAAACTGTTATCCGATTCCTAAGCATACAAAAACGACCCAAAATTACCCTGATGTTTACAGATCGCAAAATATCCTGCGTGCCAAAGTACCTGAAGTATTTTGCACTAAACTTAATATGCAAATGAGCCCACGGCTAGGGGAAGAGGGGGTCATTTAGTCTGGGTTAAATAAAAAAATGTCAATTGACACATCCAAATTGCAATTAATATAATGTAGACCGAATTTTATTTTTTATTCATTATGAATTTTAGAAAAAATATTACTATCCAGGAAATCTATCAAAACGTTGGTTAAACTATGTTGTTAACATTTTATACTGACATTTAAGGACTACAACTCGACTAAGATAGCAATTGTTCAATCACCCAGACCCAAGAAAGATGTAACTGATAAAAATGATAACAGCATTTTTTTCTAGGATAGAAACAATTCTGAAAAGTACACGAATTGACGTAGTCCTCATTATATAGTCCTTATACGATAAAAATAATGATGCAATTGTATTTTTCTGTAGGTTTTCGTTACTTCACAAACACCCTTTAAACTCGAGAGCGCATAATATTTTGGTGGACAGTTGGTCTCTCGTCTCTTTTTCTACCGCCTCAGCTTTCCTCTCCCGTGCTCTCCTCCCGAGTACTTGCTCGGAAAAGCTCCTACACCCGCTTCTTATCTACAGACCTTGAGTCAATAGAACTCTGGTTCCGGTGTGTACATTTAATTTCTGATTTTTCTTACAATCCGCACTCTTCAGATGCACTTATTAGTATTGATATTTTGAGAGAATAACACGAGAGATTACTTGAACCGAGGTGGTATAGATTAACGTAGAGCGACTCGACTCGACTCACTCAATACTAATTTTGTCAAACGGCTCCACATTTTTTTTCGTTCAAGAGATCTCTGCGGAAGCTTCAGTTGAGTAAAACTCTGTCTTTCCGCTTGCGTCAAAAGGATTTGAGGCAAGAGAGAAAATTTCCGGGCCATACATTTGCGAGCGATTGCGTTTTAGTGACGCAGTCTTCCTCGAGAGGGGCTCTGAACTAAAGCTTTGAGTCTGGTTGTCGAGCACCGACCTCAGTCGTGTGAAGACTATTCGTTGGCGTGCACTGATCCGTTCTGGCCGCACCGTTGCGCGCTGAAGGAATGGTAATCGTTTTAGTATTCGTAATTTCTATCTTCCACTGTGCTTTGGATTTACCTCACTTCATTAGCCTCAAGCTAGCATTTTCTTTTTTAATTCGTCATATCATCTGCTCATTTTAAATTCTAAACCACGGGGTAAACCACTGAAATTATCTATCATCGGTATACTTTTAAATTACTTAATTTACAGAAATGATGCTCAGATATAAGGCAGCAGAATTTAAGTAAGTGATTGGTCCAATGCTTCTAAGTTATTCATTTCTTCTTTTTCCATGTTTCTGTTTCAGATCTGCTGTTTTTATTATCAACTCCGGTTTAATGACTCCATGGATTCCATCTCATTCAATAGCCTACTGCCTTTGTTCACCGTCGACTGTGTGGTCAGTGAGAATTTTTATACGATTTTTATAGTTATTTTAATAGTACAATAGTGGTTAATTTAGCTGCGTGAATTGTCTACCCAAAAATTTATGTTATTTCAAGGCATGGTGTGTGACCAACATTCTATGTGTAGTAAATTTTTGGCCGAGTTATAAACGAATTACTGCTATGTAACTATTAGATTTTTTGCGGTGGCAAAATAATTACTATACTCAGTGACATGGAGCCCGGTACCAAGTTCTGCGGCTCAAGTGAAATGAAAAATGCACTACACTATTCTGTCATCCTGTTTGATGAATCTATAGTTACGAGTCTGCCCTGAATAGTTACCCTGTAGTGATATATAGTTACCCTGCCAATAAATTTGCTTCACGCAGAATAATTTTGATTTTTGCCGAGACAATGCACGTTTTTTCACACAGAAAAACCGCAGCATAAAATCAAATTTAAGTTGGGAGCCTTATTCATGGGATCTCTTTTAATTCCTAAAGGAATAAATTAAAAGTCCATTTTTCCGGTATTGAGAATGAAATGCACACCGACAGATTTACAGAGAGAAGAAGAGCCAATTTTCCCGGCGAAGAATGGAATGTTTTTGATCGAATGACTCGATGAACTCTCCTTTGCCGATCGTGAGAACTAGCTTGTGTGGTCGTATCAAAATAATGGAAAATGGGTGGATAAAAGAAACCTGCGTTTCATTGGTAGTTGGTAGTTGTTAGAATTCAAACGTCAGGGACTATGAGCGACCGCCAAGCAACCTCAGCTCACTTGGCGCGAATCGGGCTTCGAGGCCGACGGGCGACGATGCCTTTGGCTTCAGGCTGACTTCGACTATGTCTGAAGAGCTGTAGGGAACGGTGCTTCTTCAAAAGATATAGGCCGGAGTCCAAAGGTGGGGAGAAGACGACTGAGGAGGAATGATTAGACGTAGGAAGTGATCAAAGCGGAGAGGTCTGAGGAGGGATAGGTAGGAGAATAGGGAAGCTAGCTACTAAAGAGCAGAGAGAGTGGCTGTTACTTCGACGCGGACGGAAGAGAGCATGGTTCTCGCATTTGGGTGCCTGTGGAGGAGAGCGTGAGATGAGATTGGAGGAGCTGATTCTGCGTGGGAGGGGAAGGAGGTAGGTGTGAAGGATGAGAGGGACCTAGCCTTCCGAAAAAACTCAAGAGTGGTAGGATCGGAAGGGTTCGGGGTGGAAGCAAGGGACGAGAGAAACGTTACCCGCGATTTTGCGAGGGTGAGATGCATAGATGGGAACAGAAGATGGGATGGCGGTAGTTTGCACTGGCTGGGAATACAGATGAAGGGGAGGGGAAGGCGAGGTGAAGGAAGAACACGGTGGGGGCGGGGATGGAGAGAAGGGAGGGTGGAGTGAGGAGGTGAATGGGGGTCGCAAAAATAAGGGCAGAAAGGCGTGTGGGGGAATACGGAAGGAGTGAGGGTCGAGGCGATGAGAGGAGTGGGCGGCAGGGAGATGGGAAAGTAGATGAGTGCGACGCCAACGGAGATAAAGGCGCTCCCTTCTCAAAACACGGAGGCTGTGACGGGATGATTCTCCTCTGTCTGAAATCCCAAGTCATGGCGAAGTGAATGGGTATCTTGCATGAATTTGACCTCCGACGACGACAAGGTATTTCCCAAAGTTTGGAGATAATGTTTTAAACTTAGGTGCATTTGAAGGAAGATGAGAAACACCGAGTAATTCGCTTTAGCTTTCTCAAATTTCATTCATGCCTCTAGTTTCTCTTTGCCGTTTCTTTTATTAGTAATTAGCGATTCCACCTCAACTAATTATTTCCTCATCATAAATCTGGGTTCTATGGAGTTCTCCTCGCGTCCCGGGTAACGAGCCCACTTTTATCCACTGTGATGTAAGGTGAGGGAGCTGCAGCCTACTAAACATATTTTAGCCTCCCTTTTAGCCTTTATATTCCCACCTTTATTCAATACCACCAATCACCAATATATCACTGTTCATCAAAGCGCATGATAGAAAACAATTGCGATTCGATGTCAATCTCACGGTTGTTATCTGATTGAGCAAGTTTGCAATAAGATAACTGCTCTTCCACCGTATTTCCAATATCAGCGGTAGTTTACGGAACATCTTCGTAAATATTCTATAAATCTCCTTTACTTGAGAAATCAATGGAAGGTTTAATAAAAATTTTTACCTACCTGTTTCTTGAAAATTTGAATCTATACTGAGTTAAGTAGTCTTTGATTGTCAAAATTTAATTGCCTCCCGAAGAAGGCTCCTCTCCGCCATGACCCGGGGACCCCTGTACGATATTTTTGGTCTTCATTCCTCCCGTGCTGTGGGTCACGGCGAATTGACTCTCACCTTATAGAGAAGGCTGGGGGCTGAAAAATTGCGACGTTATTATACTGGAGGAGTGAATCCTGCGGAGGCGAAACACGCAATGTTTTGGAAACTTCTCAAACCTCAGAACCCAATCCCGAAGCGAATCCGTGGATATCAGGTTAGCGTCCTTGGTAGAATTGAAGGGTGTAATTAAACGCTTTTGAATTTGTGTCAACATAAAGTTTTCTTCTCGACAAATATTGTGGTCCACCGCTGAAAATCTTTGTAAATTATCTTAGGTGTTCATGGAGCATAGTGGAAGTACAAAAAGTTGTATATACCGTTTGATTTCATAGAACATTTTTAATAATTAAAAAAATTCTTTAATTGATTCAATATAACGCGTCATTAATAATTTATAGGTTTGCAAATCAGCCGCGAAAAAGCTTGATGCAGTTACCCAATTATATGTTAAATAACAAGATTTTTCATAGAGGTAACAGCCATGTGAATTGACTGGAATACGAACCAGAATCTTCCTGCTTTTCAGCCTGGTGCTTTAACAAGCTAAGCTCCGCACCGTATGTAGTCATATTTAAGCTGCATGGACATCATTTTTCCCAGCCGAGGTGGCTGTTTTTTTTCTGTGGCGAAATCTTGCTATTTTGCATAATAATGTTTTCTGGGACTTTACCTCTTCCACCATGAATACCGTTTGTTTCCGTTATTTCTCTAGTTATTCTTAATAGTTCCAATATCGCTCGGTATAATAGTTTATTTCTAGCATCTCCTTTATTCTTCTATTGATGTGGGCTGTAAGGAATCAAATCAGCGTGTTAAGCGGCATATCCGTAGCACGAGCACTTCATGTAAAAATCACTCCCATTGGACCCAATTTGTTTAGAGTAATCCTGTAGTTAAATTATGAATGAATTTGTGTCAACATTCATCCTTGTTTCGGTTGTTATGCGACTCAACAAGGAAGTGATTACATATTGCACTCTTTTACTTAAAAAAAGTCCTCTAACAAACAAAATCCTCTTGGTGGGAATTGAACCCTTGATTCTACGAATAACAGATTGGAGCTTTACCGACATTGTAACAGCAGACGGCCTATATGTGTCGAATGAAACATATAGCTCTGTATTTCCAGATCTTGATTATTCCTATTGTTCCCGTTATGCGCTGTAAATCTGGCTTCAATACTTTTCACTCCTCTGGGTTGACGTTGAAATGTTTTTTAAAATGCAACTTTATTCTCCATTCTCGAATTTTGATTTACAATCCGATTTCCCTTGCCGCACAGAGATTTTATTTCGCAATTTCATGTTCACACGATACAGTGTAAATTTTATAAATTTTCTACATTATCTGCATTGATTTCGAGGCTGATACATGCGTTTTTTAAAAAGTTAGAGTTAGCACAAGATATTCTTTATCCAAAAACACAGTGACGTTTTCTTTGTCTACCGGTAGAACTTTGATGACAGTGTTCTTATGTTGTGTGTGCAGAGCATCCCGGTCCTCCCTGTTGGTGTTGGTTTTTGGTGGCCAAGCTCTTTATTTGGACGATGGAAACCTCGTTCCTAATCTCCACCGCTGTATCTCCGGGGTGTTATTGCATCGTTTGTTCTATCCATGGGAGGTTATCGCCTTACGGAACCTTAGCAGAAGCTGGGACAGATTGAGTCCTGCGGATAGACGGTAAGTTGATTTCTTTGTCTGTCAGATTGATCAGCAATCGGCTGCTTTCACGGGGAGCTTTGATTAGGTTGAAAGTTGAGTGGATTTCTTACTGTCTCCATGAATCTCTCTTTAGCAACAGCTCTCCTATGGATGCTGCAGCTAGATCAGTGTACTCCTAATCCTAAGGGGATGGGCTGGAAAAAGGGAAGGGATCCCTGGTGAAGGAGTGGGGATTTGGGTTTTTATCCAATTATTCATTCCCATCTCACATTAGGGTGTTTCTTGTAGTGACAACATATTTGGAGTGTATGCTCATTTGGGTAATACAGTGAAACCCGGGTCGTAGTAAAGTTTATTATTTTTGTGGATTTGGCTCGTGCTTTTCTTTCTATTTTATCGTGTTTATGGTTTAATTGGAAAATATATATCGGTGTTGTTTCTGGCTTATTTATGCATGATTTGAATCGAGGAAACAATTTACTCACATGGCTGAGCTACTGCAGTTACGGACGGAAGTGCCCAAATTTTTACAGTTACCACCCAATGATTGTTATCTGATAAAGTGGCATTACTACCCTACGATTTACTGTGGAATTAAAATTAAAACATTGTCGTGAACAAGCCCATCCATTGAAATTGGTTAGGGCCCACAGATATGGAAAAATTCTGGGCTAAAAATATTTTAATTAGCTGGCATGATGGACGCGCACTTGGTTTGGGCCGATTTTAATGCTTTTTTGGCCTCTCAGGAAAACAATATTCTCTTTTCACTTGCTACTTGCATAGATCACTCACTGTTGAGAAAACCGTCTCAAACTTCTCGAATCGTTAATAGAACTGCATAATACATGAGGCAAATTTCAATTACTGGTTTCTTTGTTTAATCTGCTCTATTTCAAAATGTGCATAAGGTCTGCGTGAACGTAATAGTGCGGAGGGAACCGTAAGTGCACCTCCGATTTCGACTTCATTTAAATTTCTGCCAGTGTAATGGTTCCTGGTGTGCACACTTACCCCAATTTCGGAAACTCGTTCTCAGATTTGCGTATCTTGACATTTGGGGCTCCACCCGCCATTTCCATGCCGGCGCATACTGATTTTCCTGTCTTGCATTTGGGTTTGAATTCCACGTTCAATTGTTATATTCCAATATGAAATTTTCTCCAAATTTATCCGCTGGTGATGTCAAATAGAACTGGAGTCTCGGATTCGGATTACTCTTCGCTGCTTATGATTTAGGCAGCAGTGGGCAAAATCCATGGTTTGTCCCGGAGATAATCCCAGATTCAATATGTATATTCAACATGTATCTGCCTTTGATTTTAGCAATGGTATCGCTTCGCCTATTTGGATTCCCGTAGTTCCTCAGTTCCAGTTTAAATGATGGTGTGCCTATTGGTACTGAGTAGGATCACTCTGTTCTAACGTATAAATCTCTTTTGCCCTTAAATAGGCTAAAATACTGTTTAACTGGTAGTGAACACTAATACATTATGTGACCTAGGATCTCAAGAATGCTGTGATTGTGACGTTGAAGCGTCTCCAAATAATTGTAGGAGGGAAATTAAATTTTTTTCGAGGCATGAAGATTTGCTGAGCGAAACTCTCAGCAGAGAACATATTCGAATGTTCTACGTTGTTTTATCCATAAAAACACGATAATCTTGGTAATGTTTAATTACTCTTTTTCGAGCGCAATTTCTTCGTGGCGAAAATCCACTTAAGAAAAAAAATATCTTCAATTCTAAGTCACTCTTCACATGGACTCCTGAACATATTTCCTTAAGCTTAGAGCACTTAAATGCTAGCGAGTTGATGATGAGATATGATTATATTAATTAATTAGACCATGAACTACAGCCTCAATCTTTCTGTTAGGGCATGCATGTAATTTTATGCCTTCATAATTCATGGGGATTGATAGAAAACAACGGGGTGCTATTTTCAAGTTCAATCATCATTTTACTATCGTTTAAGAGTTCTGATGCTGCATAGATTGTTAATATTTTGCTTGAAAGCAGTAGGTACTTAGTCATTTTATTCATCGTAATCAAGCAAAGTTTTCACTAAGGGTCACCCAATGTGGTTCATATCCTTATTATGCAATTACTATTCATGATTGAACTGCAGACTTATTAGGTGTTTGAAATTTTCTTTATCTTCTAAAAATTGTAAACTGATAACTATCATTTAAATATTTAGCCACAAAAATATCCACGAAGGTGTGTCGTATATTTCTAATCGTTAAGTTTTAAATTAACGGTTAGGAGATTTAAATCTATTAAAAATGAGTTGACTAATTTAAACGTCTGTAAGTCCTGAATTGTATCTTATACTAGTACGATTCGTTGGTATTTGGCACTTGACTCGAGATTGTTTTTGAATGTAGTGACATAATGCTCCAAAGTTCACGTGAGGTAAATCTCCTTTGTTCTCTCTGACAATAGATAAAAGTAACTACTTAATAGTATACTATTAAGTATACTATTATTAAATAGTATTAAGTAAATACTTAATAGTAAAAGTAGGCAGTGTGCTGAAGGGGTGAACGTCTCTGTCATTCCCTTCAGATGAAGGCGGTGATCGGACTTTCAACCCAGGAGCAAGCTGTTGAAAACCACAGGCACGGCGGAGGAATAGGGAGAGAGAGAGATGGAGAGACTTGCTCCTTTGAGCGGCAGGTGACGGAGATCGGGCGGACGAATGCATGAAGCGTGTAAGGCTTCGTGCGAAAGGCTTCCAGCGCCGAGAAGAACGAGAGAGTTATGCGAGTGGGGCGGGCAGGGAAGGGAGGCGGAAAGGCGCGAGTGTGCGTGTGGGAGTTGGACCTCACTCGGGAGAGACAGTCCCGTCGTCGGTGAGGGACGCGAGCGAGGATAGGCGGTGCGGGCGCAAAACAAACAGTACGTGGTGAGGAAGTTAAAGCGAGAGACGAATACCCACTCCGGCCACCCGTGAGAGGGATGGAGAAAAATAAAATCAGGAGGAGGAATGAAAAATGTTATCGGGGGACAAGGGTGGTGCTCGAGGAAAACATGGTTTCCTTGGATGAGAGTGTGCGCAAGAAAAAAAATGCTTTCCTAAACACACCTAGCATCAGGAATGTCCCACGTCTCTTTTCTTTATGCTCCTTCCTCCCTCATATAACCCTCTCCGTCCCTTTCACCTCCTTGCTTTCGTCTTCGTTGTCCTCTGACCATTCTTCCTCCCGTGACTGGGCCACCGGAACCCTTCTCCTCTTTCCCCACAGCCCTTATCCACCGTCTTGTCTTTGGGAGGGAAACGTCGTTAGCCGCAAGGGATGAAATATCGGTCGTTCTTGAGGTGGGCAATATATTTTTGAGAGGGCGGCAGAAGTTGAAAAGTGAGCGGATGGGGGTTTGAGAGGTGTAAGGGTTTTGGGGTGTGGGGTCCAGGGGCTAGACGGTGTGCGTGTTTGTCTCTGGGTGGTGAGAGGGAAGGAATCGGATCGGCGAGGAGCGAGGGCAAAGAGTTTGGGGGCGAGTGGCGGGGAGGGATGTGAAAGGGGGATGAAAAATGGGGAGCGGCGTAACAGATGGAGCAAACGTGGCCGCGGTTACGTAATCGGGTGGCCATGCTAATCTAAGAAACGTTCCGGTCGAATGCCCGTTTAATAAGACCGAAGGCCGCTCACGCCGGAAGGGTGATTTAAGCGGGCAATACTGCGGGCCGCTCGCGGAAAGTTAACCGTGGCCTTTCGTTCCAAATGGGATTATAATTGTCCGGATACCGGGGAATGGAGTGGTGATGGATTTCAACATCTGGGAAATGAGGCGACTAAATTTTTTAAGGCTCTCTGGGCGCATGAGTCTTTACAATTTGCTCTTGAATGCGAACGAAGATAACGCTCTAAAAGTAGGTATGCTTGGCTGATCTTGGTTCTTTAGTACTGTGATGAACTGAACCGTTTTGCAACGGCAGGAATCTCAGGTTCCTGTATGTCAGAATACAGCAAATACAATTGGTGTAACTTTGGTGTATTGGTGTAACTTTGGCAATGATATATCGTGCATCGGGATAGTGTACTAAAGATACATCTTATTCGCGTGGTGGCTGTGGTTATTGAATACGTCTTATTTATTTGGAGAGTGCAGGGTACAGGGGCATATTTAGGGATATGGAAAAGGTGGAGAAAAACAGCGGCGGCAGTAACTTAGTCTGGAAGAAATGAGCTGAAATCCAGAACGTCTCGGATGGTACGTAAAAATGTAAATAAAAGGTAGAACTTAGTATTTCCCCATTCTAATTTTATGGTTATCTCGACCGGTTTCAACGTCTTAACTTTATTTTCTAGAGATTAAATGACGTAAGGACGTTGAAACCGGTCGAGGTGATATAAAAATTAGTGTAGAAAAATTCGTACTCTTATCTTTTATTAAGCTGAATTTCCATGATGTGTATCGTCATTCAATGATTTTTTTTAAATGTGGTCCTCTTGGGCATTTTCGTTTTGAGTAGGTTAAAGCCTTCAGTGTGTCTTTTATATATCCTTCCTCTTATGCCTTTCACACCCATCTATACTTTTCCTCCCCTTTTAAGGAGCCTTTAATTAATCAAGGTGGGTGTTCGTGAAGGCTAAGAAACTTGTTTGAAGTTCAAGGATTGCAAACAAGCTACGCTGTAAAACACCTCAACGGAATCCCTGATAGCAGAATTTCGAGTCAGGTCTCGGTAGAGGTGAATGATTTTTTTTCTCCGCAGAAATGCCGCTCTCGTTTGGTGTTAGTTAGAGAAGTGAGTAAACAGTAGTTAGGATTCTATGATACGGGTTTTTAAAGTAGTTATTACCGTACAGTAAATAGGAATGAATACACCTATTACGTGAAAAACCTTATAATGGTTGGAGAAGAATGACTTCCGTGGTAAACGGGTGAATTGCACCTATCCGAAATAAATGTAGACAGCAGTAAAATGGAAGCGCTGAATACATATTCATAGGATGGGGGGCTGTTATCGGCCCAGAGTTTAGTTTTATGAGGTGTCCACTTAAAATCCTTTAATTTCCGAATCCTTTTTAAGCGATATCGACGGCGCAAAGCTCCCTTAAAGATGACTAGCGGAAAGGATAACGGCTGATTTAATAACTCTTGTCATGCTTTGCATATTCGAGAGCTGGGTGTCTGTTGGTTGGCCGACGGAATTTTCCAAAGTCGTTCCATCGTTTTACTGTTCATATTGCGGGTTTTCAAGAAACGACAGCCATTTGCATTTTTAGGGGAAGACAGGTTTCTTAATTTCCATCGTAGAGGTGAAGTTTATTTGGAACAAGGATTATCCTGCTTGGCACAATAAGGGACCATTGTAATAGGCTCTTTTGTTTTATTATCAATTTGGTGATGTTACTCTAGACTGCATGAACAAAAAATATTAAGGTTATTACCATCTATAATATTGGCATTTTTGCTGTACTTATGCGTATTCTATTAGTTATTAGGAGAAACGCACAACAAATACGACGTACATTAGCCTTGCACCTTTTCTCTGTTTTTTTGGAGAGGAACGCAGCACGCTTCCACGTAAGTTCTTCCGTTTCAGCTGTCCATGAGTCAGTATACTCCGACACCATGAAGAGAGTATATCCTTTCTTTTACGGTGAGCTGCCTCCGAATTCTCCCACGAACTAAAGCGCATTGGATGTCAAAGTTGATGTCTAGCTAGTTTATTACTAAGTCACCCGTATTGAATAGTCGACCATTGTAACAATAAGATTGGTATGATGAAATGCTGAAGACCGCGATGGAAGGGAGTATTGTATATTACCGGCGTAAACGGGAGACAAACTCTCATCATCATATCTAAGTTTATTTTTCTTTATTCGGCACCATGAAAGAAAGAATACATACAACATTATGAGCTCTGACCTAAGGAAGAAAATGAGAGAGAGCGTAGCCTCTCTTAATAAATAGTTTATGTGCAAAATAATATTTACACTACTTTGGATACTTAAGTGTACAATAATTTAAGAAAATGGACCAAAATAGTCTGCATTCTTTGACGATAATAGCACCAGACTGTAGGAGCAAAAAGGCTAGATTTCTTCATTGATTTTACATTCTCTTTCACGATTTTAACTGATTGATTATTATCTCTACCTAACAATTTTGCTGGCAATGGCCTCAGTTTCCTTTAATTATTTCTAGTTCTCACAAAGTTATGTGAGACCTTATTATTGTCATCCCAAAAACAAATAGCGCCAAGCACATCATTGGCAGCTATATAAACTGCACCCTCTTAATGGACATTTTATTTAGCGAGTGTTGATATATTTTTTTTGTTCTTTTTTTTCTATTCACTTTGCGTTTTACTTTCTTAAGGAGCAAAATATTTTCTCACGCTAAATTGTCCATATCTATTTCTCGTTAATGAGATGGGAATTATGCATTCAACACTCTTTTCTGATTTCATTAAATCCGAGGAATATTGAATTTCTCTATCCTGAGCTGCAGATACTTACGATTTGTTTCCCTTCGCAAGGACGCCGTGCGCCTATTCATTGCTAGATATTATTAGACTGAAAGTCATGTTCTGACTGACTGAACTGTCTGAAACTGACTGAAAGTCACGTCTGCAGTAACATCTTTTTGAAAATAGTTTTCCCCTTTGTGAAAAGGCTTCTGTTGGATAATTAGATGGATGTTATATTCTTTTAGGCATCAAATCGGCAAATCAAATAGGCATCAGGGCGTATTCAAATTCAATTCGAGTTATTTTAAGCTGCAATCTTCTTAAGATATCGTCAGCTACTTTTGATAATCCCACGTTTTCAGCATTAATATACCATCAATATTTTTAGCGTTAGGATTTGAATACTCAATTCCGTAGTGGATTAAGGAAAAATTACCTATTTTAATCTAAAAATGAAAATTCGAGATTCAATTTAAAATTATATTTCAAAGTGCTTTGAATATTTTTCAAATATTATGAAATGCTTTTTTGCGTATGAGTAGGTATATTGGGGATTTGTTAAACAGTACAACTTAAATATTGGTCAGTGCTCAATAAAATTTTGTTCTTCGTTTTTTGCAGAGAAATTAATTTTCAAACAGGAAGTAATGCTTTGACAAATTTACTTATACAAACTAGTTTTAAATAATTAATATTAATTTATAAAAATTAGGTCAATATAGAAATAGGGTAAATAATTACAGTATTTAAGGAATTTTAGTTGCAGCCTTAGGGTTTTAGGTGACCCAACTGCTGAGGTAACACCATCCCATCTAACCTAGCGTAGCCCTAAGCCGAAGACAATGTCCGTGTCCATGACGGGATTTAAACCACCAATTTTTTTTAGCATGCCGGCTGAGTATCTCTCTACCCTTAATCCGTTCCCGAAAAACTTCCTATCCATATCCAATTAGTAGTGGGTCTCCTTCCCCCCTTCAAACACATATTAGTTATAAGATTTATTCAATATTTCATGCTTAGTGCTCGTTTGGGGTAGGATGTTGTTTTTGCATGTGAATTCATTGTTACCTTGGTAAACTAGTTTTTAATGCTAAGCTCGGAAAGTAATTCACCAAAATTATGATTGAAACGCCGTCGATAATGCATGCCAGGCGTGGAATCAGTCTCTGCCACACGCTCTTATGGCTAACTAGCAGGATTAAATTTATACGTATAGACCTATGAATGTTCTCTAGTTCTTCTGAATAGACTAGCAGAAAAGCTGAAAGTTACTGAGAGAGTGAAACGTTTTTGAGCGTTTTATCGACCAACCAAATAGGTCATTTGATTGGCAAAGGAAACTATATGCAAGAATAAGTCGATAATCCGGGAAAACATTTGTAGAAAAAGGGTAAATAAGAGAAGTAGATGAATGAGAAATTATGTTGCTGGAACTGAAAACTGAATTTAAGAAAACAAAGATAAAATCCTGGGGAGTGGTTTGTTTGAGAGCAATTTGCTGTTAGCAATAAAGAGATAGGAAATTGTGAAATGCACTGGTTTATTGTCAGTGCTACCGGTTTCAGCCGTTAGGCTTAGGTTGCTGTTAGCCTTGAAAAGCAATGCGAGTATTAAGAAAGACAAGAAGATGAAACCCAAAATAAGACCCATTACTTCATATGCGGCACCGGCGTGGGTGGATGACATAAATAAAGTAACATTAGTTTCCCTTACTTAGTTTAGGAAGTTGACTTTATACTCACGATGAAGGAATTTCACTAAGTCAAACCCAATACCGTCATCTTCGTCATTGGGAAGGATATCTATTTATCTGTATCCACGACATACCCTGCAAGCCACCTCGAGGATGTGTGGATATACCCAAGTGAAATAAATACGTAGTATCAGATGGGGGACTCGTTATGCGAGTGTCTACAAAATAACAGGAATCACACCCCTAAAGATTGCAATTAACGTATTGGTGACAAAGTATTCTAAAGACCTGAAAAATAATAAGATTGAGGAACATGAGTCAATGCGTATCGAATTTTGCTAATGACAAAATAGGAAAATAAAGTTGCTCAGAATTCCTCAGATGAAATTGGTCGGCAGATCAAAGATAAAGGAATGGATGAAAGGACTAGAAAGGATACAGGGCTAAAGTCTGGAGATGACAGGTAGTCTCTGATAAATTTAATGCTTCGAAGCAAGGAGCACGCACGCGTTAAATGTTGGTCTTAGAGGGAGGAGAAGGGAATGCGGGGAGACGAGAGAAGAAGCGAAGGGAGTAAGAAATGAGATTAAGCCCTGGAGGAGACGAGGACGGAAGGGAAGGAAACGTGGCACCTTTGCGGTGAGGAGGCGAAAGGAAAGGGTACACAAGCATCGCAGAGGTGGCCGGAAGTTTTGGGCTCGAATTCGAGGGGAAAAAACGGTAGAACACGAGCGGAGTGAAAGAGAGCGGGTTGGAGGTAGGCTGGGTAAAAACCGCGTGGATTAAGACTATGGGAAAGGGCATGGACGGGTAGGGGTGAAGGGAATAGTGAGGAGAGAGAACGCTGGTCGGGAAGAATTTTTCGTTTGCCTTGCCCACATGGAAAAAAATACCACCGTTGAAAGGGTCCATTTTTTTACCCGTCCGTTTTCCTGGCGGGGCGATAATTTTTTCATAGCTGCGCTCCCATATTTAAACAGTAAACAGCCATTTAATACGCGGCGTGTTCGGCTGGGTGCCTGCCGGCGAATTAAAAAGTGGGAGGGGGGGGGAGGGGAGGGGGGGGGCGAAAAAAATCCTCCGGAACGGAAAAAAGAAACATAGGAGTCAAGTGAGCTCCCCGTGGCCAATTTCTTGATGATGGCGCGAAATTCGTTCCGTCTCTGTTTTTTTATGCGTTGATAGTAAAACGATGAGCATCGCGGAGGAAGGCTACGGGGCTAATGAAACCTTTTATTTTAATTGAAGGAACGTCTCCTGAGGATGTATTTAATAAGCTCTTGTGTTTATCTTCAAATATGTTTTGTCGTAGAGTAGAAGGAGGAGGACGTAAGGAGTCTTGGGAAGGGGATGATCCCGGAGATGTGTACATATTGGTATTTCGGATGAAAGCTCTGGGGAAAAGCTTTTGTTGCCCTCTCCTCAGTGGCGTTATGGTTTACGAGGACGTCTCGGATAAATGTGCTTCGCGAGCGTTTGCGTGAGTGATGATTTATTCGTACCCGATAAACTTTTCCTCGGATTCAGCAAGTGATTCTGTTATGATCACCGAAACGGCGCCCGCAATCTAGCGTGCAATCGCGGACCGGGTTTTTATCTAGTTTCAGTAATTTTTCTCATTTTTATTGCACTATTTTCATTTCATCACACTTTTCTTCTTTGCTTTTTGCAATCGGAAGAACTCTAGTGGAGGAGGGCATTTCACGATTGCAGTTCTACGATTCAACGAACTTTTAGGTTTCATCTGAGTCATGAATTAACATTTTAAACAAAAAATGTACGCAGTCTTATAACCGAAATTGGCATCAGGTGCTCTAATCTTCTGGTCTTTTTAGGGTTTTCTTCTGTCAGGGAAAATATAACACTGCGTCATTCAGCACAAAACGTCCCCATATTTAGTTTGGCGGATAAGAGAAATGCGGTCCTAACTACTGAAGTGCTGATCCGGCATTCCAAAGGTCGCAGGTTCTTCTCTCGACTAAATTTATTTTAGCCCTGTTGTTTTAAGCAAGATTACACCCTATATATTGTGACGTAATCACATCGACTGAAGCAGCTTTAAAAATAACTGAAAACCACCTCCCGATTAGACAAGCAATCGTCAAAATGTTCCTCTGTAGTCAATGTGTAAACCTCTGGCAGTGAGTGAGACTTCAAGTATGAGGTAGAAGTATCTTTCGTTCATTTTTTCTCTCTCTTATGTGTTCAATAAAATTGGTTTATTGTCAATTTCCTTTATTACATATCGTGATGAGCTTTATTTATGAGGGTTATATAGTATTAGCACTGTCAATTGAATCATTTTTATTTTAGGTGTGGTGCTCAAAATTGCTTATTTTATTTAAAGATGATCGAAATTATTAAATTAGTAGGCATATTATTATTCGGGAAATTAGGTTTTATGAATAATATTATGTATGTACATCTCTTTATAGGTATTGATATATTTGATTTCTTGCTTGCTTTTCTTCCTTTTCGAAGCAGCTACTGTAGTTGCGCTGTGAGAATGGTTAACACTCAATCTCATGTTCAAGTAAAGCTAATTAAATTTATTTTAACAATAAAATATAATTGACAATCGTGCAGTATTCTCATCTCATTAGTGATCGGAAGTCTCTGCTTCAGTTAATGACCTTCAGGCTAGAAGGAAAGATATCAGCGTGGCAATAAAATGGGAAGAAAGAAGAAAGTTTGAAAGCCAGGCGCGACATTGTCCTTAATCCCTTACCAAAAGGCGTCGATCGGTCGATTGCTTTACGTCCCATCCGATGCACGCAGTACTGAACGTAGATACTCTTAAAACGGTATTCAACTTGGCATTTTTTATTAAACTCTAAACAAGTTTCGAACCAAGTAGCTATGAAGCACTTTTGCAACACCTTGAACTCAATTAGTAGTTCTAGCAATTCAAGCTTACCGTCTGTGTCGTTTGCGTGTATCTTTGCGTACGGGAGATTTCTCGTTAATGACTATTCTTGGGAGAACTCTATCTGCAAGGTAATGAGGTTTTCAGAGAGGATGAAAGGTCACCAGATATACCTACCGATTATTGTGAAATTTTTTCTTCTCCCTTCGACACTCTTTGTGAAGTAGCTTTCTCGCTCACTTTCTATCGATTAGAATGATCTGTGTAGAAAGTGGAGTAACTTTTCGTACAGCGTGAACGACTTGAACGAAGTGCACCCTGACGTTGCCAAAAATGTTGGCCAAATACTAGGAAGATATATCCCCTAGGTACCTATTTGGACACGTCATTAGTAAAAAAAAGAAACCCGTAAGAGTTATGAAGTTCCTGGGCAGAGTAATGATAGGTAAACTATACATAAGTAATTTTTAAGCTTAGTTATTTTCAGTACTAGATCAGAATCAACGAACAATTTTGAGGAAATAAAATTTGAGTATTCGCTAGTGCATAATTTACTTTTTATCGTGAGGCATAAGATTGTGAGGTTCAAATTGTGAGTCTGGATTAAGGCTGACGTTGGTGTGTGATAATGGATGGGAGTTGACATAACTTGACATCTTATTGGAAGAAAAGTTGGAAAAAATAAAAAAATAAAAAATCCAGGAAATGAATTTTACGCGTGAAACGATATTTTCCCCCAAAATGCTTTCGCATCACGACCCGTAATTTGGAAGTAGTGCACAGCAAATGAGGCCTAGCGCAGACTTCACGACCTGGCATATCTTTCACCTCGTCACGAGGTTCCCTTATTATTTTCGTATACAGCGCCCGTGAATATCGCTACTACAGACGCAGGCCACGGAGCCGAAAATTATTGTAAGGCAAAATAACCAATGACTGTGCTGGTTTAAAATACTCGGAGCCCGACTCATTCGAGACAAACTTGGGGAAGGTAATCCAAAAGACGCCAACCCGAATTTCGCCCCGGGCATGGAGTAATAGATCAGTAATGTAGCCGAGAACGCTGGGACGAACGTGGTCGTTATATCCGCGTCAGGGAAGCCGACGTCTTCATCCCGATTGGCTCAAAATAAAGGGTTCGTTACATCCTGCCTTCGTGCCCGGAGGGAAATGGTAGGTGTTTCGAGCGGGGTAGTGGGGACCGATGGGATAAGGAGATAGATGGAACGGGGAAAACAAAAGAGGGATTGGTGGGAAAGAGAATGGTAGGAAGGAGGAGGGGTGTAATAATAAAAAGGGTATCGGTGGGTCTCTGGGGTCAAATTTTTCTTCCTTCAACCCCTCCCTACCCTCTCCTCCTTTCCTCCGCCTTACAGGGTCTCCGACACGCCCCTCAGTCGACAAAGAACACCTCTTTCCTTCAGGTTGGTCCCTTCCCACCTTTCCCCTCTCTCTTTTGCCCTCTTCATCTCTCGCCGACATTTCCAAGGTGACGCCTGAAAAAGATTTATCCTTTTTTTTGCCTCGTGTGTTTCTCCTATCGAAATTGCCCCTTCCGTGGTTTTTTCTTCGGAGAATTCGGTTCAATATCCTCCTGCCGATCCAAATATTCTCGTTTTTATTCCTTGACATTTCTTCTTCATTTGGCCTTCATATGTTTCTCCATTCTGATGTGATTTTCTTTCCGCTAAGGGCCTTCGTTTTTTTCAACTAAGCTTGGACTACTGCTTTTAGCTGTTTACCTTGCCCACGGAGGGAGAAGTGATATAAGATTTCCTGTATCTGGTAATCATTGCGAAAATTAACCGTGGCTACTCAATGAATGCCTGAGAAAGCGATTACTCCGAAAAGTTAAGTTTGAAAGTGAACTTAGTCATCAAGCTGTATCTCAAACTAAAAATTTAGGAATAGGTGGGTTTTGGTTACTCAGGCGATCGACAGCGATGGTCATTTGCGCCATTTAGGATAGGTGGGTAAATGGGTAATGGTAAGAGTCTTCAGGAAACGGAGGAAGGGTGGAGAGAAAACCGACGTCGGCATTAGCCTACTCTTAACGAAAGGCGCCAAGGGGACCACAGCTTAACGTCCCATCCGACGGACGGAGTACTGAACTTGAAGTGCCCTCCACTAGGTACTTAAGTGGGGACCGGTTTTCCACTGAAAAATCTGCCAATTTCGGGAGTCGAACCCGGGCCCTCGAGATGGGAGGCCAATACTCTAACCACCACACCAACCCGATATCGGGTATCGGGTTGTTATGGTAATCTGTGGTAACTAGCCTCTCATTTCGAGAGCTCGGTTTTGAATCCCGGTAGCTGAAGACATTTTTCAACAGTATATTCAATAGTTCCTCTAAATACAGTTCCTAATTGTGTTTTGTTCTACAAGGCTTGGTCTCAATCTTTCTTTTTCATGCACTTCATTTTCATATGCCCACTTTCCAAAATTGCGGCTGAATATTTAAGGGTATGCTGATTAGTTTCATATATCACATGAACTTATTATTTTATGCAATCTAGTACGTATAGACCATGAAAAATACGTTTTGCGGTTAGGACCTATTATTAAGGAAACCTATCTGAATATAATGGATAATATGATGTGTTCAACAGAAGGCGTGTAATGATCCATAAAATATTGCCCAAAAAATATACGAAAAAGATTGGTTCGTGCAAGGTAATTGATGAAATTATAAGTGAATAAGAAACGAGAAATGATTTTTTATCTCATAATTTGATATTATGAAATACATTTACTCGATTCGATTTTACGTCCTCACATTTGTCTGTAGTTTTTCTTGCTTTGAAACTGGCAAAATACGCGAATTTAACATCATATCCCAGCACAGAACGGAACCGCACCTGTAATAAAAGGATACGCGAAATTAGGACATCCAGTCATTCGGAAATGCGTCCACCGGGACTCTGTCTCTCGAGATATTTACGACTGAAAGAACCCGTAAGTAATTTCCTGGATTGGAAACCCGCCTATCAAACGCAGCTGGTGGATGCGTTGTCAAGGTTATTTGGATAAATCGGATTTAGTTCTCCCCAACTTCCGGCCAAATGCGCGCTTAGAAAGCCGCAGTTTGCGGGCCTAAATCGTTGGCACATTTACTGCTCCCCTGTTGTCAACTTTGTTGGAAACGCACGGAAGTGTTCACTCACAATTGAAGTCTAGGGAAAAAGTTCAATTAAATATTTTCGTTACCTTAGAGTCGAGAATTTTCTGTTGCACTTGATAAATATTAAATTTATAACTTGCACTTATTTGGACCACGGAATTAGTTCTATAACATATAAAGAGTTTTTCCACCAAAAATTCAGCAGCGAATTTACGAAAAGCAAAAAATTGTTAATTTATTTAAAATTGAAAGAGGTCTTCAACTGATTGCTTACATAAATTGTTTAAACCATTTTAACTTTTAAATATTCATTAATAAGAAATATCCGTATTCATGTATGGGAAATAGCTATATCTCGTCATACTTCAACAGTTGGGTAGTTGCAAATAAAATACACTTCCTCGCCGAGGTAAAAAAATTACCTCGACGATCACTCGATACTTGATCACGGTTGATAGATATTTCTCTCCGTAGGCGTCGTTGGACTTGGAGATTAATGCTTCATCACCGGTAACGTCATTGAAATCACGTCAGATGAAGTACCACCAGGAAGGCGTGCTCATAATTGTGCGCTCCAATAACCTCCGTAATTGAAGTAACGGGTGCAATGATAATTGCTTACGCTTCAGCCATCAGTATCTTCTCCTTAATGAGACGGCATAGCAAAATCGCAGTTTTGTCTGAAAGAGGTGGTGATTCAATTCGAGCTGATGCATTAAAATATACCTACTACTAAATATGGAAGCGGGAAACTGCCTCCAGTAAATTTACTCGAGATGTTTATCCGGACTCGGAAAAAAGGGAAACGAATCCTGAGAAATGCGAGGGTAGACGATCTCACTGTGGCGGAAGTCTTCCCCGACAGCGGGATAGGTAAGGCTTCCGCGGTCGTCATCTTTTAGAATTTGTTTCTGAAGGTGCACAGATGGAGACAAGGGTAGTGGTTAGGAAGACCCATAATAAGACAGCCTTTGAAATTGGAACGTGAAATGTCAGCACATTACTGAGGGCAGTGAATCTGGAAAATGAATCAGGAAATAGTGAGGGGAAAAATAGATATTGGAATTGAGTGAGCAGAGTGATGGATGGATACTTGGCACTTCGTTGAAGATTTAGTTATGTTTCGCGAATGGAACGCGGGGGTGAGTGGCCAAAGCATAATATCCAACATTATGGGGAACACTGATTAAGTCATGTGCATAAGTGGATGCGATAAAACTATCTACTACAGGAAGAATCGATGTTGGACCGTCATTAGTAGACTCGTAGGTTATCACAGAATTCCGATCAAAAACCCATTAATCATCTCTTGTTCAATTATTTGATAAATTTATTTTCCATTAAGTTTAAAACGATTCAAACATTTATTTCACGGGTTACACTCAACTTCCGTTGGTGGGGGTAAGTGTTTGCGAGGCTGGCTGTTGGGCAGAGGACCCGGTTTAGCAGCTCCATAGGCTCTTGCCTTTGTAAGGAGGGTCAACCATTGGTCCTTTCAACGAGAGTTTCTTTAACCAAAATTTTTGTCAGCCTCAGGATTTTACAGTATTTCACTTATAGGATGTACACTATGAGGTGCATATTTACGGTGATAGCGTCAATAAAAAATCATAAAGGGAGTACTCAAGGTGTTAATCTGGAATTTACTCTTCCTCCTCATTGATGCAAGGCCACTTAGAAATTTACGTATCGGAGGTGGTCTGCGTTAAAAATATAAAGCATGCATTTATTATTTTTATTATATTAATGAACGCAGGAGCTTAATTTTTTCGAAATTGATACTATGCTAATTTAATGTGAAGGAATTTTAATTAAAAATGTCTCCCAGAAATTTCTAGAATTCCTAAGGTTCATAAATTTGTTAACACCCGAAAGAATTTATCGTATAATATAGGTGGGATAGGAAAAATATGTTGACATATGAAAGCTTCGGGAGGTGCAGAAACACGCTGGCTGCATGAAATTCTCCTGTCAAGGCTCATCCTGTTAATTAGGCGGTCATTAAAACAATTATTGGATATGAACTAGGTTTGGATGCTGTTTTGTCATTTAAATCAATGGCATTTATCTGTCCTCTCCTTTATCTCTCCTTGGAACGCAAACTATGTGGATGATTTTTTCTGAAATTACACTACCCTAATATTGTATTTCCCTTACTGAAATCAGTAGATATTACCAGGAACGCTTCTGGCTGTGAATTAAGTTAAAGTGAAGAAAATTAATGATAGTGCCACATGAGATACCATTTAAGAAATAACAAGGGTTAACAAAAGAAGAAACATTAGGAAATTATCAAAAATAAAAAAATGCCGTATGTATGCTCAGTAAATTAATTCACGTATACAATGTGTGTGGCCGGCTTTGACTGATGCATAATGTATTTGCGTTTTTGTGTTCTTGATTGCTGTTCATCCTGTTATTTCGTTTGTGTGTTGGATAAACATCAAAAACAATAAACGGGTAGAGTAAAATTTTAGTAGCAGTGACCTTTTGATAAGCCAGCCTACTTACCTATTTTTTGAGAAATATAATCATATTTGTACTATAAGTGCACTTTATCATGGACATTGGCATTAAAATAGCTAAAAAGCCTAATTTTTATAAAAGTTAAAAAAAAACCTAAAATATAATACTTCATTTGCCCATGACATAAAGATACCTTTTGAAAAAATATTTATCATGCATAATTTTGCGAATTTTTCAGTGAAAAGTGGAGGTGATATCATGGAATTGTATTATTACCAGCTATTCTCCAAGTACTGGCAGGTGATGATGTAATACTTCCCCTCAGCTTTACATTTTTTCGACATACCATTCTCTTATTCTGTTGTATCTTCATCTTTTATGTCATTTTGATTACGTGGGCTTGCCCCACTGACTAGCGCTCCCCGAATTTAGACTTACACTATAGCAGCAACTGGGGTTGTAACTCCTGGCCTGCCTACCGGTAAAAGTTTCTTATTTAGCATTGGCCTGGCGTGGAATGCGACAGCATTTGCCACAAGCTCCGAGTACAATGTTTTATGGGAACTTCTTAGACGATATAATTGTTTCAATCTTTACTTTTCTGTAGTTGTACCAAAACTTTGTGTATTTCAGTACTATTATAATCCAAATTCATTAGAATTTTCTTGAATTCCTTACAGGACTAGAACAATACATATGTAAATTATAAGTTGCAACAAAGCTTTCGTAAAGAACTGAGCAATTTGATTTCATTTGAACGGAAACAAAATGCCTCAAGTCTCTCTAGTACTTCACTTCGTTTTCTGTTCGTTCCTCTGTTTGATGATTGAGCAGCATGGAGATTAGCTTTATTTTTGACGAACAGCTGCAACATTTCAGGGCTGGGAAATTCATTGTTTTCGTTATATTTATTCTCTTCTTCTCATTTAGAATATTGTGTTTCTCACCTCTTCTGAACCCGCTCAAATTGCCCATTTTCTTTCTGTACCCTGTATTTCCCCCGTGGTCCTTCATTGATTATCACCAGCCTGTGGTCTACTGTACTCTCCTAATCAACTCTACCTCTTCATATCCTCGTAGATCATTCTGCATCCTTTCACAAGAAAGGTCACAAGAAGTAAAGGGTGCCAATAATGTTACAAAATTAATAATTTGATGAATGCTTACCTTGAATGAAGAGCCTCACACTTTACTTCGTGGCACTGCGTAATAAGTAGAGTAGTTAAGTCGTGTTACTCATTAGGTATTCATAACGGCCTGTGTGTAGACCGATTATTTATCATTTTGATGGCAAATTTAGTCTACTTAAGTATTATGAATGAATATATCAACAGGAATTGCTATTATCTAGCAATCGGCATCTTTACAATTGCGTTAAATTGCATTACCGGACAAAATGAATTTTTTAAGTATCATCTTAAATGATGGCCATTTATGAAGGACTGTACGATACCATTTGTATTTTCCTGCCTATTAAAGTCAGCAATTTAACATTTAAGGTGCATATTTATTCCTATGATGCGTCATTTCATTGTGGGATATATGTATTGTATCTGATTGGTAATAATTTAGAGATGGGTCACTACGGTTCGTGGTACTCTTACATAAAGCCCTCTATCCGGAGTGGAGTTAGTTCAGTTCTCGAACGGAGCTTGTCAAGAGGAGTCGGTGAAGCTATGGCAGAGAAACAAAGACGGAACGGGAGAGAAGACGTTAAGCCGAGAAAGATGAGGAGTTGGAAGAGTCGGTCGTGACCTTCATGTGAGTGTCGCGATATTCTGGGGTATTCCTAGCTCAATTCAAATTAATATGATACACACTATATATGGGGAGGGGGGCATAATTCATAATGGAAAGGCCGTAATATATTACTCAAATGTGATCCTCTTTTGCGATTGAAGCATGGCTTTGAACCATGATGGAAAATGAACACTTTATTTCCTTCGATTTTTCAGAGAGGAATTAGGGCTGAAACTATTGGAGGTAGAGCCTTTTCACTCTGCCGCCTCTCTCGTCTGAGGGTGTGTCTCCCCCCCACCGACCGCCCTTCCTTCTCGATTGTTCTCTCCCTTCTTCCCCCACCCACCCTCCCGCCAGCCTTCCCGACGACGCCTCTCGGCTTTGCCTCAATCCGGCGCCAAAGTCCTCCCGACGCCGTCGCTCAACAAGTCCCTCTCTTCCCTCCCAGGGACAACAAACGGCTCGTCAACAAAGTAAGAACGCCGCTGCTATTTGCGCAGGAGCCTCGCCGATGTTTTTCCTCCGCGTTTTCATTTCCCCCTTTGCAGTACTCCTCTTCCTCTAAGTTTAATATAAATTTTCTACTATTTGAATTCTCGCTGTGAAAATAACATGGGTGAAAGGTCGTTTTTTGGAGGTGCGTAGGAATAATAGGGCCTGTAGTTTATGACTTAAGTATTGATCCTTCGTCGTTTGACAGTGCTTGACGCGGTGAAGGCGATATGCATTGGGCTATTGTAACTTGTATACACGCTTTTCCATTTGACTGCGTGCTCGATAAATAGACACCTAGTTTAGAGGACTCTTCGAAAAAAAAATATTTCTTGCGAGCTCTGGGTCACAGTGTTCTCTATTTTCTTGTGCTCTTGTGAAAATATTACCAGAACCTCTTTGCTATAGTGTATCATTAGTAAATTATTTATTATGTTATGACTCTTGACTTTCTGTTGACTAAACTATCTTTTCGCTAATGTGCAAAACATTCTCTCTTCTCCCTATCACTTCAATCTGAATGAAAATGATGAGTTTATTACCATATGCTATTAAATGGAAATGAAGAGCTCTTACGGGTTAAGTATCCAAGAGTTATAGTCTTCCATAGCCGTAAATAAGAATCCTTCATTCAAAGTAAAAATAAAAGTACTTGGTTAATTCCACAATTTATTTGGAATGAATTGACATGAATATATACCCGAAGAGTGTGGAGGGGGTGAGGGGAAGTCTTTCAAAAAATAATGAGAGGGAGGTGGGGGGAAGGGAAGAAAGAACTATCCAGAAGGAACCAACAAGGGCAAACCGCATTAGACTATGGAGGTGGAGGTGGGGGAACCGGTACGGAGAACAAGGGGGAGGAGGTTGACGAAATAAGGTCATTAAGCAGATGGTTACCACGTACATTTAGAATCCTGTGACTTTCAGCAAATGGTTGTTTAATTCTAAGGACAAGATTGATATTTGTGACAAAAGTGGTGTGTATTTGTTGAACTGTGATACTCATGGTTGCAACTCCATATGTTGCCCAAACTGGAAGGAAACTAAGTGTACGAAAATTGGAACATTTCAGTTCGTTTGTCAAAGGAGGTAAAAAGTCTATGCTCGCCAACCATCTAATTGACGAGGATTATTCATCTGATTTTTCTCCTAAGCTTTTACATGTATGTGACAGTGGTATGAAATTGGACTTATTAGAAAACTTTGAAATCGTATGTACATATGTAAATGTACACATCATATCTAAATGTACATGGTAACCATCTGCTTAATGACCTAATTCCATCAACCTCCTCCCCATTGTTCTCCGTACCGGTTCCCCCACCTCCACCTCCATGGCCTAATGTGGTTTGCCCTTGTTGGTTCCTTCTGGATTGTTCTTCCTTCCCTTCCCCCCCACCTCCTTCTCATTGTTTTATGAAAAACTTCCCCTCACCCCCTCCACACTCTTCGGGTATATTCATGTCCCTCTCTCTCTGTGTTTTACTCCTGATGATGCCCTGTAAAGGTTGAAAGCGGTCGAGTCAGTCGAAATAAATTGTGGAATTAACCAAGTACTTTTATTTTTACTGTCTTAATTCCACCAAGTAAAATTGCCGACCATAGATTTTATTTTCCTTCGTTCAAAGTTAAAAGTGGAAGGAATGTCTAATGAAAAAATCAAAAATTCACTGATCACAGTACCTGTAGTGTAATATAATGTTGGTAGTTCATGAATTAGATCTGCCTTACTGTGCGAAAAACGTGCAATTGGCCAGATCAATAGGATAACGGATGCCTTTTAAAAAAATTGTCATATTATATTACTTTTTCGAACGTATGTGACGAGGGTTATTGGCTTTTACTTCTGCTTGGTGAATATTAACTCAAAGTTAAGTTTCGCATTTACATGATGGCTTTTTCCTTATGCAGTTTCGCTCGGGCACGCAAGGTCAGTACTCAAAGTTGACAAGCAGCACCCACTCTTGATCCATTTGAAATTCTAGTAGTTTGAGGGTAACAATTGCAATCCTCGCCGCAATGCTCCTACCGCTGGACTCGGTGCCCGCAGTTTATCCTTGGAAGAACCTTTCCCATATCTTTTCCAAAGTCATTCGTGGAATGGCGTAGCCTTAAGAAGGAGTGAAAATATTTACGACCTCAGAGGGGATTGGGGTAAGTTCTGGCATCAGAATCATATCCGATGATGAAACTTTTGGTTGAGCATGGGTTCACTGGAAATGCAAGCAGTTTTTGCTTCAATTTTCGAATTCATAGTGCTACTTTGTTCTCCTAAACTTAGCCTATGGGCGCAAGGTAAACGACGTAAGGCAAATTCAAAGATCACGTGCTAGCCGTGAAAACTTTAGCGGCGTTACCCGCTGAAATTGCACTATAGCAAATATTCCATAGAGAAAGAATCATTCGCTAAATCATTTCACGGCTAGTATTTGATCTTTGAATTCGTTATGAGTAAGCACTAGGGTGGTCCAAAAATAATTTTTTTTTAAACACCCACTCCACATGTTTGCCCCTGTTTCAATTGGTGTTAGTAAGCTATGAACAAAAATTTAAGCACATTGGTTAATATTTAGAGGTCCCTATGATTGAGCACTTTTTGGGTGAATGCGGATTTTTAACTAAAACAATAGTATTTTAATGAAAAAAATTTAGTGGTGACAAACTGAATACATAAATAATGCTAAATGATCATGATGCATTTACTGTGACCATAAATAAGTCTCTGAAAATGTAAAAGGTATGTTAAACACAAGATTATAATATGTTTTTTTCACTAAGCATTTTTACCATCATCATCGGCAGCCATGGGTAATGCCTTCTTACAAGTTGATTACTTGGTTCGGTGTGATTTAATAATCCGAAGAAGATACTGAAACTGGCCTTTATTCTTGGTTATACACATATTGATGTTTGTATCAGGGCAATTCCCCTTTCAGCATAGTCATTAACTACTTTCATCTTGTGAACAGCCTGTTTGAGTTGTATGTAATCCGGATCCGTATCCCACAACTTAGGTTCTTTGCAAAGAAATGAAGCAGACGTTTCATTCCCATCTTTATGGAGAATGTCAGACAGTTCTGTAGTTCGCTGTGTCACATGTGTTTCCAGAGGAGTGTCATGTGTAAATGTTTTACTCTCAACTCTCTTAAGAGCTTAGTTTTTGGTGGGTGCTGTAGGTTAGTAACCATTTTAACTTTGGTAGAGTCACAGACACGGGAATCAATAGGGGAAGTCCAACCAAATGCTCTGAAAAGAACCACTGATGGCGGTGCAAAGCTACCAAAGCAGCCTTCTTAACATTGCAGTTGGGATAAGTTTCAACTTGTTTTAAAAGAATCGCGTCATTCATGACAGCTTTCTCAGCTTTGGGGGCCTCATTCCAGTGTCGACCGTAGATGAGAGCAACATAGAAGCTTACTTCAGTGATTCCTTTTTTTCACCTGCTGTAAGGGTGAACTGATCTCTAAATAAGTTAATTTTAAGGGAAAAAATAGCCTTTGCCATTCAAAATGTGTTGTGCAAACCACCTGGTGCTCGGAATTTCTCTTTTGATCCAATAGGACTTTGACCACCAAGAAAGGTATACCACAACTTTAAAAGCTCGAGGTAATCATCTCGAGGCTGCTTTGACTTAATTTGGTCTTCTAAAATAGCAGCATAATATCCCATCATTCTCCTCTTAACCCATCCCTAATATCCCATTCTCCTCTTAACATTTTGATTTCATTGGAATCATACAGATCATCACTGCCTTGAGAATATATTAGCTTGTCGATACGAGGCCATTGTTTCTGGAAACGCTTAAATATTGCGACATCTGGACCCCCACTAACTCCAAATGCTGTGGTTAAAAAAGAAGACAACATGATTTAAAGTACATGGTGCCTGCATGAAATCTACACAAGACTAGTTTCTAAACTCTCCTCGAGAATAGTACATGCTCCACTCTTCAGGCCTGTATTGGCTGCTGTTGTGTCAAATGCTTGAGCCTGCACATTTTGTCTGAGTACAATTTATTAAGTTTTCTGTCAATCGCATTTATTCTTTGAGTAGGAATTCTCGCCATACCCCAAATTTCCATTGCATCCTCAACAATGGCTCTTATTCCTTTTTTTTAAGCCCAAATGTAGGTTAATGTGGTGGAAAACAAGTCGTTTTAACATGTTTCGTTTTGACGGAAGTCTAGATTTGGGCAGCCACTCAGTAGGCTTTACAATGAGCCACACTTCAGCGGAAGATCTAGTGGTTAAGGTAACCATGGCTATATAATAGAAATAATATTACTTATACGTTATATTGTCCATATACAGTTCCTAAGCTACTAGTAGTTGCGTACCTTGCAAATAACTGGATAAGTCGAAATCCGGGTTGGTACCTATTATTAAATTATAAATTAATTAGTGTGTGGACTACACGAAGTCATATGACTTATTTCCTCGGAAATCCAGATCTACAAAGTAAAACCGGAAAACGAAACGTTTTTCTTGTAAGAAGTTTACGGAGTTATCGGTAGAAATGTGTAAAAGATGTGTGTCGAATATCTCTCCTCTGCTATTATGATCACATTCATCACCCCTCACTCAGAACTGTTGTATATACGGTTGTGAAATATTTTTTTCAGTCGTTATGAGTCCATTGTTATGCTTAGTAATAATCCATGTTTTAATAGATAAAAAGTGATGAGTTATCTTCCACAACGACACAACAACTTTATTATTACGTTTGCGTCACTAAATTTAACCCATTTATACAAAGTTGGGTGAAACATTTTATGCACGATATGCCTTTACCCCATGCATAATGCACGGGGGGCTTACTTCTACCTCTTTCTTCAATCGATAATTTTCATCTATAGTCGTAAAACCTTCACGTTCTTCACCCTGTGGGTAATTATTTCTTTCTTGTTGTGTCAAATTCTTGTATCTTTTATCAAATTAAAGCTATTTTAGGTTATGTTTTACCGTAAATGGGTTCTGTTTATAACTGCAATCCGTAATGTGTTGTGAGCCAGTACCTATAACATTTGTCATTATCAAGACTAATTAATGAAAAATGGTTTTGAAATCGTGGTCGTTATTAGTGAAACATGATTTGGAATTTTACTAGTTTTAATTTTTCCCGCAGATAGGTTTCCACAAAGTCTCGTCTGTATCGTTAATGTGAAAAGCCTGCATTAGTTTTTATCCCTTTGTACCTCCTATGTATGTTGTAATATCTGATTAAGCGTATTTTTTAGCCTAATTTAAGTCTTCGGTGGCTTCAGACAAAACTGAGCATTGAATTAGGACAAGGGGGACTTGGTATTTAATGACGGCTCAAAAATATCTCTTATGCACGACAATAATTTAAGCTATTCCGTGCAAAAAATCAGCATTGATTTCACGAGACTGCTTGAAATCTGCACGTTAGAGCATAAAATAGTGGGGAGAAGATATCGATGTTCTTCGTCCTCATCCTGTCGCTTGCTTCCCCTACCTCACACGGCGGCCTCTAGAGACTCGGTAGGTACGCTAGGTGCCGGGCGTTTGAGTGCCCCGAATTGGGGTGCGGGCGGCGCCGTCTTGAAGAGCGGAGGGTTGAAACGGGGGAATCGGGAGTGGGTCTCTCGAAGGGAGGATTGTTTGGAGTGAGGCGGTATGGGAAATGCGTCGGTCGAGGAAAGGGCGCAGCAATTGTTGGCGCTCGGAGGGCGGTTTCGCCACCCTCCCGAACGACTGAGCCTCTCTGGTGGGCGGGGCCCCGATGGAACGAAGGGACATCAAGGGTGATTTTTTTTCGCCGGGGCGGCCAAGGTGCGCCGCTTTCGGTGGGGAAGGAAAAAGGGTGTCACCACCTGCGCATGAATAATTCACGCGTCTGCCTCTCTCTGCCCCTGACCCCTTCGCCACCCCTCCACCTTCGAATCGCCTCTCTATCCTTTTCCTCCGCTCGCGAGGGAGGAAAAGGATAGAGAGTGGTTTGGTGGTTTGGCAAAGGAGTAAGGAAGAAGAGGGGCAGGCGGCTGCGCAAGGATGTTGCAAAACGCAGAAGAGGTAGAGAGGACTGGCGCTCGGATACGGGAGGAAAGGTTCGGGGAAGCCACCTTGCGAGCGGTCTATTCCTGGAAATGTTTAATTTAGCTGGTAAAAATTGCGTGCAATTCCGGGAAAATAAGGTTTAAGATAAATCCCTAATATTGTTATACCTCAGGAAACTTGATAGATGATATTAGGTTCACCCGACATCATTTCATATGGGGTATTTTCATACACTGAAGAAAATAAGGCTATCGCACCTCGTTTAGTTGAAAACGGGAAAAATAAAACAAGTTTAAAAATACGCAAAAATACGTATTCTATCTATTAATACAAAATATATATTTCCATTGCAAAAGTCTAATTTACTTACTACATTGATTATGCTTCAAATCTATTCATGTAGGCTACAAAAGCTTTCATTTCGAAGAGTGGAATTATTAGCAAAAATCAGGATGTTGGTACATTGTCGTTTTCTTTTCAATGTGACCATATATCCTAAAGAAAGTGAGAAAGAGAGACAGAAGTTAAACACTCTTGAATTATACGCCCATTACTTTGGGTCAGGATATTACTGTGAAGCTAAGTATATATATTTCAACGGATAAGCAGATTACTGAATACCTGATTTCTAGAGAAATTTTGATTTATCGGGAAAAGGGAAATACGGGTATAAATACGACCGTTTTTGGGAGACTTCCGGAAATACGGGAGATGTGGCAGCCCCAGTACATCCAGGGGTGATGCCTTCTTGGTTGTGCTTTTCAGAGTCCAGTCTATCACTATCCTTACTTCCCTTAGACTACCTTCCCTGCCCTTTTTGATGGACACTCCTTGAGTTCTCTCTTCTACCTCCTCTCAGTTCTGCTTTCATCGGACCCAGCCTTGATTTCGAGGTGGCGTAGTCCATGTTCGTGGTGCCTTAATGATGGGCTTCGTCCCTTGTTTGAGTTTGAGTCTCAAGCTGGTGACAATGGACTGGCATCCCACGCTCCATTCTCATCGTATTCTGAAAGTCCAATCCATTCTCCCGTTATAATTCTTTTCGGATGAGGGTTAAAAATTTCACCTCGGTAATCTAATGTATAAAGTCAAGCTTACATCTTATGCATTAAAAAGCTAATGCGAATGAATTGACTGGAAACCATCCTGCGTAAATAAAAGATAACTGTGCTGAGTCACTCAAGTAAATGTCTCCGCAACATTGAAATACCATATGAATATGGCGAAGTGTATTATTTCCCATGCTTAATGAAAACAAGAAGACCTGCATGAAATATTTCATGCCACTTGAAATTAAGCGTAGTTAGTGGATTAGTGGCGTCAAAATAATTTGGCCGTCAACGAATCTATAAACTATACCTACTGCTTCCGTCGAAAATGAAATCCTTTCGCGATGCACCGTATGCTGTCCCAAAATTGAATTCGAGACGATGAAGTAAATGTTCAAAGGGGAAGACGAAAATAAAAAATGGGCATCTTGGACTGAATGAATGGACATCAGGGTACAGTTTATGATAAATATTTTTGACCTAAAATGCCCGCAAAAACTGGTTTTACAGCGTCATTTCCATCTTCATACAAATAATAGGCCGTGGTAATGGTTTTTGTCAAGTTTAATGGCATTCTTACTCGTCGTCGACGGCAATTTTAGTCTCGGGCAGAAGCTGGCTGCGTAGTTAATTTAAAGAGCTTGCCATGAACCTAGCGTAATTGTTTGAGAAATCAACTTATTTTATTTACAGACCGGTGTATTCCTTTTATCACTGTACCGGTGCTTTTCCAGGTACAGAGTGGGAACAAAAAATCACGTGACTGGGGGTTAAGCTGGGTCTCTCCGCAGGGACCTTTCAGTTTACCCGAAATCGATAGTTTCGAAAGGTTAGACCTCCACTGCGCATTTTTACAATAGAATTCTGCCATTGTTATGTCGCATTTCATGATTTAGGGGAAAAAATGCCATGCTCTAATGCCGGCCTCATTCCAGAATTCAGGTATATTTCTTTCGACCCTCCTAATTCGTGAGCGATTCATGGTTGCGAGATCCGCGAGAACATATAAAGCTCAACTGCTTGTTTTATATATTGTTTAAGATACTGCCTACTCTGTCTGAGTAGTTTGTTAACTGAATTTAGAAATTTTGGGAAAAAACTATATACCCTCATGGCAAACTGAACTTGTCAAAATTTGTGACTTTTCATTTTTGATGTGGCAGTCCTATAACTGTGATAAGCTATTAACCGAAAGAAAGTTGTGTACTACTAGGTTTTCCTTTGGTCACAGGACCTTGAATTCGAGTACTTAACTGCCTTGAAATAACTCTCTTAAATAATTCATGTATTTAGGATTGACTAAGACCTAACATGGGTTATAATTTTTTCTTCCCTGAATGTGACATGGCTTGAACGGACCAATAAGTGTATGAAATGAGAAGTATTTGAACCATCTTGCACTAAATAGTGATTTTAGTTGTCTATAAATGGCATCAATTAAGAGCAAATTACTTCAACCAATTGCAGAAAAAAATATTCTGAAAAATTCTGAGTCTTGGATTGTATTGTTTCTTGTGACTCCTTCTTTAAGAAATTAGTCTCGTATTCAGCATAAAAGGTTCTTCGTGTGCAGTAAACCTTAAACCTTTCACGGTATAAATGATATATGTAGGCTCATATTTCATCAAGTAGTGGTCATTCTAACCAGAGTAGATCAAGGTTCTGTGGAAAATGAAAATGCATCAGTTTTATAAAATATTTTAATGAATGTCATCTTCATCTAAAAAAGGCGGACATCTTTAAATTTAGCTATGGTGATGTTAAAGCAAAGGTCAATGTGATACCTGCATTGTTATACTGTGAACATACTGTCATTTGGGAAGGATTCATGCTGATTTCCTCGTGTATCCTAAGTTTTACCACACATCAGATTCTGAGGAAAATATCAAATTTGATTTCACTTCACTGTTACTCGTCTCATAAATAGGCGAGTCGTTCACTTGAGTGAGAAATATTTTCGAGGTGAAAATTTCAGATTCTTCCTTAAGCTCCTCTTTTGGAAACAAATATCGCTCACCACCATTTCCAATGTGATTAACTTCGATGAAAAACTGGGCGAATGATCTATCGACGAGTCTTCAGCTATCTTTCACTGCTCTTCGCTATATTTCAGCGGCATTGTATTTATTATTTGTTGCCCTTTCTTCCCACGACTCTACGCGAAGGAATTGTGCTCAAATGGCCGTGGCGGTAAAATGCAGCGAAATGAGAAACGCACAACTTTTATATAAGTCCGCCCTCCTGCTGTGTGTCCCTTGGCAAATGTATGGATGCTGCAAGGATGATGCACTGGTGCTGCAGGCTTGCTTGTCGTAGAGATGGTTTGCGAAGAAGGATACTGCTGAAATCGAGCGCTTTGTTTGTTGCTGCGTTCGCCGTCTTCTCTAGTCGGGAGAGATGAGGGAACAAGGCCTTAAGACTTCCTCCTCGCGAGGTTTATGGGTCACTTTTTTTTCTTTCCGCTCCTCTTGTTTTCCTCCTTTTGTTCCCGGCGGCGAACAAAAGAAAGGGTAGCATTTTTACGGTCGGCCGTAAAGTGGGATGTTGCGCCGCGACGTTAAAATAAAAGAATTGAGAGATCTTGCGTCGGGAGAGGAGTGTTATTTTTTTTCGGAGGCCTGATGAATTTCCATTAATGTTTGGAATCGATTCTAGCGGCGGGTTGCTCTGTGTTATGGCTTGTTTCATCATCATGTGTCTCACTCGCTGATGAATCGTCATAATTGAGTTGAGAGCCAGGAGATCGTCCTTCAGGTTGGGAGGGCATTTCACCTTCATCACCGTACGCCATGCTTTCTATGGCTCAATCGAATTTTTAAGAGAAAACGTGGCATGATTTTGACGAGGACCATTTGGTCTGATCGAACCGTCAATAATGCGTTCCAGTCGTTGGAAAAATATTCAAATACCGTGCAGTAAAATAAAAAACAGAATGAATGTTCTTTGTGCTTACTTAATCTTCTAAAATTCATGTAATAAATTTTAGTGAACGGTTTTAACTATTCTCCCGGGGGTATCGTACTGAATTGTCTCACTACGCTGAGGACATTTCTGTTATATCTTCCACTTTTGGAATGCTAAGAAATTTCAATACTTATATCACATATTAGTTTTTTTAAGTACTGATGAAGAAAATAAAAGGAAATAGGAGGCCAAAAGATAAATACAAGAGCAAAAAAAGAGGAAAGAATTTTAGGAAGTATAAGAGAGTTTGGAAGTATGGAGGGTTGTAGTTAATCAATCTTAAGTTTATTGTACTGATTCGAAGGTGACTACAACCCGGTGATTGTAAAATGCCACTAGAAGTTCAAGAAATTGAAGAATACGACTATTCTCATATGCGACGTATACTCTACTGGAGGGATACCCACGGACATCGAGAAGAACATCACCAGGCCTATTCCCAAAAAGAAATGGGCCGAGAACTGTGAAAAGTTTAGGACCATATGCTTGGTGACTCATGAGTCAAAGATATTGACGAGAATTATCTACAGAGGAATAGAAGGAAAAGCAGAGAAGTTTCAGAATGATGGCCAATTCGGATTCAGAAAAAGGAAGGGTACAAGAGAAGTGACATTGGTCCTTAGCATGTTCTTGGAGAATAGAATGGAGAAGAACAAACCAACGTTCGTTGCAATTGAGGATTTAGAGAGAGATTTTGACAGCAAGAATTGTAATTCAATGGTTGTAAATCTGAAAGGTATTGCAATGTCCTACAATGACAAAAGAATTGTTTACAGTTTATGTAAAAACAAAGAACTGTAATCAAATGTGGACCCAACTGTGAAGAAGCAAGAATAAGTAAAGCAGTGAGATAAAGCTGTACAATATGCATTGTCTCCCGTAATTTTTAATGTTTACATTGAGAGATCTATCAATGAAATGAAAGAGAAGGTTTTGGGGAGTAAGTATCCACGGGGAAAAAATAGCGTGCTGCGGTTTTCTGGTGGCATAGCAGTCATATCAGAGATACAGAGAGATTTGAAGAAGACTCTCATTCAGTGATTCGACCCGAAGGTTGGTTTTTGATAGGTGAGGGTAGAGCTCACCCCGTACGAAAATTGAATCGCGAGGATTTTAGACGGGGGTGTCCAGAAAGGCTCTTGCCCGGGATTTGAACCCGGGACCCTCCGGTCAGTAGCTCAGTGCTCTACCCACTAGGCCTCCACGACCCCCTAAGAAGACTCTATTATGGCCACTAACTCGGCCAAATCTTCAGATATGACGGCCTAATGGAAACAATTCTCGAAGGACAAGTGGACAGGAAGGATGTCACAGGCAGGCCTGGATTGAGATGTATAGGCTAAGTAGAGAAGGATATGAAAGGGAAGAATTATTCGAGTGTGATGAGGCTAGCTGATAGGAGAATGGAGTGGAAAGCTGCGTCTACCAAGTCTTAAAAATAGCTGACCCATGACAATGGCGATACTGACGTTGATGCAAAGTAATGTTGATCTTGGTAAATTGAGTAATGCTAAAAATATGTTCCATGATTTAATTGAGGCATGAGTGAGTGATCTTTACTCTACATAAAATCACATTAATATGCCTAAGAAATTCACCAAGAAATATTCACCGTTGGGGAACATAAGAAGAATTCATTTCACTTATTTTGTACAAGAATATTTTTATAACATAGAGTAGCTGATAACATAGAATACATTGTAATAATAAAAGAAAGTCAGCCACAGTAACTTGCTTTATAAAAAAATAAGCTTCACATCAGTAAACTGCTCGAGACCGTTACGAGTTTCTTCCTCTCCTTTGCTCAGAGGTCGTGGCTTTTTCCCCAGAAAAATGCAATGAAACCTCTGTATCCACAAGTGTAATAGTTTGGGTTTTTTGATAGCATTTCCAGGCATGAATTCCGAGAGTTTTAAGTGGTCGGCGGTTTCTCTCGAATTGCTAGTAAAGGTCGAATAACTATACATACGTTTGCGCGGAGAAGTGTTTGTATTCATAAAACTCCGTAACAAAGCTGCGTACCGCATAACAGTAAAACTCTTCGTGTGAATATTTCATGGCGGAAACGGATGATGAACCTTGTATTTCCACCTCTGATATTCCTCTCCCATTTCACTTTTTTTGTTCTACGTGGTCCCTTGTCCCCATTTCCTCCGTATTTATGCACCTAGCTATTGTCTGATGTACATAGTTAATAATTTGATGCTATTGTGGCCACGTGGCTACCTTTTGGTCTGAGGTTGTGAGTTTGATTCCAGACATAAACATGGGTATCGTTTATTTTAATTTTGGGTATAACTAAGATTTTACGATGCAATACCAGAAGCAAGAGCTCCTGCAACTTATATTAAAACAGTGGTGCCGTTTTCCTGGCACATTTTCTATAACTGTCTCTCTAATTTCTCCAAAAAACAAATACCATCTACCTACGCCAGAACTATGTTAAGATAACCTGGTAATAAGCACAGCTATCATTTAAAGCAATATCACTTTCCTTTCTTATTTCACTCATTTCGGACGTCAGGTATTTTTCGTTTATTAATTTTGGCCATATATGTATGTTTTCATTTGTTATTAACCAAAAGCCTACAATTTTCACAAATATAATGCAGGTGATGCTTCAAAGTCTTCTTTTCTTAACGAACTGAGCTGTATAACCTGTTCCTGTAACCATATTTGGCTATCATTGCGCTGGCCGTTAGGTTTTCATTCTAAGGTGATTCTGGGTAGACGATTGAGGTAAATTATTACGAAATGCCTGTACCATTTGGCTATAGGTACTATTTGTTTTTTCTTCCGAATGAAAAAGTTATAATATTTCCCCTATGGTTTCATTTCCTATTGTATTTTGCTGAGTAAAAATTTCTTATGATCCTAGAAATTTTATATTGCTAGTTTGTGATTCATTTTTCTCTATTTTTTGAAAACCCAGGTTTAATACCATAAACTGCAAATAATCTGCAATTGTTTACAAACAATCGATTGAGATTCTTTTATTTTCTCAACGTGTTCGTGGTTTGTGAATTGTTCTACTTGTGCATTTGAATTCGTTTTTTTTACGTCTAGGTTTGCTATGGGGGATATTTCATATTTAATACATCTATAACTGGGTATTTACTTTGTTTTTTTCATTTATCACAATTTATTGGAACTGGATATTTTCTCTTGAAGGACATCACCTTTGTTTTAGGCGATGCTATTCAGTCCACATTCTTTTTTAGTATGATACTATTCAGGAAGAGTACTCCTATTTGCTAATCTTATTCTCTCCTTTACCTTCTAATGACACCGCTACCATACGGAATTATATTTGATCTAAAATATATATTTAGCTCTATACCACCTTCAAACTTTGGTTTCCATCTTTTAATAATAATGTCCTTGTATATTTTGTGAAGAAACCAGGATCAAAATCTTGTCTCACTCCTATATAGTTTGTGAAGGTAGTGTAAGCTACTTTTCCGTATCAATAATAACAAAGGTGTTTTGGTCTTTCAATTGCATTTTCAAGATGATAAGGGACTCCTCTTTTAGTCAAAACTTTCCTGAAAGAGTGGATTTCAAGGATGTACTTACCTATCAATTGTATCGGACAAAGCCAGCTTATTTTCTGTCATTTTTACTCTGAAAATAGTAAATTTCTATCAATTTACCTTCCTCTTCTTTGAGTGTGGGAAACTCGATCACGGTATCAACCTCTCTTTAGAGATTGTATTTAAACAATGTGAATTAATATTAATGTACAACTAAATCTAGTCTGCACCCGAATTGAATGAGCCTGTAATAAAAGCCACTTGATCCGTCATTTGATGAGTGACGTCGTCGATGGTACTGGCTTTCATCGAGACTCGCTTGTTTGCTGACAGCTCATGTATACTAAAACAACTTGGAGCTGGGCCACAGGCAAGTGGTGTAAGTCAGGTCGTGATGGATGCCCAAATTACTTTTTTCGAATTTGCCAGTCAAATAAGGGATGAGAGGGGAGGGGGGGGGGGGGCGAGGAAATCGATCTGCTTGTTTGCCTGAAATAAAGGCACTGTTGGAGAGGAAAGGAAAAGAAAAAAAAATGTCTTACTAAGCCACGGGATACGTATCGATATTTTATCAGCGTCTTTGAATTTCCTCCGACAGTTAGTAAAGGGAGCACTTCCTGGCAGTCCACGTCTACGGAGGGGAACGAATCTCGGTCATCAATCTTGTAAGACTTCTTAAGCTCATCACTGGGAGAAAGGGTGGAGCACAAGCGGAAAGAGCTTTGCATCTTCCCTTTTTTTTTAAGGAAGAAAGTATTCTTGATTGACAGTCGTGAGGGTTCAGTTTCCGCTATCCGGACCCGCAGATTCCTCCCAATTGTTTTGCTTCCTTTTATGCCGCCAAGTTCCCGTGACATTCTTCCCCCAGTCTCATCAAACGATAATGTGATGGACGGTAATTGAACTGCGAAATGATGACACTCACAAATCGCGAAATGCGGTCGTTATTTTCTCCATGCAAGATAGGATTTTCTCCTTCATGTTAAAAATTCTGAAGGGAAATCATTATTCATTGTTAGTTATCAATTCTCCATATATGTCGTGGCTGTTTGTGTTCCATATAACTCCTCATTTAATCCCATCCGTATCTTGGTAATTCTTTCTTTCGTCAATAGATTTAGTTTAGTCGTCCATTGATTCTGATATAGTTAACTCGTTACTTCTCAAAATTCTTTTAGGTACATTTAAGTCCACTCTCTCCCCTCAATTTGCTAGGCAATGACCCTATTTGTTTTCAAAAACGATTATTTTTACATTACATACTTATTTTCTTCGCAGCCGTCACTCATAAATCTAACCTTGTGTCTCTCGGAATCACCTAGTATACCTTCTCATCAGTATTAAATTTATATTTATTTATATATATGCTTCGATTAGGGAAACGTTGAATATTATTAATGAAACCTTGGAATTACACTTGGCTAATGTAGTAAAACTGTGTCCATGTAATCAATGTGGTATTGCATTAAAGTTTTCTATTAATTTTTTCATTGGAGGGGATTGAGAAAAACACAAATTGGGATAGGTGAATGAAAAGGGATAGAAGGCGAGGTGGAATGACGAAGGGTAGAATAATGAGGAAAAAGATCACACACCTCTGCAAAATGGAACTTAAATCGTAAAGATTAAGTAAATAATTACTGATCGAATCGCGTTTTAGGATAAGCAGTCATTGGGCATTAAATAAAGGAATTTTTATTGATAAGTAAATGAATCTAGAATGGTGGAACTTTGGTAGGACTCTCGAGAGATTAAAAATGACCTTTGCAGCCTTAAATCCTTGATAACTGATGAATTAATGCACATTTTGAAAGTACTTTGCTGGATTTCCATCTCGGTGATTAGTTTTAAATGGAGACGGAGAATGCTATCGCTTTATTTAAATTTTAATCAGCTCCTAGAATCTATTGCAAATGCCTACCCTGGTAGGAATGAACGATTGGAGTATACATGTCAGTATTTAGGCCGATAAATTCTATAGTATTTAATCGCGTTAGTCGTGCGTTAAAGATGGTGCTCATTTATCCTGATATCAAATAGGCAAAACGTAAGATTAATGGCGCTAATGTCTAATAGATGACATAATGACATTTTATGATCAGGAAAACTTGATATATACATGTACGATAACTAGCCATAAAAGGTGAGATAAATATTTCGACCACGAAAAAAATGAAATGACTTCCCCCAGTAGGTCCCAAAGACTTAGGTGGAAAGCTGGATCGGGGATGGACCTATTCTTCTTATTCTGGATTTATAAATGACACCACCGATTTCTTTTCTGAAACTATTCTTTTTATACGTTTTTCAATATGGTCATTGTAACTGCTCTAGGTATGTGAAAATGTTTTTTAGAATAAGTTCAAAACTTAAACACTCCGATTTCAGTTTTTGGCCATATTTATACTCCTTCATGGCTCAATGGTGAGTGTTCTTTTTCACTGAAGAAGGAAATAATCTGGAAGAATGTGAAAATGGATGGAAAACTCGGGGAGTGGAGTTCGTTGAAAATGGAAAATATTGAGCGACTACGGTGGACGAAGCAATGAATAATTAAAGACAGTGTTCCATCACCGTAACACGTTTGATATGGCGAGAGAATCGTCGTTAATTATTCAATGCACATTGAAAGTTCTTAGGCCCCTACCTACCACGGATGGAAAGATATATTTGGATGAAATATGGAGGCTCCAATCCCAAGTGGAGGAAACTGGTTATGTTTGGAAGTGAACATAGCGATGTTTCAGATGTAAGAAATTGTCTTCTCTCGAAAAGTTCGTCCTTGAATTATCGCTATATTATATATTTTTAACGATATGGACATACCAGATATGAAATCGCTGAATCAACAAACAGCTATCAGAGAAAATATTAACTTTTCTTTGAAATGAATGTGCATGAATCAAAATGCGTTCATATAAACTGAAATTAAAATATACATATTTCATATTTGACCCCACGGGTCCTCCTTTCCCTCATTTTTCTGAAGTAATGAAAAATGGTTAAACTTGACATTGTCGACAGAGAAATGCTTCAAGCACTCCCTAATATATTTTCTTGCTGTGCATTTAATAGAGCAGAGCTCCTAAGTTTCTTAAAGAATGACAGAATGAAAGATTTTTGTGCAGTCAATGGATGCAGTTATGATTGTTTATGTATTTCAATAACGAGTTGCTATCATCAGGCCAAACTGATTTTGCTTAGATGTTATAACCCGTTTGTAGTTCACGGTTCTAGACACTAAACTGCGGAAGTTAATATTAGTAGAATCGAAGTTGGACAATTGTAGTGTGTCACATATGTCTGTGGAAACATTATGGAAAAGTTCAGCTGTCTTAAAGCCGTGCCCGTGCGTTTGGCGACAATAAACTTGGACGGAAGCAACAGGGATTTCGGACGGCACGGAACTGCGTGGCTATAATGCTCAAGTATCATATCTATGTCACACCGATTAGAATATCCAAAATACTATTACCATTTACATATTGATCCTTATGATTCTATTTCCTCAATGGTGTTTTGCCTGGAAACGAAGGGTAGAAAAATATTTTTTTGTATTCATTTATTGCCTTCGTACTGTTTGAATACGGAAACGTAAAGATATTTAATCCAGTGAGTTAAGTATAAGGAATATGAAAATATGGTGCCCAGGTTTATGCACAAATGTCTATTGCTCAGTCGCAAGTGTAGTGGTAAAAATCGATACCTTTCTCAAAGAAAACATCGGCTTTGATTACCGTAAAAGAGCAAGTGGAATTTTGAACAATGAGAGGAGGAGAATCTGGCATTATAAATCACGGCTTCTTTGTGGCTTTCTTGGTAAGATACCGGAATATGCTCAATGTGTAGTTTGTTGAAACCAATTGTGGTGAGTTTACAGTGAAATATTGATTAATTCATGTGGATATACTTATTCCTTGCAAGAAAAATACTCTTATACATAAGAACTACCCTAATTTTCACTAAAGCGGGGTGGGTGTTGAAGGAAAATTTAGGTATCCCCAAACTTTTATTCCCTTCAAATTACTAATAGATTTGATTGTATTAGCTACTATGCAGTAATTGTCCTCTTCTTTCTTAGTCCTGTAGATTTTATTTCTCTAAAACTTCTGAATTCCGGTTTTAGTCCCATACCTACCTCAGATATGAGTTCCTACTCTTTTTTGGGTATTATATGTACATTGTTTTTATTGCATTTATAATTGATTGTCAGGAATGTAAGCTCTTTACAATTTTTTATATTAAATTTCTTTCGATTTCTAGTTCTTTATTCTAGCATACTTCCTCTTTTTCATAATTTATATTAACACTTTATGTACTAAAACTCATCTCAATCCCTCTTCAATTTATTGTTGTGTACTGCCGAGAATGAGGTTATTCTACGCACTTAGTTGATCAGAGACTATAGCTCGCCTGTAGGATTCCTGGATCCCGATCTAGGATCTGTTTAATGCCTGCAATAGCGTTATTGTTATTTTAAACTATGCACATGAAAGTGAAAATGTGATGCCAATGCCTTTTGAGTAATGTAGTTTTCTACGATGTGATTTGGTTTTGATGTGGTTTCAATACGTTGGTAGACAACCACGTATTCGCGGAGAAATCCCCAAAAAACAACATCACCAGTAGACACGGAACGCGAAAGTTTTAACCAATTGACATGATATCGATGTGTTATATTTTTCTATCGGTTCAAATTTCCAAACCCTGTCGGTGACATTAGTCCGGCTACTAAAGAAGTGCGTTTATAGTTAGATCATATTATTAATAAAGATGGAAATAACAAGCTTGTCCATCTATACTACCTCTGCCCAATTTGTGCACGCGCCCGAATTACTTGTTGTCTAACACGAATGACAGTTTTTGTGGATATTAATAAGTGTGTGTGTAGATGTCCAAGTCTGCCCAGCATTTTTACTTAATTCTTTTGAATTCCTCTCCTTTGATCTGTATATGGAGATGTAGATAATTTAGATTTTTGGGATTCACCCCTAGCCGTACGCCTTATAGGAGGCTCTCAGGTTAATGCGTAGGGCTAAATTTAGTCAGTGTGCCATGCCTGTATTAATTTTTCAAAGTTTATTTTCATCAGTCATTTCTTCCATAGGTATTTACTAATCAGGGTTGCCCAAAACCATAAATATAAATATGTATATTACAAAATAATTGCCTCACTATTGGCGTTCACCATCACAGTATACACTTTATATTTCCATTTGCCATGTCACGATATCCCACAATGCTTCAGTTAGAGGAGAAGTTATCAAAGAAAATAGTATAAAAAAAATATTCCTAAACCAAGCCTCACATTCTTGACGCTATACCATATGCTGCAATATTTTGGGTTAGCAGTTCTAACAACCTAACAGGCAAAACTTGTAGTTACGTGTTTGTAATTTACGAGTAAATTATTCTACCTTGAAAAGAAAACCAAAATTCAATGGGTGAAGACTCACTAAATAATTTGATAAACAGTCAGTGTACATATTGCTACGTAAAACGATTTCATTTGAGCCTCATTGACCATGCTGGTAGAGTGTCGCCTGCAAGTGTGAAACAATTGGAATGGTACACAGATTGATTCAAACATCAATGGAAAAAAACGTTGCCTTTTTGGCCACGCTGATCAATTTGCATCCACGCTTTACATGCGTCTATTGCCACTCGAATGTTTCAATCTGTGCCGAATCTGATTTATTTTCGTGGTTTTGATTGTCCGAACAAATCCCTCAGTCTGAATATCCATGCAAAATTTACCAGAAAATTCAAGTTCGCTTCATAAACTTCGGGCGCATGGCGCTCGGTATTTTTGTTCCCCGCTCTTCATTTGTCCCTTTTTCCTCACGTTTTGGCGTTTTAAGTTTACTATGATTTTCAAAAGCCAAAGCGGACATGTTTAATATTCCAATTCTCTCTCAACCAACCTCAATTCTGTTCACTGCTGACTGATCTAAGGCTTTATCAGTGCTTGGCACGAAATGTGTGTAACTTTTCGTTTTAGACCAGGCAGAGAACGAGAGGGGAAAAAATTGGACAGTGATGAATCCGTTGCTGAAACAACCAGTCACGAGAAAAAAAATAAAGATTGAATGGAGGCCGTGCATGGAATATGTGTGCGAAATTCTAACGACTTTTTCCAGTCTCCTCGCAGAAGAAAAACGTGCCCCAGAAAATTTCGCGTCTGCATTCGGGAGGTCAAAACTCTTGGTCCGAATCTTCCGCAGCATTTCAACTCCACTTGAGGCACCCCCATCCCGGGACGCCATACACAATGGGAGACAACGGGGAGGAGTCTTGCCCTCTGGGTGACGGGATGGGAGAAGAGCGCAAAATTATTTGAATACGGCTCGGAAACATAAAAAAGTATAATTAAATACTTACGCTCACGTCGGACGACGACGACGATGATGACAAAAAATAAAGAAGTTACCCGCCCTTCGTCTCTTCCTCCACTTCGCCTGGGGACTGGGCCGCGATTGGTCGTCACGGACAGCAGCAGATGTGCACCGGGAGTGGACCAGATGCGGTGACGGATGGAAAAAAAGACAAGCGAAGGCGTGGTGGTGGGGAGGTGGACTGTAGGGCGGAAGGAAGGGAGGGTAGAGAGGAGGAAACGCTTTTGGAGCGAAAAAAAGGAGTCTTTCAAAGTGCACATCACTGTGGCGATATTTTAACGAATTTTCATGACAAACAACCGCTTGTCATGCGCGGGAGGGTCATGCCCTTTTTTTATTCTCCCCTTCTCTCTCTCTACCTCCCCCCTCTCCTCTCCCTCCACCTCCACCCTCTCCCCTCCCTCTTTGTGTGTGCATACGCGTATTTATTTATTCGCACATGTGTGTGCACTTCAACCTTTTCTCCTCATCTGGCCCCCTCGCCGCGATGTCTCATCCGTCTCTCGTTTTCTGGGCAGGGGGAGGGAATATTTCACAAAAATCATCATCTACTTTGAAGTGTCCGCCAGCCGGAGCTTGCTGGAGTTTTGCTTGTGTGTGTGCGAGCCTGACCTATTGAGGGTGGTTGCCACGCCCAGGGGAGAGAAATACGTTCGCCTGGGCTTGTCATGACGCGGAGTTACATCCCCTCCCTTCAACCCCCCTGGCCTCTCTCCTCCCTAGACCTGCCCCGACCCCTTCTCCCTGTTCTAATCTCTTCTCTCCCCGCGTAGTTAGTGAGCGATTCCACCAACGACACTCCACCCCAACCTCCTGACATATATCCCTTCCTCCCTCGCTCTCAAACTCTCTCCCCACGTTTGCGTCCAGGCTCTCCCACCCTACCCAATGCACGTGGGCCACCTTTCCTCCCCCTACCTTACCGTTCCCTCCCGGTTCAAATAGACAAGCTCTTGAGAGAAGCGAAGAGGAAGTGCTAGCTGAGGGGGATCGAGGTTCCTGGCAGTACTAGAATTACGTTTTAAGTTGCCTCTCCTGCTAAAGGTTATGCCGTATCGTCTATTATAATTTGTAATAGAAAATGTTTAGTCAAACACAGCACTTATCCCCGAGGCGCGATTTGAATTCATGACCTTTTGGCTGCCAGGTTGTCGGGTAACCGGTCTACATTCGACCAGAATGTATCGGCGTGAGTTCTTGCTCCGATGCATGTGATTTTAATGTGAAATTTCAAGGGAGCCTGGGCTCTTTATTCCATATTCATATATGTCAGTAAGTTTGCCAAATTCAGAAGAGTTGACCACTGAAGTTGTCCATTTCATGGGTAACAAATTGGGGGAACAAAGGGTCATGATCACAACAACCGTTGGTATCTTAGGATGCATTTTTCCGTAATGTACACCATAAATATATTTTGATGATCAATAGTCGACCAAGGAGCAAATATTTGGTTGATTCATCGTACAAAATCTAAAACCTAAGAGGAGGAAGGTGGGGGAAGCTAGCTGAATCTTAGGAGGATCGATCAGAACTTAATGAGCATCGCGTCATTATTATAGTGCTTTCCTATCAAGAAAAGTCTCTACAATAGTTAGCGATCTAACATAATATAATCTATCATAACATTTGGTGATTATGTTGGTGAGTGAAAGTGGGAGGAAAATTGTCTCAGTCAGTTCAAGAGACGATAGATTTCAGACTTATACTAGCTTGTAACGTCCTTCGTACGGGTAGGAAAGTATTTTTCACGGCCGGGGCGCATAAAACACTGTTAGTAACTGCGTGATGGCCGCCGCATTGTCCACCGTTGAACCTTTCTCAATATTGAAAAAGACATGAGAGGACTATCTTGTAGAAAAAATAATTGAAATACGTTAGTGGTCTGCGAATTTGATTTGATCAATGTGCGGTGATAGTAAACTATAATTTCAGTAAGGAGCATAATTCGTTCTTTATCGGAAGGCATTAAAAATACCATCTTGAAACAGAGGAACATTCGAGACAGAAAAGGTCATATTTTCTTTTCACATGCGAAAACTAAATTCCTGTAAGCATTTCCGCTTTATCGGCTGAGTTTTTTTGCGTGACAAAATAACGGGAAAATTCACAGACGTACAGCCACCACTATTATTTTATTGAATTAGTATAGATTGACCAATTTCAGTAGGCTTCCAGCGAAATCGGGAATTTTGGCTGCCCTGGCCGTGATGAATTAAAGTTTCTGGGTTCAGAATAGTTTGTTTGTCCCCGTTCGACGTAAATATGACCATGCACTCACTCGCGTGCTGTCCAGCACGCACCACCGGACGCCCTCGACCGCATTTCCCTTGCCGCTTTTCCCCGCTCTTGCGACGCGGGTCGCACGTTTTTCGCTCAGCTGTTATCGTCGCGAATGTGCAGTTCTGGCGTGGGAAACTATGAGCCGTATGTAGGTTGAGTTTGCCTTTTATCTTCCCTCATTTTTAGGCTCGCTCATTTACAGAAATGAGAGAGAGAGAGAGGTGAGGTTTCTGCCCTTCCAAACGTTATCATCCGTCGACCTTGTCGTCCTGCTTTTCCTTTGTTGCCTCTCTCTTTCACTCCCTTTATCCTCCAGAATCCACTCCGCGTCGATGCCGTCCACTCATCCGCTCCGCTTATCGCTTCTGTCCTCACCTTTGCTCCTTTTACTCTCCGTGTAAATGTTATCTCAGGCGCGAGGTGAGGGCATGAGGCATGAGTGAATTTGCACGGTTACGGAAAATGCGAATATGATGTTTGAGAAATGTGTGCTCCACCGTAATTGAAGCGGAATACGACTTTTTTCTTCTGTGCATCGCTCCAGATGTCAGCTTGTGCAGAACTGTATGCAAGCGTGAGGGTTGCTTGTGGCGTGCGGAGGTGGAATGCGACGAATGCACTTTTATGCTGTTGACTGCGGAGATTGGAAACGATAAAAAAATAACAGGAAACCACCGTGAAACACTGCAATGTACAAAGCAATTGTTTCATTACTTTTTAGCATGTCGAGTATGACTTGTTTGGTTTGATTCGGGTTTCTTCCCTGCGCACCAAATTATTTCACGGTTCACTATCATCTGCTAATATTCAATTTTCGTATGCGTCGATGAACCTGTAGCCAGCTCATTATACTCTGCTATCAATTGTTCATTGAACTTAATTACAAAGTGATAGTAGTGCACCTCGATTTTATAAAAATGGTGTCAAAATAAGATTTGCAATCTGTAGGTTGCAGATTATTTCAATTGATCGTGGGTATGTTGACTCATGGCATATCAATGTAGGCACTTTTGGACTTGCATTATTTGCCTATGGAAAATCCCTGAATATTAGAGATGCATGCCATTCACTGTTGGTACGAATGAATGACCATTTGTAAAATAATGCTATGATTAGAAAATAAATATGCCATTGTTTAAATGTCTTATTAAATATTTTATTGGTTTGGAATTATCATGGATTTCACAGTTTCTACTAACGTCAACTTATTACTATTTACTGGGTTTTACAATGCCGGAGCTTACAGTAACCACGTCAAAAACTTAACTCCTTCAAAAACTGCAGATTAGCTGTAAGATATTTCAAGCCTGCCGCGTGAACGGCGGTGAAATTCACATCGGTAACCATGCTAACAAATCCACCTGGACCGGGAATCGAACCACGAACCTTTGGATTTCTGGGCCACTGCGCAGACCACTACGCTACCCAGGATCCCTAACTCGCATGGCAATTTTAGCCAAAACAATTTTAGCCGTTGTTCGATTCACGGTCCAGGTGAATTTTTTCTCATGGCAATTATTGTTACTGCAGATTAACTAGTTATTAATTAACCAGGCTTTAGTGCTGTGAATTCTTCGCGGGTTTTCCACCAGGACAGGTATTCTGCTGCCGGCTGATTTCAGTGGCTAACTCCGCCATGGTCCTTAAGGCGTTTGATGCCGGGATTTTATTATTACTATAGTTCAAGTTCAAAGGTGTTTATTGGTGGCCCACAAACAGTATAAAAGTTAACAGAAATAACAACAAATAACAATTATAAATTAATAACAACAAAACAAAACAACAACGTTGGTCACGTCCCGGTTTAGGATTTCTCCTCCTCAGGGCTCTGTAGATCACAATTAGTCTGATTCTGTTTTTAAGTGCACCTTTGCAGAAACGGTTAGGATATTTTCAGCGGGAGCGGCGTTGGCCCGGCATTCGCCCGCGCACGAAGGAAAACCCGCAAAACCTTCGTGGGACCACCGAAAAACTTAACAAGGGACAAAGAAGTAAGGAAATAACATATGATAAACTTTGATGCCGCGATAAGATTTGTCGCCCTTATATATGCTCCCGATCGGGTCCGGTGGCTCCTGATTGGCTACTGTCCCTCTTCCTCCTTTTTCTCTGATTTTGCAAATGATGGGTCTCCACGATTGGCTGAGAGCATACCCTGCATCCCTATTGAGATTTCTCTCCTCCAAGCTGATCTCAATGGCCTCTTTGGTCAAACGGTCCCAGTATCCGTTTGCCTTACTTATCATTTTGGTGTCGTCAAAACGGATGCGGTGGTCTTGTGTTGGGCTGTGCTCCGAGATGGCTGTTTTCTCGGGATAGCTGAGTCTAAGGCACCGTTTGTGTTCTCTTACTCTTTTTTATATGGTCCGGCCAGTCTCTCCAATGTATGCTTGCCCACATTCACCGGGAATGCGATAATTGCGATGCGGGAGTTTAAAGTTCAAGTTTGTCTTTCACTCGAAAGAGATGATGCTTCAGCTTCTCTGGTGGCTTATGGATGGTCTCTATCTTGTAATTTTTGAATATTCTGGAAAGTTTTCCCGAGATGGTGGAAATGTATGGGAGGATGGCTCTGGCAACTGGGTCCTCTTTCTCTTGGTTGGAACTTTCCGGGATCAGATTGTTTTCTCCCTCAGACTCGTGATTGTCTTTTCTTAAGGACCTTTTTAGGGCCACTGCGGTGTCTCTATCGTCGTATCCATTCTGTCGAAAGGTTTGCCTTAGGTGGTCTAATTCCATAGGCAGGCTTTCTTTGTCCACTATCGTTCGAGCAGGGTGACCCGAGTGGACAATACTGCTCTCCGGTGATGGCTGCGTCCATTTAGATAAAGGTCCTTGTGTGTGGATTTCCGGTACAGTCCCGTTACCAGGGTTCCGTCTTCCTTGCGACGCACTAGGATATCAAGGAATGGTAGGTTCTTATTGACCTCCATTGAGAGACTGGCCGGACCATAGAAACAAGAGTAAGAGAACTCAAACGATGCATTATACTGAGCTATCCCGAGAAATCAGCCATCGAGGAGCACAGCCTAACACAAGACCACCGCATCCGTTTTGACGACACCAAAATGATAAGTAGGGCAAACGGATACTGGCACCGTTTGACCAAAGAGGCCATTGAGATCAGTTTGGAGAGAGAATAAAGATTCAGGCTCCGGACTCGGGAGCATATATAAGGGAGACAAATATTAAACGCCTTGAGGACGATGGCGGAGTTAGCCATTGAAAGGTCGGCAGCAAAATACCTGACCCGGTGGAGAACCCGCGAATAATTCACAGTATCAGTTCGCCGGGAGAGAACCAAGTCCAGGCTTTAGTGTTCAAGTAGCTAGTTGTGCAGCTCAGGTTAAAGTAGTATTTTATTCAATAATTTATCATTACCCATATGATCTGACAAATTTTGTAAAGCTTCAATTTAGATTTATGCTACTTCAGTATGATTTGAATTTTTATAAAATAAAAAAAACTGCAGCGATAATAAAATTTAATTATTTAAAAGTGAATAAAAAAATAAAGAGCTGGGACTCGAATGAAAAAAATAATTGAAGTACGCAAAATACGGACGTTGTTGCTCTGTGGCCTTGTCTTTCCCTAAAGTTTATCTCGGCCGAGTGATCAGCCGTCCCTTCACAATCTCTTAAATCCCTGATCTTCCATACGGCAGTCGGCCAGATGATCTCAATTTCGCCCGATTGCCTTTGACTTTCTCCTGCCACTGTTCATCCTCTCACCGTGAGCCACTCTCGTCCGTCACAGGAGATCCTCCTTGTCTGCTTTCCCTTCTCCTCTCGCAGAACACACTGAGAGATGGGGAGGGAGAAAGGCCCTGTCCTTCCCAACCTGTGTGAATGGTCCGATCCCCTTCCACATGACCCTTAAGCTTCCCCGCCCCCCTCTACCCTCCGTCGGCCATTGATTGATTATGTGCGAGATCACCTCTTATATCCTCGCCGTCACAAAGTCTTTTCCAACCGTCCGGACCCCTGCCGTGTCGTTGGCTCCTGTCCCAGCTCACCCTCCTGTACTTTTCCCGATCCCCCCTACCGTTAGAAATGTCCACCCCACACCTTTTTCATTCGCTATCCTCTCCCACTCCCTCGTCTTCCCCCGAGGACCTTTTAGGGCGTCCCTTTTTGTCGGAATTGTGGCGGTCTGGGGGTGGGGTGGGGGTCAGCACCCTTCTTGGTGTTTTTAGATCTCTCCCTTCCCCCATTTCGCTCCGACCCTGAATCAGTAATACACCACCACGCCGCAGATGAACGATTGACTACTACAATTGAATGTATGGCGTCAAATTGGAGAGTGTGTGAATTGCAATTAACGGTGCTGCCCCGCCCTCCTCCCAACACACACACACACAACTCTCCCGCCCCTCTCTCCCCGGGTCGGAAAGAACGCGTTGTGGGCCGTGGGAATGTATCGTGAAATCTGCAATTCAAATCGCCTATGCATATTCACTGCGTGGCCCGGTCCATTATTAATGCCGCGACCAATTTAAGTCAGATAATGGCGTTTAATACGCTTCCCCGCGGAGCACGTAGTGTGCCGATTAGCATCCGCGCGCCCTCTTTCAAAGCGTTTCGCGAATCTCATTCGCGGATTTTGGTCGGGTCCGCGTATTAATTAATTTTTCTTCCCGCTCGTGCGGACGTAACTCAACCACGATGTCGGGAGGATCGCATTGCCTTCTGTTTTTATTTTGGAGCAATAACTCTACGGAGTTTCCGTTCGATCTGGGAATAAATTGCGCATCGGCGTTCACTCCCGCTCTCCTCCGCGTTTTACTTTTATCGTCGGCGGCCGTGATGAAACTAGTGGGGGGAAACGCCAGATGCATCGCGAGATTAGAGGCATTTTATTCTTCCTTAATATGCAGATACGTGTTTATCGGTGGCAAAACCGTAGCGTGGCAAATGCTCGGCGCCGAGAGCTTCGACGCTTTCATCCGATAGAATATTCCTTTCCCTTCACTGATGCTCGACTTGTTTGACTCGCACTCATCCGAAATGCATTTGTATTATGAAGATTGCTCCCCCCTTTCCGTCCTCTCCCCGAGGTGTAGTGGTGAGCCTGCGACCTTGTGACGATTTCGGTCGCTCGCTCGGCAGCGGTCCTGGGATGAGACGGTTACGTTCAGCCTTGGGAGTGCATATCATTATCGGCGTGGAATCGTGAGCTGGTGTGGGCTATATTTTCCCCTTTCATATTCATCCATGTTCAGAATTTTCTCACCACCAACTTTTACGCAAAATTAAACATTAATAGTGAGTCCTCTGAAATCTGCTTCACTCGGTGAAGTTGTTTTCTGAGGAAATAGAATTAATATCTGAAGATTTTAATGGTTTCTGTTTAACAACCATTATTCTTATGAGATGTTTTGCATTCACTCAAGCAGTTTTTCTCATTTTTGTCAAGATTCAAATGAACTAATGTGTCTTTGAATGTAATTTTTGACTTTTCCCTGAATTCACATGGAAGTATTTGTGTTCTGACGACGGAACGCGAGAGTACGCACAAAGGAACTGAAGCAGCAAGCTCTAAATGACTCTAGCGTAAACAAAATTGTAATGAATTCACATTTTATCATTTCATACTACCATTATCATCTGCTGTTTTAAGTATGTCCCGCACTTCAAGCCCGAATGAAAGGTGCAGGGACGGTAATGAAAGGATGAGGAAGGTTAGAGAGAAACCTTGCGTCGGAATTAGCCTACTCTTAACGAATGACGCCAAGGAGACCAAAGCATAACGTACCATGCGACGGACGGAGTACTGAACTCCTCTTAAAGAGGGGCCAGATGGGCAATTAAAAATACCGACCTCTGCCGGGATTTGATCCCGGGGTCTCTATTTTAAGTGTATTAGTATTTCAAACAGCTCTATTAGGTGAGCTCCTTTGGAGGTAATGGGGTTTCTATAGGCATCCATTGTACCATCATATTGAAGCAATGATTAAGCTATATAATAATTGCTAATTTATGTTTAACATAATACTATATATAATTTATAAAATACTACTTGCTAGTTTAACCTCACTTATCACCTTATTTACCCTATTTAACCATGTAACCATCTTTTTTTTTTTCGTGTAACGCTATTCCTGCTCTAAATTGAAATATGCCAAATGTTCCAATATTATTCTTTCCGTTTGTCGTGGACGATGACAAAATTTTCGTGTAATTGGTTCTAAATCCAGAAGCCTTTTCAGCTATCTTTGATCGTTCCTCTTATTCATAACTGCTTTTCCCTAGCATTTTTATTTTATGGTTGTCATATTAATTTCGGCCTCTATAGAGCTATTGTTATTCCTGAGGCTTCCTAGATTTCCTGTTCGAATGTTCTCTATAACCACGTCTTTCGATTTATGAAAAAAATGAAATATTTATCGATGAAAAAAATGAGAAGTAAAATATGAGATTGAAGCATGCTGAAAAGAAAGAGTTTATTTGAAAAACGGGTTATATTTTTCCTTTAGATTATAATAAGATGAATGGACTTTGACTCAACGTATTCTCATCCAAAATCTAGGTGATAATTCGATCTTCTTCTACTTATTTTTCTTGATAATTCAGCTGGTCTTTGACCTTAAGTACTTTGCCATCGTCGTAAACGCTTTATCGTCTTGAATCACCATAGAATATAATTTTGGATTATGGAATCAAACTAGAATACAATCACTCATCTGAAATCTAGGTAGGTTTAAAATGTGTTCAACAATTTTTAATTAGTTTCCTTTGAAAAATCCTGACAAAAAATGATACTACATACGGCAGGATGTATTTTTGCTCCTGGAAGTATACAGTTCTCCGTTATTTTCAAGTTTCAGTGTCAGTATCTCTTCGAGTTTCATTGGAAAATACGGGAGACGTGAGAAAACGTTTGATTTTCTAAATTTTCTTTAATTTAGAAATTCTGCTAGAGACGACGATACATTACCTTCCTTTACGCGCTGAATTGGAGGGAAAAAATTACAATCCAACTTGAAGAAGACTTGTAGTGACGAGAGCAAAATTTCCTCATCACTAAAATAGCAATCATGTGATGAGGTTTCCGGGGAAACTCAACATTTCCAGATCGTTTAAACCAAAAGACACAAAAGGGCGTTCACTTGCGTGAACATCGTTAATATTACAAATCTATTGTATAATCTATTCATGATATTAATCTTTGATTTGGTTGAATTGTATTTTTCTTTCACCGAAAGGAAACGTTGCTTGTAGGTGAGAACTAATTTTCTTCATCGGTGTGTACGCGAACCCCAGCAGTAATTAGGTCGGAAAGAAATTCAATCCCAGCTGGTTTGTGTTTGAATGCTCTGCTCTTGAACTGGATGGGCTTGAGGGACGTTGATACACCATTATAAGAATCACTCAGAGAAACAGCAATTCGCAGAAATCCTTTTCGGTAGATGGTCGAGTGTTGTTGATTACTCCATTATGCATTAATAGATTTATTGTAAACATGAACTTAGGTGATAGATAATGAGACAAGAATGTGTAAAACAATTTTTAACGCTTAAATTTTGGGACAATCATATATATGTTTAAAGTTACAGTGGACATTATTAATTATTCTTGGGCACTTTGATTTCAGACAGTTTCTGTATGAACCTTCATTGTGAAATGATCAAGTTTTGTGGCTTTAGAAAATTCCTAGATTATTTTATGCGTAATCGAAAATAGCTGTGTTGTATTTTTCGGTATATGTCCTCCTATCGGTGACTTAACATGAGTGATTTGTGTTATTGCTTGTAAGTGTGTCGAGTATTCTTGTTCAATTTAGTTGACATTTTATTAAAATTATCCACGTAGTTTTTAACAAAATTGATGCTAAATCGTCGAAAATGCTTGTACCTCCACAAACTTGCAGTGGCTTGCAAAATCCAGTGTGTATATGCGTCAAACCGTTGAGTGGCGATACCGAAGGTTTTGGTCAACTCCCATTTTGGGTGGATGCTTTTTCCCTGTGTAATTTTTGCGCCCATGTCCATTTCAGTGGATAACTATGTGTAGGTTAAAAATCGACAATACCCACTCAATATTTTAGAGTTTAATCGGTACAATCTTTTAACAACCCCTAGTGGCAAGCGTGAGCTGTGATTGCTGTGCATTTTCGTAATTTCATGAAAAAATTGCTCCATAACACTCGAATCTTGGAACTCCCGCGGATTTCACTCAATAGTTGGTTAAAGACCGTTTCACATTAAGCCATGAATTTCACTACTTTGTGCTGCGTCGAATTGTGGAAACTGCATGGATATTTGCATAGCAACAGAGCCGATTTTCTGCACTGTCGTTCTTGCGTTTGAGAAGTTCCCCGCGTAATTCGTTCCTTTGCAGGTTTACGCTATGTAATTTTCGCGTACGATCTTCCCTCGCATTGGACTTAGCGGTGCAAATCATCTTGAAAAACGTCCCTATGAGGAGGAGGAGGAGCAGTGGAATAAAAAAAACACCTCGCTCATCGCGCGAAGCTGTTGAAGTCATCTCGTCTCGTCGTTCGTTCTCTCATTTTAAGCGACGAGGAGGGAGGGGGGAGGGGGGGGGTTGAGGTTCTCGCTTACCATCGAGCCTGCGGATTTGGAGCCGAAGAGTGCAGCCGAATCCTTGCGGAACCCTCTTTGAACTCTCCCCGCTCTCCGCCCTTGCCCCACGGAGTCCTCCACGCCTCGCCGTTCCCTCCGGATCCCACACCTCTTCCGTCATTTCCGCTGAGTTCATCAAAGGCTCGATGGGTGGGGACGTAGGGAGATGCTCAACTCTTCCCACACTTCCTTCCCACCCCTCTCCTTTTTCCCCCCTCCCTCATCCCCCCTCCACGGACGGCCGCACGTTCTGAAGCGGATACAATACCAATCAATCAGAAAGGATGACGAAGTTGGAGTTTTGCATATATATTAAAACGTCGCTCGCTATTTATGTTTACTTTGAAGAATGATGAATTAGGCATGGCTCCCTCCCCCCCCTTCCCAACACCTTGCCCGTGCACTATCCGTTAGCCATCTTTATGCATATCTCACGTTTATCTTGATGCACATATATACGTGTGTACTGGAAAACATATTATGGGATATATATGGATGTTTTCGTGGCATAAATTTTATTTCTGAGATACATTTTCAACTTTAGAGCACATGAATCAAAATTCTGTGTAACAATTTTTAGTCAAATCCGAAGATCACAGCCAAGTTTTGCGGACGATGCCTTGTCGTTTTCCTCTCGTCCAAAAGTAGTCAAATGAATTTTTATTTAACTTTAAGTAAAATATTTCGTTATTTTCACCGGTAACTGGAAAAAAGTTTTGAAAATTGAAAATTACTTAAATATTTCAAATCACGCGTACTAGATCTGACACTGCAGGCATATGCAGGCACCCTTACATCACATCAGCAGGAGAAACAGAAACGAAAAATAAAGACAGATTTATTGTTGGGCAGGGAGCTGCAGAAATTCGTTTTTATTTGGTAAAATACATAAGTACAACGCAAAAAAAGTACAGTCACTTCAGAATCTTTTCAAACCATACTCAATTATCAATAATCAACGTTACTTCTCAGAAAAATATTATCTTCGCGGCTGATGACATACCGCTCGATGTCATCCATCCTTACAGTGGCTAGCAGAGTAACATTTAGGTGTATTTTAACTGTGGGTGTATCATTTCTATAATATTAAATATTTGTTACTATAAACCATTTGATCCGTTCGTCTGATAGTGATCTTAAAAATATTTATATTTGGGGTGGGACTTATTGTGCATAAAAAATGAAAAACTTCTACGCTTGTATTTCCAGCTGTAAATAGATTCTTCTTTTGATAAATGCCTTCTTTGTGTGGACTACTCTACTGACTATTTTTATTGCTTCGTCCATCGCTGGTTACCCTGCTTCCCAGGTAACAGAACTCTTTCACTTTTTCCAGTTTCTGTTTTTCTAGTATAACGTTGGTTTTGGCCTCTTTTTTCTTGCTGCACACCAATATCTTGGTCTTCCTCTTATTGATCTTCAACTGATGTCTGACCATTGTCCTTTCCATGGTTGTTAGCATCTTTTTCGGATCCCTCTCTGCCTCTGCTATGAGAGCTATGTCATCAGCGAATCGTAGCATGCTGATTGTTTCTCCATGGATGTTCACTCCAGAACACTTCTCTTTGATTTCATTGATGGCCCTCTCGATGCAGACATTAAAAATTACGGGAGACAGTTTGCAGATTTGTCTCACTCCTTTTCTTATTCTTGCTTCTTCAGAGCTGGCTCCAGATTTTATCACAGCTACTTATTTAGCTATTTAACTTTATCATTCTTCGGTAGCACCATATTTCGAATGCTTTCACCCTTTTCTTCTCCGCTGATGTCATCGTCCATGCCTCACTGCCGTAAAGAAACTGAGGGTGTAGTACCATCGAAAATCCGAATTTCAGACGCCTGAAGAGGATTGAAGTATCTGCTGCTGTTAAATTTATCTGCCTGTGGCTTAGTTGCACTTAATTTTCGGAACTTCGGCCCCTGCGGTCTTTTCAATTTTGGCGTTTATCCAGACGCTTGTGCGGATACCTTGGCTGTCAGCTTCCGGTGGAACTGAATCCATACTCTTTGCTTGGCAGTTATTGAACTGGTAGGTAGAAGAACGAGTGAAAAAAAAGCTTTTCCCCGGTTGATGTGTGGGAAAGAAGAATCTCTGAAAAATTTCTCCTGGAGAAAATGGTAATATAATTTGTTCATTAGTTTTAGCCTAATGTTTTATTCTTTAATTTAAATGTGTGTTAAACTCTCTACTGTTGCACAGCAACAGCAACTCTCTATTGTTAGATTGCAGTAAAGGACAAGACTGTTAATTGTTGTTTCTTAATTTTTCGTGTTTGTTCCAGGGGACAGAATGTCCCAGAACATAAATAAAATATCATCATTTGACGCTGTGTTATGGCTGCTGCCCATAAATGAAGGCCACCGTAGGGAACATTCTACAAGCCTCAAAATTATGTTTATGTACATGAAACTAATATTATCTTTAAGGTAGTCTTGTAAAGTATTGATCATATGTTTGTCTTGTAGGTTCTTTAAAATTTACAATTGATGATCGGTAATATACCTATTTAAGTGTGGGTGGGTGCTAAAAACTAGGAGCGGGAGAGTACTGAAGCTGATGCCATTTCTTATCTATATTCCCAATATTTATGATATCGCTTAACTCGAAGCAAGATCTGTAGCCCATTGTATACCATCAGTAAACGCAAAAATAAACACGCTTCAATATGATGTATTTTATTCTAAAATTCATTGAGGCGTATTATAGATATTAGTCTTCAAACTCGGGTGACGGAATTTTGCAACGGACAGTAATATTACACGACGTCCCTCCTATGATATTTTAAATTCATTGTCATTTTAATGGTGACATGTTCACCAATGTGGCTTAGATTGTTGTTGCACTATAGCAGGTCTTAAGGACAATGCCAAATTCTGGAAAAATCTTCGGATGCATGACTGGACATAATCTTTCTTAACATTTACGGCTGAGGTTATAAATGTATGTTTGGGTACCCATCTTATCTCTGCAGGCGGTTTGACTTGCATATTTGCCATGGAGAGGGCAGTGAAGAATGTAAATTAGAGATGAATTTTGTTTCAAATGAAGATAAGTCTATGGGAGCATTGAGTGGAGAACTGTCTCAAAACCATCGCAAGATTGGTGAATAATGATGATGGCGAGATTAGCTCATTGACAATCGAAAAATATTCAAATTTTGCGGAAGTTTGGAAACTTTTCGTATGACCGTTTCGTTGATTCATTTCGTTTGACGGCATTGTTGACTTACATTCATTTTTGTTCATCTCTAGCATCAACGTTCCATAAATGGTGAGGATGAAGAGCAGTAATCCGCTTACTCCCCGCAGGGATGAATTCACCGAAAAGCAACGGTCACAGGTGAAATAGGAATATCATAATTGGCGTTCCCACACCTATGGTAACGGAATTGGGAGAGAACGGCTGAAGGGAAGGAAACCTTGCATAGGCAATAGGGGTGTAGTGGAGGTTAACAATATCGTTCAAGTTCGCAGGACGCTCGAAAGAGAAAGAGAGTTAAGTCAGCAGGAGGCGTGCGTGAAGGCATTGTGCTTGGAATAATGGAGGATATTTCCTTTAGAATATGTGCGGCTCGATGAATTTTAGAAAAACTAGACTGTCACTTACGTCACGACCACAATAGATGTGTTCAACAAAAGTCGAACGAGTAACTTTCTTCCTCTATCTGCAACCATCTCCTGAGAGCTAAAATTAATAGGAAGTTCTATTATGTGTCCTTGTATGAAGTATTCTTTTCCATGCGCTCCCACACTTCTGCATTTTCTATGTATAAATGAGAGTGAGAATTTGGAGTGACTTGTTTAGGCCCGTTTCTGAAGCCGAACTGGAAAAATTCTCTCTTTTCACTCCTCTTCTGAATCCTCATAATCCTCTATCTACTCACTCCCTCTCACTTAGTCTCGTATTTCATTTTCTCTCGCCCACCACTCAGTGCAATTAATTCTTGAGAAGTTGGGTATGTGCCGCCGAAATATATGCCCATATACGTGTGATTTATTTCTCACCTTTTCTAGACCGCCATGTATGTGGTACTTTTATTTTATCATTCCCGTTGTTTAAGTATCCACGATCAAAGTATATACTCTAGACTTTTCTATTAGATTACGAATCACTTATTTGCATTTGAAGAACGTATATCTTTCACGTAACGTTTAGTCAAATTTTTGATGAAATGAACGCTTGTTTATTCGCAAGGTTTATATCACGCCACGGGTTTCGACTTATTACCACATCGGGTGAAACTACAGAAAACCAATTTTATTATTTGTTTTTCTAATTTTTATTCATAATAAATTGATTCTATCAAGCGACGTCCGATACGATCGGGTGTTATTGAAGGTCTGTGCTGAACAAATGCACATCGCTAAACATCCTTGTGTGTGCGAAGAACCTTCTTCGGGGTGGGAATTCTCATTATGCTTTACTCTGCTAGTGCGTAATCATAAAACCATTAATAACAGCTCCGTAAATCCTATCACGCGCTCCCTGCCTCAAACTAAGTTTCTCTAAAGCACTTCGCGAGGAAAACCTCCCAGTCGGCTATCTCACGTTCAAACCCCTCCATCCCTCCCCGTTTACGTCTGCTGTTCGCACGATTTCACACCTTGATTCCTTTTTTCTTCTTTTCGACCGCTGCTCCTATCTTTTCGAGTAATTAATCGCTATTTAAACGTCTCCATTTCTCTATCTCTCAGAGCAGTGCACTCTCGGTAAGGCTTCAGATTGCTGTGGTATGAAAAATAGCTGTCCTCCGAAGCCTTCCTAGTATGGATAATCAGCTTCGCTCATGTTTGCATGAAAAGTCATGGATAATTTAGAATAAAGTCATTTGTTTATACACCTGGTCCTCTCTTTGCCATGTTTCGTCAATAAATGATTGTACTTCATACAAACTATTTATAAAGTATCCACTATGTAAACTATTAATGGGATATTTTGGTATCTGTAATGACTATAAGCTGGTGGTTACTGTTCGAATTCACTGACAGGGGAAGAAGTTTATCTGCCAATATGGTCTTGGAGGATCTCATAGAAAATTGAAACAACGTTATGTTAATGGTGGTTGACCGCGTGAAGTGGCAAAAGTCAGGTTTAACAGGTTAGGTTATGTTGGAATTTCCTTACTCAATATTGAAGTTTATTCATCTATCATTCATCTATCTAATCCCGAAGCTCGTTCTCCCTTCAAATCGGCACATTTCGTACCATATTCATAGTGGTCACAGTGCCTTTATTTTTCTTTTTCAAACTCTCTTACCTTTTGTGCTACCCTCGATAACGACCTTCAGGATTCAATTGTACTAAAGTGCTAGTACATGTGAAACTACCTTACATTTTTCCTTGTTCTGCCACAAATTTTCTATCCCCCCTCTTCCTAATAATTCTTAACAACATTCATCTATCTTCCGTTCGTTATTATTTCACAATTAATCTTTGTAACCACGTATCTAATGCTTTCAGTATTTTATTGTTATCTTTTTCTAGAGTCCATGCCTCCAATGGCTATCGTGTGATTAGGATGGGGAAAATTAATATGTCTGTCACATATAATAATTCCGACTCATTTAATTTTGCTGAATCATGTCGTCTAATATGCGGTTATGTATTTTAAGGATAGAAAAGCTAAGCTTGGAATATTTAAATCGATATCTAATGTTCAAATAATGATGTAAGTATATAATTTGTGGTGAACTGAGGGTGTATTGTGGCAAGGAATCTGGAAAAATTGCTATTTGGCTAAAGCTGATCATAGTTTCAGTATAATACTAAAGGAGTAAAGCGTTATTTCTTAAATCGGTGTACCTTGACTGAATATTTCGTCAAATATATAATTGTGTTGATCCTATTTCCTAGTTAACTTATGAAACATTTTATCGCATTGCTGAGTTATTTCTTAGCGACTTTTTGCTCGTCAGGGAAAAACCTTAGATGACTATGTAATTCTCTCTGCTTTAGTATTTATTTTCATCAGAGAAGCCGTATAGAAATATCCATAGAATGACTTGTACTGCGCTGTAATATAATTTCAATGGAGGTTAGTTTATATCGCTGAGCCCCTAAGACAATAAACGTAAGAGTAAAATGCGTATAGATCAAACGGGAGGATGTTATATCCCTTCTAGCAGTATACGGAATAAATATCAACCAATGCGGCATCCTGAAACATATGAGACCCACAGGAGGATGAAAGCCACTGTTGCTGGCGGGAAATGAAGAGGAACTAGATGGATAGGTCGATCTTGTTATTCCCATTGAGAGCAGTTCATGCAATGAAAACAACGGTATCTTCGTTATCCCAAATAATCTAAGCGTCGAATAAGCCGATTTACTGAAACATGCTGGATTTGCCCTTGAATGTGCTATTCATTTGTTCGAAGGAATATGGTTTTACGTTCAACTCGATATTTCTTTCTTTATCCCTTGCACTACCTACTAAAAAGTTAGGTATCTCAAATTTTTAGCTACTGTTTGCACTTTACGTTTAAATATTGTCATTACAAGTCTGTGCATACTCATGAGGGTGTCCCTTATTTAGGCAAAAACATGTATTCCCGAAAGCTTTTGCGCTCAGCCCCGTATGTTTTTCTTTTGGTTATATGAATTCAAAGACGAAATTTCATCTCAATTTTATAGCATTCATCCGTGCCAATTGAACGCCAAATTCGAATTCAAGGAAGGATACATTTTTTGGAATTAACTTGGCGTAAGCGTCATTATCAATATATGGCAACTGTTGTAAAAACTGATTATACTTCCAATTTTTAAAGTATATAATTAAGTAATATTGATGGTTTATCAGGAGTTTAGGTCTTTCGTTAAAAATGAAAATTATTCAACTTTTGCCGACGTTTCGGAAAATATATTTTTCCTTCTTCAGGGCTATAAATGGGATGAACCACCAAAAACATAACAATAATAATATAACATGATCCAAAAGGATATTTACAGTGCCAAAAATGCTTAACAATATAATTTTTAACAAATTTTAACTTCAAAATATTACATGGAATAAAATTTTACATACCTTAAGTTTAACAATCGAAATTTGTTTACAAAATTGGTTGTTAAGGTTATATGTTTATATGGTATAATTTTTAATTTCGATGTATTAAATTATTATAAATTTTGCTTAAATTACAAATGTCAGTTCTTTTATTACATGAATTTTTATCTTAAGATAAGAATCATTAAGATAAAAATTCATGTAATAAAAGAACTGACATTTGTAATTTAAGCAAAATTTATAATAATTTAATACATCGAAATTAAAAATTATACCATATAAACATATAACCTTAACAACCAATTTTGTAAACAAATTTCGATTGTTAAACTTAAGGTATGTAAAATTTTATTCCATGTAATATTTTGAAGTTAAAATTTGTTAAAAATTATATTGTTAAGCATTTTTGGCACTGTAAATATCCTTTTGGATCATGTTATATTATTATTGTTATGTTTTTGGTGGTTCATCCCATTTATAGCCCTGAAGAAGGAAAAATATATTTTCCGAAACGTCGGCAAAAGTTGAATAATTTTCATTTTTAACGAAAGACCTAAACTCCTGATAAACCATCAATATTATTTATAAGAAAGAGGTCTAGAATACAACTTACCAATTATATAATTAAGATTTTCAGTTTACTTGGTGATGCTTTTTTTCAACTTTTCTTTTCATCTGGATCCAGTTTACGATATATTTTAATGCAGCATAACACAAACTGCTTCTGCTTCTCATATACAGTAAAAAATCCATGTATTTAATATTTATATTTTCCACTTCTGATTTATTGATCGATTGTAATGATAGAAGGAAAATACGCCTTATTTTTCTTTGATTTTCATACACTATTTTAGTGTTCTCTTCTCCGATGATTACTATGGACTCCTACATTAAATTCAAATAATTTTTATAATTACAAACGTAATAAATTAATAGGGAGCCATATTTCTTATAATATGCTCTCGCTTCTCTAAAGTAGTTCTTATTTTTAGTGGAGAGGAGAGAGAACGTGAGGGTTTTAGGCATTGAAGGAACGGTATGACGTCTTAATGGTTTTACGTTCCTTTTTACCTTTAACGATCATGTTAACTTATGCAAAAGTGAGCACGTTTAGCTCCCGAGGGACTAGAAGTGGAGATCATTTGTTTCACGATAGGACTCTCGTGGTATAATGTCGGCGGGCGGGAAAGTGCGGAAAGTGAGCGTGCAAGTTTTCTAGCCAACTTCGTTACCAACCCTCTATTTGCAATGCAGTGTGAGTGGGCGAGACGGTCATGTAGGGAGGTGAGCTCACCCTGGGGAACGAGCCGAGGAATGGAGAGTTAAAGCAGAGTGAGTGGAGGCGCGTTTGAGGAGGCGAAAGGTGGTGGCGATGGGCGTGGGAACAAGGAGGGTGCGCGGAGGTCGTTCGAGAGGGAAAAGTGTGCGGTGTGGGCGGAAATGTACGGGAAAACTAGGCGAGATGTTTTGTAGTGGTCGGACCAGAAGGAAGTAGATTGAGAGGGAGACTAATTGAATAAAACGGGTTTTTCCCATGAACAAGGCGGGAATTCATTCGTGAAAATCGGAAGACGTCGGTGGGAATCCCGATTTCTCCAAAACAAATCAGGACTATTAGAAACAAGAATTACTTCCAACGAAAGTGGGAAGAAAATTTGCGTAAGGTTTGGAGAGTGGCCGACTATTTTATCATTTTCAGAACGAGATCCTGTTCCCTAGCTTTCCGAGCATCAGCTGGAACGTAATAATAGGAATTATGGAAAGAAAATCCAAATGACTTAGTGAACTCAACTCCAGGATGATGGCACAAAACCCCGAACCGTTAATCGCGCCGAGAATAAATATTTGAGTGGAATTCAATAGATCGTTAATTTATTTCTTTCCGTAACGTGTAAATTCCACGTAAAAAGACTGTGATGACGTTAAAAGGAGTAATTGTATTGGTTAATGAGTTTGGTGGACTGCAATATTGGAGTTGAGATTAATCTCACATCTGTTGTAAAATAAATGTAACGCAATGAATCGCACTCATTACCAACAACTCAGGATTCCTATCATACCATAGCATAATTATCTGAAGCATTTTGGGCGACAATATTCTTTAGTTGACTGGGTACAATAGGCATTGGGGTCAGACAAAGTGGGTAATGATGCATTGATGAGCGATAATCAACTCGATTAGAAGTCCCAAAAGAGACTGACAACTGAGTTGAGCTGCCTCATCAGGTAAGGCAAATACACCGTAATTTAATACAAGCCGGAAAGAGAATGTGGAAGGTTCAGTTTATTAGACTTTGATTAATACTTTCTACGATAGCTTAAATTGTTCAGATCAAACCAATTAATTCACTTCGGCCTGGAGGGAGAAAAACTCTACTATCGCCTCACTCATTGCACTCCGACAACTACCAGCAGATAACGCTGAGAAGTTAATCAAAAAGGGACAACTACTTTTTCTTGCATAGGTGGCATTAGTACAAATTTGACAGACACTTGACAACTTTGCAGAAACTGAGAATATTTACGTTAGTTAAGGGGGTAATATTGAGTCCACTGTTCGCTTATTCAAAGAACTCCGCTATCTGAACGCCATGTGACTCACTTTCCCTTCACTGGCACACTTATTTTCGTTTCTCGTCTCGTTTCTCCTATTTTTCTCAGAACGTCTTTGTTTGTTTCCCGTTCATTATTCTTTGGCAGCAACATGTTTCAATTTCTTCTAGCGTTGATTCTCTGCTGCAGTCATCATCCATGTCTCACTGCCATAAAAAGTGTGCTCCAGAACTATGTTACGAGGAATTGTGTTCTTACATCCACGCTTGTATTTCGAGTTTTTCTGTCGACACCAGCATTCTACTTGGGAGTAGAATTGTTTTTGGTAAAATGCCGTCACCCTCTCGGCTATTCTATTGATAATTTAATTTTTAATTCATCAGTCGCTGGTTATTCAACGACTAAACACATCTCGAAGCTTAACTGCACATCTAGAGGTCAATCCGCCATCCGTATCCCGGTGAATGCAATCGGTGGCTTTCGGCTCAACCCGAAAATAGAAAAAATGTTAACGCGAGAATCATCGTAGTTGGATTTTCGTAATGAAGGAATAGAAGAAGGAAGGGAACTAAGGGCTGGAGAAGAGGAGGGAGCGAAAGGGGGGGGAGGGGGGGGGGAAGGTGAGTCGGTAAATGTTCTCGAGGAAGGACCCAGGCATGATGGGCGCAATCGGGCGCCAAGGGAGACGAGACGCGTTTGAGTTTCGCCCGAAGTTGAGTTGTTACCCGAAGAGCACCACGGGAGTAGCCGAATGGAATTCGGCCGAGTGCGCGAATGGAATTGCAGCCGTGTACGGGGAGGCTCGTGTGTTCAGATGAGGCCATGGTGTGTATCCTTCACTCCCTCCCTCTCTCCCAGCCTCCCCACGTGGACGCATTAGAATTTCTGCCGGTATCCCTGCACTCCTGATTCGATGCATCTGTTACGACGCCGTCCAATTTGGACGGAGAAGTTCGCTCGTCCAAGTCGAGAGAGGACGAAAACATTTTGACCCCATGTAATTTCGCGCCCACTCCGAATACGAATGCATTGCTTGAATTAACTCCTGGTGAAAATTGAAATGATTGAGAAAACCGAGCGCTTCATTTGGATTGCCGACGAAGGTTGATAAAGTACTAGGGACGTGATGTCGTTCACATGGCTGAGAAAGTGAATATCTGTCTTTCTCTTGGCCGAGATTGGATTGGACGTGGATGGTAAATTTATTCACATAGGAGGACATTTTACCACCCAGCTAGATCAAGATTGCGGAAAGATATGCATAGTACAAAACTTCTTACCGTCTCTGCTATGAAAAGAAATAATGATCTTGTTAAAGAACCATTTTGTGATGTTTATCGCGAGCTTTTGAGCTTGACTGTGAAAATACGTAATGGCGGCATTTTCCTCTGTAAATGACCAAATAGTCATTTACAGAGGAAAACAGAAGTCCAATAAAACTGAAATTTTTAAGGATTATTCTTTTTTTTACCTCAGATACCATCGTTTGAAAAGGAAAAACTGATTTTAGCGTAGAATAGCGATGAATTTCTACGATTTGAGATGTCGATGGGGTGATTAAATAATGGGTGGTGTATAATCGTTGCTATGGGAGGTGACTTACCGATTAGTTCTTTTCCGTGATATGAAACAGGTGGGTATTTGGGATTTGGCGTGAATATTTCAGGCAACGGAGGGATGGGTAGCGAAACCCGGCGTCGGCACTTACTTATTCAAATAAAGACCATGATTTCACTGATATATCAGTAGCTTTCTGTACTAAAATCCCGACCCTCTGATTGGAAGACATTATTCTGGCAGCCACAGATACCCAATTCCCTGGAGTGATTACTTTTTGAACTTTGAGACATGAATATTAGGCCCTTTGATTAGAACAGTATCTCTAAGCTTCTCAGGTTCAGAATGTTTACTCTTTTTCAAGAGCTGATTGGCAGTCAAAAATCTTTGTTAAGGAGAAGTTGTGCATTCAAGAGGGTTGAAAAATGAATTGGTGACGTGGCGGAGATGGTTCCTGGGATACGGAAGAGAATAGAGAGTGGTTGCGCGGAGATAAGGCAACTGCAAACAAACGCAGACTTCTGAATGTATAAGAGATTAAAACCAGATGAAGAGGAAGACTTTTTGGGAACTTATTGCCATAATTATTACCGCGGCTTACGATAAGGAGTTGAAGAGAGAGAGAGAGAGAGAGAGAGCGAGATTGGCAGAAGGTAACTCAAGGGTGCTGTGATGAGTGATGATGGTGTTTGAAACGTGGACTTATAGAGAATCCAAGCTCAGAAGACTTGATGAGTCTCTAGATTGAATGGGTTTTCACCCTTGTTTTCCTAGCTTTAGCAGGAACAACATCAAGATGAGAATAGTAACCAACCGAGGTAACCAAGTTGGTTACCCAATTGGTTCAAGTTCTGTCTCAGGTATTGTTCATGTGGTTAGCACTCAGAGATTGCATTAAGCGGTGCAATATAAACTTAGTCATTGGAACACTTAAAACTTGCTATTGCTAGAAAATGTTGGAGCAATAACGCAATAATATGAATCAGGGGATACATGAAATCTTTTTCTCGCTCAGTACTCAAGATGTGATGGTAGAAAACATATAAATCTAACTCTCCAGTACTTTAAGTTATATTCTTACTGTAAAACTACAACATGGCCATTTTATTTTAAACTGTTCTCAAGATACCTAATTTTCCTAAGTTCAAAGCTTTCATAGTGTTCCCAGTTATATCTCTTATTTCCCCATTTGCTCTTATCTTTACGCTCTGGCTTGATTAGAATCTGGTGTGTCTTGCGGTCGGGAGAGACAGGATTAAAGTTATACAGATAAAAAATAGGCATTGACCTAAAAAACAGCTCATTGACATTCTCTGTCAAATAAACGCCCAGCAGCATGCAAACATGTAAAATTATGAGACAATATCATACACGAAATGGAATTTTATAAATACCAGCGGGTCGATTCTGTAAATGTCATAGGCGTCATAACCATTTTTTTATGACGGACCGTCATACTTATGACGGTCCGTCATAAGAAGCGATTCTGTAGATGTCATAGGCATTATAACTTCGTCGTCGCCGTCGCCGTATGAAGGTCAAAATTCTCCGTCATACCTCAGTCATAGCCGTCATAAGGACTCAGAATAGGAGCGTTTTTTGTTGAAAACAGTATCTTGAGGTTTTGTTTTGTGAAAAGGACAGAGATGAAGGTGACAGGTAAAAGCACAGCGATATTGTAATTAAAATTGTGAATCTTTAGTGTTGTAATACGCAAATCCTCCTTACATATTTATTATCGATAGAATGGAAGCGCTCTACTTCCCTGCTATTTGGAGAGCAGTCGAGGGCAAAGACAAGAACGACGACAATTTCGTCTTATTCGCCGTTAGTTGAGGGATACACACATCCTTTTGAAATAAGCGAGGAATATTTTAGAACTCTCTTCTGCATTTCAAAAGGACTGGCTCGCGATCTCGAGATCACCACCCAGCTGAGCCCTAAAACCTATTAATAATTAGGCAGACTATAGTTTGCCAGTCCATTTGCAGGTTGGTTCCGTGATTTCAAAATGTTCATTCCAGTATTTGAAAACTCGATGCGAAACTGCATTGAGCAACTCTTAGGTATAATGAAAAGTACTCGGCGATGTCTGCACTCAGACAGGGTACTGCACTATACGCCAACTTTGCAGCAAAAATAATAATTTCCTGCACCGTGGTGCACAACCTAATGTTGATGCACCACCTCAACATGCAGGGAGGGAATATCCCACAGCTAGAATTTTTGGAGAAGGTGGTTGTTTTATATAGGTGGAGATGTCAGGGAATACAGTTCACAGTATCAGGCGTCACGTAGTGGAAGTGAGACATATTGGATGAGTAAAAAACTTTAGCACTTTTCCACAATATATTTAAAATAATAAAATTACACAACACGTGTTCCGGCTTACTAAGCCATAATCAGGTGTACACTCATGAGTGTACACCTGATGAAATATGGATTGGGTAACCGAAATGAAAGAGGAGAAAGACTACTTGAGTTCTGCATACAGCATAAGTTAGTGGTTGCCAATGCGTTGTTTAAAAACCATATTCGAAGAAGATACACTTGGAAAATGCCAGGGGAGAGAAGAAGATTTCAAATAGACTACATTTTAGTGAAGCAGAGGTTTACAAACCAGGTGAAGGACTGCAAAAACTACCCTGTATCAGACATCGACAGTGGCCATTATTTAGGGACGATGAAATGCCATCTAAAAATGAAGAAGTTGATGAAAACAGAAATGAAAATTTGATAAGTAGAAAAAATTGACACCCAACATCAGCTGGCATTTCAGAAAGCAGTAGGAAACTACATAGAAGAGGACCTGAATGAGAAATCAGTGGAAGAGCGTAGGGAAAACATTAAATGTGGGCTACAGAAAGCTGCAAAAGGAGTTCTTGCTAGAAGAAAAGTTGTCAAGAAGAAGCCATGGATCACGGAGGAATTCAAAGACTTGATTGAAGAAAGAAGAAAATACAAGAATGCGAAAACGGAGGAAGGGCAGCTTTGCTACAAAAACTAGGAAAAGAAATAAGCCGCAAAACCAGGAAAGCTAGAGAAATATGGATGAGGAGCCTATGCGACGATGCACAAAACAACCTAACCATTGGAAAGGTGGAAACTGCCTATAGAATAGTGAGGAACCACTGTAAAGAACGGAGTATAAGATGTAATGTCATAAGGGATAAGAATGGAGAACTTTTGATTAAAAAGGAAGGAAAAGTGAAGAGATGGAAAGAATTCGGGCAGAGATATGCAGCGAAAAAAAGCTCAGCACGAAAGTGATCGAAGAGGAAAGCGAAGTCGAAGAGGATGGTATAGTAGCATCAATATTAAGATCGGAATTTGACGCTGCAGTTAAGTACCTTTGCATGAATAAGGCTTCTGAAATTGATGATATTCCTGCAGAACTAAATAAATGCAGTAGAGAAGATATTAACCCATCTTTACTAGACCATCTGCAAATATGTACTCAACAGGAGAAATACTCGAGGACTTCGAGAAAAACATCATCATTCCTATTCCCAAAAAGAAGAGAGCGGAGAAATGTGAATACGCCTGACAACACGTGCATCGAAGATATCAATATAGCAATATATATCAATATGGTCAATTGACCAGGATCATCTACGGAAGAATGGAACAAAAAGCAGAGGAGTGCCTGGATGAAGATCAATTTGGATTCAGGAATAGTAAGGGAACAAGAGAGGCAATATTGGCCCTTAGGCTGCTAATAGAGAAGAGAATGGAGAAGAACAAATCGACCTTCATTGCATTTGTGAACTTAGAGAAGGCTTTTGACAACGTGGGTTGGAAATCAATGCTTGGAGTTCTGAAAGAAATTGGAGTGTCCTACAATGATCGAAGAATTATCCACAGTTTGTATGAAAACCAAGTAGCTGTGATTAAATCTGGACCCAACTGTGAAGAAGCAAGAATAAGACAAGGAGTGAGACAAGTCTGTGCACTGTCTCCAGTAATTTTTAATGTTTACATCGAGAGTCATCAATGAAATCAAAGAGAAGTCTTCTGGGGTGAATATTCATGAAAAAAAATTAGCATACTGAGAGTCGCTGATGACATAGCACTCATAGCAGAGACAGAGAAGGATCTTAATGAGATGTTGATAAACATGGAAAGAACAATGGCCATATATCAGCTGAATATCAATAAGAAGAAGAATAAGATACTGGTGAGCAGCGAGAGAGAAGAGGCCAAAACCAACGTTAAACTAGGAAAACAAAAGCTGGAAGAGGTGAAATAATTCTGTTACCTTGGAAGCTGAGTAATCATCGACGAACAAAGCAAGAAAGAAATAGTCTGCAGAATAGCCCAGGCGAAGAGGGAATTCTATCAAAAGAAGAATATACTTACCACTGCAAATACAAGCGTAGAAGTAAGGAAACAATTCATCAGAACCTACATCTGGAGCGTGTTTCTTTATGGCAACGAAGCATGGACAATGACAGAAGCGGAAAAGAAAAGGGTGGAAGCATTCAAAATGTAGTGCTACAGATTGCTGAAGATTAAATGGATCGACCGAGTAAGTAACGAGGAAGTTCTAAGAGTGGGAGGAGAAGACTTCTGAAAACCTTAAGAAGAAGATGGGACAACTTGATCGGCCACATCATGAGACATGATGGCCTGATGAAGACAATCGTCGAGGGACAAGTGGAAGGGAAGAATGGCAAAGGAAGGCCTCGTGCAAGATATATGAAACAAGTGATAAAGGATGTGAAAGAGAAGAATTAGGTACGTAAATATGAAGAGATTAGCCGGTAGAAGAACTCAGTAAAGAGTTGCGTCAAACCAATCTGAGGATTGATGACTTATAATGATGATATGTTTACTTAATATATACTCTCCCATTATTATTTACCTTTATCTTTCGAAGGTTATCTTTTTTTTGAAAACCTTGAATCAAAACCAGTTGGATAAATAGTATGAATTGTTAAAAGCAATGTAAATATATTTGCCCTAATTTTCCCAAATTTAGCCCTTACTGAAATTTCTTGGATTAAAATAAGAAAAAATGTTTGATTTTCTTTTCCGAGGGACGAAGGAGCATCACTTCCGTGTTACCATCGCCATTAACCTTGGTATGAGGTTTTATAATGATACCAAGACTGCCTTCATGCGTGCGGCATTTGATGGCTAATGCTGGCGTTTCAAAGTGTAAAATTGAACTATGATTTGAGCATTGAGGCATCGAGGCGCATGAGTTCACAATGTCCTCTCACGCTCAAATATTTTCTACAGAGCGCCTTGGTCGACTAACGGAAGATGATGTGAATAATATACTCGGAACGAGAGGTTCCTTCCACGCACGAACGCCCCAGCGAACCCAAATGAGTGATTTCGAGGGAGGCCTCGGAGCGATGGCCCTCACTTGCGACCCCAGAGGGGCATAATGAAGCCCTAATGAAGCTCGCCATGCCCCCCAAGTGACAAACCCCGGGCACAACAACAACAAGGGCGGCTGGGAGTGGGAACGAAGGGTGGTGGGGATCATAGACGAGTTGGGGAAAAGGCTGGAGGGATGGAGTAGGAGACGGAGGGCGGAATGCCGTGGGAGTGGATGGAAATGGAATCGAGAGGGAAAGTGAGTTAATGCGAGGGAGGAAAGGGTCTTGAGGGTCGGTTTTCGGGAAGGGATCGAGATGGCGGGGATGAGTCTGAGAGGGAGGTAAGGAGGGCGAAAGGGAGCAGAGAGTGATGATGCCGACGGTGCTCGTGTACAGATGAGGTTACCTTGGCGAAGGGTGGTGTCGGGTGGAGGCCAAGGCAAGGCATGAAGATGACTGCGTGAGGAAGATAAGAATTGAAGGCAGGTGGCGGCGGTATCTAGCATGTAGTGGCCTGAGGCGGGAAAAGCGAGCTGGCGGGAGTTCTTCGGTTTTCAGAGCCCTGGGTGCGCAGGGAAGGAAGTGGGGGTGGGACGGAGGAGGAGGAGAAACTGACGCTGTGCGGATCGAGGAGGAAGAGTGCGTGAGCACGAGGGGGAGAGATAAAGCCATGGAGGAGAAGAGGAATCGGAAAGGGTTGGGAAACAGATAGGACGTGCTTGAAGGAATAAGTGGGGTTGAAGGATTAAAGAGAACGGGAACAAAGAGGGAATGGAAAATCAGAAGTGAGGCATATAATGAAGAGGTAGACGGCCGATGTAAACAGGTTGTATACATTCAGGCATAGCTACTTAAATTCGGAGTTTGACAACCCGCTTGTGGAAGTTAACTTAGTTCTAAGATTGGAAAATTAGGTTTTACGATGAGGTAGAACCTTTCAAGTACCTATTAGTACCTGGAAACTAATTGTATTATATAGACAAACATATACAACGGTTTGTGGAAATGTATATTACCAGCGTAATATTATACGTTGTTGTTATCTGCGTATCCTTTGGTATTATTTCAATCCTGATCTTGTTTACCATTCCCAAATGGTTCCTGACTAATGATTAATGTGATTACATTCCCTCGCAGGCGACCAGTTCTCATTATCGTATGAGATTATCCTCCCTCTCTTATCTCAACTACACTTTATTATCAGGGGAAGCAATTATAGGTGAGGTAATTTACTCCTTGGAAGAATAGGTTATTGGCTGGAAGTAGGCAGGAGTAGTAGGGAATAGAGGAAGGATGGGGTGAAACTTAGTGTTTTTGTTAGTCTACTATTGCTATAAACTCATCTATTTCATCCCATCGCGAGCGTCATAACACTATCAATCTCTTCCTTTTTCACCTTTCACAACCATCAGAGGTAAAACTGCATGGAAGTCCTTCATGTTTCCTCCCTCTCGTGTTACTTTCCGAATAACTCTCCGAAGGGGAGAAAAGGTTACACTCTGATTAACTTTTTCTCTCCTTCCTCGTAATATGTGCCTGGTTTCCTTAAACCTTCCCCTGCATTCTTCATATGTAAGCTTTGAGGTTAATGTTTAGGGACGATGCGCATACATTAACTTGAAATTTTTGAAACCGGTCGGATTTTCGTTGAAATTCACAAGTTCGGAATGTCGCACGGTGGTCTTATCTTACGGTGATGTTCAAATGCCGCGAGGTCAACGCGCCTCCCATCTATATAATGAGGGATACAAAGAGGAGAATGCTAGGCAGAGAGGGAGGTAAGGAAGAAGGGGAGAGAAAGGGAGATGGAAAGGAGAGAGATTAAGGGAAATATGGGTAGGGAATGCTGAGAGGGAGATGGGGAGCGAAGGGTTAAATGCGGAATTCGGGAGGTTTTGGCGCATGAGAAGGGCCGACGTGTGTTGAAGAGGGAAGAGTCGGTTGATGCAGTGGCCAAGAGAGCGGGTGGGAGGAATTTAGAGGATGCCGGGCACGGAGGGGAAGGGGTGGCGTATTGAGGCGAATTCCGGTGTTTCGCGGAAGCATCTGTTGTTTGAGACGAGGTGGGGGAACGAGGAGCGTACTCCATGGAAGAAGAAGGGTTTATAATGCGGTGGGGGAAGCTCGGGGTTGGAGTTCTGGGATGTCGCGATAGAGATGGCTTCAGGATGTGATGAGCATGGTGGCGCTTGACAATAGCAAGTTTTCTAGGCGACTAGATGTTGATGCGTGGACGTTCGAGGCATGTAGTCATCGCGACGAGACGTGAAGAATGCAGAAATGGCTTCATTTTGTGACGCAAGAAGTCCGTAGGGAGAACATGGGACGTACGCGATCGGATTACGCTCAAATAATTTTGTCTTACTCGAAATACTTCTTTTGTATGGTTACTAAAATGAAGCCCAAAAGTAGGTCCTATATTGTATGTCAGAATTCTCTTCCACAAAACGTATATCTTTCTATGGCGCTGACAACTAGATCAAATACGCATGCCTACGTTGACAAAAATGGTGTTAAACCTTATCTATATATAGTAATTACAGTGAAACGCAATGCTGTTCCCCCAATAAGTAAGCTGCATTCGCCAGTAGCTTATTATTTTTCTCCTTACTTCAATTATGATTTAAAATTCGAAGTAGAGACTATTACTATGGATAAAAGAATTAGTTGATGTAATATTTGTGTTTTATTGGATTCAACCAGGAATTTTAATTTTTATACTGTCAGTACTGTTGTATTTTTTATGTTTCATTCATTCATTATTTTGTATATTTAATCGTTTTGAACACAATGTTTGCAAATATAAAGTGTTTATTATCTACTAGATTAATAAGTTATATGCATTAGTACCAGCCGCTGCTTTCAATATTTGGTGATGGTAACTCCAACACAAGCTATCCTCTGGGGTACCATATTCCCCTCAAAATTGATGTTTTTAGTATTCTTTTATCTGTATTTTTTATTTTTTCTCAGAGGTTGAATAAATATTATTGTTATTACTATTATGGAATTAATCGCGATTAATATCACGATTATTTCCATGTTTTATATACATTGATTTATTAGATAAATGTTCGAAATAAATAAATTACTTATGGAAAATCATACGGAGTGGGCTCTACCCTCACCTAACAAAGACCAACCTTCGGGTTGAATCACTGAGTGAGAGTGATGGGAAATCAAGTACAAATTTTGCCATCGATCATCTGTTATATTTAATCGTAAATATTTGAAGTCATAAATAGTATCAATCTATTTTTCAGATATATAATGACCGATTTAATGCCAGTGTTACCTCATATCAATTGATTAGCAATACTGAGCGTGTTAGTTGAATCGATGCCTCCTTATGGAAATGATTTGTTTCTTTTTCCTTCATTTATAACGATGGAAAAAAGACAAGTTTTGCGTGATGCTATCCAATCATCAACAACTGAAACGAATTGAGGTAGGCTATTTGTGTTTAATACTTTTTAAAGCATAGTGAAAAAACCAAATGCCAAACTTTGTTTCCCACTTTGATGGAGGTAAAACCCTATTGATACTGACATCATATATATGGAAAACAGAAATAATAAAGATATCTACTTTCCATTATTTTGTAATGTAAGGGGTTGAAGAAGGCATAACTCATGCATCTCCGGTTAGGTTATTCAAAAGTGGCAATTTTTGTAATCTATGGGTCCGTAGCTATGAAACTGAAGCATTTCCTTAGAAAATGTCCCACTCATGCTATCTGTGGAACAGAAAGTAGCGTTCTTGCATTAATTTTAACGTCTTTTCCCTAAAAATCAGTACACTAATCATGTCGTATGATAGAAATGCCCTTTTTTTTTAATATGTGCAGTGGACGCAAATAATTGAACATCGGCCTCAAAATGTGCCTTACGTTGAAATTATGGATGCCCAAAGCCCTTTTCACAGTATGAAATTATTGGGTAGCTAAATACCAGTTCGGAGTTATGTTACATATGATCAACGGTTAATTCTTATCACAAGGAAGTATCGAAAACTTCTCAACCCTCACATTAATAGTTACTTAGCTCCAAATTATTTATTTATTATTATCATCATCATCAATCAGATTGAGGTAGTTTACCACCATCACCACCACTCAATCCGATGCCTCCACATAGAGGCATCGGATTGAGTAGTGGTGATTTGTTTGTAATTGGAAGCAAAATATATTTTTCCTCGTCGCTAAGCTGTAATAATACTTTGTTCTGGAACAGGAAAAATCTTTTTCGGTAGTGGCAGCAGTGAAACATATGCAATTTAAAATCTGTTTGGGGTCGAGTGAAAAGCGATTTTTTAAAATTCAAATTGACCTAACCATGTAGGAAAAATTAAAATAAAATACATCTTGTAAACCCTCAATTGTGGCATATAAACCCATGTTTCGTGCGATTGGAGGAAAAACCCCCAAACGCCGACAAAATCCCTCGTAATTATCTCCCTTTCCCTGCGGCGATAAATGCGATAAAAGTTTCGGCAAATACCTGAATAAACTAGTGATTTTGTGCAAAAATGGAATTTGCATGCTTCTTTTTCTCACGTTAATGCTCTCAGACACTTGAACAATAAAGGACAGGCTTGGTATAACGTGAGGATAGGTTCGATTTCTTGGCGGTGGTCGAGCCATTATGCTAAACAGGCGGGTAAGGGTATCTGTGTGTGCGTGCGTTTGGTGACGGTGCGATCAACAGGGAAGGAGTTCGATGGATCGAGAGGAGTAGTGAAGTGAATGGGAGAACCATGGTGCGGTTACTGGGGGATACATCAGAAAGAAGAGGAGAGGTAAGAAAGAAAGAGTGACAGCAGGTCTCGGATGAGCAAGTAGCTCCAGATAGATACATCGGATAAAAGTTGTCGGCGAGGTTCGTGGAAACAGTATTTATTTCTAAGGCATAGTGATTTTATCCTCATGTGTTTTTCCCTGCGTGTTTGTGTTATTTAATGTCCTGTGTATGTAATGTAATACCTCTGATCAGATTACCCTTATTTCAAAAGGCTTTTGTTGTTGCTTTCAATATCGGCACCTGTCATTTCTACGTCGCCATTAAGGAGAAGTTTTATTTGGGGATAGGCAGAATTCTCGGGGCGGAGGAAAGGTGGAAAGAGACCCGGCGAGTAGCCTACCTTTGAAAATTACGTTGAAGATTTCATGGCTTTAGGTCCCATTATCTGAGCCGAGTAATTTACCTGGATCTCCTCCCGGAATTCAGATAAAAACCTTAGCTCCTATGAAAATAGCTACTTCTTCTTCCGGGTTTTGGGCTTGGGCCTTGGAATGGAGAATAAATAACCTCCATTATATTGAAATCGATTTTCTATCTTTTGAGGTCACTATGTGATGAGATGTAACCATTAGCTATTCCGTACAGTATTGAATGTATCCTTACATTCTTCACCGGTCTCTCCGTTTTAATGTACTGCACATCTGTATTCATTCCTTCTAAAATGCCCATCTCTGACAATTCTTTCCTCGCCTCTTTCTCATAAGCTTATTTTCCTCTTATCTTTGACACTGATTTCGATAATAGCACTGATGTCTCTGACACTGATCCCTTAAAAAATTCTGTACAACACTGCCTTTCCTTCCTATTGTGGTGCATGCTTGCTCTCATATTTTCTCTTCATGAAATATTTTCTATCATTTTCTAGTTCTGAATCCTGGAATACTTTAATACTTTCTAATCATTTTTCTCCATGATATAGGTCATGTGATCATATCGCGACTCAAAGTAACTAACTTTGCCTGCCTCTTCTTTGAATCTTCACTTAAGATACCAGCCGTTAATTCTAATATAATTCATCTTTTGATTAAGAAATTCTTATTATTAGGGCTTTCTATAGATGTAGCTACAGTTTCAATGAATAAATGAGAAGGAACATGTTCAACACCTTAATGCATGGTAGGAGTTACTTTTTGGATTTCAATTTGCGTGGTGTCTAGTTGATGACGCGTCTATAATTTTTCGCGGACTACTTTATCTGGGACGTGTAATACACTTGTCTGATATTCCAAATCCATTTATGTACAGTCAATCAGCAGCCATTGAAAATTTATTATGATTGGAAATCGAAATCTTGCAACGTGTTGCACATCTACATGAGCTTCTTCTTATGTTATATTCATTACTGATTTTTTCGAAGTTTCTTGTATATATTCTTAATTAAAGCTGTTTATTATTAATTTTTACGCACGCACGAATCATAAATTTAGTTTGTAACTTCATTCAGCATTTATTTCATATTTTAAATCATTATATTGTGAATACCTATCACAATGACTATTAAGGCTGACAAAATGCAGCTGTGAGATGAGGATTAAAAGAGGATTTTTATTTTATTATTACAACAAATCTGACCAGGAGGTGTGATCCTCTATATTATATGCAAATGGAAATAGAAACGCATGGTATGATGTGTTTCTGACAGATTCGAAGAATAAAAATTCTTGTTATTTCCGTGCAATAAGGAATGATTTCAATATCGTCAGTTTCAAACTTTTGGCTTATTACTCGCTCATTACATTATTGAGGATTTCATTTCGTGTACAACTTACTATTTGCCTATTTACAAAGAAGTTAGCGTTAAAAATACAAGATTCATCAACTTATTATCAAAATCAATAATGTCTAACTTTGCGTGGACAGTTATTTAAGTGCATTGGGAGTAACAGCAACTGGTAAGTGAGCAGAAAAGATAGGTTTGTGTGGTAAAATGTTGATTCTGCATTTGTGTGATCTAAAAACACTGCTCAAATGCATTTCATCGATTAAGGAAAGGATGCTGACGCAAAAACAGTGGTTGATAGGGCGGAAACCTTCAAAAAGGTAAGGGTACTTCGCAGAGTCAAAGCTTCGAGAAAGACCTGGGATGTGGTGAAACTGCGCGGTAAAAGGCGAGCCGTTGGGAGGATCAAGAATCCTAAACTAAAGGGAATTTGCAAGAGTAGGAATTCCTCCCTACCGCTCCCCTCATATTTCCTAGGATTCGTGGCCTCTTTTTCCGGAGCGCCCTCATCCACTCGTGACCTCCCCGCCGCAACGCGCCCTTAGCATATTGCGGACGAAGGCAATTTGTACGGCGGTGGCGGCCTCCGGGTCAGGGCTGCGATACGTACCGACTTGACTGGTTGGTCCTTCGCCCACCGTCACCGCGGGCATGTGTTAGAGCCGGGGAGCGGTGGTATCGCGGCGGCGGCGGCGGCGGTGGTCTGCCGAGCCGATGGCTACCCGCCGCGCGCTCAAGGAAATGCAGCTCTTGCCCGTGTTTTCCTCTCCCTCCAACCCCCGCCAACCACTCGCCCTTCCCGGTGTCGCCCGGCGGCCGAATCTAGGCGAACCTCGCTTAGTTAGACGGTTCTTTTTATAGCGGTACCAGAGGGCTTTTTTGTCGGGTGAGTCACGATGCGGGGAAGTCTAGGAGGAGATGCGTGAGGCGGGATAGGTTATCCTACGCTTGCTAAGGAAAACAGCTACCGGTGAACAAGGTAGTGTTATTTTTTTTAAATATTCATGTTCATTTCTCCACATCTTCTCGCCTTTAACCTCCGTTGATGGGAATTTAGGGGCTAGAGAAAGCTGAAGGAGTTTATAGTGGAGGTTCACAACTGATAGCCGAGGCTCTATGCGCCACTTAGAATAGACGAATAATGTGCTCGGTAGGTTTTTTAGTTATGAGAGTATAGTTTAGAAAGGATGGAGATGAAGGGGTAAAAGAATGATCAAAAGGTGGAGAAAAAAACAAGCCTAGGATTTGGCCGGCACTTAACGAAGGCAGCTAAGGGGTCTATGGCTCGGCGTCCCATTCGATGGTACGGGTACTGAACTCCAAGTGCTCTCAACATTCGACTATTAATTAGACTAGGATTCCACTACAAAAATATGTACCGCTATTTATGGCATAGTAGCACTAGTACCCATTCTAACTCCACCTCCCATGAGAAAAATATTAAAGCGCTGTCTAATGATACCTGCGTTGAAGGTTACTAGAGCAATTGAGGATTTACAAAATGTAGGGTGGCAGTGGAGGTAATGAATAGGCCACATAATACGCCATAGAACAATAAAATCTTATCTTTATCATATTTTTCACTTAACACCACTTTGTATGGGATATAAATCCTAATAGCCTTCTCCGACTGTAATCATAATTGGTGTTGTCACCTGGGTTTTATAAAATTTATGAAAAAAAACTGTTGCTGTACATACTTGTGCAACAGAGCTATAAGTGACATTGAATTAGGAATGATGCTTATCAAAATAAGAAAACCTAATATCCTTTCGATAACTTGTGTCTCTTATGCAAACTGCTGTGGAAACTTAGACTTTTAACAAGATTGTTTTAGTAATGGCACCTCAGTAGTTTTCCCTCCAATATGTGCGGAAGAAAAGGTGCTAGAGTGAACGAGTGAGGTGATGGATGAGAAGGATCAAGATTTTTATGATAAATTGCTGAGATTTTCTTACCCAAAGATATATTGCAAATCGGCAACACATTTTGGTAATGCAGCTGATGTTTTTATACGAGGCAGGGAGAGTAAAATAACGAATGAGGAATCGTTTTATGGTAGCTCTTAACTAGAGTGGTTTATTCCTTCTTTAGTTCAGTATATCGGGACAAGACAATAGCTCTAGGATCTGGATGCTAGAGACAATGGATAATTCGAGATAGCTTCTTCCATAGTTGCCATTACGCAAGTTTGCCGCAGCTGAAATGGTTGGTTTTTCTCGTCAGTCACCTTCATTTAATGAAACAAGGGAGGATATATCAGAACGCCTTGATAGATCTGAGATTCCCTCCGTCCACTGCCCTCGCTTGCTTAAGGGGCGGTCTGTGCTCGCAGTAGTAAACCGTTGGTTTGGACTCATCTCGAAACCGCGCATCACCCGAAACATCCGTCGGAAGGAAACGCGGCAGAATGGCGCACCCTTTCTCCTGACACTCCCCGGGCGTGCGTTCGAGGAATGCGGCGGCAAACATGCGAGGGTGGAGGAGGAATGTGCGTGTGATTCGTGGGCGCGAAAGGGCACAGCTACAGGGGCGGCGTCGAGAGTAAGGGGAAGACGCCGCGTGGAGGAGCAAAGGGACCGAGTGCATTTGAGGAATCGACGGAACCTCGTGGAAGAGTGGAGAATGCGGGCGTTGAGGTGTGCGTGTTGATGAAGGCGGCAGAGTGAACTTGTCGCTTGCTATTTGATTCTCTCTCTCTCTCTCTGTTGATATTGCTTCAAAATACCTCTCCTCGAGCGATGTCTCGAATGATCCCCCAAGATATTTTACGTATGAGAGAAAGCGTGTGCAAAACCTTTGTGATAGCCGTGTGGAAGGAATTGCTCTTTACATTGATTTCAAAAGACTTTAATGTCACGAGCACTCTCCTTAAGGAGTGTGTCCATAGAAGTCAGTAAGTGTTTATCATCAATATCATCAATTGATAGGCTTGTTGGTAGCCTCCACCTCACATCTCTGTTGGTAATGATAATCACTGCTTCCTTGTGAATTGCCACGATTCCTTCATTAGATTCCTCTTTGCATCGTGTGTGCATGGAGAGTAAAATAATGAATGAGGAATCGTTTTATGGGAGCTGTTAATTACAGTGGTTTATTCCTTCCTTATTTCAGCCTATTGGGATAAGACAATAGCTCTAGGCTCTGGATGCTAGAGACAATGGAAATTTCGAGATAACTTCTTCCATAGTTGTCATTACGCAAGTTTTCCGCAGCTGAAGGGTTGGTTTTTCTCGTCAGTCACATTCATTTAATGAAACAAGGGAGGATATTCAGAAAGCCTTGATAAAAAATAAAATCAAACAGCTTTAGTTTTTCTCTGCCTCAATTCTCCTCATTCACCCGTTACTTCTCAAATAGTACTCCATCTACTTTCGTTGTTCTGTCCGGATTTTTAAAGGTTGTTACTTTAATCTCGTGATATATTCTTATTTGCTTTTCTATCCGTCTAGGTAACTTATACTTCCCCAAATCCACTTACCAATGGCCTCCAATCTCATATTTTATAACTCAGAACCAGGTCCTTTTGACCTGCACTATTCAATATTTCGCTGCATACTAAAGTGTTGAGTAATTTTCTTTTAATTTTTAAGCTCCTAAATATTCCAATGTATTGATATCTCAACGTCTGCTATTCCGCAGGGAAGATTCTTTTTGCGCCAGTTCCCGCGCTGCCATACCGACCCGAATACATGCTTTTAGGAAAAAGCATCAAGCGTTTTTAACTGTGCGAGCTTCACTTAAAACATTATCTAGCGACCTGAATCAGCAACACATCGCGATGCATCGTTCTGAAGTAAATTATGGCTGGCCGCAGTAGCTAGGTCTGTTACGCTGTGACCTGGTTACCTGAAGGTGACGCATTTGTATCCCATTTAGGGCATGGATAGTGTGCTTGTCCCTGTATTTAGAACTTAGATTAGAAAACAGGATATAACCTCCGTAGTTGGAGTACACAACCCCATCTACTCCTAAAAGATTCCGTTTACCTAATAGCTTACTGGAACCAATAGGACCATTTCTAAAGGCGGAGCCCAATTCTTTTTAATGTGCCTAAACCCGTCAATTAGGAAGAGAAAGTTATCATAATGAAATGAAATTCTCTTTAAGGATCAACTTAGCTACAATGATGAGCCATCTATTTGCTCGATCGGCGAAGTAAGTAATGACATTACGCCCTCTCAGTAAATATTATGATTGCTAATTCTCTGTAAATGCATTATTTCATGGATAATAAGTACAGCATATATTGGTGTGGAAGCGTAGAAAGAACTATGGTGCAAGGAAAGTGGAGAATGCCATAAAAATGATAAAAATATACAGCAAAATGTTGATTCTATTTTTTTCTTCGATAAAGGTACATTTACATGCTAATAATTGTCTCCGAAAGTCTAGTAGTTTCCAAGGTTTGAAGAATCTTTAATATGTATCTGAACGTGTATAAAACAGTTGCCTAAAAGGATTTGATCAAGGTGCCACGTTAGCACGGAAGTTGGGTATTTTGAAAACATGAAGAAGCCTAGTTGTAAAAATGGAATACTGTTAAATAGTTGGTTTTGTTTTAGGTTGTGTGCATGTGTGCTTGTTTTTGAGTGAATTCGTTAATGTTATTTTATTCTATGATATGATGGCCAATGTAAGTGCTTATGAATCTAAAGCTATCTAAATCTGAAGTATTCTGAATCGTTAAGAGTTGGTTATTAATGACAAAAAAGCTTTTTATGCCTTAAGCAATTTTTTTCACATTAGAAATCTCATATAATTGATATTGAATATGATATCTAGGTATAAATGTTTGTAAAATGTATCAGAAAAGATTATTTTTTGTATATATTTATGCATGATACGACATGATCTAAGGTGCAGTACGCCTTTTAGCCGAATTCTTCTTCCTCTAGGCTTAAAATATATTCCCTTTATTCCGAAAAAGTGCACGTAATATGGCCTAAGAAATTATGGCCGCCGAAATAATGATAAGATATTTATATCCCAGGCAGGCATTCTTTATCACCGAAAACTAAAGTATGCTTTTTGATTTTACTATGGGAGTTTGTGAATATTGCTGTTGATTGAGACATTTAACACATGTGACGATGCTCGTATCACAATTACCCGAAACCTTAGAGGTAAATTTAAACTTGGGTGAATTTAATTAGGCCGAACGGAACAATGCGATCAAATTATTTAAAGATTTCAGGGCATAAATTAAAAGATTCACGCGTTCTAACAGAGTGTATTTTTTCTCAACCAAGTATTGCTAATTGTGAACGCATCATCCCTCTGTAAAAATTCAATTGAAAAATTGGTATGAGCTTCATTTCACCCGGTTGGAAAGATGCTCTATATATTTGTAAGCGACGCCAAATGTAATTTAAACAATATGGATAAATGAAAGAACTTAGTGGACTCCACAGTAAGTTTTATTGGGACGACCTAGGTTTTGACACGTAGTGTCAGTTGTGACACTCAGGACCTGACTTGTCGAAACCTAGGTCGTTCCAATAAAACCTACTGTACTTACAATAAAAATACTGGAAAACTTACACCACATCTCGCCGGACTTTGTTTCCTCTAGTAATTTAAACAAGTTTTCACCGCAGTAATTATAGTGCCTTGAGAATCAGATAAATAAAATCTGTTATTATAGAAAAAACGGTCTCGAGCGGTCAATTGTTTGGAGAATCAACTATCCCTCGCATCCCTGTGTAATCTCGCTGAGTAGATGGTCGAAAAGTGACAGAAACTCGAAATTTTAGAGTAGGATGGGGAGAGTAAGTGCACCCGCATGAGAATAAACCGTTAGAAGAGGATCTCATACGTCGCCCCTGGAGTGTTCTAGCACCGCACTCCCGTCACAGTGCATGCAGGCCCGCCTGGACCGCCCTAGGAGTCCCATTGGCCGTATTTCGGCGGTGTGGCCGTAGTCATAAAAGCAATTCCGGAAGGAGTTTCCCCGATTTCGCGCCGCACGGAAAATGGAGCATCAGGACGTGGTCTCTCAGCTGATTACAATGGCCGCTCCTTGCTCTCCACGTGACAGAGATGTGTGAATCGCCAACCCTCCCCCCCGCCCCCCTTACGGTATCCCAGAAGTCTTAACCAGACGTGGACCCGCGTGTGGAGCATCCTTTTGTGTGTTTGTGTGCGGGCGTGGGAATGCGCTGATTGTAGTCATCAGGGTGGCTCATGCTACTGCAGTTGGGATTGTTGCGATCAGGCGAAAGGGTATTGTTCATTTGTGGGTGATCGTTCATCCTTGGAGGCTAGGCGGGGACGGAGGCAATCGATTTTTATTTACCATCAACTCTGTGACCTAGTTACAACTTTTTTAACCCAAAACGTGATGGAATGTTTGATGGGGAGATTGGCGAACTATGTTAGGTGGTTGTGACCTCTATCAGGTTGGAATATCGTAGTCATCATCGTTGAACGCTTCCCGCGTTCCAATTACGTTTGCACACGGTGTACTAACTCGCGAATTCTGCTTTCATCGATATAATTAGTCTTAAACCACCCGAGTAAAGTCGTTTTAATTTTGGGATAAAAATAAAGTTGGTATAATCATCATCCTTAGCCAAGGAATTGTTGATTATTAATCAGGCCCGGGAAATTATTATTGAGCCTCGTGAGGAAATGTTCAATTTTTTATACTTATGTCTGCAGTTTTTAAGTGTTGCAGAATGGAGTTGATTTTTTTCCACTTTTCCATTATCATAAAGAGAAATATATAGAAACTATATACCTCATACGGTGTTGACTTAATTTAATTTGGACCCTCTTGCCAACAGTAATAATCTAGAAGGCTCAATGCAGTACGAAAAATGTAAAAAGGATATAATTTTCTTAAAGTTAATTATTTACACTACATATTAATAATAAATACACATTAATAATAAATACATATTAATAATTTGTCAATTTTAATGCTCATCCAGCAAGGTACAAAAATAAGTTTCAGCTGCATGATTATGGTGTACTTCAAACATAAAAAACTTCTCTATAATATTTTGAGAGATTTTTGGCTAAATAAAGGCTAAGCAACTTATATCCTATCGGCACTTTAAATTTTTTAAAACTAGCCAAAGATTATGAAAAATGGGTTAATTATAAAAAAAATGAGAGCGAAAGTGTCACTAGGTCAACTTCGGTTTCCAGTCTATATTAGGATTAATGGTAAGTTATTTGTATTGTGTAATCCTATGAGAAAGGTATATAATCCCTGTGAATTGATAAAAGGATGATCACAAATTCCTTATCTCTGGACATCTAGATGAAAATGCGTTGAAGCTGGGCAGCTTAGTGCTTAGCTGTTATTGGGGAAGCTACCAGATGCGCGGGAACTTCTCTTCTAATCACTATCTATCTCTTCAATATCACTGTGTGAATGATTTGAATGTGACTGTGTGAATGAATGTAAAAATTAATTGGATTAGTATTTATGTAATATCTCATGCGCAGTACAAGCAATTATAGAGGGGGAGGGAAGGGTCGACCAAATGCTATGGTTATTTGCGCCATTTAGAATATGTAGATGGTTAGGTAGCTGTAGGAAACGGTGTTTTCATGGAATGAAATGAGGGTGGAGTGAACCTGGCATCAGCGTTAGCCTGCCAAAAAGAAAGGCGCCTTAGAGTCCTCGGTTTTACACCACAGGGAATCCTCCGACGCACACGGACGGACGCGTTCTCCACTAGTCCTATTCGAGTACTGAACTCGAATAGCACTAGTATTTAGCACTTAGTATTTTAGTAGGGACTAGTATACCACTGAAAAACCGCTATCACTGCCGGAAGGCGTCCCCGGACCCTCTTGAGGGAGGGCGAGTGCTCTAGCCTCCACAAATACCCGATCCCTTAATATAGATTTAATTTTAGGCTTAATTTTATGAACACAGTGTTTATAATTAGGGAAAATTGGTAGTTACTTTAGCTATTTCTCTGTTGTGCTAAAAATATGGCCAAAATCCTTGCATAACTCATCTGGACAAGGGCAATACGGAGTAGTGAGTATTAATTTCATAATTTCTGAAATGTAATTATACATCTGATATCTTATGCGTGAAGGTTTATCTGGTCCTCCACCGGGTTATTGCGTCCATGTCCGCCGAATTTTTGATTCCCGACTCGGTCATCGTCTTCGGGGCATTCAGAAGCCCTGAAGACGATGACCGAGTCAGGAATCGAAACGTCGGCGGACATGGACGCAATAAACTGGTGGAGGACTCGAGAAACCTTCACGCAGCAGATAAGCCGAGAAAGGACCAGATCTTTCATCTGATATCTTAATTTACGTTGAAGGGATAGAATCAACTCGTTAAAAAAAATCGATTGGAATTATGAAGGGAAGAAATATAATTCTAGCACGTATGTTGAGGAAATATATTCAGTCTAAACTATACTGGGAAATGTTTACCAAAGACTCGTTATATTGTTTGTGCTTGAAATAACGTAAAGTATGCAGTAAGTATATGTATTAGTCAATACCTGTGATAAAATTTATTTGTTTAGCTAAGTGTTTATCTTTTTTGTGATAATCTGTGTAAAATATTTTCATTATTCAGTAATAGAGGAATGTCAGAAATGAAGCGTGAGTCATGATTATCACTATGGGAGAAGTTACCCCTCAAAGGTCTGTAGCGGTACTTCTCCGATGGTGTTAGTAGTAATGGTGTTATTCAACACTTTTATTTCGTATCCTATCATAATGTGGCATTTTATTTCTGGTGGATATTTCTTTATTAATGGGGTCTGTCTCTGAAATCACAAGTACTTAAGGTATTTAATTTTTAGGATCAATTCCTTCAATTTATTCTCTTTTCAACGTACATTTGATGCATATTCCGGTACACTGCTTTGCCCTAATTTCGAATTTAGGCGGAATTGATCTTCCGCGGAAATTCTCAGTCAATAGCTCACCTCCTTGATAATCCCTTTAGGCTCATGAACTAAGAAGCGCTTCATTATCGGCGTGCTTTCCCAGGGTAGCATTCGGGGTTTGATCTATTGCGATGATTCTTGCGGTTAAATATCTCTCACGTTGTATCAGTCCTTTACTTACAAGTTGACTTAACTTGAAAAGTTGTGCAAAGATTGTTCCCCATCCAGCATATCGTGAGCAATATAAGTTCACCTTCGTCAATTGTTCAATAAGTATGTGAACTATGGAAGCCAAGTATTTGAAATACTAATTAGATTTGCACTGGAGCTTTCGAGGTTTACACAGATCGCAGTTTTGGTGAATAGTCCTTACTCTCACCTACGAAATAGAGAAAATTCGTTTAAATAATTACAGAGTATGGAGCATAATAATACAAAACTTGACATGGCAAATAACTCTTTATTTTCCATGGAGTTATTGGTGTTGATGTTTGAAACTCATTTTCTGGCTTTACGCTTATTGAGAATAATTCTAAAAGCTTCGACTTGAATTAAAGGCTCAGTAAGTAATGCGTAGGTATATCAATTTATCTTCTTGTCTTTTAAATCCGACTAAAATTTGGTTGTATTGAATGAAATATGCCACCTATTTCAATTCTCTTACAACGACTTTTGCCTCTTTTGCTGCAAATTCAGGAAATTATTAGTGATTAGTAGAATAGTAAGGTAAATAGGTATAATAAACATAGTTTCTTTCCGAGTACCAAGCGGTAAAGTTTTAATAAATGTAAACGAAAAATAAGTCTATTGAAAACTTATTGAAGACGATTTTATAACTTACGTCATGCCATATATATGACATTAAGATCTGATGAATTTGTTGTTGAGGGAAAAGAGAATTGGGAGTATAAAAGGAAAATAAGGCTTTTAATGAGTTGTATGGATCAGGTAGTGTTGGACGTTAAAGAAGAGAAGTATGCTAATGAAAAGAAGTTGACCAATAGAAAATTTGAGGACAGAGCAGCGTCGCACTAATCTAAGGATTGTTGATGGTGACCGTCTCTTCGTCGGGGATGTACGTAACGAATATCCCACAAATTCCTCGGAACCGAGCAGTTGGCTCGCAAGTGAAAACATGATACTCTGCGAAAGTGTACATATGAGGGAACAGTACGTGCCCGAGAAGATAAGACTTCTTGGAGCGTCTGATACATGTACCATAGCACCTCGTCTGGTAGAACTCATCCAACTACGTCCACCCACTATCTAATTGAGAGGGACTGCCTCTTCGTGGAGAGTACGACTACTCACCGCCCGAGATATCCTCTGGGGATAACTCATCCCCTTATCATCTGAAATGGACTTCGCCTCTCTCGTCTCTTTGCTCTGCACCCAAGGCAATTTAATCCCACCGAAACTAACTTTCCTTACTCCTTGATCTCGGGAGCTTACAACAGCGGCAGTCAACTGCAATAGCGTGTTTGTAATAAAAATGCTGCGAGTCAATTCATTGTGAAATAGTAACGTAGTAACGTAGACAAGTTTTCTCTAATTTAAGTGAATAAATGCTATAAAAATAATATGAACGAGCTACATCATTTGAAGTGACTACAACTAATATCTTAATTCATTTTTTTTAGAAAATATGTACGAGGATCTACGCTTGATCTATAGATCTCAAATATCTCACACCAGCAGACACGCCATGTCAGGTCATGTTCGGCCAAAAAATTCCGTAAATTGTGATTTTTACCGTTGAAACAAGCACTATTGACTTTGAGCACCTTCTGCCCTGCTAGAACTCTCTTACTGGGATAAATTTCGTTCTCAATGGAAAGTTTCCGATAATGGGCATTCATTGGTTAGACTCACTTATAGTCTATTGGAAAAGGTGGAAAAATATGATCGAAATCAATTGAAATCATTTTAAAGGCGTGATATTACCCATTAGAAATACTGATTAATTAAAGTTGGCGGAAATTTCGTTTTATGCAACACGTTTCATCCACTAAAAGCCTCGTCAATGCTAACACTTCAGTCTTTTAGGCAAATCATTGTTATTCTCCCGCAAAATTTCCTCCTGTTCTACTGAGTTGCACATTTATTTTAACGGTCGTAAATATTTCGGCTGGGTGATTTTTTCCCAGAAAAGCAAGGAATTTCTTCCCCCGACGGATGTTCTGGAGGGGCTGAGAAAAAGAGGATAGGCAGGATGGGACGAGGCGGAGGCGGGAAACTGTGAATTATATACGTTTCTCAAAAATCGAGGCCGAGAAATACGTTTGGAATATTTATCGCTCACTCCTTATCAACCCAGGCGTGCGGATATCCGGCGGAGGAGGATGCAGTGAGGAGAAGAAGAGACGAATATGAAAGCAAAGACAAGGCGGTATGGTCGGTAAGGAAGTGAGGTATGAGGGAAAGAGTGCGGAAGGAAGAGTGAAGGGAATATGAGGAAGGAAGAGCGTGGATTGGTGGGATAAAGAGACACCTACAGTAAATCTATCAGTCACATTGCGGGAGTGGGGCCGGCGGTGAATACCCACCAAACGAACTCTGTGTACATACCCCTATAATTTATACTTCTATATTAGTTTTCTATTAACGCATTATAATCTTGCAGACAGATTCTTGAGCGTTTGATATTTACTCAACATGTAAGGTAATATCAAGGTAACACTTTACATTTAAATTTTGCATTTTTAAGATTCATGCAGACATGCAACAAAAGCTGAAGCTGCGAGAGAGCTCTCTATTCAGAAGCAGAGAGAGAGAGATTCTCTCTCTGGCAACTTCAATTTCATCAGTTAGTTGTAGATATCCGAATTAAATTGTGACAGCTAAGCTCATTTGCTAATTATAGACTGGGGGTTAAGAGGTTGGAATTTTCTGGGACTGAAGAAGTGTGGAAAACTTGGCATCGTCATTATAATGCCCATAAGGAATCGTGTCAAAATTGTCTTTGGTTTAACGTTCCATCCAACGATTTGTATTGAAGCTGGAGTTCTGTACAAACCATTTTTAATAGGGATCCGTTTCACTTAAAATTGCTTACATTTCCGTACTTCGAATTGTAAATACTTGTATAATTGTAAATCCAATACTGTAGCGACCACAGAAATCCGATTTGCTACATTATTGTCCCATATTGCATGAGGAAAAATTACATTTTTAAGTCTCCGTCTCGTATATCTCTCGAGCCTTATACTTATGTATTTATCGCGCCAGAATACGTTCGTACACATTCTAGCCATGCCTTAGTACGTTTTATCAATTTACTTTTGACACCTTCACCTAGAGTTTCCATCATAAACGACAAGGACAAAATTATCTCAATCGGTGTAGTTTTTCAAGTGACAAGCGACGTAAGGGAAAGACAGCAAAGACAAGTGGAATGTGGCCGTATAAATTGACGGAAGGGAAACTCCGCCTGGGACGTGTGTGGAAAGGAGACGATGTGGAAAGGTGGCGTTTCGTTTGACCCGTCGTCGCGGCGGCAGCGTTCGAGCCGGCCGGGGAAACTGTGGAGGGTACGTGCCGGTAAGGAGAGAAGGACTTGCCAAGTAGGGTCAAGTGCAAGGAATACAAAAGGTGTCGTAGGAAGGGCGGTGTTGTTGCATGGTGGGTTGAGCGTTGAGTTCCAATGCCTAGAATTCAAAATCGGTCTTAACCCTTCTGTGTCAGGGTTTCGGTGCATGGATCACCAAAATGTTAGCGCGGTGTCCTTATCGCCTTTCATATTGCTGTTGAAACCAGATGAAGTGGCTGTAAACTAAGTTCATAGATAATAATGTTTGGTTGACATTTAGAAACAGGCAGGAATTCATGGAGTGGAGAAAAACCCGCAGTCGGTAATGCTGCACTAAAGGAATGGCGCCAAGAAGCTGTTTTGTGTCCCATCCGATGGAATGATTACTGATATTTTATAATGCCCTCCACATAATAACCAAGTAAAGATCATAATATCATAGAAAGATCTGATCCTGGCTATAATTTGGGCCCTCGTGATGGACCCGTAGCGACTGCATTTACTCAGTATCCGCTATTCATTACCTACTGTCTCCAATTAATGTCAAGGCCGTAGATGATCACGCGGATAATGTTACCATCTACGCCATGTACTCGTGACATGAAGGACTCTTGTTGAAATACCTTTCTTACTAGGAGGAATTCTCAGTGGTTGAGGTACCTTTATTCTTAATTTTACTGCACCAATGAAAAAAAAGTTCCTGATTTCGCCTTTGATCAACTTACGGAATCCAAAGGGGCTTGTTAAAAAGAAGTCTTCTCGCCCGTACGTGTGGATTTAACGATCCGTTTGACCATTATGATGGGAAAGACTCTTACCTTACACAGCTCATTTTAGTGGTGCGGGAGGCATAGGCATTTTGAGGAAAGGTTGGGGAATATTTTCAAGATTTTTTCGAGAACGCAATCACCAAAGCGTAGGAGCCAAGTGGTCTCCGGACGTTCGCTGAATAGGGTAAGGCATCGTGAGGATCGCAGCGCGGGGGCTGCAGAACTGGGAGCAGACAAAAGGGGAAGTGCGCGGGTGCAGGTGGTGAGCATCTACACTCCGGTGGGAGAATCGGCAGCCGTGAATGGGTGGTCTCAGAGTCCATGTCCAAGAGGCCAGTCGAGGGGTGGATGCGATCCCTTCTATTGTCAGCGCGATCGTTTGGCCTCTTCGATTATCCCGCGGCGACGTGGAAATATGTCTGCTCAATGGAATGGGAAATCCGAAGAGGGGATGTCTTGTTAAACGTTTTCCGACTTGCTTTTTAGTGATGATCAGGATATTTTGGAACTACACTCTTGCTCGTCGATTTCAAACATTGAGTTAAAAGAAATAGTTTTTTTACAAGGAAAATAAAATATTAGAACAAAAAATTGAAATGCTGAGGTTGAGATTGAAATATCCAATGCCGATTGTTAAGTAAAGACATTCAATTAGTTAAATCAATTCATAAAATAAACCTTCGATGAAAGATATATTTTAAATGGAATTGACTAACCCTATAAGGAACTATATATATATATACCCTATACCTAACCCTATAGGAACCCTATAGGAAAAGGCAAAGAACAATCTTTTTTCCTGAAATTAGGTCCATGTCACTTGCACACTCTCCACAATGCATTTAAGACAGGCTTAAGGGTTTCTGGTTGGATAGTTGTGCAATTTTTGATAGCACAGTATACTTTATTCAAGGATGTACCTACCCGGCACAATGACTGCATTTCATCTTGAGGATCCGACTTATTTCCACTGAAGTTTAGCCTTCTTAGGTGGGTGAACAATTCTCTTGTGGCTTGCAGAGCGATTAAGATGTCATCGGTCAGCGGTCTGGGAAAATCAAAACTGGCAATGTGTATCAACCCTGTTATCTTCCTCTACTCTAGTATTCTAACTAATATTCTGAGATACATCATTGTCTACTGTGAAGAACATTAATTGTCATCTTTTCGGTGACCTTTTAAATCTGAGCTAAACATTTACCTTTTTAATACGCATAATCCACAATTACGAAATCAGATAAAAGTTAAGGGTCTTAAATGATATCTGCTCACTATCAGGCATTTATAATTTTTAATTTCAGAGGGCCGTATTTGATAATAATGAATACAGCCATCTGAGGTATGACTAACTGTAAAACTTTTTTTAACGAAGGAGAGATAAATTCACGGTTGCACTAAGAAAGAAAAAAACATAAAATCATCGTTAAATTTCCAACCTCTGGAAATAAAAGTTGTAATCCACTTACTACGGAAACACGTACCTACACATAAAAGTGTATCAAGTTCTTTGAGCGACCGAGATGAGGAAACATTTTTCATCTCATCACATCTCGAATATCGCGATCCCCCTCCCTCATTTCTCATCTCGGATATCCTCATCCGACTGATGGTCGCAGTTAAACTCCCTCTGCGGGTTGAAAATATTACGAAAGCGCAGCCGTTATAACGAGAAGCGGATTGAACAGCGGGCGAAGCACTTTGTCCGACGCTTTGAAAGGTTGAGTCATCGTTTGCCCAAGTTGAATCCGCGCTTCCGCTCCTTCGCCTGAGCTCGAATCATCGGCGGCGCGAGGGAAGAAAAGCGGAAGAAAAAAATTGGACCGGGAAGTTAGACTGGGGAGGAGTAAACTGCGGAACGGACGGCCAGACACTTTAACTCGTCGGCTTGAGGAGGGAAGGGGGACTCTGTGGGGCTGAGGGAGGAGGAAGAGGCTCGGGGAAGACTAGCCGAAGCGAACCCGAGGCGTTCATGCCATTCGCCTGTTCGAGTAAGATGGGTCGAGAAGGAGAGTTTGGTGGTGGAAGGGGGGGAGGGCTGACCTTCCGAAGGAGGGAGATCCTCCATACCCTCGCTGGGCTCATTCAGCCGGCTGCGGAAGCCCTATCTTCTTCCCTCCCACTCCACTCCGTTCGACATCCATACCCAACGCTAGCAGGTGCCACCGCCGCCCAAGTTTCCAATAGTTTCTCTTAAAGAGCACGCCATCAGGTCTTAAATTAAGGTTAAGCCTCGAGCCAACGTGTTCAATCAAGGGAATGGCGGCAAAAGGCATGGCTTTAAAACTGCCCTCTCTCTCCTCGGCCGTACCCTAGGGTTTCTCCCCCGTCGATCTTCCTCTACTTCTCCCTCAAACATACACACACACATATACACGGAGGGTTAAGTCAGCCCCTTCACCCTTTCCTCTCTCCCCCTCCCGTTTATCCTTCGCTTCGTTCCTTTCCGTGCACTGGGAGCGGAAGGAGGTGGCGATGGATATCGGCGGAGCGTAGCGGACGTTCGATGGATGGGTTAGGACGAAATAAGAGGGGGTTGAAAGCGTCCAGTCACTGTAACGAAGTGGCAAGGTGGTGCCGAAGGCTGGACTGGTGCTACGTTACATGGTGCCCTACAAGCCGCCGCAGCGGTGTACGGTGGGGGGATGATTTCGAGGCGTTCCTGCGCTATTTACTCCGTGTGTGCTGCTAAAGGGTTAAGGGGCTTGCGGGTGCAGTAATGCAGCACAAGCTGTGAAAGTAACGAGGCCTTCAGGCATCCATGAGTTCACTGCTGTACTCAAGTACTCCGCGTATTCCAAAGTTGTTCGTGCTGGTGGTAATATTGAGATGAGAGCCTCACGCAAAGACGGGTGCAGAATTAGCCCTACTACTATAACAGCTTATCCACTGAACGGCTTGAATGGAAACTCTACTTAACTCTCTGCTAAAGTCCTTCGGAGACATTCATTTAAACTTTCCTTGGCGCTGTTTCAACTGTCAATTTGAATTGCCTATGAAATGACTGTGTTCATACTGGCTATGATGTGCTGCTGTTTGAAACATTTTAATTTCCTTTCCTATGAGGAACTACACCAAATTTGCTCATCTGCATAAGAAATGTATTACCTTTTATCATTAATTTTCTTGTCTAAATGAACTGAATACGTTAATTAATGTAGCAAATATTTCCTAAAAATTCCCTTTGCACTTGTGATTAAAGAATTTAATAGAGATTCCAGACTTAAACGTCCCTGTTATGGATCCCGTTGAATGGCAGCTAATATATTGATTAGAACTAATTAGGAGCAGCTAGTTTTAAAGTAATATCAGTCTTTTATCATTATAGTTAACCTCACTCAATCAGCTATTTCGTGTTTCACGATGTTGAACACGGCACTTGGGCATTGATAACAGTTTTTTTACAAAATTATTGCCTTATGTGAAAGGCAAGGAATACTCTACGACACTGTAGCACCTAAAACCCAAATCTTCAACATAGTGATGTGAACATAGAAGTCACTTTGACTGATTGAAATCGTTTTTAAAACCCTTTGAACATTGCTGTGAAAATAAAGTACATATTTCAGTAATCCGGGTAGACTGACCTAACTCCATTATGTGTTTTTTATCCCTCGTGATCTATCTTCGCTTCTCGCATCACTGAGTGTTCCATTATAGTTTTCCTTTCCACTATAAAGTAACAGTGTATTATTTTCCGCCTCTTGAGATTAATTAATTCCTTTGCCTCCTGCCTTGCCACAGCAGTGACGAAGTAAAATTAGCAAAATAATTGAGATGGAACTTATTCATAAAGAAATTTAATTAATATATGGTATTCCGAGTTTATTTTCCAGCGGCCATATGTCAATAAAGTGTAAATTGCTAGCCATGTTGTATACGCGTAGCTGTTTAGCTGCATACGTGTCACTGAAAAGAATTAAATTATAATCAAAAATTATCTAAAATATCATCGTTCTTTATAAAAATTCTTTGATAATGATTAAATCATTAGTATTTATATTTACTGACGCAATCCAGGAAAAGTACTTTAACTTAAACATTACAAAAATACAAGCTCAGGAATTACACGCTCATTGCATATAACACGTAGGAATTTCAAAAATTCCAATTTTGTGCGATAATAGTCTTCACAATGAGGACATAATAGTGCACGGTTACTGTTTTAATATTGTAGTATTTATAACTATTTGCATAGAAAGCTCAATGGCTCTTGGAAAATTCAATAATTTAAAATTATTTGAGGTGAGGGCTTAGGTTTTAGCAGTTACGCTTTAATGTTTTAAGCTCCTGCTTTAGCCAAAGGGCGTGGATTCACCAGTTCCACAAATAATTTCTAGCATCACTAGCCCGCTGCCGATTGGGAGCTTACTCCAAACCTCCAAACGGACGTTCACGGGCGAAGGTATTTGGTGAGGCCACCCACACTTGTAATTTTCTTTCTGGCTTTGGGGCACTACGTAAATCTAATTCCACCAACCCCCACAAGACCAGAAATGGGATCTTGAGATTTCAACGACCAGCGCCTTTTAATTCGCATAAGGCTCTGAAAATGAGAAAACCAAGAAAGAATCGCAGGGTGAGGTAATGAAGCTACCCCTTAAATGACAGCGTACCAGGTTTTTTCTTTCTTACTCCGACACATTTAATCAAGAAAAACAGCAATCAAATCAAATAAACCCGAAAAATTATAAAAATACCCTTTCAATTACAATACACTGAATCCATGGCAATAATGAACAATTGAAATCGAAGTACAAGGGGACGCCCTTTTCGGCTCCCGTAGTATTAGCAATGTTTGTTAAATAATCACATTCGTTTAAAGTTCATGGAGCAATTTTATATTAATTGATTTCCTTTTTTTTTGACATTTATGGATTCAGGAGACACCCAATGCACTAATGTCAACCTTCTGAGAGTTGTACTTGGAAAATAAGGGACTTGTTCAGTTTGCGGGTATAGCTTACTCGGCACTTCGGGGTTAGAATCTGGTACCGAGGGTTCGCTGGCGGGCTGGCGGCAAATTGAGTCTTCAAGGCAGAGGCAGGAACCTCTCTCCGAAAGTTGATCCTGTACACCCCGGAACCGGCGTCGTCCTTCGCTATGACGCTCCCTTTTTTCGCTGCCCGGGATAATTGCACTGCTTGGTCGATGCGTCCAGCCTAAGTGTTCACCAAGCTCTCCCTCAGGATAAAGACGCGTATTAGCTGATGTGCCCCGTCTGAGTGCTCTCTCAGGATAGTTGCACGTATTAGCTGATGCTTCCCATATGAGTGTTCACCGGGCTCTCTTCTTGAGGCAATGCTCCACCTTTTTATATTTCAAGTTACATCCATGATTCCCTGCGTGAGAGTTGTCTGCTCGAAGCTCCGACAGCAGTGACAGGGTGTGCATTATTTGAACCACCGTGATTCTTTCCACTTACTCAATCACTTTGCACTACAAATGATTATTTTTAACAAAATGGGCCTTTCGGCTGTCACATGATGAGGACCATTACAATAATTGCGCAAAATGGTTTACGAATCAGCTTTCTGATTGATGTTTTCTGTGATTAAATTGTATTGATACCAAAATATGTGGTAAAACCGAGTAAAATATTTGTATCCCTATTGTTCTGCCGACCACCTACTGTTCAAGGGTTCGTAGATTTTGCTGTTCGGCACCTCCAACGATACATGTAAACTACGGGGATTCAAGTGATTATTACCAGGATACGGTTTCCCTAGCTGAGGGACTCGATGTACGTGCGTTGTCTCACATCTTAAGGTATTGATTAAAGATTTAGGCCCGCAGAAATGACTATCGTGGTCAACTAATGAATCACCGCTTTTCTGGTCCAATAAAGCAGGGAAACGTTTTTAAGGAATAAACTTTTTCAAGTTTTCTTTATGAATACAAATTAGCTCTTCATCCTATTTGTAACTCTCCCCCAGTCAGTCGGGGGCTCTTAATTTCTTTCATTTTCGAGAAAGAGCGTAGGGAATCCCAAACCAACAACATTATGCTCGAGCGTAACACGCCTAAAGTTTCAAACTGCTTGGCCTTTCTTCCGAGATGGGTGGGGTTTTGGAAGTTTCTTGTCCACGGCAGGAAAGAGCTAGGCCTTGGCTAACTTGCAAAAACCATAAAAATAATTCTTTCTCCGTATCGTGTTGCATGAAGACTGAAACTTTTATGAATCTCTTAGAATTAATTCTGATATTCCTGCAATGGACTTAGACTTGAGATATAATCAGGTGATAGTAAAATATGGCGTAAAATGTTTTAGTTTTTCGATTATATTACTGTTTTTTTTTCGCTTTTTTACTCGTACAGAAGGCTACATGCATAAGCATTAGCCAGTGTGTGCCCATAGCAGGAACCCTATTACACTTCATCCTGACATGTTTCCCCAGAGACAGATTATTTCAATGGAATAAGAGTTTGATTTGAAAGTTGCTAATGAATGGTGAAATTTAGATATTGTGTTATTATACACAATAATAACATATACATTTTATTAACTTTTGATGACGAAATTTGCTTTATCCCTTCTTGGTATGCACTTTTCCAAGAATCTGCGTTGGCTTACGCATTTCAATATCTCTGTCACAAATTATAGTATACTGGGGTGGTTACACCCCCATAATAGACTATGGCAGACCAACTGCCCTTCTCTTTTCCTCGCCTCAATATTATTTTTACAATGTCAACCAAAATATTCTTTAGGCGGTGTATTGGCAAGTTTCTGCCATTCACTTCTCATAAACCAGGGATATTATAAAGTACAAGAGAGGGCAAGAGAAGGAGCAAGATAGGAATAGAGGATAACAAGTAGTAAGCCCGTATGTCAGTACTTGCCAAACTGGCAGACCATGCTACCCGAATCAGCCGCGCTTCTGACTCCAGTACCTCCTAACCTCCTGTAAAAGGCCTAAATTCCCCATAAATTGTAATGACAGTCAACTTAATATTGGGCATTTGGTCGTCAAGCTAATGTTTGTTCAAAACAGTAAAATTTAACTGAATGTCAGTATATACATAACATTTTTATGATTTAAAACAGAAAAATATATATTTATATTTCTCTATAATCAGGAGTTTAGATCAATGGAATAAAAAGGTCAAAATGTTTGCCGATGTTTCGGATCTTCATATTTCCATCTTCAGGGCTTCAAGTATTTGATATTTTACTCACACAAAGAAAATACACTTGGAAATGAAGATGAATGAATAAAGAATCGTAACGTTGGCAAAAAAAAGTTTAGGCCTATTCCATTGGCCTAAACTCCTGATTATAAACAAAATATATATATATTTGAGTAAGAGGTCGAGAAAACAGATCATATAAAAACTATGTATTACAATAGTAATTAGGTTGGTGATGATATTTATGTTTTTATAATTTATTCCTGTTGTTTGTACAATAGTAAATAATAATATAATTTTGGAAAAGAAAATAATTACAAATGCGAATAATACGAATGCACGTGCGTTCATTCATCTAAGGTAATAGGTGTTTATTTATCCCTAAAAAAGTCGCAGTACACGATAAGATTAATTATAGTTTTGAAAGGACAGTATTAGATATCAGTTAGTGAAACATCAAATCTGGAAATGCTATTTACCATGGAAATTCACTACCGATATTTCTTTACAAATATATCCTTAAGCGTTATAATGTAAATGTGATCCACAGTTCATTGGAAAAATGTTACTTATTTGGCCTATGGTAGTAAATGCTTACGCACATACTTGTTTAAGTGATATGTTCATTAAAATCCTATAATTAAAAGGCAGTGAAATTAAACAAAATAATGGTGAGTGCATATTTTTTCGATTTCATAACCCAAGTTAATATATGTTTGCCATAACAGAATATTTTCAATTACTTATCGTAATTGCATTATCCTTATATGCACTTATTGGTGAAAGCTCTACGCATGAATTATCTATCAAAAATCAGTTAGTTGACCAGCACAATGTTTAATGCAATCATTTATTCGAAAGTGAAGTTTTTTATCAATATATATCTGCGTAAGGAAAAATTACAGTCATCAACTTAAATAAGTAATGAATTCGATTGCGTCAGTTAAATTAGAAATACTTTTTTTTACCTTTTTTATCAAATGAATTTACTTTTTATCAAATGTGACCACTTTAGATGGTCAATGGATTTCCGTGAATAGCCATATAAAGGTTTTGAATTATTTGATGCAAATTCCGATGATTTGGAATTCGTTAAATCGTAGCTTTCAACGGGATTCCCATGTGATTGAGTACGTTATCCTATGAAGGATAAAATCCAATTCAACCTTTTTGTTAGTCATTCAGTTATTCACTTTCAGAAATGAATTTAACCGTGGAAAATCAACAAAAGTTAGGGAAAAAAACATCTTAAAAAATAGATACTATTTTAGCTTCTAATTGAAATGCTTAGCTCACTAACGAGAAGATCTATATGTAAATAGAAATTTTTATATCAATATTAGGCATTGAAAAATTGAAATATTATCAAGTAGGTATTATAATAATATCATGCTAAAACCAAGAAATAGATACGTTATCGTTAATGTACTTTTAGAATTGAAGAGAAGCAATAATTGAGTGTGAACCTGAGGGGCATCAGTTTTACACAAATACAATGTGCATACGTGGCTCACTTCAGATAATGATAGCTGATTTAGAAAAACGAAATTTTGAGATGTATAGGTATCAGTTCATTTGAAAGTTCTGTTGTATAAAGAGTACAAAATTTTGTACATTGCATTGATTGAAAATTACCCGTCTATCGAGTCACTGCTAAGCAGAGTGAAGCACAATGAAGAATTTTTAGGAATATGCACGTAGCATATTTGCGATATAAACCATTATCAAAATGCCTTATAAATCTCAAATGAATACAGAATATTAATGAAAATAGGAGAAGTCTCGTTAAAAACTCTATGGTATCTCCCAGAAAATTATTCACTGGGTTTTGACAGACGGATGACAGATGACTGTGAGTGACGAGGAATCCTCCACGTCTTGTGTGACATACAGTAGCGGTCAGCGTAGAGCAATATACATTCCATATAATGCCTTTATTTTTTCAAGTTTGAACCCATTCGATGTTGAATTGAAATTAGACGGACGAGGAAACCGCGGATTGAGGGAACAAATAAAACGTTGAGGAAAATGTTTTGCACGTAAAATGTTAACCCGTTACATTCTCCGTCGATCCAGTTTCATCACCCACTTATTCGAATTAAGGAAATTGGCGAAAAAAAAAGTTCCCCACCGTGTCATAAAAAGAAAACCGGCTCGTCACGAAGTCGCAGCAGATGGGTGGATACGTTTTAATTTCGACACCTTCCGGGAAACACATGTCGGGCGTTGATGAAAACTCGATAACGAACCGGCCGTGCTTAGCACCACTCGGGGGAAAGGAAAACGGATACGCGGAATCGACCCTCTCCTCCTCTTCCTCATCCTCCCTCCGTCTGACTCCCGCGTGGGAAACATCCGAGACCCCTTGTGTCCATTCAACTCTCGACCTTCCCTCACTTTCTCCCTCAGCATCTCTCTCTGTCCAACACCCGACTCTCCCTTTCTCCCCACATTCATTGCTCTCCTCCACTTTTGAGCCCATTCTGAGATGCTTCAAATCTTCCCACTCTCTTCCCACACCCCATCACCATGTTTTCCCCTGCACCCTTTTTTATTTTACGTGTTCTTGTATGTGTGTGTGTGCGCGCGCGACTTCCTTTCCACCACAACCATCCGTTTCGCGTCATCGCGACATCTCAACCTTTCCGAGCCCCTTAATGAATTCGAATCGGATGCGTTCCCAACATGTATCCTCTCCCCTCTCCGCCTCCATCACTCCTTTTTTCCTCCCGGGATGCGGGAAGATGGATTGGGGAGCGCGGGACGAATGAATGGGATGAAATGAGAGAGAGAGAGGAAGGACGATAAAGGAGAGAGGATCGGGAGTCAGAGGAGGAAGTGGAAATATCTGCGGCGCGCTCGAGGAGGGGGCGTTGGCAACGGAAAGGGGAGAATCCGCACGTGCAGGGAAAACGGGATGGGAAGAGGTAGGTAGAGAAGGAGGAGACGAGGGCGGTAGGGAGGTATCTAGGCGGAATTTTTGCCGGAAAGGGACACAGAGAGGAAGCGGGGGAGGAAATTCGAGGGAGGTGCGATGACCTTGCTCGTGGGAGCGCGATGGCCAAAGAGGTGGAAAAGTTCCGCAGACAAAAGCGTGGGATGTGGAAATACAAAAGGGAAGCGTGTCGGGGAGATTTAAAATACGTGGAAGGTATTCGGGGAATGCCTACTAGCTATAATTTTACCGTGGACAGAGTTACCTAGTTCATTTGCATTTGCTTGGGCGCGTAATCAAGGTCTCAGGAGATGTAAAAGGAGTACCAGTTAGGTTGTGGAGGCTTGGAGGAAATAGGACTTCAGACTAAGTGGGCCGTATGTGAACAGCGTGCCGGGATTTAATGTCTCTTTCCACCTATCCACTTCCCCTAACAAATATGGCCGTGTTAAGATGGGAATATCGCTAATAATCATCCATAAACCGGTCATTAAAGTAGCGTCGTTTGAGGGGACGCCGTGTACGGGCTAAGTGACTTTTTAAATTTTTATTTAGATTCAAAACCGCACTGGATCGGGGAAATCGTTGATGGCATAGGCGGGTGAGGGGATGAGAGAAGTTCTACTGAGAGTTTGGGGAGGTTGGGGGAGGTGGATGGGATTGGAAGGATCGGGTAGGGAAACGGAAGAGGGCGAGCCAAGTGGAAGACGAGCGGGCGAAACTCTCCGAGGGAGTGAAATGAGTGGAAATTGGTAACGGAGGTTAAGGGAGAGATTAGTTACGAAGAGGGGTCGGCCCATGAGAGTATGAGGTGAGGTGGGAGGCGGGAACGAGGGGATAAACAGAGGATGCAGGAGGGAGTGAAAGGACGTGGAGGTGGATCCTGTAAAACTTGTGCCCGCGCACTTGGGCGAGTGGGCGACGGGAAAAGGAATATGTGCGTGCGGAGAACTTGTATGAGAGGTGGTGAGGCTTGGGCCCGGATCACACAGTGCTTGATCCCACGTAGGCCCTAGTGTAGAGGAGAGCGCTTCACTCTGAGAGTGGAACCTAGCATGATAGGGGAACGTTGCTCGCGCCGTTCACGCAATCATTGAATTTGTGCCTTCTCGGAGAGCTCCGAGCACTTAGTCACCATGGTGATACCAATTGAAGACCGTGCTGCGCTCGTTGAGGCGGACGTGATTGGTGGAGGGTTATTTCCAGTCCCGGCCTACAGCACTAGCGTTCATAGGATCGCATCGGTGATTAAACTTAGCTTCGCATCAAGTTTATTAGCATCGTGCTTGATGACCCAAATACTAGCTTAATATTAAACGCTGCCACTGAGGTGGCATGCAAGCAAGCACGCTTGAAATTTTCATGACTAAGTCTCGGTTGGCGCAAGCATTAGGAAAAGGGAGCAATTGGAGAAAGAACGAAATGAAAAGAGAAAGGAGAGAAGAGAAAGAGAGAAGTGGAGGTCGCATAGTGCGTAGATTCAAGCCTGGTGGTGGGGATGCAGAGAGAGAGAGAGAGTGTGGGGAGAGGATGAGGGTCATCCGTTTGGCTCTTGCTCCTGGATGTGGGTTAGGGCGGGTTACAGTCATCGTTCCCAGGGCCTAGCGACCCCGGAGGGACGGGCGAGTGAGGGTTACGGGGGAGCATTTGAATTCGGGTGCCGTCGGTAGGGGTCAGGGTGTGGGAAAAACCTACTGTGGACGGGTGGGGTAAGGGGGGGGGGGACGGGGAGCGTTTGGGCAGGCGTCGGAGTTGGTGGCAGGTTTTACAGGGTTCTGTGCGCCACTCCCCATTATGAGGAGAGGGCCTAATCCCCGTACTCCCATCGCGGCGTCATTTCGCTCACCCATTCCATTCACCCCGCCTCCCTCCCCCACAAATCGAAGCCCTCCTTAAAGAAAACACCCCTGCTACCACCACCCTCACCTCCTTTCTCCCTACCCTCAAATTATCTCCTCCACCCCCCACCTTCCTCTCACGCCCCCTCTTCCCGTAGCCACCCTCTCTCCGTTAATACTCTTTCCTTTACCCCAAACTCCGCCCGGAACTTTTGCCCCCTCCCCCCACCTCCGCTTCTTGCTTCCGCCCCCTCGAGGACGCCTCACGTATCCGCCCTGCGGGAACTCTCCGACACCTCCGTACTTTACGAATGCCACCATTTCGGGACTCTCCACGCCCATCCCGGTCCGTTCCTCCGTGCCTTTCCTCCTCAATCCCCTCTCGCTGCTCCGCAGTAACCCTTGCAATCCCTGCCACTCTCAAATTTCTCTCTCTCCCGCTTCCGTGGTTCGTTTTCTCTTTTCCTTTCACTCTCCTCTTTCTTTCTCGGAACCGGTTTTGGGAGACCTTTCCCTTTTCTTCCGGATAATTCATCCCGCGCTGGTGTTTCCCCTCGTTCGCTTCACCGATCGCCCCTTCCGTTTTCGCTTTCCGTTTCCCTTTTGGTTATAATTTACCGTCCCAGCTTCCTCCCGCAATGCCCTTCCCGTCCGCACGAGGTGTTATTTTCCCTTGGGAGCATATTTTATTATTGCTCGGTGTACCTCTGTTTTCTTTTTTTTATCCTACGTGACGGTTTATTTTTGATGGAACATGAAAAGAATGCTCACTACACGTCATCAAAACTGAAATCTCTCCGTTCAACTAGTTATATCGCTTCGTAAACTTCCCTTCCTTCTGTTTGGCCTAGTGCACAGAAGTGGAAGAGTTTTATAACGTTTGAGAGTATACTGGTGCGGTATTTAGGCATAGTAAAATAATGAAGAACACGTAATTTCGACGGAAACCTTTGCAGACCTATGGTGCAACAGATATCCAGTCTAATAATTCCAACTCAACAGGTTTCATGTCCTTTAATTTTCATGATTATATTTAAAGGCATTAATTTTATATTTTACACGACTCAACGACTATTACAAATGTAGCATCTTAGCTCTGAGTCATCATTGGCCAGTTAATCGTTCATAACGAAGTGTTAATTAAGGATGATTTATTCATAGTACCTTCCTGCCTAACAACAAAATCAGGATGCAAAAATATAATGTAATATCAAGTAGTTGGTAACTAAATCACCCCTTTTCCAGATTTTTATTTCCTTGCTTTAGGCTGATCTCAGCATACAGGTACAAGCCTGTATGGAGGTACATTAGAGATCCCAAACTCATTTTTTCTAACTGGACCGTATGTGAACTGCTACCGGGATATTAGGGCCGTGTTCCAATCCCAAGGGCGTGCACTACGCTCTTGCACCCTTACGCTCTTTCTTGCACTTTCACCCTTTTCTGCACTTACTTGCTCTATTCCGACATTAGCGCCATGGACACTTTGTGGCAGTGGTGTTTACTGCAAAAAAGTTGACGAGCATGTATCGTGTAGTTTTGGACACAGATGTGTAGGATGTGTATATCTGTGGTTTCGGAAGAGATTTCGTAAGCACAATCGAGATATGAAAGTAAACGACTTTTCTGTGCTGTTATTGCATGTAATAATAAACCCTTTTTTTGAGGCGTTGTTCATGGTGTTTGGTAATCTTATGGCATTCTTCGTATCCTTTGATACGAAGTCGCAACGGTGTTAACATTATGTCAACAAATGTTGGTGCCCAAAATAATAAACAGGCGCAATTCACAACGCATATTATTACTTAACAAGGCATCGATTGAAATATCCAAGAACAGCTTAACATGCTGTGTATTTCTCATTAAACAAATTTTATCAATGTAGGATCCATTGCGAATATATCAATACTGCCCAGTTATGAAATCCGGAGAAATTTACATAAATGATTGTACGCATGAAATTTGAATAATAACTAAGTAAATAAATATTTACATTCAATGAAAATTACGAGCATGTTTAGTTGTACCCTATACTGCTCTTGATAAAGTACAGAGCATTAGTATAAACAGTACGTACCTGTAAGTAATATTGAATTTGATGCGTGGATATGGACTTTTTACATCAAATACTCTGTTTTCTCTTCTTTTGTATTGCCAATTACTAATCCATGGACATACAATTGTATGGCTAGTTAACTTTCAATTCTTAAGATGGTCCGGCATTCATTTACCAATGAGTAAGAAGAACCTAATAATTATTTCAGCATGTAAAACACGTAAGTTGCACTTCGCTGCCGTAGTCCTCACACCATAGAAAGTAATAAATACTCTTTCATTTAGTGAGCACCATTTTTGCCGTACGTTAACGTCATTTTACACTAAAATACTTCTTAAATACATTACAAATTACTATTCATAACTTCCTTCGCCTTAGAAAGTTTATCTGCAACCATGTCGTTTACTTTCATTAGAACTATTCTATTTCGTTAAAAATTTACTCGTGTTCCCGAAATATATGAAGTTCACATGACATACAAACATCAAATAATAATACTTTGCATAATAGAAATCCGTTTCCTCATCCATTCTTAACAATTTTGTCTCCTGAATCTCCTCTGTTATTATCGTAGTGCGCAAAAGGGAGCATGGACATACCCTTACGTGCACTAGGCCCTGGCGCTCTTCTTGATGCGCTCTGAAACGGATTGGAACCGCACTACGTGACGTCACATCCGAAAGTTGACAATCGAAAAGAGCGGGTAAGAGTTTGAAGGGTGCATAATGACGAATTGGAACACGGCCTAGGTTTCTGTCCCCATATCTACTTTTCCTAATAAATATGGCCGTGTTAAGATGGGATTATCACTAAATAACACATCCCTAAACGTACTCATTTCGTCAATGCTCTCGTTCTCTCAAAATATTTTTTTACTTTCCTCGTATTCTTTAACTCCCCTTAAACTCTTTTTGTCCCATTGACTATGGTGCATTTCATCCCTATTCGTGGCGTTTCCCTCACTCTTGGTCTTTCGCGGACCCAAACAAATTGCCTTATATTTCCAGCCCAATTCTCTCGTTTATTTCTTCGGACTCATTTCTGGGATGCAGGGACTGAGGAATTTTCACTTTTGTTCGAAGAATCGCCAGGACAACCCTCTTCCTCCAAAAGTTCCTCCCAGCGTTCCTATACTCTCTTGGGAAATAGTGTCCGTTCCGTTGAGGAGTCTGGCTTGCATTTGTCCCTCCGAACTTGCAGAGACTTGTTCTTGCGGCTGTTTTTCAACCGCATTACCTCCCTCGAACTTCTCTCCCGCCCCTCCTCCGCCTATTCCAATTACTTCAATCCATGTTGACCGCCGTTATTCATCGCCATACGCGTTGCACTACCCTTTCTCTCGCTTTCCCGCGCTTCATTTTCATCTTATTCATGTCCGCGTTCGCCCCATGTCCCTTGAACTCGTCCCATACGGTTCCTCTCCCTTTCTCTCTATTTCCTCGTCTCTTCGTCCTTCGATACCCAGTGGACTCTCGAATCACCCCAATCTTCCGTTCCCAGGATGCCAACCCCTATTGGGATTCCTCGTGTCCGCTCACCATCAACCCACGGTCTTCCTTAGAGTACTGCATAGCTCAATCTTGAAACGTTCACTAACAATAAGACATTTCTATTCTCTAAAATGTGTCCCCAGTTTTTATTACTTAATCATACCCTGATTTATTTTCGTTTATGAGTACACCCTCTTATTTTCTGCTAGTCATATACTATATACTCGAGTAAGAGTGCTATTGTTATGCCTACTTTGGGCGTGTTTTAGAATATGCTATAATAATATTTCATTTCCGCATTTCTGAATGCAATTTTTCGAGGTTTGGCGATGTCTCTTATAAAGCCTTGTAATAAAAATATAAGTGAGTTTCCTGAGAGTTTTCCTTCTTTTTCCTATGTATTTTTACTTCCTCTCTGTCTACCAGGTGTGAAAGTATTACTATGTATTTTATAAATACAATACTGAACCAATCGTCGTGGTAATTATGCCAGAAGCCATCACAATAACGGAATAATTAGGGAATGCAAGGAATAGAACGATGTTTACACTTAATTGTTTGCCACCGTGTATTTCTTAATGAGCATCAGTTAACACCCGTTCAATTTAAGTAAGATACGCTATATAATTTGACCTAAGAATCAACACAATTGAAAAATCATTTTTTTAAATTTTTTACCCCATGCTGAGAATTAACAATATATCAATGGGATAACTTGTCTTATAACTCTTACCTTGTGAATTCGAATACAATGAATAACGCTTCATGAATATATCATTGTAAGTTAATCTTTGAACGTCATCTGCTTCTCTGCCACTAATCACCCATTCAATTAGTCCTCTCAGGCCATACGAACCTACGTTAGAGATCGTTTTTGTTTCCTTAGGCCGTATGACAAACATATTTCCTCCTCCTGGCTTCTAGCCTTGTTCCCTTAACCTGTTTTAAACTATTCGCAACGGCCCCTTCGTGCCCATTACCTCCTTGGCCACAGGCAGTGTGGGGGTTTCTGGTGAATAGGAATGAGTTTTGGTTGGCTGTGTGAGTAGTGCTTGCTGCTCCGCCTAGCTGTCTGTGATACACGAAGGGGGAGGGGGGGGGGGCATGTGGAAAGGGCATGCCAAGGAAGGTGTGTGACATGTGACTATTTCGTTGGCCATAGGACTTGCAGAGCGGAATGAAGATTTTAGTTCTCAACTTTGGGATCCCCTCAGATGAGTTCTCATCTGAAATATACTTCATCAAAGCCGGGAGGTATGGACTGAAGAATAGTAGTAACTGGAAGCATTTGTTATAAAGTGTGACAGAAAATACTAAAGGCGAAATGAATAAGAAGTGAGGAATGAAGTATAAAAACACCAGAGTAGTCTGAGGAGAAGATAACTTAACCTTCTCTTACTAAGCATTCATAATTTAATTAAAAAAGGCGATTATCATTTTAGTACATTTTTCAAAGAGACTATTAGACATTTTTTAAATATACCTAATTGGTAATGAATTACGTTTATCAAAACTTCATTTTATTGAATATTAATTGAGATTTATAATTATTTTTTAATATCAGGTTACGAAATGTAGAGCAAATACTGAGTTTTAGCGTCTTAAAAATAATTCAGTTGTTTTTAAAATTTTGAAGCATAAAAAATGGATGGATAATGTGGTGTAAACAAGAAAACATACATGTTTACGAAGCAGTGTAAACTTAAAAATGGTTATGTGATTGTTCATGTGATTTAATATTTTTATAAGCAAGCATGGAGATAGAGATTCACTCTTGAAAACGGAAGAAAACGTGAACTTGAAGAAAATGTTTAAGAGTGTAGTCCCTTGTGGGCAAAGTTGGGAGATAAGAGAATGTAATTTCTACAGAGGGGATCCTCGTATTTGAAGGGTATCCACGGGGCGTAATTAAGAGGGATGAGGAATGAAATATGTTGATGTGAAGAATCAGACCATTATAAGAATAGAGACAAATTAATCCTGGTATTGATGTCGGTTTTTAAGAACGACTGGATCCTCAAGAGAACTGGAAATAGGGCGTGGGTGGTAGCGCTGAGAGCATTACAGAGAGTTAGGGAAGTAGTGAAGGGAGATGGTTGTGGAGTCGTGCTGGCGAGAAAGGGAAAGAACCCTTTTAGGGTCCGGGTGGTGGCGTGGTTTTCGGGTCTGGGTCGTCTGTCTCTCGGGTAACGACCGGATGAAGTGAGACAGGGTGAGGTTGTTTCATTATCGCGCGCCCGACGAGTAGACGGTCCGAGGCACCAGGGAGCGCGGTAATTTCAGCGGGCGGGATTCCGACTTAATTCAAAATTACGGTCGGATTTGCGGCTCGACGGGACTTAATCCACATGACCAATCGGATGTGAGTTTTACGAGTGGGAATATTTTTCCACAGCTTTTTTTTAAATATATTCTCGGAACACTCGCATGCTCCGTGTTAAATGACAAGAAAATAGGTCTCATGGAGTTTCGGCGCCTATATATGAATGGGCGCTAAGTTAGTTTGTGAAAATGATTAAATGAATGCGACATTTCCAGTGACAAATTATTTATTTTATTTTATGATTATTTTTTCTGTGAGGTTAGAATCTCGTCAAGAGGAGGGGCAACCAAGTACTGGGCTCGTACTGGCCAAGTACTGGGCACATATTTTCATGTTTCTTTTCACTAGAATTTTATAATATAGCATTGTCATAAAATATGTTATTTTGAATATAGGAGGTAGAGTTATGCTGAGAATAACCTCTTTTATGAATTCTGACTATATTCAATAATGAAATATATTTGACAATTATGGAATTTAGTTTTGGGTTACATAGAAAACCTTCGTAATTTCACGTCAAGGAGGGAAATATAAATGGTATGTTACAAAATGAAACTAAATCAGCGTCAAGGTGTATTGTGAGTATTTTTAAATTTACGTATGATACGTGAACAACCGTTGAAAGGTTTGATCACTCGCCACATGATATTTTTGTTTATAAATGGGGATGAGCCAGATATGTACTCATAATAAGGTGTTTTCTAATATACAGACGATAATTAGAGCGAATCACCCTTAGTGTTTGCATGAAATTCTAGGTGTGTGCAAGAGTTGAATTAAGGTAATATTAAAAAATATCCATTTGTTTAGTATCGTATTATGTTATACCGGATAAATTTTATGGTGAACTGTTAACCTAAATCTGCTAATAGGTGTATTGGGGAAGGTTGAAGTTTTGCGTTTTGCACTTTGTTTATGGATGCAAGATAGTTTTCCAGATCCCGAAGAACGTGTATGATGAAATACGTTTCATATATACTTGACAATAAGAAGGGTATTGAAATGACCTTTATAATAATAGTTTAATTATCCTAGGATTAATCAATTGTTTTTCAACGATTTTTGGATTGTTGTGTCTGTATTTTAAAGGCGTGTTATGTACTCTGTTTGACCATTTTAAACCTTCAAATTGTCCCTATCACTGTCTATTTGAAATACTTATGCTCTACATTATCAAACGCAAGAAAAGCACGCCTGCGTTGAGGTGCGCAGATTGTAATAAGGATAATCAAAAAGTGTTAAATTATACACTTAAATTCGAATTGCCAGTGTCACTGTCTAACTGAATGGTTTATGCTCTGCATTATCAAACGTAGGAAAATTACACCTGCGTTGAGAGGCATAGAATGTAATGAGGGTAATGGTGAAGTAATAAATTAAACACTTGAGTTCATTTAAAATATTTCCATATCCAGCTGTGATGTGCAAAATACTGCTTGTTTGCAAACTTGGATACTTCACGTTGCACATTCCATCCTGATTTAACGACCGTACGTGAGCATGAGAGCACATTGGTGCGTGATTGGGATCCAATTCCCTCCCCGTGAAGGAGATTAAACCATTCTCTCTCTCTCTCTCTCTCTACGGTTTGACCTCAAATTAGAGCTCTCTTGCGTGTCCCTGAGATTCATTTCGACCCTTGTATACTTTTTGCACAACTTCATTCGTCGACCTTAGGCGATAGAGAGAGAGAGAAACTTCGCATGTGGTGGCCAAAATGGAGGGACAGCGAATAATTTCCCAGCTCTTTCGCATCTAGAATTCACTTTGCTTCGCTCGTGTTCAACTCCAGTCCAGGATCGCGTTGAGAAACGCGAAGGTTCGGCGCTGACTCACCGTATTTTCCACTCCTCCCCCTGTCCGCAGATCCCATCTCCCCTTTCTTATCTCTCCTCTTGTACGGCTCCTCTACGGCTCTTCTGCTTATTCCCGCGGGCCCTTCTTATCATTTCAGGCTTCCATGGCATGCAATCTACTTGGCTGGATGTATAGAGGGTGGAGGAAAGGATGATGGGAAGCCAATCCCTCTTTCTACCTTATCGCGTTGTTTGCTCCGTATTCTTATTTATCTATTATGCCTCCTATCCGCTTTTCCAGCCAATACATATTCACCTATCTTATTAAATATTTCTATTTCTTAAGAGCTCATTATTTTTGGTCCCAACAAGTTAAATCGTTTTCTATTTATCTTTTCATTACATCTCCATCCAATTCGGGCATATTTCTTTATTTAATAAAATATCAGTTGAGAAGGAAATGTTCATGTTTTCCTCGTCAAAATGTTTTGATTGTTAAATTATTTATGTGGAGTTTATTTTAAGGAAATGAATAAAAATATTTTATTTAATTAACCAGTTGAATTGAATACTGTTGAAAATGAAAACTGTCATCAAGTAAATAGAAATTTAATGAACAATTTCAGGGAATATTAATTTCAAAATTACTGATAAAATGTTTTTTTTGTATTTTTTTGGTTCAGGGCTATACATTGTTATCTTTTTTCAATTGGTTATCAATTTCAGTCAAGAGAGAGGTACAGTTCTTAAGAATCGTGGCAAAACGGCTTACAAATGTTTTTTGCTTGAATAAAGCATCATTACTTAAGTCCTCCTGCTATTCATTTATTTTGAACACGTGATTTTAAGGGCTTGAAGAGGAATTGAAAGACAACATTGTAGTTTCACTTGTAGAGATAATTCATATAAAAATTTATTGCACGTTTAAAAGCGAATTCTTCTGTCTCCGCGGATATTTAAAATTTCCCTAATGCAACTCTCAAGAATTATGAATTAGTTATAAAATATTTGAATATACACGAATCAATACATCAAGATACAAGTTTATGTTTTAGACTTTGGAAAGTGAAGCAGTGAAGAGTAATGGCATAATATTTCAAATAGATATAGAAACGTTTTCATTTGCTGGTCAATAATTAAGAGATATCATATTTAGGCTTATTCGTGTATGCGTCTAATATGAGTTTATATATTGCTGCTTAATTATTTTTACTCGATCATGACAAATATATTTTAGGTAAAGACATATTTGATGTTAGACGTGCGTGAGCTTTTGCTAATTATTTACCTCTAACTTGCATGCTCGAAGATACGAAACTGAATTGATGCTCTATTTTTTTCTGAAATAATTTTATGTTCATGCTTTGTAAATTGGGGTTTCACTTCTATTATTATATGAGGGAGTATAACTCTTTGTGTTCAACATAATTCTAATTCCTTTAGCCTGAAATGAAGTTATTCTCATTCAAAAAATAAACGGCAAACATGAAAATTACAAACATTTCCAATTGGTGACAGTTGTCGTCGATTAGTCGTGTATTAGTTATTTTACTTCCGACTGCAAGGAGCTATGAACTCTTTTTAAGCGTTAGATCTTCACCTTAAAATGTAGAGATTTTATGTAGCTATTTGAATGTGTCGTTACTCTTTCTAAGAAGTTTTATGTGTTCACATTTCATATTAAATTAGCGTACCTACTGTAACATTTCGTTCATTTATGTTATTTGCCATTTATTCCATTGTGCTTCAAATAATGGAATACAGTTGTTATACTGATGTTGGGAGTCATATTCAGTATCAGCAAAATGTCAAGACCATCACATCTTATGAATATATGTATACTTTTTTATCTAATTGATGACTGTTTCTACCTCCATTTAGGGTATCTTATATTCCATATGTTATTCCTTAAGTAAGCATTCCATGAGCGATCATAGGTGTTGAAAAGAATAAGTAGTTGCATTCGAAGAAATAAATTCGATTGAGCTGTATAGTATTTATTCTACGCTTTAGTATGCTTAGGAATCTTAATTGCGTGGTAATTTTGAATCTGGCATATTCTTAGTGGATCTAAATCTCGAGGAATTTTTTTTGTTTTGGGCTAGCGAGTGCTTTTATTTGAAAAGGTTTGCTAAAAAAGAAAAATCAAGGGAAGTAAAGGGACCTGGTAGCAAACAAACATTGTTGGAAGAGTCTTGAAATAAGTAAGAAAACTTGAAATAGAATAGGAGGCCAAGTATTTGGCTTCGTCTAAAGACATGTTGGCCTCTGATGAATGAAGTCCCACAGGAAGTAGTGAAAAGGAAAACCGGCAATAGCAATATATAGAAAGATTCGTCTAGTATAAAGTATATAGATCAATATGTGATAGATAAGAAAGAAATTAAATTCATATGAAAAATTTTGAGATATTTTATGCTGGGACAATAGGATTTAATGCTGCGCCAAATCTAACTTAAAATGTATGACTAGTGATTATGATGGGCTAATCATAAAAATATGTTAAATATCTTATGAAAAGGAAGAAATAACGACCCAGGGAAAATGAAAGAATAAAACATTGCCATGTCTGTCGAGAGTGATAAAAGTATGCTTAGATTTGTGTAGCAGAGCAATAGATTGTAGTTTCTTCCTAAAAACGTCATGCGTGTTACATTGCAGTACAGGCAGTTTATCCTTAGGTTTGTGAGCTTACTTTGATATTAATGATGAATAAAATATTTTAGAGCATAACGAATTCCATTATTTATAGGTTTTGATTGATATGAGGGTGTAAGTAATCTAAGGTCTTCCAATTTTTGTCAAGTGCTTATTAAAATGCATTAAACTTCGTCTAGTATTTAAAGTGTGAAATACCTAGCATGAATTAACAACAATGCCTGGATATGAAAAATATAATTTGTGTAAATATTTGTGTAACATATTTGGGTTTTTAATCGGAACAGATGAATTTCCATTTGTATTTAGTATTGCTTCGAACAAATTATGTCCACGGAGGGGAAGATATTTTTCTAAATGATATATCAAACCCAATGCCACACTGTTATGACAAATGAATTGAATTTGATCATATCGAACGGTTTTTATGACATTTGACGAAATTGCTCATATTTTTTATACCGGAGTTCGATGGCAATAGAGTGATACAAATTATCCTGACGTGTATTTACCTTATTTTCGGCACCTTATCTGTTATGCCTGTCCTTCCTGGCCTTGCAACGATTCAATAAATTTTCCGTTGGTGTATAAGTACATTATATTGGGATTCGTTGGTTTTTTAACTAAAATATTTGCTAGCACCAGTGGGAGCATATTAAATTCGCAGTCCTCTTAGAGAAAGTATATCTTAGCCCCGTATAGACATGCATCACGCAACACACAAAAGCAAGCTTAAGTTGCATGTTTGCAGGATACATTCTGGATTCAATTCTGCGACCGTCAGACTTGACGGACTTGACTGATGGTCAGTATTCAGTGCAGGACAAGACATATTTCTTGTATTTTTTGAGAGAAAAGTTCAAAATTGTAATTGAAAGGTTGTTGTTACCCATATTTTGTCATGTGACAGCAATTGTTTATTTGATTAAAAGGAGCTAATCACGTGCTTACTTAAATCCCTGGAAGCCTCTTGAGGTAACGGAAACCTTGACACTAGGTTGAGAGGAGCTGAGAGAAGAAGGAAAGAAATGGAATGAAGTTATGAACTCTATAGTCAAGGGTTTTTAGTGTCCAGATCTTGCAAAAATTTACGCAATGAAGTTCATAAAAGTTGCCTACAGGATCAATGATTGAAAACAGTTTGGCTTCCAAAATATTTACCTTTTCATTAATTTTTCGATGATATTGTTTAAATTGATATTGTTGAAAATGATATTTTTTCAAGACCTAAATATGTAACCTATTGGTACTGGCAATCCGTTATTGATACATAACTGATCACAGGAAATGAGCAAACAGTTGTGCAAAGAATTCAAAGAAGCATTGTTAGACTGATGGGAATATTCTTACTATTCAATAATGTACATCGTCAAGTTTGAAGCAAGGTATCTCGCCAACAATGGAGTTCCAACAAGAAGAGAACGGGGAGTAGAAATAATTGGATAAATTTGTAGTAAATTGGTAAATAGGTGGTTATTTGATAAGAATATTTACCACTCTATAGTAGTAAAGTAAATATATATTATACATATTTATTTAGAACATTTTTATGATATATATTTAAATATATAAGTATGTAGTAAATTGCCTGAAAGACCAGTATTTTTGTGTGTCTTAATAGAGGGAATTATTAGTAGCAATAAATCTTCTTGTCATGTTTATTTTTCTAGTTTAATTAAATAATTTCTATATATCTTACTGAGGAACAAGGAGTTTTTATGGCGTATAATCATTAGAAAGAATAGTGCTTGGAGGTATAAATGGTACTTTTAATATAGTGAAGGAATTCAAGGATTTCAAAAGAGCCGCAAATGCGTTGGCGAAGTCACACGCAGAGAATTTTTTCCTTGTGGAAATTCGACTATGATGAAGAAAGTATGGAATATAAGAAGTTTTTTACGGTTTGGCATAGTTTTGGTGGAAATTTGTAATGGACATAAGAATAACGTAGGTAATGTGAATGAGCAATGTATTATTTCGCTGATATCCGTATAATTACAAGAATCAATAGTTTTAGTGCTGGCTTCAAACCATCCTTTGGATTGTTGACCAAAGATTCTGATAGGATGAATAGGAAATTTGGCTTCCACTTGAATGCTTTAGAATTCTTGCAATAAGTAATATTCAATGCCTAAATGGATTGTCACCACATGCGCTTTCAACGTTCTTATTAAATGCTCTTCCGTTGCATGTATCTTATACATTATGGCTGACTTACTATTTTTAGAAATGGTTTATATCATAAATGTTTAACTGAAACCTATCATAGTAATATTTTCGTGGGTTTTCACATTTGGTTAATTCAATATGAAAAAAATAATTTATTTTTATGAATGAAATTAATGCATTTCACATATTTAAATGCCAATAATTTCGATGAAGTTCATTAAAATACTAAATATAACGCTTACTGAGTCAAGAAGTCTAATTTCAATTAATTTTGCCTGGATTCGGGCAGGATGATGGAGGGGCTCATGAAGTAGGGACTAATCCAGCGCATTTAAGTAAGGGTTCTAATAAAGTGCCAAATGAAATAGTCGAAGACCAAAAAATGTTGTATGCTTAAACTTAAAAACCATCGAAACAGCCTGCCCATCGGAATTCATCAGAAAATGGTCACTACACTAATACAATCATATTTTGAATTCTGCTGTGAAGTTACAATGGCATTAGCGAGCAACTAAACCATAGGTGGCAGAAAACCATGAATGCATGTGTAAGGTATATCTACAACATCCCTAAATATAATCACATTAGTATACATTACGAGAAAACAAAACTACTCAAAGCTAAGACCAGAAGAACATACTTCATTGCAAAGCTGACACGTAAAACATTGATTACGAAAACACCCCATTATCTATACACACAATCTATGTTCTCAGGATAAATCCAACAAAGAGTTACTCTTAAGAAGAGAATTAACTCCCAGTGGAATAAAATGAATTTTTACTGCTCTAATATAGGCTAGTAAGGATATTGACGCCGCTGTTATGATTTTTGGGGAAGATGCTATTTATAACAGTTTTTATTATTCAGTGGAGGTGACTGAAATGTATGACCATTTGAGCCATTTAAGATAACGGCGAAAATTATCATAGCTATCCAATGTGAAATTAGGCAGAGGTAGGGGCAGAAATATTTTGGGAAACGGGATAAACCCAGTTTAGTCGTTAGCCTGCTATTAACGAAAGGTTCCAAGATGTCAAAGGTTTCACTTCCCATCCGACGCATGGAGTACAGATCTTGAAGCTCTCTCCACGCAGCATTAAGCAGGGACTGCCTCACCACTGAAAAATCTCTAGTACTGCCAGAATTTGAACAAGCTCTGAGGGGTGGGAGGCAAAACAATTAGCTACTATATCAACCGGATCCCCGGTTCAATTATCATTTATAATTAAATAGACATGAAATTTCCTTACGAGGCGATTTAAAACGAAAAACCTCGTACGGAAGAGGTGGGGCTAAATTATTCCCAAGTACGCCCTTCGTTCTGGTTTCATTGTCACCCGTAGGAAAGGATGCATTTGACCCTACTTTTACCTTCTAACCTCCTTGGGCCTATGAGAAATCAATGGGAATAAGGTTGGCCAACCGCCAAAAGAAAATCATTTACATTTTATGCATTTATTATTGAAATCTTTCCGAATGTATTTTTATATATTTAACTACAATAGTCGGGTACCATTTTATTTTATATACCTGAGTTGCATATTTAGAGCTCCGTATCATATTTGTGTCCCATTATTGTGTTGTAGATTTTGCAAGTTTTGCTGACATTAAACCAGGATATATCTTTAGACTAGGTTTTTATGCATATTGCCTCTCCTGTTTGTGCCGGAAATGCCCCTATCGGTGCCTTCTTTATTGCATGTCCTCGTGCTGAAATCCATTGGTGGAATCTATCTCAGACCAATGAAATCCTGCATTTATGCGCCGGGTATTGCGACGAGCTTGCATGGCTCACCTTTCTCATTTTCTCTCCCGGAAAATAATACATGGGCTACGTTGTCAAGGATATCGGTAAAACAGTGTCCACGTTGTGGTTGGGGCCACGAAGTGACGTCGGAGGGATGGAATAGCTATCAGCGACCTTTATTAAAAATTCAAAAGGGCACGTCGGTGACCTTAATCCTTCGTCATACATAGCCCGGAAGTCCCGTTGTTCACTTTTTTTATGCTGCTCTATTCCCAGCGCACGCCACTTGTTTCCTCCTTCACCACTGCTCCTTCCTCTCTCGAGTCCCTCTCTCGCAAAATAGTGTCCTCGTACGATCGTAAGGCCGCAACGATTCCATCAAATCATCCCTTCCCCGGCGCTATCTCACCTCCCCCATTCTTCTGCATCGTGCCATCGATGCATGTGCATACACTTCCTCCCCCTCCCGGCCACATCCTCACGATATCCTCCACCCAGCAACCTTTTATTCCATTCACTCCATGCATTGTACTCCGTGATACGTCGGTGATCATGTTTCTTCCATGCAAAAATTATATTATAAGATACACATTGCACATAACTATGCGTAGCTACTTGAGATGATAAATTACTTTAAAATTGGACATTTATTCAAGCATTCACCGACATTACAAAATATAATGCAGTGAAATAAAATAGAGCGTATATCAGGCGTAAATTAGAATATAAAAAGTAGGAGGTAGTGGTGGATTTGCTACTCCATGAATGAAATGAATACTCAGAGATAGAGAAAGCAAGAAGTAAATTATTAGTAGAGTAAGTATGCAAGGAATCCTACCAGAAGAAAAATCTTATAAATTTGGAATTTAAAACGACTAAAAACCTTCATTATACATCATCTACAGCGTTTTCCTCCATAGAGTTAAGGGATAGGCAGAAACAGCTCCAGAAAATGAGACACGGGAAGCATTTAAAATTTGGATAGGTAGAAGAACGAGGTAACTCAAGTACGTCCAGTAAATAGCGGAAAGCTAAATCTTTAATCTAACAAGTAAATGATTAAAAAGAGGCCGGGAGATATTTATATGCAAACAATATGGGTCAACCTTAATTTGATGGATGTAAATATGATGTCAAAGAGAAGAAGGGGTTCTCAGATGGTATCAGGATTCGGATTTATCGATCAGCAGAATATTGGCGCGGACAGTGCTTAGCGCTACACTTACATGAAATGAGTAAATGGATTTGTAAGTAGGGTCTGAAAGGTTTCACGGATTTGGCTGGTGTGGTAGGTAGAGTACTGATTTTCCATCCAGAAGGCCTCGGTTTGAATCTTGGCAGAGGCAGATATTTTTGTGTGGAGATCAATTAAAGTTCTCTCTGTGGGGTGACGCGTTAAACAGTGGTCCTCTATAGCGTCTTTAGTTAAGAGCTGGCTAATTTGTAGCCGGGTTTCTCTTCACCTTTATTCATTTCCCTTCCATTTTCATCCTTATGCCTTTTATCTCTGTCTGAAACATCTAAGTACGCGATGGATTTGAGTTCACAGGCGAATATTTTCTTAAACTGCGTCCTGCATAATATATTGTCCGGGGATTTGATGCTTTTGAAGCGTCTTTTGTGACTATTTTGGGATTGAATTGGTTACACTTTATGGAAATTATATTTCCTAAATACGAGTTGTTTTATCCCCCAAATCAATGTTAAATCTTCATGACAAAAAATGCGCATGAAATTTAGCAATCTTAATCAGAAGTAAAATGATTTTTGAGGCTGGTTTTCAGAAAAATCTTAAAGAGAGATAAATATATTAAAAATTCACCACAGTCATGTTACTTCGTAAGATAATGATTTGGTCGTTTAAAATGAGAAAGATAATAACATATTAGCATTTTAATGGGCAGTGAGGACCCTCACATGTTTCCGAGCATATTAATTTTTAACCGAGAGTTCTATCAAAAATACTTTGATCAATGCGTAGTTCTACCACCACCAGAAACGCATCTGAGATTCCCCGAAGTTGCAAAATGCAAATGGATTCTGTGCGTAGTTGGAAATATTGCATCTAATTATTTCTGCCAATTAAATATATGTTTTTGTGTTTTATTTTCCCCTCGAGGTTTTAACACTTACATATCATAACATTGTAAGCATAGATTTTTATTATCTGTTTTTTTATCTCCCACTATTCCATTTTTCTACCTTTTCAGTTTGTGTCCTGCAAATGACCAAGTCCAATGAAACGGTTGCACTTCATTCCATTTATTCAGCGCTATTGGACACTATCTTCCCTTGTTGCGCATCTTCCTTTTCCTTCCTTATGAAAATTATTACTTCCTTTAACTTCTACCCTTCATCTTTAATTATTTGTTTTCCTAATTTCAACAACATTTTTGAAATTTGTTTCTTTGATAAACTGTCATTGTAACGAATCAGAATTGAATTTATAAATATTTTGATCAACTCCCCTGTTTCCTCCTTTCGAACGAATTCCACATCCATTGATATTTTTATCGTTGCTTTGGTTATGTTTCTCGGGAGTCAAGGCTCAACAGCTCAAGTTTATCCCTGAAACCTGCCAAAAAGTAAGTGCGTTGGACCAAAAAAATTTCTCTAGCTTCTATGAAAATGTGTCCCACTTGACTCAAGCAATTTTTTTAGCTTGCTCATTTGAGGAAGGAGTTTCGTCACGCGAGCGGATCCTTGTGCCAGAAATCAAAGAGGGAAAATTCCGGGAGAATCCACGATGAGACTCTGGCAATTCTCGGCAGTCTGCTCTCCTTTCATCTTTTTGCTCGCCCGACTCTCAGACTCTTGACGCGCCCCGGGGCCCTCCTCCCATTTCAATCCATAATCGTCCTGCCGTACGAGTGCCCCTCCCCTGCTCGTGGGTCTCCTCCTCCCTCGCCAACCATCCCCTCGTCCCCGCTCCTGCTGCTCGTCACTCGGCGGAAAGAAACATCTCCTCCCCCTGTTCCTCCTCATTCATCCACCCCATTTCTCGTTTTTGTGTTCCCCACCCCTTCCTCACCGTCCAAATCGCGGTTGGCTCTCCCATTTCTCCTCCCCCTGCGAATCCACTCACCTCAGTATTCCAAGTTCCACCCCACCAACCCGCGGCCATTGTTACGCGGTGGCAAATATGAAACGGCACGTCTAGGAACTCTCGTCTCCGCTCGTCGGTAGTTCACATTTCGTAGTCTCATTGACATGCTTTCCTCTCTCTCTCTCTTTAGCTAAATTTTGAGTTCTCCTGATTCTTTACAATATTTCCCGCATTTGCCTCCACACTCGCCAATTACCGGTTCCGAAGCTTCCTCCCTGGTCACTTATTCATGAATACTACTATTCTAAGACGATTTACCATGGTTTTTATCTCGATCAGTACATCCCTGTTACTTTTTTACATTTGAACCAAATTTCAATACCTGATGGCCTATAAATTGCTGTCAAAATTCCTTTTCAAATTAATATCGTTCATGTTTCTAAAATCTGTTTCACAAACTATTTGGTGTTTACACTGCCTGTAGTGAGTACCGTTAATTGTAAATATCAGTCATTTTGCTCTATTTACTTCCATAAATGGGAGATAATTGTAATATTTATTACTGTTTTCACGGCATTAAACTTGCTGAAACGCTTTTAAGGCATAACTTCGAGTAACGTTTTGAACGTTGACTGAGTTGATAAAGCCCCTGCCCCGATGAAACGCCAAATCAAAACCTCTATGCAAATTGTGATATCCATTTCATCTCACTTAAATATTATAAAATTAGGTGAATTTCAAACTCTCTTCTCATATTGGCTTTCAAAAATTCTATCAACGTTAGCTATCACTGGCATCTTCATATTACGAGTTCTTTTCTGCAATATGCTGGTCTTTTGACTAAAAGCTTTAATGACAGTTTTTCTGAATTCTTGCTATATTGCGAAATCAAATCTAACGAGTTGAGCAAGTGTTACCTTTCGTCATCTTATCAATGGGCACATCACATATCATTTACTTAATATGCAGTATTGGAATACTTCATCGAAATCAATATCTGCTGAAGGATAGGAATATAATTTTAAATCAGTTATTAGATATATCAGGTAGCCGGTCGAATGAAGCATCTGTTAAATTACAGATTGTCTGAGATATATTTGAAAATTAAACTCCCGGAACATACAGGGTATAATGGAGTCCCTAGGGCCCTAGTGGAGGCCCTTAGGCCCTAAGCCAAGGCCCTAAGCATTAGGGCCAATAGGCCCTAATGGAGGGCCCTATAGGCCCAATTGAATTATACGTAATACATTATTTTGCAAATTTGAAACACTAGCGTGTACAACGCTGTACTTAATTTTCAAGCCAGTTTACTGGTTGCTTAATATTATATCTTATTAAAACAATTTACACGTCCGGTGATAATTTTACGTCCACACATTGATGGCTAAAACTCAGCGGGTACTATGGAACCGAGCATAAGAATGTTATTTTATATTCAAATTGCTTATTCCTCGAAATAAAAGATTATGAAGTAACCTACGGCTCTTATTATATACCTACATAAGATGACCAAGAATCGACTCATCGTCACTTCTGACCTGAAGACGCCAGCAGTATGGCTTGAGGGGCTGTTGTCGCTAAAAGTCACCAGAGCGAAATGGAACGCCTGAAAGCCATTGCTAATGAATATCGTCGCAAAATCCTCAGATTTAATTTAAGGGCTACTTGAATTAAATACACGGTGGAAAGAGAATATTGAATATCTATCATTCTTCAGGTACTGCTTAAGTTGTTCCTCAGTTTATTGTAGTTTACTTCGCTAATGTTCATTGAATATTTTAGGCGTTACTATATCATCATTGCTAACTTCCATTATTTAAATTTATCTTATTTCGTTTGTTATATTTACTTGTCCTTTATTGCTTAAAAACCATAAATGCATGGTTTTTGTCATAAAAATACTAATTAACAATTTTTTAGCACTGAGTTAAAATCATTTTTCACTTCGTGCACCGCGAATTATCCTATGTATGTTATAATATTCATCATTTTTGTATGGTTAAGTGCCTTTCAAGGGTGAAGTATCTTATATTCACCATCTATTTGTACAGAATTTTCATGTTAAATGTAGAAAAACTGCTGATGGTCATGTGACACCCCTGATTTGGGATCAACACTCCCCCAAAACGTTTGGTTCAATGGATTTTAAAAACAAATTTTATCGGGAGTCGTACAAAATATGCAATAATTACTATTATATGTAATTATTATAATAATTACATATTAAGATAAAATATGAGCAATAAATTTTATTATTCCGACAGAACAAAATCTATACCTACTACTTGGCCCAAGTTTAACTCTTATATCCACTAAATTCTTTATTTCCTCAACTGTTGCTTTCGTCTCTGTAATAGTCCCTTGCCAATGAGAGAAAGTGGGGCACATATGTAACTCTAAGCTACTTTGCCCTGGTTGAACTAGTGCCAATGTCGTTTTTTTAAACATTGCGATTGAAGGCAACGTCTGAAACAAGATCGCCGTTAGAATAAATTCTCAATCGATAATAATTATCAACTATTAATAGCGTGAGATCATTCCGGTGGCATTTTTTCCAGACGTTTTCATCGCCGCATGATTTGGCAAAGTTCCACACCACCTCCCTGGGATGAAAAAGAGATGTGGTGAGATATCGCAGGATCACATTTTCGCAAAATGCAAGCCCCGTTTGAATGACACGGCGTTCTTCGGTGGAAGGTCATATGCGCTCAGGTGGGTTTTCCAGGGAGATCTACCATCGGATAGAAGGACATTTTTTACCCCGTGCCCTCCATCTTCTCTTTTCGATTTTTCCGCTCCCGCCTTTCCCTTTCCTAGCCATTCCGCGATTCCAGCTCATATGCACCCCACGTCACGATCCACTCTTGGGTCGGATCTGATCAAGGGTTGGATGGGTGTGTGAAGGGGGGGAGTTGGGGGTGGAGTGGGCGGGGAGTGGGAATGCGTGCGGGGTCCTCCCACTCCCTCTCCCTCCCTCACTTCCCTTCTCGCCCTTCTTATATTGCTTCCACATCGCCGCTCGCCTTGCCCTGCCGACTGCTTCTCGGGGTGGGCGTACGTCGAAGTAGGGACGTGTAACTTTCTGCGCGGCAGGCCCTGGTTCAAACCGTGGTGGGCTGCCAATTTATCAACCTTGGATTGCCCACGTCCCACTCTTGGGCCACGATGAGAGTTGCATCTTGATTCCCGCGAACCTCTCTAAAAATTTCCATCTCTAGTAGTGATATTTCACGAAGATGGATTTTCCCCTTGCTGCCTGTTTTTCGTTGGTGCTGCTGCGGGGAAATATCGGGGAAGTGAGGAAGGCAACCCGATCTACTAAATATTTCCCTCATTCTTACTCCGTGTCCTACTGCGTTGGTTTGAGTTAACGAATTCTGAACGTTGTGATACTAGCAAGTACTTTCGAAATTTGGTGAGCATAAATATATTTTTAAGCAATTAAAAAAATATTATGTAGTACAAGGATACTTTCCCAGTTAGTGCATCAAATGTAATTCTAAATATCTGCTCTAGATTTTTTAAGCACCTACGAAAATAATAAGTCTTTATTCAAATGTAACGAGTTCAACTGTATTTTTATATTAAATTATAAACTCTCCAAAGGTGATTTAGTTCACTTCCAGGGAATAGAGACCCGTTTAATACCAAATGTTAGTTTAGTTGTGGAACAATATAAGTTACAACCTTTGTTTATGCAATTCGTTTAATTTGACAATTGAATATTTTTAATAAATAGACAAGTTTTATTATAATGGGATGGGTATAAAATATTTTGCATAATTTACTTTTCTTGGGTTTAATGCGTGTTAAAATGTAGACATATTTGCCGCAGGTAAGTTTTTTAAAGTTCTTGAACTATTCTTTAGTATTCTCAGGTTACTGTTGTAAATGCTGTTGCACGCTTTTCTTTCCCCGGAATTCCGTTCCGCTTTGTTCAGTATTGCTTCTTGATTATAGCCTGCCTGACAAGTAACGAGTTTCTTTTTTATTTATGACGACAATATCTTCTAGTTATCCATTTTGGTTTGATCCTAGTCCCTGTAAAGGTGAACAAAGCAAGTATTTGCGAAATTTGGTATGCGTAAATATATCATTATTATTATAAATGCTTTTTCATCTTTAATGTCATTCATTTACTGCACAGCATCCAACGATTACACCGGATATTGTACGCTTCTATTATTTTATGAAATCTATTAACAAATTTTTAAAGTTGCCAGTAACACGACGACTAACATTGCTACTAACACTAGGATTTTTAGGGTATAACATTGGGAGTTATCTACTGCTATGAGTCCTTTTGGTACGTTTTAGAGAACTATTAGAATATAGATACAGGACGTGTAAAATTGCTAAATTACATGCGAAAGAAATATATTTAAGAGATAACCGTTTAAATGCTGTGCTTGCAATATTGTGTTAACTATTAAAATATTCACAACTGGATTGGATTTAGTATTAAATTTACTCACCCTCCGGCATGGAGGATTAATTAATAAAATTTAAGTAGGTACTTAGTAGTATTTGAATAAATGAAATACCATAGAATTCTCAAAACTGCTGTGAAAATCATTTGGGAATATTCGGGAAATTGAAAACCGAAAAAAACTTAGTATCAAACATTATCTAGAGTTAAAAAGCTGATATTTTTACTCACAGCTATGTCATTGTCATTTGCGATCCGCGATATTTTATTTTTGCAGCTTGAGAAACGGTGAAGTCCTGTGTGCCATCGTTAATTACTTTTCTGGTCAAACAATTCCCTGGAACGATATTTTTTTATAAACTCACCGCTTCCGGAATTATTTCGGGATTTTGTTGAAACTCCCACCCTGGCTCACTTCACGCATCGCTGTTTTCATTTCAAACGTATCTGGTCCGGACACACATCAGGGGCACTTGCGACTCGGTCCACAAGAAAAAAAGGGGTATATCCGTTCCTCCCGTATCCCGCCCCTTGTCTCTTATTTAACAAGATGTTCCTTTTCAATTTGTCAATCCTTCTCTTTTTACAACATCCCCGCTCGCGGCGAAAAAATTCAATTTACCCTAAATCTTCGCGTTTGTCCTTAGTTTCATTTCTCTCTCTCTCTCTCTCTCTCTCTCTCTCTCTCTCTCTCTCTCTCTCCTACGCCATTCATTTACTTCCCAAACCAACGCGGATCCTCCCCTTCCGCGCTCGCACCCATCCTCTGGCGTGTCCTCCTGACTTCGCATGTTTTAGGCCTCTCGCCCTGTTTGATCTCTTCCTCTTTCCATCGCCTACTTCGGACGAGTGTCACTCCCTTGTCCGCCCGGCCACGTTGCTCCTTGACGCCGCAAAGTTTTACTGACCGGACCCTTCCTCCGCCTCATTTTCCCACGTTTATACGCTTTCCACCCCTGCATTTTCCGCGACCGACTAACGTAACTTCGTCATCTTCCTGTTGGCGTCGTCACCGTTGTCGTCCGCTGGCAATCCCTCCGTCGCGGATTAATAAAAGAGAAGAAACGTGTTTTGGTCAGTGGAAGGCGGGCGTGTCGGATTGGTTGTGGGTGGCAAATGGTAATGTCGTGCAGGGGAGTTAGGAGAGGCTTGGAAGTGGTTTTTATTCTCGCTCCGCTCTTCCATATTCATGCGTTGAGGTAGAGGATTCTTATTCCTCTTATTCTGTTCAAGTTCTTTCTTTTTTATATTCCCTTTCATGCTTCTCTTATATTAATCCGATTCTCTGTGATCTTCCTCTCACTCTGTTTGTTTCATTACCCCTGACACTCCATGATTACTTTTGTTGCGTGATATTTGTCTTTGTTAAACGTGAAATGTTCCATCATGTTCAAATTCACGTTTATTCAAACAAACACTTTCACGTTCAAAATCATGTTCACTCCATTTCGCAAGAATCTTCGGGTTTTGTGATTAGGCAGGTACGATTCATTGGTAGTAGTTGTATCCTTGTAGAAACTAAAGTGATCCGAAGAATAACTGAACTACTCCTTGTCTCTTTTTCCAGTTGGGCTATTAAGAAATCAATATATAATTAATCCGTCATTAGCAACTTAGTCGTCCTTCGTTGCTAATTTTGGGTGTTTGAGCTTTATTTATGTTCTCTAACGGTTCTTACCAGAGCTCTCATTTTCACGGAGTACGCCCAGTACTGTTTCTTTTTTAACTTAAATGTTTCATTGAACTTATTTTCTTTCTAGTAGATGGGTCTAACACACTTGTTTACCACATGTTGAAAACATTCAGGTTTTCAATATCCATCATTCACTGGTTTTTATGAATATCATGTTTTATTTATTGTATGCTTCCGGTTTCGTATTTATTATCCGGTGACCCTATTCCCTGTTATTTTATAAACTGGAAAAACATTCTCTTGCTAGTGTTTTTGACATGTGCTGGATAGCCATAATCTAACGCTGAAGACTCCTATCCTCATTAATACAAATTTTAAATACTGTAAAGGATAAATGGTGGCTTAAAAAGTATCAATGTTCCACATTGATTTACATTTTTATTTACCATATGAAATACACATAACCTCTCATCCTGAAATGTATATTTCTAACTAGTCTACGGAATATTTAGATTCGTAAATGGCTACTTTGTGAAGGGGGGTTATGTGTAAAATGGTTAGCAATATGTTCTGGAAATAATATTTCTACGCTTGCGCATTTCATTATATTGATGTTATTCATTTTTATTTTCATTTGAATTTGAAGACTAGCCATAAATTGCGAGAGTAATATTATAGCTCAAATTTTTCCATAATATACGACTATGATAAGTGTGAATGACAAATTCAAAGCAAATTAATCGATGCATATACCGAACAATGCAGTAACTAATAAGTAATTTTCATGAGGATGTATCGACAAAATATATTTAGTGACATATTGACATTAAACAGGTAATAATGTAGCAGTAGAAAACAAGAACATAATATTTTCTCTTTCTGAAGTTCTATTTCATTTACACTAAGGCGTAATCTTCCTTTTGAATAGAGAAAAAAAGCAGCGCATAAATAATTTGGATGGTTTTGTTTTCACAAAGCCATCGCCGGATTTTTCTCCTACAATTCCGGGTATTGATTTGAAAACGCAGATGCTTGTTGAGGACTTCTCGGGCTTTTCACGGGTGCAGGAAAACGGCTGCTTCCCAGTCATAGAAAAGGCACCAACCGTTTCCCTGGCTCGGTAGAAAGCCCAAAAGGACTTCATAGTGATATTTGGTAGTCCACGTTAGTAATCATATACCGTACCATCTATGCAAAACTATTGTCAGTGCTACGAAAGCATTCTTGACAAATACTTCTGCAATTGCCTCCCTTGATCTCACGTTAATCATCAAGGGAAGATAAAAGAAGGAGAACCTTTTGTTGTGCCACGGAACGCATTGATCCGCATTCCCTCACCCTCTCCACCGCCCACCTTGAATGCGTTCATTTCTTTTGTAATCCCGCTCTCGTTCCGATCCGTTTCCTGTTCTTTCCCATCTCGATTTTTCTGCTCCGCAAGCCACCCATTGAGACGTGACTCAACTTTCCGCGGCGCCAAAGGACAAGGGTTGAGACAATGTAGTTCCTCCAGTCGCACTCAGGAGTGACTCCTTCAACTTCGACGCTATGCGTCGTTCAAATTTTCACGCTCCCCGATGCCAGGGAGTAATTTGCGTGCTGCGCGGTTGAAGTTCTCCGCGCCCTCACCCACGTGCGGAAGACGAAGAGTCTTCCGAATTCTTCCATTGATCGATGAGGGTGGCTCTTTCTCTCACTCCTCCCCCTTTCAAAAGCACTACACCCTCTTGTAACTCATGTCTTTCTCTCTCTCTTTCAAAAGCCTTCCGCGACTTCATTGACGGATGTCTCCTTTTTGTTCCACGTCTTCCTCGCAGCCAATTTCGACACTTGCTCCTCTCGTATTCTCTCTCCGACGTTTCCTTCATTTTCTCTCCCCCAACTCTCTCCTCTCTGCTCACCCTCACCACCAGTCTTCTTCCGCACATTCCACGGATACCTCATAAGCCTTTTCTCCGTGACAGATCGTTTGTGTGTGTGTTTTTTTTAATCGAAATTGAATGCCAAATGCACGCCGTTCTCTCTTCGTTCACTACATCCCCTTGTCTCCCTCTCTCTCTTTAATATTATTATTTCCCTTCATTCGGTCGAGGAGTGTGCGTGGCTTGAATTTAATTCAGATGGAGGGGATTAGTGGAGGCGAGTGAAATGAGAGATGGAGAGAAACGGTTGGATGTGAACGTTAAATTATTAAGGGACTTGATCACTGGGCGGGATTCAGAAATCTAAATTTTTTGCGTAAAAAAGCACCTACTCGTTGGGTTTGACCCCATCAATCATTCCCGAGCGTGATGCGGTGGTATCCGACGGAATTTTTGTGAAAGAATTAAGCGAGGAAAACGGATCCCCGAGTGTATTTCATTATTTTGAAGAGGGCTGAAAAAAAGTCCTCAGCTCAGCCTCGTTTCCGGTTGGCGCGTATGCGTGCAAGTGACTCTTTTCACGTGAATTGGTATGGAGAAAATATTTTTTGAGTTAAGATGCATATATATCTTTAGCAAATGGTTTAGCCCCATTTGCACAAATTTGTGAAAGGGACGACATTAATAGGATTTACAACTTATTTTTACGGATTTGTATCTGATGTTGTCGATCGGTAAATTTATTTTAGCGCAGTAGTCTAATTAAGCCCCTCGACTTTTATGGTAGCTCATATTTCCAGTTATGAAGATGCTGCTTCAACGTTTTGACTTTTTCACTTTTATAAGTATTTGAGGCCCATTTTGATGATTGCCTTTGAGTATTTGAATATGATGAGTTGTGATTACTAAGGAACGACATTTCCATAAAATAGTGACAAAAAATACAAATCATGCACCAATGCATAGTATTTGACTTCCAGCCGTACCTGTTTTTGTGCTCCCTATGCAACATTGAATATTTATTTCCACGTTCTGAGGCCTAAAAACCCCGCGGTTTTTAAGCAATCAATCTTAAAAATGACGATGTGCATTTATTGATATCTTTTTATTAAGGCCGCCAATTACCGTCATTTTTCGTCCTTTTCTCAAAATTCCTTTCCTCACATTTGGCTTCAACACTATACTTTACAGCTTTTTTTTATCAACTGTTGATTATTTCGTTAATGCTTTAAATGTAATGTATAGCGTTCATGGTTTATGATCATTATTCAACGTTAGTTGGCGACAGAAAACCATGGCTCCATGAAACACAAGCAAATCCGCAATTTACACAAATGATACCATATCAATACCAATAAAATGCGAAAAGATCAATCACCTTATTTCACCACCGTAGAAATTTCGATAGAAAAAGTAGAGAATCTATATTTATATTCATATTTAAAATGTTTTGCGTTATTTTCTGAATCGGGTGGCATGATATTTCAGTAACGTCTGAAAATATGAAAGACGTAGTGTTCTTTCTCAAAAGATAAGATATTTGGAGTGCATTTGGTTAGCATAGGCGGCGAAGTTTTTATTCATATTAAGAGAATTTATTTGATAGGAGGAAGTGTATCATAATCTTAAAAATTGCTTAGAATCAGAAGTAATGACCAAATATAACAAAATACCTCGGCAGTAATAGTGACGAATTCTCCTCTCCAGGTTAAAAAAAATAGCGCTTATTGATAAAGTTGTTGTGATTGTGTTGATTCCATGTCTTTCGTTTGAATCTCATTGGATGTGTAATTGTGAGAAAAACGTAGTGATGATATTGCTGAGATAATGTCACAGGTTTAATCAGGCCTTTCAAGGTAGATCAGGCTGTAGTCATTGATCTGCAGCGTTTAACCGGAAACGTCATTAGCCTGCAAACATGCTTCGGACAAACAAATGCCTGCTGAGTTGAGTGAGAAATGGAATCGAAGCATATCGGTGTATTTCATTTACAATCGTCTGTTGTCAAGTTAAGTTTCGCCATAACAGCTGAAAATTTAGGAATTGGTGGGGAAACCTCTTGATAATTTGTTTGGTTTCCCTCTGGGAAAATGACAATACTGGATCCATCACCACTATTTGCTCTCTCAGCTATTCAATTCCCTTTCTCCACTTTTCAAGCCCGTTGTGGCTGCGCGGACCACAATGATGGGGATAATGGCTAGCTGGTACGTGCACTGTGGTTATGCCAGTCTCAGCGTTGTTATTGCCGCATGTCAGGTTAGGGTTCGTCTGTTTCACTTAAATAAATCCTCATGTGGAGTCAGTCACAACAAAGAGAACAACTTGTAACATGTCATTTACAAGCCACGTTTTACCCGTTAGGAATCTTTATGCATGGGATTCAAGGGGCCGCCATCTTCAATTTTGTTCATAGATTTTATACAGAGACATAGGAAATTATGGCGCCTGGCTTTACAATGGGTGATTATGGTAATGAGTGCAGTGATCAAGACATTAGCGAATTTCCAAACTCAACAAATGAAATGTAACTAATTTTATTGTTAGTCGTCGCGGTTGGAAACGCGACTGAGTTGATTTTATCCGAACGTAAACAATGGGAGAGTTCGCTATATAATGGGGAGAAGAGAGTGACATGGCGTCTTTGGCCCCATCCCTTCCATTCCTATCTTTATACCTTTCCTCCCGGTCTGAAGCGCCTATTAGTGCGGAAACAGACTCGAAAATACCCATAAACATAAACGGCGTCTTCGAGTACGATGACGATCAATCCGAGGTCCCCCATCCCTTCCATTCCTATCCTTATACCTCTCCTCCCGGTCTGAATCGCCTATTAGTGCGGAAACAGACTTGAAAACACCCATGGTAGGTAGTACGGCGTCTTCGATGTCAACAATCAGTCCGTGGGAGCTGAATACACGTCGGGTGGTTATCTAAAATATTCTAAGGACAGGATTGCGGAATTGTAGCCGAAAAAGGACGCGGTGCTGGTCTTCAACCTCCTAGGCGGAGAAATCGGGGTTGAAGACGGAGGCAGCGATCTCAACTTGAAGGATACTGCCGAGGACTCCCCAGAGCGCACTCGAGGAATTAAGTGGTCCACTCCTCACTGAAAATTGTATGTACTAAATTTTAAGAGGCTATTTGAGTGTCAAGTGAAGTGGCTCTGAAATATATGTTTAGTGTTCTATGGCCTGTCTGTTTAAAGTGAGAGCCTGAAGAAGGAAGAAAATAATTGTGTATTTATAATATGAGAAGAGTAATATTGTGTTGTGATATATGTGAATGACAGCAAAAAGGAGGTCACGTAAGGTGAACAGTGTAATATGTATGTGTATTCAATTGAGCTTGTCGGGGAATTAAATTACTCTTGATAATTTGAGAGGTAACGAGTTTAATTACAAGCAACCGGGCGGTAATAACATTAACAACTAAAATAAAAATTAAATATTGGTATTACAAACTTTTGGTGTCAGTCTTGGAGCAAGAAGGGTATAGATTGAGGAGTTCGTTCAAACACGGACGAAGTTATCGAATCCAACGGGGACAGTTTTAGCCTCAGGGGTAACAAAAGTTTATAAACAATCATCTCATATCGTTGTTCAGTATTTTCTTGGTATCGTTACTAAGTAAGCATAATTCTCCCCGATTTAGACAGTCAAATGCGTCATTTTTCCCTGGTGGCGCAAATACGATCTGAATTCTGCTCTGGCTACTTGAGAATCACATGTAGTAACAATAAGGGAAACCAACTTCATCGAGTAATGCGAAATTTCCAAATTTTGCTATATTTTCCTCTAAGGTGGGCACATGCAAATGATTTAAAGTGCCTTTTGTGCGAATGAGTTTGAGTAAATTGCATTCGTGGACTCCTCGTAACATATTGTGTTTCCATTGCCATCGATTTTTGAAGGGCAATATGCAAAGGAACAGATTCAGCCAGATGATTTAAATGCCACCTGATAAATCCTTCGTAAATAATCACGTTTGCACATTTTTTCTGCATTTCTTTCTTTTAGTATATTGGCTGGCGGTGAAAAATAAGACCCTTAGTATGGCCGGCATAAGGAATCTGCATATTGTTGCCTTTGCATGGACACCAACTTCCTTTGTACACATTCGTATTCTCTGCTGTATTGTTATATTTTCAGGCCTAATCATCATCATCATTGTCAACAATTCTAGGATTGGTTTGACGCAGCTTTCCACTCTATTCTTCTTTTTGCCAACCTTTTAATTGTGACGTAATTCTTCTCTTTTACATCCTTCACAACGTGTTCCATGTATTTTTCAATCTTATCGTTTAAAAAAAAAGGAAAAAAACACCCAATGACTCTGCTTTAAAGTAGTATACGATGTTTAGAACAATACGAAGGACACTGCCTTGCTCAGCTGAAAACTGCCTCGCAGGGAATAAGCAGAAAAGAAGCATAAAACGGAATTGCCCCTGTTGAGACTCTTCTACATCTCGCTCAGTCATTTATTTTTAGTCTATCTTATATTTACTGATACAAAATTGATTATAGCATTCAGTGTCGTTGATGTGTCTCTCACTTATACTTTTCTGCCTTTTCCTTTACATATAAAAGGTATGGAGACATCTTAATAGATAAGAGATGACATTTTTCAATGCACTAAAAGATTTTTCTATACTTTCCACTCCTTCCATATCTTCCATTTACAAGTAGTGTACGCACTATATTTATAAGGAGCATCTTATTTTTCAATATTTCAGGAAAAAATACTCCTTCGTAACTCATAATGGTCTCCTTATAATGCTTTAGCCCTTTCGTTGACTCATTGTCTCATCCATAGTAATAAAGGGATGAAATTGATATTCATGCCTATTTTATGGGAATTTTCTCAAGTACCTATTTTATTCGATCATTATTTTTACTTCTCTGATGATGAAATTGAGACCATTATGCCATTCAGTCAAACTTTTTCAGGTATATGAATACTGTTAGATGATTTTTAATGCATTAAAAAATGCGGAACTTCTCTGCCAAAATTCGAATAATATTAATTTCCCAGAATCCATTCATAATTTTCATTATGTTCGATATAGCCATTCTGCTGGCTATAATCTTTATGATGATTATTTTGAAACATGTATCTAACTTATTTAGTAAAGCTATCCGATTTAAATTTCTATAAGAGATTTAATCTGTACTTTGACCTACGATCTGTTAATTATTCCCTACATAATTCTTATATTAATCCTGGCACACTACTAAACTTATCGTAACAACTTTTAACAAACCTACTGCTCTACACTGCACACTACTAGCTCTCTGTTCAAACCTAATTCATTCGGATCCCTTGCACTGGCTGCATATTCAAGGTGGGACCTGACTTGTGAAAAGTGACATCTCTCTTTGTCTTCTCGTCACATTTCCCGAATGTCCTTTAAGTAAATTCCTGGTTTCTCTCGGCTTGACCGCATATTTCCCGAAAGTGTCTTCCCCATGATAAATCTTTAGTTATTGTAATACCTAAGTACGTTATGATTTCAACGCTTTCGATTTTCGTGTAAGTAATGCTAAAGGATCGCTCTATCGAATTATTCCTCTTCCAAAAATTATTAGCAACTCACTTTTATAGGTTAAATTCTAACTGAAATTTGTCACACTTCTCCGGAATTGCATCTAAATTGTTAAGGGATTCCCTAACATCTTCTTTTGACATACCTCCATATACTACCACATCGCCTGCAAAAAATGTAAGCTTATTATTAACTACGGTGTCCAAATCGTTTATGTGTAAAATAAATAAAAGCGGACCTATTAGGTTACACTGGGGAATTCCCTATGTGACTTTGATTGTGTCCAACATGATGCCATCCATAACAACCATCTGTTTTCACCCACTAAAGAATTCTTTTATCAAGCATGCAACGTCTTTATTTATAATACCAAAACTCTCTAAATTCTAAATTAATTTATTATGAGGAACTTTATCGAATGCCTTTTTAATATCTAAAAATATTGCACCAACTTCAGCACTTTTTCGCGGTAGTAAAATATCGTGTACGAATAAAGTTAATTTTGTCGCGCTAGATCTACATTTCCGGGACCCATGTTGGATGTTTATGAGTAATCCCTAATTATCCAAATGCCCCATGCAACTGACTACTAGCTATGTGCTACAATACCTTACAAGAGTTTGATGTGCGTGAAATGGGCCTGTAGTTACTAGGTTATTCTCTATCACCGCTATTAAAACTAGGTGTAATGTTAGATACTTTCCAACCCTTGGGTACTGTGTGGTTCTTTTAGTGTTATATTGAATATTATTTCTAGATTGGAGGATATTTCAAAAGCTGCGTCATATTTAGAGCAAATAATTCGCCACGTGAGAAAGAAATATGTGCTTGCAAATCGGTTTTTTTATGTAAGCTATGGCACCAACTTACATAATAAAACTATGAATAACACCGAGGCCCCCGTTGAGTCAAGTATATTGACAGACAGTACCTCAAATACACTTCCGGAGCATAAGGATTGAAGATTCGTTGAAGATTAGGTGTATTAATATCATGAGACATATTACTCCGATGGTTTTCCAGTAATTTACGATCCATTACAACTTTCTTGTGGCTATCCACTTACTTCAGCAATCAAATTTCCAACTACATACATACATATTTTTATAGCTCTATCCATAAGCTCAATTCATTTATCACTCCCCTGCACTTGTCTCCTCTTATTGGTCAATGTTTTTACGATTCATAAACTTCTTTATTATGTCTATTTCCATTTCCCTTTTGAAACCTCGCTGTGTACACACGTATCCCGTACCGAAAGGCAGTATTCGGAAATCTTCTCAAAATACTCCTCACTCGTGCGATCCCACTCTCACGGGTTTACCTTCCTCCCGTCGTTCCCTTCCTTTCCCTCCAACTGTGTTTTTATTTCCTTTCAACAGAGCCTTAATTCTCCTTTACGTCCCCATAATAATTTAACCGCAGATTTCGCTCGATTCCCCATTTTTATCTCGACGTCTCTCGCGCACTCGGTCACGTCCTCGTATCTCCGTACCATTTCCAGAGGCCTGTCCTTTCATCCCCCTTTCCAACGGATTCACTGCCACAGCATCCCCTCCTTTCCAACGAATTTAACTCGCCCTTTCCGTTCCTTTCTCCCGCCATTTCCGCCCATTCCAATGGCCTTGGTGTCCCCTCTATCCCCTTCTCCCTTGCCACGACCGGTCTGGGTCCGAGTGGAGATGTTTTTCCTTCTGATTTACGCTCGATATTTTCTGGACCGAAAAATGCGTCATTTTTGCTCATTTTTGGAACGTCACGAAGGAGGAGTAACGCGAGTTGGAGCGGATGGGATGGGTTTGGACCTGGTTTTGCGGAGGAGGGGTGAGAGCGGATAGTGAAGGGTTGGGGGAAGTTGAAGGTGGACAAGGGCAATAACAGCGGTAGGAAAACAGGGAAGGAAGTAATATATAAAAATATTGTTTGTTGACCGCAACCATGGAATTTTATTTTTTTGTGAGTGAATAGGACTTAGGTTTTCCTAACGTACACATAAATGATATGCGTTGGAACGTATTCCACCACAGAGGCCGTTTCCAGATAAGCTACTTATCACAATCCTTTCATGCGATTTCTTTTAGGCGCCCCGGCTGAGTTCGATCCGTTGACAACATTTCTTCCGTCAAAAGAAGCGCAACAAATCACTTCACATCGGTCAAAAAGAGGTCTTGAACTTTTTTCGTTCCCGAGGAGAGGAAACTTTTAACTAGCTTATAGTTCGTCAATTTTCAACGGCATTCCAAAATTTGATTAAATATATTAATTAAGAGTCATCTGCATTCCATTGGGGAATTTCCAAAATGGTTCGTCACGTCTAGCAGCAAAAAAGCTTTCATCGTCATCAGTATTTCAATCCTAGGATTGGTTTACCGTAACCCTCCATTCTGATCTATTATTCCCTCACCACCTGATAGGTTTTTATCTTTCACGTCCTTCTTTATTCGCCCTATATACTTGTCCCTTGGTCTATCCTGCGGAAGCTAACCTTCAATTTACCTTTCTATTATGTTTCTAATAAATCTATTGCGTCTCTAGGCATGTCCAATTTCTCCGGTTCTTCTTTGCTGAAGGGTTCTCCATATTGAATTTCTTCATCTGCTCTTCTGTACTCTCCGTTCCTCACTTTATCTGTCTATTTAATCTTCAGCATTCTCTTCTAGTACCATGTTTCGAAGGCTTCAATTCTTCGCTTGTCCCAATGTTCCGCGTCTCTGGCCTTTAGTGTCTCTCTTTCCATGCTAATGTTTCGATTAGGTGCTTCCTTGCCTGTAGTCGTAGGTTTTCTATGCATATTAAGTGTCTGTTCTTCATGAACGCCTCAATAGCTTGAGTTATTATACGCTTGATATCAGTCGAGATTCTTCCATCCCAAGTTATTGTACTGCCGAGTTAGGTAAAGTGCTTCACTTGCTCTAATTTCACACCTCAAAATGTGATATCTGCCCTCAGCTCCCCTAATCCGATTAAATATTGTAAACAAGGATTATAGTTTTCTTCTTATTGATGCCCATATTATATTCTTGATGTACTAGGTCCATAGTGTTTAGGGATACATACAAATTCTCTCGATTTTCTGCTGCAGGTTCGATATCATCAGCAAACCGGAACATGTTAATGTATTTGCCACTCACTTGATGGCTTTGATACCAATTTTTCTGCGTCTCTTATTGCTTCTTCCTGGTCTTTATTGACTAATGCTGGGGAAAGGTTGGATACTTGTCGGTCTCCTTTACTATCTTTGCCTTCTATCTTTATTCCGTCTTTCATTCGCGTTGTGTTGACCTGGTTCTTGAAAAAGCTGTTGATTTTTCTTCTATCCTTGTAGAGTATTCCAATTGCTTCCAGTACCTTGAACATCTTGTTTCATTCAATGTTGTCAAATGACTTTTCTAAGTCCAAAAGTGCCACATATAACGACTTAATTACGTGAATAATTTTATCGGTCAGCGTCTTTATTGATGTAAAGATGGAGTCAGAATTGATTTCCAAGATGTATGATTCAATTATAACAAGAATTGACATACGTTTGAGCATAAAATTAGACGGCCATTATCTGGATTAAATGGAGAAATTTGACGGTTTTTGACCGGGATTGTATCAGACCCAAATGTATTCAGATGAGACTCTCTTTGTCAAAAGATACGTTTGCTGGCATTGGAGAACTAATACCTTGGTGAAAGTCTTAACACCCTTGGTGAAGGCCATGAGAAAAGTTTTTCTGAGGAGTTTAGTTAGAAGCATAGAATTCTATGATTATAATACCTAAGCCTTAAGATAATGTGATAATAAAAGAGTAGAGGGGTTGGAGAACTTCACGGGAGCTAGGTTTTGTTTGTGAGGCTGGTAACCCTTAGGCTATAGGTTTAAATTACACCGCGATCTACTGGGTCTTTTTTTTCGTAGTTTTCATAGTTTTTCGTCTAAGGTTTGAAGGTGTAGAGGAGAAGAGATATGATAAAAGGATTGTAAAGAAACAAATTTATTGGCATGGTAATCAAGCATAGAAAATTTTGAGCATGAAAAGAATAGGATGAAAAAGATCGCCTTTTTATACCTGAATTAGGTGGAAGCAAGCTAAGATGAAGGAAAAAAAGGATGAGAAAGAATTCTCTTGAAGTTGGCTAAATGTATTTGAAATGACTCATGAAAATTTATACTAAACGCACCTGATAAAACAATTTGTGCAATGTAAATATTTTAATTTTCAAAGCAAAGAGAGAAGAAATGTATTGATAAGATTGAGTTGGTAAATTTGATGTACCTGCTCAAAAAGCAAACTATGAGTTTAAAATACTGAAGTTTATTGGTGTATAATGCTTAAAGTAATATAACAAAAGCACCCTACATTTCTGGTGAGAATTCTTAATGATCGGGACACAAGTGCATTTGCTGGAAGAAATATTGTAATCGTAAGATGTAATCACATATTAAAGGCTGAAATATTACTTTAAGGCGTAAGTCCCGCCAATGTTTTCCATCTCCATTTCCGTTCAAAGCTCCCACGTCAGATCTCCTGTATTCCCCCATTATAATAGTGCACTTACCAGCTCTGCGCTTGTATGCGCAATATGAAAAAGGAGATGGTGAATTAGATTTAATAATTTCTTCCTCCGAAGCCTGATTTTGAATCAACTTGTGACAACTTCGGTTTTTTTCTTAGTTAATGTGGATAATAGGGTGTGAGAAATGTGGTGTAAAATGGAAAAAAATATTGTACTACGATGGAAGAGATAAAGAGGGAATGATTGTGCGTAAAGAAATGGGTAGTCAAAAGAAAAGGCAGTGGGAAGGGTATTCTAGATGCGTTTTTTTACTGGTAAATGAAGGAAGAAAAATTGGTGGGGATCGAATGTGTTCGAATGATTGAAACTCTTGGCTCCTCGGAAAAAAGCACATTACTAGTGTTCCGTAGGGCATGACGCAAAAGAGTTCGGCGGATTGAGAAGCAATGCTATGGGCTAGGAGATTTGCTACTTGCATGCGGCCTTTTGCACGCGTGACCAAGCGAGTAGGGCAAGGCTGTGGGAGGGGCAAGGGGAGGAGGGGCGAAGATGGATGATGAAGGTGGCGTGGACAATAGGGGGTGGGTGCCGAGGGTTCAGAGGGTGAGGGAGAGCCGGGTCGAGGCGAGCGGCGTTTTTGCAGTCAGTTTCCCATCCTTTTCAAAAAGGAAGGCTCTCCTCTGGTTCGCAAAGTCGGGTGGAATGGTGGCGAAGGCGTTGGGTGAGGCATGGATTGAGTATGTTCGAGAAGGAAAGAGAGAGAGAGAGGGAGGCATGGATGGAAGATAAAGAGGGATGAATGGTAAAAGGTGGTGAAAACTACTCCACCGAATGGTGGAGTAGAGAAGATGGGGATGGACTTGAGGGAGGGAGAGAGGGAGATGTGGGAAATGTGAGAGAGGTATGTCATGGAGGTGAAAGAGTTGGAGGAAAAGTAGGTAGGAGAGTAGTAGCGTGTAAGAGGGAAAGGGTTGGATGAAACGCTGGGGTCGGGCTTAATCAAGAGAGTAATTAAATTAAAAAACAAAAGCATAGGAAGATGTAGATGGAGCGGAGTGAAAGATGAAAATTTGGATGGAGAAGAGATGGATAATGAGGAATGGGAGGATATTGAAGAGGAAAGGAGCAGAAGGTGGAGGAGGTTAGAGGTGGAAGAAGTAGTGTAATAAGGGAAGACAAAGACGGAGATGAAGAAAAGGAAGACAAATGGAGAGATAATGAAGCTGGAATGGGTGTGAGAGGGAGAGTAAGAGTAGGAAAACACTGAAGTGAGAGAGGATATTGAATGCAAGAAGAGGAGTGAGAGAAAATTAGTTGAAGATGTACAGGAGTGAGAAAGCCAAGATGTTGAGACTGAGATGAAGAGGAGCCAAGCAGAGAAGGCGTGATTATGACCGGAAACGGGGCGGAGGGTTGCAATGTCCGAATAAGTGGGTGGCGTGCGTCCGGCAGAACGAGCCCTATGCAGGGCGGGGGGAATAAGAGCGGGTCGAAAGAGGCGAGCAAGGGAGTGGAAACGAGGGAGTGGGAAGAGAGCACAAACGTCGGAGGGATTGAGGGGAGAGTTGAGGTTTTCAAGGCAGACAGAATAAAAGGAGCAGGGGAGAGAAAGGAGTTGGAGCGTTAGGTGCGGAATCCGAGCTGAGGAGAGGGAGTTGGCTCTGCAGGGAGGAAGGAATAAATGAATAAAAATGAATGAAACATGAAGGGTGACGCCCGGAGATACACTGGTCCAATTCTGGAAGAAGCGGTCAAAAAAAAGTTTTTTTTTCTGGAGGGGGTGACGGCGGCATCCGCGAACGTTGCGCCCTTGGCGTGCGCTTCCGAGGTGGCAGCGAGGAGGATAAGGCACAAAGGGAAAGGGCAGGGGAAGGAGCAGTGCCCTTTTTCCACGGACAGGAAGTTGCGACAGGGAGAACAGGACTCGCGCGCGAGTGTTTGTGCTGGGAGAAAGGGGAGAGGGAGAGGTGTTGGTTTTTTGGGTGAAGACGTGTGCGGGGAACCGGGTCGTGTCGGCTCTGCGGGAGAGAAAAGGGTGTGGCGTTGCTTTTGCCGCTCCTATTGCGACCGACGTCGGAAGAATGGCGTGTGGGGGAGTCCGAAGGGAGACTACGCGGCGGCCGGGGGACGCCCGGACCTCCTGTTTGGAATGGAGCTGAGCGGGAGCGTGTAAGGACGAGATGGTTTTTGAGGAAGGTCGGCGGGCAGTTTTCCTAGGGTTGGTGGGGATCTCCATCTACTACGTGAAAGAAGAGTCGACTAGAGTGGCGGATGGGAATGAAAATAGCGTGCGTCTATGCGAGTGGATGTGAAAGATAGATAGATGGAGAGAGAGAGAAAGATAGGGCCGAGAGTGGAGAGTAAGTTATTTGTAGGGGAAGCGCGAGGTGATGGGAATTATGGCTAGGATGTGGCTTGTGCGTGCGTGGGACTTTTCGAAATGTTCAATCCGAATCCCCTTTCCCGAGCTTCCCCTCCTTCATTTTCGTGGTGAAATTTTTATTCCTTGGCTCTTACCTTTTCCCATGAGGTTGAGTTAGTATTGCAGAATGGTCTGAGGGCATGAATCAAGGTCGACGCTCTGAGTGAAAGGTAGAAAATGAGGTTTTGGCCGCAACTTTTACTCTCCCGATGCCGCGAAGAAAAACACGTGTCTAGTGGAATAAAGTTTGCATTACAGTTGGCTAAATTTGGTCCCTGTAGGTAAATGTAACTTATGGTACTTATTTCTGAAAAATACATGCTTTTTAATTTTTTTGAAAAATAAAAGTCATCGCCCCCTGTTAGGTAGGTGGATGTACCGCCCGGAACTTTAGTTCGCTGATTCGAATCATATCTTGGTCATCAATGTTGAGATCGCTTTCTGAATGAACCTCAAATTAAGTTAGGAGTGTCATTCAACATTAGCATTAAGAATACCTTAAAACTGTATATCATATCTATGTAGTAAATTATTTCAATGGTAAACATAGGTTTTAAGGGGCTCTAACTGCCATTTTTTCGCATTTTCCTCAGAAAAACATTGTTTATCCCTGAATTAGGTGTAAAGTTAAAGACAGTTGGTGCTACAAATAGTTTGATCATTCACACCGCTGACGCCCAGAAAAGTTATGTAATTAAGGGTTATTAGGCTTTAACGTCAACTAGCTATGCTGAGAACGCAATGTACAATTAAAACGCTATCAAGTGGTTTCTTATTTATTTCAAAAACTTAGAAAACTCTTGGTCTTTAGTAATTAGTTATTCCATGCGTTAGTGTAGTTATAATTTTAGATGTGTTCGAGCAGTAAATGTATTATCTGAAAATATGTTCTTCTCTTGCTTAATCACTCATAGGAAGATGAGCTTTACTGCATTGTAGGATGCTGAGAATCGTGAAAAATGTCTCTCGCGTGCACAGGCATGATGGATCTCTCACCACACTTCACCTAACCTACATATTTATGTATTCTTTGGTCGACTCAAAATCCTATTTTATCAGTCATAGCTGCTCACCACCGTTTTCACGTGCTCGGATGGCTTCACGTGTCCGGAATTTATGACGACGTATAAGTATTCTGCCGGGATCGGCGAGGGTAGGACCAAAATGTGAGTGCTCCGCAAGGAAAAGCCGATTAACATCAGTTTGAACATTAAAGGGATTTAAGAAGTTTCCCATTCCTTTATACATGGATCAGTTATTTTTAGTGTATCACAAATGAACATCTATGATGCATGTACAAACAGTTTACATGTTATATTTTTTCGGAAAATGTAATTGTAAGCATAACAAATTGTTTATTTTTCATTATTTGTTTCGTTTCCATTTCAGAAATAATCTCATTGCCGATAATCTAATCACTGCAGGACACCAAAACTTATATCTTTCATTCAATGTAATGGTAAAAACGTGACCAAAAATAAGGAATGAGTGGAATCCGTAATACATAAAAATGAAATATATTACGCAATCCGCATTAGAGTTATGAGCCTACTTCACTATGAAAACTTAGATATTTGTTGGAGGATACTTGATGCAGACACGTGGTAACTTTGTTTCAGGGACCTTCTCCATACTAAATGTACACCAGTTAAGCTAAATACACCAGGTTCGTTGTGTAGCTAATAAACTAATACATATTTGTTAAGCCGATGATTACTTGATGCCACTTAGCCATATTGGACTCAAACCAGACTCTAATTGGTGGTAATCATATTGCCCAAACGTTTTGTTATCTGATTACCTCTTTTCTCGGCATAGGGTGTGGTAACCATATAGGATATCATTTGGGGTCCGTGACAGAATCTTAAAAACTTGATGAGAATTTTGACATTCTGTCCATTATATAGGAGCCAAGAGATATTTGAGCCAACAGGTTTTGGCGGTCTTTCCGTAAAGTTCTGCAATCAGCATTATTAGATAGCAGTCAGCAGATATTACTTCTATCAATTGTTTAGGTGGTACAACTTGTTTTATCTCTTCATTGTTTTATTCTACATTGCAGGTCACAATCGAAAATGTTTGAACTCGTCATGCTGTTTAAGAATCATTTCTTTCTACTCTAATAGTATTTAAAAATTTTATGTTTTCAACGGCATAATTTGTCCTTTTTTGAAATTATTTGCTTCATTTAGCATTGCTCTTCATATAATCTCAACTACTTGTATCAGTTTTTTATCGTCCTAGTAGCCTGAGAGTATGAGACCTCATAAGTTTCCTGTAGAAGAAATGAAGGTCACAGAATTTAGATTCAACCATATAGACCGTATATAGGGCTGTCCTCACTTTCTCACATCACTAGCTGAGGTGACGGAGATCAAATGTTTAAATTCATGATTATATCACTAACCCATGAGCATTGATTTGCGAAGTATTTTTTCCCTACGGAAAATTCGGGAAACAATTATAATTTTGTCTCAAAATAGATCGAAATGACTATAATAGTTCTTTTCTTCTCCTGATCTCTCATAAAATCAAGCAAATAACCAAATCAAAATCATTTACATCAATATTTTATGCATTTGAAATTCAATATTAGGAAATTCCAGGGCATAGCTTTGGATAGGTACGTTGTAAAAAATCAGCACGAGTGAGGGGGAATGGTAAGGATGCATGGCACATATCATAAGTGAAAAAATCCACTGCAGGAAAACGCCTACACAGAAACCTGCTAAGAATTTACAAGTTTTACATGTTCAAGGATATAGTTTTTACGAATTATCTACAGATATTAATTTTACTAACGTTGAGGTAAACTTTTTATGATAAATCCTACTCCAAGAAAAAATGGGTAATATTATTGCGGTTAAGTGTTTCGTTTTTAAAACATTGAGCATGGAAAGAGTGATTAAGAGAGAGGAAAAGTGAGAGAAGAGAAATCTCTGTCGCCGCAAGGGAGAACGCTCGTGGGAGATTGAATGAGTGGCCCGCCTTTGTGTAGTGTGGTGGCGAGGAAACAGAGAGCGTGGCAGTCAGGAAGCAGTATTTGAACGCAGGGTGATGAGAGAAGTCCTGGTGATGAGAGAAAACACCCCGAATCTGGCGCAGCCCGGAGAGATTCGCGAAGTCACGAAAAGTCGTCAAATGGATTTATATTGCTTTAGTCCCGTGGTTCTAAACTTTTCAGTTGCTGACTCCCCATGAATTGTAAAAATAACACCACTTCCACGCTCAAAACAAATTTTTCTAGTTTCACCGAGAAAAAAATAGGCACTGTAGAAATGTAAATGCTATTTAATTAATGACGCACAGTGGTCCGGATCGCGAAAAAGGGGGATGCATATATGATTTTTGTCATATACTTTTAAAATTGTACCATTACCTGTTTTGATATACTGCTTGAAACAAATTCACTGCATTAAGATATATAGGGGTATTTTATAGCAGGTATGTGTCATGTGAATTTCAATAATAAGGATATCGATGAGATTTTATCAAAAAATGCTTTTTTGCGTTATTATATTTTTATACTCTTAGAACTACAACCATTTTGATTCATACGACTTTAAGAGCTTTCTATTTATAAAATATGAAAACTAAAAATAAGCGAATGCAACGTAGTTGGAAAAATTAGCATGGACTTTGAATGCATTGCAATTTCCAGTTTACGAAGGAAAGTGGTGATGGAATACAAAAGAGAGTTATTAATGCATAAATATAAAATTGCAAATGAATAGATTTTATAATTTTTCATTTTAATAGGAGAGCATTGAATATATCAACTTCATCATTGCTATGTTTGCAAATTACATTCTACTGGATCATACTATTCCTCTAGTACAGGGTATTAAATCAAGTACAGGAATTAAATCAAGAGCATGTGTCACGAACATTTTGCGGAAGGTATATATTGACGAGCGAGAGCCTAGCTTTCTTTTTTTTTGATTGAATGCTGAAATCAGATGACATTTGCTAGGCCTACCCTTTCCTTCATAAGATGTACCTGGTCAAGGTGGTACAGGTAAAGGTCAAAGTAAAGGTGGTACGAAGGTAAGTAGTAGTTAAACATGGTTATTACTTCAAAAACAGCGGGAGAATTACGTCATTTCACTGTTAAGCTATGGTCTTAGAAGGTTACGACGAAATTATGGAAATCATTGATTTGATACATCCAAATGGGTCACATGATTTTGAACAAAAAAGAGTTGGATTACAATTAATGGCTCCATTTAAATTTAAGAAATCCTCTAGATATTTAGGCAAATTACTTTTCAAAATATCAATTGCTTCCTCATATTTCTTCTACATTTATCCGTGAAAATTTCTCCACGTAAATGTCAAGGACAGGAAGTTTATTGCATGAATTACTAGGCATTGACTATTAAGGAATGGTTTTAGCACCTAAATTGATAATTTAAGGCGGTAGTAAAAACCATGCAGACTTTAGCGATACACCTCATATATTATGCATAATCTTTACCTAAGATCGATAATAAGAAAAATAACACAGCTGCTTAAATACCCTTAACGCAGTTGTGGTGAGGCACTGATAAATCACTAACTCTAAAAATTTCAAGTTTCCACAACACAAAAAGTCACTGTGTAAATCACTAAAACACGAAAACTATTGTCAGCAGAATACCTGACGGCTAGCGATTGGTATGTGTGCGCATCGATAGAAAACAAGTGATTGAAAAGGACTATTCTTAATGTTTCCATTGAGACCTGGGGTTCGAACTCATTGAATCCTGGGTCTACCTCGGAGGATAACCAGGAGGATATGTGGTTGACCTCAAAATGAGAAATATGAAACGCCTGGATTTTTTTGGATACCTCTGCATCAAAACCGGTCTTAGAAGGTCATGGAGGATGTTATGAACAAGATACGACCGCTGTAAAAACCACATGTCTACACGTAAAGAATTCACTGCATGTGCAAAACACCGCCTATTGACACTGAACATAATTTGGGTGGTGCGTCATGCATGTATAGTAGAATAAATGTTCTATTTCTGACCCTTTCCCTCTTTACTCGTATCCGGCACGTGTGTGGATAACGGGTCCCTTATTAATATGACTTTGAGGGAAAGGCCAGTGGTGGGTATGCAAAATAGCAGTGCATACAACCAATAATGTTTACTCCAAATAGTTCTCGCCTCTCCCAGCGTCACGTCACCATTAGATATTGAAGGCTGGAATTCTCTCTCTCACTCTTCCTAGGTAAGTTCCAGTGATAGCAAAATTGTGAAAAAAAGTGAAATTGTTAGCAAATAGTATAATTATCCATTTTAATAATCCAAATCGAGGAATCCTGCGCATGTTTTGTAGCATGTTCCAACGGTTACTCTTCGGTGCCGACACTCATATATGTGGCAGAGAGTTGCATATGTCTTTCTTAATCGCACATTTGCAAGTATTTGAAAATAATTCTACAATTTCATTTCCCAATCGCAATCCATTATTTCCACATCCAAATCTCCGTGTCAGTTGTTATCAATACTTTTTATAAATCAACAGTTTCACAAAATTAAAAAAAATAATGGCAAGAATGTTAAAAGATGCATTTTTCAAAGTAATTGAAAGAGCAAGTACTTAATAGTGGAAAATAGATCCCCAGAAAATATATTACATAAAACACATGTTCAACGCCAGTTTCGAGAAAGCAGAAAAAATCAATCTGATGGTTGATTATTACTTACATTTGCAGCATGAAATGCTTCATCGTTTGATTGAAACAAGGATCAATTAAGTTCAGTTTTGCTCACAGCCTTAAATGGTAAATGTTAATTTAGATAACAACTTTTATTCAGGATGTTTTCCTGATACATCAGTATACTGAAAAAAACTGAATATAATACACTACAAATGATGGTTGGCTTGGTGAATGCAGCCACCTAAAAAAATAATGATATCTTATTTTTGTAACTTGTCGAACTCCATAAAGAACCTTCTCGCGTGCTTGCTCCCGTGGTTAAGAACCTCTGGTCTAAAGGAATGCGTAGGGTTGAACACGGGCGCGAGAAGCAAGAAGGGACAGAATGAGTGGGGAATAGATCCGAAGAACGGTGGGCTTTTTCAAACCCGAGGAGATGGATGAAAAAGGAGACTGAGAGGGAGACGGATGAATGGGCGCTGGATATTGACGAGGAGGGCAAAATTGGAAATAAGGGACGATCGAGGGGGAGATTCTTGCGGGAAGAGCCCTGCAAGTGTGTGAGGGGATATCAAGGGGGTCGGGAAGCGGAGAAGAGTGGAAACATCCTGTTGAGGAGCAGCAACGTTGAGGACCATGAAGGGAAAGAAGACTTCATTTGCATGAATTTCCTCTGCGAGTGCTTGCAAAAATGATTTTTCATTCAGAACAATCGTTTAGAGATCAAGTAACTGACAAATAACCAATCCAGAATTGATACAGTAAACTCTATCGTTACTGCTTCATCGCCATTTTTATTCATTCGACATGAGATATCATTTCATTTCACTATTCACGTTCACTGTGTACTTTTGGCAATAACAAAATGCATTAAATAACTATAAACCCTCTTGGATCGTATTTGAGAGATAGAGTCTGAAATATGATTTTTTTTCAACAGCTGAATTTTGATATTCAATAGTCCCGACATATTCCCTCATGAGCCAGCTTAATTAATCAAAGCATCTATATACATATTTACACAAAATGATTATATTTCTGGGAAATACCATTTTATTTCTGAATTTAACAATTGTAGAAATTTGAAAACTCATGAATATATCTCTTATTGATTTTTGATTTGGAATCTTGTCATCGCATTCCTGATGCCCTACCTCTACCACACGCATTGTCGATAACTTTCACGGTAGCATGTTTACATGTACGAGGCTCTAATCAGTTCTACTGATATACAAGTCACCATGAACCATAAAAATCAGGACTACTAACGGCGATGTACGAGGTTCTGTTGGATGGGTATTAATACGCTATTTATCTAATTTAAAAAATTACCTTGTTTGAGGCATACTTAGTTGATACAGCCATTGAGGAAAACGCTCTCGGACAATCGGTTCAATAGGCCTACATAATATTCTTTGGCAAGCTGACTTTTGCTTGACTCACATCATTCTTCGTTCCTGCACAAACCTGGTAAATTCATTGTGAAGAAATCAACTCACAAGTCTTATTAGTACGTATAGTATGTATATAACTGTAGGTGTGAGACATACATAAACGGACGCACTCAGATTAATCTCCTGAAGCAGTCCTCATATGAGGAGACTTAAATATGGCTGATAATAGAGGAAAACATGAAGCCGAGGAAGATGATTGAGGGATCGGTCACCGTCCCTGAAGATGTTGAAAATTCATTAAAAATCCCATTGTACTACGGTATCTTAGATTATGAAGGTAAATTTAGAGAGATGTTAAGTGTCAATCTTCCACCCTACAATTAGGAATAATAGAATCGTATCTGGTTTTATACAAGGTATTTCTTCTGTCACCTTCTTGTCCCTTTTTATCTTGCAGCTCAGCTCATTGAGCCGTGTTGTTGCTAGGGAGGAAGGTTTTTATTTAGGTGATGGCTACGGGTTTTTGAGTAGGTATATATTCTTGCATGTGTTTGAGTTTCACTTGCATATTTTTGGAGTTATGTTTGGCTAGAATTTTAAATTAATTTAGCTGCTTATTGAGTTTTGTTTTATCTATTTGGTAGTAAGAATGTGGTTTTTATTGGTTCAATTGATTGTTGAATTTATCTCCAATAGAATATGCTTTTCATTGATAAGTCCTTATTTGGATCACATTGAAGTTAACCGGATATATTGGTCCCCTCCTGAGTGCTCTGCGTAGGACTTTTGCAGTACAGTACTTTGACCGTCGGATGGGATGATAAGCCGTGGAGCTCTTGAAACCTTTCGTTAAGTGAAAGTTAATGCCTACGCCGTGTTTCGCTCCACCCTTCCTCCATTAACTGAAATATTTTTTACCTCCACCCAATCAAAAACCTATTCTAAAAGGCGCAAAAGACCAAATCTGTCAGTTTCCTCTCCTTAATAACTGCGACCACAAAGTTACACTGGAGATAATTAGGGTACATGATAAAGTTTTTAGGCCCGTTTTGTGAAAATGTGTAAAATATGAATTCACAACGCTGAACGTTCGTGCCTTACTCATCTTCATCCATGTTTGGTGCATATTGGAAATATTTCTTTTAATTCCGTGCAAAAGCTGTCCAACTGAATGTTAGTTCAAGGATGAAGGGCTTATATTATGTGAATTTGCAATTTTGTCCGCAGCATAGAACGACCTAAGTAATGCATTTTCGGTGAGCATGAAAAAAGCGTGGGAAAAGATGTCAAGAAATGATTGTTAGCTTTATAAATGTGGGTGTGGAGTTTAAATCAAAATAGTTCGAGTGGCTGAGATATGAACGAATGGAGAATAGTTGAGCTCAGTGGAGTAGGAAGGAAGATTATTGGCGAAAATAAGATTAATAAGGTAGAATGATGTGATGAGGAATAGAATGAAAATAGAAGATATTTTTGGATAGTATGGAAAGAGATTTGAATAAAAAATGAAAAATATGGTAGAGAAGGAGCCAGTAGATAAATAAAATGAAAATATTAGGGAAATTACATCAAAACCTACCTCTACCGGTAGGAGACCATTAATCGGAATGCATTGAGGGAGTTGAGTCACCCGTAGCAAATATCATTTTGGTGGCTTTCAAGGAAGAGTGTGGATATAGACGAAGTGACGAGGAAAGAACGGAAGGTAGCGGAGGTGGAGAAGAAGGTACGGAAGGAGTCTCGGAAGAGCAGCGACGGGGTCAGAGGTCGTGGAACGGAGTGAGTGTGTGAGGAGCGAGGGACGGAGAAGGAAGGATAAGGATGGGGAAAGCCGGAAATGAGGACGGCACGAGGTGAGACATGGCCCCTTGCCTTGAGGGACGTAAAAATCACCGAGGATGGATTCTAAGGGAAGAGGACGGATTTTGGCGGGATATGAAAAGCGAGATAAATCGGATGAATAAATGCAGGCCGGTATGAAGAAGGGAGAAAGCTATCCTTTCTCCTCGAACGGGATGGTAGTGTGTGAGATGGAAGAAAAGACCTTAAGAGGGGTGTGGATGAATTGATGACCCGTTCCGTTGGGATGGGGAGTTAGTGGGTGGTGGAGGAGAAGTGTAAACGGGGCGGAATCTATATGGTGACAGCAGAAATGATATGTGCGGTATAGTGAGTGGTGTTGCTGAACATTAACGATCGTACCTCGCGGAACAAGTAAAAAAAGTATCTCTGTATGGATGCCACCACTTTTTAAAGAAATTATTTTCATGACTCTAGGAAAGCAGTTACCAATGTTGATTCGCTGGCATTTGCAGAGACGGATTTGAATGATGTTCGAAACGTAAAGGACTTAAACATCACTACCAATATTTTCATATCCATTAATTGATATACATCAACCCGATAAATAAAGGCTAGTGTTTTAATATTATTCCTAGTATGCCCTAAATTTTTCATTTAAAATTGTTGATATACAAATTATTTCTTCCTTCCGTGATATTTGTGTGACCGTACAAAGCTATGTCTGTGTTAAGCGTTTAGAGTCATCGATTGAAGTGTTTGTATATGTTTCAGTTATTAGTTAATTAATATTTTATTTTGGCAGCAATGTAGTTGCCTCAGGCCTAAGCCTGTTGACTGGATATACGTATATTAATTTTGTTAGTAGCAGAGCATTCTGCATAAAAAGTTTGTTAAATGCACAGCCTCTATTCATAAATTATACTAATCAAGAAGGAAAATGCACTATTAGCACTAAAATTAAACAGGAGAACGAAAAGCAATACCTAAACGAGCAACATGTGACAAGCAAAAACAATAAAAAAAACTTTTACATTTCGATCGATATATGTCCATGAATTATTCTTTTATACCGTAGTAGTTTTGTTCTTTTTTATTTCGTTCTTTTTTGTTCTTTTATACCATAGTAAACATTTTTTAGCATTGATTTTTGAATCTCATACATTTTAGTCATGTGGCAATCGGGTGTATGACCCCTATTTCAAGACCATGTCTAATTTATACATAACCGTTATACTTACGGATAGAAAACTTTAGTGAATATAGTCTTAAGGTTCTATTTAGTATGAAATTGAAGAATATAGATTTACACGAAAAACTGTATTCCAAAAACTACTCAAGAAATGGTATCATCTAATGTTTTCCCTCTGCGGCTCTTCAGCTGCCATTCCTCTTCTTCGCGCGCAGTAAATATGTAGAGTCTGTTATCGACAACCTTTCTCGTTATATCTCCCAAAGATTTTGTAATGGGGAAGAGGGGCGTTTGGTGGTTTGGATTGAGCGCGGGGTGGATAGGAAAGCTGTTGATTGATGAGGCGATCGTCTGACAGTTTCAGAGGTTTCTCATCGACCCGGAGGGAGTTGGGGGATCTACAGTATTACGAGCGTCACGCCGATTGAGAGCGGACGCCAGCCTGCTGGCTACCGTTGGAGATTTGTTGAAAGCAAAATGGGATATACTTGATGTTAAAGCCGATAAAATATAGGAAAGGATGTTTTGAGGGGAGGAGAAGATTAAACGTGGAACCTATTATAATGGCCGTGGTCGTTTACTCCATTTGAAATATTGCTCCTTATCTGCATGACGACAAGTGTACCTTGGTGGGGAAGTTTTTGCAAGCGTAGCCATTGCGGTAACGTTTACCACGTTTTGTTTTGCGGGAACAGCCTCTGAGGCGCTTTAACCGACGCTAATCAATCACAATTGAGTGGGTCAGTAGGAAAAAAAATCTTGAAACGTAAAACCTGCACCGCATTGATTTTATTGGTATTCGATAAATCCCATGCCTTAGAGAAGAGCTTTAGAGAGCATTAAGTTGCAACATAACCGACCGATAATACTATGAAAAAAAGTATAGTCGTTCCCAACTAAGTGGTGATTTAGCTAATATGACGAAATTAAGAATTGGATTGCACCAACTGCTGATGAATAGCGGAAAGTTATTAGTTGGTTGGTTGGTTATACAGGGGAGGTGACCAACAGCTGAGATCATTTGCGCCATTTAGGATAGGTGGGTAATTGCGTAATGGCAGGAGTTTTCAGGGGACGGAGGAAGGGTGGAGAGGAAACCGGCGTCGGCATTAGCCTACGAAAGGCGCCAAGGAGATCACGGCTTAACGTCCCATCCGCTGGACGGAGTACTGAACCTGAAATGCCCTCCACTAGGCACTCAAGTAGGGACCGGTTTTCCACCACACCAACCCGATCCCCGCGGAAAGTTATGGTAATGCATTTGGTCAGATGATTGAGCTTTACCAAGAAGCAGTCGCATGATAAAAGGGGGATTCAAATCCGTACCAATTAATATACTTCCAAGCCCTCATTAGCTTTTTATCTGTAAATTTCCAAGGGTTTAACGTACATCTACACCTACGTAATACCCTGCGAGTCACCATGAGGGTGTGTGGCAGGAGGTGAAGATCACCAAACATGCACTTTTGACATGCAACTAGGCTACTACACGAAGACGTAGCTACATACTATTGACTAACTGCCGTGAAACTAATGTCTCAAAGCATTAGAATAGTCTCGAAAGATATTTCGCCAGGTGCTAATACAGGAGGAGCCACCAAGGTGCCATCCTTCTCTGTATATGATAAATGTATTTTCTCTAATATCAAACCATCCATACCCTATGTGTTTCATAACTATTAAATTAATCATGTAAGCACCTGACATCTTTAAAAAATCTGGGACATTATTGGATGACCATGTTAACCAGGGTAATAAAATATTGATTTAACCTAGTGAATGACGATTGCGTGAAATTTATTCCATACACTAAACTAAATATTTATTTAGTTTCAAAAGCCTTTGAGATTGGTTCTGTTGTGGCTTAAGGCTTGTCCCGTACTTCAGTGCTTCAGACCGGAAGGAAGTCGGTACTAAGTCCAAATACTAGTTTTTTTGCTTGCAAGAAAAGGACAAGAAATACAGTAAAAATGTTTCAAATTGTCAGTTTAAAGTATCAATATTGCTACAGTGGTACCGTCTTTGTTTCCAATGGGATCTTCCGAAAGATACAGGGGTTGACTAAATCATGCCACGTTGTTTGACAATCAATTGGTCGAAATTAGAAATACTTGCATTCACCTTCCCCTATCTTTGACTAGTTCCTTCTTAAAATATTCTAATATATAATGCAAGATGCTAGCCACAGGAGTGGGGTTAATAATGTATTTCCCAGGCATCCTAATGGTTTCGGGTTCAAATCCCACCTCCGCCATGGATAGTTATTGTTTTTATCTTGATTTGAATAACATAGGTTAGATGGTTCAAAATAACCTCAGCCGTTGGAGCACTTAAAAGCCAATTCTGCTGCCTCTAACCAATGCCAAAATTCGTCAATTTTTGTTCTCAATGGAGTTTCTCCTAATCAGCACTAGCGTTATCCAGGTTTATATCGGTTAACTGTGACCGCTTCCTTTACCCGGTGTTTAGCGCTTAGTTTGCACTTCTTCAATCCACGGCTCTTAATAGTATAATTAACATTATTATGCCGGCTCTAATTTGCAGCCGCAGTCGACGGTGACCTTGTCTTTGTGGCAACGTGTTTAATTATTTTAGCTTTGAGGATGTGAATACGGCGTGAAAATCTCATCTTTTGAAAAATGTTGACTCAAAGGAACAGGGCAAATGAACTGGGTCATGGCAGTATTCCGGCCAATGTAGGATTCCCTCCATTCCTTCCTTGTGGGGAAAATGTAAAATCGCGGATGATAACCACTTGAGAAAAAAATGTAACTGGAGGAATAAAAATATAACTGGAGGTCGCAGTTAATTCTGGGGCACGCCTAAATGGTGAACGTGCTCGCCGTGGCGACGTAAAACTTTAAGGCTTCCACAAAGGAGGGATTTGTCTCCAGTATCCATTCCTTGCCCCCTTAGCCTTCCCTTCAGCCCTTATCTTGCACATCATCCCACCTCCCCCACAACGTCCTCCTCCTCCCGCCGTCTCCCTTTCCTTTGCGTTACCCGACCCCCCTACGAAATATCTCTCCTCCCTAGCCCCCTCTGCCTCACCCTCCACCTCCCAAGAAGACGCTCTTTTTCCTCATCCTCTTTACTCGCCCGCGCTTTCTTCCGAAGCACCCTCCCTCCCCCTCAACTCTCCTCCTTGGCCCTGACTTCCTCCTCGTTGCTGAAAATGGCGTGTTAGCGGTAACATCGGCCCCGGACGGAGAGGAGTGATGTTTGGAATGAGGGCAACGAGGCTGAGGGAGCTGCTATCTGTCTCGACACTGACACCCTCCCAACTCGTGGCTCGGAGGGGAAGGGGAGAGAGGACTGGTTGGCCTGGGGGCTCTGGTGGGGTTCGAGTGGATCTTCGCATAATGGGACCGCTAGATGGTGTGGCCGGGAAGGAAAAACAATAACAAGAGATAAGACAGCGGAAGAGGTGGAATGCACTACCACCGGAAGTGCTAAAATATATGTGATTGGATGTGTATGTTGCTAAGGTCACTATCTTGCATTATCGCAGCCAATCGAGTTGCAAATGAGAAATCAAGTTAGCTTGCTGCTTAGAGTATTTGTCTCTCTTGTGCCGAGACGCAGGTTCAATACAGGTTGTAATTTTCGGCATCATACTAGCCCTGAATCTTCTAATGCTCAAGTGATCTTGGACAGTGACCCCACCACTGAGCTCTTCCCGAGACAAGCACCTCTCAAATCTCCCCGTTGATGGTCATACTGGCGTGGTTGATGTGGGTAGAGCTAACCAGAGTGAGCCAAAGGACAATTGGGGGGTTTTCTCTCTTTCGCAGGATGTTATTTTTCTCAAAGAACTGCTACATTATTTGTATAACTACTGGGGTTTATATGAATGTGTCCTTAGTTATCCCAAGGATTTGAACCTTATAACTCAAGTTAGTGGCCCTAAGACCTACGATTTGCACCACCTACTTGAGGCCTGATACTGTGTCATTTTGCTATAATATCTCCAAAAATCAATGCTATCGGGATTGGTGGAGAAAACAAACTTTGCAAATTTCACTTAATAGATTTATTCACGACCCAGGTTTCAACACATTGTGTCATCATCAGGTGAAAAAACAGAGATCACCTGATGATGACACAATGTGTTGAAAACCGGGTCGTGAATAAATCTATTAAGTGAAATTTGCAAAGTTTGTTTTCTCCACCATGGAAAAATTTCACAAAGTTACCCCTGAAACAGTATCGGGGATTAGTTGGGTGTGGCAGTTATATTACCGAATAAACAACCTCAGGGTCTACGTTTACAGAATTTTAGTGGTAAACCTTACTTAACCGGTAGAATAGTCAGACGAATACCGCTCTCTACTTGACTGATGTTTTCATACCACTTCTCGGTCAGTAATCTGTCTGTCAGATGAGACGCTAAACCGTGAACCCCTTGGAGCTTTTCGCTATGAGTAAGCTAATGCTGATGCCAAGTATTTCTCCTCCCTCACTTCATTCCCTGAAAAAACTCCCTATCTTTTTACGCATCCAAATAGCTTTAGCGTTGAAAAATACCTCAGTTGTTGAATACTCCTTCTCAAAACTAATAAATCTACATGAAAAATATGGTGACTCTTTTACGGTAAAGTGAATTTTTCAGCTCTACATTGCTACTCAGTAACATCTAGCTCGAAATATTATGCATGGGAGATGAAGAAACAGGGTTGGTGGAAGCGTATTTGCCCTTCTGGGCTCGATGTGACTCTGTTCAATCTGGACCTGACATGTTCCTGTCACCTCTACTCGTAAAATACCGCTCCCACTAGGGTCTTTGATCCTTCTTTACCACTATTTTGTGCAAATTAATGGGCCAAATTCAATCCGGAAGGAAATTCGTGCCACTAAAGAGGTCCAAAATATTTGCTAAAGAGCCCGCAGTGTGACTTGCCTCGCTGAAAGGCGTTGTCGTGATTTAATATGAGTCATCCATGCGGAAGGAAGGAAAACAGACTTTCCTCACCCAAGCACCTTGCAGGGGCCAGTGGTTATGAAATATGGAATGCAAGGGTTCGCATGAGCAGTGATCTCCGTTTAATTTTCAGCCGCATTCGTGGAAGGGAAAAGGAATTACTTGGAAGGCAAATAGCGAGCTAAATCAGGCGAGGTATTTGCCACTTGGGAGTCCAATTAGTACTGCTAAACTTCCAACTACCTCCTCATCTCCCACGATGCATATTGGGTCATACCGTGGGCGAATTCCAAACCGAAGGAAATCAAGGCCTAATTTCCGGGAGCCTGGATTGTGACCGTGAAATAAAACACCTATTCTATTCTTTCTTGTATGCAATAGATGGGCTAATTATAAAGAGTGAAGAATGAGTAGAAAGAGAGAACCATAAAGAAGTGAAATGAAAAGATGAAAGTTGTAAGAATAGATAAGTAGACAGGAGAAAATGTGAGGAAAACTTCAGGCGGTTGCTGTGAAAATATGAAATCAGTACGAGACAGTTGATCGAGAGCGAAAATAGTTACAGAGAATATTACTGAGATTTCTTGATGGTGGTTATTTTAATAGCGCTAATGCAACTAAATTACTAAAAGTATGAACTTGACAATCATTATAATACTCTAGGTCACGATTAAATCTTCCCTTCAGTGAATTTGAAGCATATGAATGCACGATGACGTTATTATCTTTCTTATTTATTAGGTTGAAACTGGATTAAGATCTCAAACTGAATTAAGTGGAAGTTACTGCATTACAAATAGATTTTAAATGTCATTCTTTGCGAATCATTAAGGACTAGAACCATTAAAAACTAAATACAATTACTGGTACTCATCACAAAACTGTTTTGCCTTTTGACGCTTTCTATCTTGCTCAAATAAACTTGACAATGCCCCAAAAAGTAAATAGAGCTTACCTATTTTTGTCCCATGAGTATGATAAATATTGTCTATGTATCCACGCGTGATTCCAATTACTTCTAACTTCGCCTCTGTATGCCTACTGTAATGAGTGAGCCATATTTAATACAAAGTAATGCTTAGCGTGCAAGTTATAATTGCAACTTTTAGGTTAACATACGCGGATTGCTTGTTAATGCATCCAATATATGTTCCGCATAGGTACTATCACGGACGGCACTAGCTTATATCGAAGCTACCATGGAGGAAACAAGATGGGTGATGTAATTTTTATGCCTGCTTTTTTTGCATGCTGTGTGAGAATAAGTATAAAAAATTTAATATCTTTTGCAATATTGTAAAAAAGTATATAATATTTGTATGCGTCGTGAGAGTAAGGGTGATGGCTTTTAATTGGAACCAGTATAGCATCAAAATATTCATCGTTCATCAGGTGTAATAGAACCCATGTTGTAGTAGCTAAAAGCTTTAAATTATTGGCGTTATAGCAAGCGTAGTGAATGTTTACAACTAGTCACGCACCCTTGGGGTATTTTTCAACGTGTTGTAGAGATGATGATGTGATATTTGTGGTCTTCCATCGTTTTCAGTCACATTTATACTTGCACCTGGTTCATATCTTTCTCTAGTTTCTCTTTCTATTTAGTAGCCGTAGTAGCATAAGCTACAGGTATATAAAGGATATATTTCCTCTTTGGTGATGGTTAACCTCCTGCCTCACACCATAGTGGTTGCCTCAAGCTGAATGGTAGGTAAATGGTTGGTGAAAGGAAGGCAAATTTAGAGCTGCAAAAAATCGCGGGAGAGGCGGAGCGACAAAGGAGCGAAGAAGATGGAAGGAGATTGCTCGGCGGGGAAAGAAATTAGGAAGGCTTTATAAGGGATTGAAAGGGTGTCAGGAGGGTCGGAGGGTGGAAGCAGTGTGACGGAGGTGCACGACGAGACGGAGAAGGATTTGTTGTGCAAGATTGAGCGATGCGGAAAAGAGCGGAATTTCGTGAAGACGGAAAAGCCTGGGAAGGGAATTCAGATCAAACTATTCCCCTCTCCCTTCCCCACGCTCCCCTCCCCCAGGGTGGGCGGCTATGTTTGGGTTCTGGCGGAGCATGGAAGTAGGAGGTCGGGCGTGGGGAGAGATGGATTCGGTTGCGTGGGAGTGGGATGGGGGTGCGGATGGAGGCGTTGGCCTCGGAGGGGAGGGACCCCCTCCTTGGTGGAGATGAAGATGGGGACCAGGTGGTGCCTGAGCCATGGTTACCGGTAAGAATGGAAGAGGTCGGGACCCGCAGATGCGTCATGGTTGCCTCACTCCTCCCCCGCACCACGCCCCCCCTCTGACCCCCCTGAAACTCCAGAGAACCCCTTCCCCTCTCTTGGAAACCCTTTTTCCAGGTCCGCTCACATATCGCATGTCCGGCCATGGGGTCGAGGGGACAGAGAGGAAGAGAGAGAGAGAGAGAGAGAGAGAGAGAGAGAGAGAGAGAGAGAGAGAGAGAGTGAGGAATAGGACGGGAGTAGGACGAAGTTGGTAGAGAGGGAATGGAGCAAACATTTCTCATTTTTTTTCCTCACGTCTGTGCATAAGACCGCCTTCCTTCCTCTCATTGCTATTTTCTCTGGGGATGAGAAGGAGCTTGACTTGAAATATTCAACCCAATTAAAAAGTGTCGGGTGCGGGTATGGCGACGGCTCGCAGTCGAGGCCAGCCGTGCGCTCTCGGGGTGCTGGTTCTCACACGCGCGTTGCCGTCCGCGATTTTTCGGTGGGCGATGCGTCTCGGGCAGATGGCACCCTGCAGTGGTTGAAACATTTTACTCTCGCAAATCGTCCTGCCCGGGAGTTTTTCGTCTGGAGGCAAAGAAAAGTCCAGCGCGTCACTTCCAGATTCGGTGACGGAATAAAGTCCTCAGTCTAAAATAAGTTTGGGCACGAAATGCCAATTATTTCGTGAAATTTTGCAAAAAGTTGACTCGCGATTAACTGAATGTCGGATTTAATTTTCTGCAAGAGGAAATACATTATTAGTGAGAATTTTAGTTGCATGCGGGAGGCAACCGACATCCAAGGTTATGCACGCCATTTAAAGTAGGTAAGGAAATAGGTAGGCTCGGAAATATTCTTTTGCGGACGAAGGAAGGGTAAAGAAAAAAACTCGGTGTCTGAATCTACTTACTCTTAATATAAGGCACCAAAGATGTTCAACCGCAATGCGTCTTACAATGGATGCAGTACTGATGATAAATACCACTTAGTACGAGACCGGTATTACACTGAAAACTCTCTGGTATTAGTAGGTTTGAACTCGGGCCTTCAGGATGGTAAGTTAAGAATCTAGTGACAATAATAACCCAATCTCCGAACCACTCCCTATAGTTGCAACTTTTTATTTTCTCCAACCATGTCAAGAAATTATTCATATGAGTCTTTAAGATTAAACCATGTTCTCCTCCTTTTTATCCCTCACTCACATTAGTAGATGCAAAATAAGATTGTAATGTGCTCCAAGTGCTCTCATATTATCACTCTGCCAATCCTAATGTAAATCCTGTGGCAGATGCTGGTATCCGCGAACAAGGCGTTGTTTGATCCTGCAGCGTATGGATTATCTGGTGCACGTCAGAAACCTAGTACATCGTAATGGAGAGCTGTAATACCAACCTAATCCACAAATTTTAACGGAGCTGTAACTTTTTATCTCAGCTTGATTTAAAACTATATTGACAACATTCTACTCTTTCACGGCGTGCGGAATATTTTACTTCCCTCTGCATCCAAAATATTTCTCCATCCGGGTAAAAACTACAGGTTAATTGTGCAACATCAAGTAATTTATAGAATCTTTTATCAAACGATCTTTTTCGCGAACCACCTTTTAATCCCGACTGATGTGCGCGCAGTCTGTGAGAGGCATTGCGTATAGTTTGGTCGACCTATTTCTCTCCTAAACCGCAAGATTTTCCTCACATGCCCTCGACTGCTATTAGAAAGCTGATCTGGTGTGCGTGGTAATGGGTGGCCATAAAAATAAGGCTCCGTCTCTTACCCTAGCCACCATACCAGAGCTTTCACTCAATTCCTACTCCACTGCATGCCCGTTAGGACTTTTTCCGAAGGGCATCCCGAAAGCGGTCGACTAGAAAATCCTGCTTGTGGACACATCTGGCTCAAGTTTAAGCACGCGTTCTTTTTTCCCCCTGCGAATGACGGCGCCTAAACCCTTTTTTTCCGGGTGGAGGGGTGCGTCACACCTCTCCCTAAAGCCTTTAACCCTTTTACTCCCTTCTACTCGCGAGTTTGCATCGATAAGGGGAAAAAGGATGGAGGGGGTGGCGGTGGGTGTCGTATGCAATCCGTCTTGAGGGAGAAAGAGGCCAAACTCGACGGATTGTTTTTTAAACGCGCGGGAAAATAATTGGGAACGATTTTGCGAACGGGATGGGTGCAGGGAAATTGGTCCCTCGGAAAGGCTCGTGTGAAAAAGTAAATAGTTGGCCGTTCTTCTTCCCTCTCTTTTTTGTATATCTCGGATCCCTCTCGTCTTCTCTGCCCATTACTCTCGTCGCTTTTGGCGGATCTTGTGAAAGCCCGATCCAGAGCGGGCCTGTGTGTGAGCTCCAGCTCCATCCATTTACACCACCTACTCGGCGCAACTTGGAGCTCCACTTAGAGACTGGCGGATCGGCATAAAGTGCACCCAGGGAATGTACTGGGGTGAGAAATTCGCTTCCCGTCGCTGCCGTACGTCCTTCTCGTCTAAAGAGCCTCCCTCGACCGTTCCTCTTTCCGTATGCCGTTCTCTTCGGTTTCTTTCTCCTCTCTCCAACCATGCCCACATCCCAAACTTTTTTTCGCTTCTCTCATTCAAGTTTCACTTGAAAGTCGTCAATTGGTCCAATATCGTTAACAATTATTTTAGTATAAAACAAAACAGCATTACATAACTGTCTGTTTTTGATCAAATGGATTGTGGTTTTTAATCGTAGATCTTTGATATGGCCATCTTGTGCATGGTGAATTTTCAAATATTCAGCCAGTCATTTCTTACTTTTCCGTTTTCCATCATTCATATTGGTTTTAATTTGTAACTCAATGTTAACTTCAGCTTTCTAGTAGTGTGTCTATGCTCACATATTGCTGTGAGGTTGACTGATTTTTGAGATAATTTCATTTTTTAAATTAGTAGAAGGCAATATCTAAGAGGTACTATTGACTTGTCACATTGCATTATTACTTAAAGTCTGTTAAATTTACCGTTTATGTAGTCAATCAACTTGGGTGCAAAGTAACTTGAAATAGGGATGATGAGTCCTTGAAGGCATAATCAAAATGTAAGCCTGTGCATCATAACTTAGTAACCACCGGAGGTTTATAAATAATATCTCTATGCATCTCAATTACTGATTTGTTTCGAGCATAAACACCTGTATCCTTATGCTTCAAAGGTTCGAAGATGCGGTGGCAGGATATATTGTTACTATCACTACACGTCGTATTCTTGCGATGGCTGATAAAAATTTTGGCACGTCTGTGCATTCATTTTATAAGCGGTGTAAAGTCAATGGATCAATACAAATTTAATCTTGTAGTACTTACTTTTCAGTAAATGTGTACGTAAAGTGTAGGTGAAAGCTTTTTTGGGGGTATTGAAATGGATCGACGTTGGAGAATCATTGCTCCATTATATCACTTGATTAAATCAAAATTATACGGTTAAGAAATAGGTCTGTTCCGCTTTGAGTTTGACTTCGATATTGTATTTGAAGAGCGAGAGCATGGTCTCAGGCATCATTCAATGCGATGATGCAATTACTTCGTATGTATTGTATGTAGATCGTACAAAAATAAAATTAATCTTATGATATGTCAATGAGATTAATGTAAGTTGAGCGTAGTGCAGCAAAGATAGAAGTTGAGGTGAATTGAAAATTCACCTATCTTGCGTTCAATATCTAATGGGAAGAAAAGAGCACCAAAATTTGATAGATATCCGTGCTTGTTACAGAATTAGGAAGATTGGGTTTATGTGGTGATTTGAGTACTGGCAGCCTATCCAGTGGATCCGAGCTCAAATTGTGAATGAGGCAGGGATTTTTCATTGGTACAGCGATCTTCACTTGACTTCTTTGTGAAGACTACTTCAATAACAGTGCTCCATCCGTCGGATGTGACGTGGACAGTAGGCCCTTTGCCGCCTTTCATAAAGAGTAGTCGGATTTATCTCTGCCCCTCCTCCATCCCCTGAAAAATTATTATCCATATATAATGGCCCATATATACAATGCGGTGAAAATTACTTTATCTCTCAGTCGCCTCCACAGAATAATTACCGAACGAAGGTATTAAGCGTAGAATGTCTCAAGGTGAAGTTATCCTGTAGTGTAAATCCGTTCTCCAGCGGTTGGGATTATTTATATTCTATGCTATTCAAGGTTAGGCATAAAATGAGATGCTACAGATACTTAGAATAAGATCTACGTTTCCTCATCCAGCGGCCTTACAGTTTCTCCAGTATTACTTTGAACCATCTTTCCATGCAAGGAAGATGGCCATGAGGAAAAAGGAAAACCTGTAAAATGAAGATTATCAACATTCAAAATTAAAGTTCAAAATTCAGCCTGACATTGGTCCAGCTATTGCCTGAAAACATCTCTGTTGAAGAGTATGTATGCTATATGTTGAACCAGCACCATCACAACTTTTTGGGGCATGAAGTTTATTGAGAAAAAACGCCGATGAACTGAAACTTTACTAACAGGGTCTATATACTCCTTCTTCGTAGAGTAAATGAGTTTTCTATACTATCTCACATTTCGCTTCCCAACTAATAGAGTTAATTTGATTATCTGTGAACATGCAAATCAGTCTGCTGCAGAGTTGGAAATTTTTATTGGTGGGAATATTATGTACTTGGAAAAACGATTTTCGTTTTGATAAATGGAAATAATATTTTATAGTTGTTTCACATTGAGCGGCTGCCTCGCACGTAAGAGGGCTGTAGTGCAAACCTTTATTTTTGTATGACTCGTATTTCTAGTGACAGGGTACGCTCGCAAGATCTCTGCTAAGATATATATTTCACTTAATGCCGTCGGGTATCTACCTGCGTTCGTGTACCTGGGCAGTAGACTGTACGATGTTAAATAAATTGTGCGTATAAATAATTAGTTTCTCATAAACAGAAGTGAAAATCTGGGCATTAGCATGCCTCATGCGAGCACCTTACCGAACTAGACATACCATTTCGTATCTCTGCTGTCAAGATGGGAATTTTAATGAAAATCTCTCATTGTAACACTCGGGTTACAAGACTGTATTTCCTATGCGTGCTGAAATTAAGGCATCCTTAATTCTTCATGTTAGTTCGAGTGTTAGTGTCTAATGTCACTTCGACAGAATCCTGGGAATTAGTTCCGCTTGGGTTCCCAAAGTTCGCTTCAGTCCCTCACATGCTCGAACGGGTGCTGGCCTCGCGTGTTCGACTCTACTAAATGGCTCGCGTGGCAATAAACTTAAGAGCTTCAAAGCAACCTATTCAAAACTAGTGGAACTCGGTAGATCAGTGTGCGTTCTAACGGCTGGAAATCCCGGAATCTAGACCTCACCGTCCGCATTTAAATGAGGCATGCAGAATCTAAGAAGCCTGTCCTCAGTCTTGGGACCTCTAACTCGTATCTAGATGCTATAAAACTCCTTTTACTTTCCACTACCTTTCCTCTCCACCTACAATGCTCTCCCACAGCACCGTTTCTACTATTGTAGCAATCTGTTAAATGGGGGGTAGCAATCTGGGGGGTGAAAATGAATCACCTCTCTACAGGATACTGCCCGAAATGAGTTGCGTACGATTTTCTTTTAATAATAATATATTAACTCAGTCCAAGTTGTGGTGCAAGAATTAGGTTTTAAGATGCTTTAACTCTTAATGTATGGTAACGTATTTCCTTGCATAATCCTACGGCTAATCTGAAGGCAAACACCGCTTACATACCCGAGGTGGGCTTCAAACCCGCAACCTATAGGCCGATGCATTATCTACAAAAACCATGACCGTCCTCGATCTATATATGTGACATTTCCCATATCATACCCGCTTGGATGCGATCGGATAGGATGTGTGTGAAAGTGAATCTAAAGGCAAATTGAAAATGACTCAGTTTGGCTCTTTAAGATTTCGTCTTCTGCACTACTCCGCGAAACCATACGTCAAGAATAATATGTAGCATACCGGGTAGCCAAGTTATTAATACGCTAGCCACGTAACCCAAAGGTCGCGGGTTCAAATCTCACTGAGAAAATGAAAGCTGTGTTTGTCTTAGGGCTTAGGTAGTTGACATCATCTTGAAAATGATACATTTTTTACATATCCACAAGATTTTCATTTTACCTACTTAGGTTTCAGCACTTCAGTGCCATTTTCAAGGTAGATGATATGGTGATCGATATTTTATGCAAATTTTAGGATGAAAAAGGTTTTAGGGAGTTGATAATTGAAGGCTGGGAAAGGGAAAAAAGGGAGGAGGTGCGAATTTATATTATATGGAAATTTGACTAATTGTATCACTTCCAAGAATATCTATTCTTGATTTACATGAATAGTCGCCTAAAACATTTAAATTTGTGTACTTCGGTAAATAACATTAACCATTGGAGCACCATCGGCGTCAATTATACTGCTATGAACACTTGGAATTTGATGGTGATTATTCTCATCATAGCTCTCATAGTAGCACAAACCATGAAAATACATTAGGGTAAGGATGGGACTGACTCTAAGGCGGAAGCACAGGAGAAACAAGGCAAGGTAGCGAAAGAAATTTAGCAAAAAATAGAATAGTGACATCAGTTCATAAATTAAAACCTTTTTCCACGATTTGCATTGCTTCGGGCATTTCGCTTTAAATTTCGTAAAAAGTGGAAATCGAAAAAAGGCCTACAATATGAAGACATAATTTTCGGCACAATGCTGTAATGCATTCTCGCTCAAATGCATATCCCGAGATTTATTATCAGTAAACGTTCTGGCAACAGGGAAAGCGGACATAATTAGGCCGCCGAGCCCAAAAGTGTTAGAGACGCAAAGTAGAAATTAATCACGTCATATCAGAGCGCTTAAACCAGCTTATGGAACTCGCTCAGCTGTGAGAGTAAGGCATCCATTCCGTGGCGTCAGCTTTTCGCTGAAACCCCTCCTCGCACCAATGCGCCCCTAATTGGATTTAAAATCTCATTCCCGGAATACGCCGCTTGAGTTGGGGAGTCTAGTGTAATTAGTGTAAAACGCTTCGCGAATGGGCTTCAAAATGGGATTCACTTTACAGTGAGGAAGGTTTTCTGATACCGTTGGTATTATTGTCAGATACGTAGTACGGAAGTACGTGCAAAGGATTAACTTCGTTTTACTATTTATTCCAAAGGGGTTTTTTTTCTCTAGGTCTCTTTTTTCCAGTTCTTTAGTATATTTTCTATATAGTTTTTTGTTTCAGGTATACAAGCGAGGTCTATGCATAAAATGCGTGGGAACTTAATAGTTTTAGAAATGAAGATGCCCGTGTAACCTGGAGCTACATATACACCTATTCCTCCAATTACTTAAATTTTCTATGATGTGAATCAAAATAACCGGAAAGTTGATAGAGTGAATATCGTCACTCTTAAAATATTAGTGATTTCCTTTTTTTTTAGGAATGGATAGCGTTAACAGTTTTAAGTCGACATATAAATAAGTTAGAAAGACGTCTAGGACATTGCTATGGGGAGATTTCTTGTTTCTAGAAGTGAGTACACAGCATTTTCTACAGATGTATGTATTATTTTCAACTATCATTCCTTCGCTGAGCAGGATCATTAGGCGGGCGATGTGAGCCCTTTCACTCTACAAAAAAAATAAGTAGTGAAAGAGGAAGTGATTTGAGAAACGTTGAGCGTTATTAGTTAAGGGTAAACCAGGGAGAAGAATGAGAGGCGCAACATTTTCACTCGTGGGTTAAATGTGGGTTATATAGTTGTTAAAATTCCAGTTTCAACATGTACTTTTAAATGCATCCAAAAGTGTAATTAAATAAGCGCAATTACGAAAGCTGAATAGTTACCTTGAGTTATACTAATGATATGGGCTTACGATTCCCCATGAGCATACAATAGGATGGCCGCTAGTTATTTTCTTTTCATCTCATATGACATTTTGACACCCAGTGTTTATCACTCAATAGTTAATAAGGGGCATGTGGACACCGTTCCAGCGCCAGGAATACACCCTGGGATTTACATTTCACCCGCTTATGTTCCCTTCATACTCGACCCGCGGATAGATCATTAATAATCCAGATAGCAAAAAAATGCATTCTGATAATTTAAGCACTTTCAACCTGGCGTTAAACTCGAAAGGAATAAAGAAACTCCGGAGGCAGGGAATACAAAAAAAAATAAGTAACAAAAGCTTACGTCGTCGGATCCCGCGCTGTCGCGCCAAGGGTAGTTATGAGCCTTGTTTGATCTTCCTCTTTAGCCCTCTCTTAACTTTCAGTTGCTCGCCGTACGCTGATCCGCTGAATAAACATTAATTAAAGCGCTCCAGAAACCGCACGCCTCGCCGATAAACCTCCGTATCGGTGTGGCGCGACCGAAAAGGGACCCGTGTGGAGATTGGTCGCGTCCCCCTCCCCGTCTATGGGCCACGGAGAGAGTGAGGGAGGGAGAGAGGATGCTGGGAAGAGGAATTAGCGTCGGGGGGCGAGGGAATATCAGCTGAGTGCCACCCCATCCCTCGTACCGGCGGGAAATTCGCTGGAAACTCCTCTCGCTCTAACTCAACTGTTCTTTCTCTCACCCTCTCGTCCTGTTCCACGCCTTTCAATCATAAGCCGGTAGGAAAAGGCGGGACGAAAGAAATAAAAAGGTGAAGGATGCTGTCCGCTCTCAGCCCTCCCCCCCTCCCCTGGGACGAGTCTCTCGCTACCTTTCTCCCTTCTACCACCGATGAACGACACTGTGGGGCGTTAGGGCAGTGTTTTTGGGACAGGCTGTGCGCAGGTTAATCTGGGAAGCCTTGCATGCGTTGCGGCATATTTCGGGGACCCGAAGTGCCGTCCGCTATTCGGTCCGCTTAAATCCCTTCGCGTAGGTACCGCCTCCGCATATATCCAACGACTTCGGTAAGGCCTTGCCGCGTGCGGGTTTGGGATTTTGGACTGGCCGGGCGAATGGAGGAGAAGTCTGAGCCGCTGAATTTTGAACATGCGTGGGTGGAGGAAGGTCTCCTTGTGTAATCGCTTTGTTTTCACGAGGTCCCACTCTCGTTTTTTGCCACATCATGTATCCGAACCTGATTGCTCACCCGAAGGGAAATTCAAAACGCCAGTGGTGAAACTCTGGTGTCGGTTGGTCATCATGCCGATGGCCTAACTGCGAGTTAATACTGCCTCATATCCATAGCGATACATAATTGCATCTCGCACATTATTCTTCAACAACATTAAAGTAATAGCCTTCCCAAGACTTGGTTATTGAGTACTAGAAAAACTATCAGGAGCTACGAGCATAGTATTCAAGAAGGTGTATGGGTCGTAAAATCTTCCTCCTTTTCATGTGGATTCGGAGAAAATGATGCGTGCTGAGCTTAATTAGTAGTTACCACGTAAAGATTTTTTTTTTCAAATGCGACCCGGGTTGCAAAAGTGAATGATAGCGTAGGCCGTAAGTATTTGAGAAAGTGCACATAATCTAAACACAATATTTCCAGATATATAAATGTATCTATTTCTTTTTTCCATGCAAGAGAATTCGCTTATGAGAAGTCCGGCAGTGTGCTTAAATTCCAAGGTGAAGTAAGTTTCATTTGTTGCATTGGCTAAGTTATTCACGTTACGTATTTTTATACTTGTATCCATTATCAAGGAGAAGCATATTATGCTTTGCTATTGATGCTCAGCTACGACTGAATCGGAATTTTACAAAAAAGTATAAAAACATAGGGCTTTACAATATGCTAAATTTAAATAATTTAAATTTATTATATTTATAATTATTATTGTCTTACCATCTATTATTTTTTGTGGGTATGTATCATTAGACCGTTGTGATGGCACAGCGTTAATAAGGTGATTATAATTATTCATTTAAGATTATTACTTGACAATTAGTCTACTCTTTGATATGAATTCAATTGAGCAATTACATAATGGACTTACTGAAAAATATGTGATTGAAATAGAGGGAGCCTTAATCTGAAATGTATCATATCTTAATGTACCACCTGAATGTTTGAAGTTTGCTTAAAGTGAAACTAGCTTATCAATGCATTATAATTCTTATATTTGTCCATATTTGTTCCCAGAAATATTATCTGGTCATTTTCTGGTAGTTTTCTTTTTCAGATCGATGATGGAAATTTCGATATATGTTAAAGTTCCAACAGCAATTTTGTTTTCGTTGATCAGGGAACAGGTCACAATTTTTTTATTAATTTCCTCTTCTCTCAGATAGTTACAGTTGCAACCTTGATATGAATTCAAGATGTTTCGCAACATGAATTTGTTGCGAAACATTCATGTAGATATGTAGATCCGAAATAAGTTAACATGGAAAATGGGAAAAGAGAGATTATGAGAGGGTAAGAGAGAGTTTGAAAATAAATCAAACAGTAGTAGACTGTGTAAAGATGAATGTTTATATTCATAAGCCAATTAACCCTTTATGTTACTCCAGAATTGCACAAGAGCCCGCTAACTTTTCATGAACTTATATAATATGAGAGGAGCGCGAAATCACTTAGCGTCATAAAACACACATTCTCCGGCGAGTAAAAATTTTTTTATTTATGATTAGTAACTTCCTCGTGTTCACTTAATTCGGTTTCTCCTATTACTAAATAATTCCAAGTAAATATTCTAATGACTTCTGAGTGGCCAAATGTATGATCAAATATAAGTTTCCGCTGGGCAGAACGAGTTCAGAACATTCAGCCATTTTTCATGGCAAAGGAAGAGGGAGAGACATTGTGTTCCGAAGTAAAATTACTTGGTTTGCGACTACTCATACATTTTATCAAGATTTCTTTTGTCTCATATTTTCCAGAAAATGACTTCAAAGCCTTCGGTACTAAAAGGTTTTGATTACCATATTTTTAGCAACCTCGATAAGGATATATTCTATCATCCCAGTTGATATATTAGTTCACTATTCTTACTGTAAGTAAATTAGTTGGATTCAACTGCTTTCCACAGACGGAGTGAGTTTAAGCTGACCTCTACTGCTGTGCATATTCATAAGTTTCCCTGCAGTATGTTTTCTGCTTATCATAGTGGCTAAGGAGGATATACAAGGGCTTAGCTTAAGATACTACCATTGTACAGTACAGGTCCACAGTTGAAATTAAAAGCTCAGCTTACTTTGAGATGCACAAATTGCGGCCAAGAAATATTTCTTCAGCCTGGGTATGCATTAAAATACGAATAGATTGATAACATAAGAAATTAGCAGCCATATTGAAATTGTGTATTTTTACCAACTGCAATAAATGATAAGTAAAAACCACATTGATAATTGCTGTGGGTATAGTTGGTGAATTTGGAAATCACCAAATGCATATCACCACGGCGATTAAAATGTCTCATCAGGATAATGGGAGGTTGATTTTTTTTCACCTTTGCCTACTCAGAAATATCTTGCTTCATGAAAATCATTCCACTTGGATTTTGTTTACGCCTCACTAGAGGTCTCTCCTGGATTTGTAATGGAAACCTCCGGGTAGTAAACTATTGGGACTTTCTCTCTCTCTTAGCATAGGGGAATCATAAAAATTAAAGGTTTAATAATATCTTCCTTGAAAACAACAGGCAGCAGATTAGCAGTGTACATTTATTTAATAAATATGGATGGGGGGTGACTTTTTCCTTTTTTTAGGTTTATGGACCCATTAAAGTTTTCAGCTTCTACTTCGACGTGGATACATATTTTTTTAAAACTTTCATTCAACTTCCATGAAAAGTGTTGAATATTAAGAGTTATGTTTTCCTTCTTATAATTTACTGCCAAAATAGGAGAGGTAATTTAAAAATCTTGTAAAAATATCTGAAGTTGATGTTAGCTCTGAGAGTTGGTGGGGTTACACTGTATGCCACATTCGGAAAACGCGCACTGTTACATCTCATGTGCATAAATGTTAGTTTTTCTGTGAAAATATTTAACTGCCCTTGAACGCTAAATGTCATATATAATGAATTAAGGCGACCACAAGTGTTGAAAAAACCGAGTCTAAGTTATCTTCTTTGGGATGTGCGCATAAATATTTTATGGCAAATTATTAAGCATTAATTATTAACGATATTAATAATGAATTACATTGTTTTATATTTAAAAGTTAACCTGATCCCAAATTATGTACTTTTTCCAATAAATTGTAATGACTTCAATGAACTATTATATCCTTTTTTCCTCCAGTACCATCTCAATGGAAAGAGTTTTTATTTTCAACAGTGGAACCCCGAAAAAGTTAGGGTAGTTTTTTAAACAAGGAAAACAGAATTCATTAATTGCGATTCGTGCTCCCCAATAAAAGTAGGTATTTATTACAAGAAAATCATTTGGATTGAGAAATACCAGTTTACTGGAAAATTAAGTGTTAATTTTAAGTTCATTTGAACAAAGCTCCGTAATGGTGGGACTTCACAGGCTTATTGCTGACGTTACAGGTACATAGTTTACTTTGCGAGGCATAGGGACACTGAGTAAATAATTATTAATTAAATAAGTTAAAGTAAATTGTAATAAAACAACATAGTGAATTTTCCTCATTTACTTGTTTACAAGCTATCACCTGCTTCCATGGAGTTCACTGCTGATTTAGAAACGTCCGCAGCACCATCTAGCGGCAGGGTACGTACGTTAGACGTCACACGCATAATTTAATATCATCCGGCAGTTAGTCGTCACGTTTTCGAGCCGTTGAAAATTTCCCCTTTTTTATCAATGAGGATACCTACTTTCATTTTAAAATTTAACATTGATAAAACACTTACCGTCATTTTAAAATTGAACGGCTTAAAATACGTGCTCTAGAGGTAATAAAATTGTGATAATGACAGCAAAAAATAGAAACTACACTTTTGCTTCTAATTATGTCACCAGATCTTTATTATTTTTAGTTTTATTAAAAATCAAAGTTCCAAAACAAGTGGCCGATGGAGATATAAATATATTGAAAATATGTTTCAGCCAAATTCCGCCATAAAGGTTTAATTTTTTCAGGAATTGTATGGAATCTTCATGGCAGAAAAGATTAAAACTCTCTCATGAGTAAAAACTGTGAAGTAGTTCATGATACGTTAATTCATAAACTCACTAATTAACTAAAAACGGCATTTTAGTGATGCACTATGAAAAAAGAACTGAAATTATTGTATAATTAACACCCATTTCGTTGAACACATAGGCAACTAAATAAAATTTCTAGGTGGAGAGATTTCAGCCGGTGAGATTTCACAAAAATATTTTCCCACTGGTTGGAACCAAAACGAGTGAAAAGGTACCAAATTATTTCCTGGACATGAATATCTCGCAGTGTAATTGGATTCACCTCGCACTTCAATACATCTAATGGGATATCAAATCATTTCATGCCATGGAGCATTGGATAAGATGACGGCACAGCTGGCGCACTTTGGGTGAGGGGGAAGTTGGAGCGATGATATTTTCGAAGGCTGCTTGGAGGAGGGATCTAGAGATCTTTTCTATGCGCGAGAAGTGGGGCACGGTAAGACGTAAAAGGCACCGCGAGCTTTGAAAAAGATGAGGTAAAGGCTGAAGGAGGTGGCTGAGGCGAATGGTGGTGGCGCACATGGTCAAAGGAAAGCGAGTGAGGTGGAGGTTAGCGGGGTGAGGGTGGCTATACATGTGTATTTGACGTACAAGACGGGAGAGCGGATTTAGATAAGGTTGTGAGAGGAGCATGAAAAAGGTGGGAAATCCCATTACGATAAAGGAAGCAGGGACTACGAGGTGGAGCAAAGGTCGCTTAAGAGTACTGGACGGAAGGTTAAAAAAAAGTTTAGACTCGGGGGGTGTTCTGCTATTAATTAAAATAAAAGGAATTGCCATGAATGCAGTCTTCCTCCGCGTTTTTACAGGACATAGCAATTATTCAATACCAGAGTTTGAAAATGGGAGGAATTTCTTCATTAATTACGGATTAAAATATTCCATTAGGTTTCTACACATCTGATCACATCACATTTGGCAGCCAGATTTTCCTTTCAAAGAAGGGTGTTTTAAAATTCATAGTAGACTTTTAAAATTAAGAAAATGGCCCGTGTCTGCTTTCTTATGGTTTTGTAATGGCATATCCTCTTTCGTGGAGTAATAGCAGAACCTAATGAACTGAAAATTGACAAACAAGCCCATTGAAAAATTGGATTTTTGATTGAATTTACGTAAAAATTCAACCTATATTTCAAACAGACTTTTTATGGAGAGCAGGCTCATCAGGGGATGCTAAAATCTGCAATTGGCTATTGTAATAATATTTGAATACTTGAATCAGCTATTATATTGTGTATTTATCCATAGAAAATGTTTTTATGAGGAAAAATATTGTCATAGGTATTTGAGTTTAAGAGAAGACCCTTACTATACAAAAGTAAATTTATGTTCATGGGGATATATTGCTCTAACTTTTTAATATGCATTGCTAGTATTTCGTGACCTTAGTACATGAGCGGTATATAGATGCATAAATATAACCGTTTTGTTATGTTATGCGAGTATGGAGAAATTTTAAACATTTAGGTACGGAAAAAATTATTTAAAGTTTGAATTAAATGGTAAACAAAACATTATAGTTCACCCATTAGAAATACATTGAATAACCTGAATTTGTTCTAGTTTTTTTCTCTTCACACGGTAGAATGCATCTATTTAAAAATAACACCAAGATAAGAGAGCACGAATCGATTACGTAATAAAGGAATCTCTACAATTGGCTATTTGAATTTCTAGATGTAATTCTATTGACTTGGAGTCAAACCTTTACAGAGGAAGACCTACGCCATATTCGTCGACCGTTATCACCTTCAATTCCTCACTTATATTCCATCGCGTCACCTTTTTTTGTCATTGAACCTCAAAGTACTAATATACGCTCTCATCTTCATCTTTGACTTTTATTCCTGTGAGAGTTTGGACGTAATTCTCCATTCAATTTCTCCATTATTTCTTGGATTTTTTCCATCCATATTGGATTTTTTAAGTTCTTAATGCCAAAAATGTTTCTGAGGTGAAATTGGAACTTGTGACTTTCGGATTACCGACCGGATAATGTGTCATTTCGGATTACCTTGGATTGGAGGGGAATATTTTGCATGTTTGTTTCATTCAGTCCTCCTACTCCATCAGTGGCTCTAGAAATTAAGATGCACATATTCTCCATTTTATGTTTGGAACAGAAATTGCTAGTGCTAAAGAAACCTGTAAATAAGATACCAGACCTATGATCAATAGATAAGAAGTTTCGTTGCTTGTGCAAATATATTGCTAGCCTTGCTTACATATTTATACTATATTCAATTATTCTTTATCCAAGTTTTCAAGACCCTTAGAAGATTTATGCATAAAGTACCGAATCTCTGGGAAGTCCAGGATTTTTAATCAAGGCGTTCTCGTTTCCATATCACGTCCCGAAATTTTCAGCCTCACGTGGTACGCCAGTGACCGCGTTTTTTTTAATCAGAGAAACATTTCTAGGATTGTACGGCCAGGTTGCGGATGGGAGCGGCGGAGGAAAATAATTAGACGCACAGCTCATTCCTTTTGTTTTGTTTCTCTCTTTTCCTCCTACCGGCTCTCTCTTCCCCTGAGACCTGTTGGGGGTGCAGTACACTTCGTTCAGCGTTCATAATTTGTAAGTTGAAACGACAAACCCTCTGTCTCCTAAGCCATACCTTTCTAGTTCTTCACGGCTTCAGGGAGAGTCAGACGCTGCCGCAATCCCTTCAGTGAAAAAGGCTTTTGCGTTGAATAAGGATTGTGATATTTAATTTTCGATAAATACCTTCGCTGCGATATCATATCGAGATGATGGCAATGTGTCGACGTGTCATTAATCTTTCTCACCAGTACATATCACCTAGGCAATGCTATTGTCCATTTTATGTAAAAGGTGTAATTTAAACGGTGATATGTGAAGCAAATATAAATAGATATATATGTATATATTAATTAGGTATCTCATGGTATATCCCATCATGTCGATGTTGAAAAACATGGACAAAGTCTTATTTTAGAGGCTATCCATCTGATTGCGATGCATTGCCGTGTATTACATTTCAAAAATATAGAAACCTCATTCGCACAACTAATGAATCCTTTACTTTTGTACACCCTACCTAGCTTACTACTCTCGCAATCTCATTTCTTTACCCCAGATTTAGACTTTCTAAGCCAAGGCTTAGGATTTAGTTCTCTTGCTCCTAAACCCATATCTTTATATATTTTTTTCTAAGGTACCAATCATTCCAGAAGGCCATGATAGTCAGGACGTTAACGTGCAGGCCTGGTAATCCAAAGGTCGTGGATTCGAAATCCGTCCCAAGACTGCTACTACTAACACCAATTTTTTCCAGTTATTTCTGAATTAAGTTCATTTAAAATTATATTGAAATACAACGAGATATATCTGGTATAACAGTGAAAACTATGTCAAGTGCCATCTAACATGAAATTTTAAAAATTCTTCGGCATTTATAATTTCATAGTGGAGTATTTGCCTCTTGCCAAGTTAAAAAGGCATCAAGAATTGTAATGAAAGCCAGTGAGTATTTGCACATCAATTGCACCCTCTTAAATTAAGAAATAAATAATATTTTCACTTACCCGAAGGAAATCATGCTCGTAGTTAGCATTTGCATATGAACTTTTGAGTTTTCAAGAGGAGTCCTGAATTAATACCTGCGTACTAATTTCCTTTTTCTTCGTTTTTGCGCTTTGAACATCTAGTGACTCTATATTCTTTTAAAATTGACGCGTTTGAATAAATCCACTGAAATATCGGCTGAAGTGCAGAAGACATGAGTGTAAGGCAAGCGGCGAGATTACAGGCCCTGTGTAGCGTAACTGAGTTAATACAGAATTTTCGCCGTGTTTTTGAGGGAGGATGAGGAAAGGTAGCGGGGTTGGGATGCGTGAAATCCCAGGCTGGAATGTAGAACCGGAAACACTCTGGCTGTTTCCCCGAGAATACTATTTCCCCATTCCTAAATTTTAATCACAAGTTTAAAACAAACGGAAAATTTCCGGAAACCAACAATTTCATGGCATCTGCTCCATTTCAGCGTAGAATTTTTTTCCGTCATGTTGAATTCAGCATACTGAACTCTGATGCTTAACGTGGAAGAATACGGGCCTTTTTATCTTACCATGTATTTTTATGTTCTCTCTTTCAACATATAGAAAATGAATTAAAAAAAAATTGATCTTCCCTTTTACCTTCCTGGATTTTTTTAAAAACATTTCCTTTGTATTCTTTCCATTATTACCATATTTACCATACCATTTACCATTATTACCGTATTTACCATAGATATTGACGAAATTTTGAAGCAATGTTTTCTTCATACAGTTATTAATTTCCTCCGAATTCAGTCAGGTTGGCTATTATACTTTTCCATTGGGTGATTTTTCCACCGCGCAGTCACGAGCATTCTCTTTCCTCATTTATGTCCTGCGATACGGCGTACGAATTTCGCGGGGATATTTCCTGATTCGTTCCAGTGTTTGCGCAAAGCCCTTCGGGTACGGGTGGACTAAATCTGCTCCTAGGTAACAGATGTGCAATCGAAGCTAATGTCAGTAACGGAACAACTCGATTCACTCCAGTTTCATCTTGATATTTTTACCCAAATCTATGAATCAAATGGGAGTTAATGGATTGCTTAACAGGGCAGAATCACTCCTATCTTCTAAAGCGTATTTTTCAACGGATTTGATCCGATTCGGGAGTTTACAAAGTAACAGGTTTTGCGGAAGTAATTAAATCAATGTGCTTCAGTTGTCTCCTAAGTAAAACTAAGACCAATGGCAAACCAATACGATAAAACAACCATGGGCATTTACTGGTCGTGGAAATGCGACTCTTTTCGATTTTCATTCTCGGTCCTTTTTTCAATGAAACATATAGGATAGAGTGTTTCCCTCGTAGATGAAATATTTTCACCTACGTCTCCAAAAAGGACAGTAGATTCAATTACACCCATCTTTTTTACGAATTTGTAATTGTGTTTAATACTAGTTAATTCGATTACCTACTCAAAAATAAAGACACAGACCACAAGCTTGTTAATAAAGAATGATCATAATCAATATTATATTTGGCATGAATGCATTGGATACCAGAGAGTTATTATTAGAATTCGCGAAAAACAAAGGTTGACTAACAACAAAGGGGTACCCATAGACTTTTGGGATTGGGGTTTTCTCTTTATTCGGTGGACATTTACGGTGTAGATAATGAAAAAACTGGAGGAGGATAAACCATTTTAGATGTTCGAATGCTGTACTTAGGCTTTAAACTCACAGAGACGCCAGCAAAAATCCAAACTTTAACCGATATAAAAAAGAAAATATGGTAAAATGGACAATACGAAAACATGGGGAAATGGTCATAGAAAAGGGGACGTTTTCAAGTTGAACGATTAAATAGGATGAAAAGAAGTGGGTGCGACAAAAGCTAATAGCAGATTATTTGTCGAAATATCCAGAATAAAACAAAAAAGTCGGGAGTAAAACGCCTAGGTTTTAAATGAAAGTTATGCTTAAGGACTACATGTAGATATATTTGATTAATTTATAGAAGAATATAGCATTTGATTTATTACTGTGCCTTGAATGGTCTTCATCTCCTTTCTTCAGGACAACACTGAAGTTTAATTCACGCGTCGAATGCCGAAAGAAACATGCTTTTGTCACGCTAACCAATGTAAAATCTCTTTACACCCGCAGCAGTGAGCTCACGCGTAAAGATTTTCGTTATTCCTGAGTGCGCGTAAATGAGTCCTCAGCATGCTACTCCTTCCTTGGGTGTGCGTGAACGAAGTCACTCTGAAGGATGGATTGACCAACAGGAGCGTGGGGACCAAACTGCACATTGACTGTTCTGAGAAGTACCTCGTTGCTCCTGGAGTCAGCGCGCTCGTAAACTTCCAACGCGTTAACTGGCTTATTCCAGCTTGGGAGCTTATTGCGTGGCGAGAGCGCTTCGGGGGAATCGTGTGAAAACTCCACTCGCATGTGATGCATAAGTAGTGGTGACTGTCGACCAGTCTGGAATTTAAGTTCCGTCATCATATCATGTTGTGATTCTAGAATTTTTTGGGAAGATTGGATGATGTGGGATGTTATCAGAGGTAGAATATTAATTTGTTTTATGTTTTTCCCTTCACGTGTTCGTGTGTCATTATTCTTGTGCTCACACTACCACCAAAAGGTGTAGCTTAGAGGTCTGAGAAAACCAAACTATTTCAAATTTCAAGGAGCACCAAGTAAGGCTACTTTCATTTTTGCGAAGACCCGGTTCGACTCTTGGTGGCAATGCTATTTTTATTTGCATTTAATCCAATTACCTACTTTTGATAGCACTCGATTTTCTATCAATCTATAAAATAAGATAGTGCCGACCAATATTGGTTATTTTTTTCTTCCAAATTCAGAAATTACTCAAATTTAATTCTTCTTTATCGTCTTTATTCAAGTATTCTCTTAAAATTATCTTAAATGTATATCACTCAACATTATTTTACCAAAAGTTACTCAAGATGCACCTATTTTGGTAATTCATTAAAATGCTGTTACTTCAGCTTCTGATTTTGAATCCTAGCCTTACGTAGTTAATCAAAATCTTTATTGATAATTATGTCAGAAAATTGGTCCATCGGAATATAGAAAATTTTGCATATTATTAAGTGAAATTTTATCCGTATACGCTTGTACTCCAAAGACGTTTTATAAGGAGTGTATTAAGTTGGTAGTTCTTGTAGTGGTTTAAATATTTTATGTGGGATATATGAATGATTTAGTAGCCTGAGCAATACTTTATAGTCATATATCTCCTGCCAACTGAAGTTTAATGAGTATCCTCAACAAGTTATAAATAGTATCCGGTGCACTGCTTCCGGTTGATTTTAAAATGGGCAATCGGTATCCAAAGCTTGAAAGATGAGGAAATACATCATCGTGTTGAAAAATTATAATGGCGAGTAGATACGACCATCAAATACCCCCTGAAGATATGAGTAAGTAGCAAGAGAAACAACTTAGAAAGTCTAAATATGGGGTAAAGAAATGATATTACAAGAGTAGAGAGCGAGATATATTGTGCAAAGAAGATGCCCCCTACTGCCAAAGATGATATGCCAAGAAGATGCCTCGTGACGTTTCATATTTAATTCTTCCTTCCTTCCTCCTCTTTATCACCTCATATGATTAATGGACGTCTCATGAACACATTTGTTTGGTCACATAATGCAGTTACTGCACATTAAACTCTCAGCAACTGTGTGTGTTCATTGAATCAGGAAACACCTCAAATGGTATTTGTTAACCATTTGTCCCACCGCAGAGCTCAACATTGCACGACTCTAATATTTAAAGCTCACTACAGTTTGGTTCTTAGTGTACTTCGTAGGTCCTTAGTCCTTTTCTCAATATTGAGCTTTTAATAAGTTGGCTCAATTAGTATCCAGCCCTTTTCTGCGTTGCGGAACTTTTATTATTGAAAATTGCCCAGGTATATTAGTAGTATTTTTTTAATCTACTCCATTTAACGTGAAATAGGCATGATGTAAAAGCTTGCCTCTATGTTTTTTTCAAGCAGCTTAATTTTGGTTTCCAGCCTCTTATTTTCGTCACCGACATTTTTACCGTTATAATACGTAGACATAGACAAGGTAAATGAAGGAAACTAATTATTATAAGGGTAATTGTTTTCCAGGTTTATATTTATAATTTTTTTCTAGGAGGACTCACTAGTTTCGACTTTACGTTCTAAGGAGTGTCGTTGAAATAATAGAAAACTGCAAATACCTCTTGTGCTTGAAAAATAAAAATAGGGAGATTGATTTGCCCGATCAGGGATTTTGCTCAGCGTATGTTTCCACTGTTTCATATGAGCTACTTCTGTTAACTTAGCCTCACTAAATACGGCACACAAATAAGTTCCCTATTATACTCCTTTCAGAAGGGCGAGTTATAAAAATCCTCTTATCATCCGTAAACAACTAACAATGTTGCATAGTGTTATTTAGAAGAACGAAAACAAATAATAAGTGCTTGTTATATGAGCAACAAAGCAAGCGTAAGACTTGTGGCTTAAAAACCATTGTAGTATCTTTGAGGCTAATTGCATGCCTTATACTGATTGATTGTATTTCTTTTTGCTGCTGGCCTCTACAGCAATAAATACTCTGATGACCCGTAAATTGATTTATTCGTGCCTTTGTCCATTTAAAGTTGGTCGTCAGAGTCGATGCTTCTGTAGAAAATTTCGTTATAAATGTCCTCCTGCAGAACGTAATATGAGCATAGATTGGAAATAATTTTATGCTATAATTTTCCTGCCATTTTTGTCGTTAATACAACATAACATTATCAAGTAGCAGTGAGTTAGAATTGGATTATCTGAGTGCGGTAATCCACGTCTTCAATTAATTACATGCATATCACTACTTTCACACTTTTCTAATACTTATTATTATATTTTCAGCGATATAGATTTAGGACCCACATGATATGCGGTTTTACTTGACATGAATATTAATTCTTGTCCGATTTCATACTATTTTGCCTTTCATACATAAATAATAACTTGTGAAGGGAAAGTTTCGGTCAATTTACGGAAGGTGAAAACGCCAGGGATCAGCTCAATGTGGATATATAATCCAACAAATAATCACTTGCGAAATAAAATATCTATACCTAATAGATATGGGTCATCAAGTCAATGTATCGGAACTCAAGACTCCACTGTGCGAAATTTATGTAACCATGGTATTTTGGTCGATGGCGTGGGGCTCATTTTTTCCTCACCTTATACCTGGATGTCACTAGTTAGAGTTCTACTTTTGCTATGTAGAACAAATTTCTGGATATAGAACCACAATCAGGTGGTGGGTGTACATCGACTGTTTGTTTTAAATTGAATTTTTGTTCCGTTTGTTGTAGTAAGTCAATGACCCACGAGTGATTGGCATAAAAGCTTTAACCACTGAACTGCATGTGAATCATTAGTGTTGCTCTCTTACTTGTAGACAGAAGGTTGTGTGAGTGCGTATCTTTCATTGCATGGGTGAGTGTTTGTTTGATTTTACTTGCAAATACTGAGCTGACCACTGCTGGGGGTTAATACTTGTAAATTGACCATCATTATTCATTTTCTTTATTAATTATTTACTTAGGGTAGAATAATTTACAATTTAAGAATTTCTCTAAGACTCTCAGCATTCCCATTCATTGATAATTTTATGTGAACGCAAATCTTCCTTTTCCGTGGTGTCTTTGTATCAACATCGTAAATATGATAGGCGAATGTGAGCGATGCATCATTCAAACCTAACTAATTAACATTTTGAAAATAAGATCAACGTTCAGTTAGTTTGAGGCTACAGAGTAGATAATCGAATCGGTTATAATCGTATTTGACTTCCTTTTACACATAAAAAGCTTTTTGATTACCCGGGCAGAGTGAAATTCAAACAATATGACGTATAAAATTGTTGATAGATTTATTTCTCTTTAGCTGGTTTCCAAGTTGTGCCTGCACCAATTTGCTTCCACAAAGTGATATAATTTCAGGTTGTTTTCGCGCCTACGGTGTTGAAACATTACAATTGCTGGTCTTTTCAACAGTCACCAGTTTTATTTATTTTCCTTTGATATTTTCCTCCACTGATATCTCTTTTTGAGCGTGATTCAGATGACTGTGATCTTTTCGTCAGTTTTTTGATGCAGCATCAATATTTTCCTGTAAATTTCCTTATAATTTCCATTTTGATATTTTCCATTCCCCTTAGCATAACGTTGTTAAATATCCGTATTGGGGATAACAGGTTGCAATGCAGATGTAAATTTTTTTGTGTTCCTTATGTTTTTATACGCAATTACATCTGCAGCATACATCTCTCTGCCTCTCAATGCAACTATATCACATTGGATTTGACTGTAATCACCATTTTATCGTACATATACTGTTATCACATAAGGTTTACGCTTATTTAATCTTTTGTGTATATCTATATATATAAAAATGAATGTATGTGTGTGTGTGTGTGTGTGTGTGTGTGTGTGTGTATGTCCTTTATGCATTACTACACCATTCATCGGATCGCCATGAAACTTTGGGAAGTTGTTGAGTACATTCCCGAAAAGAGGACTACGGAATCGATATTTCAATATCGATACTTTATCGATATAATATCGCTAAAGTATCGATAAATTGTTACATTATTGATACAAAATTGAGGTGAAATTATTTAGTTTTTTAAAAGGAATGTATCGTTGCAATATCGATACTGTATCGAATGTATATAATGTGTTTGTCCTTTATGCATTACTACACCATTCATCGGATCGCCATGAAATTTTGGAAAGTTATTGAGTACGCTCCGCGAAGGTTTCTACAAAATCGATAATTCAATGTCGATACTGTATCGATATAATATCGATAAAATAATGATACATCGATACATTGTTGATACAAAATTGAGGTGAAATTATTTAGGTGTTTTTTATCAAAGTTTTATGAAGTATCATTACAATATCGATACTGTATCGATACAATATTGATAACTTCATGCATTACCACAACATTCATCCAATTTCCATGAAGATTAGGTTAGTTGTTTTGTTCACTCCATGAAGGTTTGTACAATATCGAGAATACAACATCGACACTGGAGACGGGATGTGCATCCCATTGAACTTGCAATTCATTGAAACACTCACGTGCAACATATTCAAATCATCCGGCATGGGACAAATATTTCAGAAATGCCAACTTATTGCTTGGGATGAATGCACAATGGTGCACAAAGCATCGCTCGAGGCTCTGGATCGATCATTGCAAGATTTCCGTTGAATCCTGAGACCATTTGAGAACGCATTAATATTGCTTGCACGACATTTCAGGCAAACATTATCTGTGATTCCTCGATTGACACTAGCGGATGAAATAAATGCTTGCCTGAAATATTCTACTTTGTGACGACATGTAAAGACGTTAAAATTATATACAAATATGCGTGTCCAGCTGCAAAACAATCGATCAGCTGAGATATATTGTATACCCATAAGAATTGTGAAATTAAACATACTATAAACGTGCGCTTTCCATTTAACCAGATTGAGCCACAGCAACGCGTGGCCGGGTCAGCTTGTTTGATATGAAAAACTTCTAGTTTTGGCCTCACAAATTGTCGCACTGAATTTTACTCCCGAGCTTTATTATTTATGTCAATATATATTCGGTTAAACCATCCCAATTTAAGCGCAATTATCGTTTAAAATATCATCAAGTCCTAAGGGTTATCACAAATATTCCAAATAAAAAAATACCCACTTACTGATAATTTTGTATTTTGCTGAGCTTGGAAGGAAAAGCATTTTAATTTTGGAGACTGTTTGAAAGAACCAGTGTTTTTGCTCTGGTTCAATCTTCCAGAAATCTTCCGAGATAGCAGCCCGTAAAAATGCACTGTTATGCGAATAAAGAACAGCCTTAAAATATTGAATACACATTTGTGTGATTTCGTGATCTTGTTTCTTGTTTCAACAGTTTCCTCCCACATTCTGAGTAGACTAATTTTAAGTTTTTTTTTTATAATTGGCATTCTCCTTACTAATCGGATCATTAAAAAAAATCCATATTATTCTTTTTGCAGCAGGCTTTTCCCTTGCTGATTTAGTATTTCAGCCCACATGAGTTCACTCACGTTATATTTGCTTCCGTAAATCTTGATAACTGCATATGGATAAAAGATACACGGAGCTTCAAGGCACATCCTGGAGGAAACGGCCCATATCTTTTAAAACGCCTCCATGAATGTGAAACTTACGCCACCTGGCCTCAGTGAAATGAAAAGATCGTTTATAGGTTTGAGATAAACCATAAGAATATGGAAAAAATGATTTAGTACCTTTTGGGTTGTTAAATTCTTAGAAATATTTGCGTGCGTGCTTTAATTATGCAGAGTAGCAGTCGTAGGATTTCTTTTCCTATGCAGGTGGCAGATTATTTCAGAATTTTACTACTGTGATACTTTGATTTATTCCGAGTAAAATTTGAATGCGGATATATTAGAAAAATGTGCGAATAATTCTTAATTTAATAAATAATATAAACCTCATGGATAACATAGAAATGTAGTTAATTTGTGGTCTTTGCTCTTTATGCATGTTTTACTCTCTTCCATAGTTACTATTAGTTGTATTCTTTAAGGATAAACATGCATCCTCTTCAATACTTCACCGCGATTATTTGTCATGTTAATAACTTACATGTTAATTCTATGAATCTAAGGAGTGCCGCTCACTGCACTTGAAATAATAGGAGTAGTCTTTAGATTTACTGTGGTAGTTTTTGTGTCCCTTTATGAAAAAAAATGCGTTACACTCTGATAAGTGCATAATGTTAGCCTGCAAAAATAATTTTGCAAATGATTTGTTGAAAGAAATATCATTTTAACAATCATATAGTACAATCAATATTTATTGAAGAATGTTTGATTTTCGAGTCAATACTCCAATTCACCCGCCATGCCATGAAAAAGTTCCATTACTACTTCAGGAAATAATATTTCTACATTAAAATGGAGCGCTACTATTCCCAGCAAAAGTTTTTAGATCATAAATATATCATATTTAAATTTTATGCAAACCCCTTTGATGTGGCCTCATGTCCCAAATATGCTGAATATCAAAACTTCACACTCAGTGCGACACCCGTTTCTGCAATATCAGAGGAGTTCTTTGAAATTAATTTGAATTTCTCATTACCAGCATTCCGTGGATACGAGTGTTCTCAATCTTATCTCCCATCTCAGTCTCAAGTAGTTTTAAAATAATGTCAGCTTGGAATTTTTCTTTTTAACCTCTCTTTAACTACGCTACGTAAGATATTATCATGATAAATTTTCGCACCTCCTTAGAGCTTTTATCCTCTTTTCTGCCCACCAACTCGTACATTTGTTACATACATTCCCAATTATATACATGTTTAGTTCCTTTCATCCCCGTATTCGCTTTAAACTTTCTTCATTTACCATGTTCAGTGAAATTATCTAATTACAAAGATTTTTTACTGACCTAGTTTTCAAGCTCGTAAACCTTTAACGATTTTTTCAGGTATCAATAGTGAAGTGCAGGTGTAGAGTTCACTTAAGTATTTCCTGGGCTTTTGTCAGCGGGAAAAAAATAATAAAAATTTACGCCTTGTTTAAATGGCAGTTGCTGGAAATTATTCAAGTAAATACACCTCCGGATTAAGTCAAATGTTTCCTGGGAGGATTTTTATTCATGTAGGATGTTATTTTGATCTTCGCGATTTTTCCTCCAGAGTCACTGCTTTGATCAGGACTCTAAATCTAATTTATATGATGGTACTCCTGTTTTTTTTAAATCCAGTGAATAAAATCGTCAGGAGAATATTAGCATGATAAAAATCGTTGCTCTTGTTTTGTTTATGCTTGTTATAGGGATATTCAATAAGCAGTCGAGTGGAGTATCATTTATTTATGCGGCTGCCCGCTGGGACGACGTGCTCTCATATCCTTCAAATTAAATACAACGTTGATTAATTTAAGGTAAATTAAAATGTGGCAATAGAATGGAATTTGGGCGAATAACATTTTTTGTCTGTAGTTGTGAAATAATTGATGCAATAAACGGATGATCTTCTCTCTGCATCTCCTCCCCTATCTCATTCGCACTTCTTTATACTTGAGTCTCAAAATTTTCGCCCCTCGCGAGAATTTTTAATGTTTTAGCTCCAATTTTCGTCTGCTTAATCCTGTTCCACTCACTTTCTTATTCCAAAAGATTCTTGAAGCGTGGCGCGGGGAAATGAATAAATAACAGATGAGAGAAAAAACTTCTGCTTCCTCGTGAACCATGGAATAGTAATTGTTTCCTCTTTCTCGCAGCGTCACCATTGAATCTTCTTTGCATTCGAATTTCAATACCGGAATGAGTTGAGGAGAGATATTTGAAAGATCAAGAAAGGTAACCTTATAGAGCTCTTGTTTCCCGGGGATTAACGGATTTTCCCGGTGGAAAGTTACTAGACAGGCTCCGAAAAGGTTCGTGCCCGTTGTTAACAAAAACAAAGGTCTAAGTTGATAGTTGGAATTTTCGATGATGGCTGAAGTATAAAGAGTGGCTTTTCCACTGCCAAAAGTATCTGACTTTTCAGAATAATGATCAAAATGACTATGTTTTGTCTAATGCCATTCATTCACCCCATTCATCGCAATACATTGTTTACAGAAATTTTATCAATTACAGAATCATATGCTTTCCCAATATTCTCTAAATCCTAGAGCAGTGCCCTTCATTCCGTATTGCCAATTATGTTTCAACTTTACTTTTAAAATTGTAATAAGCTTTTCCTTTTGCTTTAAGTTGGATGTATTCATTTTTATTTCTTTTGACTATCTGCCATCTCCCTTCCCCATGGACTACGCCTTGTCGTGGTGGGATTGGGGCTTGCGTGTTCCCGTGACCCCTAGAGCTACACTGGCGGGAGTAACTAATATTGCTCCCGGTAGGGTCACCCATGCCAGACAGGTCGAAGGGTAGGAGCCTGACGAAAGGTAGTCCACGTACCGTACTCGCAGCGTCTGTTCCTCAGTGAGGCGGCTGTGAGAAGGCGTCTGACCCCAGTGGGGCGGCCTAACAAGTGATGGTGTCACGTTAAAAACACTATTGAGGCAGGCAACGGGAAACCACCTCAATTAAACTCTCCCAAGATCACAATGGACTTGAACAATAGAGAATTGAATCCTGGCAACTACGGGGCCCGGAACCAAATTAGTGGAACGGGTGTCGTGCCCGGCAGCAGGGTAAGCAAGGACTCTGCGGTCGTCATCTCACGAAATCCTTGCACGAAAAGAATGACAGCAGCAGCGGCAACAGCAGCGGCGGCGAAGAATAAACCAGAGAAGAGAGCAGCAATGCTAAGGATCGGGACATGGAACGTTAGGACTATGTTAAGGGCAGGAAAACTAGAGAACATTAAGCGTGAAATGGAGAGGGGAAAGATCGATTTGTTGGGACTAAGCGAAGTAAGATGGAGAGACCAGGGGGACTTCTGGAGTGAAAAGTACAGGGTTATATACAGTGGAGGGGAAGAGAGCCAGCGGGGAGTAGCAGTCGTATTGAATGCAACATTAGGAAAAAGGGTGTTGAATGTGGAACAGGTAAGCGATAGAATACTAGCCATCGAAATCAAAGCTAAGCCGGAAAATGTAGTCGTAGTACAGGTTTACATGCCGACAGGGGGGCATAGAGAAGAGGAAGTTGACGAAGTATATGACCAGTTGGAAGAAGTAATGGGGAAAGTAAAGGGCAGGAAGAACCTAATAGTTATGGGAGATTGGAACGCTGTAGTAGGGGAAGGGAGGGACGGAAGTGAAGTAGGGGAGTATGGTCTGGGTGTAAGGAATGACCGGGGCGAGAAAGCAGTGGAGTTCTGTAGGAGGAATAATTTAGTGATTACAAATACGTGGTATAAACACCACCCTAGGCGTAGGTACACGTGGAAAATGCCGGGGGATACTGGAAGGTACCAATTAGACTACATCATGATTAGGCAAAGATTCAGAAATAGTGTAAAGAACTCGCATAGTTTCCCAGGTGCAGATGCCGACTCCGACCATAACTTGGTGGTGATGAAATGTGAGATGAGACTAAAGAGGTTGAAAGTAGGAAGGAAAATAAAAAGGTGGGATGTAGGAGCACTGATTGGAGGGAAGAGGAGGGAATACCAGGAGATTGTGGATAGATGCATGAGGGAAGAGGAGGGAAGAGGAACAATAGATGAAAGATGGGAAATGATAAAGACGGGCATAAAAGAAGCAGCGGAGAAAACAATAGGAACAGTAGACACTAGGAGGATCAAGAAACCATGGGTAACAGCGGAAATGATGGAAAGGATAAACGAAAGAAGGAAATGGAAAAATGTAAATACAGAGCTAGGCAAAAGGCGTTATAGGGAGATTAACAACAGGCTTAGGAGAGATACAAAGAGAGCAAGAGAAAAGTGGTGGAGTCGGCAATGCGAGGAGCTGGAGAGACTCCAGAGAGAAGGAGAAATAGGCAGTCTGTACTCAAAGGTTAGAATGTTATCGGGAAATAAGAAATGGAAAACGGTCCCGTGCATCAAAGACAGAAAGGGAAATTTAGCAATGGAGCCAGAGGAGATCCAACGTCGTTGGAGGGAATATGTTGAGGAACTGTATGATAGCGAAAATAGGCCTAGCAACTTGGACATAGAAGAGGGAAAGGACGTAGATCAGGATGACGTGGGCCCCGGAATACTGGATAGTGAGATAGAGAAGGCACTGCGGGAAATGAAGGCAGGAAAAGCGGTGGGGGTTGATAGCATCCCAGCTGAGCTTCTGAAGAACCTAGGAAAAGGAGGAAGGGACAGATTTTATGAACTTGTTCGTAAAATATACGAGGAGGGGGCTTGGCCGGAGGATTTTGTAAAAACCGTGCTGATACCTATACCGAAAAAGAGGGTGACAAAGGAATGTGAAGACTATAGAACGATAAGTTTGATTTCTCATGCGGCAAAGGTAGTGCTTAGAATCATCAATAGGAGAATGGAAAAGAGAGCAAATGAATTCCTAGGCGAGGATCAGTTTGGATTTCGGAAGGGGAGGGCCACTCGGGATGCGATTGCAGTGATGAGAATACTAGTGGAAAGGAACCTAGAATACAATCAGGACGTATTCGCGTGCTTTGTTGACTTCGAAAAGGCGTTCGACAGAGTGAGGTGGGACAAGTTAATGGAAATATTGCGGAAGATAGGAGTAGACTGGAGAGACAGGAGACTGATTCGGAATTTATATATGGCGCAGAAGGCGCAAGTGAGAGTAGCAGATGGAGAATCGGATTGGGCAACAATAGGGAGGGGAGTTAGGCAGGGCTGTCCTTTATCACCGGTACTTTTCAACATATACTCGGAGGAAATGGTGAGAAGGGCTTGGGATGAACTGGAGGCTGGAGTGAAGGTCGGGGGGAAATTGATAAAATCAGTGAGGTTTGCGGATGACCAAGCGCTTGTATGCCAGTCTGCCCGTGGCTTGCAAAAAATGCTGGATGCGTTGCAGGGACAGTGCGAAAGATACGGGATGAAGATAAACCAGAAGAAAACGAAAGTAATGCGGTTTTCAAGAACAAAAAGAGCCAGCATAACGATAAAAGTGGGAGATCAGAAGCTAGAGCAGGTAGAGAAATTTACCTATCTAGGTAGTGTGTTGGAAGAAAAAGGGTATAGCAGCATTGAAGTGAGAAGGAGAATTGCATTGGCAAAAGAAGCCTTTACTCGTAGGCGTGAGCTAATGACAGGGGCCTTGAGTAGGGAAGTGAAGAAAAGACTAGTGAAAAGTTTAATATGGAGCGTTGCACTATATGGGGCGGAAACGTGGGCTTTGCGAAAAGAAGATGAAAATAGACTTAGGGCTTTTGAAATGTGGGTGTGGAGAAGAATGGAGAAAATAAAGTGGGTCGAAAGGAAGACGAACGATGAAGTGCTAGAACTGGTAGGAGAGGAAAGAAATTTGATAGATGAAATTAGGAGAAGGCAGAAGGTGTGGATGGAAAAGGTAATAAAAGGGGATGGTGTTTTGAAGGAAGTGATTGAGGGAAGAGTGTTGGGTAAGCGGGGAAGAGGGAGAAGAAGAACGGGTAGCTTGGATGGAATGATAGGTGGCAGAAGGTATGAGGGGCTGAAGAGGGACATCGTGTGAAATTTAGGGGGTGGGAAGAATTAAATGTCCATTTAAACCTACCTTCACCGGTAGAATACTTATAATAATAATCTGCCATCTATAATGATACATGCTTCCATGCCACTTTGGTTTAATGAAGCTCTCCCTCTTTGCTGATCGACTTACAACTTTAAAGTGTTTATTATATTTTTGTTGGCCCAATCAGAGTTATTCTGTCCCTTTTTTAATGTATCATGTTTGATGTTCTTGTTCTCCATTCAGATCTCGATTTATGTACGAGCATTTCGTGGCCTCATTTCAAAAGCCGTTATATTCTTCTTTTCGTGAAGGCAATTTCTGACTCATGCTAATCAGCACTATTATAAATATCTAGCTGCTGATATCTATTCTTAGTATCCCTTTTCTTTGACAAGGCCAAACGATGGACCAAATAGATTTCATTATAATAGTAATATCGCCAATATCCTCAGATGAGCATGTTATATTCTAACAAGAGGATATCTGCAAAAATTGTCTTTTGATTCAAAAGTTTTAATTTTTACTTCACTTCTGCATACATTTCATTACCAATTTGATTTGGATTTATAGATTACAAGGTTTCCTATTCGTAATAATTTGGATCATCCTTGGATATTGGTCTACTCGATAAGGCTTTGGTTATGGAAATGGAATTTAACTGTTTATATTGTTGTTTAGGATTGGACTTGAAAAGTAGGATATTAATTATTGGAAAGTGTTTTACGTGTGTTTTTGGCAGTAGGAGGTAGAGTGTACACTTCGCAAAATTGAATGGGTAGCCCTGGTTGGCATCCAATGCCCGAAAAAAGATCAATCTTTCGCTTGAACGGGAATATGTTTACGTGTACGGGATAACACTTATAATTTCTTATTACAGCGGCCAAGTTGAGGGATCAAAAATAAATTTGTTCCATGAACGTCATTAAAATATTAGTGCTGATAAGCGACCCCCGGTGACGGAATGCATGTATGCATGTCACAATTTTTTTTCAATTTGAGTAATGACGCATGAGTCATCACTTAACAATATGCATTAGAAACATTTGAAGAAGATTTGCTCAGTTCATGTGTTCTTTAATAGCGAAGTATGATAAGTGGCAGAGTAAAATATCATACCAACTCCTATTTTAATTCTAAGGAGCCTCTTCTCGATTGAGTTCTCACAAAAAGTGATTCGCATATTTTCATTGAGTTCATATCCTTCTTTGGGTTTGTGGTGGTCTTTCTCAGCGTAATTGCTCAAAATACATTTCTAAGGAAGATAAGTATTTGCTGACTAATGTAAGTACATACTTTTTAGTTATATTTGAATAATGAGCTTCATGATTTGGTCAATCATGATGACCGGTATAGCTTTATGCTCCATTTTGTAGTGGAACAGGAATATTAAATGGTTTTCGAAAGTTTCCTTTAGAAGTAATAGAGAGGTGTGATTCATATTTACTCGTAGGCGTGAGCTAATGACAGGGGCCTTGAGTAGGGAAGTGAAGAAAAGACTAGTGAAAAGTTTAATATGGAGCGTTGCACTATATGGGGCGGAAACGTGGGCTTTGCGAAAAGAAGATGAAAATAGACTTAGGGCTTTTGAAATGTGGGTGTGGTTCTATCATATGCATTTTTTGAATGGCTATTGAAAGTTATTAACTGGTATCAAACAGTATTTTAGACTGTAGACGAGAATGAAAGCAGTTGAATTTGTGGATACCTGGTAATGTTAGTAAAAGTTATTTTATAAGTTTAGGAAAAAGAATATGGTGAGCCGAATACACATCTTCCCTTTGTACGAGTTTTTTGGCGTAGAATAAGGTGGAGGAAAAAAATGCAGTTGAAATATTTTAGATGGTTGATAAATAAATTAAAAGAGTTATGTGTAATTTATAATATGAAATCCGTTGGCTTAGGGTGAATTTCTGGTTAATTCTTATCCCCTGGCTCTCCTATCCTTCCTATCAATATTTCAGTTTTGAATTAGCACCATATTGCCATAAAATTTATAAGTCCTACTTCGTTTCACGTAAAAGATTTAGAATTTAGTCCTCCAGTAAGAAATAAGTCAATGGCCGGGCACCGTTAAGTTTGAATTAGAACAAACATACCCCATCTGATTATTTCCAATGTCTACGCACCAAACTGGAAATACCATTAAGTATTTTAATTGCCACGTAAAAATTGATTCAATTAGATTAGAAAATTAGATAATATTTAATTGGAAGCATGTTTAATATTGATAACAATCGCCATGAATTATTTGGAAACTTTTCACAGATGCAGAAGAGTGAATACAGCAGTGTGAAATCTTCAAGGGGTAGAAATGTTGTCTACAACCTCAATAAATTAATTTTGGTTGACAATGATGATGAAAATGCACTTTTAATTGTAAATTAAATGAAACTGAATGTATTGGAAATGAAAATAGATAAAAGAGCACTGATGCAGTCTATCATGGTTAGTGTGAAAACAAAATAGCTATTCAAAAATTTTCCTTCAAAAAAGTCATGTGGTGTAAACTTAAATGTTGAATACCTCTCAAAACCAGTTGATGTACTTCAAAATTGTGGTCCAATGAAACAATGAATAAATTAATCAACGCTTCCATTAAATATATTTACAGTTGAAAAATAGTTTTTGGTCTCATACAAAATATTAATGGAGTGGAAAAGTTCCAAATAGAGGAAATGAGAAATTTTCCTGGCCTTTGTATTTTGAACGGAAATTTTTCATCAATAATCAAATCATTATCTTATAATGCTCCGCAATGTTATCAATTCTCTTCTTAGAAAACGTTGGGCAGACTAATTTAGCAAGTCCAGATTATTTTGCTCTAAAGGTAAACGAAAAATGAGAATTGCTCCATAAAACTGAAAAAAATATTACCAGTATTGAATTTTTTATTAAAAAAACTTTCAGAAAGCTTAACTCCCGATGAAGCAATATCTTTAGCCAAGCCATTGCTTCTTTTTCGTGGGCGACTGGTTTGTTGACAATTCGTGAGAGAAAAAAGGTGACATACGGAATTATTTTAGTTATTTGAAGTTTACCCCTCTGATGGTTACTTTCTGAATATTGATATTTATAAGATTAAACATCAAAGGGATAAGGAATTTGGCTTTCAATCTTCGGTACGAAGTTCATGAAGCCTACATCAACGACGGTCATCATTTGTGCATGGATAATTTGTAAAATACTTTTTCTTTAGATCATCTTTTGCTAAAACGAAAGACTCATCCTTAAGGGACACCACGTTAAAGTCGAGCAAACCCCAAGGGTATCGTAGCAGCAATCGTAGCAGCAAACAGGGAGATCATACAAATGGGGAAAGAACGATCCTGTTTATGTGCAAGGTGGAAAGATGCTAGGGATGTATTTATTACGGCAGTGTTCCACCGAAAAATAGTAAACGTTGGAAAGATATATGGGAACATGTGACTTACACCAGTTAATATTTTATTGCACAATCACTACATGAGTAAAATAGACAAAAATTATCAAATTATAAGTTACTGTTTCTCTCAATGCATAAGATTTAGGCAGAAAAAAGTAATATTATGTCCTTTAGATACATAATTTTGGAAGGTGTTGTTCCGCTATAAAAATTAAAGATAGACCATTCATAAACATAAGATTTAAAAAAAATGCATTTATGATTTTCATGAAAATATTAAGGAAGACCTTCAATATTTTTATTATTTATTTGTTAAATATGCTTAAAAATACATCAGTTTTATGGCAAAAATATTGAAAAAAATTATAAAAGGTTTTAAGGAATTTTATATTACTACGCTAACATTAATGGCAATACATGTTAGTTTGAAACGAAAAAATTCTCAAGGCAAAAGACAGTTATAACTATTATCATTGCTTAAGAGAAATACGCAACTCATGTACACATACTTACATCAAAATAAAAGAAGATAATTAGAAATACAAAGAATAGCGAATATAACTTTAACTAGCTAAGTACTTTTCTGTAAGTTTCTCAATTGGGAGTGTCTGCCAACGGGTTGAATATTAAGGGATGCATAAGGTAACAGTGGCCATAGTTCTTGAGTAAAAAGAATTTACATGCGGAATTGCTACCCTGTTGCTGGTATACAGTAGAAGATATAAAATTGCATAATTTGTAGAATTAACGCATACCCATCAGGGAGGGTAGTGCTAAGAGTAACTATTCTAATGACTTACACCACCAACTTAGATTGATGATTAGAAGCACTTGACAAAATATCAGGAATATGGGCCACATTTCGCGCTTTTTTTAGGCAAAATTCAATAAAATTGTTGGGCAATCACGCGCAGTAAAAAGGTCCGTGAGTGACGCATAGATCAGACGTTTTGGAGAGAGAGAATAATTTGAGGACAAGCAAAATATGGGACATATCTTGCTCAATGGTTTTACAAAGTCATGGGTATGAAAAATTTGATTACTCCTCTAAAGCTAAATTTGACGAGAAGTTAAACTAGTCCACGTGAGCGACAATGATGGCACTTTTGGAAACATTTTTGGGCGCAGCTTAGTGTGACCTGAACAGTCAAAATAGAGCAACTTGTCCGAGCACGGTTCACACAAGAATGAAATCAAACATTTATCCTGTAACTTACAGAATAGGGGAGGGAGCACATGTCCTCCCTTGTGACCGACACGAGAAGGCGAGCCCTTAGGGGCTGCGCTCCGCGTAGGGCGAGCGAAGCGCAAAAATGCGTGCGCGCAAGCTTTGAACGGATTCACCTCGGGGCGCGCGGAAAATCACGGCACTTTTTGCGCGGGCGGATACTGTCCCGGAAACTTCCATCGCCGCAGCGGCGGACGGTGAGGAATGAGGAAGCGGGGGTACAAAGTGCAGGCTCGTCCTCGATTCTCTTTCTCCCCATACCGCCAGGAGAGGATTGGACCGGTCGCAGTGGAAAGAGGAGAGATGAGTTTGGTTGGACCGGAGAGGAGAGGGCTCGGGAGTGCTTGGACTCCAGGGAGCGCTGTCCTCATGAGTCCAACACCATCAAAACCGGCGACCAAATAATGCTCCGCGTCTCACAGACACACACACACGCATACCCTTAATGCCCTCGAGGTAAATAAGATCTAATCGGCCGGGGCCTAATGCGCGCGCGGGGTCAGATGCGAGGTTCGCTCATCGGCGCTGCATCGGGGAAGTATGTACCCCCGGACGCGGTAGGGGGGCACCGCTCTGGGTCGCTGATGGAAGCGGCATTAAGGGAAGTGACAGTCGAGGGGCGGGAGGAGGGGGGAGAGCGTGCAACCTCATGCTCGGATGAGGGACGGATTAGGTCAAGCGGGGTGGACGCACAGATTACCGGAATGTTATCCAATTACGGGTGGTTGGCGGCATGCATCACGAGTTTGGGGAAGAAGAAGCAATCAGTGCGGCGTATCTAGTCCTCCCGACACCCTCTCCCCCCCCCCTCCTTTCACTGAGCATCCTGACCTTCCAGCAGGCACGAACCTCTCTCCAAGTGTCCCTCCGATCCTGCCAGAGGCCACTCGCGTGGTGAAGCGTCCGGCCCCGGCAGTTGCATGCAAATTGCACGCAGGCGATCCAGATGACGTGCTCATCCCTGCCTCCACTCTCAACCACCCGACCTCTCCCCTCCACCGCAGGAGAAACGGCGCCTCCGACCGGCACCACACAGAGTGGACGCCGGTTGGTCGTGACCGGCGGCTCGTCCCGACCTTTATTAATGTCTCGTGAGCCGACGACGACGGTCGACCGCGAAAGACGGTGGTTTGCGGTTCCTCGCCGTCGCGACGGACGGCGGGACTCCTTTGAATGTTTCAGGGTGGAGTGCGTCGGCAACCAAGGGTTTGGGTCTCCTTGACCAACCGAGTCGGAGGTTTGGCGTCGTTACGCTTCATGGTTGGTGGAGATAGAATCTGATATCTTGAAAGATTTTCTTGAAAGACACTCTCCTCTCCGTCCGTGTTAGTAGGGATAGTCGTAGGCATATGAGTCAATAGACTCGAAGACAACTCTAGAAGATGGTCACCTTGCCCAAAATTGTAATCAGTTAAGATAGTCCTTCGTGTCGTTCATGTAGATCAATTTGCTCGTACCCTGAAAATCAGGAAAACATATGCATTGCCTTATCATCTTAGTATTTCCTGCCTAATTAAATTGAAGTACGACGGAGTTAGCGTATTTTTATGAGTTTTGGAAAATGATTTTTTTCTCATTTTTAAGTAGGTACCTGATTAGCAATAAAAACAATATTTCTTCTTCAGTGTATTACATCTTTTTGGGTATTGCTTTTTTAACTGAATGCAGCCACAAGCCAATAATTTGAGGCATCTTGATTGATATAATAGTGTCTAAAATATCATATCAACTTACTTTAATCTGTTTTATTTCTTTATGTTTTAGGCTGACTTTATTTTGCGCATATGCTTTTTTATTTTCATCTTTTCATAAAAGTAGTGTTTTAAAATACTTTTACTGCACGTATATATTTTATTCACCAAGATTCCGTGCAGTTTTTAGACCAATCATTACAGAAATTCTTCACTTGATGTGTTTTTCCAATTACTTTTAAAGTAAGAATTACCGATTCCATTCCAAACCACGGACTTCTCTGTTAAAACCACACTATAATTTTCAAGGTGGACCAAAATTCCGGAATGTGTTTGTATCAACACAGCTTTTTCCAGAAAATGACAGTGTTTTATTTTGACTCTTAGCTTTTGAAGCCAATCAGAGACGGTGACCACAATAGGATTCATAAATCTCTTAAGTCGGTTGATAGTAGATTTAATTTTTGCGGTTTCTAGGCCTTACTTTATTTCCTCTTTCCAAGGATCTGTAATGTAATAGTTGGTAGATTTTCTTGAATGGAAATTAATAGTTTGTCTATTGCTATGTATGTCGCAAAATAATGTAGTGTTTGGCAAACACTTTACTATTCACCAATCCCTATTCACCCTACTGAAGTTCTTTAATATGGTACTCTAATACACCTGAAATATCCAGTTGACCGATGAAACAGTGAAACGAAGGCTGTTTTAGGAATAGACCCCAAATATTTTACATGTAACTTACATTAACTCTCCTTTTCTGGCAGCCGGTGACGACTCATATGGTTGGATCAACCGAATTTTATCTACCTTGCCACTCTTTTTGCCCACTTATTTTCCGAGGCAATGAAGAGCAAAGAAGTTGAACTCAAAATAAACTTTCCGGCTTGGGAACCTTTTAAGACAGAGTGTACGGTTTTTCTCCTCCGGAATTTTCACGATATGAAACTAAAATTATATGGAATATTCCTGTCAGTTATCGTTTTTGTTGGAAATGATAGTGGCTGATTAGCACTACTGTGCCCGTAATTGTATGCTGATGCACAAATATTCGAGATCTACGCTGCTATTATTTGTGTTGAAATTTATAAAGCCCTTAAAATTAGTCATTTAATCAATTGTTACTATATTAAGGATCCTAATGCTATAGCTGTGGCAATGAAGCCAAATTGTACGCACTAATTGAGCATGAAACCTTTACTCAACATTCTACAAACTTTAACTTCCTCTTCTTTTGCATTTCTCAATCCAGGGTCGAAATATTTGCAATTACTCAATCCAGGGTCGCAGTATAATTTATAAGTGGTGTTTCATTTATCCTCTGTCTAACTCGATCTATTATTTCCCAAAGGCATTTTTTATGTAACCAATTAATATGTGTTAGTTTATTGCTCCTTTCACCCGACCTTCCCTCTCACATATCGGTTGAAAGTTACGATGGAGTACCTTCGTATTTTGTCTGTCGAATAATAATCGGACAATAAATATTATGGTGCCCATATAAATGACTGGGTCCAGGATATATCTAGTTTGGGCTAAAGCGCTTCTCTCCCAAATAAGATTTCGAGTAATTGTTATGGATGGGTGTGTATCGAAAATAAAGCTATGCTGACGAAATGTTTTATGCAGTTGGTAAAGCGCATGAATTCTTTACGCGGGGCCGCAATCATTCGGACGACGTGCCGTTCAGCACTAAAGATTATTAAACTCTGTATTAATGGACGGACGAGCGCGGGGGATACCATGTGTAAAAAAATATATCGGCGCCCTTTCACTGGGGTCGGTAGAAGTATCTAATAAAAGTGCGAGAGAGAGAGAAAAAGGCGGGAAAAATAGTGTGCGGGAGAGACAGAGAGAAAGTGGGATCGGGTGAAGCCGTTGCCTTCACCCATAACATTGATGGCAGAAGAGAAAATCCCGACCAGAGGCCCACCGATGGCTACAAATCACCGCGGCTTCAAATGAAGCTATCAGATCTGCGGGTTTTATTCATTCCCCTGCCTTTTTTTTGTTTTTGTTTTTTCGGGTGACGCTAATACAACCCAGAGATTCATTTCCGATGGGCCGTAAGGCTGAGATGAGAGATGGAGGAGGGAGATGTGGAGGGAGAATGTGTAGGGAAGAGGGAGACTGAAGGAAAAAAGAAGGGCTGAACAAAACACAAAACTCCAAAAAAAGCGGAGGAAGAACGTGGTCGAGAAGGAAGAGCCCAAGAGGGGAGGCAGGTAGTAAATGGAAGCAACTGAACACAAGTTGTCATGCCAACGCGTCCGGACGAGGGCATGCAGCTGGGTGGAGCACTTCGTGGGGGAGAGGAGTTACGCCCACTCCATAATTATTACAAGCCACCCCTTGAATTTTGCACGCTAATTGCTCGCGGGCCCTCCTGAACGCCTGATATCCCCAATTATTTTTTTCCTCTCCTCCCATCCTCCTTCAAAAACAGACTGGGGAATGGATAAAACGGGAAGAAAGAGGAAAGGTAATGGGGAGTGGAGAGGATTGGGTAGGAGGGTGGTTGAGAGAAACGAAGAGAAAAATAGTAGGGGTCCGTCGGAGACGTGCGCCATAAAAGGGATATAAAATCAGAGGGATTTGACCGCGTGTGTTGGTTTCGAGAGGGAGAAGGCGGGCGGTGGAAAGAATGGATGAGAGGGAGTAGATTGGTCCTGTGAGCGGAATGTGGATGCCGCGAGAGAATTAGCAATAAATACATATAAACGCACCTCCTGTATCCCGAATGATTAACTATATTCGTGGCGATGTGTATTGCGCTTAAAATTTACACCTCGGCTGGGGTCGTAGGCAGTTAACTTGCACGTCGGGGATGATTCATTACCAGACTCGAATTGATCATTCTTTGCTCAATTAAGGGACTCCAAATGAGCTCCTGAGCTCTTCTCCAAATGCTCCGGATTGAATCTGATTAAATTAAGTTGGATGATTAGCGGGTTGTTACTCATGATGACTGTGATCATTCTCTTAAATTCAATTACCGAAACTGGATTATGTTACGTATCATCCCGGTGCAAATCAACAATTTTTTTAACGAACGATTGTTCATTAGAGGAGAAAACCCTCTCAGCTATCAATTTGACCGCCTTAAAAAATCGACATGATCGGCAACTAATCCGGTCGTATTGAAGGGAATAATACGAAAAGAATAAGAAAGTGGTCCCGTTTTAATAGAGAAGTGTTTGTTTTGCTAAAAACGTGAATTAATAGTTTTTCTTTTTTTCATCCGGCTAAGTTAAGTTTTGGAATAGTGTTCCCACGATGCTTTTTACAAACGCACCGTATTTGATATTCCTTCATCCGATATCCATCAGATAATCAAGCCTCATATAGTTTTCCAAATTCAATATTATCGGCCCTAACTCTGTGAAATATCATGGTTACAAATAAAATAGGCATAAAAAGTTTTTATTTTCATTTGATGCCTGGTTCCATTTCAAACGCAATTATTTAATTCCCTTCCCTTATGAAGGTGAAAAAGGAATTGTCTAATTAATCTGCAAAACTGGAAAAGTGAAAGATTCCTAATAGATGAGAAGTGAAGGTACTCGAAAAAGAAAGATTGAGATGAGTTTGAGTGAAATATGGTCATTTGAGCTGCTATTGAGCGTCTTTGACGGACAATAGAAACCATACGTTTCCTCTTACTGATGAAAAATATGCTTGGGAGAATAGAATACGTTGTGTGAAATTGAGATACATGACCGTGCCTCTGGAGTGTAAATTTCGATTTGAGCCAGGCTTAGAAATGTGAGAGAGCGTTTGGGATGGAGAGCAAATGTTGTGAAAGAAGAGACGGAAAATGAAACCAACAGGAAAAAAGGGCCAGCTCAAAGGTCAGTTGAACCTAAAGGAGAAAGAACAATTGGTGGGACCAATTCTGGTAGGTTGGGGAGATCCTCCAGAGCTCACCCAATACTTGAAATACGAGAGAGGCTTCCTTCATGTGAGCTCATCACAATTTGCCCTTAGCAACCCTTCGGGGTTTCTAAAGATACGCTAGCACCACCCTTAGAAACCCGGAAATAATGCGTTCATTTTTGCTTTTTGAAATGGGTAATATAACACCTCCGCGTTTAATTAAAAATTGTTTGGAAAGGAAACAACGCATCTCACGCGTTTCCAAAAACGAAAAACGGGACTAAAACATTCAAAGTTTTCTTTAACACCCAATTAATTAATTAAATTACCCCACAGGTGTAATGAAGGGCAATGGATGAAAATAAACATCTTGGTAACAAACATGCCAAAAATTTTATCGAAAGCATAGTTTAAAAGGGTGGAAATAAAAACCGGCTGGCTGGCGGGTGGCTCCGTTGGATTGGCTAATAAAGAAGCGCGTTTCCCGCGAAATGGCATGCGAGGCACGAGTGTGGGCGAATGAGAGGGGGGAACCGCACACGCGTGTGGAACTAGACTGAATGTTGGGAGTAAGATGGCGGGCGTGAAGGGAGCATACTGACCGCGTGGACGGTGGAGGGATGAGACGGCAGGGGGAAGAGCCGGGACGGAGGGAGGGAGAGGAGCGACCGCGGCTCGCTACATAAAATATAAACAGGACCGCCAAATTACCACTCGGCGTGCACGGCACGGAACGAAATGCGCGGGGGAGGGGGCAAAAATGTGGTGTGTCCGTTTGTGTGATCACGTGAGTGCGGTTCGCTGAGGGATGGCGCCGGGAAATGGATCGGGGGAGGGGGTAGAGGTCACGGCCCCGTGATCACACGGAGCTCCCGGGCTCCGCCCAGCGCGCACCGGTCGTGCGGAGGGACGGGGGAGGACGCATGCTGCGGGTCGGATGGGCGGGAAATCGGGAAGTTGGCGGGACTCCCGAGCGGTGGGAGAATTCCCGCGGGACTCGCTTCTGGACACTTTCGGCGTGACGGTCGTCGTGCGTTAAATCGAGGCAACGGATGGAATGGGGCGAGTGGAATTGTGAACGTTTTTATATTTGGGACAGCGCGGCGCGCGGCGTAGCGTTGGCCGTGCGGGTGTCACTCGAGCGGGCTCGAGCGACTGTCAAGCGTTTCGTCGCCAAGGTTCGAACCAAACTGATGTTCTATTTAGAGCTCTTTGGCTTCCTATTCCATAGACATGGGTCCGAAACCCTTTGAGGAAAATGTTTTATTGGAATACTAGTTCCTATATGAGTGCTACATGGAGAGCACTTCAGGTTCTGCACTACGTCTGTTGAATGATACCTAAGGCCCTTGGACCATTAGCTCCTTTTATGAAGAGTAGGCTGTTGCTGACGCCAAGTTTCTCTTGAAACTTCCACCTATCGCTAAAAATCACACCAGAACTTTATCACCAAACCGTAATGGTGCACATGACACAACCACCAGTAAGCTATCACAGCAATCAATATTCAACAAAATAGTTTGAGCAATATAACGATAACTACCCTTGGAGTCTCTCCGCCTTAAGTAACACAGTTACTTAAGTTTATTCACTTTATTACACATTTAAATGAACCAGACCCACTTTACGATCGTCACTTCGTTGCCTTTTGAGAAGAGGCGAAACAATAATCAGTGGTTGTAACAGTATAGTTAAATTACAGGTGACAACGTGTATTTATCCACATTTATTAATGTAAAGAAAATTGTAAGTTTGATTAAAGTTGATTTTTGCATCCAGATTATGTTAGTCCGAAATAGAACAGGCTAGTACACTTTGCTCGCACACCACATCAGCAGGAGGGTTTTAAACAACGACCTAGAAGATGGACTACATAAATTAATGATGGAAACACTTTTTATTACGTACCCTCCACAATGTAAATGCAAACCCAGTGGGAAAACGATCTTTTGCATCAAATTATTTTAAAAATTTCATCTCCTGCAGTATAATTTAAAATATTGAGTGATGTATGACAAGAACCAAATTCTCTGATGAAGCAATTACTGCAAAATTAATACGGACTACAGCCCCTTCAGGCAATTTACGCCTGCAGACCGTGGGTTACCATTTAAATCCTTTCGTAGCTATTCTTTATATTTTAAATGTGATAGAAGCCTTTTATTTACATAAAATACATATTTATGGATTCACACATGTGTCTTTGGTAGATTTCTGCTAGAAAATGTGAATAGAAAAGCCTGTAAGTTGAATTGGAATTATTTTTGGCAAATATCAATATAAATCATACTTATTCCGAGGAAAACTTGTAGTAATGGATGGTAACAAATTATTTTGCACAACATTATAAAAAGCACTCGGTAAACTCTCGTACGTGGCCGAAATTATAATATGACCCAATGTTTTTCAGATCAGATATTTATATACCTTGAAACTTGGGGCGTATGTACGAAAGTACGAAATCCTTCGTATGTGTGAGTGTTTTAAAAATAAATAGCGCATTTAAAAGTTTGCACTGAATAGAATTTGCATATATTTTGCATAGAGTTGAAAATTTTCATGTAGTTATTACTGAATATTCTCTACTGTGGAAGTAATTTCATGGGCTGTGTAAATCCTTTTTTTGGTTTTTGGGTCATACATGACGCAAGCGGATTTTCGAATCGTTCTAGACGTAACATCTCCACTTTTCGACTTGGTCTCGGTGTCTCTTTATTACTGATGCCCAACTTGTGAATTAAAAGTAGAAATGGCAATTGTTCAAGCAAAAGTGGCTTTACCATCATGATATAAATTTATTTAGTATTAGTTAAATGGCATTCAACCTTGGAGTTAACCATGTTTCTCAACTGAGCTCTTCTTTATATATCTTTGTGGCACTCAGCAATATAGGTGAATTATTTTTCATTAGATTGTCCGGAATATTTTGCAATTCATTAAATTCCCGTATTTAATCATTTATGGATGGATCCCAAATAAAATCTAAATAGATACTTGATACGAGAAAATAACGGAGCGATATACATATCTCTGTGGGCCAACTCTCAAATTACTCGAAACCTTGCTGAAAAATAATTCAAAGGCCTGTTTGATTGGTGAGGGTAAATTTTGCCGAGAACCAGGCCCGATTGTGGGTAAAAATTCACATACCATGTTAAAGGGCTACGATACTTTTCCCCGAGATATCTGGTTTCAGAAAAAATCATACGGCCACTATAAGTAAAGAGGCCAGTGGCCGGAAGCTTTATCCACTGAACCACCATGAGGTCTCACATGTTACTCATGTCATAAAATACTTTAATGGCTATTGGCGCACAACTTCATATCGCCCTACCAATGGGAAGCTTGCGGCGCTCCATGCAGATTTAAGTGTAGGAGGAATGTTAGGGGTGTGGTCTGGGAGGGAGAAGGTGGCGAGGGAGAGTCGAGATTTCAGCTTTCTCTATCCACTTTTATTAGGCGGGAAAGTCTGCTTGGCGTCTTTGGGAGGTCGGAAGAAGTGAGTGTCTCGCTTGGAAGCATGGATTTTAGTGGCGAATAAATCCATGCCGGGACCTTATTTTTATACCCCCGGGGAGGCGAATTTTACGTGTGGGTGGGATGGCACGGTTGAGCTTTCGTGAAATCAACGAGAAGAAATCTCTACGATGTCACGGCACGCCATCCTATCGACTTTTGCCTTTCTGACGCTCAACCGCCCTTGCCACTCCTTTCTCCCCCGCAGTTACTGCCCAACACACTCCAATTCCAGAGCCATTTTTTTCTTCGTAACATTTCGGCTCCACTCCCCCGAAAACGCCTCCGCGGGTAAAATTTCCATGAAGGAGGAAGGAAGTGGTGGAGGGACATTGTAGTCGGCGGGCGTCGTGCCATCTCAGGCGATTCAGCGTGGCTGTTTTTTCGGGGTCGCTTTGTTCCCCTTTGCCGCCCGAGTGGAGAGAGAGGGTGGGAGGGTAAGGGAGAGAGATAGGGAGAGAAGAGGGAGTGAAAGAGGGATAGAGATGGAGTGAGGAGAAGAGAGTGAGAGAGAGAGATGAGGAGAGAGAGGAAGAGAAAGAGAGAGAAAGGGAGGGAGAGAAGAGGAGAGAGAGGGAGAGGAGGGAGGAAAAGAGGGAGAGAAGAAGGGAGAGAAAGAGGGAGGAGAGAGAGAAGAAGAGAGAGAGGGAGAGATATGGAGAAAGGGAAATATGGGGGGGGGGGGGGGGGAGAGGGAAGACCTCGGGTTCGAACCGATCTCCCTCCATCCCTCCCACTCTTCTTCCATCTTCAATCCACTCCTCTTATCCCGTTCTTCCTCTACCACCACAATGTGTCCCGTGTTATTCTTTCCGCCTTGGGCAAGCCCATTTTTCCGCCTCCAATAATGCGGATTCTGCGTGGCTTTCGTGGAGTGCTGCTGTTTTGAGGAATGGGAGAGGCGATCTGTGCTCTATCTGTGAGATCTTTCAGGCGTCAATCCATGCTTGCATCTGGGTTTACGTCGTGGAGTTCGCCTCTGGCGCAAGAGGGGCGTTTGATGCCAATAGCGACTTAAAAAAATTCGTTCCGATTCTGGAAAATTTGTCCGCGAAAATATTCTCCGCAACCGAGGGCATCTTAGATGGAGTGCATTGTGCCTAGATTGTATTTGGTAATGACCTGCCTTTCTCTCTAGCGCTTGCGTCATTTGATGCCTCGTGCATGGTATGGGGTGTTACAACCTTGATGGAAAATAATAAGATGGCATCAGCTGGGAGCGCATAAGGCCTTTTACGGAGGTACAAGTTTTTTTTTTATTTTCTCGTGGATATTTCCCGTGGACACGTGTTTACCTTTCATGAATAACGATTCGGCTCTGGAGGTTCATTTTAATGGCTTCAATACAAAGAGTGTTGGGTGTAAGTGTAAGAGTCGCAAGATGTCTATGAAATAAAAGTATAAAACAATAATATGATCCAGATACACTGTAAAAATATCTTCGATATCCATGCGTAGAAAGATTTATTCTACACTCAGATCATATAGTTTCATAACGACCAAATTAGTGCAATGCGAATAGAAAGTGCATTATAGTAGATTTTGTTTGCTTTTAAAGTTCTCTTAATTTCAACTCCTGTGAAAGATGAGCATCATTTAATGTCTTGATCATTGTATAAAACGTTCAAAACTAATAGAAAAATATTATCATAATATTGGCTTAAATCGTCGAATACTTGTGGTACTTATGCTATTGCTTCCCATTTACTTTATTTTAGGTTTGCGTTTATGTTTTATGCATGATAATTCTACTTTGACTTTTATTTCATTGGTACTTACATAAAGCGTTAGGCTCAGGAGTTTCTCATGATTTCTTCGATTTTTTTTTCAAAATTGGACAGCCCAATCTAAAAAAAAGCATTCTGTCCAAAATACCGACAGCATAACACATGTTGAATGTTTCTTTTTTTCTTCGTGATCTGTTTGTTGAATCATTTGGAGACAGGCTATCGATGATTGCATCAAAGATTAAGAAGAATTGGAAATAACTGTATTAGCGTGTGGCTTTTAAATAATAGATCTACATATACACGATACCCTGCAAGCCACCGCGAGGGTGTGTTGCAGGGGGTGAAGATCACCTAGCATGTACTATTAACATACAAACCAGCAAATATAGGCTCTCTTGCAACTACATTGTTAGTATCTATAGTATTTAAGGGAGTAATACATGCATCATGCGCTACAGTCTACTTTAAATAAATCCCCTTTTTATCCCTTTGGTATGATGCCTATTAAGTTCTATTCTAGTACGGGGGAAAAATGCCATTTTGAATCTATCAGCACGAAAATCTATCTCTCTAATCTTATTTATCTGGCCAAATCTAGCATCATACGCTGGTGTTTTTAATATGTACCCTATATCTTCAGTAAAGTTATCCGATTGAAATTTCTCTGATAGATTTAATATGTACTTAACCTATGCTCTGATAATGATTCCCACTCTAATTTTTGTATTCATTCTGAAACACTACTCAACCTATCGTAACACCTTTTCTGCTCTAGGCTGCACACTGTCTAGTTCTCTGATCAAGCCTAATTCATTCGGATCCCATACACTGGCTGCATACTCAAGGTGGGGCCTAACTAGAGAAAAGTAACATCGATCTTTTGTTTTCTCATCACATTTTCCAAGTACTCTTTTTATAAATCCTAGCTTTCTCTTCGCTCGGCCGCATATTTCCCGTTTGTGTCTTCCCCACGATAAATCTTTAGTGATTGTCATACCTAAATCCCTTATGGTTGCAGCGCTTTCGATCTTCGTGTTACTAATTTTATAGCATCGCTCTATCGAATTATTCCTCCTCCAAGCATTCATAGCTACACACTTTTTAAGGTTAAGTTCAAACTACCATTTGTCGCACCACTCTTGAAAAGTCTAAGCTTACTACTAACTACAGTACCCAAATCGTTTATGTATAAAAGAAATAGAAGCGGACCTACTACGCTACCCTGTGGAACTCCTGATGTGACTTTGATTGTGTCCGACATGGTGTCATCTATGACAATCCTCTGCTCTCGCCCACTTAAGAATTCTTTTACCCAACACTAAACGTCTTTATTTATATCAAAATTTTCAAACTTCAATATTAATTTATCATGAGGAACTTAACGAATGACTTTTTAAAATCTAAATATATCGCATCAACTGCAGTGCACTTTTCGCCGTACACTTATAATAGCTTATAATGAAATATTTACTCCTTAGATTTCATCTATGGCAAACACTACCACTGTTTTTTCTTATTATGATTCCCATTTCATTCTTGTGATTTTCAGTCGGCCATTGGGTTGTTAACTTCATTCTGTATTCCTGGGATAACTTCAGTTAATCTCATCACTTCACTCTACGGCGTGAATTGCTTCATTATATTTCTTATGTGTTGAGCATCATATGTTATTGCCGATGTTTAATGGAAATAAATATCTCGTAGACTGACGATCATTTTTGATGATTACTGCTTTGCTACTCTTATAATCCGTTATTACGGAAGTGGACTACGCCTGGCCACTGAGCATGAAGGTAATTGCGCTACTTCTTCTATATACTAAGTTTCATTAGGTTGATCGGTGTAATGGCTTTATCAGTCGTTGGGATGACTTTTCCAACCTAGTTTCACTGTAATATCTGCCACTATTGTAAGGTGACATTGATTGCCGAGGTGCCACCATAATTTATTGCAATGAAGGCAATCGGAAGGTTGGATTGTCATTATCCACCAACGTTATCCACAAATATTGGCAATTGTTATAAGGCTACACTTATGATATGACGGAGCAGATTATGCTGGCATATACTTTCTTTATTGGTATTAAATATTTCCTAGTCAGTGACGCATGGAATACTTAGATGTTGATAAAAGTTAAGTAAAAATGTTTTTATGTGGTAATTAAAATCACCACAAAGGTTTAACTGCTTTCCCGGAATATTTTTTGATTTATTGTCATGTATACTATCTAAAATTTGGGATTTAAATTTTGTTCTTTTCAATAGTTTTTATTTATCATGGCATTTACGAGTTTCACATTTACAAAAAAAATGTTGCCAAATAGTTGGGATTGTAACAATGATATGCGAGGAACTGAAGGGATTCTGATTAAAAGTGATCCAATATAGCCCTATTATACCATGGTTACTTGATTTTTATTCCTGATGCTTTCAGCGATTTTGCCTTGAGGCCTGAAGGGAATCCTGGGAACCTTATCCTTAATTACTCAAGTTAACTGTGTTCACCTCGGATCAGTTCACGAGAGGATGCCATTTATCGGAACCGAGACATTGTTGTTCAGCTGAAGAACCACTTTCCTATAGGCAGGCATCGAGGCAGTCAAAGGCATCAAGTTGACTCGGAAACAATGTATACCAGACCACATGCTTCAGTATAGCCTTGGAATACTGGATTCCTCGCTTTGTTCTGCGGTGAGGCCCTCTGGCAGATTATATTCCCATAGACTGGCTGTCAAGAGGGATGATACTCTCAAACAAAGGGAAATCAGTGGACTACACTCGACGGTGAGAATTTTCGGAATGGTACCTCAAAAGGAGACCACTTCAAAAAAGGTTCGTGTTATTGTCACTATCAGGATTCTCATTATACATATAGTCATTTATAATTGCGACCAATCGTAGGCAAATGGTGTGAAGGAATCATGTTTGCTCTCAGAGGGAATTGAACCAGCGTTCTAAATGTCTCCGTTAGAGTTTATCATGGGTTCGGACGTTTTTCCGATTGGACCAAAAGAAAAAATATCACCTTTTCGACTTCCTTTAAGAATGATTTCTGAATCCCATGTGGCGTGGAAGGCAGTGGCACTTATCATTCTTTCCAATTTGTCAAAGGTGTTGCATTCGAGGTGTGCGATTGATTCTTTCTCTTTTTCAACTCTCCTCGCTCCACACCTCCCACACCCTCCGTCTCTTCAGCCATCTGTCTCTGGGGCGGTGATATCGTCGACCTCAACGACATTTGTCGCCTGTGAAATATCGTTCCGACGACAATTTGATAAATTGGGACGTGTATTCATGGCGAGGGGGGTGGGGGAATAAGAGAAAACATCTGCGAAATCAGCAGCGAGTGGGAATTCGAATTATTTAGAGGAGTTTAGCCGCCTTCGCTTCGCTCCTTCCTTATGCATGATGCATGCGTTACGCATTCATCCGTGCGCTGGGAAGAAAACGTAGTTTATCGTCGTAAGTGCTACCGAAAGCGCGGTCGATGACCTTCTTAGCAAAGCATCTTTCTTCAGAAAGGATACAGTTTTATTTTGGCCACGATCTATGCTCATATGATTATGCCACAGTGATCATACTTTTGATAATGATCTAATAACAGTCAGAAAGTTGGCAGTGATCGTTTATGAAATATTCAATATTCAGAACGTGTTCAATCGGAGATTGACTGATATACGTTTTAATCATATTCGGCTCCATGGAATATCTGGCTCACCATCTTTCACAAGTCTCAGGATATTTTACTTCTAAATAACTTATGTTCTAATTTATTGACTCATGTCATTTAATGAAGTTTGTGGAAAAGTTTAGATAGCTAAGATGCGAAGATGGTGATAAATTACTGGTTATTATCCCCCGAGAGAGATTCTTAAAAATGAATGAAAATTAAAATTTAGTTTGCTGTGTAGTACATGAAACCCAGGGTCCATAGAGAGTTCGCTTGGTTTTCTAATCCACGGATTCCCCACAACAATCCCTATAGGGTTGATGTAACGGATAGAGTGCTTGATTATCAGCTCAAAAGGCTCAGTTTCGAAGTCTGGAAGTGGCATGTTTCTTTGCTCAACTCCTGCCCCTAATTGACCATTTCTAGGCCATAACTTCTAGTTAAAAACTCCGTCCTGACGGGGAGTCAAAGGTTGTACATTTGGGTACTTGTCGATAAGAACATGCTAACACCGGTGGCAAGTATTTCTTTACTTTTGTTTATTAATACTCCTCTACTTACTAAATTCCTGCATTTTCTCCAATGTAGCAGGTTTTTCTTCGGTGCTCAGACCACTGTAAGTCCCCTTTCCTAATAATATCATCAATTATGGATTCAGCCAAGTTAAATTGCTTGTTAATATTTACTATCGGTAATATTATATTGGCAGGAATGAGTGTCTTAGAATGCAATAAATTTCACTGTAGATGAACATTTTTAATGACATCCCTATTTAGAATAGAGTTTCTTGCACAAAAATATAAGTTGGATAAAAAATTCTGAAGTGGGTGCGAGTAGAGGGTAGTTATAAGTGGTACCATGTTGGACATAATTAAAGTCAAATTGGAATTTCCCCAGGGTAGCGTTAAAGACCATATTTTATATATTTTATACATCAGCGATTTGGGTACCGTAGTTAGTAGCAAGCTTCGAATGCTTGCAGACGACGCGATAGTCCACCGGACTATGTCAAAAGAAGAAGATCGGAAGGGATCACTTAGCAAGGATATAGATGCAATTTAAGAGTGGTACGACAAATGGCAATTAGAACCAACTCTTAAAAAGTGTGTGGATATCAATTTTGTCAAGAGGAATAATTCGATAGAGCGATCATATAGCTTTAGTAAAACGATAATTGAAAGCGTTGAAACCAAAAGGTACTAGGAGTAACAGTCACTAAAGATTTAATGTGGGGAAGACACATCCGGGAAATATGTGGCCAAGCCAAGAAAATACTCTGGTCTAGGAACGTTATATCCTAGATGGCAAACTGACTGTCGAGTTGAACTTTGTTTCCTATCGACCAGAAAAACTATGCGCTGCAAATTTATTTTGTCTGGACAGCAGTCTGGACAGAGTGAAATGCTCCAAATGATTCTGTATAGCGATGTTCTTTTATATTTTAGGGCAGTAACCTTAATATCTGCGTTTATTATCGAGATATCTACTGTACCGTAGTTATCTCATTAAGCAAGTAGATTGTAGCAATGGTACGGTACGTGTTAAAGTATTTCAAATTATTTTAACGCAAAAGTAAAATTTTTAGCTAGTTTTTACACTCCAAATAATTAACTTTCATTGACTGTTGGAATGAACTCCATCCTTTGTAATTGCTTGATTTTAAGAGCTTGTTTTTGTAGGCATATAAAACTTTTCAGAAAATTCTAATCTCGACGAAATCCAAGTTAGTAGGTATTTTTTATGTAGTGAAGAAAAAGTAATATAACAATTGAAATTAGCGGGACTCGTGGAAAGAGATATGGATATAATTATTTTTTCATTTGATTCCGCTAGTATTAGAATCATTATCTATTGAGTGAAATTAACAAAAATATGATGATAATGAGTAATTAGAAATTTATTTATAATTTTGAATGCACAGAATAAAAGAGAATCAGCCTAGTGGTGATTATTCTCGAGTAGAGAGGTAAGGAATGCAAAGTTCTTGAACGGCACATAGCATTTTTGCTGGTAATGAATCGAATAAAAGAAAGTGATATTTTAATACCTGGATTTCATGAACTCAAGAATAATGTGAAATATAACGTAGTCCGGCAAAAAATAACAAAATTTCCTCTCATTCAGATCAATGGATTTGACAAGACCCTTGTAGATGTAGGTACTCGTTTACCCTGCCATGGAACGCTTATCATTGAAGATCAGCGCATTACCATTTCATGGAATTAGAGCTGTCAGTGGTAAGCTAACTCCATCATGCCGCGACCTGGAAACATCATTACAGGGAGTGTCGTGGTGTATTCCGGCATCTGTAGTTAATATCCTAGGAAGGATATGCAGGGAGAATTGAAATGGTGTAATTGCCAATGACAGGTCCCTATAGGAAAGCAGGAGCATACCAAGTGAAGAATCATATTCCCATAACTATTATGAATAACAATTTCAAATTATGTATTATTAACATGCAATGACGCTTTAATATTAGTTGTCTCTGAAACGCAAAAATTTCTGTGCATATTATGTCCTTTTTTTTGAGAATAAGGTTTTCAATCTTTCATTACAAAGCCTAAGATCAGCATTGCGTCCCTCACGTGCGTCCCTAACGTTTACACTCGAAATTTGAAATTAGGATAGTATTAAGTCTATTCAGTTCTACGTAATATGACTCGAAATGAAATGACCTAGTTGAATACCAAAGCTTCGGTGGATATGACTTCGAAGTTGAAGGTGAAATAATCTTTCATTGAATGAAAAGAAGAGATTATTGCAGGGAACTGCATTGAAATGAGTATGGAAATATGGGATGCTTTCTTCTGGTATATTAGATCCTTATTTCCGGAATACATTTATTTACAAATCTCTGAAATGCTAAGGTGGTGAACAATCTCAGGTGATATCGGAAAATGCTTAGTATATGCCTCTGCGCCCTTACAAGAAACGCGACTGAATTTTTCCTCGTCTCATAAGATTCCTCGGAATCATGGTATGCACGTGGTAAAATATTAGCGAGGAAACTTGAGCTTAAGAACTGGGGCAGAAGATTTTCCGAGTGGAAGGGAATTTATATCAAATTATCGTCATCCCTGAAGTCTTTCCCGGAGATTTCATCCCTTCGCCTTAGGTTTCGCACTTACTCGATGCATCCACCATTCCCTTCTTTAAACGGAAGATTGCCTGGAATTTGCTACTCACATACTTGCGCATGAAATCGAGTGATTTTGCGCACGTGCCGATCGAATTTCCGATTCTTGGCCGAAGGGATTTGATGCTCCCTGGACTGGGCCACTCAAACCGCGGACTGGGCACGCGAACGGACCCCAAAGGTTTCGATTTATTGCGCTCGCATTTTCACAACGCTCCACGGCAGCGGGAGAGTAAATGACGGACGTAATGGCTGCGGGGCTAAGATACGATCTCCAAGACTGCATTACTCCCAGTGTCCTCTCTCTCTCTCTCCCGCATCCCTCCGAGCCGTATATATCCGTCGTTGCTTCACGGTGGGCCGTGCGTCATCCTCCACCAAACCCCATAGCCCCTGCGAAAGGAAGAGGGATGGGAATTTAAAAAGATGATAGTGGAGTGCGCTGAGTCGTAGATAGCGGACGGGCAAGGGAGAGAGGGGGGAGGGGCAGAAAGAGGGAGGAGAGCGTACCCTTTTCAAAATCGAATAATCAGCGTCCCCATATATCTGGAGTCTGGACTTCATCACTAAGGGTGCCGAGAGGGGAGTCGGGAAAGGATGGGGAGTAGGGTGTTTGGAGGGAGGGTGCGAATGGGATGGTGGGCGAGGTAATCGGACGAAGGGCATTGTCCCACCCACCCCCTCCCACACACTAGTCGTGCTGGTTTTCGATGGCGAGGGGTCGGGTGGGGGGGTGGAAGATGGGTCGGGAGGGCTTAACGAAGGGCCCCCACGGAACCATCCACCCCCCATCCTCACTCCCTTTGCGAAAAAAATATCGCCACCCCCGCCAAAACCTCCCTCTCTCTCCCTCCATCCGCCACGCGAAAGGTCCGCGTTATCAATGATTTAGTGGACGCGCGGGAGTGGGGAGAGGAATAAATAAACAAAAGTTGTAGTCAGGGGGGTCGGCGGGTTTATTTTCGGATGGGTGGGTGAGGTGGAGGGGGGGAAGCAGTTCGGGGGAAAGGGTTAGAGGGAAGACTGAAGTTGTGGGGGGAATATTTTCCTCTCCATCTCGCTCGCGAAAGCGGGACTCGCGCGAGTGGGGAGGTTTCGCGAGAGAGGGAGGACCGCCCCGGGGGTTAAAAAAGGGGGCGGGTCGGGAGAGGGAATTGTCAGGGGATGGTGTGTGTTTGTTTGGAAAGGAAGCTGTTATCTCGTTCTCTCTTCCCTGACCTCGCCGGTGCCGCCCTCTCTGGAGGTGAGGGAAACGCAGCGGACGCCGTGGAAGGATGGGGTGGAGCGAGAATGATGAGGACAAGTGTAGGCGGGGCTTATAATGTCGATCTCAACCCGCGTCGCTGAATCTCTTTCGGAGCGGAAAGGAGACTGAATTAGAATTTTAAAAGCGTCATGCCCCTAGTTGATATGTGAATCATGACCTTGCGGCTTTGATTCCAGTGCAGTGATTTTTGAAAAATTTCAAGTGACTGTGGATAAAGCGTGACTTTTGTTTGATGGAATACATTAGATTCTGACGGATGATTTCAATTTGATTTCTGTGGAATGTGAAGATCGAAATGCGTTAATCCTTTGGAATATGCGTTTTTAGGATGAAGCGGGGATGTCACCGAATTAATTAATGTATCGCGGATAAGTTTGCCCAATAGACAATACGTACATGAAGGCGAAGCAAGAATATGATTTGCTGCTGAGTGTCTAATGGAGCTTAAGCTATTAATCTTTCGTTAGAGAGAAGTGGAATTTGGGCAATATTAATTAGCATCACGTCAAATTGCAATTACTTCTACGTTACTACGACGTCTTCTACGCTACATATCATATTGAATATTTATGTTCCCTGATATGGTACGAACCCCTTCCAAGGCCTTTATTCACTTTGTATTAATCTTAATAATTCAATTTAATATTATATCACAACATTTACCTCATTTTACTAGTTATCTAATGTTGGGTCCCATTGATGATCCTATAGTATAATTATGTGGCAAAATGTTGTAATCTTATAATTTCAAGCTCAATGGTTTCTGGCTTTGCTATGTGGAAATTCATTTTAAGTAGATTGAGAGAGAGAAAAGTTATATCTTTCCACTGGATTTCTTTGGATTTTACAAACGTTGAAACTTTTTGTGCGAACAAAATAAAGTTCCGTGGAAGCATAAAATATTTTACCTCACTCTATTATGCTTTGCTGACGAAGAGAAATCATCGAAGTCCTTCATTATATCATATAATGTCAGCTAAGCTCCGGAAGATCAAGATATCCCCGTCAAGGCCTTAGAGAAAAATATTAAAACAGAAATTGGCCAGGGAGTAGGTGATATTAGCTCTAAACCTAATTGTTTTTGCCTAAGATCTCTTATAAGGAATCCAAGGTTAAAGGAAAACTAAGAGCAAATTGTGTTCAAATCACATAAAGTGTTGGTAAGTTCTTCTGTTAAAAAAAGTAAATTAAATCCAGTTCTTCCACCAACTACAAGTTTCTTTACGAATCAATAACTGGATTTATTTTTATCCTATTTCTATGAAAAGTTTAGAAAAATAATATTTTAATTGGATTTTACTTTTCTTGGATATTTCAGCGTGCTATCCGCCATACTGAGGTTGAACTTTTTTTTCTAACAGACTTATTGAATCTTGATTATAGTTCAAGAGTTTGGGCGAACCATCAACAAATCAGTGGCCATTTCATTAAGTTTTTTATGCTGAAATATATATGACTCGGCCTCTTACAGTTTTTTCAGAGGCATCCATTAATTGCTAGCTACACAATGTTTCCTATGCCACCTATTATTCTGAAAGTGTATATTGCCTTTTATTTTGTGTAATCCTATCCTTCTGGATTTGGAACCATCATCCTTAATGGCAGCGCTAGGGCGACTGTCCTGCAGAGTTGTCCGCCTCCTCTCCACTCCGGGCATCGCCCAAAAAGCAGTCTGTGAAGTTGGCACGGAACGTTACTCCCCGCAGCCTTTCAATTAAGAGTTGAGGGATCCCACGGACAATGGTCCTTTGGAGGATTCAGGGGACGGTGGAGCTAGGAGAAAAGTACGGAAGCGAGCTGGGCGTTTGGGGAAGGGGGGCATTGGATGCGGGGAGGAGGGGAAGGAAAGTCAACGATACCGGGTCATTTCGGGAGTGGGCGAGCGAGGGATTGGAAAGGGACGTGTACTTGATGCAGTCGCGTCTGCGCTTGTATGTACAAGTGTGTACCGAAGTGGGAGAATGGGGTTCCTGCCCTCTTCTCTATGACCGTCCGTAAAAGCTCACCGAATTCGTCCCCCCCCCCCCCCCCCCCCTCCTCCGCTTCCCGAACCATCCCACCCAAACCGTTTCCGCAAAATCCTCCCATCCTCCGCACCCCCTCCAACCTTTAATGCCAACACCACCGGCTCGGGAGAGAGTTGTGGCTCTATAAACAGCCCTCCCCTCTCCCATTGCGAGTGATGATAGCCCCGTAATGGTGGCCTGGGTGAAAACTCAGCGGCGTTTGTGGCGTGTAGTTTTTAAAACGGTACGATGGCAGTTTAGATATCGTCTTTTCTTCCCTCGCCAACGGTTCCCTCAAACTCCTCGTCCACTCAACTCCAGCTATTTGACGGGCCTCCTCTCCGCCTCCCTTACTTACTCACCCCAAGGTCCGCCGAGGGTTGCGGCGGTGGATATATTAGGCATGGCGGGTGTGGGTTGGGGAGGGAGTCGTCCGAAGTGTTCCTCCGCCCCGGGTGAGGACATTAACTTACACCCGGCTCCTACGCAGCAAACCGAAGGAAATGGCCCTTTGGGTGACGCGGAGTAAAATGACGCGACGGAGCAAAAGGAATGGGTAGTGGAAAATCGCAAAATAGTAATGGTTTTAAACGCCTGCATCCTTGTTTGAGTGAGGGGAGTTGCTGGCTGGTGGGGGTGGTATTAGGTTTGGGCTGACCCAACTTGCTATTCAGCCGGAACTATGGGGGATTTCCTGCCATTCTTATTGGTCAAACCACTTTCAATAAACTTCATTATTGCGGTTGTCCACAGGATTTGAGATTATGTGGAAAAAATAATTGATTCAGTTGCATCATTATCGCGTAAAAATGTCACCTTAACACTATTATACCCTTATATCTGGGTTTAGAAACTTTAAAGTAGGATGCAGAACTTATGAGGCCCAATAATATTTTGTTAATTAAAAAGAATTCGATTTGTGGTACTACCACTACTCTTCAGCATGAATGTTATTCATTCGTAATACATAATGGTTAGGTGCATCATCTTAACCGAAACTCACTATAAAGATACATATACAGTTATACAATTCTTCGTGAGACCTCAAATATTTTTGATACACACTCGCCTCATTTGAATACACACTCGCTAAACTTAGGGCTATTGTGCAGTTATTCATAAGGGAACTAAAACTCTCGTTAATATATAAACGTAAAATAAGCATATATTGAAGACTAATTACTTTTATCTAGAATTGATAAAAATTGTGAGTGAAGCTAGCAGGTTCTAAAATTATAGTTTTTTAATTTTTCAAACTTTCTAAAGGATACAGTAACATACTTCACCTCAGCAGCTTGCGTACAACTTATGACTTTAAAACTGGTGAGCCCTGAGTTACAACCGAGTTTTTATTAAGCTCCATAATTAGCGGAACAAATAAGCGTCCTTAGGTCTGCATCTTGGAAATGATATTTTTGCTAAATATATCTATTTTCACCTCATCGGTATCAGTATCGCCAGGCTGCATTCTTAAGATTAGTTTAACGGAGCTCTAAAATGGATTAATGGATGGGGTAATCTGTTCATGCTGCCATTATCCTCCTCTTAGACGACCTTACTCTAAATATCCCTCCTTAACCCAGTTAATCTATGTCTCATGTGAGGCTCCCCCCTGTCATTCTTTCAATGCATTTTTCCTTTAAAGATTGTTTTCATCAGGTTTCTCAACAATTTCCCGATAAGGTTGTACCTTCATCTTATGATAGTATTCACTGCTATAATCTTCTCCCATTCTTGTTAAAACTTCGTTGTTTAGAAATTCTTGGGAATACTTGCGGAAATTTTAGAATATGATACGTTCTCCTCACTCATGGACGCCCTATATTCTCGTGGTCGGCCTCCTTGCCCGGGAGGCACGAAGGGTACGGTTGGGAAGAGATGGATGAAAAGGAGAGAGAATATCGGTGCGATTTCCATACGTACCGGTGCCCATCCCACCGCGTCATCAACCCCCGCTGCCCTGCGACCCGTCTTCTCCTGGAGGCGGCGGTGTCCGCGCTTATCTCTCCGGGGTCTTTAGCGGGGGCGGGGCGGAGGCCTCCGGGCCCCTCCGCTTATTTCTCGCCTAGCTGGAGGGATTTACGATGACCGCTCCCCTATCTCCATAAATACAGGGAGGTTGGTCGGTCTATCACTTAATCGCGATGGAGGTGTCGTTTTCTCGCGAGGGGGGAGGAGAGGGAGTAATGTTTGGGGGGGGGGAGGGGTAGAGGGTGAGCTGTGAGGGTGGAGGTCACGCGGTCTGCTCAGGAGTAAGGGGGTGAAACGGTGGTCAGCTGGGAATCAGGGGGTTGTGGGAGAGGTAGGGTTGGGAAGAGAGAGAGAGGGGTAGCGTTATCGTAAGGGTATGGTTGGTCAAGGTTTGCGGTTGTGGTAGTATGTGCAGGGAATTGGTGGATGGAGTGAATGGGAATTAGTGGTCCTGGATGGGAGGAGGCGAGGGTGGAGCCGGGAGGTCCGAAACCGCGAATGGAGTTGTGGCAGCGCACGGAGGTAATGGAAAATATATTGATGTGTCACCATTAAGGAGTGCTCCTCAAACGTCCGAGTCACGGACTATCTAATGGATTGTTGAGTGGGAGAGAGTAGATCGTGGAAGAACTGCTGAGCTCTTTGCTTGAGATAAAGACATCTACATCAGGGAACCTTGCTACTGGTCGAACCCATAGTATGGGAATAAATTTAGTGAGACGCTTAAGTTAAACTTGATTTAATGCCGTAAGGCTTGCACGTATCTTAGTGACGCGAAGCACGTACAGCTGGATGTCAAAAGTTGTTCAATAGTTTTTGTGGTCTGTTTTGCCCGGGCCGAAGTTGAACTATCGGAACTGCTGTATCTTCATCAGATGAGCACTTTACGTGAAGTCAGTGTCTCAAAAATTTTCAACAATACTTTTGAAGGGTAGAGATAAAGAGTAATGATAAATTCAATGCCCTATAATAGCATAAATGGTACTCGTAGATATGTTTCAGTATCACATTTAGTGGATTTAACAGCTAATACGATTATAAATTTCACTTTTATCCGGTTTAACTATCGTTATATTCTTTTAAATAATCCAAATTCGTTTCTTATATCTGAATTATTTTGAATTATTTTTATTTTGTAATTTTTTTATTAACTCTCAGGACAAACATTCTTTTACCGATCCTAAAATTTCGCCACATAGAAATTTGTGCCCTTCTATAAATAATGCTAAAAACTTATGTAATAGGCTAACGTCCGAAATGGAATACTATATCATTTATCTCTTCACCGCGAGGACGTCTACATGTGTGTCGTATCCTACCTGACAACGTATGTGTTGCAGGGGGTGACTTCAGTCATGCGCTACCGATGGGCAAACAATACTGCTGCTGGCACTTATACACACTATAGGTTTGAGCGTCAAATTATCCAAGCATCTTGTCACATGCCAGACAGCCTCCTTGCTCAAAGTAAATTCATGCGAGACAATCACTGCTCAGGTCACTTATTGCTCAGCATGAACGGAGTATAAAAATATAATGCCAAAGTAATGTGTCTTCTTGTGTTAATGTGAGCATAATTAAAGCTTAAAATCTATATTTCTTCGGTTATGGTCATAATGTTGCACCTTTTGGGACAATATAGCCAACTCCTGTCGGGAGTATTCGCGGGGAGGAAATCCTTGTTACACGGTAGAGAATAAAACATTTCGCCTTGACTCATTCATGCGTCTACCCTGCATAGAAGATACCACCTTGGTGAATTAAATGTGACTGCCGCCTCAGTGTGCAATACATCCTGACGGAGTGTGATGAATTTCGAGATACGCGCAACTATCTAGGCATCAGGGGAGGTCCGGATGAAATTTTAGGCAACGATCCTGATCGACTAGGCCAAAGCAGAAGAGAACTGGCTTACCTAATCAAATATAATATTACATATATTTTTTACACATGGCCTTTACGATTCGATTTACTCGGCCAAAAATTTACCTCCAATTTATTTAATAAATACGCAATATGTATTACGTTCGTGGTGATTCTGACCTACGTTTTCGACGCACCCATTAAAACGAAACTCATGCTTCTGCATATGTTTTGAAATGCAAGAGTATTGAATGTAATAGTGTGCAATAGGAAAATGGTGACAAAATGATCGAGTAGTGAATGAGAATCAACTGGGCACTGGTTTACGGCTAGAGTTCTCTGGTATAATATGTTTAAAGTTAACCGAAGACAATATTTGATGGCGATGAAACTAATTCACATCAATCAAAATACTGATTGCTAATCTACTTATAATCAAAGACGTTGAAGTAATATACATTATTATTATTTCAGTTGATTTCCATGGTATTATTAGTGTGCGAATTTTATTTTGAGAACATAAGACCAGCTACAACACTTATATCCATATGGAATGACGAGGATTTCCATTTCCTTTCGTGGCGAAGAAATCGAGCGGTAAGTGAATAAAGGGTGAGGACATTTTGCTTTGGCTCGAAGCGTCTATTTCGCTTGAGGGAAAACTGAAGTTTTTGTGGCCTGGGAGGGACGAGAGGAGCAGGGGGGTGTGGTCCTTGGTGATGGCAGCCAAACGGAACTTTTCCGAAACGAACGCCCTTTTAGAGGGACGTCCGGGATGAAAGGAGAGGTGTTAGGATGTTGCGAGTTGGGGAACCACAGACTGAATGATGGTGGGAAGGAAGAGGATGAGGAAGTTGATTCTTTTGTGTTGAAAGAAGGTCTCTGAGCGGCGGCGGGTGGACAAGGGGCGCGCTGGGATCTTGCCCCTCCTCTCCCCATGGCCTCGCCGCTCCAATCCCAACGCCTCCTACGCTTTTCCTCCTTCCTGATACCATGAAAGCGCACGCGATTTAATTTGAGCCTTTTAAAACAGGCGTACCGACGTGCTGATTCCCTTGTAACAGCGTATTTCTCTGTACCAGTGTGAATGTGAATGCACAAATCTCTCCCTCTCTCTCTCTCTTTCTTTTGATGAGTTTCTATCTCTTGTTTCTCCTTTTCCCTCCTTCCTCCCACTTGTGATTTAAATTCGATAACTTTTTTAATTAAAAAACTCGAAAACTGGGTGGTTTCGCCGAAACAAATATCCCCCGCGGCCGCCGGCCCCCCGGGAGCACGTGTCTTCCTCCCTTAATTCTCTTGTTTTCTCCCGCCCCTTCCGTCGCTCTTTTATTTCTCTCTCCTCGCCAGGCATCGCGCGACCCTGCCCGGTGGGTGCGCCCCTCATTTTAATAGATGGGAGTAAGAGAGAGTGGGCGCGAGCCAGGGCTATGTGTCAGGCGGGGAAATAATTGGAACTGCACACGCCCCTTTCGCCTCCACCCACAGCCCCCTCTCCCTCTACTCTTCGCCGCGATCGTTCCGACGGGGCTCTTTGCTCTTCAATTTTTCATCTCGTTACGAAGCGGGAAAATTGTTTTCCCGAAAATATTCTCTCTCTCTATCTCTCCCTCTTTTTTTATTTCGGCAGAGTCAATTTGCGCGCAAGAGTATCAACCTTCCATGTTTTATGCTCCCGTTTGGCGCTCGGGGATTAGTTCGATGTTTATCCCTTATATCTTGGCGTGAATAATTAAGCAGTGAGGAGTCGGATTGGGGTGGGAGGAGGGATTTTTTGATCGAGTGCAGGGAGAGGACTTTTTGTCGGCACCCGGTCCGGATTGTTCGATATCTCAGTGATCTGTGAGAATCCGGCCGGAACATTTTGCCAAAATATGCAGCGCGGATCAACGAAGGAGGAAAACATGTGGAGCCAGTGAATCGTCAAAATTCATCGATTTGTGAGAGACTGCGTTGGATTATTCGTCGTGGACGCAACGTCGCGGGTATAGACTTGAATATTTATTTATTTATCGCCGATCGCCCACGAACGATGTAGTTCAGTCCTGTCCTCTCTCTTCTGCATTGCGTTTCTGTTTACAAAAGCTGGATTGAACTTCGTGGATGGAACGCACACAGCCAATCAACTCGTGATGGAGAAAAGCTACTTTGAGAGAGGCGGGTATACACACGCCCAGGTAAAGGTGTAATTTACCTATCCCATTTGGGCGAGTTGACTCACTTAGGGGTTTCATGGTGGGCACGGAATTCCATTTTTAGAGAGCGGGGAGGTTTGCGAGGGAGAGAAGGAGGAACAAAGGTTGGGCAGAGGCGGCCTTTCATGTTGAGCGCGGGGAGCTCCTTCCCCCTTTTCCTCTTGCTTGGGTCCCCCGAAACTGAAGAGGCGAGCGGAGATATGGTGGAAAACCCTAGGCGGTGAGATGGGGGTCGGAGTTTCCCTCCTCCACTCGCACGGCTCCTCTCCGGTCACGGTTGACCTTTGTGTTCCCAACCATCCCCTCCGTGTTCGGAGACCACTAACCCACGACCGAGGGTAGGTGGTGGGCGGGTGGCATGATTCCAAAAGCCTTGGAAGCTATCCGCTCTATTGGAGAATTTAATTAAAGAGACTGACCCGAAAGAGGGGGGAGAGGGAGTGGCTTGGAAGCGGTGGGATGGGGACTACGGAGAGTGGGAACATACGGGGAAGGCGAGGGAGATAGGGTGGGGTGGAAGAGTGGGATTCACAGCAACGGAAAGCGATTTCAGCAGTCGCGCCCCGGTTTTCAAGAGCTCGCGGGGGTGGCGAAGTCTCCGTTCCCACCTCCCATTACCTACGTCTCTCTATCTCTCCCCCATCTCCTCCCGCTGTCGTGCGAATTAGAAGTTTAATCTTTTGATACCCTAATGGCAGCACTTGTCACGGTCCAGCGAGTTATAATTACGAAGTTCACCGTGCCGCACCCCTGGAGAGGGCTTGCTGGTGACTAGGGTGGGGGGAGGTTTAGGCCTGGGGCCACGCCGTGCCACCTGCTAAACCCCTTTCCAACCTACCCTACTCTTTCCGGTAACCCTCCGACACTCGTGAGCACGCCATGCAGCTCCCTCTTAACGGCTGGACTAAAGATAACTCTTCGTCCACCCGGCCCCCCGAATCCTTCCCTCTCTTTTCTCGTCTCTCTCGCATGTTTATGCCTTTGGTGGGGCGGGCGATGACTTTGCTGGGAATCGAGTGGATGGGAGTGTGGGTGTAATTGGGCCAAATTGGTCGAGTTTCTCTCCGCCGAGCGCCTTGGATTTTGCTATTCCATAAGGCGCTCCAAATAATCCCCCTACATGCAGAATATCACCGGCAGTTTGAGAAGGGCATCGCGTCCGCATGTTGCCACGTCCCTTGTTTACCTATTCGAACTCCCATTCGGTGAGGAAGGTCTCGTAAAATGCGTGCCCGGCTGGGGACAGCGGCGTCAGTTCCCTGGGTTTGCTTACTTGTTGGTCGTTTCTAAATGACTTCTCTCCCTCTCTCTCGTTACTTATTTCTTATCATGCCTGGAGAAAGGAATAGATTGAGGAAGAGAGTGAGAGAGAAATGCCTCTAAAACTTGTAAGATTTTGCAAAACCTGTTACTCCATTTCAAATTGTTCTCCATAGTTTTATTCCTAGAGGGGTGTTTTACTTACATTTTCCGGACCATTTACTATCCTAAAGCCTGCAGTATGCGTAATAATCTATTATTAGGAGGGGATTATGTACAAAAAACAAAATTAGAGAGATATTTCATTTAATAATGAGGTCTTGATGGGGTCATTTTTCCCCATTAGAGTTAAAAAGGGAAAATAAAAAATTTTGCTGAGGCACTAATTCTTTAGTTTGGAATAAAAAATATTTACTTAGCCGATGCTTTTTAATTGATCCTTACTCGGGACTTCTGGATATGATACATCGAAGTGGTACATTTTTAGGCCTAAATGTTAATGACCCTATTTCGTCACATAGGATCATGATACTAACATCTACAAATTGTATTTATTTTAATTTATAAATGCCATAGTAATACATGTGCTATGAAGTTAAAAATATTTCTATGAGACTATATTTGGACATCTATGACTGTTTTTTGGTTAACATGGGGAGGAGAGAAATTATCTAAATATTGAGAATACAATTTACGAGAAAAATCTGCATCATATTTCCAGGCTGACTTAAAGTGATATTTATGAAAATGTAATACGTATTTATTTCAGAAATTTACTGAGCGCGTTCCATCTGAGGAAAAATTTACATAATCCTCAACCGTAGATTACACTGTAAAAAGTAGATCTGATTTTAAGGTACAAAAGCGATCTGAATTTCAGATGCAACAATTTTAAGACAGGGTATGTTGAATTTCAGCAGTAATATCTTGTCTAAAAATAAGGCAGGTGAACGACTGAAAATCAGACCATCCAGAATCCTGCTTCCTCTGCTTCCTGCTTAACTGCTCCTGTACCAACCATCCATGTTCCTGCCTCTTCCGCACCTTAAATCCGTGTTCCTGCCTTACAACCAGACAGCGCTTAAATTCAGATCGCACTGAAAATCAGATCAACTTTTTACAGTGTAGGGCAAAAGTCTCGGAATTGCAGAAAGTACCGGAAGGTGGAGTTTTTTTTAGGAGGGCGATAAATCTTAAAAATGTATACATACAAAATACGGAATTATGCCATCACGAATTTAAAATTCTTTATTCTAATATCATTAACCCTTAAGTGCTATTACTCTCACTTGATACCTTGACAAAGCTGTAACCCTATACATCTGGCAAATCTATATAGTTGGATTCTAAAGTACTCTGACCAAGTGAGTAGCACCACGTTACGACGGAGATAAAATTTAACATCCGTTCTATATATAGGATATTTTTCACTGCGGCAACTTCCAATCAAATTCAAAAAGTTTGAGAAGTTTCTATATTGGAAAAAGTATCTATAGAAATTGGAAGCGTTTTGTTGCAACCTTGGATGTTAGGATTTTTGAACGTCATGATGTGTTTTAGAATGGAAAGGAGATGAAAATAGGTTCTTATTACATGTAATATCTCTCTTACGTTTTGCTTGTTCTTCAAATTTAAAGACCAACCGTTTTCATCTCGTTTCTTTTCTAAACCACTTCTAAAAACGAAATTTATAACCTGCAAGGTTTAAGAAAGTTCTTCCCATCACTTCAAATTGCAATTTCAACATTGGGAGTTACGATTTTCTTATATTTATTTGGTTCATCTCGCTGCGCAAAGAATACCATGGAAGAATAAAGGTTGTAAATTTTCCCTATTATCGATAGTGGCGTCACTCGTTTTCTATACTTTTGAATCCGACTGTACATTTTTAATATGGTCAATAAGTTTATGGAGAGAGTTTGTGGCTTACGCTTTCGTGGTTGCACAAGTGAAATTGATCACTTTCAATAATATTTATGCCCATGCATGAGGGAAAATATCACTTAGCCACATTTTTGGGTGTGAAATTTCCTTTTCAAACCGCAACTCGTATTGTTTTGAAACTCCTCTGTGAAAACAACACTGTACAAAATATTGATTTTAAATGGCAATTTTCCTGCATTGCAGTCCCTCTAAAAGTATATAGGTATATTTATTTTCCATATGGCTCTTTTTAAATTTATATTGAATTGGCCAGAGTATAGTATTTGAGTGAGCATCTATTACTTTAACCCTTTCTTGGGCCGTGGGAATACGGTTTTCCACCCATTTTAACTTAATTTATGGCCACAGGAATACATATTCTCACCCTTTATCTTATCAGACATCTTGCAGCTAGTTTGAGTACTTCCCTGATAAATAGACAGCTGTCTACCATGATTATAAAAACTTAATCTGATTACTTGGATCGAGGTACCAAATTCAAAATACTTTTATTTATATACCTTACGGTAGTACGTTTAAATAAAACGTTTATTTAAAATACCATGCTAGTCAAAAGAAAACCTCTAATTTAATTGAGTCTTCTGAGAATAATTGAACCACAAAAGGGTTAAGTACCTAACTTTCACCTAAAGGCCAATGTAGGCATGTAAATTTTTAAACGGAGGAGAAGGACATGATCAAATGTATCGTTGTCAAACAATGCTTACGAAATTATAGGTAGTTAAAGCCTGAAGGTTTCATCACCAAACAGTAGCCTGTATATAATAGTTACAGATATTTCGTTAATGCTAGGGTAGTATAGGTGGTTTTTTTTTACCAACTGTGCACCATTGAAGCCATTACCAGCGAATTGTGGCTTGGCTTAGGGAATAAGTGCTTAATCGGAATCAGTACATTATCGAGTGTCGAAATAAAATCATTATGGTCTGGCCGGAGTTGTGGCTTACGCTTTCGTGGTTGCACAAGTGAAATTGATCACTTTCAATAATATTTCTGCCCAAGCATGAGGGTAAATATCACTTAGCCACATTTTTGGTTGTGAAATTTCCTTTTCAAGCCGCAACTCATATTTCTTTGAAACCCCTCTGTGAAAACAATACTGTACGAAAAATTGATATCAAATGGCAATTTTTATGCAATGCAGTCGCTCTAAAATGTCCCTACTTTGTTACAAATATAAATAGGACATGATTGAAATTTATTTTGTTTTAAATGAAAAAATTCTCTGCTTAGCTTTGAATAGTTTATGTTATAGGGGAATAATTGTATGAATTAGATTAGTATTTTGACTGAAGTTTCTTTAAAACAAAATTTTCTTCCATGATTTTCACTTGTTACAGCTTTTTGCGGAAGTTTTGAAGCAGAACGCTGTTCGTGACGTGGATATCAGAATAATTAATGAATTTACCCTCTTTTGGCCTTCATTTTGCCTCACAATACCATTGTCAATCCTTGAGAATGTTAAACTCATCACTTAATTTCGTTATGCGCTACAGTTTCGTGTAAATGTTTTTATTTGGCCTGTATTTCAATAGACCTGCCTAGTTATTTAGTTCTTATTAATATTTACTCACCGTTAATAACATTTAACGTTTTGCACACCTGTTTCGAAGCAAAAAGTTATATTTGCTAAATATCAGTATAGTGATTTTCATCTATGAGAATTAGATTTCCTGCGTTCCTACCACGTAAGTAAAATCAAATATGTCTAAATCACCGGGTAGTTAATTTAAATAAAGTATTTTTGATTTCAGGATTCCAGGCATTTGGATGAATTAAATATGCAATCTATTGTGTGATCACTAACATTGAAATTGGTTTCTTGTCGATAGTTAACGTCTCGTGTAGGGGCACCCACTGCCATACGTCCTCACGGTGACTTGCATGTTACAGTACTGACGCAGAAATCGGTAGTGTGCATGGCCATTCAGCTGAAAGGTCACTCGTACAAATCTCACAGGAGTGTAGATTGTGCACTTACCTTAGAAACACTTGCGTTGGAAATGGTAATGCGTTGGAAACATATATTACCTAGATATTTGAGCACCTTTTAAAAAACAATTCTATCAATAAATATTCTATGCTCCAGTCGAATTCTAGCCTTTGGCTTAGGAAATTTATTGGTTTTCAAAACACACATTTACCAATTAGTCAGTGATTATACTTAACGTGGTTGTCTACATGTAGGTACCTACTATGAAGGATGTTGATGATTAGCTGATTCAATTGTTTTCTAAAAAATATATCTCCAAGCTTAACCTTTTATCACTTTAATTTTGATTCTCTCATTTTATTTTTCAATCATGCAGAAAAATCTATAGTTTAAATGTAGAAAGGTAGATAAATCAAATACTTAAATACATCTTTCATTCTGTAGATTCATTAACGAAGATTCGTTGAAAGTGTAAACAGGATGCCTAAAGGGTAATATTATATTTTTTGCAACTTTTTACTTATATATCATAATTATTACGTTATGTTTAATTACATACGTTTATAAGGAACCATTAGAGTGAGAGGAGGGGAAGTATGTCATAGACGCTAATTTTTTTCTCTCAAAGGGAATATTCTTCGTATTTCATATATGTTTCCGTCTTATATCGAATATAAGTGTCCCTGCTATATTTATACCAATGGTTATGAAGCATAACTGCCAATGTCGAAAGTTATTGGAAACTTCTTGAGTTTCCAAAGTTAGCTTTTGACCGTCTGTGAGGTTAGAAAAGTTTTCCGATACCTTTTTCTGATTTGTTGGCTATTTTTATGTGGCGTTCTTCGTTTTCTTTCCCACAAGATATCCTGTAGTCTTTTCCAGCTGACTTAATCTTCTGCTACAACCTTTGCAAATGAGAGAAAATCACCAAAAAATGAAGGGAACAGTTATATGCAGAATATATACTTAGCAGTGTAATGATTGCATAAAAGTCTCCTTCAAAACTTCGGCAATGCTATGTTTTTCACCATTTCATATAAATAAAACCTTGTAACTCTATAAGCGGGATAAATGTAGGAAGTTGGATAGATTTATTACATTAATTATTAATAGGTAGATTAAATACATTAATTACTTACGTATTTCATGAGCTGTGACAGTTTCTGAACTTTGTATAGTTTTATCAATTAAGTGGAAATAAATCACCCGTTGATGAGCTGCTTGTCTTTATGTCCATTTATATAAATAATCTACTTGGAGAAACTTATCACTTATAAAGATCGTATGGCAAGAAGCATTAGCCTTTAATCGTATCAGGTGGTTTCGAGAGCTTATTGGATGAATGTGGACCGATATTGATAAATATTAATGACAACGTTAGTTTTAGTACTTGCTAGATAAAATCTAATCGTAGGACATCAAGAATACGTGATGATGACTTTCCTGGCCTACCAGGACGGTGATAATTCTATATTTCCTGAATTTACTGACGGATAGAGTTGGTAGTTTCAGGCGTGAAGTGTAGGTACTAACGAAAGAATAATATACAATCCAAATATTACCCCTACTTAACTCTTAAATACAAGTAGCATATCTACTTTTTTGTTAATCAATGGCGGATTATGGTCAAATTATCTTCTCCTATGCATGGAGCCTGATGATTATAGTATTTTAGCAGCAACTGTTCATTAACGTGTTCTCCAAGAAGAATTAGTAAAAATTAAGCTTAAAAATGTCATCAACCAATGTATTTTGGTAGAAATATAGTAATATGAGACGAAGGATGGAATAAATCTTCTCACTAACCATCATTCATATCGATAAACTAATTCTATCCTCTCTGGAGATTCTTTACCACGCTCTTAATTTGGTCATTCTTTTGTGAAATTAGAACGAATGGGGAGCGTATTGGATTATATTCTGTACATGATGATACATTTTGGCATAGCTTCAGCGAACTCGGTGCCATCATCTCTTGCACCCCTGAGGTATTATTCACAACTTGAGTGTGATAAGACGCTGGGAGCAAGCAACCTCTAAATACATACCATAAAATGTTTTATATAGCCTTTCCAGTCTCAGCGTTACCCTGCGGCGAGCTCGTGATTACGATTTCATCTGCAAACACTCCACGAGGCTTTCTTCCGAAAATCCCGTGTCGCAACGGGCACATAAAACCGTCAGCCGATGTGTCAACCTTAAAAATCTGCACCGCGTTCCGAAAATAACGCCCGCGCGTCATTCCACACCAGGCACCACGCCCTACCTCCCACCCCCTTATCGAAATGCGTTCAAGCCGTATTTATTTTACGGCCGTCTCCGCTCCTCACGCTCCGGTGGCAAGCTCGACCCATCTTCCTCTCTCTCTTGCATCCCTTGCCCGAATGAAAGATGGGAATATCGTTAAAATTCAGTGGAGGGAGCGCGTACGACCAAGTTTATCCACTGCTTCCTTATTATTTTTTGTTTGGCGGGTGGGGTTAGCATCCGATTAATACCGTCGCCCGTATCTTCTCTTCATACCTATAGTCACTCCATCCACACAAACCCATATATGGTTGCTTTTTCGTGCATAAATATTCACACGCACCCAGTGTCGTGACGGTGGTCGAATATTTCTGAAGAAATGCGAGAACTTGCCCGACGACGTCTCCAGGGTCCACTACAGCGTGGAGGAGAATTCTCTCCGAAAAGACTGAATGCATATCTTTCCTCCTTTCATGCTCTTGCCAGCTTGAGTGCCACTGCCTACACTCTTCCATTCACCCTTCCATCTTCCACCCCTATCCCACTACCTTTTTCCATGCACCTATCTTCTCCCCTTTCTCTTTCTCCCTACGAAGCATCCAGACAATCACTCCGGCCTCAAAAAGGCTTGAAAATCATCCATTCACGCAGAACGTCTCTCCTTCAATCCGCTTCCGTCGCTCGTGTCCTCATCTCATCCTTTCTGAAATTCCTCCCGTACGGAACTCCTCTCGTCACCTTTACCACCTTGGAGCGACCGATATCTACTTCCTCCTCCTTTATATCTAAAGTGTCCCAGTGTCCTGTGCTCGGGAGAGGGACGACGTCCGAAGCGCGTGCTGGGTGGACGGTCCGAGTAGGGAGGCGAGCTCAAAAGGAGGTGGGTGGGGGTGGTGTGACGGAGAGGAGGCAGGATGCTCGGGTTCGGAAAGAGAGAGAGAGAGAGATAGATGGATAGAGAAGGAGAGAGGTTGTGGGAGAGATAGAGGGGGTTCGATTCGGTTGATGGAATGAGGATGACCCGGCCGAGGAGGGTGGAGAGGGAGGTTTGGTGGAAAGGGGTGGAAACGAAGGTTTTTCCTGAGGGTTAGTAGGGGGAGAGGATGGTGTATTCAGGTTACAGATTCACACGGTCGCTTGGGACTTTCTTGCATCCAAGTGGTGCGTTGGGAGCTTTCTTTCAATTGGATTCCACGGCTCGCTCGGGGAGAAGGGAAGGAAAAAGGCGAGGGGTGGGAGTGGATGGTCTCTGATGGATGATTCCCGTGGGGTCGCGGGCAGGACCCTCGCGAAGGGCGCCTGGTTTATAAGGAGACGGACAAACTCGTGGGGGAAAGGGGAAGGCTTTCTCCCGTGTAGGACGTGAGGGGGGGGAGTAGAGTGGACGTATTTGAGCCTGGGGAGGATGCTTGTGGGGGTTGCAAAATAAATCATAAAAGATGGACAACAGATGCTAAACGAGTTCTACACGTGTGGTTTAAAACTGAAAAGGTAAAATCTAGATCGATGATAGTAAAATGGAAAAAATATCTTTTGTAAACATGTATTTGCGCTAGAGTGCCAATGTGGTTTTTCTTAGGCTGTTGATTCATTGATAGATTGTTTCATCTGAAGAATCATTATTCTTATGATCCATTATTGCAATATGCAGTGCTCTTGAGACTGTGGCCGTGAGACTGATTTAGTATTATGTACGGGTCATCAGGTAGTCACGTTGGCCATTTGCTTGTCTGGTAGCTCAAAGGTCAAGTTTTACCATTATGGTGAGTCTCTTGTCCGTTTATCCGTAGAGCGTATGAAAATTTATAAATTTTATTTGTGCATTAGGCATTATAAATTTTTTCATGACTAATTTCGCTTTTTTTCTCACTTGAATCGTGCTATTAAATATGAATAATTCCAACATATTTGATGAGAAAAAATAGCAAATACATCGGAAATGTCCTCACGTGTAAAGAAGGGACTAGACGAAATAGGAAGAGATTTTCAGTGATTTAGAAAGAAATGTACTGAAAAATGTATTGCAAAGTAGGATAAGTTACATATATTCTACTCAAGAATTCAATATTAGTCTTTGACCAGCAATTTTCTTGGCGAAAAATAGAAGAAAAAGGAACGTGGCACTCATTCAAAAGTTCTGATTGGATTTTCCTTCGGCACATTTTCTTTTTTCAAGTGATTATTTTTTGACTTACATTTTGCACTCCATGATTTTTCATAGCTTTCTGTTTGCACGTAATCGACAGTGAAAAATGTTGCAGAGAAAATGAGGCCACGGAGTATTTCAATTGAGACCTTGAAAAATCATTGAACAATACCACATATCTTCTACAATTCTCAACAAGGGAATTTTTACTCGGTATTTACATTACCCATTGTTTCTTGAATCACATATGATTGTCAGAGAGACAATTGAAGGAAAATTTTCGGGTAGATAAAAATTCCAAATACTATTTTTACTATAAGTATGTGCAAAGAATAATGGAGGAAAGGCTGGTAAAATAAAATGCTGAGTTATCTTTGAGGCCCAGGTAAGGTATCGTATTAAACCACTTTTAAAATAAATATAAGCCATAATGTATAAAATATAATATAATTTATATATAATGTTACAACTTCACACATTATAAGTTATATGGTATGAAGTTTCAGGCCATCTATTTATGGTAGGTCGTGTTAAAGTCAGCTTGGAACTTCATCAATAAGTCAATGAAGGTCAGAGAATGTGGATATAAGTTAATATATATCTACATAATGCAAATTATTTAGGACAGAAATGAGACAGCAGAGTGTAGAAAGTTTCTGGTTGGAATACATTTATGAAGAATAAGGTGACATATATGGGTGTATTTTTTCGACTGTGCAATTTTTGTGGCTGTAGGTTTTGATTCCATTTGATTTTTTTGACCAGGAGTTAAGAAATGTACCTCAAGAACTATATGTGGCTCTCGATTATTGTTCGCATCACCTTATTCTTTTGTAAGCACTTTTAAACTTTAGTATTTCTTCAGTTAACTGAAATCGCGGGAGGGATAGATAAAAGTACCAATGCAATTTCAGATGTGAAAAAAATTGTATTCGTCTCTGGATATGGCCTGTGAAGTAGAATGCGGAAGAGCGGTAGTTAATAGCAACTAGCATCTTTTAGATCGGTTTTGAGGCGGAGCAGGTAAATTAGTAGAAGAGATATTGAAAAGTGTTATAACGGCTAAAATCAACTGATTCAGGCGAGATGTAGTGGAAGTTTGACATATTAGAATCAAATATCGGTGCACTTTTCCACAAGTAATTTATTAATGCGTACGACGCGTTTCGGCTCACAGAGCCATCATCTGGTACAAGACACCAACATACATGTGAACAGCGTATTTATACATAGGAGAAGGGGTGGGGGGGGAAGTAAGAGGCAGAGGGAGGGGGGGGGGCAAAGGTACGGTTGGGGGAAACAGTGAGAGACGGAAAAACCAAGGAAGTATGGAACGGGGGAGGAGGGGCTATAACGGCGTTAAGGTTAAATGACTATGTATTTAACTATCTGACGGTGATTCTTTCCTGGGTGAATAGTTTGTCTATGCTGCTGAGAGAGGTGGGAAGTTGACAGACGGGGATCTTGGAACGTTTAGATGCTAATAATATGCAGAGAATGTACAGTAGAAGTATAAATAGTTAAGGATATGAAGGTGAATGACATCATCTCTCAACTTCCAGCACAAATGCAACTAACGTCTACTTAAGTCCTTGAGCTCGAGACGGAGAGTGTAGGACGGAATCATACAATTCCAGCTATTTTAACTTTCAGAAAGTTAGGATCATTTATTTTAGGAAGAAGAAAGCAAAAGCGTTTTCTCGCTCTACAACTAAGATACATTACCGATGAGATGCGGAAGCCTAATCTAATGTCTCCCATAAGGAGATAAAAACGGCATGTTTAGTGACGGTTCTGATTCACGATGAAGTATAAGTGGTACTTTGTGGAGTGAAAAAGGACTCTCATACTGAAGAGAGACTTAAATGCCTTCACTTTGATTTATTGGTCGTCCTTCTTAGAATGGAAAAGGTCATGGGAATAAAAATATAAGAAAAGTTTGGACTTGAAAGGAAATAGCAAACTGCCCCACATTGTTTGTGGAGGGAAGGAATTAGTAGTTCATTATTTACACTTAGAAGACAGGAATTTCGTTTACGGAAAGGTGGCGTTATAGTGTATTGTAACATGAGTGCACCATCAATTAACAATCCTTGCGCAGAGGCATCACATCAATACAATCCGTCTAAAGAATAATAAGAACATTAAGATGAACACGTGTAATTGGTATTTGAAGGAAAAAAGAGGGAAAAACATGAGATGTGGGACGTTTTGCAAGCATGAACATATCATAGTTCAGGGAAAGGAGATTTCGATGAAAATGTGGCAACTTAAATTTTTATTACAGTCGGCCTGCAGTGCCGAATTGTTAATGTTTCAATCACGTCGGACAGTGTCAAATCAGAATGCATTTCTTAAGATCCATAATTATACTTTTTTACAAGAAATTATGATAATTAAGATAGACCACTCCATAGACAATCATATATAACATAGGAAAGTTAGGTCTGAAATGGGTAGAGATCAGCATTCAGCGTCTGAAATATGTCCTTAAAGATACTAACTTATGTTATCTGGCACGTTGTAACCTATTAGAAATGACGGAGTAATGTATTTTTAAATAGGGCCTAACCAATTCACAGAAATTAAATTACAATTTAGTAACTGATAGTTTAGTTTCACGCGCCATTAGAATTTAAACTTATACATTTCCTAGCAGTAGTATTGTCTCACTAATTTGCGTTTACGTACTGCATGTTATGTGATTAACCACTCCTTCGAGGTGGCTAGCAGGGTACTCCGTATATGCATATGCAGTAGATAGGATTTCTACAAGTGTTGGGAGGTAAGGCAATATAAAAATATTCGGCCAACCTTTTTCATGAAAAAATAGGGATATAAGGTAATATAAATATATTCAGTCAACATTCTTCATGAAAAAATGTTTAATCACAATTGATATTTAAAACTGTCAGATGTAGCAATAAAAATGTCTTTACATGGAATATGACTATTACATTTCAGGTACATAATGATGTTCTTAATTTTCTCATAACAATGCGTGAAATACCATGTGTCATGTTCCTTATTATATTGAACACGTACTTCAAAAGAACAAAAAGTTAATGTTATATTCTATTATCGTACATTGAATAAAACTTCAGACTACTTATGTCTACATTAAATCTTTAACTTTGTCACCATGGCTTCCCGGTGCTGGAAACTTAGCTCAAATATACTAAGCTTTTTATATAGTGCTGTGGGATTGACGTTTTAACTCCTATGACGTATCAGTTATTTGCAACATACCTACCAACGAATTGTTTGAAATATATTTCATCATTGGAATTTTCGACAAAGATGTTGCTAGCTAAAAACTACAAGAAAATATTCTTCTTAATTACACGCGTACCAAGTTTTTAACAACTTTGTTACTAAAATCTACTGAACTCCTGGGATGTGTTATTTTGTGAAAGTAAGGCAAACATTCTAAGGGAGTATCACCGCTACATATTTATGTGATGTGTTATTTCGTGAAAGCAAGGCAATAAACATTCTAAGGGAGTATCATCGCTACATATTAATGCTATATAGGCGGAAATAATCGCGCAAAAATGATTTCAAGTAGCAACACGGTAAATGATACACCCATGTTATATGTGAACACCTTGAATACAGGCGATAACGCTCTAAAGGTTAAAGATATTTCGTTCCTATCATCAATGTTAACCCACAAGCGTCCTTTCTCAAGCGAGACAATAGTTGAAAATCTTCGGGACCACCTTTGAAGAAGACCACACTCCATTGCACGCTTAGTGATGACGTTGAAATCATCTGCTAGAGGAAATGTTTTCCGAAAAAGTAGGGAAGTGGGGTAATTTAACACGCATTCCGGTAAAATCTTCATTTCCTTCTTTCCGGCTGTGAGATACATGAGATTCGTTTTCTCTCCTGGGACTGCCCAGCCACCTTGTGCAAGAAAGTCTTCATCTGCATCTTGAACGACATATTTCTCCCTCAAGACATTTAGCAACGAATGGTTGACATCGTTGAGAAACTGGAGCATGTAAGCAGAGCCTCCCAATTTTTGATCCGACATTAAGAGTTCCTTGATAGTCTTCGGCCAGGTGAGAGAATTGGGTTGCGATAAGGTGCTGGCAAATTTTGATTGAAAAACAGTAGAAATGGCCAGACCCGATATGCAAATCGTCCAGTAAAATATCCTATAGGATGCGTTTGAGGGAGTCCGATTTATGTTTGCACCAGCAAAACCTGAAAAGATCGTCGCGCATGCAGTACCAAATCCTATTTCACCTTTCTCTCTGCTCCTTGGAGACCATTTGGACAGCATCCATGCTACCACACTCGAAGTTGCAAGCATCACCGTAACCATCACCCACAACTCAGCGGACAGCATAGAGAGGATGAGTTTACTCGAGAAGCTCGCCTCGATGCTACCCGGAACAATCCAAGTGAGACACTCGTTGCTGTGTGGGAAACCTGGGTCAACAATGGCCAGTCTGTCGTTCGTGATGAGGAATCCCCCGATCCCGACGTCTGCGACACCTCCAGCCAGGTCTCCCAACACACCCGCGAACGTGCCATTGGAGTAATGGAGACCGGGTGAGTTCCCGACTCGCGGGTCTCTGAATACGGGTCGAAAGTTCAATTTTGTCGCAATCTCGTTCAGAAGCTCGCCCTCCAAACCCTTCGCCCTGGTCAAGTTGCTTAATGTTTTGTCGCGAGGAATGATAAGAGTGGGTGGATTGTTCAGTACCACGACAGGTACTTCGCATCCATGCAGATAATGAAATTTTCCGAAGTTACCTAAAAGATCAAATTTCGGTGGCTCGCTCATCTCCCAGTGGCCCAGCAACTTTGGTCCTTCGAATTCTCCGCCACATATCTTCTTGCTTAAATATGGCTTCGGGGTGTACGCGGATGCATTTGGTAATTTTGGATCGTGTACTACCACCACAAAATTATTGACAAAATGTTCCCAGGTGTCTCGCAATATACGGTTTATTACTTTTTCCTCATGGTTGGACACCAGTTTAGAGTTTACAAAAATGATAACGGGATTTTTAGCTCTCCAGCTAGGAACTTTACTGATGCAAGGCAGGAGTTTCGCGTGCATATGTAGGCGCGACACGTAGAACAGAACTAAAAGGAACTTCATTTCACTGAATTTATCAAAACAGTCGAGCGGTGTCTCTAAACTTTTATCATCATAAACTCCTTCACTCCATGGGTATTTGAATATACTCACGGTTGTTTGGAACTTTTCTTGAATGCCAATCAGAAAATCGTTGGCATCATGTAGATTGCGATCCGTTAATATAACAGTCTTTTTCGCGTGCAGGATATAGTTCTTCGCCACATTTGTGTAGCAACTTAGCAGTATTTTCGAAGTACTGCATGATATGAAGCCTTGTTTTTCAAACACGTCCTTCATTCTGCGACGAATTCCATTTCCGCTTTTGTGAAAAAGTTGTGACTTAACGGGATAGTTGATTGGTGATGGTCCGACACTCTCCCCGCCTATACCTTTCGGTTGAAGTCTTGCAGAGCACTCACTTAGGATCTCAAGAAGGAGACAGAACAAAACTTCGACGTGCATGGTGGTCGCTTTCTTGAACTCTTCTCTATTCCTCTATCAAGACGTTGAGTCTAGATTCCTCGGTTTCGTAGGCCTCTTTTCCGTTGTGTGATTTTCCCGGAAGGTTTATCTTCGATAATATTCCTCTTTTCCCACGTGCAGCTTGTGAATCGATTTTACCTCGCATTATCGGACATTAAGGCATCCGAAACCATGAATTATCTAAGGCCTTGACATTTCTTCAGCAGAAGAAAATAGATGGTTCTGCATAGAATTAAGAAAAGCTGCATGTGCAGTTTGAAATAAAAAAAATTTAGTACTCTCAGAACGGTGATTGTCTTTGGAGTTGAAGTAGTGTTCCACAAATTTTACTCGGATTTTCCTTTTCGAAAGCAGAATAAAGATAGAAGGGATTATTTTGTAGTTATATTATAATGCAGCAACTCCGAAAAGGTTATTATGTATTGAGAGAGCTCATTAAAACATTTGAATTAGGGTAATTGCAAAAGGAAATTACACTCTGCTGCCATTTTAAATTTTTATATTTTCAATGCCTATACTTTGCCTTTATTTCATTACAACCCACCAACGTTTCCATGAAGGTTAAGAAATAGATTAGCTTTCCAATATGATAGTTTACATAAAAATGGAAATAGAATTCTGTTTTGATCTAAGAAATATTTCCCTATGAGAAATAAAATAGCGTGACAAATCAAAAAATATATTTAAAATCATAATATTCTAATTGCCCACATTATCATATATATTATTACAGAAAGGTCTTATTCTGTCATTCCGTATATGCTCCGTTAATACTGCACCTACAGTGATAATTTAGGTATCATTGTAAGCGTTGAATCATCGGCTTCTGATGAAAAATACAATCTCAATCTCAAATTTCACTATTTACCCATTAATTTGACTTAAAAGTTTCGATTTTTCCATGTCGATCACTCGCTCGAGGTATATCGACTCCACACATTTTTTTATTCTAAACTTCATAAAAAGGTTTAAAATGAAAAAAAAATACCCGATCAAAATGGCCTTTGCAATGACAATTAATAAAGCACAGGGTCCGACTCTTCAGAGAGCCGGATTGTACATGCCAGAACCCGTTTTTTTACATGGACAGTTGTACGTAGCATTTTCTAGAGTTCGCACTTTCCGTGATATTTATGTTTGTGTTAAAGAAACTCATAATCAAAAAGTTACAGACGACAACATTGTTACTTCTAATATTGTCTTTAAAGAAGTTTTGTAAACTGCGTGCCATTATTCAGTAACAGACGTCATGATTGTTCCTACTGGTACCAAACTCTCTAGCCTGTATTTTATTCATATGTTTTATATACATACGTATATTTTTGTAAGAAAACAAGTATAAATAAATTACTTTATGATACACCTTCTTCTCTAATTAAAACCCAATTACACCGTTTCCTTAACATACTTATTCCCTAATAGCGTGAAAGTGCGAAATTTTCGCACGGGTTACCTAGTTTTCTTTTAATTATAGGTTAATTTATTTCCCCCTTATGCATGATATAAATTTTAAGCTTTTTCACGTATTGTGACATAAGTATTGCAAATATTAATTACCGATGAGGCACTTTAAATTCTTTTTTAGTTTTTGGAAAATAAATGCTAATTTCAATTACTCCTCTTTCTATGCATGAATTCATTGAGCATGCCTTCCGAAAGGTAGATTACCATCATCATTAAAGCCGTAATTATTTTATTATAATTTAACCTAATTTATGGATATTAAATCTACAAACTAAAATTAAATCAGACACGTTTTAATATTTATGTTTTGCCTTGTTTATTTGCCGAAAATTAATAAATCCTTATAACATAGAGAGAAAACACGAGCCAGGTATCTGATTATACTGTAATATAGTGAAACCCGGGTCGTAGTAAGGTTTATTATTTTTGTGGATTTGGCTCGTGTTTTCTTTCTATGTTATCATGTTTCGCTTCCATTCCATATCGCCTGAATCTTCAGAATTAGTAATGAATCCTTATTTCTTCTGGTTATCATGGTGCATGCTCTGAATACTAACATTTTTATTCCAAGCACCATAGCTCTCCAATGCAAAAGAGATGATAGCTATTGACAAGCCAATAAATAAAATCACAAAAGCCGCAATCAACTCATGCACCGTGATAACTTTATGTTTACCCTGACTCTTTCCAAGGATATCGTGATTGGGTGTCGACAAAGCGTTAGCTTCTCGGCTCCACTTCAAGATCAGGCCACCCTCGACAGCAAATGTTGTAACAATGTTGAAGTCCTCCAGAAAAGGGAAACGCTTTCTAAAAATTAGGCTCCTCTGGAAATAAAAGAGACACTCCGATTGTACTTGCAACTCCTTGCTCCCGGAAACGCGATGGAGTAAATTCTGCTTCGCTCCTGGCACTGCCCAAATTCCTTCCTTCAGGAAGTTTTCCCCCTCCTTCTCCACCACGAATTTTTTTGTCACGGTTGTCCTTGAAGGGTGATTTAAATCCGAAATAACTTGCAGGAGGTATGCGGAGCCACCCAGCTTCTGGCCGGATTGCAGCAGCTCCTTCGTGTTCCTGGGCCACGTGGGGGAACCGGGAGCCGTCAGGACACTCACGAGCTGCGATTGGAACGCGGCAGAAACGGTTACCCCGGCGATGCACACGACGCAATACAGGATCCTCGCTGGCGACGTCGATGGAGGTCGGTGGAAGGCTATGCCGAAGAAACCCGAAGTCATGACTTCGAAAGCTCGACTCAGTGCCCCACTACGAAGACCTGGCCCTCTGGGGAAGGAGAAGGAGGTCAAGACCCAAGCCGCTACACTGGAGCTAGCTAGCACCGCTAGAAGGCCAAGCCACACCTCCTTGGAGGCTATTGACGACAAAACCGACAGCAAACCCACATCCCCTTCCTTCACTGGGACTGCCCAGGTGAAGCAGTCCCTGCTATGGGGCACGCCAGGGTCAACCACGGCCAGCCTCGTTGGGGTCGTCAGGATCCCTGCCATACCGACGTCTCCTTTCCCCGCGGCCAGGTCACCCAGGATCCCGATGAAGGTGCCGTTGGAGAGGTGAAACCCGTGCGACATCCCCCTTTTCGGTAAGTGGAAGCGTGGGTGGAAGTTGAGGGTCGATGCGATTGCGTCCATAAGCTTGCCTTCCATGCCTCCCAGCGTGGTCATATTCTCTGGGTCGTTGCAATACGATGGAAATATCACCGAAGGTGGAAAGTTCATCGTTATGACATCCAGTGGGCACCCGTGCAGATCCGCGATCTTTGTGCGCCCGCTCAAAATATCGAGATCGGGTGGGTGGTCACTATTCCAGTTCCCGATAAAGTTAACATCACCAATTAATTTTCCACAGGATCTGCCACCAGTATATGGACTTATCGTGTAAACTTCCGCTCGTGGATTTCCTTTCGTTAGAATCACAGCTGCCACTCGATATATCCAGTAATGCCAAATTTCATTTAGAACATAATTTGCAATACTGCGAGAATGTTCTTTCTGAATTTCTCTGCTAATTCCCACTATTACAGGAATATCTGTCGACCACCTTGGGTTCATACTGAAGATGGAAAACAATGCACGAGAATGTTTTGGACGCGAAATGAGGAAAACTACCAAATGAAATTTTCTATACCTTGAATGGATGCTTTCCTCCAGCTTCTCGCTCGAGGTCTTGCGGTTAAGGTATAACACACTGTGAGGATAAACGTAGATACTCATTGCTGGTTTTAAATCGTATGTAATCTCAGTCAGTAGAGCTTCCACTACATCATTTTGGGCGGCGTCGGTCACAATGGCAATATTCCTGGTTGTTTTGTGGTACTTTTTCATTATGTCTGTAATGCAGCGGACTATGGGATGGAGTGAGATAAGAGGCTCGCTGGAAATGCGATGTGCAAATATTTTTCCAAATTTTTGTGAAATATTCTCAAATCTTCTGTTTTGGTCGCGATGATTTTGAATGGCATATCTTGAAAATGATTCCTTTTTGTAGTGTATCTGGGGCTTTACAGTTATCTTTTCGTGAAAAAAGTCGTTGCCTTCGCAACCTTTCACGAAAGAGTGAACGAAGAAAATGAAGGCGATTCCCTGGATAATATCACCTTTTCTCAGCATTTCCTAACACCCAGTTTGCCACTCCTGAGTTCAAACTGTGCCTCCCTTATGATTCAGACGCCTCTATGTAACTCCCGTGGCTTTATAAGCGAAGTGTGCTTCAATGTGTGAAAATGTCTTATCTCCTGGAGTGCACTTGCATGTTCCGCGTCTTGATCTCCAGTTTCTTGGATCACGCTTGACCTGATTCAACACCAAGAAATTTATGATACTTGTTTTTCGAATGTTAGTCGTTTACTGTAGGGAATAGGAAAAAATGCGAATTTTCCCAGCCTATCGATTCCGGAAAATGTATAGGAGTTCACAAGGAAAATTCATCTAGGCTATAATTAGAATTTTATAGTAATTTTACTTTTTCAAGTAATTATTTATTTGGATAATGTAGGAATTTTATTACAACCTGTTATTGCTAATTAATCTGTGAGTATAGTCAGCTACGATCAACAATTGATTTGTGATGCACCATATTTGAGTGTTCACATAGTGAAAAAATTAGCTTTCATCCATTTTTATCTTTCGGTTCCTGATTTATTAATATCGAAGGTAAATAAAATCGCCTTACGCAGACACTAAGACTACAAAACAGTTTGTATCATCAATAGTCCCATTAGGTAGATACCGACAAGTATTCAGAAAAACGCGGATTCTAATAAATCTTGGGAACGGAACTGGTTTACCCGTTTGGGCGTTTCAATTTTCCTTCTGAGAATTGCTGACTCCGCATTCATATGCCTTACTGCAATAAAGATTCTAGGCATCATTTGCCCACTCATAGTTGTCGTGCCCTACCAGGTTCTATCAAACATTACGTTCCATTCTGATAAACATCTTTATTTTCTGGTGTCATTTCAAGTAACTGGTTATCTACTTTATCCGAGTAATAATTAGATTGGCATAAGCCCATTGATCCTACACCATATGGTGATGTTTGGAAAATTGACATGGAATATCTTACCTTAGTAGTTAATCTCAATCTTAAAACCTTAATTACACTAAATTAATCACACTAGTACTTTAACCACTACAATCAAGACCTGCCTGTGGCGTAGTGCATTATGAAAGAGTGCGGGGAGGCTTGCGAATCTTTTATCACAAATCAGGATATTTATGAGAGTCATATAGTCTTTCACCCGTACAAAAAATTTGCGCCTCAGGGCTTGCGGCATTGGGAATTAAAACGTCCCGTGGGCGTTGCGTGATTGACAGAAGTTTTGATTTAATTTCATTAAGTAATGGTCTCTTTTTCTTCAAGTGAACCGTGTAGGAGTCGGGTTGGCTAACTAGCCAAAAGCTAAGAAGAGGGGGGTTTCCACCTCTCACATCAACAACGGCAGGAGCAGGGGATGCAGGGGCAAGTTTAGAAGCGTTGCATTAGAAGAGCTTGGAGAATAAATCTCTTTTTGTCCTCTCCTTATCGTGTTGAAAGGAACACGGTTAATGGTAGTATGCTCTTATTTCAGCTGGGGCCGCCAAGGTTTTGTGGCAAAATGCAAGAAGAGGGATAACTAGGAGAGGGGGGAAAAATGAAATTATAAAACTTAGTGACAAAAAAACTGACGGCACGCTACTATTCCTGCATTACGGTCACACGGGAACTCGGTTTCTGCAAGCTTAAAGACGTGGCTTTCAGTCTACCATCCCAATGTTCTTATCCTTCCCTAAAATGGGATGTAAAATACGGGGAAGCGGTCGGGGAGTTACAGAGGCAGGAATGAGTGTGGTGAAGCAAAGAAGCTGCGAAAGAAAAATTTAGATCTTCTAGCTAAAGAATGTTAAAGTTCCAAGTTGGGAGAATATTGAAAAAGGGAAGGGAGGAACGTAGGGATGTACGGAAGACTCTGGGAGAGGATAGGGGTAGCTGATTGGGAGGCAAGAGAGAGCTCACAAATCGGTTGGGGTACTAATTGAAGCGCCGCGTCCCGGAATAGGGAGGGAGGACAAAGGAGAGGTAGACGAAAATTTGAAGTTTGGGGAGGAGGTGGGACAGCTCAAATAATTTTAGCGAAAGGACAATTGAATTAGGGAGAATTGGATCAATTAGAATATAATTGCAGGCATTCAATGTCTTTATTTGTTCCTAACCCTTACGCTGAAAATCAGATATATCGTTGAAAAACATTTGTACAAGTGCTCCTCTTGCCAGAAGGGAAACTTGCGATGAAATTTTGTTATAAGACCTTACATTGCCATCCAAAAATTTTTCTCTTGAGAATACACCTTTGTTGATTTTTTTACGTTTTCGAATGCAGCATCAAGATATATCGTTTTTACATTGCAAATGAGTCATAGGAAGTTGGTATTCTAACACTTCATATGTAACGCTCCCTGTCACAACTCTTGCGTGCGTCGATGCATAGACATACGTACAGAAAATATGATATCCGACCCTGTGAAACAATGCGATTGAACAATTTGGCAACTGAGGATTTCAGCGGCTGAATTTTATCTAATTAACGTCTGTGAGAATAAATGGCAGCTTATGGCTTAAAATAATATTCTAGGGCGATCGTTATATTGCGCTAGAACTTACACAACTTCATGACTGGCTTTATCAAATTTAATTGGATATGCTTCGTCAATGTTCATTGAAATCCGTCTAATAATAAATAAAATGAAGGGGAGTGCAGATGGTAGGCTGAAGAGATTATGTTTGTCTCCATTTTTTCATTCAAATTATCATGTTTCAACTTAATAATTAAGTCCCGTAAATTTCGTCTTCATTTTCTCATTATTTCCCTTGCTGGCAGAATTTCTGACATTAAGCATTATGTTTTGTCTCTTGATTTTGAAGATGATGTTTCTCCACCGTGTGCAAAACGGGCAATTTTGAAGGGTGTGGTTATATTTATGGGCATGGTTATTTGCATCTACCACACGCCTTTATGGTTTTACGCCTAGTACTTGCAGGGTATTGTGTAGATGTATGTATGGGTCTCCTACCAGCCACGTAGAGGATGTGTGGCTGGGGGTGAAGGTCACCATGCATGCACTACTCATATGCGAACGAGTTACCCATACTACCATACAAACCACATGGAAACGAGTCACGTGCAGCTAGATAGATAGTGACTTCATAGTAACGTAGTGATTACTGGTTAGAGAGATATCTATGTATCATTCAATTTATTTATCTGTATTTCCCTAGCATGCATGGATTAGTAATAAAAAAAACATGCTACTTCAACAATTTGTTACCTGCCTATCCATTTGCTATGCTACATATTGTGTTTTCTTTTGGTGCGCGGGAAAAATGACATTTTAAATATATCGGTACCACAATCAATCTCTCTAGTCTTGTTTATCTGATCAAGCCTAGCATAATACGCAGGGTTCTTAATATATACCTAACCTCATCTCTTAACAATTAAGTTTCAAATTTACTTCAAAGATTTAGCCTAAATTTTAACCTGCGCTCTGATATTTATTCTCATCCTAGTTTTTCTATTAAACTCAATACACTAATACAGTTATCAAAACGGCCTTCAACAAATCTTGCTGATCTCCTTTCTACTCGCTTTCATTCCTTTATCATAACTTCCTCGCATGGATCCCGTACGATAACGATACATTTTAAACGAGACCCGAAAAGTGTGAAATAGCATCTTCCTTGTACTAACTCATCGCATTTACCTAGGATCTTTTTACGAGTCTTTATCTACGGTTTGCTACACTTGTTATTTTCGTCGTGTGTTTCCCCCATGTCATGTTAGCTTCTCCGAACTAGTTATCACATCATAGAACATAATATATCTTCCGTAGAATCTATTAAATATTTAGATATAGTGATGCTGACGTCTAAATATTTAATAGATTCTACGGAAGATATATTATGTTCTTTGATGTGTTAACTAGTTCGGGGAAGCTATTCTCTTTCCAAAGATTAATTACCGTACGTTTTTTCAAGTTCATTTTAGCTGCCAACTAACTCATTTATCGTCAATAGCACATACATTTTTTGCTAGACTGACTTTCATCTTCATTACTAATTCCCTTATTTACTTCAAATTCAAATTCCAGCCACTGCATCATCATCAAAGAGACGGAGCTTGCTATTTTTAACTACTGTATTCAAGTCATTTACGTAAACAATAGGTAAAATTATCATGATATCATGCTTCCTCGAGGAACACCCACTGTAGCTATTACATTGCCTGAGTTAAAACCATCTAATATCACCCTTTGAACGCGTTTATGTTAGAGAACTCCGAACCAACCTATTATGCTATTATTTATCCCATAGGATTTAAAACTTGTGAGTAACTTAAAACTGGGCGACATATCAAATGCTATTCTGAAGTCAAGAAACGCATTGTCTACCTGAACGTTGCCATTAATGTCAATCAGGAGGATTCACTCAGAACAAATAAATAACAGCTGCTTTGGAAAATTCTGGCATATTTCGGTCTCAGTTGGACCTACCCTATTATTGTGGGCTAAACATAACCCTCTATTGTGTCATTCTATGGGAAATTTATATATAGCCATTGCCACAACGGCCATACCTGACCAACAATCAGGCCAGAACGTTGCCGAATTCTCTGAGTTTACTGGTAATATTGTTCCCATTGACATAATTTTTTATGTCTGGAGAGCAATCAACCCTAGGTATTTTTCGAAACACCTCCTTGTGAATGCCGCGTTGGAGGCCACTGAAACCTTCCCGTGCCATTTTTTTTCCTCAAGCGGTTTCGTCCGCAAATCCCGGAAAGTATGCACATAGGTGATTGAGTCGGGATCAGGGTGAGGGGGAGAATTAGGAATAAGGGAAGGCGGCCGTGGAAGCCGGTACAATAAGGAAGAGGGAGTCGCCCGGTGGATAAGAGAAAAAGATGGTGGGGTGGGATATAAAAGTGGCAGTGAAAAAAGAAAGGTTTGGGAGGGTGAGGGAGTTTGAAACGCGGGTCCGGCACGGTGGGGGTGTTGTGGATTGAACAATGTGGATTAGTGGGGTCTCCTGGCCAAAGCCCATGGGAGTTCGGCCGAGGGAGAAATACCATAGGTTTGCTGCTAATCGCTTCCATACCCGCCGCTGATTCAGCGTTTCTTTTCTTCTCCCACCGGAACGCTTTTCGCACTGCAGTCATCAACTTTTTCGCGGAAAAACGTTTTCGCATTTTTGCTTCGGTCGTTACGGAAACACTACGTTTTATTTGTTCATAAAAATTATTCGCCAGACTCAGTAACTCTGGTAGTACTAGGAAATGGAGGCACCAGGATCTCTGCGTGCGTGTGTGAGTTTATAATTTTCCTTCTTTCCGGCGGCGTGAGGATTAAGCCGAGTGCTCAGTACGCGTGGTGCACTTGCCAACTGTCCACCGTTATGGAGCCCCTTTTCATCATGACTAAGTTAGGACTTAAAAGTACTGCGTGATGTATTTGAGCCTGTTATTCAGTAGTCCGTGCAGCCAGAGCTCGTTTGGAAATGTTTTCAGGAACTTTTCTAAAGACTCTTACATTCCTCTTTTGTCGACGAGCGTTATCTCATCTAGCACGGTCATGTCCAATTTTATGAACATTAAACCGTTCTTAATTCATCAGAAAATTTTTGTTGCTATTTACAACAGTTAAATTGTTATTTATAATATTTTTCTATAAAACATACTGTTAACTTTAACTATTCAGTAAGGAAACTAAAATTTTTATATACTGAATAGGATTTCTTCTTTAAATTCAGCATACGATGTTGTTTTGTGAGAAAGCTATTCGTTATCATATTGTTTGCGTTAACAAGGTTGATAATACCTCTTTCATGTGCCTGGAGCTGCGTAAGAAATATATAAACTGAATGTAGGTACAAACATCTGTCCAATGGAGACATTGCTACTTAACATATATTTTGCGTTACATTTCAACCGAGGCTTATTTTTTTATCACTGATAGTTATGTTATTTCTATTTCAATGAACTCATTAACTTACTGTCGATTGATATAAAATTTTATACTAGTTTTAGAACAAGTAAAGAATGCAAATGATTACATTCAATGCAATTCTTTCGAACGGCTTCATATTTGAAATATAAGCTACGTTTTAATTCAAATTTGAGGTTTGTGAATTTTCATTGAAGGACTTTATGAAGCTTGAATACCTATTGGTGCTTTTCGAATATGGAGATGTTCGTTCATGTATCAATTATGTTATTTTTGGAGTGCAGCACAAGTTTATTCCACCAATCTTGTCAACTTTTACAAAATAAAAATATATTATTGGAGATTATGATTGATTTTCTATTTAATAGCCTGAGAGACACTCGGATGATACAGCTATTAGGCCCAACAGGCCCAATATTTTGACTCTACCGTTGATGTAAATTATGGTGATACCATGAGCAAACTAGTCTCAGTGCCCGAATGACGGCCTTTTTCTTTTTTTATGGGCTTTTGCAAGTTTTGAGTGGCAGTTGCAGCAGGAAAGCAACTTTACACCACTTTATAAATGGAATATTCTCGGGTATGATACATTTTGTGGCAATTGATGTAATAAATTCACCGGAAAACGCCGAAATTGTGGAGAATTTGTCATCATAACTGTGGAAGTGACGTCCGCCGATAGAGATGAAAGGACCCTACGGATATTATCATAATGGGTCAACAATTCTAGGATTGGTTTGATGCAGCTCCCTACGCAATTCTCTTATCAGCTAGCCTCTTTTAATATATGGGTCATTCCACATCAATTCAACAAACGTTTGTCCCTTAGGGTCTCAGATTTTGATAAAAATTGGTGTATGGGAATAAAATCAACTCAAACTGAATACTCTCAAACAGTTTTGTGAAAAAAATTTTTTGAGCGAATTATGCATGTTTTAATTTTTTCGCATTTTTAGCAAAAAACCGAACCTTAAATCATATTATCACTTATATCTCCGCTTGTAATTGTCATACAGCAATGATTAATAGCTCTTTTTAAAGATAAATCTTTATTTTATGCAGGTACATCAATAAAAAATTATTTTCTTCTAAACCCTATTGTTGTTCATTACTAATGTGTAAAAAATTGTTAATAAACTTTTCTCAAATACTCCATCTCAGAATCGGCCGAAACTTTTTTTCCATAATTTAAACATACCCAGCTAACTATTCCAAAAAAAAAATTAGTGGCAACTCATAAATACGTTTTTTATAAATATTAAAACATTCACAATTTTCTCTACCGCGGCCCGTCGGCTCCCCCATTTGGAATACATGCAGCAGACACGCAATGCAAGCCTAAAAATTTCCTAATTGCTCAAGGTCGTGGCTATACGAGATAAAAATATATTATAAACTATAAATGTTTACAGCAATTGTTATTTGTTCTGTTAAATGGATGTTTGCAGAGAAATTTACCATTGAGCCCCACTTGAGTTTCCAGGCGGATTAACTTTTATTTGAGCTTAAAATCTGTGACAATTAATATAAAAAAACTTTTTCAGAATCTTCAAGTATAATTCATTGATGAAATGAAATGAAAATCAATTACAATAATGGAATTTTTGCATAATTTGTTCTAGCAGAAAATTTTCTTCGTTTTTGCGATCTCACTCTTTTTATCTCTATAGACAAATTTATTGCAAACTCCGATTTTAGAGTCCAAAGATCTTTTATCTATGCAAAAACATTTCATTTTCAATTCGAGTAGAGAGCCTGCAGCTGTGGATTTTCGTGCATTGAGACGTATTCCGTAAACGTAGCTCTCTCTAAAAAGAAATATTTTATGGCACCTACGGATAGCAAGAGGGTAAAAACCTTTCCACTTCCTTTCAGAACCTTATTATTATGACCCTGTTGGTGGCCAATTCTGCCCATTGTGGTATGTGCCTAAAAGATTGAAGGAAGACCATCTAGCTTCATATGCTTTTGTTGACAGCCGTGTTTATACTCCGAAGAAGTCTCAGTTTGTTTTGGTCTGTCACCGCGTGTGCATCTCCTTATTCAAGAGTTGTCTGCTTTCTCTTCATTCTCGTACATAGTTTTTTAAATTAACTGTGAAAATTGTGTCAAAATTTGCTCCATTGGCGCAGTGAGAGGAGGAAAGTGTTCGCGAGACAGTGTCTTTAAATGTATCGAAGAAATCTGCAGCTCATCGAGGATAGAAGTGGTGTCAAAGTGGAAACCGTGTTCGCTAACAATGAAAAATCGTTTCTTGCTTTCTATTCAAAGCGTCAAAAACTGTGTCGTTATCCACTGAAACTGCATTGAAATATCCGTAATGCTAATTTATATACAATTACTGCCAAATATTACAAATCGAAACTTTTCAGCACTAGAGTGATGTTTTTGGTCGAGGGCAGAAAATTGTGTCGTCAGTGCAGAGTGTTTCTGAATAAGAGAGTCGCAAAAGGTGACACACCAAAGTCTCCCATCAGTCATCAAGAAGACGTTCCTGAGAAGCTTGTGGCTGCAGAAGCAGTACTGTCACAACCGGGGCCTTCTGGTTTGCAATTTGCGGAGGCTTATTTATCCCTACCTTCAAACAGCTCCAGCGATGACAGTGACTCACAAGGAGAGAGCGATGGTGCACCTTATTCACTTCGCCAATCTGTGCTAGAAATAATCAACCTGAGTTTATCGGAAATCGTTAAATCACCAGTAAATAGAAAAAAAATTGAGAAGTAGAAAATACTCTAAAGAAAAAATGCATAACGTTACTTGTTTACCGAAGAGCAATCGGGAAAGTATGGGGAAAAGAAAGAACTTCCTTCGGCCCATAAGAGTTAGTAGGGTGTGAAATGCTAAGTCAACTCAAGGAAAAATTTGCTGAAACTAATTCCTAGAGTGAAAAAATTTAAGTCCTGTCTACACTGCCTAAAAGCTGGAGTGTGGCAAAAATTCAAGAGAAATTTGGATCAACTCAATATTTAGCTCGAAAAGTGAAAAAGCAAATAAAAATTGTTGTTAACATTTATAGTTTATAATATATTTTTATCTCATATAGCCACGACCTTGAGCAATTAGGAAATTTTTAGGCTTGCATCGCGTGTCTGCTGCATGTATTCCAAATGGGGGAGCCGACGGGCCGCGGTAGAGAAAATTGTAAATGTTTAAATATTTATAGAAAACGTATTTATGAGTTTCCACTAAATTTTTTTTTGGAATAGTTAGCTGTGTATGTTTAAATTATGGAAAAAAAAGTTTCGGCCGATTCTGAGATGGAGTATTTGAGAAAAGTTTATTAACAATTTTTTAAACATTAGTAATGAACAACAATAGGGTTTAGAAGAAAATAATTTTTTATTGATGTACCTGCATTAAATAAAGATTTATCTTTAAAAAGAGCTATTAATCATTGCTGTATGACAATTACAAGCGGAGATATAAGTGATAATATGATTTAAGGCTCGGTTTTTTTGCTAAAAATGCGAAAAAATTAAAACATGCATAATTCGCTCAAAAAGTTTTTTTCACAAAACTGTTTGAGATTATTCAGTTTGAGTTGATTTTGTTCCCATACACCAATTTTTATCAAAATCTGAGACCCTAAGGGACAAACGCTTGTTGAATTGAGGTGGAATGACCCATATGTAATTCATTTCTTTCGCATCCTTTTAATTTCTCTGAAAATTTTTGGCTATATTTCTTAACCATTCTTAATGCACGCGTAATCAGTATACAAACATGTACACCATTGAAATAGAATAAATCACCATATTCTAATTTTTATTTCATCATCTACAACGTCTGTTCTGCTCTCCCCGTGTGTCTTTGCTGTGATCTATTTCTACTATCCCTAGTTGTGCGTGCGACATTTTGAAAGCTTCCAGACTTGACTTTTCTGCTGCTGTCGTATGCGTGTACTACTGCACCAAAGCGTCTCTTAGTTCACAGTGTCTATCCTTTTTCCATACTGCAAGAAGCTTTGCGTTTTTTCTGCGCATTATACCTTTTCAGCCATTACCATTCAAAGATCTAGTGAGCGTAGTCCTGTATGTTCTACTCAAAAAGTCTTCCTCTTTATGCCGAAAACCTCTGAATGAGAGATACATTTTAGCTGCTTATCCGATCGCATCTCCGTGACAACTATAAAATGCATAAACTTGACGAAATTGGGTAAAGTAGCAAAAAGTCGAATTTAATGAGTTACCGAATGTGGTATCATTATTATTATGAAAGACATCCCCAGTTAATATCTTTTTAATATTACCAATTTAATAATTTCCTAAATATGTCTGGCCAGTTTCAACTTACTGTCGAAATGACTGACGTTAGAATCCAGGTGAAAATAATGACATTTCAAATGTTATCTTCATAAACTACGATCATAACTTACCTAAGGAAATAAAAATAAAATGAAGTACTTATGTTAGTTGTTAAAGTCTTTTAAAAAGGCTCCCCTGGACTGGTGTGTCGTGCTCACAATTAATATGAAATCAGAAGAGCTGGTGTAGTCAGAATTTTTAATTTCATTAATAAGGTCTTAAGAGGCTTTCACATGTGGGAGAAAATTGCATCACAAATATTCCAAATCACGTCTTGCAAACTGTCAACCCGTATAACAATAACAATTACTTGGTGGGTTTGGGATCGGTTTGTTCTTGTGGCTAGAGCACCATTCAGAGGGATCGGGTTCAAATCCCCGCAGAGAGACTTTGTATAGACACACCGATACAGGCTTTTATAAAGACCACCTTGGTTTCAGTACCCCGTCCAACAGAGGGAATATAACCGTAGGCCCTTTCACTAGTAGGCCAATGCCGACGCCGGGTATCACTTCTACCTTTCTTAGTTCCCTCAAAAAACTACATTTTCCAGGTACCCATGTGCTATAAACAATACAAATTACTTCAAGGTACCGGTTGTCTTCCAAATGCCTATGACTAGATAGTAGTAATTACTGCAGTAATGCGCAGTTATTCATTCGTAATGAGTGAGATTAAATATGGCCTGAATTTCAGTTTGGAAATGCGTTTGTAAATATATCATATAACCAACAAAAATTACACAATAAAATTGGAATATTGATAAGGTCAATTCTGTAACAGGCTTCTCCACTGTTTACTGCCTTTATATGTATGAAGTGGATTAGTGTTCCTTGATGGAAATTGTAACATATTCGACCTATTTAATAACCATTTGTTTAGTTCTTGACCACATTGTGTTTTGATAAGTATTTAAGATTCTCAGGACATCACTTTAGCAAGAGCAATAATGCACCACCAAACTCGAATGTCAACGAAAAAGTTTATCTTCGGATTTGAAAAAACGAATCCTTGTGCGTGGCACCTTTGGGTATTTTGAAGGGAAACTATCTGCTTCCAAGTAGCTTCAGTGACAGACAATTTACCAGGATTTCTAAAACCCGTCTATTGCAATAGCAATTCGGGTTTTTTTGCTCCCTTTACTAGGCTCACATCTTATAATCGTAATAATGAAACTAGGGTGGCCAGGCCCTCTATTTCGCTTGTGGCGGCGCAACCCCCGCTATTTTTCACTCTGCCATTGATTAGTCAAAATTTTTCTTTTGGTAGAATTACGGTTTTTTTTAAAACATTTTTTGTAGGTCTATACTCCCCAAGACTTTTTATGAGATTGAACGTTTACATTGTCCTATGATCATCAGGGTAAATATTTACCACAACCACTACACTTTATCAACTATCGGCGAATTTGATCTAAATTCGTCATTGGGAACAAAAAAACAAGTGTATTTCGTGATAAAAAATTAGATTTCTAAAGGTGCTCCCTTGTGAATAGTTTATTCCCAGGATTTTTATGTTTATAAATAATAATTAAATATGAGAAAAGAAGGAAATTCTACATGCTGGAAAACCATTTTTACCGTGTATTTTATCGGATAATGTATAGGGCTTAAAGTTGTATCCGGGACAGTTAGATAAATAAAAAGTAAATCATAATTTGCAAAATAATAATGTTTAATGAAATACGAAGTTTTAAGTTTGAAAAATGCATGGTTTTTCAAAAAATCTAATTTCTTCTTCCAAATTCTCTTATCCTTTATTTTAAATCTTCTACTTTTCATGACATATTACGGGCTCTTACTCCAATATCCTTGCTACCATCTTTTTGTCTGATCAGAAGGTGAGATAAAGTTATTAATGATGATACATCTATCATGATTTCGAATATTTTGAAGTTTATATTCTTTATTTTTTGGGAACATTGACGCAAAAAAGTATTGAGTGGTATCAGATATCTTTTATATCATGGGCTAAAATAATCTTATTTGGTGGATGTAAGTGGATGACATTGGAGGTGGAAAACACTGGTGGTATTAAAGCTTATCAAAGGTAGTTGTTTCAGGCTTGATTTGGTGGAATATCATAACGAAAGAAAAAGACGCATTTTTCCACAAGAATAAGGTTTTTACTCGACCGGTTTCGGTGTACAACACCATCATCTGGCGAAAATTATAGCTCAGATATCTGTGTATATACTCAGTTGCAGTGAGGAGAGGGAAATGTTGAAAGTGGGTGAGGCGGAGGGGGAAGGGAGGGGTTGGAGAGAACAAGGATTGGGAATTGAGAGGAGGGTGAAAGGCGGTGGGTGTTAATGGGTAAAACCATGCCATCGTGGAGCGCCATCATTTTTGTACCGATAGATTTATAATGTCATTATTCCCCGCAGTACGTATTAGAGAACACAATAGGCAGCATAGTAAAGGTAGATAGGTAGGCGAAATATTGTACAGTAGTCTATAGCGCCTGATGTATGCATTAACAACCAATCCCTTTATTGCTATGTAGATGCTAACCACGTAGCTGCATGTGACCCATATTATTAGCATGTTTCCATGTAGTACCTTAGTCGCATGTCAGTAGTGCATGTTTTAGTGATCTTCACCACCTGCCACACCCTCGCAGTAGCTTGCAAGGCACTGCGTAGATGTAGATGTACATAATGTGAGAAATAAGACTTTTAAGGTTCCACAAACCAATTTTTGCTACTGGCCTAGTACGCTTCTTTCATTGAAATCATTTTCAAGGTCTTGAATGAGATCGCATTGATCGAAACCTACGTGAAATAAATGTATACGTGGAACTTTACACGTCCTTTTATCGCCAAAGCAATATATATCCAAATTAGGCTTGATAGTTTAATTGATATTGGCCCATGAAGTACACGAACTATCTATAATAAACTTTTTGAAATATATACCTTATTCCCACACCCTTTTCAGAAAGAGAATACTCCTCTCAAAGAAAGGTATGTTTCAAAAACAGTATATACAGCTAAATAATAAAATTAACAACTGTTCCGTGGTAATTATATGTCATATACATAGCAGAAATAAATAAATCTTCAACGCTTTCAATTTTTTTTGTCACTAATGCTATAGGATCTCTATATCGAATTATTCCTCTTCCAAAAATCACAATAACCGCCATTTGTCGCAGCACTCTCGAATTGTATTTACATACCTACTTATATCACTTTCCAGTTGGGTAACAAGTTGATTGGCTTCAGTTTTTCTGGTGTAGTAGGGTTTCAACTTTAGGTATAGCAATCACAGTTGAGAATTTCGACTTGTAAATTACTTTTCTTGTTTTAAATGATAGGTCTCTCTCAATTATCTCATCTGCTTGCTAAGTGATTATTCGTGGACCCATTTAAGCATCTATTTATGTAAATTTATTGACATCTATTTTAAAATAGGAAAGTGAAAATAGTGAGTCTATTTCTAGGGAAATTTTGCAGGGAAAATTTGTAGGAAAATTTCCATCAGGGTTTAGATTGAATAATCTCTGAACACCATTTTATGTGTGTAAAACAATAATTTGATTGAAGTAAATCATACTATCAATGGAGCTGATATTATTAATTGTTTCCCATTAGAAAATGGCACAGAAAATAATTTTTGGATAAAGAATCGCTTTTGCTTGATCACGAGTCGAAGCTCGGTAGTAAGGACTATGAATTCGGCTGACTACAATTATTATATTTTCACTTCAAATTTAAATTCATCGAAGGGATATTAGAATTACTTGAGTCCATAAAAATTGATTTTTAAATGAAAAAACGAGAGTAGTATTGAAAAATCCTGATACGGCTTGACCATCCACGGTTACACCATTTTTTTTCTGCTAAGAAAATGTTTTTTTATTGGTCGTGGAATCTTTGGCGCCTTGTTATCTTCATAAAAATGTCCCCTTTCCTGAGTAATACATTGCATTAGCTGTCAATATATTATTGCCTAGAAAGATTTGCATTATTTTCTACCTTGCATTTAAACTTCAGTTCACGCTTTCCAGAATTACAATATCCCTAAGGCAACAAATCATATCGCTAATTTAATGTTCAATTGTATTGCTTTTCATCTTCACTATCGAATTTTTTCAGCAGTTACTTTGTTATAAGATTCTGCCTTTGATTTTTCAATCTGGAACAACCTGAATGTGAACATAAAGTTGGTTAATACTCTGAACAAGCAACAATTTCATAAGCAACCGCAGATTTTCATTTTATGGGGTGAGGCAATTTGGTGAGTATACCATTAGCTCTGGAAAATTACGGCTTTGCAAAGTAGTGATAAAACATCTAGATCGCCTTTCACCCTGCCACCTCCTCGCTATTAAGGGCACCCGCAAAGCAATTTATCTCAGCACAGTGCTCTCATAAGAAGAAATTATACGGATATATGACCTGGAAACTACCCAAGCCTTGAAAATGGGGTGGAGTTGCGAATGCACGCAAGGTTGGGTAAACAACCTAGTACCTTCCGTAAGACCGAGTACATTTGTTGCACTTATGGCCGTATTAATGGCTATCAAGAGCCATCCTTGCGATGGGGGAACATTACGGCTTGAAATCCGTTGTGAACCTTTGTTTACTGTTGACATCAATCAAGAATTGCAGCTCTGTCAGTTTTATTGGTGAAATTTCTGCAAGCTGGAGAGCGTTTATTTGCTGCATCACTTCGTTTCCAAAATTTTATGATTCCAGGAGCAGTGTGTTAATGTGGAACGTCATTAGGCAGAGTATTTGTAGGCCTATACGATACATAAATTTTCCGTTCCAAGAATTCAAAACCACAACTGAAGCTACCAACGTGGAATTGAACCAATGAGCATAGCAAATATAGGTTATGCTGGTTTTAGCAATTTTAATTTCCTGGGCATACTATTCTGTTTATTAGATTGACACTTAGTAAAATCTTTGGGAACGTATATTCTTGATTTAAGTATCTATGTTTTAATTTAGATTATGGAATGGATGCCTAAAGTGCAGTTTGCTTCGAAGTTAACATAAAATTTTTGTGAAAACAAAAAATCCGAATATGAATATTGTGTATCAGTGATGCACTTTGTTAATATTAAACTCCAGAAATATATTCGAGTGTCATTGGAAATGAACTTGAATAAATATAATATTAATGGGATATTATTATGAAATAATATAGGCATGATTGGGTTTTATGGAAATAATATAGGTATATTTTGGTTTAATATACGTTGTCAAATGAATAAGCTCCTCAAATGAAGCCGGTTAATTCAGCTAATTGCATTAGCATCTTCTATGGGGAAAGTATTATTAGTAATAAGAAATATTTTTCCGAGAAGCAAAAATGCCTTGTTATCGTAAAATGTTTCTATTATGAATGCTAATTTATGCTAATATTTACCTTGTTGAAGTATCTGCATAGCCAACTATCTCTATTTCAATATATTTGCAGTGATGGCAGATGTACACGACCACATTTATTTACGACTACCCGTTCAAAATCCATGTAGCATGGCACGTTCTTTCCAAGTGCGATCTGCTTTCATTTATGTAGCATGATTCCATGTTGTAGCCTAATTTCATGTTAATAGTTCATGTTTGTTGGTCTTCACCCCCTGCCGCATACCCTCGTGGTGGTTTTCAGGGTATTGCGTGAATGTATATGTAAATGAAAATGCGGGTCTACCCCACGTTTATGACTTAAAGTTAGCCACAGACCTCCGTCAAAGTTTTACTGCAAAAAATAACCCTGGATTCAGAAAAAAGTTTAAGTTTTGCAAAATCTACAATGTCATCCCAAACATCTTCACTAAATTTTGAATTTTGTCTTTAATCGCAAGACAAAAAACAAGTTTCTCAATTTTTGCGGTCAATGATAACATCAACATGCATTTATGTGAAAAAGGATCTGGTGCTTTCTCGGCGTATAGACAACTCAGAGCTCTTGGGGTCTCCAACAGATGAGGAATGGAGTTCCCGAGAGCTCTGCATTGATTCATTGATGTGTTTTTGTTACTGGCAAGCAATAATCATAATCCCTCCGACAAATCATTGCGCAATCATGAGAATTTCCTAACATCCTCTCCACGCGTAATACCTAATGATCACTTCTGTTTGCATTTCCTTGAGATTTCTATAATATTTTTTTCCCTCGGCTGCGTCCTTTGTGTCGTTGACCTAGAAACTTGGAGATTAGAGTGATGTTTTATGAAAGTGATATAAGTTCACATTAATGCTAAAAGTAGAGAGTGAAGGCTTAAGCATTTGCTATTTAATGTAAATACGTGTCCATATGGTCCCGCGAAATCGTGCGCAGCTCATGGAGAATACAAAATAACCACTTTATTCTATTTCTACGTAATCATTAACGCCACACGATATCTACTAGGGGACCTTGAAACAGAATAGGGCATTATGATTATACCCAAAGCCTTCTCGAGTCGTCTTTTGCGAGCTGAGGGCTGAAAACTAAGAGCGTGCAGTTGCCGTTCCGTCTCTACTGCCCGCAGACCGGGATGCACTTCATGCCCCGCGTACCATCGCGTTCCTCCCCCTCCTTCCCCTCCCCGGGCTCTCTAACTCATAACTCCCCATCCCATTTTTGCGGCTGCCGTGCCGACATTTTATGCTCCCTTGTGTACCCATCCATCACGTGACGCTATCGCCAGATAATCGCCCGCGATTACGTTTACGCCGCGGTGAGTGGCGGCCGTGGGACAGAGTGGGAGGGTGCGGGCGAAAGGGGGATGGGGTTTCGGAAAGAGAGAGAGGGAGAGGTAAAGAGAGGGGAGATGGTTTTCGTAGTGAGAATGGGGGTTAAAAGGAGAGTTGGTTACCACGACTTTAAAGTTTGCGCAGGCAAAAACAAAGTTACGGCCCATATTTACGAGTCTTGGCCGGAAGGTTTGGCTGAAGTGGGTTGTACTAGTGTTGGGAGTGGGGTTATATTTTTTTATGACCCACTAACCTTATTTTTCATGTGACGCGATCATTTTTCAGCATCCCTCGCGCGAGTGGCGGTGGGAAGGAGCCCAGGTTTAGGGGAGGAGTGTTCTGATGCTCTCCCTTCCATCCCCCAAGACCACATCCCCTGTATGTTTAACCCCCTGGCGTTTATCCTCCCCTCTCCCGACGCGAACGCATGTAATAAAATTCTCCATCCACTTCCTCTTCGCCACGCTTACGCGGAAAAACTTCCCCCTCCCACGGAGGAATCTTTAAGCGCTCCGGAGACCGGCGAGTGCATTCTTCGCTCAACGTCCTTAAGCTATTTTCCTCCCTTCCTTGGATGTTTATATATTTTTCATTTTTTTGGAACTCCATCCTCATCGTCGTCCCGCTCTCCTCTTCCCGTAGGCCTCACCTCCGTGTCGAGTGCGTGCGTCCCTTCTTATCCCCGGATCCCTGGCATTCTCGCCATTCTCGTGCATTCACCCAATCCGGTGTACATATTTCAGCCGCTATTCCTGGAGCGATTGTACTCGAGAAAAAACGCATGCGGATGAATGAAGGATAAGACGTAAAATGAATGGAAAAAAAATTGCCTGCGCATATTTTTTCGAGAGATCGGTCGAACGCTGAGAGCATTGCATGGTGTGGAGACTTGAATAGGGTTTTTTTTGAGGAGCACGTGTCAAAGGGAAACGGTTTTTTTCAGCGTGCCTGCACTCGTATGGGAAGAAGTGAAGAAAATCTTGAGACAGAGTACTTCCTTTGATTCATTTATGGAATTCAATGGTTTTTGACTTTAGTTGTGCGTGAATTCACAGCAACATCACGCTTTTTCACCACGAGGTGACTTGCCAAGATAAGATGGAAAACCCAAGAGCCAAAAAAATGGTGAATATTATTTGTTAAAGAAAAATACTGCTCATCATGAGCATGTAACGTGGCTTTTTTTAGTAATATGCCTGCAGGGCATATGTTCTTTGGATAAGGTTAGTTTTCCGGTGGTTGTCTGCCAACGCAAAATATTAAATGGGATTTACTTTTCAGAAAAAATGCTTTCTGTTCGTAAACATTTCCTCTCCATTATTACGCACATGCGACATAGAAAGGTTGATAACGATGGAATTATACGTATCATTATAATAAATATATTTTGGAATACTGAAAATGAAGCGGTAAATTACGGTGCTAACTAGGTACTCTATTGTAAATATTATGCATTGCAGTTATTATACAATGATGAGGTTTTCGTGGTAGATATAATCCTGTTAATTTGGTAATTATTAGTTTGTAAATACTAAATACCTCATTTCACCTAAAAAAATAACAATAAATTTCGGTTCACTGCTTGGGAAATTTTTTCGCCCCGAATTTGATGTAGATACGGAAAGTAATATTTGGAAGCTTGAACTAATCTCTTTTCTCTAGCATTGCCGTGACATTGTTACTGTACCTGATTCTGCATCAAAATCGAAGGTTTTACTTATCGATGCATTTTTTTTGTTGCATGCTTGGTATGAAATCGACAAAGGATGGGAGAGGATGATATTTTACTGTAAAAATGTCTTAAAGAAGTACTAAACGATGGTGCAGCTAATATTTTCCCCACCGTTGGCATCTTTTTTTATGATTGCATGTATTTCCCGATGTACTCATTCTTAAAAAGCACCTGAAATATTTATTATATTCTTCCATACCTATCTACCTATTATTTTTCTTTATCTTAAACGTAATTATTCATGACTATGACTCCATGTGCGGAGACCAGCGTCTGCAGAGAACGTAAGAGCGCATTTTAGCTTAAAGTATTGAAGAGCAGAAACGCAAACAATGATCTTTGAAGACACTATTAGATGGAAAATATATTTTAATGAAATCTAATAATAGAATATGTTATTTTTTCGCAAAGTTAATTAGAGAATTTGAAGTTATTAATTGGGAAAGATTTTCCCCAAGCTCCCAAGTTTTGGAAGGATGTCACGCTGAGCAAGTAATTGAAATGTGAAAAGTTTCATTGTGTAAAGAACCCTATTTTTGTAGGGCAGGGGTGAGTAAACCTTAATGATGGAAGTGCTAAACCTTCGATCGACAATAATTTCAGCATCATTTGAGAGCCATGCATACGTAAATAGAAGTACCTAATATATGTATATTTAATGCCATATCATTATATACTCATGATAAGAAATAGATCGTACAAAAATGCTCTCATTGCCAGTGTGAGCAATGTGCGAGTATTATTGTACTTTCGATATGTAACCAGCATTTTTTCTCTAAGGCTTTCCTATTCAGCAATATAAAATACAATCATGATTTATACATAAATTTCTACCAATATATGAGCTTTGATAAATGAAATTACACTTTTTTAAGATGAGGTTCATTTTTACATTTAATTTCTCTTCAAAGTGACTCGTAAGCTGCCAAAGAGCCGCATATGGCTATAGCATAGGTAGCTGATCCATGCGTCTACATCTACGTCTACGTCATACCCTGCTAGCCACCTTGAGGGTGTGTGGCAGGAGGTGAAAATAACTAAACATGCACTCCTTGCATGTGACTTTGAGATATATTGCTACTTTAGTCACGAACAGTGATTCCCAAACTTTTAAGTCGGCATGCGTTCTTTCAGTCTGAGGTTACAACATTGGGGCACCCTTATTTGTTTTTTATTTATTCAATGGGCTTCCTTCTCCATTACCTAGGATAAACGACCCATTGCAGTAACTAGTCTTTAGATTAGAATTTGTGCCCGATTTTTTCACTATCTGTCGGGAGTAAGAGTTAGAGATTCAGAAATTAGTCCTGCTACAAATATTCGTTATCTCGTGGCACCCCTTTCTGTTTTTACGGCACCCTGAAGTGCCGCCGGTTGGTAACTACTGATCTAGGAGTCTACTGATCTATGTGTCTGCTTAAATTCTACCAAGCCTGTGTTGGTTGCCGAATAGTACCTTGTTTACGACGTAAAACTCATTATTTTGTGGAGAATGAAAGTGGAGCACGAAAAGGGGTTGCAACTTCTCACACTTAAAGAACATATTTCTGATAGAGAAGGATCATTTTACATTTCCACAAGATTTTTTTACCCATAACTGTTTAGATATATTACATCATCTTCAGGCAAAACCAGAAAAAAAACGAAAAATTTTTTTATGCTTAATGAGATGACCTATCAAAGAGAAACCGGTATTTTGATATACTATTTGTGGAAAAACTGTATTATTCCCTTCGCAATGAACTGAATCTACTGTAATCTCCTGTCATCAAAGTGTTTACTTTTTTCTGCGAAGGACGGTGACAGCGTCTGCTTATCATTAGTTAAAAATGGACTTTAAAGGATTGATAATACCGGCGGGCTGAACTGGTTTTCCTGTTTCCTATTACAAATCTAAGAATTAAAATTCTCAATCAATCACCGGATGGTAATGTAATGGGTGTAGTAGCAATAAAATAGGCAATTTATATCATTCCGCTAACAATATCTCAATTGAAGAAACGGTAAGGTTTTTGTCATGGGCATCAAAAGGGCACATGAATGATATTTCTAGCATTGATGAGAGTAGTTCCAAATCGATTTGCATCAGTGAAACACTGGCATGTTTCACTTTTCTTTAAAAGAACTAACTAAATTCTTATTACCTATTGCTTTAAATAAATTCTTAGGGGATAATTGAGTTCCTGAAATGTAATCATTATCAGTATTCACCTCTGAATGAGATTTGGCCGAATTTTACTTATCATAGTGAAAACAATGTCTGCGATACCTGAATATACGACGGTTTCTGAGTCATACTCAGATATCCCTCAGGAACTTGATTTTATAATCCCAGGCCTTTGGGGAGAGTGCGGGCTGTAATAAACCAAGGACGATTTATAGCTTCGTCCGTGTGACCCAGATTAACGCCGATATGATATCGATACGGAGTTATCTCTGTCAGTTTAATTTGAAGACAGAAACTAGAATAGGCGAAGCAGCAAATGGTTAGTTGTTTTATTATTACAAACGTTTTCTACACCTGAGGTCGGAATATGAGAAACACCTGCCACAAATAAAATTACGAATGAATAATTACCGTACGCTTAGATACCTGAGATGGAATTCCCTCAGAGAAATAAAGCAGCTACAGCATTTATCTAAACTTATATCAACAAGAGAGACCTCTGCAGTAATCATTTTTTCTTTAATGTAGCTCTGAACAGGTACTATATCCCACGCCTATCTTTCTAACCAGGGTTGATTATACATTGGCATTCAAAAATTTCACCATTTGCAACGACCCGAATCCCCGTGTGACATAAAAGACATTACATTCGAAGCTGATGAGGTCAATTTACTGAACCCAATTTAACTTTCCGGCCCGCATGACCAGAATCAATCGAAACCCATTGGAGGATTCGAAAGAAAAACTACCCCGAAAAGCCAGCCACTTACTTTGGACCTACATGCAGGGTTTTATAAATCATAAATTCAAGTTTTCACAATTCACATGTATAAGCCGTTATCATATATTGTTCAAAAATACCTAAATTTTATTATTTATTGCTTTTGTTAATCCTCAAAATAGCCATTTTTTAAGTAAGATTAGGAATTTAAAAGGTTATGGGGAAATAAACATACACTCAGAATCACTTCGAGTGCTATTACCTATAACTCAGGCTGTCGAATATTTTATGTGTATTCTGATCTAACAATGGGAATGATATGCGGTAAATAAGTTCTAAAAAGCTTGAATGAAAGAGTATTCCATCATTACCGACCCTAAATTGTAAGACTGATTTTTATTCATTCCTCAATCTAATTTCTGGTAGTTAACAGCTCCAATTACGTTTAGTGGACTGTCATTTCATTACATTGCACTCTTTGTTTTCCCGTATAAGGAGATGGGGAGAAGGCTCGAAGCATTAGTTGTTCCAGATAGCCGGTTTCCTCGGTTGGACGGATACTAATTACTGACGACCGCTTCGCAGCTCCGTGAACGGCCTCGCAGCATGCGTCCGTGAGCACCTCCGTCAAACTTGTGCCCGAAATATTCTCTCCTCGCTCCCAAGAAACTTAACTCAGCCCTCTTGGCAACGCTCCTCGAAGGGATTGGGAAGGTGAGGCGTTCCCACCGCCAAGCATTTGCACACGCGCCGTGATTGAGTGCGGCGGAGATCTTTCCGCTGTCATAGCGCGGAGTAACCTTCAGCGATAAGGGGAGCGGGGGGAACGAGGGGCATATTTTTCACGGGAATAAAAAAAATTGAGCGATATGTTACTCCGTTCCTTTTCGAGCGTAAGTGAATTGAGGCACCCGCAGCATGCCACGTGATGTATCCTTAAGGACCGTTTTCCCACGGGAGTCATGAGCGATTTCTTTCGTCTATCGGGAGATGGCCAACAGGGATGATGGAGACGACGGTCGAGAATCGGGTGAATCTTTCGAAAGAGTAGTAGAGTGAGGGTGATGAATTTCTTTTAATAAAAAACGTGGTCATGGGAAAAATTAGATTGTGTATTTAGGTAAGTTAGGTAAGGTACTGAGCAGAATAGAACCGAACAGAAACTGAAAATACAAGCAGACAAACTTTTTTATGCATGAATGGTGACATTTTCCTAATGGTAAACAAGAAAGAATGAAAATTTCCGTTTCTCAGGAGATTTTCCTACTGATTTACCACTAAACGAATAGATTTACAAGAGACCAGTGGAAAATTACCTTCCCTCCTTTCTTCTTTTTCCTCTCCTTCCTATACTTTACGTTCCCTCTTACATTATATTAGTATTGAGGCAATAACATCGGCGTAGGACGCTCATTGTGATCAGAATAATGTTCGATAACTACACTGCTGCTCGGATAGATTTAAAATGTGGTAAGGCTCAGTAACTCCGGGAACTCGGACGAATTGAACCTTTTCGCATTGGCGAAACCCCATGTTAACTTTCGAAGTTGATTTTAAATGTCTTTCTTCTCTCGCACAGTAAGACATCATTTGAAAAACATATTGATCAGGCAGGTAAATATAACACAGATAACCTATTGTGCATCTGAATAATGTTTATAATACTAATAGCACATTTTAATTACCTTGTTGCGCGTTGAATGAAAATTGCTAGCAATGAATTTTAACCAATTGGTGAAAAATCAACGAACACTTTAATCCTTCGCATATATTAATCATTTTATCGCATGCGTCAGGTGGGTGTACAACTATGAAATCCTTGTGTAGGCTTCCGCGGGTTGTCTTACTTGAAGATGCTTGTCTTTCGGGATTCCCTCCGCGTTGGTCCATGGGTGCTCGGACGACAGTTTCGCCGGCGTTGCAGTCGGCTTCCTCAGGTCAGTGAAGTGACGTGCAGAGTTTTTTGGCCGTCTTATGGTTGAGAGAAATCCGGTGTCGGCCTTATCTAGCTTTTAAGGAAAAGGTGCCAAGGGGACCACGGCTGTACGTCGCATACAACGGACGGAGTACTGTACTCAAATGCTCTCCACTATTGACCCATTTTTAGTGACTTTTAATCTACCTCCATCTGTTTTCCTCCCACTCCCATGAATGCATAAATATATATTTTAGCATCCAAATTGTAAATTTACCTGAAGATGGCACAAAGCATTGAAACTTATGTCGTTGCATTCAATGCCAATGGTTTTTCCACAATTTATTTCGCATTTTTCCATGTAGTTACCATAAAATAGTTTTGACTTCTGCAATCAATTATTTGAATAATATCACAAGGAAACATTTTTTAGCTCAATTCTCTTTTACCATGAATTCATTTTGCTAATTTGATAAAGGAAAGCAGATAGTTATTGATTTGAATAGATACTGGAATTCATAGTTTCCCAAGGCTTGCATTCAATATAGACTTTTGATGACTCCAAAACTTATAAAATAATTTATTCCAATCTTGCATTACTAATCACGCCGGCCTCGGTGGCGGCGGGGTTAAGTCCTCACCTGCCATTCCGAAGGTCGCGGGTTCGAGTCCCGCCTGGGTAAAAGTCAACTGTCCAGGGCATGGGTGTTTATAAATGTGTTGTCCATATATATATATATTAAAATGATCGTAATTGGGGTCACCTGTGATCATTGAAGAAATAAATAAAAAAAATCGCTCAACTTTGAGACATTCATTACACGCCATTTGAAAGGGCTACGTTTTTAAATTAATAAAAAAAATTGCAGAATAAATAAGCTACTTGTAGCCATCTCTCAGAGAATTATTGCATTTTATAGTTTATGCTTAGCAAGATTATCTGTGCCTTTCTTTTACTTATGGTTTTAATTCTCAAATGAGCAAGATATTTAATGTAAAAATGTTTTCCGTGATTTTGTGTGGTCTGGTATCTTAATCATTTGTAGCATATGGTTTTATTAGTAATGTTTAGATTCTATTTGGTATATACCGGTTTAGACCTTTCATTAACCCCACTCTTATGCCTGTGCCTTTTTTCTTATTATTGGACCATATGAGCGCGATATGAACAGGTGTGATTATTGCGTCACACCCCCGACAACTAGATGCGATCGCATCTTAATTTTACAAATGTTGGCATCACCTTTACTTTAACGTTAATTTACATTAGTTGGATATATTAACGCCGTGAATGGCTTGTTTTTGGTGAGTGGGATTTTCTATGTCAAAAGCTAAAAGTTTCTGCTTGGCTTTTTTTTCGACGTACCTGCAAGCCTACATTAACTTGGCACGGCAAAAAACAAGGAAATCGTGACACAATAGAGGAATTTCCAAGCCATGGTTATCAAGTATGGTGGCAATACCTGATTTCCTAGGGTAGATGTTTCTCAGGTAATTGTAGGAGTGAAGTATACCCTTGGCGATAGGAGAAAATGGAATATTTGCCTGAATATGCAGAACATTTGCGATTTGCGGTTGTTTACTCAGCCTGAAGAATGCCGCACGTCCCTAACAAAGTCTCCTGCTTTCAACTCTCCTTACTCAGTTTCCTCCCCGGTCGGTGCATTCCTTGCGGAAAATATCCACCTGCACCGAGAAATGAGCGGCTTTCGTATGGTTTCGCACCGCATGCTTTCCTTGAAAGTCTGGATCTTTTTCAACCTCCTCCCGGGATTTCAGAGGAAAAGCTCCAATTTCACGGCGTCTTTACCTTCATACGCGCTGTCAGTCGTATCGGGATGTGAAGGTGAAAGAGAGTTGATATGACGTCGGGTGAGGCGGAGGTAAATGTACACCAAGCACTCAGCTAGCAGCTAGAGCGTTTTATGCACATAATCATTAGCAGAGCGACATTTATACCGCAGCGTTCGTCAAAAGTGCCGCAAAACAACCTCTGAAGGCTTCATTTCTACCGCAGTGACGATTCTCTTGAGAGAAGGGCTGCGCGATGCACGGGTTTCAATATCGCCCTGTGGCATTGAATTGAGATCGAAAAAGCGTCGATAATATTGCAAATGTACATCGACTGAATGACTTGCATTTACTATGTTACATGGCATCACATGATATCGCGTGACATCTCATGATATCGCTTTCGCTTCTTTGTCCGTATCGCGTCGCCATGTCAATTTCAAATTGCATATCATCGACGAATTGTCGCATAACAGAGCCCAACTTAAACGGTTGTGACATGGCGGAAACGAGAAAATACGACAAGGAACGTTCCGATTGGATACTCACGATGATAAACAACGATGATTTCTAAGTAATTTAAACACCAGAGTGGGGAGGAATCTTTTGCTTTGCCCACGGTTCATCTTTTTATCTTCGCCACTGACGCACGTCAAGATAAATAACTCGGATATCCTGTTTTGAAAAACCTACCCCTGGCTCTTAGATTTGAAATCATCTCTAATTGTAAACATGAATGCTTAAACTGCTCTCAACATGAGTTCACTCCTACCTTCGGCCCTTATTTCCCACGTAGTAGCTGCATGGTTAATATTTTCCTCGGGTTGTTAACATTGTGGATCTTGGATTCACGTGAGCAGTGTGAAAATGGAGTTTTATTTTTTTCATGCCTTCGTGGTGGTAAGTGTTCTCTCTGATTGATAATATAGCATAGGTGATGTATTACTAGCTCATTCCCTACTACTCATCCTTGCGATGACTATCAGGGTATTATATAGATGCAGTAATTGTGACTCGAGGCAACTTTATTTGAAGAAAAGTGTGCATTTGAATAAGGAAGTTCTCATCGGTTTTAAAAAAGAATATTAGTTCAAAAAAAACAGAAAACGACAATTATGGAATTATCATGACTCTTAATGCCTTAATATGGACTGCAGTTTTGAATTCTATTTATAACTGATGTCAATGTATGCTGGGTGGGATGCAGAGGCCCCTTGCATTGCATCATGCCCTTGAAGCGGAGGTTAAAATTTGGACCTCATCAAGCCTTTCGTTTAGAGTAGGCTAAGTGGGACCATAATGTCCTTCCACTCCTTAATCCAAGTCTTGATATCCCGTCCTGACCTAAATTACCAACCCTTCCCTGATGGCGCAAACAAGATCATCAGCTGACTTCCGCCGCGCCGGTGAGATTCTTGGAGAGTACCTTCCATCAATAAAAGCTGAGTTTAATAACGCACTTTTATTGATTTTAACGAACATAACGTTAATTTTGATTTATGTTAATGACAACTGTAACTCATAATTAATGGGAAATTCCAAGTAATCGATTTAAAGGATCGATGATATATATACATTCTTTTTATCTGCGTATATATGTGCATTTATAGGCTATTCAAATTCAGAATGTGTTATATACTTTATATTGCAGCATGAGCGAGGAAAAGGTAGGAATAAAGAAGGTATTTTGAATAGTATGAGGATAATAAATGCGTATGTTGGTCTGAAGAGGGGAAAGGGTTCTGAATAGTTTCTTGGTGCAGAGACGTTTCTTAACACCATCGAAGCTTACAATTACCAACTGAGAACTACCAACCAATCAGCTCCTGTGTTATAATAAAAAGAAAGTTGCTTATTGCATGAAATTGAGTAAAAATATGACCCAGAATAATCTAAAAAAAAACCTGGAATGTTTAAAACTAGTGTTGCCGTAGTAGTTTATATTTAAGGGTGCACCGACAACGATGGTCGCTTTGCACTCTCAATGATATTATTTGTATATACTGTTTTTCTTGGCTTTACATCTTTTAGTATCTATAGAAAACATTAAGGAATCCCGCTTCTTCTGGGAAACTTTTAAAGTTGATGTTTCAGTGTGAGATTCCAGCGTGAATTATCAGCAATTATTAGTTAATGTATTGCCCTCATTATGTGTACCTAGTGCTACTCATTGTATATCAGTTAAAAATTATCACTGAATTAAGCTTTTATATTATAAATTTTGTAGCTCTATTAAATTGAAAGCAAATATTTTTTCTCTCTCCAACATGCCTGTTTTTATTTGCAGGCTCAGATTGTTCATTAGCTTTTTTTCCTTCTTCAGCACCGTTGCTTTTTCTTACAATCTCTTCCTCACACCCTGATATGTCTAGTCACTTAAAAATATCATTACACGCTTTGTGTATGTTATAAATATTCAGTTAAATTATCAGCTCATATTGGTAAATTCATCATATCTACTTCATTTTTCATCTTAAAAACACTTTCATAACTGTACACTTTGCAGAATTTTTCCACAAAATGTTGAGAAATCGTCGTTAGGATAGGAATGGAAGGGTACAATACAATTCCCGAGCCTCGGTTAGAAGGCAATTTCTTTATCAAGTAGCGGCAATGATAGAAATGTTTCATTGGACTCTTCAGTTTCATTCAGTTCTCTTTTGACTGCTGAGCAGTGAGGCCATTAAGTTCAGTTTGCCGTCCGTCATCTGGAACATTAAACCATTAGCCTTCTTCTTCCTGCCATTAGAAGTAACTAATTATGTCGCCGGGTTTTTCTTCACCATTCCAGTAATTCTGAAAGTCTTACCTGCAGCCATCTACTGGTGGAGGGAATACGACCTCCACCGTTGGTGCCCTCCCATTTCCACCTTCTCCTTCAGTCCCTTTTTAACCCTAATAATAAATAAATCTGACTAACAAATAAATCTGATAGTATTTATTCTAGTTTTAATCTATGCATAAAACTTTTTATGTTACCTTTGAATGAGATATGCTCTGTAAAGCTTTCGTTCGCTCGTTCTCATAGAGCTTCAAATCCTTGACCACATCATCGTCGATATTTCCTTCACAAATTATAGTATCTTAATACTTCCAAGGGAATTCACCATGCACAAAGTAATTTGTGTTATCATTAAGCGATTAAAGTTATGATACATTTGATGGTGGTTGCAGATAATAAAGACCATAATGCTACGCATGGGTACCAATCCAATATTAAAGTACTAATAACAGAGTTAGTGTCTGATGTAATGGGTTACGGTATGACTTCTCCAATGTATTTTGTAAATGTAACGACATGAGAACAATAATTAGCAATTAAAAATATATTTGTGTAGCTTCAGTATCACTATGGCAAAACACTTTGCGATGTTCATCGTATCCAAAGCTCACGTTCGAAATTGGCTCGTAGATTTAAGTAACCTGTTACCGGCGAGAGGAATTCACTGACGCGTTCCAGCATTCCCTGCATCTAATTGTAAGTTCACGGATCTCAGCGAAACTCATGACTGTCATTTCATTCCGGATTCAAAGGAGGCTGCCTTAATTTATTCGCTTGGAGGAAAATAAAACTCGTCCGATGCGATGCGAAAATTGACGTTGGCGGACGTATAATTCTGAATGCGGCGATGGAATAAAAGAGACGGCGCGGATTAATTCAATGCCGACACGAGTGTCGTATCGAGGTTGATGCATGCATGATGAGGAAAAAAAATGAGGAAACCCGTATCTCTGAGGCGCACGAGGCTTGCGCCCAGCAACAATCCGCCCTTTCCCCCGACTCTTTGTGTCGCTTTGCTCCCCCTCGCCTTGGTTCAGGTTCATCCAATCCACACCTACCCTTCTGCCAAACCCATAGTAGCACTCGCTGTCGAAAATGAAACGTCATACGAGAGTAAGAGGAGGTGGGGGAGAGAGCATATGCAGTTGAGGCTTAGTTTCGGTTCACGTGACGTTTGGAAATCCAGCTGTTCGGAAGTTGTTCCCGGTGGCACTCCAGCGAATATATGACGGCACTCTCGTAGGTAACTATCCTGGAATGCATCGGGATAGGTAAGGATTTCTTCTTTACCGTCACGTTTTGGTTTTTTCCTCCTCGTACCAAACAGAAGGATGATATTTTGAGGCCGACGATGCTTAGATGGTTTCGCTCCACAGAGAAGACTGGCGAGAAGAAAGGGAGGAAGTAAAGAGAAAATGTTACACATTTCAACATGCGGAAACGGAGTGCTCGCTCGTAATTTGATGTGGCGGTTTACCTAGAGTGTAGTTGGAGGGTTTCCTGTGACCTATGAGGATTCAAGTGAAAAAGAAGGCTTCTAGTGTGACCTTCCGATGTCGTAAGCTATGAGGCAATTTTACGCAAGTAAGCCGGAGTGATATTTTATTCACTAAATGCCATCGTTTGTAATTTTGCGAGCTTATTTTTCTAATGGAGTTAAATTCTATCAGTATCTTTGTCTTGGTAAAGTAAAAAACTAAATAATTGCTTACCTAGTAATCTTCAAATTTGTCTCTCATTTCTCCTTGGTGGTGAATGGATTTGATAAAAAAGAGTTTATCTGTTGTGTCTTGGTTAATTATTATGCTCTAATACAAATAAGTTTAGGGTAGGTATTCGCCTTTGAGGTTTCCAAGATCGATTCCCGTTCTGTGAAGATTATTTTTCGTTCATGTGTCAGAATTAGTATACAATTTATCAAGATTTATCTGGTCAGTCCAAATTCTTCTATCTTTGCCACTCACAGCATTAGGGGGATATGAAATTTGACCCCTTGGATGATAAAGGTATACTTTAATAAATGGAAGACATCTATAATTCTCACCTCAAGAGATGATCTATGAGTTCTTTCTCTAGGAAATAGAAATTTGTTCACAAACCAGCTAGGGAATGGCCAATGGCTCTTGTGGAAACCGACTATTTCCGACTTCCGGATTACAATGTTACTGGACCATCCAAATCTGCATCAGCATTTTCAGAATGTTAGTATAAATTATGGAGGATTATTTACGGCTTTTATATGAACAATAATTAATCTAAAATTTTAAATTTGCTTTACTTGAGTGTTTATTTTTGTCTACTCCACCTGGAATTTGCAGAAAATAGTTTAAAATTTTAGTAAATATTACAAGTCAAATCAGCAGAATGATTCATCATAGAGGTAACTGAAAATATTAAAAATGTTTTTTGATACTGATAATTGGGTGGTTTGGGGTTTTAGGGAGACACTTCATTGAAGGCAGGTTGTGTGTGATATTGAAAGTTGTGATCAGTTTAATAGGTGTGGGTACGCTGGAAGAAAAATATCTAAAGCTAGATATTTTCTTCTTTTATGTTCTTTTCCTTCTTAAATTATGAACTAATAACAGTGAAGAACCTTGCGGATTCAGAATGACATTAAAATTGTAGTTTTAAAAGTAGATAAGCGAGTTTGTTTATCTCGTTAACATGGACATGGAACAGTTTTGGCTAATGTGAAGTATAATTCAGCTTCCCTAATAGAGGGGAATATTAGTTTTCTCAGTCCACCTTTTGCTCGCTGAAAATTAGTTCTACCGGCTTAATAACATGGTACAAAAACGCAGAATTCACACAGTAAGAGAGAGAGAGAGATTTCACAACAGAAAACAATCAACTGACACGTTCGTGCATCCTAATTACCCTTTGCGCTCCTCAGGGCGTGAGTCGCCTCTTTCTCTTCGAAACGAAATCCCATTCGTATTCCAACGTGACGCGGGGAAATTCATTTCAGTGCTTCAAATACTGTGATGATTTATTCACTAGTTTCTCGCGCGAAATTCGACCAAATCCGGGACTGGTATTGGAAGAGATAAAAGAGTTCCAAATGTGGCGGAGTAAGGCCTCAGGGAACAGCAGGGGTGAGAGTTAGGTTAAGGGGGGAGAGAGAAGGTTTCGGGGTGACAATAAAGGGTGAAGAAGGGTGGGGAGCGATGAAGAGAGGGGTGCCACATTGTGTGGACACTTTGAAAAGGGAATGGGTGGTTTCGGGGAACTGTAGAAGGAAGTTTTGAGATCGGCGGATTACGTTGTTTGGTCTGGTTGCGGCATCCCTTTGCCCGAGGAAATCATGGATTTACAGTTCCGTTAGGGGGTGGGAAGTGGGGAGCTCTAGCATTCTTATACTCTCCCTCTCTCATTTCTCCCCTTTCTCATTGTCTTCCGCTGCCTCGTTATATTCTCACCCTTTGTCCCAAATCTACCGCTCTTTCTACCATATAAGCATTTCAGTGCACCCTTCTCTTCCTCTCTAATGCTCTCTTCCCGAACCCCTATTTCGTCTGAGTGACGAGCAAATGTAAAATAACAGATATTTATATCAATGCTTGTTCGGTCTTCATCCCTCGTCCCTTCGTGAATAATGCCTTTCTTTATATTACTTCATGGTTAATCAAGGATGAAGTTGAGGAGAGAGATTTAATGAAGCACTAGAATTATGCGTATATTAATTTTTTGTACTTATGCAAGTAGCATCCTAAAGTTGCAAGAACGACAATCAGATTTTGCCTTAAAGTTTAATTTTAGCAACGGAATGTGTAAAGTTCAACCTGTTTTTTTCATTATTTATGATATTTATATATCAAATAACAAATGTAAAAATTTTGTATTTTTCTTATTTTGGTAGATTTGATAGAAGTCAAATATTGTATTGGAACTCAATAATTTATTAGCAGAAAATTTCCGTTCCACATTATGATTAATTGCCTAGCAAGCATACTTTCAGCAGAACCTTCAGTAAAAAACACATGGTTGAGGTTGTAGACCGCACACCCAACACTACCAAGAGTAGTTTACGAAGAGTAATTTGTTGAAAGATTGTATCAACGGAAAACAACTACTTTGACCATGTAAAACGTTGCCGTCCCGTCCCATATGGGATTCTTGAGCTAAATGGTTGCATATTCCTTAACTGTGTGACCTTTCACAAAAAGATATGCGGCAGTATTCTTAAATACTGAATAAAGTCAAATTTTATAACAGATATTAAATACCTGTTCTCGTACTCGAAATATTTGTGTTACCAAAATAGACAAGAATGGAGTGTATCAATTATTCTGAAAGAGTAAAAGAAGGATAAAAGAACCTGTGTCAGAATCTGTAAAACATTTACAAATTTTGAAATATGTGCCATGTAATTGAGTTCTGGTGAACAACTTATTGTGCGTGTGCCACTCCCCTCTCGAAGACATTTTCACTTTTCGTTTCCTTAGTGCTCAAGGACTCTTCCTATTCTTTATGCTATCCTATTTGGTTGCTCAAGGATTCTATCCTCTTGCTTCAATCCCAAGAATGTCCACTCAATTTTCTGGAGTGCGTACGTAACTGGATTTGTGCAGTCTCATGCTGATAATTAGATGGCAGAAGGAACAGTTTCGTCTCAATCTGGTCCCAATAAAGACCTTTTATTATTATTATTACTTCATAACATGAGATGATTCCAATAATTGCGCAGATGCTACAATGTCCGTAAAGTAGTGAAAATATGGTAAAAATATGAGTGAGGAGGAAAACGGTTTTGTTCACTTATTTAAAGAAAGAGAGGTATTTGTGACTTTGATAATTTTTGCATTACAGCCGGTCAATTAAAAAAATATGTTACTAGCAGAAATTAATTACTCTTTCCAAGCAGAAAAAATATGTTTATTTTGCCAATCACCTACCTCAGAAAAGCTTCCGCCACTTACAATTAGTGTCCTCTTTACTAATACTTTTCTTCGGCTATTTTCTTATTGGTACACATTTGTGCAACTGATAACATTGAAAAGTTTTTATTCTAATGAACTTCTTAAACTTGGTTCCACCAATTAATTTAATTTATAGCTTACTGACTTGAATCCGTATTCCAAAGTATCACGATTCTATTAGCCTTCGGCTAGTCATTTGAAACTATTCCTTTAGTTTTCCTACGTGTCATTTTTAATTTTTTCCTCTGTCGCGATCTGAGGGGGAGAATAAAATACTTATCTGGGCATTTTACTTGTTTGTATTTTTTCATGCTTCTTTGTCAGTTGTTCTTCTGTAATTGTACTACTCTTTTTTGCTATCACTTATCTTCATCGGCACAACATTCCACTCATTTTCAATCATTACTTCTTTCGTATGACTTAATCACGTCAGCGTCTCATATCCTTATAATATTTGTGCAACATTTCTAAAGAGTCTTCGATGAGCTATATCCAATGGAGTTCACAAATGGGCGAAAAACAAGCGCTCGGCATAGGAGGCATTGTGACTCGGATTAGGAAGTTCCTCTTTTCGCCGCGGTTCCCATGGCGTCTCCTACATCCGCAAGCGCAGTGAGCGGACAGCTCAAAACTTCCGCTCGTCTTTCAGGGGTGCTCTTGTTGTGGAAGGATATATAACGCCTGCGGGAATTCACTTCCACAAAATTCAATTTTAAATCGAGGAGGTAATTTCAAGTTTCACCGTGGGAGCTTAATAAACCTCTTTTATAAGTGGTGTTTTAAGTGAATTTGGCTCAGCCAAAGTTACCTGTAGTTTGAGTTATTGAAGTACTAAAATAAAAAGGCGAACGCTCTCTAAGCACATATTGTGTTGAATTCCAAGTTTCCTCTAAGTGATTTTCCATCAGCCTTTTTAATCCCAATGCATTCATAACCAGAGAAATTGCAAACGATTATTCCAAATTACCGGTGCACTGACGGTTTTACCGATTCAGAACTGTTAGGAAATATTTAAGACTCGTTTTTACCACAGTTAAACTCTCGATATTTTAAGTTGTAAAAATAACGCCCCGTGAATTCATCTCAATAAGAGACAGGAGCAATTTTTGGGCCAGCTATAGAACAACATGACTATTTTTACGAGCTTAGGTTATGTTTTTGTACACCCAAAATAAAGTACTGCATCATGCTTAAGTATAAACCGTGAACTTGGCTCACCAGAAAATCTCTTATACGTACTATGAAGGATGTAGTATAGATTCTATTGGTCCATGAACCCCTGGAATCTCAATAGGCATAGGCGTGTAATCAGGTCTCCCAGGGGCTGAACCAACAGAACTTGACATACATGAATACCCTGGGTGGAGGAAAACCCACCCAGACACCAGGATTAGAAGGCTAAGACTTTACCTCGTTACTACCTGGTCCGGAAATTTAAGTAAAAATAACATTTTGTGCAGAAAATAGGATTGGTTTGACGCAGCCCTCTACTCGATTCTTCTATAGGCCAACCTCTTCACATTGACGTAGCTCCTCTCTTTTAAATCCTTCACAAATAGCTACATACACCTCATACGTGGCCTGTTTTTTCCATTCTTCCCGTTCACTTTTTCCTCGAAGATTGTCTTCATCAGGCCATCGTGTCTTAAGATGTGGCCTATTAAGTTGTCCCGTCTTCTCTTTAAGGTTTTCAGTAGGCATCACTTCTCTTCCACTCTTCTTAAGATTTGTTCGTTTGTCACTCGATCGATCTATTTTATCTTCATCATTCTTCGGTAGCACCACATTTCGAGTGCTTCCAGCCTGGAATTCTCTGCTGCTATTATTGTCCATGCTTCGCTGCCATATAGTAGAATGCTCCAGATGTATGTTCTAATGAAACTTTTCCTCACTTGTATTCCTCCCTTGTATTTGCAGCTTGTATTTTATGGTAAAATGGATTTTTGCTTGGGCAATTATACTGGAAATTTCTCTTTTACTTCATCCATCTATAGTTACTCGGCTTCCCAGGTAACAGAACTCTTCCATCTCCTCGAATTTTTGTTTACCTAGTTTAACATTGATCCTGGCTTCCCTTCTTCTACTGCATACCAATACCTTAGTTTTCTTTTAATTGATATTTAGATGATTTCTGGTCATCCTTCTTTCCATATTTCCTAGCGTCTTTTTTAAATCTCCTTCTGTTTCTGCCATGACTGCTATGTCATGTGTGAATCGTAGCATGCTGATTTTCTCCCCGTGGATAATGGGCAACTATTACTAAGACTTTAAGCTTGCATTCTCCCAAGACCTTCCATCTCCCAGAGACTTTTCTTCGCATCCGCAACCCGGTGGACGCAGTCGGCGTCTTCAAGCTCAGCTCCGAGTATAATTTGGTACAGATGTTAAATTATGTACACCGATATGTATTTCATAGATCATTTCTGTTAATAAAATTAATAGCCAGCAAAATCACTCTGTGGAATCAGATGATAGTGAAAATAAATATTTTGATGATTTTCTTCACTCTTCATTGGAACCTTAACTGGTTTCACAGCATCTTACTCCTTTCCTGATGCTATTTTAACTTGAAAGAATATTTTGTAGAAATTGGAGGCCCGAGCTAATAATCGGTGAATAATTCTCCTGATATTTTCATTTACTCTGTGGTAAACCTTTATGTACAAACAAATTTGAAAACTTTTATCCAAACGCAGAGTGATGTAAATTTGTAGTTTTTGAATCTGTTTATGCGTAGATATATTGGAAAATAATCTGGATATCTTTTGGAAAATAATATGGATGTCTTTTGGAAAATAATACGCCCTGCTTTCATCCCTTCTCAGAATCTATTGAGTGGATTGAAAACTTCATCTCTTGTAATCGAAATATTTGGTAGCTTGCATTCTCCCAAGTGATTCCAATTCTTTCGCTCTCGACTTTCACTTCCACGGTATCAATCGCCCTGGGCTCATTCACTCCCTGAAATTTCCGTCATCCCCCCTGTCCCAACAGTGTTGGGCCTCTCTGCAAACCAACCCGCTCCCATCAGGTGAGCCCGTCGCTGGAGCGAGGGTAAATGGACGCCCTTCCATGGGAGTGGAAGACCTCCTCCCTTCCGCTTCACATTCGGAGACTTCCACTCTTCCTCATCCCCTCTCCCCATTCTATTCTTTCACCCACTGGCAACCGCTCAAACTTAACAGATGGGCGGAGTTCCTCAGCTCCACTATTCACACTCCAACCTTATAACTCTCGCGTTCTTTCACTTTTTGGGTGTCGAGGAGGAAGCTGGGGGGAGGAAAAGAAGTATGTACAAAGTTTATGTACACGGAGCGAATAATATTAAGTATTTGGAGCGTAAAACACGTATAAAGGTGAAGCATTCGAAAAGGATATTGAGATGGAAAAAGTCTTGGGGAGCCAGGAGGAAATATATGGGGGGAAGTTTACGGGAGAAATTTCTTTTGAGTCCAAAGTTTAATGCAGGGAAGAAGAAGGGAAAAAATGGATTCGCTAGAAATGGGAGTGGTAGAATTTTTTCGGGAAGAATATTTCATGGCGTAGATTTTTCCTTCGAGCGTGAAGGAGCTATGTGAATTTTATGGACAAAGACTGCTACTCATAACTTGGATCGGTTTTGTATTTTGCCAATTGAAAGAGCTTCTCTGTTTGAATTTCTGAGCGGTGAGAATGATAAAAATTCTTATTTATTAATAAATTGCCACTAAATTGTATGTCAAAGAATCGATCATTTTTTTGCATCTCTCTTCGCGTTAGCATTGAAGACATAATAAAGATTTCTTAAAAATTTTCCCCTCCTTGTCCTCCAAAAAATACTCTGGTTTATTTCCAGATGCCTAAAAGTTTCATTTCCTAAATTTTAGATTTCCTTTCATGAATAATTTCGTCTCTTAGGTTTAATTGTATAAAATTACGACCATTTTGGAATCAAAAGAAGCGTAGCATTCAGACTCTAATTGATTCATGACTCAAAGTGTTATAGCTTGGTTATAATGTATATGTTCTTGTGTTCATGATTTAATCATTGTTGATATAGTAATTGGAGAATGTTGGTCTAGTTTGTCTGTTTTGTAATGATACAAAGAATGATTTAGAAGGATATTGTTTCTTTCATATATCTGATAGCTTATTAACAGAATGGTATTGCAATTTTCCCCAGAAGTAAAATTTATTGCGACTAGTTTCAATGTTACTACATCGCTATCAAGTGAAGAACTTGCAATATCTTTCTGTTAACATGGAGCGTTTGCAACACATCACACCTGAATCTGGTTTGTTTATTTAATAGCTTGTTTTATGTTTGTATTTTACCATTCTATTATTTTCGCATTGCTATGTGTCATACTTACTAATCATTATATGCAATCAGAAATATAGATATGTATGTAAAGTCTTCAAATCTACTGAAACATTTAAGTTTTGTTTATTTACTTTAAGTATTTTATCTATTTGTTAGGTTAAGTGAATTAAGAACTAAGAAATGGAAAGAAGTACGCCCGAAACTATTCAATTATTGTAGCAAATTGATTATTTTTCCGCGAAAGATGAATTAAATGGATTACGTTTTTAAAAGAACAGATAAGACGAAGAACATAGTACGCCTGTTTTGAGACTCATTGGCCATGTGATCGTTTACATTTGTGAGCGGAATTAATTTTTTTCTGGAAGCATAACTGATATTTGCTAAATTTGTATTCGAATGCTCTTTGTAGCAGAAAAATCTAATAATGAATAATTTATTTTCATTGGGTGTAATTTGTGAAGATTACGTTTCATTTCCAAGTGAAAGCTTCTTCGCACTAAACATAATATGCTTTAAGTAATTCATTGAGCTGAAAAAGCTTAATTTCAATGGCTGGCTTGTTAAGTGGATTCGATGCCAAAAGTAATTTCTGATTGATGCTTGATATATAGCGCAATAGTATGATACTCATAAAAATGCAGAAGTAAAACAGTAACCATTTTAAGTAAAGTAGTTAAAATCTTACTATATAACTCACATAACCAGCGTTTAGCTAACTATCACGTTGTAATCGTGTCATTCGTTATCGCAGTAATTATTCAATATCATTTCTTGATGCTAGGTTTCATTTGGTTTTTGACTTTCGCTATACTTTTTTCTCACTGAACTGTCATGATAGCATGGAATAAGATAAATGTGGATGATTTTATCATTATTGTTTAACTTCCCATACTGGTCATAAGTTTCGTAAACGAGAATAATCTGACCACTCTTCAAAAATTATATATCTTATCTCCTATACAAATTATAATGATTCCGATTAAACGGTATCTCTTATTATGTTCCCGCATGTTTTAAATCCCGGGAGTTAGCCATAGTTACGATTTAGAATCTTCAAAGATGGAAAATGTTGAGGTCCTATGAGCCGCGGTATAAGTTCACTAAAATGGGGACTAGTGGAGGGTGGATAGCCAAATTTACTCAGTTGTCAGTTGACTAAGGCAAGTCCTAAATATTTTTATAGCTACCACAGAAAGAAAAAAACATGAGCCAAATCCGCAAAATTAAACTTTACTACGACCCGGGTTTCACTGTATTACAGCATCGTCAGGTGACTGTATCTTCTGAATCTTCAGTATTTATTATAGAGTGCCGTTATATTAAAAAGCTAGCGTTTCCGCTAAATATTTATGCAAATTTGTGATTCTGTCACCCATGTAGGAAAGTAACTAAGTCGAATTAAATGCCATCTCTTTAACATAATGGTAAATGCAAGCGAACAATATGAGATGCTTTTAGTTGTGTAAATGTGTGCATAATCCTCAGAAAAAACCTTTGGTCGCGTTCAATATTGTATTCAGTGGAGTGTAGCGCATTCATTGTAGAAGTTGTTCAACAGAAGATTCATGGTACTACGCTTCCAGCTTGGTCTTTCTTCTTAAACTCGAAATACCTACGCTTAAACTTCAGCATTTAATTCTTGAGCACACAGTTTCAAATTTAAAATAATCAGCTAGTGCTGGAATTTGAAATTTGATATACGTAACGACAAGACCCGTAGGATGATGCTCACGGCACGTTGTACTTCTGAACGTGGACGCATCCTGAATTCCAAGGGGAAGTAAAAAAACAGCTCTGAATCTTGATGATTCAATTTGCAAAAATTTTATATCACTTCAAACCGCTAAATAATGGAAAATAAGCTACCTCATAGAATAGAACTTGTTACTTTTTATAGTATGTCTATTATGAATGGTAAAGATAAAGATTGGTAAGATAAAGTTAAAGTTTGGATTATTAAAATTTGGTATATTGATATAGAGCACCGAAATTAAAAAATAAAAAAAATATCGCTTCTATTAATCATTTAACAGTTCTCTCTAATTTTAGATTTTAGAGAAAATATTTCAATCTGCAATCTATTTTTGAATGTTAAGACTAATACTAAACCTGCAACAGCTTTATCACTTGGCCTTGTAACAAATATGGGTAACGAAAATTACTTCTAATACACCGTTTAATCTGGAATTTCAGTGTAGGAAACACTGGCATAAGTTTCAATTACGATTTTACAGGTTAATTTCTGTGATGAAATATGAAACCACTGCTATTTTCTGCCAGCATCTAGCATTAAAATTTGTAAAATAGTCTGCATTTTTGAAATATCGAAAAACTAGCCATAATCACTACCCATACCCTCGAAAATCCTGTTCAGATGCTGAAATATATTTCCGGAAACCCATTAAAATTAACTTAAGTAAAAGAAATGGCATACTCTAACCACAAAGCCGTAACCTTCAAAACTGGACGGGGGCACAGGAAGATAAGGTGGTAAAGAAACAGGTAAATTGAAATTGAATTACTGGTAAAGAAACAGGTTTTTCCTATGTGATTGGCGAGTCCCTGGCATCGAAAAATCCGTCTAATCCCTGAGTGTGAGTGAGATTCACGAGGGTCGAGGTCTTTGGACAAACGCGAGTGATTGAGTACCTACTTGTGAGTGTGTGGCTTTTGTTTTTTGATCTGATCATCTTCCTGTGCCCCCGTCCATTTTTGAAGGTTACGGCTTTGGGGTTTAATCTTTAACTGATTTACATATCCGTAGATACGTTCTTCTCTTGATTATGTTATAATTTGTCTAGAGAGTGGTAAATATTTTAATAAGTTTACATATAACTTACAAAGAAGACATAAGGTTGTATGGAAGTTGAGAAAACCACCGAATTAAATACGCAGGAATAATAGTGCTCAAGTTTGAGATGACACCTTCTGGCGACTCAAGTAGAAATTGAAGTACGACTGTGAGACCGACTGGAAATAAAAGAACGTTTTAACTTAAATGCCAATGGATTCGAACAGTAAGGAAAAATTCACATAGTATTTGAAGGCCTTTTACATGTTTTTCAAGAGAAAAAGACGCGGGAAAGGTAAAAAATAACCCTGCTCATATTGGAGGCGATATACATACAAGTCGTACTCTATTTCTCTTTCCAAAGTGATGCGCATGCTTAAGTTGTTCTGTTATGATGAAATCATTCTTAATATACTTTATTTACTCGTTTTCTCATAAGGTCTTCCTATCCCATGGCATTTTGTATGGTTTTGGCTCTCTATCCTCGGTTTCATCAGAATGAAAAATATATCGATTGAGTTTTTTTAGCATGCGGCAAGTAAGTGCCAAAGAGGACCTCAAATGTGCCAGTAGCGATTGAGGCGTTTTCAAATTTATTGACGAGGCGAGAAAGCGTCCGGGGAGAATCTTTACAAAGACTGGGGCAAGTAAGATTTTTGTTTATTTTTTCTTTAATGGTGCACCGATGTGTTCCAGGGACACCAATAATCCGTTAACCGACTCGCTCGCCATATTCATCATCCTTCGCTCCCCCTTTGATTCCGGAATCCTTTTCAACGGACTTTCACTCTCTTCGCTCCATCATTCCTCTCACCCGCGAGCCACCGATTCGCCCGTAGCGACTCCCCCGCCATCTCCCTTCGACATTCCATCATTCTCCGTCTCCGCTCTCCTGTCATCGTTTCCATTCCCCCGTCTCCTTTCATTCAGATTTTTATCCTCCCTCTTCTACCGTTTCCTCTCACCACCTTGCCACTTCTAGTCCCATGCCCTTCCAAGTTTTTATCGTTTTCCATCTCCGCTATCTCTCACTCCCGCGGCTTATTTGCGAGCATGTTATCCTTAAGTTTCAAAATTCGGGGGAAAATTTTCACCTATTACTCATTGTTTTTATTCTTAGAACATCTCACAGTACTCTCACTTTTTACTCATTACTCATTGTTTTATATGTTTAGAATAGCTCACAGTACTCTCCACCCTGTCAAAAATATCAGAACCGTAAAATATTTTCTTTCGTTATTGAAGAAAAGAATATTGGAAGTAACGATGCCCGACATACCAGGCATAAGAATCGTGATTTACAATCATTGATACCTACGGGCCCTTATGGAGCCATAGATGTCAATAACTGTTTAACCGTTTCACTTAAAAGTAGTAGATATTCCTGTAGCATTTGCGTATATACCCCCAATTTGGTGTATATTTAGAAGTTTCAACTCATTATTGCAAGACTTTGTTGCATTCAGTAATCATAATTACGATGTAATATTTTCTGCTGTGAGCCATTAAATTAGTTCAGTTACCTCTGTGGGCTGTATAACGTTTTGTGCATCAAACACGTGTCCCATTTTCTCTAAGTTTCTACTGTATTACGCGTTTTCACTCGGAGAATCATATTCAAGAAGAAAAAAATGGTCACTATATGAAGCCTTAATCTGTCCAACCAAGTTTTTGCTATAATTACATACTCTGGTATATTACCTGGATCGTTACGTTATCAACGCATATATTATACAAAATTCAGGAACCTCTTTAATACTTTGGTTATATTAAGTGATTACTGTCTAGTATTTTGTAATCTAAGAGTTAACTACATAAAATAGAGGCCTCTTTTATGATTTGGGATAAGCGTTCGCCACTTTAGTTTAGTGCAAGCCACTACAGACTATCTAAATTTTTCTATGGCGTCTACAATAGAATCAGTTTATTTTGACTATCTCTAAATTTATTATGAGTAGAAATGAAAAATATTGGAATTTGTGCGCAACTGGTCATATTTTTTGGGTGTGGCACGTATTCAAACGAGATTTTTACCATGTTGCACGCCGGTTCTTTCACGCATTTTCTGAAGTGGAGTATTTCAGTGCCACCGGTTGAATATCTAACACCTTTAGGGTCTCTCTGACATCGGTTAAATTTGAGAAAAGAGAAGCGTACGATCACCATAACCGCTGTCGTTATTTCGAGCGCCAATCGCAAAAACCCAACGCTGCAATGGCCGGTACCTTGCACGGTGGTTTGTTAGGTGAAGTGTTCCGCGTAGTCGAGAGAAATCCGAATTCTCATGCTTCATGTTCCGCCCGCGGCGTTGATTTCCCAACGCGATATTAAGCGTTCGAGGCCGTCGCACGGGAGGACCTCAGCCGTCGAAGAGGGGAGATTTGGGGGAGGGAGTGGAGGGGGGGGAGGGACGTGGGGGTTCGATGGCGAGGGGTGCGCTTAAAATGCAAATCCTGCGCCACCGGCTACATATTTTACGTCGCCGAGGGAAAGTGAATTGCGCTCCGGTCGTTCCACTGGGCGGCGCCCTTTTCGACTTCTTTCTCCTGGGTCATCTCAACCCTCCACCCCCTATACACTCCCCCGTCCCCCATCCCCCATTCACCCAACGCCGCCGCACTGCTGGGAGACTTACATAACCATCTACGCCATTTGCATCCCTCGCAGTCCTAGAAAGCCCGAGCACGTAGGATACCCACCGACCACCCGGTCCCTTCCCACTACCCCTCATCCACTGCCCACTGATCACGACCGCCTCTCGTCTTCTTCCACTCCTCAAACTCTATACCACCCTGCACTCTTTCATTTCCCTCAACTAACCCCCACTCCTTCCCTATCTCTCTCTCCCTCTAACTCGCTTTCTCCATCCCTTTCCTAACGTCGTTTCCTGCAGACTCTCCTCCTATCTCGCTTTTTTTCTCGCACCCACAGAAACTCCCGCTTTGCCCCCCAGCTCTCGTGTGTGAGAGCACTTCTCTCATCCGCCAGCTCCCACACGATCCTTCCCCCCCCCCCCACGCATCCAAAAGCTTATCCATTCCCTCTTGGAATACATTCCCGATTCCCTTCGCCGACTTCCTTCCTTCTCACGCACCTCCCTTTCTACGCTCTCCATTCCCCTCCCCCCTTTCACTCGCCTCCATCCCTCCCTCTCCACCCGGCCTTTTCTATCTGTCCGCCCGCGCCTCATATCCAATTCTCATTTACTTTCGAAAGAATCGATCCGGGGCTCTCCGTCGATGTTCGTATTTACCGGATTCCGCCCGTTCTTTTTGTCCCCTTCCCACCCGAGGACCTTACGTTTCCCGTCTCCTTTTTATTCCTCCCCAGCCGTCTTCTTTCTCCCGTCCATGTCATCGAGGCCCGCGCAATGACGCGGGCCCCCCTTTTGCTTATCCTACGCGCTCGACTCCTTGGACTGGGTATTTGCGTTTAATTTCGTCTCCGGAAATGGAAATGGTGAAATTTGCGCAGGGTCTTCAAGCGTAGGATAAATATGGGAGCGTGTTGCGTGGGTGGAGAGAAAAATATTTCTGCATTTGCGTATTCTAAAGAAATAAACTTCGCTTCGTAGTCTTTGAATTCAAAAGGTCTCGCTTTATGTGTGATCTCAAGTTTGAGGGGTGGAGGACGTAAAAGTAAACTGCGATCATATTTTAAATGGCATTCAGAGGGTTATGGGTGCTTGGGGAAATTTATTTTCATTTTTGAAAGGTATACCTATTTTTATTGGATTTTCTACTTGCTAGGATTCGTTTTCATGAAATATTCCTACTCTCTTTTACAAGTTTAGGAATGGCTAATGCAATTTACTCTTATTATTCAGGTATGCTACATACAATAAAACCTATTCTTTACCTCTCTCCTCTCCGTGAACCAACCATTCTTACCTTATCCTACCTCTATCTCTAGAAAAGTTCTAAGAAATCTGCTTTTTGTTTCATTCGACAAAAATGTTCGCTCGCCCAGTTGAGCCCAAAATTTATCATTCATCATCTCCACAATTCTTACATTTTTCTCTCTCTTCTCCGTAAAAAAAATTTAAAGTTACAAAAAACTCAATCTTGTCCTCTCTCTCTTTGTCATAGAGTTCCATAGGTAAGTGCCATAAAGGTAAGGCTCCATATTAAACATATCAAATCAATATGGGTGGTAGATGCTTCGCTAATGCTAGAGAAAATGTAAAACTACATACGTTATACAAGCTCTATATGTATAATTGGATATATTAGGACATTGTAATATAAAGAAGAAAGTAATAGTACATGCATTATTATCACCCATTTTTGAACAAAAGATGCTAAGGTTCTCGCTGCTTAACGTCCCATCCTACTGTCTGAATGCTTCCCTTAAAATAACGTCCAAACTTAACTTAGAACTACACTATAATAGCTCCGCCTTAGGTAGTATTGGATCGTGGTAGTTGGGGATGATAAATGATTGAAATAGCCGCCGTCAGACTTATAAGTAAATTTCTGGTGGTCTCAGATTAGTAGTGTTTGGCTTTATGAATATATATCAAGAAGATTGTAGTGTGCCCGGTCGGTTACTTAATCATCTTGTGGCCCGTAAACAAGTGACACAAGGCAAAACTGATAGGTACTTATTGCTAGAGAGATTGAAGAGAGGATATGTTGCACGTTTTTATGAACAAAATATCCATTCCCAACGTTTACGTCCCAAGGATCGCCCCTTTCCTAACTACCTTGTTTTTTTTACTTGATATGCATACCAAAACGCTGGTTCTCTTCGAAGGCACTGAGCAATTTAGAGGGCAGGAAATCCTTGGTCCAACTCGGCTTACACCCACGGCATCTGTGCCGGTCCCGCAGAGCTGCCATTTCCCCGATATCTCATCCCTTATCAGATCCTCAGCATCTGCATCCACCGCTTATTCCATCCACTCCGAGCCTAACTCCCTCTCGCATTCGTTTCTCTTGTCATTTTTTTTATTCCTACCGCGCGTACTGTCCCTTTTCCCTCTTAGCTCCTTGCTACGTCACACCGTCCCCACTCCGATATTCCCTTTCTACCCACTCTGACAATCATGATCCATTCCTCGAACACAGGGTCATTTTTTTCCACTCCCCCTCATTCTACCACACGCCATTTCCCGTTTCTCTTTCTCTAACCCCATCCGCTAATCAGCATCTTTCGTTTACACGTATATTTATTCTTGTAAAGAAAGACCAACCTTTATTCTCTTTCTCAAGTCTCGGCATGTTGTGGTTATCATTGATGAGTAGCTATGATGCCTACAGCTTTCTCCTTCGATCACTTCTATTCTCCTTCGAATTCCGGTACCAGAGAGGTTCCTGCTGAAAATTGCCATGTCGGTACCGATATATCTATTGCTCGTATTCCCTGTTTATATCTCCTATGTTGGGGAGGAGTAGGTTTGTGGCATTGAGAGAAGCTTGAGTTAACCTAGGAAGCAGCTGAATGCTTTGATCATTTGCTCAAAAATTATTTTTCTGCCACTTTCAGTGATTCCTTTTCGAACTCAATGTATGGAAAATGGCGCATTATCTCTATTGTTAAGGAATAATGACTCGAACAGTTCCACAAATTTATAGTTGCGAGTATTAAAATATAAAAGTAGCCAGATCTGCGTCATAAGATCTTTATTTAATGAGGAAATACAATTGTTCGATTAGTATTTCATGAAAATGGGTTTTTTGGGAAAATGTATTCGATGAATGAAGTTATACATAACCCACCAATCAGTTGAATCAAGACATGTTGGCAAGGGCTGGAACTTCCCATCGTTACCTGGCATTTAAATGAAAATTTCTTTTAGCATTTCAAACATTAATTTGCTCCCACTAGGAAATAACACTTTTATGGTTCAGCATAAAATTAAGTTCAGCATAAGAGTGCTCTTATATGTGGGTAGTATAGTCAATTTATTTTAGATCCACGCATGCTACTTTAAATGAATAATTCATAATTTTTAATAGTACAGTTTTGATGCCAGGGCAACCCTTATGCAGCAAAATGCAGATTTTTGCCACAAGCCACGAAATATTAAGAGATCTGAGGTTTTTTAAGGTGGTAGCCTAATAAATAATGGTCTACTTAGTCATAAGCAATACAGAGTTTATTTCTAATTCAGGGATACTCTAAAACTACTACGTAAGGATTTACTGCTGAAAGATAAAAAAGAAAATGGTTGTGGCAATGCTTTTGAAGAATACGCCTACTTGGAAAGGGTAGCTGGGCGTGAAAAAAATAACAGTGAATATATACTATTGGCTGTTAGCAAAGAAGTGGGGGACATCAGTTAGCTGATTAATTATTCTTACGCCCGGGTATTGTCATTTTTCATTATCTTCAAGTGGATGCACAAGTTGTTTCTCTTTTAAGTTTTGCCGAGCTTATATATACGCATACACTTTAAAAATATAACTAGAGTGCTCGCAAGAATTTTGCTCTACGAACTTCAACGGTTTTCTTTAATGTTACTTGATCCAAATTTCAAAAAATACTTCGTTACCTTCCACTGGTAAAAACGGTAACCTCAGTTCTAACCAGATACGTGAATTTGGCAGAACGAAGGTGAGCGTTGCAAGTGAAGTTAAAGAAATCGGCCGTCATTCTTTATACAGCTCCTTTTATCACAGTTATCTTCGGAAATCTCATGGTAATGCTTTGATGAGACCGTGATTTATCAAACGAAACGTGGAAATGTGCTCTGAATAAAAAGAAAATGATATCACTTATTTCGCTCAGACGACTTTTCATATAAGGCACACTGCTCATATTTGGTATTCCACTAAAAGAACTTCTTTTATAAAAATAAATTTGACACAGAGGAGAGCAGCATGCTCCTCACAAAAAGTCTGTGAAATTCTGCAAAATGGTACTCAATGATGAGAAGACCTTGGTTGGGAACATTAGCAGGCAATATATCCGTATGCAACATTAGAGCCACTGAATAAGTTCAAATTCAAATTTTAGAGCTGACATTGTATGTATATTTTTTTCTATTGGAAATTCATCGGTTTAGACAGAACAAATGAATGAATAAGATAAACTTTCGAAACTAATCATTAAAGTATTACTAGTTAACATATCCATCTCCAGCATAAAAACTTTCTTTGGTTCACAATATCTTCGGCCTAACTTTGTACTTGGCAAAACACATTCAGCTCCAAAACATCTCTTTTGCTCTTATTTTGTGTTTTTTCTCTTCAATATTCCATTTGCTGCCAAAGAGTGTTCCACCTAAATGTTTACCCATTCTTTGAATTTCTCCATCTAACTTCATTCCTCGCCTACCCTCTTAAATACATCATGGGTAATCTTGCATGCTATTCAGTTCACGTTCACCATAGTTGTTCACACCCACATTAAAAAAAAATTACCGCTCATTTCCTTTCTCCAATGGCCAAGTTTTGCAACCTTGCAATGCAAAAATCCAAATAAGATGTTTCCACTAAGCTGAGTCCTCCGTATGGTAGATAAATGCAATATAAATCTAAAGGGGTAATATTTCAGATAAAAATATCTAAGAGACCATTCTTTCGACACACAATCGATTACAAATGTACTTTCCACTAAACTTTGAATTACACATCCCTACTGCCTAAGAAATCCTATCATTTACAGTCGTTTTTCAATATTTGTTCTTTCTACGCCCTCATTACTTGGATGAATGAGTTTCCATCCTCTGGTGCCAATCATTCAAATATATTGCAGGGCAATATATTAAATGTATGCAGTTCAAAGTCAAGGAGAATCCATAATGCATTGGATGTCATAGGAAAAGACTTCATGATGAATAGTGTCTAGGACATGAAAAGTAAAATTGGTGCTTGTATTGTTTAAGGAACCAAACCACGATTTCACGATTACTGTACCATACTGGGGCTAACTTGAAATCTCTCATTGCACCTCGGTGTTTGTGTTTGAGCCCTATGAAACAATTTATTATTATTATTTCAATGATACTTTCCTAAGTCAGCCTGAAACAAACAACTGTAATTCAAAATTCTTCTTCCGAAGCATTTCTGCATTTCACTACTTTTTTTTCAGGTGGATTCACTCTCTGTGACCATTCGGTGAAGAGTATTTTCATTCAAATAAATTACCCACCAAATGGCAAGGTCGACACAGGAATTAATAAATGGAATCCTCGAGCTATTTTGGGCACATTTAAGCTAGCGTAATTTCTAGTTCAGTCTCTGGAATGAAAAAATATTTCCCGGGAAGGTAACATTTGGCTGGCGTGAATTGATGGAGGACACGGTTTTATTTCTACTGGAAAAAAATACTCATTATTCATTGCACCATCCAACCTCCTTACCTCACCCTATTATATCTCCCTCCGTGTCTCTCTATCTTACTCTCGCCGTTATTACTTCTCGCTATCTCCTTGATAACCTCAGCCTTCGCCGAGGAACGAGCCCGGTGCCTCTCGGAGTGAAGCTCCTACCTTTCGCTCGTGCTAGGTCCTTTCTCTCCGTTGAATTATGAGTTTATTGCTGGGAGTTGGAGTGAAATATATCGGGCGCAGGACTGAATTTTAAGGAGATCTCTCTCTTTGCCCCACCACGTCCCTCCTACCATACGCTGTCTCGTGAGAGTTCTCGTGAATATCATTTTTTTAAACCAACCTCTTCTCATAACGTATGGAATCGGAAAATTACATGGCGAAAAACGCAAAGGCACGTAAATAATAGTTCTAAATGCATAAATAAATAGTTGGCGATACGCATTTCTTTCAGAATCTGAGTACCGTAGATGGTTACTTTGTTTCGTGTTCGCACAAATAGACTGCCTAACACGGATAGCAAGCATTCCGCCTAAGAATGGCCATGAAGTAGAATTTGCTTACCGACAAAGGTTTATTTTAGCACACTGAAAAGTACCTTACATACTGTACTTAAGTACCTGAGACCAGTTGTAATTATTTACTCAGGATAGACTTTCGCCATTGTTTTCATACTGTGTAATAACCGGGCGGCGTTAAGTTCAAAGCAGCACAGGAGAATGTGTACCAAGACCTAGTATGCGTTGGTAAATCATTTGCAATTGCACTTAATTTTAGGCAATGACTTTATGGCTTCATAACCTTACTACTTTGGTGTAGGTGCACTAAACTTAAAGACGTCGATCTGCAATGCAGTTTGCGTTATATGCTGGTGCGTGCCATCATTTCTTAAGGTATGATATATATGATTATGTACACTTACATACGACGTATTAGTAAAGGTAGTTACTCATTATCTAAGGTTTTAGCCATGATGTTTTTGCCTACAGCCCTCACTAATTTGGCTGTTAGTGTTGTTTCTATTAAAAGAATTCCCAAATAAATACTCTAGGCTTGAGAATATAGTAAGCATATCGAATGAGAGCACACATTTGTGGTAGATACAGATGTCTTAGTCAATTGAAATAGAGGCAGTTGGCTCATTCCATTTCTGGATTCATATCTTATTGAGGAAAGTCTGAAATTTAATATTTAGTTTTGAGAGTTTGATTATCCCGATTGCCGAACCAGACGCGTTGCCACAGACGTATGATGCCCGTTGCTTCTTTAGAATAGAATGTAGGTTCTTGGTCTCTGCTGACGGCTGTTCTCGCGTAAGACTGCTCTTGGCTTATATTCTGAACCACTCAACCGCTATTATTTTCTATTGCGAATGAAACTTTACCGTTAGGTATGTTTCGATGTCTAATAAGCACTTTTTTTTCAGAACAGCTAACTTAGGCAATTAAAACAACTGAAATATACATAGGTATGACATTTTCATGCATACGTGAATTTACTGAGCTCGAGAAAGAAAAAAATGCACATTTTCACTTATTAAAACCGAAAAAATCTTTCAAGCCCATTTCATTTATCAAGGGATCAGCTATGAATGAATTTGATTTCAAATACAATTATTCTCGGCTTAAAATTTTATTAATCCTTTAAAAGAACTCTAGATCTGGGTGAAAATTTGTAGGATAATGGCTTATTGGTTTAGGCTTACCACGCTCATGCGTTAATTAAGTTTGATGAATGGATTTCATTCAACTTGAGTGATGTAATCCATTCCGTAATATTGTCAATTTTCCCACATATTTCCTGCTGTTGAGGAACACTTTTTTTTGATTTCTTGCTGAAGATAAAAATATACCTATTGAAAATTAAATGATTGACACTCAAGTCTCTGATCCGCAGTGCTCTAAGTAACAAACGGGAACATTTCACTCTGAAACCATGTGATGTCATCAACAGTAAATTATACACCTGGAACGCAACTAAAAATTATAGTTTGGCATTGATTTTATCAGCATTACTTATTTCAGCTATTTCCTTGCGGTCATATTTTCAGCTGAGGTTTTTGCCCCTTCACGAATGATGGAAATCAAGTAACTCTCGCTAAATAAAACTGCTCATTTTCAGGGATGAGCTCATTTGAATGAGTCCCTAATTAATGGGCTGATTGTGAACTGTAATTTGGATGGTCCATGTATGAGATGATCTCATATTTGGTAAACAGCACCGCTTTTCAAATCAAAGATAATATTTGCTTTAAAACCAAGCGCGTATTGCTAGCTATTATTTACATTCGTAACACTGCACCAATACAAAACGTGATTTTTTAAACACGAAGTGTCATCTATATAATATATAATGATAATATATTTTATTTCACTCACAAAAACACAATATTATCAACAGTTTTTTAACTTCCTTAGAAGATATCGGGAGTAAGAATAAAGATTGTTGTGATTAAAAAGGTGGAAACCAATAGTTATAGTTCTCGTTCAGTCTGCTGATGTTAATATTAGTGCCGTTTCTAAGTTTTTCAATGATTTTAGCCAAATAGTAGCTAAATTCATTTGCTATATCTTGCGAGCTGGTCAATACGGTATTGTTCTTTATTGGCCTAATCCTATCTATATTACGTTTTTCTGACCTCGTGCCTATGAGCCCATGTATAATTTTCCATTGTTTGGCTGTATCATTTACATTAATTCCAGATTGTGCAGGAAATAATTTTCTTTGTGACTGATGATATCCCTATCGAGTCTCGATTTGTACGATTTATAACATCGTGCCAAAGTTTCATTGTATGGTTGCTTTCTCATTTTTATGTGCAATAAATGATTTTTTGCAATACGTCCACAAAGTTCCGCCGTTATCCACGGTTTCAAGATTTTAAGTTTTATTTCTCGCTGTGAAGTATGGCTGGTGGAATCAATAAGGTTCTTAATTTTATCAATAAATAATTTATAAGCTATCGATACGTCGTTTTCATTGTATACGTCATTCCAATCGGTTTCAGACATAAGTTTATTTAGAGCAGCAAAGTCTATTCTTACGGGAGCTGCTTGTTTTCTAGCAGTGGAGTGTGGATCACCTTCTAAAGAATACATGGTTAAATGGTGATCTGTTAGGCCTAGGTCAACTACTTTTTCTTTTACGACAGTATTATCTCTACTTCTACAGTATATATGATCAATACAAGATGAACTCGACTTGGTAACTCTTGTGGGAGCGGTGATTAACTGTTCCATTTCGTGACAGGCTATTAGTTTGATACTCATAAGCAGTATCTGTTTGTTTCAGTGTGCATAAATTCATATCACCCGAAATAATTAAGTTTTTCCCTGTTGATTTTTCTAATAGAATCTGCATCTCATTCAAGAACAAGTCATGAGGAAAAGAAAGTAATCTGTACAATTAAATTAATAGACGAATCGATTTCAATTTTTATTTTCAACACATCAGCCAATACCAATTCTGGCAATTCACAGATAAGATAGGAGTATTTAACTGAAATATAGATAATTACGCCACCAGCTCGATAATTTGTGTTACATTTTGCAATTTGGTAATACCCAGGCAGCTTATAAGCGGGCAATTCACATTCATCTACCTATTTTTGTGAGAAAATTACCATGTGAGGTTTGACTTGTAAGCTCTCCAATATGACAAACCTATAAAAGTTAGCTCTTAGACTTCTTATATTTTGATGTAGTATATTAAATTGGTCCGAACGTTTATCCAAGGTATTATTTAAAGGGATCCTTATATTTATGTCACACATTAATATGCAAGTAAAGAAGAATTACTACTAGAATATAGCCTTCAAATCTGAAGGCACAGAAAACCATTAGGCTGGTATAGAAAATAGGCCCTAGACTTACAACAATAGGAAAAACTTTATAGAAGGTAACAATACATGAATACAGTATAATGCAAGCGAATAAGAGAAGGAAAAATACGTAGTTGTAGTCAGTTATGAATATTCTACGAATAATAAATAAAAAAGTCTTACAGAGTCTGAAGATCATCGGAAGAGTTAATGTAAATGATTTGGTCTTTTTATTTCTTCCGCATCATAATTTTACCATTTCTGGTCCAAAGGTATTTGTAGCCTTTAGTTGTCTCGACTTCACGGGTCGTTGCTAGGAGTTTTCTTCTTCCGGGCGATAGGCTTTCATTAATGTAGACGGGTATGTCTGACGTCAAGCTCATGGGTTTAGAGCGTCCTCTTAATTCTTCTTTTCCGCATCCCTCCTTGTCGAATCTGCGGACAATACCCGGTTAGTTGTCCCGGATTTAGTTGTCTCTCTCTTGCTCATACGAAGGCAGAAGTCCACCATATCACTGGCAATCTGGTAATCTTCATGTGAAATGCCACCCCCACATTTTTAACTGCCTCTAGCATATCCTCGTGCCACAAATGCTGCATTTCATAACGAAGGACTCGTAATCTCGTGAAAAAAATAATAATAACAAATAATAAAAAAAATCGCAAGTTTTAAAACAAAGGAGTAAAACAAATGGATAGCAACCATGGTAAGAGGATAGTTCTCGTTCATTTGCTGTGGTTCTTGGAGAATGCATGGCGCTCATTCTTCTCACATAAAATTTTCTTGGGTCAGCGTTGCCACTTGAGTGTCATTTCCCGCAACTTATTGCAATGCCACTGCAACGGATTCTTTCCCCCCGCTGCCCTACTTTTTCCCTTTCACGCACTCAAGCAATCTCACGACGGATCCTCGCTCCGTCTCCCTTTCTCTCCTATCCTGCACTCTCCTCTCTTCCACTCCTCTATCCATCCTTTCTTTCCTACCAACCTCTCCTCTTACTCCTCTCCTCACTTTACCGACGCATCAAAAACCGCACGAATTCCATTGCCATCTTCTCCCTCTCTTTCTCTCTCCCTCGAGAACCAACGGGTTGGAATGAGAGAAAAAAAGGGCGGGTCAGGATAGGGGAAGGGTTAGGAGACATTCTATTTCCCTCTACGGAGGTAGAGGTGGTACCCTTGATGCCCACCCACGCCACCCTCCCCATCTACTGCCTTCCTCCCTTCTGTCTCTACATTATTCATCCTCGAAACCCTGTGACCCTCGCCCTCCCTCCTACGCCCGCCGCTCCCCTAACCTCTCTCCCCATTACCACAACTGTCGCCGCTATACCCGTTCCCTCGGCCGTCCACTATGAGCAATAGAACGGAAGGCCCCTCTCCCTTCTGCCTTAACATTCTTGTGTACCAGTGTGGTTCTCATACGCGGTCACAAGCAGGATCTGGTTTCATTCCAGGGGATAGGATGGGCAATGTTTGAATTTGTTTGAGCGTTTCATTGAGCTATAATGCATCCATATTGCACTCATTACAAGCGAATGTAGTTAGTACGTTGGATGACGACTCATCGGGCATGCACTGTCTGGAAATGACCTCAAAGTGAAGATGGCTGCCCTTAGCCTGCCGCCCTGGTAACCTAAAGGTCAGGGATGTTAGTGGCTGTTACAAGATAGATTTTTTTCAGATTTTCTGATGGCTAAGGTTATTTTTGGAATGATCTACCCTAAGAAAAACAGCATCCATGCCCGATAAGGGACTCGAACCCGGGAGCCATGGATGCGCTGGCGCGTTACCGAGGATACCGCGGTCGGCAATAAAAGACTCAATTATTGACATTGAACGTAAATGTCCTGATCTCCCAAAAAATTAAAAATCTCGGTTAAATAGCATTAGAGGCAGCTGCTGTTGGGAAGGAAGTGTTGAATTTTATCTTTTTCTAGCACGCATAAACTATCACGAAAATTATAATGTATTTCATTATTTTGCATACATATTCTCAATTTTCAGTAGTATATAATTCTGTGTATGCACTGTGGAGGGATAAAACTGGTACAAGGTGGGTGGCAAAAACCTTGGATTCTCATTCTTCATTTTGTATTGGAATCTCGGCAAATACTTCATTCCATTCCACGCATGGGCAGTATCGTTTCTTACATTTCAAATTCACTACTCAATCGCCCGTATGGGTCTTGAAACTTTGAGCCCTTTGGCGCCTTTTGTTTGGAACGGGCTAATTCCAGGAGCGGGTTTCTACGCATACTTCCTCCTTTCCTTTTAAATATCATCCTCGCACATCCTTTCCCCTGAATGATTTACATATGAGGGCGACACAGAATATAAAAACTTCTAAGGTGAAAAGTGATCAGAGTTTGGTGCTGACTGCGGATGTATACGCATGTAGAGGAGAGTATGTAAGGCCTAAAATCAGATAGTACCGAGTAAGGTTCATTTGGATGGAGATAGAGAATCTGGAGGGAGAAGATCGAGTGTGGAGGGAAGGCAAGCAAGCTAGCCGCGCGGACCCTTGGGGTAGGAGTAAATTGGTTTCGTTTACGCCTAGCGTAGATTAATGTGTGATCTCCCTCTCAACATTCCTCCCTTTCTCTCCGGCCGCACCCCTTCCATCACCCGACTGCGAGGCCGAGCGATAATGTTTTGACAGTTGGTGCGGGGAGGGGAGAGTGGAACGATAAATAACCAAGGAAGCGAGTAAATATGACGGGAAAACAGGGGACGCTCTTCTTTCCGAAGTACGGGGATCGGCGAGGATGGTGGAGGAGAATGGGGTTGATTGGAAATATCGTGCATAATTGAATCACGATTGATGTTGCGACGTGAAAAAGAACATGGGGAAATAAATGGACCCAAGCTGAGAAAGAAACGAATGAGAGCTTTTAAGCGGAAGGAGAAAGAAGCAGTCAGACGCGAAATAAAAATGGTGGAGAGTTGAATAGGGGAGAGAAACCAGAGTACCTTTGCGTAGTGCGAATGTAGCGTTGATTCACGAAAAAAGGAACATTTTTCTTTTCTCCCCCTCTGCCTCGCTCGCCACTCCTGTTTACTTTCCCCTCCAATATTTTTTGTGTGCCAAGCTCCAATCCGGTGAGTCTATTGGTCGTCACTGTTTTCTTTTCTTGGCCAGTCTTTCATTGATACTCCTTGGGGTCCGCCGAGGGTTTACCCAATCGGGGCTGATAGTAAAGAGGGGTCAGAGCGGGAAAAGCGGGGAAGAGAGTGGGGAAGAGAGGAGAGGAAGAGGGGGATATTTTGTCCTCAGTACTTCCAGTAAACGCCGTTCCGGGAAGCATATTCTCACTGACTTCTCTCCCCTAAACCTGTGCCCATTTGAGTTCTCTCTCCTTACAAGTTTTTTTCTAGCCCCTTTTTCCCTAAATTCAATCCTGTATTACTCTTCTCTCTGGGTATAGGAAATATCCTGGATTGTAGTTCATATAGGATCAAATTCCAAAAGCGGCATAGATATTATGCAAATACCGATCTTCTCATTACCTTTGTAGAGAGCTAGACTACTTGGTGCCTACTTTTAAGGGATTTGTTAGCTAGTGAAGACGCCGAGTTCTTTTTCAACCTTCCTCTAATCTCTTTTGAATCCTTACTGTACCCATCTATGAGTTCACACGAGCGCAAATGTCCGTTGTCTCTTTATAATAACTATTAGTAGGTATTACTTTTCCCATGGAATAGATTGGTGGCAAAGAAACTCTGGCAACTGGAGTAGGATGATGCCGCCGACGGTTTCTTTCCACCCCATCATCCTATTTAAAACAAATATTTTATGTTTTCATAGTGCTGAAGATCTATCTGGGTGGCTGTCAGCCACCATAATGAAGGAATATCAACTTTTTGCTCAACATAGTTTTATCTCCCTATAAAGTATGTGTACTCTTCGATCCCTCTTGAAATCTACCACTTTCGTCCGGAACCCTATTTCTTAGCCCCCCATTTGAAGTGTCGGGGGGTTTGAATACGGGACAATCTCCTTACTCTCAAGTGAAATGTCTGTGAACGAACTATCGCGGGTACTTACACAGTATGGCGCGTCTTCCATAGGAAACGTTTGCCCACGCCAGCACCTATAAATACCCTCTTCAATGCCCCTACCTCCACCGGGTCATGTCTCACCGTTCTTCATCATGAAGCCAAGAAAAGGGAGTAGTGGCCATGTTTTTTTGCCTCTTCTTCCAACAATTTCTGTGCCTCCCCTTTTCTTTTCCAGTCCATCTCCGATTCCAGTTTTTCCGTCCACGGCATTAGCTTCCCCGTTTTCATGCATTCCTACTTTCCTCTTCCATTCTTTTTCTCTCCCATCGCGCCTCTTTATCATCCTTTCCTCCCTCTGCTGGTTCCAAATCTGCTCCATACGAATGTGATGAAAAGTCAATAAACCACCAATTTTCTTTTTTTATTCATCGTAAATATTTTTTTGAAGCTTTTCCCCCAGCAGCGTTAGAGAATCGATCACAGCGTCGGCCAGCCTTTTTCTCTCCAACCATCGGAGTGATTTTTGTCCGGATTTCCATTCGCCCCACACGCAATCGGTCGGTCGCCGATGGACGAATTCTGAATGCCGTCACCGTACTACATCCCATCGAAGGCTATTGTTTGCCTGCGCAGAGCTTTTCGAGAATCTTTGTTCTCGGCAATCTGTTTGAGTTTTGTGCTGTTCAATTCCAAAGTGCGGCAATATGTCATGCGATTTGAGGAATTTCGTCTTCTCCCATCCGATTTGAAACAAATGTGAGTTCTTTGTGTTCTTACCTTCCCTCCCCTCACAAGTTCTTCGTGAACACCATCTGAATAGGGAGGTTCGTGAGGTTTATTGTGAGACAGGGATTTGGAATGGATTGGCTGATTCATGTGATGAGTCCCGGAAGTTTTTTCTTCTCTAGTTTAAGTAGTGATCTGCATAACCTCAATGCATGTAAATGTTTTCATCAAGCTTATTCAAACATGAGTTTTACCATTAGCTTTTACGTTCTTGGCTTCTTTGATAGTTACAATACGTCTCTGAACCAACGATATCTTTCTTGTGTAGGGTGTTATAAGTACGTTGATTCCTCACCATGTGCGACTTATTGGAGACGACCTTATTACGGCAATGTCACCGGTGGCCTTCGGTCTCTTTCGAATTTCGGGCGCTAAAGTGACTCAGTGCTTACTCAACGTGGGTCGCGGATATAAGCAAAGGAATTCTGTTGCAGAACTTGCTCGATGCATTGATATTGCTTACTGCTCTTGCTCTTTTCTCGGTGTAGTGATGGAAAGCAGCGTGTTCAAAACAATCAAGAGAGTATTTATGCGCCATATAATGTGCTGTGTCCCCAATTTTCCTCATTCGTATTAACGTGTTTGGAAATGAATGGGAAAATCTACAGCCATCTAGGGCCGAGAATTTCTTCTACTTCCGTTGGAAATTTGATGGAGGTCAGAAAAACCTCATCGGAGGAGCTCATTTGTGAAGTTGGCAAAGTTGTCCCTTTTATGTGGCCAAATGATGAAAGTATCGTCGACATTTCCGAGTTGGTGAGTCGGTCGGAGACTGAAGGGGGTAAGGATATCTTTTACAAAGTACTCGGACTGATGAGAGTGGACTGCCCGTTGCGTCTCCATCCTTTTGTCTGTAAAAGTTTGCCCGTCAAGAAACAGTTCCGAGAAGTTACCCCGGAGCCCGAAGTTAGCTAATCTCTCAAATATGTGCACTTACCCCTTAGCAGCGCTTTTGGTAAAAATGAGATTTGACGTCCATGTAAGCTAACGAGCTGCTTCTTCTCTCTTTTATCAGCTCTTCCGTCACTCTTAAGTTTTATATTTTGCTCAAAGTTGCTTCTAATTTTAAAACAAATATTTTGATGAGCGTATTCACTTCAATAATACCTCGTGCAAGCAATCCCGACTAAATGGTGAAGTGAAATCCTCGGTAAAAATATTTCTTAGACATTAAACGATGTTTAAGTAAAATATCAGAGCAATGTTTGTTGCATCATTACAGCTATTATTGACGGTTTATAACTCCAAAGTACGTCTCAGGGCATAACTTATCTCTTTAACGGTGCATGTTTACTAAAATTCTAAAACTGGATTTCAAATTGCTTTAAAAATGATAACCAATCGATTTATATCAATCGGATCCCAATCGGATAAAATTATGAAATCCTGTATTGGACTTTCAAGTGACACTACTTCAAAATTTATCTGTTTAAGTACGCATTATATTCTTTTCCTATAGATACAGGTTTAATTTTAACCGCTTGAATCCCTAATACGCAATATTCTTTTCTTCCATTCCGTTGACGATCCAAAACTAAAGGAAAATCTGGGACGTGAAATACCTTTCTTTAATAATGACAACGTCCCTTTGGCCGGCGAGAGGAAGACTGGGTCTCTTTCCAGGCTGACGGGAAGGGAATAAAGCTGCAAGTGTAGTGGGAGGAGGGGAGGGAAGGGAGGGTACTGCGGTATAGAGGGAAATGGATGGGGAAGAGAGAGGCAATGGGGTTGCACGGAAGGGTCTTTGTTCGTGAGTGCGGGTCGGGAAAAGGAGAGGGAGGAATCGGACGGGAAGATGGGGCTAATTGAAGCCGGGGCACGACGGAGACTCTGCGGAGTCAGAGGGAGATAGGTGGAGAAGAGGCCGGTGGGGGGCTAAGGTGAGGAATATATAGGCTGGAGGTGGCGTGGAAATGCATGGATTCTGAGCCCGAAGGCGCGGGGACAGCGATGTGTGTTGCGTGTGACTTTGGCCACGGCCTCCACAGGGCGTGATGGTAATTTTGGCGTGGAGGGAGATAAGGATCCATCCTTGGAGGGAGGAGGGTTGGGTTGGAGGGAAAGTAACGGGTTGGGACGGAACGCTGGAGCGAGCAGATATCATAGGCCTCGACTGGGGTAGTTGGAGGAGCGCTACACGTCAGCCAGTGAATACCTTTCTCACACCCACTCTCCACCGCCGCCACCTCAATCCCAAAATTCAGCCAGTCGGCTCCGATATCCCACCACTCCTTCCTTCCAACAACCCTCCATCCCTTTCACCCTCTCCGTAGATGTGCTCGTTTTTTCGAAATTTTTATCCCCGGCTTAAATTAGTGGCGGGAGCTACCCTCTCCCTTACCACCGCGGCAAGCGGATTTCGGAGCGACGCGTGGGCGGGAGTTGGTGAAAGGTTGCTTGCAATTTGGGGTTGGCATGAGAGGCGTGGCTCGCGTTTATTATCGGCGGGGATTTCTTCTTCCTTGTCCGGCGACAGTGTGCGCGGCAGCGTGAAAGGCCGTTGCTTCCTCGTCCCTCATCGTTAGCCCGTGGAGGCATGAGTGTTTCCCTTACGCTTCGCCGTCACTCTCTCTCCCCCTCTCTTCACCTTCACTATTGCAGCTCCCACCATTCATTTCTTGCTCTTTCTCATTCTTCATTTCTCTGCACGTTAACATCTCCTCCTCCTTCAATTAGCTCGCGGGGAAAACAAAATTAGAACGATTCCGGCCGGAGCGTCTCCATCTTTTTTTATTTCTCTTTCCTCCCTTTCTCTCAAAGTTTTTTTATCCGCTTCAATTTTTTCCGTCCTTTCTCTTGAAAGTCCTTTTATTTCATTCTCTCTGCCACACTCTCATCACCCTCCACCGCCCCCGGCCTCCCTGTGAAAACGTTATGGAGCGTGATAATTGATGCACCTCGCGACTTTTTTTCTTTTCCTCTCTGCCCCCATCACAATTGGGGTTCTCGAATCCATTCCGGCATTGAGTCGAACAAGATAAGGGCTTGAGTAGGAGGGTGTGATCAAGGAGGCGGGCGGAGGAAATGATTATGTATACCTCCCTCTATGTGGTTTAATTTTTCTTTTCAACACCACTCAATGACGGCTGTGACGTACGAGGGTCGAGCGCTCTTAATGAGGTCACCACTGCCTGAAGAGAGGTCTTTCACCGATGGGTAAAAAAATAGCTCGGCTAATGTAATTTCTGATGAATGTTCGGAATGAAACAAATAGTGCACTGCATCCGAAATTAGGGCGATGAATGCGCTATCACCTACTGGCGGGCCTCACTATCAGTGACTCTATCTATTCATTGAACACGAATAGCATTGACTACTAAATGATAAGAGGCATCAGTGCCAGCAATTTCTTGCTGTGCACTTAAAGGTGCATGGTAGGGAAGAAATCACCATGCTCTAATATTTGTAGTACGAATAATCAGAGATTGCATAATATATCTAATGAGAGATAACTTAGGCACAATATAGATTCCCTGCCAATTTCAAAAGAATATATGCATATATAGGTTCACGTCCGTGACAATTATGGCTAAAAAAATAATCGAACGTAGCGCTTAACTAATAATTACTATTTTACGATAATTAACTGAATAAGTAATATGATGAGCAAAAACTGTCACGCGTAAAGGTAATGCTCGATTATTTTACAACCATAAGTTGCACGAACATACAATTTGGAAAATCCTTAAATGTAGTCAATTCTCATATTATAGCCTGCGTATAAATCACCAGATAGACCCGGAGTGAACTATTCACACATTTTTTTTACTCTTCCAAAATGAAAACGAGGTAAATTTGGTTATTCAGCATGCAGAATTTTTTTCCTTTTTGAAAATTTACTTGTTATTTGTTATCACACAAGCAGCGCACATGGACCAAAAGAAAAGAAACACCGTTACAAATCTAATTCTCATCTTCAAATCTTATTTTCAGTTTTAAATCATGAAAATTTTATAAAATATACTGATATTCAGTCACATTTTGTGGCCCTAAGAAACCTTCACCTTGATGACCAAAGTTGTTTTTGAACTTGACTCTCTTAAAAATTCAATGCCTATGCAAGGATGTTAGAAGGCGCTGGAGGCAGCGTAGCAGCTTATTCCTGCAAGGTTGAGCATTTTACGTGGGCACGGACATACGGAAATATTACTCACGGAAGTTGTTTATTTATACGGTGAAGAGTATTACGACAGTCACTGTACAACTGCAATCAAACAATAGTGCAACCTGGCTAAAAACGCCAAATGCGTAGTTAGGCTAAATTTGCACTTATCTGTTGGGAACAGATTAACTCTAAGGGAAATAAAATGCATTTATACTGCTCTAAAATATCTTTATGAACAGAAACTGACGCCGCTGTGATGAACTTTGGGTACAAGACTATTGCTGGTTAAAAGTAGAAGTAATTATTCGGGGGAGGTGACTGACAGCTTAAGTAATTTGCGCCATTTTGGATAGGTGGGAGATTGTGTAGAGCTAGGAAAATCGTGGGTAACGGAGGGAGGCTGAAGGGAAACCTGGCGTAAGTGTTAGCAATCTATTAATGAAAGGAATTGAGGGGTCCAAGGTCAGTCGTCCCATCCGAGACAAAGAGTACAAAGCTAGCACTATGTAGGGACTGGTTAACAACTGAAAAAGCTCTGCTACTGCCGGAATTAAAACTTTTGCCCTCGTGCGAAGGAGGCCAATGCTTATGCAACCACGTAAATCCAATCCCATTTCAATTTTTTTTAATTATTTTAATACGAGTGATAAATTCATAGGTGGTGTTAGGAAACGCAAATTTTGCACTGAAGAGGTTGGGCCTAATCGTCCCAAAACCCCTTTATGGCTCATTGTCACATGTAGGATAGCATTTAGGGATGCCTAAGTGAAAAACGTCATAATTCCTATTCCCAAAAAGAAGAGAGTGGAGAAATTTTAGCTCTATAAGCCTGACGACACATGCATCGAAGATATTGACAAGGAGAATCTACAGAAGAATAAAACGAAAAGCAGAGAAGTTCCTAGATGAAGATCAATTCTATTCAGGAAAAGTAAGGGTACAAGATAAGCAATATTGGCCCTTAGGCTGCTTATAGAGAAGAGAATGGAGAAGAACAAACCAACTCTCATTGCAATTTTGGATTTAGAGAAGGCTTTTGACAACTTGGATTGGAATTTAATGCTTGGAATTCTGAAAGGACTTGTAGTGTCGTACAATGACCGAAGAATTATCCACAGTTTTTATAGAAACCAAGTAGTGGTGATAAAATCTGGACCCAGCTGTGAAGAAGCAAGAATAAGGAAAGGAGTGAGACAAGGCTGTGCACTGTCTCCCGTAATTTTTTTATGTTTACATGGAGACAGCCATCAATGAAATCAAGAAGTATTATGGGGTAAACATCCACAGAGAAAGAACCAGTATGCTATGATTCGCTGATGACATAGCACTCATAGCAGAGACAGAGAAGGATCTGAAAAAGATGCTAACAACCATGGAAAGTGCAATGGCCATACATCAGCTGAAGATCGATAAGAAGAAAACTAAGATATTGGTGTGCAGCTAGAGAGAGGAGGCTAAAACCAACGTTATAATAGGAAAACTAAACTAGAAGAGGAGGAAGAGTTCTGTTACCTGGGAAGCAGAGTAACCAACGATGGTCGAAGCAAGGAAGAAATAGTGAGTAGAATAAGAAGAAAAGAGAAGTCTGCTGAAAACTATAAAAAGAAGACGGCCTTAGAAGAACTTAATCGGCCACGTCTTAAGACACGATGGTCTGATGAAGACAATCGTCGAAGGAAAAGAGAACGGGAAGAATCGAAAAGGCAGGCTTCGTATGAGTTATATAGAACAGGTCGTAAAGGACGTGAAAGAGAGGAACTACGTTAATATGAAGAGGCTGGCCGATAGAAGAATCGAGTGGAGGGCTGCGTCAAACCAATCCTAGGATTGTTGATCCTTGATGATGAAGATAAATGAATGGTAAAAACGTGTGGACCAATACCAAAAGAAAAGTATTGCTAATAGTTTAAAAATGAAGAGGCGAGCAAAGAAAAAGTTGGTTGGGCCACCATAGCAGTATACGCATGAGAAACGCTCAAAGCTATTTCTGAGAATGAAGAGTGACCTGGTGTGGAATCACGAATGAATATTTCGCGTATTGCAATATTTATCGTTAACACTTACCCCTATATTAACGCAGGGTTAACAGTAACCGTCTATAAAATTCGCTCCGCTGATTTGATAAACGATTTGAAGTGCTGCGCGAAAAGTGAAGAATGGAGATCACGCTCTCTGACATACGTAAAAAATAGCGAGCTAGAGCACGCCTTATGAAGATCCATAATCGAGGACCTGATTTTTCCAAAGTTACGTTATCAACTTCTATTGAAAAGAATCTAATATGAGCGGGGAGACAATATCAGTAAATAGTAGGAAACTGGCATAGTTTATGCCAAGAACTATCATTTGTTATCCATTGCGTGTAAAATATTGATCATCTTGGTAATCAGAGGCAGTCAACGAGGACCGCGCATCCATGGAGGAGCGTTACTCTCCGAGCGTTTCTGGCCTCCACTCTAATGGCCTCGGTCCCACTTGGCGTCAAAAATTTAACAGATTGACGCATTGGTTCCGCGGTTCCTGCGCACGAGAAGCTGTCGGCAGTCACTCACTAACCCGCAAGCTGTGCTCACTTCCCACCCTATGGAGATGGAAGTGACCACTGGAACTGTCGGAAGTGAACCCCTTCATTGTGCGTCATTGCCATAGATTCACTTTTTCATTATTTTTTTCTGATGCAGGCAAGAGTTTAGCATTAAAACTGGAGTGTGTAAGGTTTATTCGGGTTCATGTAATTTATGTTAATCTAATATGCATGTGGTGGGGGGTAGAGCAGGATGTACAAACCAGGACTTTCAAACGCAAGAAGAGCCCGAATCATTGGCATTGGACACCAAATTTGCAATAACACTCCTTCCATCACCAAATACCTAAATAATCTTCGTTCTGCTCTCCGAAAACGTGGATATTCTGAAAAGCATCTCCTCAAGAAAATCCTTACCCCCTCTTCAAAGTACATTCCAAAAGACAGACTTCAGCTCTTATACACTAGACTAAATCATTACACCAATTTCTTTGTCGATTCCCACAAACTCAAAACAATTCGCAAAGGTGTCTTTCCCACACAGAAAAACAGTGATATCACTGCGCCTCTCCTGCCTTATTGACCTTCTATTTCCTACAGACGCTCACCCAACTTCCTAACCTTATAATTATTCTGAAATCCACCAGCCCTCTCAATAGCACTTCTGATTCTCCTCTCCACTGGCCTTCTCTAATCAATCGACCCAGATGCAAAACCTGTCCTTTAATGCGGTCCGCAATTTCATCTCCACACCCCCTTATCAATTCCGTCGCCCCCCCATCACCAAAAATACTGTGTACCCTCAGAGCTGCAATTCATGTCTCAAATTTTGCGATGGTAAATGCACAAGAACCTTATCAATTAGAATGAACAACCATCGATCTTCCACTAAATCCACCTCATTTTCATCCTTTTCGATCTCTGCTCACCATTTTGCACCGGATCCCTTTTGACAAGTCCTTTTCCCTGTTGATACCTGAATTCCTACCAGAACACGCAAGCAGAACAGAGGTCAGAACATGTGAAATGGCATTTATTTGGCCCTTTGTGCGTTGAAAGTCCTGGATTGAGCATCCAACTCTACCTTTCCACTCTCATATCTCGCCGCCTCTCCTTCCCCTTCTATTTCCTTCACACCTTTCGACCCTCGCCACACATCCTAGTCAGCGTCAGGCTGACGAAGACTCCGAAGTGGCAGTCGAAAACTTCATTTATTTTAACCGTGAGTTTACCGGTTTTTATGTTTTCACGCTTCTGTATTTTTCGTGTGCTCACTTCATGTGTTCATCGGCTTTCTGAGTGCTACTTCAGTGCTATGTTAAAATTTCTGCATTTTATTAATGTAAAACTCAAGGCGTTCACAGCATTATTAACTGTAGTGACTGTAAAGAAAATGCGGAAATTTATTCATTACAACAACTGAAATTATATTTTCTTGTACATAGTAGTAGGTTAAAAGAATTTGTGAAGTTAACTTTGTCGGAATTTCCTTTTTCATTTTATGTGCGAAACAAAATATGTACCTACCATGGAAATATACATTTATCTCTAGGTAAATACATTTAAACATTAAAGTGTAGGATATCATACGTACGCTCATGCTAATTTGGGTAAATGTGGAAACGTGAATGCCATATTTTGTATTTAAAATACCTTACCACAGAAAATTAAGTTAGATGAAGGGAACTATTAGATGCAACGTAAAATAATCTATGATAATGCCGCTAACGGAAAATTATACCTTTTCTATGTTAAACTGGAATATGCAGTTGACATCCGGCTCATGGAAGTCATGTTCTGGACCGTTGGGAAATATTTTCTCAATCCGACGACGTAAAATTTTGTAAAACTCATTGTATTTAAATGGCAGTACTCACTAATTCTCATAGCGTTCAAGGAGTGAAATCGGCATTTTGCTCAAAACAACGATGTGTCTGACGAATTGATGGACGGGTAATCTTTTAAATGAAAAATACGCTCTTCTTTTGATGGTATGTTCGATTGTACATTTCGAGAGCCGTTGGAGACATTCCGGAAAATTCTCTTCCACTGAATTGTAATTGAGGCAACTTTAGTAGGGAAACGAATTGGAAGGAGATCGTTTTTGGGATAGCTCACATCCACTCAGGAGTTCGAGGGTCGTTTCTCAAATTTATTTGCCTTCTCTCCTTCTCACGAGCTCACTACGTCCTCTTGATTCTCCTTCTCTTTTCACGAGGATATCATTTTGCTTTGGACGTAAAAAACCATTGACTTACAAACCCTAATTATTCACATGCCTAAAATGTTTAGTTTTCTCACCCATCCCTGCAGTAAAATCAATCGTCTTAATAATGCCGTACTATTGTACCAATAAAAAGAATCCACAAGTTTTGATTTCTCCTCTCTAAACATGGCATTTGTTTTTCAGCTTCTCTTGCGCTCAGCTGCAGATTTTAAATTCTATTTTCTCAGGCTTTGGTGAAACATGGTAGTAGTTTTAGAAAACTTTCCATTCAATCGCAGAAAATGATTCCAAAGTTTAAAAAAAGTTTGATCACAAATAAGTTTTACTTTTACGGGTGGTTTCTATGGGTAGCTCAGTAGATTTAAGTGTAAATGGAGTCACGTGCACTTGACGCTTTTCACCGAACCATGACTGTGTATTTATTTAAATAAAAATTAAATACTCAGCAGGAAGTGATCCGATGCATATATGTAAAATCCTTTTGATAGCGCTCAGATTGCCTCTAAACTTAAAAAAATAGGAATTATTCCGGGTGGAAGTCATTCTTATTTTCGTAGGAGTTATCCGTTAAGTAAAGCAAATGTGAAATTTTAAATATACTCATCATGAAAAAGTCAACACCTACAACTGTATTACGTAGAAAGGTATGTTGAAACTGGAGGCCCATTTAAGCCTTTTTTTAAGAGCAGGCTAATATTGACACCAAGTACCCTTCACTATTCTTCCACTCCCCAAATTCCTACCTCATTCTAATTACACACCGATGACTCCTATGATATAAGCTTTCGGTCATCTCCTCTAATAGCAGCCACAACCAAGCCTACACCTTGTACGGTGACAAAAAGTCCATTATAAGCAGTATACTTGAATTATTGAATCAGTGATTGCCAAATACTGTATTACGATTACCTAATTAGTAAAAATTATTTTGACTAGCTTTATAGTTAGCAAAGAATACCTCAATCTATTGAATGCTTCTAAATAGATCAATTTTCAGTAAATTTTGTAGTGTTTATCAAATATTGAATTGATTTGAGAGAAAATTAATATATACAAATAGCTCGAAGGAAACATAAACCTCCAAGGTATTTTCATCTACCTCAAATTTATTTTCCATGATTCCCTCCGTGCTGTTTTGTGAAATGTAATTTGTGCTGCATGCATCTCCGTTTCATCGATAAAATGGGACATGTCGCGGGCAATTTGACAGGGAAAAGCAGACGCTGAATTCATTTCCATTCCGCTTAAATGTAATGAAACACATATCCCTTATGGTAGTTGGCGGCATGGTGCGCAATGTTAATTTCTATTTTGAACCCATCGGGAGAGCGAAACGTTGTGTTTCACGTTGTCGTACATCACGAACACTGTAATTGAAACGTGTTAGGAATTAAAAGTAAAAACAAACGAGCGTTGTTCGTGATCAATTTCACGTGAAAAACACCAGGGGCTTCGTTTCACGGAATAAAATTTAGCTTAAATTGTATAACCGTCGAATATGGGACTTACTGGTGGACGCAGAATTTTTCTTCCGATGAAATGTCATGGCATGATGGTCGAAGTTTTTCTGTAATACGCTGTAAAAGGAATTAATTGATAGTGAGAGAAAAATATAAGAAACAAATTGACTCTACCTCTAAATCTGAGTAAGGTTTTTTAAAGTCTTGATGGCCTTGGTATTCGTTTCCATAACCAGATATCTTCCACTCAGTTCATGGAAGGTGGGGAGACGAGGGGTGGTCGGAAATGTAATCACTTGTATGCACGCCAATCATTTTCCCGAGTCCCGAATTTAGAATTTTTCGTTCTCGCTCAAAAAAGCCCGCTGGCAGGAGGGCCGCGAGGGGATGGAAACCCCAAATCGCGAGCGAGGGTGAATCGGATGGAGAGGAGTTCGCCGGACCGATCGAGGGATGGATGCCTGGCGATTAACCTTGGGCATGTGAGAAGAAGTGTGTTGGAGATGGGGGAAAGGGAAGCGAGGGAGGGAATGGGGAGGGGGAAAACGGGGATGGGAGAAGGAGGGGGAGAGTGGGCGAGAGTGAATCCGTTGGGAGAGTGGGGGGGAGGAATCCCGTCTGCTCTTTCAGTATTTATTCGCCTCCCATGGGGCAATGGGGCAGAGATGGTGGTGAAAGCCCCCGGAGTGATTCATGAAAATACACTCCAGCTACCCTCCATTCTTCCAGTCATCCTGGAAAACCCCACAGTGACCCTATCACTGTTCTCACCCCATCCACTCCGTCTGGCAACCCCTGGCGCGGAGTCATACCCCGCCCCCTCCCGTTCGAATGAATCCCTAAAATCGGAACCACGACCACTTCGCCAATGCACCGTGATCCGAAAAATTCCCTTCCCGCTCCGTCAACCTGGCAGCAGCAGTGGCTGACGGTAAGGTACGATATATTGCTGCCTCATTTTCTACCTTCGGAAATTTAACGCTACTTAATTGCTGCTTGTTTTTTTTTGCAATGTTCTTGCAAGCCGTTGTGGTACGTAATAGCATCGTACTGCATTTGAGTACCACCATTTCATTGCTCCACTTCCCAGAAAAAATGAATGGTGAGCACTCAACGATTTAGAATTGTGCGTCATTTTTTCATTGGGTAACTCTTGAAATATGGGCGATTGAATGAAAACGCATATTAATATTTTCAAGAGCTGGCGTTCGGAGGTTTGCGAAATCTTCAAGTTCCATTAATTAGGATTTCTAAAGATAAAATAAATTTTCACCGCCACAATTTGAAGAGGATTGTTTTTTTAGTTGAAAATGAGGTTAAATGTAAACAAAAGTAAACGAAAGAAAGTTTTAGAAAGTAAAAATCTTATATTTTAATTCCAACGTAAGTATGGAATCGAACGTAATCGAACGTAATCGATGGAAAAGAATCAAATATTATAATATCACAGTAGATAAATGAATTACCATGTCATAGTAAAAAGGAAAAGCGTTAAAGATCTGATGAAGTGAATTTTTTAGATTGTCGGTTGTCATATAGTTTGAATGTTAAAAGGAATTTTTATCGAGCATAAAAGTGTGTATCTTGGGAATTTAAATTGTGATTTGGCCATTATTGAGAATTTATAAGTAAATCGTAACAGCTAAAAAGATTGGATTTTTTTAATAGTAAAATAGCTCAAATTATGTCTGAGAAATCAGGATGGTTTCTATTTTTACCCATTTCTGCATCGCAATGTTTTTTTAAGTAACCGACGGAAATTTAAAGTCAATTTTCTGGGATCCTACGTGCTAATCTCAGTAAGACGCGCCAATTCACTATGAATGATTCCTTGTGATGTCGCGGCTATTCGTTTGATAGATGTGCCCATTTAAACGATGTCGTGTGATGCAGTGCACATTGTGTTGTATTTCATTGCCCATTTAAACATCTTATCCCATTTAATTGGTTCTTTAATGAACCTTACTATCATTTTTGATACAGAGAATGATTCTACACGACACTAGCAACATTTTTCTTCACGATATCGATACTTTGACGCTTCTGTGATTGTCAATTTAGTGGAAACTGGATATTATATTCAAAATCGCGTTACGCACAGACACGGCCAGTAACTCCAGCCCTCTCCGTGCTTGACGCGACGCATCTGTCCCCCATCCACTCCTCCGCTCTCCCCTCCCTTCCAACCCTGTCTCTCACCCGCCCTCCTTCTCCTCCTCGACCCCCTTGGTACGACTTGCTACAGATGCCCGGATTTAATTGCATTATTGAGAACGGAGGGAGCAGTTTGCAAGGGGTGTGGAGGGTGGTGCGGGAGGAAGCGCAGGAGTGAGGTGGGAGATTGGGAGTGGCCGTGGATGCGGGTGGAGAGAAAGTGGCTTGCTCTTGGAGTGGTGGGGGCAGTGCAGCGGGGTTTTGCGTCATGGGTGACGGAGAAGGGGCGGCCGATGGTTGCGTAGGTTGGTGGTGGCGCGTGGTCGAATAGAGGGCAGGAGAAGTGCCTCCTTAAAGAAATAAATCAATTATATTCGGTCCCGGGATTCTTTGTAGGCGCGACTCCCGGATTTTTCGAATACATATATCCTCTTGGCGATTTGCTTGGACACGAAATGGTCAAGTCCAATATTGGTTTTTGGTGTAGCCTGAAACAACAAAAAGTGGATTATAAGGATTCTGAGGATACTGCAGGAAATATAGTGGATCGGGGTTAGTGTGGTGACGCTGAGACTGCATTGAAGGCAAGCAGGAAAGAAAGGGTATGGGTTGAATTGCGCACAATATAAATAAGCGGGGAGTTAGATTCCTTGAAGCCTCAAGGCCGCTTAACACGATACAATTTTTTGTACAATTTCTTGCACAAACGCTTGTATAAACTAAAGGAACTTGTATGTTTGTCTGAATGGAATTAGAACAGGTTCTATTTCCCGTTCAATCATTCAAACAATCGCACTAGCGTTCGTACAATTTTCCGCTTTACACGGTACAATTTTCTCATACAAGCGTTTGTACAAGAAATTGTACAAAAAATTGTATCGTGTAAAGCGGCCTTAAGGCTACAGAGGAAACCAAAGACCTATTGAATTGCCATTTTAAAAAGCATTGACCTTTAATATATGATCAAAGGGCGATGAAAAGGGAGCGTAGTACAATGGTAGCATAAAAGTTTAAAAATAAAATAAAGTTCATTTTATTTATAAGGATGTCGATATTCTACTAAGTCAACTGGCCTGCTAATGATATGATAGTAACATAGAAATAATGTGACAGTATTTTTTGTTGTGGCATTATATTAACTACATTGTCTGAGCGGTGGTTATTCGGAGGAGGTGACCGACACTAAGGTCATTTGCACAAGGTTAGGAGAAGAGGGAGAGGAACCAAAGATCCTAGAATCTAATGCTCCTGCGGAGTACTTCAAATGGTCTTCACACAGCTTTGATACCCTGAAGTAAGAGCCGGTATTCCACTGAAAAATCATTGCCACGGCCGGGTTTGGATCAAAAAATATGTGAAGAAAGTTTACCTTAGCCCCACACAACTCTATATCCACGAGCTAAATCAAATAAAAAAACGATTTTTCATTCGAAGGTTTCCGTGGCATGGCAATGAATGGCTCTGCATTTCTTTCGGGATGGCTCCGCGTATGTTGGCTTCACTTGACAACAGTTTCGCCGGCTTTCCATCTGGCGTCTTCAGGTCAACTGCTGGACCTAAAGTTGACCTGAAGACGCCAGCTGGAATGCTGGCGAAACTGTTGTCAAGTGAAGCCAGCATATGCGGAGCAATCCCGAAAGAAATGCAGAACCAAATAAAGAACGAATCAAGTAGTGAATAAGTCCTGAGCCTTTTGGAAAATACGAAAGCAAAGTTAGGTTGAGTAGTGGTTGGAAGTGGGATCGAATGAAACAAGGCTTTACTAATTGGATTTTTACTTTAAGTGCTAACACGATATGGGAGTGATGTGTGGGAGAAAATGTTTACCCAATGTGAAATCTCTCCTACACCCACAATTGCACATTATGGGAACACGATTGACGTGTCGTACTTTTTTCTTTCATGGAGTAAGCTGCTTAATAAGGTAAGCCATTCAGGCAAGAACGCACCTCTCCATAGTTTTTGATAAAATAGCTTTTCAAAAATAATTTAACAGCGACTAATTAGAATATGCATATGCGATTCCAAGTTATGCGTGCATACAAATCCGTTTTGCGCTTATTCTGTATAAAGGTTTTCGAAATTTCAATGTCCAGTGGCAGGAAGATTTTACAGCGAGTGAAGCCGGGAAGAGGCAAAATTAAATAGCTGAATTTTGGTAAATAGAATGCATAATTATATGGTAATATCGTTTCGTTTCAATATCAGTAACGTAAAGTTTTATTGATAGATATTAGTTTTTTATGCAATATCGATATTCTTCAAATATTTAGTGAAGGCTTGATGCAGGCATCACATGGGTAAATCGGAAAGAGCGGATAATACTCATTTGTAGAGAAATAATAGTTTTAATGCTAAAATAATTGTCCGATTAATGTCATGATTAAGGAAAATTTTAGGGCCTGATGAGGGTATTAAATGCTGGGAAAGATATTCATGGTGAAATCGGCCTTTGCGTCTATCCTAACTCTCAAAGGTGGAGGAGAAGTTGCTGTGTATGACTATGAAAATAAGTGAGGAAAAAATCCGACGTTAGCGAGCCCTGGTAAAAGAAGCCAATGAGTTAAAGACTGATGTCTAAAGTCTATTTTTTCAAAAAATATCGATACATGTGCGTCTTTGCCTCGCTAATTTTCAATATATACCTCCTGATACTCACCTTTACTCGTATATATAAAGCTACGTTTTCATGTGGCGTTTTTGCGTAGCGTTGACGCTACGATGTGCGGCAGGAGAATACCCTGTTTTCATCTCACCGGCAGCGCCAGCAGCAACGCACCAAAACATATGACGGTGGTGAACCGTAGTATAGGTGATAATCCATAGCGAAATAATCACGTGACGAACAAATGACAGGTAGAATGCGTTGTTCCTCGCTCTGTCGCAGCTACGTCAACGCAGAAAGATGAAAAATAACCAACTCGGACGGCAACGCACGCTGCGTTGGCGTGCTCGCTTCTGATTTGTGGCGCAGTGTGCGTCAACGCAAAAACGGCCACGTGAAAACGTAGCTTAAGCCATATGCGATTTGTTTGTCATGTTGCAGATCTTGTGCCCTCAGATCAGTACCCTTTTCAGAAAATTTAGCCAAACTTCTAGGTTTATAATAATACATGTGACTTACTACCTTTAAAAAAAACTGGTAATAAAACTTACCACAAAGTAACTGTAAACTGTATCTGCTACTTCTTGGCTAACTTGTATTCTGTCTACCTTGACCACAAGACTTGGAAGCAACATCGACCTTTGCGACAGTGGGATGCGGAGGTGACGTCGGAGGATGATGTCGAGAGAGTGCCATAGGGCCGTGGAAAAAGGACACCGTGAGGAGCAAAGGGCGCATTCGGGAGGGGTGTTCGTGGGAACCCGGCTTTGGGGTAAAGTGGAGGGAGAATGCGGTGCGTGTGACAGGTCGCCGTGGACAGGAGATGCGAGGCGCACACACTGAAAGCTAAAGTGGCGAAAGAATTGACGGCGACGCGTAGCGACGCCTCGTAGATATTGCTCCGGAGTCCTGACGAATGAACCGAGGAGAGAGTAAAAAATAAATAAGTCCGGAGGAGAGCATTTTCACCCAGTCCTTTATTTCCGAGCATCGCACAGTGGTCGGAAATCGAAAATACCTGGCCAAAATTCAAAAAGTGATTTTTTCAAGCCAGGAAGCTGAAACTTTGCATTAATATTCTCAAAAGACCTGGGCATGCGATGACGCAAAGCATTTTCCTTAGTACACAACACTTAACAATTAGCATGAGGTCAAAGTTGCACAAATTTCGCAAAAATTGTCTACACTCGATTTTCTCACGAAATCTTCAAAATCAAGCCCTTACCTAAGCATTTTGTGTAAAGAATTGGAATAAAAAGTCATTTAATTAGATGAAACAGTTTTTCGTCTTTGTTCTCATGTAGTCTGCTTACATTTTTGTAATTATTTACCAAAGATATTAAACAAAATGGCAGACCTTAATTTTTGGTCATTTTTTTCATATAGGTAGAGAAATAGTTAATTGCATCACCGAGCATCACGAAGTAACTTATATGGGTAAACTCTACAAAGCTTCCACAGTGCGAATCCGATGAGTGATGCTGCGACCGTTTGCGACGCCGAATTTCACATTAGTTTTTCGATCGCGCGGTCGAGTCTGGTTGAACCCGCCTGCAGCGGGGAGTAACGTGGCGCGGTAAGTGTGTGGACTGGATTGTAGTCGCATCCACTCCGCTTTGGAGATTTTCGAGATACAAACATTGACAAGAATCTCCATGCATTATATTTTGCAGAAATCGCGGAAAAAATTACGCATTTTAACACATGGGGTAAAGGTCTAGGAGGTACTGAAAAACTTCTTTCTTCGGGTGCACCGCGGGAGTTTCTCTTCTTACCAACTTGACATCGCCTACCGACGAATACGTGCACTTTTAACGGAGACAGCATGCATACCACACAGGATTATTGTCTCTTCGAGGCCACCAACCCACAGCTGGTGTCGCACGGCTGCAATTCCCCCGCCCCCTGCACTGCGGTTGAGTGTTCGGCGAAGGGTCCATTTTATGACACCGCGGAACGTTGTCGGGGATTCTGGGGGGTTACGATCCAGATGCTAATTATTTTTGTTATGTTAAATGTCAGTGTCATTTTTAATTCAGTACCAGGGATAATTACTGTGAAGAGAAATAATTTGCAATACCCTATTTCATCATGATTATGTATATATCCTTTTTCTTAAAATGTAACAAAATATGCACTACAAAATTCAGTTTTTGCTTGTATTTCTACTATTCGCTATCTGAATATTCACTGCCATCACACTCTGAACAAATCAGGTATTTTTCTTTTTCACTCGATAATGCAAATCAGGCCGCTCGATATTGCCTGTAATATTACAGAGAATCTGTTAATCAAGTTTATGTCGATTCCTGTAATGAAATTAGAAATTTGTTAGAAGAAATCAAAGGTAACCTAAAGCAATGAAATTCCAATGTAGCATCAGAAGGTGCTAATGAAGAATTCAGAAAATTAGATGTCTTTCACACCTGTTATTTCTGAAGATAGTGAGGGATTATCAAAGAATCGTCTGGCAGTATCTCCGTCATTCGTTGTACCATACCCGGGTCTGGGTACATCCACATTTACCCCCATCTTCTCTTTGAATGATTTTTGCAGGTGAATCTTCCTGTCTTTAAGCATTTTTCTGTATTCTCCACGTGCCTATTAGAAGGTTCTGAGGGTGAGTTTCGCAATAAAATATTTTTGAATGAGAAAGTAATGTTTCGTTTACTTTTTTACCTACCTGCCAGAGTTTGAAATCCATCCGATAAGATACATGCAACAGACACTCAAAAAGTCTTATCTGACAATGCAGTGTAGATATGCCAAAATTGTAAGTGCCCTTATTAACTGATCTTTGGGCCAATTCATTAAATTTATTCATACTTGAAATTTTTGCCCCACAAATATAGCATTTCATGCTACCACTCTCCGTCAATGCGTTGCATACCTAATTTGGAAGTTTTCTTTTAGTTAACACATAAAAATAAAATTATGACGTTTTTTTGACAATTTTAAACTCTTTACCTTTCCGTTCATCATGGCGAGAAGCAGAGAAAAATTAATGGAGTAATTTTTCCATTTGAATACACTTAAAGTATCACATTGCATCTTTATATACATTTCCTCTGCCTTCGCCACTTCTTTCGTCTCTTTGATCCATTGAAGGCGAATGGGGCGGCAGAATCTTGTTGACGATGGCCTAGGGTTCATGCAAATAATTGCACCTAAAGTATAAAGAAATGTCTTTAAACATCAGAAAATATTATGAGTAATAATTAAATGTTTTTACAAGAGATTGCGGAAAACATCTATTATTCTTTGTCATTGTTACCTGTCTCGTCGTTCACTAAAAGCAGTGGCACCAGGGAGCTGATGAACAAGAATTCATCCACATCGATTCTTGATGCCATCTTTGCTTATACCTAGAATGGCCTGAGCTTCCATGAAAACCATATTTACAAATTAATGTACAATTTATATTATGCGCGGTTGTTGAATCTCTGTAAATGTATTCCAAGATACGCAATGCTGTATGATCTAGTAGACTTTGAAGTTTAACTTCACATGAGTCCTCTAAAATTAAAGATAAAAAAACGCCAAAAAGGTTATTAAAAATAAAATATTTAAAAAGACATTAGCTTGTCCTAATAGAGTACACTTACCTTGAAAAAGTGAGGAATCTTGAAGTGGTTAGCAATGTATCCTCACCATTACGAGTTGTAGAGAGAATTTCGGGAGATCCAATTCTGACACCAACACGAGTGAAATCCGAGCTGAAGTTTCAAAATCTAATGCTTCCTACCACTCCCAAAATGAAACTGAACGCTCTGGTGCATTTCGTTGGAGATTAGGAACGTTTTCCCAAAAATATCCGCAAATAAAAGCGTAAAGGGACCCGCGGTGTCATAAAATGGACCCTTCGCCGAACACCCAACCGCAGTGCAGGGGGCGGGGGAATTGCAGCCGTGCGACACCAGCTGTGGGTTGGTGGCCTCGAAGAGACAATAATCCTGTGTGGTATGCATGCTGTCTCCGTTAAAAGTGCACGTATTCGTCGGTAGGCGATGTCAAGTTGGTAAGAAGAGAAACTCCCGCGGTGCACCCGAAGAAAGAAGTTTTTCAGTACCTCCTAGACCTTTACCCCATGTGTTAAAATGCGTAATTTTTTCCGCGATTTCTGCAAAATATAATGCATGGAGATTCTTGTCAATGTTTGTATCTCGAAAATCTCCAAAGCGGAGTGGATGCGACTACAATCCAGTCCACACACTTACCGCGCCACGTTACTCCCCGCTGCAGGCGGGTTCAACCAGACTCGACCGCGCGATCGAAAAACTAATGTGAAATTCGGCGTCGCAAACGGTCGCAGCATCACTCATCGGATTCGCACTGTGGAAGCTTTGTAGAGTTTACCCATATAAGTTACTTCGTGATGCTCGGTGATGCAATTAACTATTTCTCTACCTATATGAAAAAAATGACCAAAAATTAAGGTCTGCCATTTTGTTTAATATCTTTGGTAAATAATTACAAAAATGTAAGCAGACTACATGAGAACAAAGACGAAAAACTGTTTCATCTAATTAAATGACTTTTTATTCCAATTCTTTACACAAAATGCTTAGGTAAGGGCTTGATTTTGAAGATTTCGTGAGAAAATCGAGTGTAGACAATTTTTGCGAAATTTGTGCAACTTTGACCTCATGCTAATTGTTAAGTGTTGTGTACTAAGGAAAATGCTTTGCGTCATCGCATGCCCAGGTCTTTTGAGAATATTAATGCAAAGTTTCAGCTTCCTGGCTTGAAAAAATCACTTTTTGAATTTTGGCCAGGTATTTTCGATTTCCGACCACTGTGCATCGGTGCGAAGTATCGTGCGTGGGAGCAAAATTCGCGGGAGACTTGACATCCGTGGCTCGGAGAAGAAAACAAACAGTTCTTCGTTTCTCTTTCTCCATCCGGAATATCAGAAACGGACAGTTAAAAGTTCGAAACTGGCGGAAGACACTGAACTAGTGGAAATGAACGCTTTGATGATTGAATAAAATGAAAGAGGCAATTGAATGATTGCGCCAAAAGAGAGAAATGAGCAGGGAATAAACTTGATGGCGTTGATGTGACGTGAGTAGAGAAATGGACGACTAATAATTCATACCAGAAATACCTTTTTTTTGGGAATGATACACAGGTATTTGAAAATAATTACTTGAATAGTATATAATCGTAATTTTTCCTTCTACCATACGTTTATACCCTAGATGACTTCTTTGTTAAGCAAAAAATGGGTAATTTACGATTGTTATTCTGGAAAAACCTCATGTGCAGAATACATTATTGATGCATGGTTTTCATGACAGTTTCCTGCGCCAAAGAATTATCTTTTTTGTCATTTGGCAGTGTTAGTGATTGAAGAATTCCCAATGAATTTTCCTGGTCATTGACAAGCATCACTTTGTGATGAAATACTCACATATGCTAGTAAATTATCCATGTTTTTTAGAGTGTCTGCAGCCGTGGGTTTATGGAGATCAAGATCTGCGAAAAAGGTATCCTTCATGACATAGCAGTTTAATTGGCCGCAGGTCCTGTGTTTGGTGGTGTTTCAAAATTGCCTCAAGCAATAAGATATTTACATGTATATCTTATTGAAAGTTATCAGTTTGATTCGTCTAGGGTCAAATCGGAGACTGTTATTTACATTAAAAGTAGCCTATCAACTATTGTACAACCTATAAAGGTTGAATGCCGTACTACGTTTCGTTCTCGAGTTTTTTGTGATCGAAGATGTCTATAAATATGCTATATGCTGCCTATCTACTTTAAAATGAAACAATATTTTTAGTCGTCAAGTGGATAGGGCTGCTTAAACTAAAAACATCACCAGAAATCCTCATATTTTACTGAAGTACCAGTTAATTTGATCGGGGTTCTGCGGTAAGAATAGCAATATTTATTGAATTATCGTTCGGCTGGTGTGCGTCTCAAGTTTGTGCAGTAAGTATTATTTATTAAACATTTCAAACGAAAAAAGGGCTGCGAGCTGTAAGAGAATCCTTAACATGTATTTCTTACGGGAACTCTTTTGACTTGACTGGGGTCAAACCGAGGACCATTAGTTACAGTAAAAGTTGAATATTGTCTGTCCGAGGATGACATTTAATAAACCTTGAAGTTTCAAAGCTGTACTACATTTGCTTTTCGAGTTTTAGGCGGACGTATTTACATACATTCTACTTTATATAAAAGAAGAAGAAATTGATAGAGTTAGTTGAGTAGCGTCATTGAAGGCGATGTAGACTGAAGGCTGTCACAGAGAGAAATGAGGATTAAAGAAGAAACGCATTGGGTTATTAAATAAATTACAGACAACGGAGGGAGATTAGAGATGCGCTTCTCTGGTGAAGGAGGTAGGTAGTGTAGAAAGAGTACCTAAAATTTTACAAGTTTTTGAAGTGGCTTATAGATACAACGCCATGCCAATGGAGTGCCAGCCCTGATATGCGCCGAAAATGATAGTCAATCGGAGTAACGATTAAGTTTTATGCTATGACAACAGATGCATCTTTTTTATGATATTTATTTCATCACTTTTACCTAAAAATAAGGATATCGGATTGTCGCCAGTACTAAAAAGGCATTTTTGTATTTTTTTAATTACATTTATTAAGATAAATTTGCATTAGCGTGTGTGCTATGAAATCACATTTTGGGCTGAGCAAAACAGTTTTCAATACGTATATTGCCGGCGAAAATTGTAATGGTCATTCACCGAGCTGTAAATATCATTATCTTTGTCTCAGACAAATAAACGAGCTTGTAACTTCTCAATTTCGACGAGGGATAATTATTTTCGTATTCTTTCATCTGAGGCTTTTGAGAGCAGGTGAAAGGGACATTCATTTAGTAGATTGCTTTCCTTTTGGTCTCGGAAAACTGGTGGAAATTAGCTTCGGTGGACAAAAAAAAACGCTGATGACTCCGTGCTCAGGAACCTGGAATATTTTTTTTAAGCTAAGGATACTTAAAATGATAACGGAGAGTTGGTCAAAATTGCGGAGTAAAGAAAGGCAAAAAATAGAATTAATAACGTAGAGAGTAGTGACTCTTTCTCTTATGGCTTAAAAGAGAGTGGAAAGAGGAGGAGGTGAGGAAAACGGCCACGAGAAGGGAAAAAGGAAATGATTCGGCATTAAATAACTAGAGACTTTGATGTCACGCGCTTCTCTTGCTTATGTAAAAATCAGTCATCATCCATTCTTCTTTCTCAATCAAGCGGACGTAACTAAGCAGGCCTGTTGTACAAATATTAAACTCAATCATCCAAATCCCTACTAATTTCCACAAGGTTGGCAATGATAAAGAAGCCATTCTGACGGAGAATCTCTCTCATTGGTGGAGAATATTATCTTGATGTTAAATGTATAGTGTCATATTGCACTGTAGAGTATGTTTATTCTTTCGTTTGCTATTGTAAGGGACCGCGACAGTCAACGTAAGTAATATGCACCATTAAGAAGTGGGGTCATTATTGGAAGGCATAGGAAACTTAGTGCGTGGAAGATAGTTGAAGACAAACCAGCTTTAGATACTAATCTTCTTACCGAAAGGTGGCGGGAGATTCATGCGTAACAGTTCCATTCGACGGGTCGAGCACTAACTTCAAGAACCTTTAACACATACCTCAATAAGGGATCCGTTTGTTAGTAAATAATCTACCATAATCGTAATTTAAACCTGTTCCATTGATATGCGAGGTCAAAGCTCTTTGTACTATACTAGCCTGATCTCTTTTTCATTTGTTTCCGTATATTGTAGCTGATTTTGGAAGGGGAACGCAATGAAGCACAGTGTTGGTAGTGGCCTTGGGTTTAGGTTACCTAACAGCTAAGTAAGAACATCACCATCTAATCAACGCAAATAATCTTAGGGCAAATGCAACACCAATACCCGAGGTGGGATGCAAACCCGTAAGTTTTGGATTCCCAGGCCAGCACGTTACCGATCTGGCTATCTCAGCCGGCCAGAAGCCGAAATGAGAAAAAATGAAAATGTTTTGATGCAGTCGAGGAAAAATATATATCAATTGTATATTTGTAGATATTATTTGCATTATTGTTTAAACCTTTGGATAAGCAGGCGGAAGCTCTATATTCTTCCTTAATAAAAATTGTGCTATCCTTTCATCATACATTTCTCATCAATCTTTATGGCGCAAACAATCTCAGCTGTCGGTCATTTACTCAAAAATAACCAATGAGCATCGAATTTAAGCAGGTTGAGAATTCACTTCTCTGCTGTGTGATTCCTGTAAATCTCTCTCCCTTGAATGAATATGGTTTCAATGATGTTATGGGCTCGATCCGGGCAACTCGGAACTCGTGAGCCATCCTGCAGACTGAATACTGAATCAAGAAACCCAGGAGAGGAAATACTATGACCCCGGAATTGGTTCATTGGGTGTACGGATGGAAATATAGGAGAGCTCCCGACGAAGACGGGTATTCCGCATGAATGTAAGGCGATGGAATTACCATTGCAGCGGTGGTGAGTACTCGAAACCATGTAAAGTGGGACAGCACGAAGAGGAATAGGAGAAAAATTAATGGCTCTTTTGGCATTGAGGGATCAAGCCGAGAAATACCTCTAGGGTTGGTCTCAGGCATAGAAGGAGAGAGAGAGAGAGGGAGGGTAGGGCAGAGAGATGGACGAAGAGGGAGAGGGATAGATAGTTTTCCAGGATACGAACAAGGCCCATGGGTTGTGCGGACGTCTGAGCCGGATAAATATACTGCCTCTAGAAACTCCACGGATTACCTGAGCGGAGAACAGACTGGAGCCACGTGGGGGAGCTGAAATAACGGGCCGAAAAGGGGACTAGTAGATGTTTCGCCGGAGGGGTAGGATGGTGAAGTGATTCGAGAGAACGTCAGGAAGGGGCGCTTTTGGGGGAGAGGTTTGGGGAGGAGATTGGAGAGAAGGGAAAGATATAAAGTCAATTGCTTGGCGGGGCAGGGGGGAGGGGTTGAGAGGAATCGGGTGGTGCTACTACGAGAGATATAGAGGGAGGGACTCAGGGAAGGCGGATTAATGCGGAGGTGTTGATTTATAAGTCCGAGAGAGGGAGCGTGCGGTCGTGGTGGTGGAGGAATAAATTTGGCGAAATGCTTTTAGCGAGGATAAGGTTTGAGAAAGAACAGTTCTCGGAGAGAGTAGTCGGGGAGTAAAAAGGAGAAAGGGGGGAAAGTTTATAATGGAGAGAATACAGGGCCAGCGTGAGGGATGTGTGCGGTTTTCGAGTTACCTCCGAAATCGCACCGGCGCGACGTGGATCCCGCGATAAAAATTCGGGGGCCCCGGATACATTCATTTCGCGAGTTTTCTATCGAGGAAGCCTGGCGAGATTTGTGGCCAAGGCTAAGGCTTTGCAGGCGAGAGGAACATTGCCTCGGCAGTTAAATATAGCAGGTGGCAGTCGCGCCTCGCTCTATTTTGCTGCTTGACGTAAATGGGTGTAATTAATGTGATGTGTCATAATCAACATGGGGGCTATAATTCTTTTTATATGGCGTCAGTTTTTGATATTGGAATTCTTCAACATTCTGAACAAAAATAAATAATTTAAACAACGATTTTCGATAGTAAATGGATTTATCCAGCTATAACGCGTCATTATCATGTTAAAGTAAAGTGAAACCTTAGAAATAAGAAATTGGTTTGAATGCATGCATTGAATATTAGCTCTATAATGATTTAATAAAGCCGATATAATGATCTGCGGTTAAATATTGATACGGATAGATACATTTTTTATGACCAGCAATTAGTAGAATGTGTTTCAAAAAAGCGTTGCACGATTGAGCTTCCTCCGATGCAGATTCTTGTTGAATAATTAAAGCATCGGCTTTTGATTCATTAATCATGCAATACCGTTATTGAGGAAGTTTGATCTACTCATTGCATGGCTTTCTTCCATTTGGTCACTCATATTCTGATGTAATACCGTACGTCCATTCACCTCACTCTTATTAATTCTATATTAGAACATGGAAATTGAAATTCATTAAAAATTTAAACTCATTGTTAAACCCAATGTCATGATCTACATAGGTTTGATTAAATAAATAATGTGTATTGATGCAAGAAAAGAAATTTAATAAATTTCGTATATTCAAGATACCTACATCAAAAGAACGTTGAGGCTACTTAAAGATATTTTACCATCTATTCCACCACAAATTCTCGTCTGTTATGAGTCATTTTGGAATAAAATGGACACAATCCAGATAGAATATTATTACGATTCTTAAAATTTTAATAGTAAACTATTTTTGTAGTCGTTTATTATTTTACGTGTCAAAGGTAACATTTTTTGTCAAGTAACTAACCAACTGAATTTTATCCTTAACCATGATCCATTGATTTATGTGTAAATAAGGCTCATCAGTCATGCAGTCTAATTAATTTTCTCTATTCGCTGTATTCATGTAAATATTCATTTACCTCACTGTGCATAGTTGCTTTTACATGGTAAATGAAGAGATAATGATTAAAAACTAGGTTGATTATATAAAAATTATGATTGCCTTATCTAACCTTCAGAATGAAACCTTAGAGCCATTGGGATAGATTTATTATGGGTCATTCATTCATGTAGAATTTTAAATTACGAAAAAAATCTTCGGCCATCAGGGTCTGTCCGTCCATATTAAGAGGTCACGCATTTATTACTTTTTAATAAATATAATTTTACTCCAATTTCATTTTCCATTGTTTTCCAGCAAGTCATCCTTTGACAAAACAATTAGCAACGTTAAAATAAACAGGCATAGAACAAATATTCAGCTTTAAGGCTTTATCATTTATAAACTTTTTGGCTATAAATAGTAAAATTATTATTGATCAAATTCAGCTTGTGTCGTTGTATAATAAAATGAAGAATTGTGGACTAGCAGCAAAAAACTCAAAGAAATCAGTATAATTGCAAAATACCAAGAGAAAAAAATCATCTAACTTTATCGGCAAGGGTATACAATATACGAATCCTCGTCTCTGTTGATGCTCTGTCAAAATATTGATTATATCTTTCATTCCTTTATAATATACTTTGAACCACGTAAGCATGAATTAGAGTTTCATGTTCATGTTTCGCATTAAGTCTATGTATGGGAAATAGTGATTATAATTACTTACTTTGGTTGCCATTATGCCTCTATAATAATAGGTTTTGCACTAGAGCTATAAGACTCGTGCATAAAGCCTTATGTTCTTAATTAATACTTCTCTCACTCTACATGAGTTAAATCTGGTTTTCTTAGTTCTAGAAAGGAGGTTACATGTGACGTGATACATCCTAAATATTGCTATTGGTGATGTTCTTCACAATTTTTCTTCACAATATTCACAAATCTTCAAAATTATTCACAATTGTTTGATATGAATGTTACACTTCATTACACTTCATTTCTTCTAAATCTTCAGTAACTACCGTAATCGTAATTATGAGGTTCATGTTTTAGTACTTAAAACCCAATACTTGGCACCAGTGGGTAAACACCCATTCTTGGTTTGAGCCCCAGCAGGGGCAGTGAAATTTCATGTGTATATCTGTCCCTATTTGTGTACTCCGAAGAGATAACTTCAAGTTCAGTAGCCTGTCCATCGAATACGACGTAAAACCGTGGACCTCTTCGCACCTATCAGCCTAATGGCAGTAGCAGGCTAATGCCAATAGACGGATACTGGGTTCCTATCATTCCGTTACCAGAAAAATGCTACCTCCGCCAAAAACGCTCACCTAGACAAATAGGCGTCAATGACGATAGGTCTTAGTATCCTAGCCCAGAGAACTATTTTTACTATAAGAATTTTCGATAAATAGTTCCAGAAATTAGTTTTTTAGTTTCAGTATTTATTGGCTCTGCAAAAGATCAAGGAATGAGATAAAACATGACATGGCATGTGCGAGGAAAAGTATATATTTACTAATATTTAGGCCATACGTTATCACCGCATGCGTCTGATTCATGGTGATACAAATTTTTTCCTTCGCAATAATCCAAGATCACTCCCTCCATATCTGCTTTCACGCTACAATTAAACGTTTTATGGTGCACCCACGTTCCCATTACGAGGCCAGGGATGAGGACGAAAGAGACAGGGTTCCATGGGTGTCCCTTACTCTCCATCCTTTGACTTTCCCCTCCAGCTTCCATTAATTTGCCCTATATCCTTACGCCTTACCCCAATAACCCCCTGCGCCTTCCAAGTCTCACGCCTCGCCCCATCCCACACCCCAACCACATCGTTTCAAGCTCATCGCTCCCACCTGAGGGAGGGACGGAGACATTCTCTCCTTCGTCGTCTCCCCTGACCCCTTCACGACCCCATCAAAGTGCGCCTCGGGGTCCCATTCCGCCCTCTTACCTCCGAACTGGCCGAGCCCCATCCAGGATTAGGTAATATCACGACGTGTCGGCTGCCATGTGCGGCATTAACGACGCTGCGCAATTCCCTACTGAGCATCAAGGAGATGCGGCTCGCTTCTCAGCGATGTATTTGTCATTCCAGTGCCATATGGTTGTGTGAACGGTATTCCATGTGGTATGTGACTGAAATTTGATATTAAATTTAAAGTGTTACTTCAAATTGAGCGATATCTTAGGATATGTGAGATGTAATCAACGAGATGAGGCATAAATATTCTATAAACTTTCTTATGTCTTTGTCATCTACAGTATAAATTTTTCCAATTAGTAACTTTTAAGTGAAAGATAAGGTTTTATTAACTTTGTTAGCGTAGTAAATAAATTATTGATTTCATGCATTAATGGTTTAAGGATTTTTAGTGCCTTTTACCTTTAATTTTTTCACGTAGGCAGGGAATTAACTTAACAATAGGTTTCCACCACGCGTTGAGGTATGACATATTTGATTTTAATTATAGGTTCATTCCTATTACAATGAGTGTTTCTGGCAGTTTTGAAGAGGGAAGTAAAATAATTGAAACGGACGGATATGAGGATGCTTGAATAGGTCGTGATCATATCAAGGAAGATCATATGTAAAAAATGATAAAGTGAGTTGAAGAGTAGATGTTGAGTGCATAAGGGAAATAATATATAAGGTAAGGGATGATATGGACTTAGGTGAAAAATAAGGATGAGCAATCCCTTAGCAAGGTCTGGAGAGAGTAGGTATAGAGTAGGAGAACAAGAGGAAGGCATCGTATCATGTGGAGAGATGGGGTATAAGTAGACTCAAGGAAGATAGGAGCAAGGAAATAGGATGCGATGGGCATTCAGGGTTCAAGAAGAATTAAAGACTGTGTGGAGCTCTGATGTATGTAAAATCTAGCAAATGGTAATTGAAGGAGTAATAAATAATAAGTAGGTGTGTAACTTAGGGGACTAGCTTGACATCCCATGTGCAGAGTGCTACCTGGATGAAACTTCAGGCTTAGTACTTGTTCAAACGAATGAATCTGTGGACCCCTTGAAACCTATATCTAATAGAAGGGTAATGTAAACGCCGAATGAGTGTCTCTATCCTTCCTTCACTCCCAAAATCACCATTTTCTGTATCCTTAATAGCTTCAATGACCTCAGCTGTTGATCGCCTCCCCAAATAATTACTACTCTAACACACAAAGGGCAGTTTGACAGAGCCGTGAAAGACCGAAGGAACAACAAGGCACCAGGAGGGGACAAAATAAATGGAGAAATCATCAAGGCACTCGGGGTCAAAGCAAAAGACACCCTCTTTGGAATAATCAAGGATAGCTATGACAGTGAAGAACTACCAGAGGACTTCCAGAGGAGTGAAATGATCGCAATCCTGAAGAAGACAAGGACAGAGAAATGCGAAGAACACAGAACATTGAGCCTGGTGTCACACACATAAAAAATATTTACTAGGATAATTAACAGAAGAATGGAAGGAAAGAACGAAGGGAATCCTTCGGAAAATTAATTCGGATTCAGGAAAAACCAAGTAGCTAGGGAGGCAATACTCAGCTTAAGGACACTGGCCGAGAAAATGATACACGTAAAAAAGCCGTTGTATGTGGTACTCGTGGACTTGGAAAAGGCCTTCGACAACGTCGAATGGTGCAAGATGTTCAAGATTCTGGAAGCAGTTGGAATAGACTACAAGGATAGAAGAATAATCTATAGCCTCTACAAGAACCAGGTCACCACAATGCAAATGACAGACGGAAGGAAGATAGAAGCCAAAATAAAATAAGGAGTCAGACAAGGATCCAACCTCTCCTCAGCGTTGTTCAATATATACCTCGAAGAAGCAATAAGAGACGGACAGGAAATTGGAATCAAGAGCATCAAGGTGAATGGCGAAGAAATAAACATGCTAATGTTTGCTGATGACATCGCAGTGGTAGTAGGAAGTCGAGAGGACCTGCAAGCATCCCTGACCACAATGTACCAAGTACTTCAAGAATATAATAAGACCATCAACAAGAAGAAAACTAAAATCCTAGTGTGCGGAAGAGAGGAGCTTAGGGCAAATATAACAATTTGAGGAGTGAAATTGGAAAAAGTGGAGTACTTCACCTACCTCGTCAGCACTATAACTTGGGATGAAAGAAGCTCGACGGATGTCAAGCGAAGAATTTCACAAGCTAAGGAAGCATTTATGAAGAAGAGACAACTACTATGCTCAAAGATCCTACGGCTTCAAACAAGGAAGCACTTCATCAAAAAATTCGTATGGAGCATGGCACTCAAAATATCAGAGACATGGAACATCGGGAAAGCAGACCAACGAAGAATTGAAGCCTTTAAAACATGGTGCTGGAGGAGATGGTTGGAGATTAAATGGACAAATAAAGTGAGGAGAAGAGATGTACAGAAGAGCAGATGAAGAAAGGACAAAATGGAAAACCATACGGCAAAGAAGACCAGGTGAATTGGACATACCTTGAGGCACAATAAATTAGTTAGAAATAAAATAGAAGAGAATATTGAAGCGATCACTCTCAAGCTTGGCTTCCCTCGAGGAAGACCAAGGAAAATATATAGGGCAAATAAAGAAGAACGTGTAAGAGAAAACATACCAGGGCATGAGGGAATTGACACTGAATAGGGCAGAATGGAGGGCTGCAGTAAACCAATCCTAGAATGAAATTTTGATTATGATGAATACACAAATACAATATAAGAGATCTGTATAAAAATCATCCACACTTAGGCCTGGAATAAAGAATTTCATATTTATTTGGTCATAAAACTGACATCCCTTCCCACGAGCCACCTGTGATTCCACCATATCTGTGGATTCCATGTACTTAGCCTAACAGTCTTGCCATAGCTGAGTTCAACGGTGTAAAACTTATTTTGGGCTAGCACTCAGCTTTGCGGTCTAAGTCTTAAATTATCATTGTGCGGGTCTCAAAACTGCTTCATAATAAGATCACCACCACCTTTTGGAACAGCCAAAAGTGACAAGGAGCAATGCCAGGAGAACACTGTGGCTTGCTGAACTAGCAAAATACTCATTTGTGTAGTAGTTCCCATTGCATCATCGACTACAGATTGATTAAAGCTTCTGCTAGTATCTACGTGTGTATCAATCAGTTTAGGAACAAAACATGGTACTTTGCCTCTGTTCCATTTGTTAGATCATTGTAATGAATGAAAATGAAAATGAGATTAATACGTGTTGCATCACGTTATATACTCTGACCGTTATTGACATTCCTATTAGTGGTACGAGTTGAAGGAAAACATGGATAAGTATGCACAAAGTTTTTTCCTGCCTTGTCTAGGTCATCACTTGTTATGGTGAAAAAAGTATCGAAAAATTTCTATACCGACCTTGTAGATGAAATTGAAGAAACTAATTGGTTATTAGCAGCTATGTTGTTTATGAAACATTGGAAGAGTGTTTAAAAACATGTAGGATTATTATTAATATGAATGACTAGATAAGGTAGTATCCCAAATACAACTTGATTATTTGATTCCTAATCTTTAGCAACTGCGGAGACAAATCACAATAATGTGGTGCAGAATGAGACATCATCCTCATGACGACGATGTCAAAATTCGTACGATATCCTCCCAACACTGCAATGCGATTTTCAAATTCCAATATCGCGCATGCGAGCTCTCCATCTTGAACGTGTTTTTCCACCACCAGCCCTCTCCTTGCTCCCCTTTCGCTCTCGTCTCTCGAACCCACCCTCTTCTGACATCATTTCTCTAGTTCACGTCTCAGGATCTCCTCCCACCCCGCCACTCTCCCTCACCTCAGACTGTCTTCCGCTTGATCGAGCCCCATCGTTTTCGGAATTCCCTTCTCCCTCTCCCCTCCTCTGGCTCTTTTCTATTTCTTTCCACCCTGTCGTACCTATCCCCCTCCCCTCGACTCATCTCACCCGTTTTGTCTCCCCGTCCACAGCTCCCGGTGCTTCTCTCTAGGCCAGATGGTGCTGTAGGAGGACTTGTTTGAAACGATGCGAGTTCTTTTTACGGGCTTCCTCGACGTGAATTTCGGCTGGCTTCGCGTTTAAGCTATTTAGCTGTCGTTCTCCTCTCTCTCTCTCTCTCTCTTTACCCCTCTCTCATCCTCCCTCTGTAATAAAGCAGCTTGAACGAATGTTTTTTGCAAGACTTCTGCCAAAACCTTTTGTTCATTCCATTTGACATTAGTAACAACAAGGGATTGACCGTCATCTAAGCGAGATAAAAGTGGAGGCTGTATTTGGCTCTTTAGGTTTTAAATGGGTTTCAGGCAAGAATGGTCACATTTTTTCTTGTGACATTATCTCCGAGAAATTTTATCTTGGCTCACATTTTTGTCTGCGACATAATTAGCTTTTAGACAAAAATCTGTCCCGCTTCATTGACAGTACCATTGTTGCTGCCCGTCGATTATGCATGTATTTTATGAACTTTCGTTCTGAAGATAGGCTACTGTTTTTTGTGACGCATTTTATGGAATAGCCATTTAATGTCATTGAAAATAGAAAAGTAAGTGGGAATTATTAATGAAAAATTACACATTTTGGATCTATAGAGATCCAGTGATTAGATTCGGGGGCAGTCTTTGGCGTTTACCACACGCAAATGACACCACGCTAAATTTTCTCAAATACACCTTTCTCCAAATTTTAATTCCAGTTTGACTCCACCCTGCAATTCCGATAGCAGTGGAAAGCTGAATGCATAACAATTAAAGTTCTACACACATCGCGTCGTTCAATAGTTCTTCATGGCCAACATAGCGGCCGATGCTCTTTTGGTACATTGCTTATCAACTAATAGCAGAGCGTCAACAAATTTCATTTTCCAAAGTAAGGAAATAAAGGAATAAATGCAATACAAAGGAGCAAAGGGAACAAAAGGTTCAATGGAAGCCCAAGAGAAATATTTATTATGATTGATTTTTGCTGCGGATGGACATTTTAACTCTATTGAATTTCGCCGGCGATGGATATCAAAGATGTGTCAGGGAAACGTCAGAGATCATAGGTGCTAAATGTAACAGTATAAACACCAATTCCTAGTTGATCAATTTACCTTGTTTCACTAAATTTTCTTTATTAAGTACCTATGCATGTTTTCTTTCAGCTTCATTGACGGTTCGTGTATTATTTCATAACGTGAAGTTTCTGCTGAAGAATAGCGCAAAACCGTACGTAATGCTGTTACTGTTATCTTCGCTCCACGAAATATGACCTCAAATTACAGGTAGAGCAAACACAGCATTTAATTATCTTTATTCTTTCCAAAGTGCATGATTCAATGTAAGCGGTATGTTTCCTAAGGGAGGCAAATTTATTTTCCTCATTTGTATGCAAAAAATATTTAATGAAAAAATTGGTTGCAGAATTTGCCTGAAAATATTTGAACAACTAAGTTCATCAGAGTCTTTTTTTTAATTTATTTGGTATTTTTTGTTTTTTTTTTGGATACACACCAGTCGCAACAATATCGTCTCAAAATATATTTGTACAGGCAGGTATGGTAACGAATGAAGAGTAGCTGGGTGGGGGGTGGGAATTATAAGGCTGTGTAAGGACATTGGTTCCTCCCAAATCCCGATCTTGAATATTTGTTCAAGATCTGAATATGGGATTACCTGGTATTTTTATACCTCTAGCTTCTTTAATTTTGACCATTCAGGGAGAACACTGGTAGCAGAGGCTTCGAATATTGGTGAGTGACTGAATACTGCTAGAATTTTCGGGAGGAAGAATTATCTGTGGGAGGGTGAAGGGAAATACCAAAAGGTGAATACCATTAGAAAATAGCGGATGGGCATAAGTTTTGATTTTTGATCCCAAAATATAGAGGACATGTTAATACATCCATGTTAATATGAGTAAAATATTATTAAAATTGTAGTTTTAAACAAAATACTATTTTAAGTGCATTAAAAATTATAGGAAAGCCATGCAACTCCTGTTATTTTTCACTAATTCTGTAGCTTTGAGGAAATATATTGCAAATTTGATGAATAAATAGCTATTTAGTACTTATGTGAAAAATACTAAAAGCAGTCTGAGAATAGTTGCGGTCTCTGAGGACATTTAGAGGAAACATTTTTCCAGTTTTCAATGTGTTCAAAAGACGTTAAGTACATCGTCCTATCGATTGTAAATGGTTTAAAATGCTCCAATCAAACATTTGTAGAGCAATCCATTTAAACTAATTAACCATATAGGCTCATTGTAAAGATAAGTCTTTCAATCATTACAATGGTAAATTGATAGATTTTAATTTGTGGATTGGTTTGATAGTTGGTATATTCACGTCTGTGTAAGGTTATCGTATGTGTCCTCTTTCACATGAATAAGGCAAGTAGCAATGCAATTCCAAGCGGAGTGCACAATTAGACACTTCGAGATAAAGTGTCAATGGCAACGTGCGTTATTCTTTATCCCGTAGCTCATTGCATGGTAGAAAGGGGCCGGTAAGAGGAGTTGTAAGCACTGGTAGAAAAATACATAGAAGATAGAAGGGATTAAGGAGGTAAACATTGCCACACCAATTGAACGAGATGGCGTAAAATAAATATGGGCAAACGGATTTGAGCAAAAACACATCAGACTGTGAAGGAAATGAAAACATGGGTAGGAAAGTCGATTGACTATTCTGGGAATGACCCGACACTGTAGAGACAAAAGAAAAGGGAATATTTGGTCAACGGGTTCGCCTGAGAAACGGTGCGGAAGATTGGAGAAAGAATTTCCTTTCCGATTTCCACCTCTTAATTGTATTACCGTGCGATCGAAACTCATTTTATCTTGAGCAAATAAGCTTTACCTTCCAGAAAAAGAAAACGCTCTAAAGATGCGTCTGAAAGTGAACACCTGTTTCGTTCCTGTTTGAGCTTCTGGTATTGAGTTTAGTAACTCAAAAATTGAAATTTCAAGAAAAGCGCTCTCACAATAGCTACAAATCGCGCTGAATAGACTATTAGGGATATAAAAATTTTTTTCAGGAGACAATGCAGTAAAAGTGCGAATTTATTGAAAGAGAAAAGCAATTGACACCAAATGGGTGTACTTATATAATAATAGCCTTCCTGTTAAAATAGTTTGCAGTAAAGGCCATGGACCATAGATATAAACATATGGAAGCTATTTTTATCAATGCCTTTGAAAGTGGGTATTTAGTGACAATGGGGTCGTTTACCATATTTTTTTTATTGCCGAATCTGATAGAGTTTGTAAAATAAAAGGACCCGTATTTTTCCGTTTTCTGATCCGACAATTATTTCCCGAGTTATAAGCGGCGAAAAACTGATGTTTTTAACCCTTTCGGAAAAGTGGGTGTGGTGCCTGAGCCCGCGAAGCTACTTCGCCTTATCGCAAAGGGGGGGGACACAGCTGACTCGGCCAATGGGAGCGATTTCGACAGCATCTGTGCGAGCAGACCTTCCGAGAACCCCCCTCCACTCCCTTCCCCCTCCCCGGAAAGCAGTCAAGGTTGGGAGGAAAATGACGTCAATGTTATCACAGCAGCATTTTCGGTGGGCGTCACCTTTTGCTTATTTTAATGTTTGATTTATGAGTGAATGGTTGTGGTTAGAAGATTAATTTTTTCACAAAAATTCGTTTTTCGTTTCCATCTAACGATTTCGTGTACAAAATTGCAATTTCTGTTCCGAGTAAACTTAAACATTGTGAAACTTAAATTTGCATGGAAATTTTCGCACCAATTATTATGAGAAAGATGCAATATCCTCTACACATATTTGAAGTGTTTCCATTTACAAAAAATCAATATTTTTTTCAAAGATCAGGCTTATTATTTCAGGAGGAAAAATATCTATATCTAAAACAGTGTCTGTATGGTAGGTACTATATTTACTATACAGGGTGTCCAAAACCACCCGTCCACCCCCTAAAAGTTGCCAAGAAAGATTATTTTTCGGAAACTGTTGGCTCATTCATAAGTAAATGGGGTATGCTCTATCGAATGGTCATAAAATCAACTTCTGGTTTACACCGGAAGTGGGGGCTATTCAGACCGGAAGTTCATTTTTTCAAACAGAACATGCACATATTTTTCACAGATTCGAATTCTACGCTGAAAAATACGTAACTTTTGCTGGAAACATTTTTTGATAAAATGTGATTTTTGACCTCTAATTGACCTCTAAATTTGCCGAAACCGGTACTTGGTACTGACACTAGGAATTTGCACGTCTTGACCTTGAAATCGAATTCTGCGTTGTTAATTGCGTGTTTTACTTTAATTGTTGCTGTTATTTACATTTTAACCGTATCCAGAAACATAAAGTGACTGTTTGTTTGAAGGGTGATGGTGTACTTAAATCAAGAGGCATTCGACATGCTCCGACATGACATAAATAATCGGTTTGAAGTGGCTCGAGGTATGCGCGCTGTATGTGCTGCACATCCATCTTGCTGGAACCACATATTCAGGTGCAAATCAAGAGGCGTATCTTCTAATAAAGTAGGAAATTCTGTCTCTAGGCGTTGAACGTAGCGGTTTCAATCTAGCCCTTTCGCGCCGAACGTCGGTCATAGCCGACGCAGATTTTTGTACCCTAAAGACCGAACGTCGGTCATGACCGACGTGGAATTTGCTTACCAAAAGACCGAACGTCGGCCATGGCCGACGAGGAGGAGGAAAAGTGACCGCCGCGGAAGCAATAACCTCAGGTATACTGCCACCCCTCGAGACCCGGCTTAGCGTGAGCTAAGACCCTTTCCCGGGCAACTGGGCTCGACCCTCTGTCTCATTTGTAACCCCCCTCGCTGCATGACTTCGCGGTTAACTAGTAGTCTATGCACTGGTTTTTCTAAACCATTTTTTGTTATAAATTCCTATAATTTAAGCTTTAAAGTGAAATATGCGTTTTTGCTGAGTTTGTGAAAATTTTGAACGATATTCTAGCGTTAATATTAACGGAGGTATAGTGCGGAACTCTACATAACTTGTAGGTACCACATATGTTCACGGCAAAAAATACACTTTTGCATTAAGTTTTCTTTAAGCTTGGGGTAATCGTGATTCGTTCCTTCTCACTTAAATTTTTATTTTTTCTCATATTTGAATTCATACCTATTCAACTATCACATATTTTTATATTTCCGTATTTTTCCTCATCGAAAAGTAGATTATCTAGTTTTCCTAAGAACTGGATCTTTAGTAAACATTGATTCTCCTTATACGTTTCTGTTCCATTTGAACTATTGGTAGTTTTATACTTTAATACCCATATGCGTAAACGCATAGATACGTATTCTCCGGGGCATTTCTTCAATAAAGCACTTGAGCCGGATGACTAGTTTCCCACGCTGTTTCAGGTAGCAGACTTTGGAAAAACCATAGATCCCATTCGTAATGTGCTGCTCTTTGTGCATGCATGGTCTTAATGGGTTAATAGCATTTTCGCTGAATTTCTAGGTCCCCGTTCACTTTCTTCGAAAACCGACTCTTAAGAATTATCATCTACACACCTGTGGTGGTAACTCTTGTGTTTTCATGCTGTGCTTCTCTTCTCAATGCCTTTTCACTGAATTGCTGGATTCCCCGTCCTTTTCGTAGAATTTCTCATTAGGAATCCATTTCTACACCCATGTGCCCATCCATAGGAATATTTGTTCTTCCTTGCTTCTCACTTTAGTCTTGGCTCGAAAGCAAGCAGTGCTCTCTCTGTTCGCCCGAGTTTTAGCCATTTCTTAGTTCAGATAAATTCTCTCTTTGTGGTGGCGTTGCAAAGCTTTTGTTCGAGTGCAGTCTTGTCAAAGGAACATTCTATGCTCGAGGACTCAATATTGGAGTTATTAACTAAAAGTGTAGTGAGGATGAAAACGTCTATTCGGACTCAGATGAGGAGACTTCGGATTATGATCCAGAGACTTCGACTGCTGAAGCAACAGGCGCACTGGATCCCTCAGTTTCATCTTCGGGCGATGCATCAGATACGAGGAAAAGATTGTTACCAAAAGAAGAAAGCTTTCTCCGAAAGGTATGGATTTGTTTTCTGATGGTATTTCTCCAAAAATCCACGAATTTGATTCCTCTTCTTCCGGGTCTAAGGCTGCTGCGTCCGCGAGTTCTCCGATCAGATTATTTTATGAATTTTTTTTCTCCACTGATTTGCTTATGCTAATGTCAGAAGAAACCTATCGGTTCAAATTCGATAATATTAACGCTAGAATTTCATTTAAAATTTTGAAGCGCTCAGCAAAACACGTGGAATCCATTTAATAAGTTTAAATTTTTGGAATATACGTAAGGGCTTTTTTAAAAAAACACTTCTAATTCAATCAATTTACCGCGGACTCCTGGTGCGAAAAGGGCTGCTAAAGGGTTGGTTGGTTGAGCCCAGTGGACGGAGAAAGGGTCCGGTGTCCCGCTGACTTGTGTCCCTAAACGGTGGGTGGGGCATACCTGCCTACTTCCTCACCACGAAAGAGCTCCGGACGGGAGTGTCAAGAAATATCTCGTGCTCCTCGTACGACGGGAAAAATTCTCTTCCTATGGCTCCGGCGCGAAAGGGCTAGATTGCTTTCGTACAAAACTACTCATATGATTTAGTCTTTAATAATGCCACACCATACATTAACTTTCCAAATATGTTGATTATCCACTGTCCTTAGCCAATGAGGATTCTTCGGTGCCCAGTAGCGGCAATTCCAAGTATTTACCGACCCATTACTTTTAAACGTGCAATCGTCCGACCATAAGATTTTTCTGTGAAAATATGCTGGTTGAATACGGCAGCAATTGCAAAAATCAAGACGTTGGGCTATGTCATTATTATTCAGATCTTGTAGTAATTCCATTCTGTACGGATGAAACGTATCCCCTTTCAAAATCTTGTAAATGGACCCCCGACTAATGCCAGAATCAATTTCCGTCCTTCTTAGAGCTTCATGCGGATTTAAAATCGCTGCGGCTAAATTATCTGCTGACTTTTAATCTCTAATAAACCGTTTAATTTTTCGGCCTTTATTGTGATGCGATTGCACAATTCCATCATTTCGTACTCGTATAGAAAGTGTAGAAAAAAAACTTTTCGTGAGTGTGGAAATCGGTCAGGGTAGCGTTCCACCCATAATTGTGCAGCAGCAGAGAAGGAGCCAGCTTCAAACAAAATTTGGAGCATGTCGAATGCCTCTTGATTTGAATACACCATCACCCTTCAAACAAACAGTCACTTTATGTTTCTGAATATGGTTAAAGAGTAAATAACAGCAACAATTAAAGTAAAACACGCAATTAACAACGCAGAATTCAATTTCAAGGTCACGACGTGCAAATTCCTAGTGTCAGTACCAAGTACCGGTTTCGGCAAATTTAGAGGTCAATTAGAGGTCAAAAATCACATTTTATCAAAAAATGTTTCCAGCAAAAGTTACGTATTTTTCAGCGTAGAATTCGAATCTGTGAAAAATATGTGCATGTTCTATTTGAAAAAATGAACTTCCGGTCTGAATAGCCCACTTCCGGTGTAAACCAGAAGTTGATTTTATGACCATTCGATAGAGCATACCCCATTTACTTATGAATGAGCCAACAGTTTCCGAAAAATAATCTTTCCTGGAAACTTTTAGGGGGTGGACGGGTGGTTTTGGACACCCTGTATATCATTCAAACTGTTAGTTAGGATATCAAACAAAATAAATATCAAAGATTGCAAACTAATTCCTAGGCAACATGAAAATCCTCCAATTTTTGGCATTTTTAGTTTTTATCAACATTCGATTCTATTTAGGTTTCGTTTTATTTTAAAATTTTTAAAGTGATATGACGAATTTTAAACCGTAAAATCATCCCAAGTAGTTTTTCATAAACATATAGATTAATTATGCTAACAAATTCAGTCCTTTTTTACTAATGACATTTGTGACCTATGCTCAAATTTGCAACTTTAAGATAAACATTTAATGGTAGTTCTACTACTAGCTAGGATCACACTCACAATAACACCATACATATGATAACTCCATGAACACAAGTGTGCTTTTTAAAATTAGGACATTTCATTCTCCTCTATGAGTCACCTAGAATATTTCAGCACACACAAATATCCCATTCACATTATTTACGTAGAATCATTCTCCGAGACTCAAGGCTTTTATCTCTGTGAATACATAATCGGCAATTTAATATTTCTGGCATTTTCTTCCTCCCTCATTGTTGCTTGATTAGTGTACTCTCCTTTGCAATCATTTTTCAAATCACGTTACCTACTAACCTATTCTTGAATATTTTTTCTAGTATTCTCCCAAAATTTCCAGCAGTTATCCTTTTTTTGTCTTCCTAAATTTCACTTCTCACTGTTTGTCTTCCACAAAGTTTATTCTCTTCGTATTTCCCACATTCCCATGTCATTTAATAAGACCTCGTCTGCTCTACGCAAAGAATTTTTAAAGGGTGCTATATTTTCTTAAAGGACTATTTCCAGAACTGTAACAACGATACACTCCGTAATTTAGCACAAGCTTACTTAAGGGTTTAGTGCAAAGCATCTACCTGAATGAGTGTTCGAGCCTTTTGAGTGTTCTAATAGTCAGTAATAGTCAGTGAAATAGAGTAGCTTTGAAGAAACTTATTTTCATCCAACAATGAAATACGAGAAGTCATTCATTTTTTAAGTACCCTACCTATCATAATTTTTGTATTGCCTCAGTGATTCCCAAGAATCCTTCATACTTTATGAATTGTTTTATTAATTCCTATTCCTACTTTTTATAATTTTTCAAAGTCAATGTTGAACTGGTAAACCTATTGGCTTTCGCACTGTCCTTAAAAAATCCGAATGAAATCACCTACTCCCTGCTAATATTATTACTAACTCTATCATTTAAAACGCCTCATCAACAACATTATCCAGGGGAACGTTAAACTGCATATCTCTGTCTCATCGTTTTTTTTGATACCACTTGTTCCATGCACGTATAATGCCTGTAAAGCTTTATCTCGTTTTTATGTGCCTAGTATCTAGGTTACTTCATACTCAAAATTTGCTTTCTACTGTTTTGCCTTATATGTGTGTCGTAAGCAAGCCATGGTGACAACCAGTGATATTAATATTAGGTGAAAGAAAAAAAACAGTGCTGTTGAGAATATAAGGGAAACACGGAATAGATGATGGGTATTATTATATTAGTACGACTTAATGTTAATGGTACGTTATTAGGCTTATTATTACGGCTCGGTAACACTCAGTTCAAGGGCGTTTCTTTAACACTTATAATCTGAATTATTAAAGTCCGGTCATTTCACCTTCGAGGATTTCAACACAAGAGAAAATAAATGGTTGGTGGCTATTTAATTTATCTTATTGGGATTGGCGACTGAAGAAAACTGATAATGATCGATAAGACAGGTAGCATTCACATAATGAAGCAGTAGCGTACATTCATGCAATTAATATTAAATCAAAGCTCAGAAGAGTAAAAAAGAGCATGGATAAAAAATCAATAACCGACATCATTAACGGTAATTTATTCAAATGTTTGTCATCACCTCCTGTGAAGATCAGATAAATGTCAAAACGTGGTAACCATCGTGTTTTCTAGATTAGCACAGCATTTGGAGCTAAAATTAGTCAAAAAGGATCAATCAACGGCTCATTTCATTATCAAATAATGGCCATCTTCACCCTTCGAAGAGGCAGAGTGGGAAAAAAGAGAAATTTTCGCGTAGAGAAGCAGCATCCCCGAGGAGAGAAGAGGTCATGAGTCCTTGGCAGTTTAAATGGAACCAAATCCCGAAAAAATCCCTTTTTAATGAAATCCGGCGTGGCGTAGATCCAGAAAACGTGTTGAGAATACTATGGAGTGGCGGCTCGGTAACACTCAGTTCAAGGGCATTACTTAAACGCCTTTAATTGGAATTTTTGAAGTCCAGACATTTCTCCTTCGAGGATTTCAACACAAGAGAAAATCAATAGTTGTAACAATTTAATTAATCTTTCAGGGATTGGGGACTGAAGAAAACGGAGATAGTCATATAAGAGTCTTGAATTACCAGGACTTTCGAAATAAGAATTGCGTGATAGTATTGAGACATAAATATATAAAATAAAAAATACTGTCTTGCGTAAGAGTATTTTAAGTAAGGTTACTCTAAATCACAACACATATTTGATTGAGACATTTTAGTCTCGGTCTGTCTTCTATTTTTGAGACTCTCAGATCTCTCTATCAGTTTCCATCATCGTTTGCTCTAGTACCAATTGTTAGCACGCCATTGAATAAATGTATACGATTCTATCACGTTAAAATTTGAGGCATTAATGATGAGATTAAAGACAGTTTGTTATGCTGAGTTCACGTTTGACATAATAAAAGACTAGATAGACATACGTTTAGTCAGACTTTGGAAGTATACTTTACTTAAATTAAGAATTATTAAATTAAATTAAACCTAGAATTAAGATGTGGTTTGATGTATAATTTACGATTTATGTTATAAATTTAAATGATTTATTTATAAAATATTTTATTTATAAATTATATTTCTATTAAAATATCAACAAAAAAATAAATGGCTCCACACTCCTTATGCTGTACAGGTAGTTTCCCTTTTCTCCATTTTAATGCTACAAATAACATTAATTATGCCTTGTGAAGCGACACAATCTAATACTGAGTACCTACGTCTTTCGGCAGTGGGAAAACGTTCGATTGTCGAATATGAGACATCATATTGCAACTGTTAAGGAGAAAAAAATTGGTTTACAAACTTCCCCTTTTGTCCAACTACGAACCTTTTTTTCCGGAAAACCGCCCACAAATGGTGCTTATTTGATGGAAAGAGATGATTTTATTTGTTAAGTTTAGTTTTTAAACCACATAACATTGTTTGTCGATTTCCTCTGGATAGATTCACTCCGCCTCTAATTCGCAGTTCGGCAGTAGAGTTTCTAGTACATGTACACTGTAGGTACAGTAGAGTGGATCGGAAAAATCGATTTTTCGCGGAGAAACTTGGCCCTCTGGAGTGTCAAAAGTTGTCAAAGTGACTCAAAATGAGGCCAGAAAAATTTGAAACCTCTAGGTCAAGCCTAGACCCTCGCGCCGTGGCCATTTATGGGGAGGGGGGCTGAAAATAGAAAGTCATGTTTTTAAAGCGGTTCCCCATGGATTTTTCCGAGTTGCCGTCCTTTAGGGCAAAACTTTCGTCTATTTGTACGTATCTATAGCTGTTAAGTCACAAATTGTCTATTTTGAGTGCGCGGCGGCACGTAATTATGCACCGCCCACGCAGCGTCGCGGCGCCTAACGGTCAGAAGGCCGCTTGCCTGCTCGCCGGCTCGCGCATTCTGCCCGGTCGCCGCGAACGCAGCAAAACTCATCACGGATGCGTCTTCCGTCGTTGGTCTCATTAATATTAGACAATTAAACAATTTCCAGGGAATAACAATTACGGAAGGATTATTTGAAATTAATATAACCCTACACACTATATTTTTTTCCTTTCTCGTCGACAGAAACGAATTGACTTTACTGAATTTTAAAGAAGCAGTAAAATATTTTTTTTATGTTCGCGACGCATTGAGATACTAAAGCGCAGGAAGGGAGCCTACGGTTTATCAAGTAGTCTGGTAGCGAAAAAAGTGTCCGACCTATGGAGACGCACATCTATTCCAATCATTCCGGAACATGGTGTGATTAAAATGATTATACGGTACCATACGACGTACTACGGCTTAAGAAAAATGCAATCAAGCATACGAAAGGTGCCAAATCGACAGAAAAATTAATATATTTTCAATGAATCCCATAAAATATGTGATATTTGTGAGTGTCAGAGCTAAAGAATTAGCGAGTGTAAATTTAGAAAGAGGATAAAGTTCCCCCAAATGAAACGGCATTTTTGAGGGATCAAAGGACAATACAAAAGATGGTATCGCTGGATTGGATGCCTGAGAAACTCGACGATTAAAGAAAAATCTCAGAAGAGGATCGTCGGAGAGCGTCGACTCAAAATCTATCATTCTTGAAGAGATAAAAATTGAGCATCAAGAAATTTTTTCCACTACATCTCGATAAAACTCAACCGACAAGGAACCAGCCGACTTGAACCTCAACGTTCCTCATACAATTAGGAATGAAAATCAATCAAAACCTCCTTCGGGGCAAAGGCGTCTTCGATTGCCAACTGTGGCGAAGGAATGTGCAAGAACCACCTTCGGGGCAAAGGCGTTTTCAATTGCCAACTGTTACGGAGGTACGTACAAGTACCGGTGACGTGTCCCTGCAAGCGATGTCATAAGGCCCTACACGCCTTTCTCCATGACGTATCCATTGGCGAATGCCTTCGTGTAATGTAATGATGTTCAAAGTAATGATGTTTCAAAGCCCCGAGAATTGTTTTATCAAGGGGTTGAAGCTTATGTGACGTGTGTGGGGGTAGACTCAAAATAGAGATGAAGTTCTCTCGGGCGAGATCTATGACATCCAAGTTTTTAGTGTGAGAGTTGTGCCCATCAAGTAGGACACAGCAGAGGATCGTCTTTTGAGGGCTTAGTCTTTTCAATAAAATGTTTTAACCAGTCAGTGAACAGGTTGCCCTGGATCCACCCAGACGGGTGGCACCTGCCGATTGCTTCTGGTGGAGCACCCTTCATGAGTATGTCCGTCATGTTTTTTCTCGGAAAGATAAGGAGCGGGGGTATGAAAGTACCGCCTGCACTCATGCTGCATACCACCGTCACTAGTGAGCCTCGTTCAGCTGCGCTCTTAGCCCCTACTTGCCTCTTTCCTCTCAAACCAATCACACGAGGGATTTTGCTTTGAACGACAGATATCCCTGTCTCGTCAACGTTAAACACTCTATCTGCAGGGTAATTGTGTTTAGCGTGTTCCGCCTCAAGTATATCAAAAAACTGATTTATTGCCTGCTCATTAAATACATTCGCTCTGGAGAACGATGTAGCTGTAGGTTTCAAAATAGTTAAGACATGTTTGTGTCAATTCATGAAATGATCGAACCATGCCCTAACCAGCTAATCCAGGGTCTATAAATGGATGTTTAACTCCATTTTTTCACACAGTTGATAGGCGATTCTTCGAACATCTTCTCTTGTAAGGCTATAAAATTTGCTTTCCATCAATAGCAAATATTCAACGAGTTCTTTTTCCATGTCATCAGACATTAGAGGTTTTCTTCCTAATTTTGTCGATGCAGCCTCTTCCGGTGGTTTGTCAACTCGAGCTAGTCTTTGGAGCGTTGGCCTTGGGACATTGAATGTTTTTGAAGTTTTTTTAAAGCCAATTTCTCCCTTTCTGATAGCACTTATAGCCCTGGCCATATCTTCCGAACGCCATTTTTTTCTTTTGGTTTAGCTTTAGGGACAAGAACAGCTCGTGGCAACTGAAACAAAAGTGTGGGACCAAACATTTTAGTGCACATATTATGAGCCCCTTAACGCTGGGGGCTCACATACCAAGCACACTAGGGGGGATACTACTTATTGTCTCATCGTTCAAATTTGGTGCCATTATAGCCTAAAACACACAAAGATTTTTAATTTCACTTCAAACGTCACGAGGAAATATTACGATTTGGTATAAAACAGTAAATTACTAAGAAAATAATTGAAACAAGTAAATTTACTATTATTTTCGAGAAGATATACGCGTTTTTACTCGGGATATTTTGATTTCAAAAACTTCCTCGAGTGGTCGCGCGGAGGTCACGTGTCACCCACGAATTTTAAACATTCACTGCTCAGAAGTCGATGCGCCGTATCGACTAACGCGCTACTGACGGGGATGATGGTTGATGCTCGAGGAATACAAGAGAGGGCAACACTATAGCGCTTAGCGTTCATGAACAATGTAACATTTTTATGTCCTGGGTGACATATGTCACCCTCGCGAGCTCTCTACAGTTGAAGTCTTCTGTTATTAGGCGTTCTTGATGAATGAAAGTGCTATTGCTTTATAATAACAACCTGCTTTCTTCTTTTCTCTCTTTGGGTGGCGAAAAATAGTGCAAGCAAGCCAAAATGTTTGCTTCACCTTGATACGACGTCCTTTATTTAGAACTATTGTACTACCAACTCAAGCGTAGTAGGATCGGTACAATTTTATTTTCAATCAACGTAATGCATTGGTATTTTAATTCCTTTAATAATAAAGATGCTCTAGTGCATATTAATGAAATGAGCTTTCGTGAGGAAGTAAGTTCATTGTAATTTTTATAATCTCAAATAATAAAATCATTTACGTAGCCATTAATAAATTAATGATCAGCAACCTCAGATGAGGACTTGCATAAATTGATTTTAAAATCGTATTAAGTCAGACAAAAATGTTGAGGACTCACATGCACAGGAAATGCGCAAGTAAATATAGGAATGAAATGTGGAAAATCACTATTTCCGTTGTCTTCACTTGGCATTTAATCGCAGGTAATAACCTCTTATTGTCAAGATCTAATCATTTTACTCAAGCTTCATGACAGATATTCACCTTATCAACGTCATTTCCTTTTTTCCTCTGTGCTTTTTACTCACGTTCTCTCTAGACTGCCGACATTATGACACTAAATGGGAGCATTCAAAATTTGCCTTTTTTTATCCTGAGGGACTGTTGAAAGTTTCACCCGGCTGGAAATTTGAATGGAGTTTTGTAACGGCCAGGTTCATTAATGTAGAAAGCGCATAAAAATACTGTGCGGTTTTTAGGTGTGCTCGGAGACGCATGAACAAGGGCGACTAATGAATAACGTTAATAGTCGAACGAATTGTTTTCCCGGAAATGCAGGGAGCGGAGATGGATGACGATGAAATTTTATGGTAGCCATTTAACGCAGAGTGGTTTTTATTGTGGTCGTATGATCGTGAGGGTGCTCGCTAGCTCCAACGGCAGCGGAAAGTGTCCATTATTCGGAGCGATGGCGAGGGAAATTATTTCGAAGGACATCTGTCTCCACTTTGGAATTCCGGAAAAGAGAACTAAGGGTAAAGTCAGCAGCATTGGGAAGCGTCATTTACAGCTATATGGACGACGAAAATAATATCATGATTTTGGTAACCCTTACATCACGGTCAATATAAAATATCACTAGAGTGGTTTACAAAACAGTTAGGTACATTAAAAATGTTATTTTGATGGATGGTGTTTTAAATAGTGAAATGAAATGTAAGTTATTATTTCAGTTCTTTCGCGGAGAGATATGTGTCTGGAAAACTAATTTTTGCTCCAACTTTAGTAATATTCCTCATCATATAGCAATTGACTCTTTCAATATAGTTGAAACAGAGGTCAACGCAGTTACGGTAAAGTAATAAGCCATTGAAATTCAACAATTTATCGATGTTTTCTATTATTTTGAAATTAAATAATCTCTTTCATTGGGTTTCTTCTATGAACTTTTCTGAAATAAATATTCATTCTTAAATGAACTCTTTTTTGATTGGATAGCATGACAGTAAGTATTTAATTGGAAGAAGGTGAAAGGCTTCTGCCGAAGAAATATTCTTGTGGTTTGGTATATCGCTTAAGATTGTGGCTAGAGCATTGTATTTGAATTTGGGTATTGCACGATAAAATATTGGAATGAGCAGAAAACCAAAAGGTTGCAGCTTGGATCGATCATTGTAGTACATTATTTCTGAAGCACCTCTACTTATTTTATTCCGAAAATTTCCAGCTGTTTTGAGAACATTGCTTGTCAGAACTCGGTTCTGCATCACAGAATTAACCCATTGCATAAAAAAAATTGTCACTTTCATTCGTATGACTAAGATAAACATGTGGTGGAATTATGGATAGTTCCTGCGTGTTGTCGCTATCACTCGCTATGTGCAGCGCTAAGACATCCAAGAGAATCTACTGGAATACCTGTTCTTCTCATCATCTCCTATTTCTACTCGTATATTCTTCCTTCTCTCATCTTTCTCTTATAACTGTCCTTCTCCTCCTATTGTCCCCTTCTGGTTTAAGAACAATTTTCTAACATTCTATTTTAACTTATAAGGTCTTATTATATCTTTCTCTACATCCAGTATACACTCTTCATTCTTCTAAACACCTAAATGTCGTTTTCTTAGATTTATTATTGTTGTTTCCATTCTTTGATGCATAATTCATGGGTATATATGTGAAATATGAGATCCTTGCAGGATATTTATTTTATTTTTTCATTTTTTATTGAACATAATATCTTTTATTCGTTCAATAGTGTGTGTAGACCTGCTTTGCAGGCACTTTTCATAAGCATTTCGTATGCATACAGAATAAAATGGCTATTTTATAAATAGAGAAATGTGTCTCACTCTAATTAACCTATATGTTTTTGTGTTTTTTTTTTCTACACCATATTTTCATTGTATGTTGTGGACCACTCTCAAAAACCAGGTTTTTTGTATTTTTCTCTGCACCTTAAACTGCTAAAAACCCAAAACTACTACCTAATCATACAGACAGAGAATCCATACTCAACGCACCAAATCTCACTCTTTTAGCTCAAAACTTGGGAAAGAACAAAGCAAAAAAAAAAACTGATACAGAATGACCTACTGACACGCTACAAAATTAATGTAGGTAAAAGATTGTATGGTAAGCTTTTGAACGTCAACCGTGTGATCAAAGTTTACTAAGAAAAAGATTTTTAGGACCAGGAATCAAACTGCGGACCTAAAGCTAGCAGAAATAATATGGTCTAACCTAACGAAAACTTTTAACCGAGTTAATGAAATATTTATGAATTAAACTGAATGAAATTGAAGTAAGATATGGTTTTGTGACGTACATATATCAGTTTCATATGAGAGAAATCAATGTGTTTTTAGTTTATCCATGGCTTACTTTCCCTCAGTTCGAAGGAAGTAAAAATATTTTTTTGAGCTCTGATAATGGCTTTTCAAAACATCTACATTGATTGAACAAATTTCTATCTTAATATGTTCTTTCATGTGGAAAATACGTTTATGTTAACGTCATTTTAATGTCTGTGCATAGAGCGGTATGTGTTTCAGTCGTGCATAATTTTTCATTCAATTTAGACAGTTTCGTGGCTTCAGTAATGGTAATATTGAAGTGTCAGAGTCAGTACGAAGAGATTTGCTGGTAAAATACTAGAGCTATGTCGTGTACTCTAATGATTCCATTCACAATTAATGAATAGTGTTAATAGTACATTTAATTGTGAATGAAAACGTTTATCCTTGTTGTCAATGCCTCAATATGCATTTTTGAGAATAAAATATTAAAATCAGGAAATGACTGTATAATTAATATTTCTTAACAAAATTTGAATCAAGCGACATCCCGTTGCCGTCTATAAATCTTCTTATAGGTTGAAATTTACATCTCCTTTGGCGAAATTTAGGTCCATCTGCTTTAGCATGCAGAATGGATATCGGATTCTTGTAATGTGCAATGCAAGACGGGGGCGAGAAGGCTTCGGAAATGGCCTGAATGAGAGTAAGGGAGAGAATGAGATGGTGGCACAGTAATATCCTATACATAATGCACGGGCCAAGCGCAGGAGAAGCCAATTTGGAGCGGGGAATAAAAGTCTATTTCGGCTGAATATTTCAGCCTGGAACGCCAGGGCTCAATCTGGAAGATACGAGGCGGTCCAAGGGAAGTGTTCATAAAAATTACGTGTTATGAGACTTATGCATGTACGAACAGCGAAACGCAGGTGGCTTCCAAGAAAATTTTATTCAATATTTTCCAACAGTCATGTCATCGTAAGGAACTGAAAATGGAAGCTGAAAAAGTTTACGAGAATAAATATTTCTTGAACTAGCAATTCACATATTTTTATGGCGCACCATCAATAGAATACCTGGCCTCACAGCTAATAGCGTCCCATGCGAAGGTATCTGATTATTTCGGGCTGAATAATAGAGTTGTTATTTGCTATAATTTTTCCCTTTATTTTCGATTAGGATTACTTAACCCGCATTAGCTTTCTGTCTCAATACAAAAAAGATGAAATCAACAGATAATATCTTAAACCAAATGTAGAATCGTATTAGGACGTTTTTTAAACGTGATAAAAGTGACTTGATTGTAAAAAGAAACTTGATTCAAAGGATGGCAATAAACAATGATATCATTTTTAATAAAGTCCTAATTACTCTTTATGACCTTTTAATGAGTTAAATATAGACGCAAATAGTAATGACAGTGCAATAAGTTAGTTAAATAGAGTATATCATTTTCATAGCTATCACTAAAATATTTTCTGATGAGTAACTGCCTAAAAAGTTGGTGATTAATGCTATGGATGAGGTTTCGGAACGTAAGGCCAAATTTTCTTAGGTAATTAAAACAAAATACATTTCAGAAATGCTTTGAACTGTGACACAGAAATATTTACTGACAAAATTAATCAATTATCTCCGTCTCCTTCATTTGGAAGTGTCAAAAGGGAAAAAGTACGGCTAATTGAATTGTTCGAACCATACATATAAAAATACAAGGAGAAATGATTTCAAGAGTGTACTCATAGAAAACGCTCTTGTATTCCACGGAAATAAGGGTGGCATATGCCAAAAAATCGAGGGAGCAACATTTTTCTGAAATATTTTTGCCCGTCAACATCTTTAGTATCCATATTTTCTTTCGCTGCGTCGTTAGAAAACCCAAAACTTGTGCACCAGACTTGTAAGAGATAAGGATCCTTTCCATACTGTATGGTTCCTTGCGTTTGAATAAAATCTAGGAGAAACTATCACGGCCCGGGAAGTAGGGAATTGGTAACCTAGATTAGGTAAATTTCGTGCAAAAATTATGAAGCGTGGCTTTGCACGACAGGAGATGTTCCATGTAAATCCGAGTAGAGGACGAGGTAGTGAGAACAAAGGAGGGTGGGCGAAGGATCTGCCGTGCTCTATGGTAACGGACGAGATGGATAGGGTTGGGTGGCAGAGAATCGGTGAATGGGGGTGGGAAACTGAAGGGTATGGGGTGGTATGGGTGTGAGAAAGTGAATGGAATGACTACGAAGGGTTCTTTGCCAAAAATACCCCGAGGGGCATAAATCTCCGCGAAAAAAAGCTGTTCACATCAAGGGCTGAGGCTGTATCAAATACCGGAGGAGAATCAAATGAATATCAGTCACGGGGAAAAGGGGATTGAGATAAGATATTACAGAACGGGAAAGGGGAAGAGCGAGAGTGGAAAAGGGAGTAGAGATAAAGCAGGAATGCATGGGGGAGTGGCTAAGGAAACATTGCGCGTATCTGGGGAGCCCCTACACCCAAACGTAGTTGGTCTCAGCCAGTGCCCATCGCAGGGAGCGTATTATAATAAATTTATTGGAATTTAAATATCAATGTTTCTCTTCTTGAAGGAGAGAGTTTGAGATTTATCGATTGGCGCCTTGGGGAGAAATAAAAATGTATGGTGTGAGCGTAGGGAAGATGGGAGGAGGAGATTTGGATAGGAGAACCATAGGGAGATGAGGTTCGTAGCACGGGGTTCACGGTTAAGGGGGGTGGGTGAGTGGGAATTGAAGGAAAAGGGGTTTGGAAGTGGGGTTTGAAGTACGGTGGCCACTATTTTAGGAAACGACAAGAGAATGCTAGAGGAACGTTGTAAGGAGCATGAGTACCCTTTCCCGTTCGTCAAAAATTCACAGAATATTGGATTCCACGGGCACCTACATGTTTATACAATTGCATCATTGTATATTGCGTCAGTATTTGCTAAAGGTTACTATATTTATTATTCATGTATATTAGTGAGATACTTTATTTTTATCGAATTATTAAGTAGTAAATGGCTAGTATAATATATGTATATGAAGAGTTCTGTGAAATGTATTTACCTTATTTAATAATACTGCGCAACATTGCCGTTTTTCACTGCAAATCCTAATGAATATCCTGTATGAGGATAAATAAAAGTGACAGTGTGTGGATACAAACTTAGATATATTACAGTAGAATGTAGCATTGTGAATGGTTATTATATGTATCATGTATTTGTGTAAAATATGTGAATGTAAAGTACAACTAAATCTATATTAGGACTTAAAATCAGCGCTCAGTGAAAATTGCATTCATTGAATAAGCATTAATACAGCATTCATCTACATCATCTACATCTACATAATATCCTGCAAGCCACCATAAAGGTGTGTGGCAGGGGGTGAACTCTCACCAAACATGCACTACATATCATGCATAAAAAAAGGATCAGTACTTTTATAGGTACTGTTCAAAACTACGCTATTTAAAAAAAGATAAAAATAGCAAAACATACATGCAAAAACATGCCGTTAGTTGAGTTAGCTATAAGTCCTTATACCAACATGCAGCTACCAATGTTATCCATTGCTACACTCGTACTGGATATATTTACCGTTATTCATATCCCTAATAGTACGAGGAAAAAAGGACATTTTGAATCTGTCAGTTCGGCAATCCATTTCTCTAATTTTATGATTATGGTCAAGTCTCCCATAGTAAGTTGGGGTCCGCAAAATATTTTTAACATCATCACTGAAAATATGGTCTTGGAATTTGTTTAAGAGATTAAGTCTAAATTTCAACCTGCGATCTGACAATGATTCCCAATTTAATTCATTTAAAGACTGGTTACGCTAGTAAGGTTATCATACCGTCCCTTTACAAATTTTGCCGATCTTTGCTGCACACGTTCAAGTTCGTTATTTAGACCGATTTCGTAGGGATCCCATGCACTGGCAGCATATTCCAAATGAGGTCTTACAAGGGAGAAGTAGCTGATTTCTCGTACATGATCGTCACATTTACCCAGTACTCTTTTGACGAATCCCAGTTTACGATGCGCTTGACCCATTATTTCACGAATGTGTTTACCCCAGGAAAGATCATTTGTCAGTCTTATTCCAAGATATTTAATAGATTCCACGTTTTTTAATTCATTATTACTTATTTTGTAAGTGGTAGGAGGAGAGCTATTCTTTTTCCAAAAGTTCATTGCAAGACATTTTTTAAAGTTTAATTCTAACTGCCATGTATTACACCAAGTTTCAATTGCTTGTAGGTCAATATTTAAATATTCTTTATTAAATTTATTCTTTATTCTATTCTATTCCTTATTCTATTCTATTCTTTGTTCTATTATAAAATTCTTTATTCATTGATAAATGTTAAATAGTAACAGCAATATATGCTGAGAGTTCTCGGTTGAGCAAAAATTATGAGTGTGCTGACATGATAACCAAGGAAGATTATCTTAGGATGTTACGCTTCATATAATCTTATAATGATGTATATTATTGACCAATGCTTCATATAATCTGATAATAAATAAATGGCTGACAAAATTCCCGGCGCAAAATATTCTTATACGATTAATTTTATACAGTTTGAAATCCGTGGATGTACTATAAGAGAGTGTAGTAAAAATGCATGGAAACAGTCCATTTCTCAAGAGAGCCAATAGTTTCACTAGGCATTTGCTTTTGGTCACAAGCAATGCATGAAACAGTGAAATCCTTCTCACTTGAACAAGTAGAAAGTGCCATTCCTGTGCACCATCATGGATTTATCAGGGAAGAGGGAACTGCGACTTATGGCATTGAGAAACGGGACCTTGGTGTGGAAAAAAATAAAATGTGCGAAAAAGGTTATGCATCCTGACGATACGTCATAGTGGAGTAGGGGAATGAGGAATCGGTGAGAGGGTTATGGCGAGGTATGGACTTTTTTTTACCTCTTTCCCGCTTGCCCATCATAACTCCGGACTCGAACAGGGGCACACTCCCTTGCATGGCGAGACAATCGTATCGCTACCGTGCCAATTGGCGATTCTCTAGAGAGAGTTCTTAGCCTTTCCATCTCCCCGTGACCTCTCTTACCCTCATTTTGACCCACTCCATCGCATACAGAGCCTGTTTTTTTCCTCTCTCTCCTGCCATTCGCCACCGGCCATAACTCTCCTTCCATCACATTCCTCTTTTGGAAGGCCTCTTCAAGGCACTGACTCCGCCTTTTTAGATCCCCAATCGTCCGTCCTATGGATTTCGTGGAGTTAACTCCCTTTTCGATACAGGCGCATCAGCGGAAAACGAGCTAAACGCAGCAGGTAGTGTCATTTTTTCCTCGTCAGGAGAGAAATAAAAAGTCTCGCAGGTTCCCTGTGTTTGCTCGTACTCCCGGCGTGTGAATGGGGATGAAAAGATGGTGGGGCAAGGTAAAACAACAGAAAATGATTCGCGATGTATCGATTTCATGAAAACAGGTTGTGGAAAACACAAAAGCGTAAAATACATTTTTAGAAGAGACCACGGTTTGAAAATTTTCAGCACGCCACATGAACATTGATTTGCGGTTTCTTTTTAAAAACTTAAATATGATGTGTGACATATCATCATTTATGTGAGAAATAATTTAATATCAATTGGAATCATTACCATTAAACACCCGTAATAATTATCCATTCAAAGTACATCGTAAAATACAGCCTACTACCGTGTTTTGAAGAACTAGAAAGTTTTTGTTGTAAATAATGAGTTGGAAACTAAGAATAAAAGTTAGTTGAAAGGTTTAACGGGTAAATATATTTTCGCGCCTTTTTGCAGAGTATATTTTAGTCGATTTAAGTCACAGTCGCATGTAAAAGAATGTATTTCATTATCTTATGCTTTGACAAAATGTATCGATTTCGTGGAAAGTGACCATTTTAGCCTGTACAAAAACCCTTGGGTATAGCATGATGAAGTCTGCATTTAAATGCAAAATCCTAATTTCATGTAGCGAACGTTATTATATTTCATAGAATTCTTTTGAGGCTTCAAATAGGTATTTGATGTTGATAAACGTAGGTACTAACAATTGAAGTCCACTGCTTATCTTCGTCTCGATCCCATCTTATCTAGAATTATGAATATTAAAACCACCATTCTTATATTTGACTATTACAGAGGTCTGTCAAAATATATTTGCGAGCGTGATGGCTACAAATTGGTTATAGGTAAGCCATATGATGACAAATAATGATTTATGTTTTAGATAAAATTACAAAGTCAAGAATATTATATTGGTCTTCAGAAAAAAGTTGGTGGGTTACGTAAAATGTGATTAATGTTAGGTTAAATCAGCTATAGTTACTACAGTGAAACTAGGTTTTTTATGTAATTTGTAGGAGCCTATACTCAAGAAACATCTTCACCCTGCGAGCTGCTGCACAGGCGTTTAGCGAGGCGTAGTAGGTCACCAGACATAAATAAGACAATGATAAAAAAGTATTGAGAATCAACAATGAAGGGTACTTGTAATGTTTTTTTTAAGAAGAACACAGTCAACGTGCTCGAATATTTTTGCATAAATATTACTTCGTTAGGCGCGTCATGGTAGCACCTTTGCAAGCTAAGGAAAGAAAAACAGAAGTAACTTTGAAATACTTCACGGTATTTAACAAAAACTACAAGTTCATTCCATGAGGTGCTTAAACAGGTCGTATATTTTTTGTTAATTGATTTGGAACTTTAGAGAGGTGCATGCGGTTTTCATTTTCAGCAATGTAGCTCATCATATACAAAAATAACTGCTGCGTTAAAATAAGGGGTCACCTTGGGGGATTTCATCAACATATCTTTCAATAAACGAAACATCACATAGTTAGCAAGATTTAAATCGATGGTAAGAGTCATTAATAGAGTACATGGTAAGAGATATAGCAAAACTACCAGTAAGTAGATCCAAGCATATTTCGATAATTTAGGGACATATTTCGACTCAATTTTTGTCAATATTTGGCTTAAAAAAGGGGTCAGTTTTTTTCCAACCACCATCAGGGTATTTCCAAAGCAACTTCCATTGAATGAGACATCGCATGGTTATTGAAGATATCAAGATATAGTCGATTGTGAGAGTCATTAATGGAATACGAAATGAGAGATACAGGCATACTACAACTAGGTTTAAAGGTCCAAGAATATTTCGATCATGCATTTTTGACTCAATATTCGCTCAATATTGGAAAAACGACTGTTCAAAATCGGGGAGAAAAAAATGGCGGACATTTGGCTGGAAAACGGAGGCAAGGTGCTGTAGGGAAGGGGGACGGACGAAAAGGATGGCACACATCAACTGCAGGGTAGGTGAGAGGGCTGGGAGGATAGTCGTGGTGGGAGGCGGAACAAGGGGGAACGTTAGCATTGAGGCACCACGAAATCGGAGAAGTGAGCAGAGAGTGCCAGGAGGCAATTGCGGGTACAAAGGGAACGGTGTGCGGGGGATTGATGGGGGAATCTATGAGAGGGGAGGACCCGAAGTGACACGATACGTGGGAAGAGGGGAGGGGGGGCTGGAGGTTGGTGTATCGAGGAAATGGGAGGAGTAGAGACGAGTATCGAGGGATGGAAAAAAAGGGTGGGGCGCCATTAACGGGATGCGACCGCATTTGTCATCTTTAATAGGGAAAGGAGGGGGCGGTGGAGGTGGAGGGGGGTCAGGTGGCGATGAGGAATGGGGGACGGAAGAGTGGCACATGAGATTGGACTGGGAAAAGGGACAGTTTTTGGGGAAAAAATGTGCACGGGGAGGGTGGGTGAGAGAAAGGAAAATGGAGGTGATGTGTGGTGGGGGGAGGGATCGTTTTGGCTCCAAGAATGGCTGTGAGTTAGCTCGGGAATGGGCCTGGCAGTAATGCGACCTCTCCAATGGCATTCTACGAAGCGAATACGCCTGCCCCCTCTTGGTCTTCATGCTCCGGAAATTCTACATGGATTCGCAGTATTTTGCTTTCAATTTTGCCATCATTATTACTTCAAAGCTTAATTTTTTTATGTGACCCCAAGCTGTAATTTTGCATGTTAGATATCGATTAAAAGGAGTGATAAAGGAAATTTCGCTTTTTAATTAAAACCAATTCAATTTGTGCCATGTCACCGATATTACAATCATATAAAGAAATTAGTTTTGTGACACACGCATTACCAAAAGAAATGTACAAACACACTCACAAGCGTATTTACAGTGGAGGTTAATGTTTTTCTAAAAAGATGTTGTGATAAAAATAGGTTCTTTTACTTTTATTCATTGCATCTATGTAGGCTCATAAACCAGTATTTCGTGATGTAAATCAGATTCAGTTGTCTCATACATCTATACAAGTTTAGGGTAAACTTGAGAGGTTTAATTGTAGATATTCAATGGGGTGTAAAGTGCACTTCAACGTTATTATTTCTTCCTTAGGAATGCAAGTTTAGCACCAAACGCGTCGTCGTCTTAGATTTAGGGGAGACTTAAAACGACGTCGCACTTCTTACTTTCTGGTAAGGATTCCACCACAGCTCATCGTTTATATCCACCACTTATCTATTTCGTGTCCATAGCATCAGCTAACAGGCTCTTTTTCTGTCACGATGCTTAGAAATGGTCAGTGGCATTTGGTGAAACAATTAACTCTTTAGATTCTGTCGGGTGATTTCTGATTTCACTTTCATTAGCTTTGAGCAAAGTAGAGTAGACGCTCACATAGGTAGCGCGAAGCTAGGTTCCTTGAAATCGTTGCGTCTAGTAAAATCTCGCTATGTAAAACAAAGAGTAAACAGGAAATACGGAGATGCGTTCCGTAATCTCGACGCCTAACGTATGGCAATACCTATTTTCATTACTTAGTCTTAGAACCTATCTTGTGATTCAGGCGGAAAGTGTTATTTCTCAGTAACTATGCACTTCGGGAAATAATTTAGTATTCATGCGACGTTTAGAAGAGATTCTTTGTATTTTTGGGAAAGGTGTCTAGTATAATAAAATTGCCATTTTCAAATAAATTCCATTGATCATTTTAGCATCTTAGGTATTATTCACAATAAGGGCGCACGAAAGATTAAGTGAATTGGCTGCAACAAAATATTTTTAAATAAACTTCAGTAGGAAATTTTTTCCGCCTATTTTATGGGACCGCAGAAAATAGAAAAATCAGCCGTTTCTATCTTTTAGCTAATCTTGGGTGAAAGAAAAATTAAATTCACGATAATTTGGCTTTCAAAAAGCAGTGTGTATGGTGCAGAAATTGAAAACGCTCAAACGTCTTGTGTTAAGTCATTGCCTCAACACGCATTACTGCTGAACTAAGCGTCACCATTATTTGGTTTTGGTCACAAAAATTTTACATAGAGCATTTTTTACAAACGTCCATAGTCACAAGAATTTTTCTGTACACAAATGTAATTTAATTCGGAAATACTTTTATTTTCTCGCCACCCATTTCTGCACTGAAGTCAGCTCTTATTTTCCTTCATTTGTTCGTATAGTACGTATATTGACTCGTTTATTCCGTGTTTTCTCCCACGGGATGAGGCTTTTTGGCCTGATTTCAGTTTGTCTAAAATTTTAATTTTCCAGCCCAGCGTAATGGCCGTACGGACGTACGTCATTCCTCCACGGTGCTATCGATGCTCTTGAAGATTGTCTCGAGGACCAATGTGGTGGCATCGTGTTGTGGCTGCGACGATATCTCGAAACTAAACTGTTGTTTGCAATAACTATTTTATACAGTTGGCTGACCGAAATAGTTGCAGATTCAGTCATTTCGCTAAGGCAAACTTTATTTCACCGCTAATTCCAAATTGCGAACCTTGAAGGAAATGGGAACCAAGGCTTGGAGAACATATACATGGTGACGTCATAGACATGAAATGCCGATAAAGTCACCAATACCTAGTAAAGGGCAGAAAGTTACATGTGTCGTAATGAAATTATGAATACGCAGTAAATGTCATGAATTATGTCATTCTTTAATCACAATGTGGTTTGACTCGACAGGCGCACTACTTTGAACATTACTCCTAATCCTTGAACCAATGTATAGAATCTTGATGGAGCGTGATTCCCAGGTTTGCTCCTATCCAGATTTCTGAAACCGCGTCTTACCAAAAATAAAGATCCCGTCTTGTGAAATCGGGTACATATCTATGACCGCGTCTTAACGAAATCGCGTCTTTTGGGACCGCGCTATTTGAGGGTTTACTACATGCATACAGCTGACAGTATTCATGAGTAAATATCTTGATTGAAAGTCAGATAAACAACATTTTGCCGGTGATTATTCACAACCAGGTAGATTTTTAAGAAGTTATTCATTGTTTTTAGTCTGAGACTGATACTTAGCTGTTCTACCTTTAATTGTTTTTTGAAAATATTCTAAAATTTCGTTCCCTGCATCAGTGCTTCCCATGCTCATTAATATCCGCGGCTGATTGCAACCAACATTGGGAAGTTTCAATTGTTGTTGCAGTTGGTGCAGGATGCTAATTTGTTGGATGATCGGGCTCTGTCTGTTTATATCTTTTCAACAAGGAATAACTAGGATAATATCCGGGCCATGGTCATTCCGGGCCAATTGGCACAAGGCACTTAAATATTTTTCTGTCGGGGAAAAATCGGTTATGCAAATTCCCACACCTTCACGTGTTAACGTGCATCGCTGCTAAGGGAGTCAAATCATCGGGGAAAAAGGCATGCAGTGAAATTAAATTTCACCCGGTTTGTTCCGAAGAACCCTGTGCACTCAGATCGATTCTCGTAGGAGGTAAACGATTTACCGGATGATCATACCCCATTCACCTCGCCTACCCCTCTCCCCGGCCGTAATGAAAATTGGAATGTTAGCTCGATTGGGCAGAAAAAGTGATTTAATCTCACAGCAGCACTTTTAATCCCCCCCGGGGATTGTAGGCGTTCAAAAGCTGCTCAATTCCATTGGCATATGGTGAAGAGTGAATGGAGTTGATTGGCCAAATGATTGAATAAAAAAATTAAACATTGCTTTGCCGTTCCGTGAGCAAGGACAAAAATACACCCAAGGTCATTTCTAGAGTATAACAGAACGCCTAGAATATAATTACTATCTTATTGTGTAGTAAAAGATAATCAAAGCTTGGGAATAAACCGATGTTAATTTTAGTATTCTACGCCTACCATTCCTGGTATAGAGAATAATGGAAAAACGACTCGGGACTCAGAACTTGGGTTCAGGAAACCTATATCGCCATCCCGGGCTTCGTGCCCTTCATGGTCGTGGTTGGTATTATTGAAAGGGAATATATACATTGGGGAAGAAAGGTTATTTTATTAAGGTAGGATGCTCGATGGGTTATTTTGTTTTGGGAGTGTTTTGTGGGGACGATCCAAAGGTGTAGAGGGGTTATTTTATTAGGGTAAAATTGTTTGGGATGATCCGGGGTGTAAGAAGGGTTAATTTGTTAGGGCGTTTCGTGGATGAGGAATTAATTTTAGGATGTCTGGTAGCTAAAAGATTTTGAATAGAGAAGGAGGTTGAAGGGTTGTTTTGTTAAGGTGTTATTGTGGGTAGGATATTTTGGGGACAGGATTAATCAAGTTCAGGTGGTTGTCGGTTGGGGAACTGAGAAGCTCCTTGCCCTGTGCCGGAATGGGAATAGGTGATGGGAAGGAGATTTGCAAGGCTAGGTGGGTTTGGTGATGCTGCAGTTTCATGGTGGTTTGATGCGTCTTCTTGGCAGGAGTCTTCTGTAACTACTGGGGCTGGAGCTGGGAAAGGTTTAAATTGAAGGTGAAGGGATTAAAGGTGTGTGGTGGTTGCAGGGAATTTAGGGATACTGATTTTCTGTAATGGTTTGGAAGGAAGGATCATATTGCGAGGGTAGGGGAATTTGCCGGGAGGTAAGGAAGGGGACCAAAGTGCTGCGATTAACTCATTCGGGGAGTATTTGATGGATGTGGAATAGTTGTGGAGACATTTATGGATAAGGTCTAGGATAGTGAGAATGTGAAGTTCGCTGCGGATTGATACGTTTGATACGAACCAAGGGGCCCCGGCCAGTTGCCTGATCGTCTTGTTCAACCACACTTGGATCCGTTACAGGAGAGTAGGTTTGGCAGTACACCATATTGGAGAAACATATAAGATTTTCGTAAGGATGATAGAATACAGAATAGTGAGTTTGTTTTTTAAGAACGTTTGGCTATTGTAGTGTATAAGTGGGTGAAGGGCCATTTTGGTATAGTGTACGGAGGAATGGATTTTGTTGATGTGGCTTCTGAAGGTCAGTCTTTTGTCAATGGTCACACCTAAAAAGGTGGTCTCAGTCATTTGTGCGATGAATTTATTATAGAGGGTTAACGAGAAGTTGTCATATCTGTGTTTTTGAACGAGAAGCAGACTTTGGCGCATTTGGCCGGATTCATCTCCAGCTTCCATGCGACAAAATGGAAAAACAAATGGACTATCGACAGGAAGATGGGTTTTCAATGAAACCCATATTCGCCAGTGCACTTTTAATGCTTGTCCAATGAATTGAAACGTGCTGCCTGTTATTGGCGTAAGCCTTACATGAATGACATCTGACAGCATTTGCTGATGATTTTGCCTAATGTTATGATGAGTCAACCTGGGAAGAAGTTAGAAATAGTATGCAGTTAGACATAAACTATCTAAAGAAATGGTTTAATTCAAACAAGCTTAATATGAGTGTTCACAAAACGAAATATATATGTTTTAATGTTTGTAATCGTTTTACATTATATCATGACATATCATGACATAAACTGTAATTCTGATACATGCTGTGATCACATGGTTAACGTATAAACAGTATAACTTATCTAGGAATAACCTTATATCAAGGTTTGAAGTGGACACAACACATAGACTCTGTAACTAAAGTATTGCGGTATTCCCTAGGTCAGTTTTATCTGATTCGTAACAGATATTCATAAGACAATCTGAGGTTGTATTACAATGCATTAGTAAACTCTAAATTGACATATGGTATAATTGCATTGGGTGGAGCTTATCTGATCTCTATTAAACCAGCAATAACCCTAAAAAAGAGGCTTATTTGGGTGATGCTAAAACATAATTACTATGAGTCGTCCTTTCCGCTCTTCAAAAATTTAAAATTGCTCCCTCTCAGACACTTGTATGTGTATAAAGTACTAAGACTCTTTTTTGGGAGGAGTGGAACAAGAGTACCGGTGTCAAAAAGGCCGGGAAAGTGGTATTTTCGTAGGGTGTTGACACCCTTACCGAGGCCAAAATTGTCACTGTTCAGAAAAAGTTTCATATACATTGGGCCAAAAGTCTACAACATATTACCATCTGAGTACAAAACGGCGGTAAATCTTCATATTTTTCTAAAAAATGTAAAAAATTGGCCGTTTACTTATCCTGAAATTGAAGAAATACTTAGTTAAATCAAATTTGATAATTACAATAATATATTTATTCAAAGATTTTTTTTGTTAATGCTGGTACATGTCCTTTTTTACACTATTTATAAACCAATGCATGGAAGATTATTATATAATGATGGTAACCTAAACACAGGTCCGTCTTCTAGGTTACCTAAAGCTCCTTACATTTTTTATTTGTCTTTGTTTGTTTGTATATGAGATTGTAAGAGAATTTAGAAATTTTTCTGTCATAATTGAAGTTTGCTTTTCTGTGCATAGAGTATTATAGGGAGACATGAGAAAAGGAAATTTCTTTGGATTTCAGAGAATTTTAATTGATGCACGAAAGAAGTACAAAGAAATTCATGGCATTTACTTTGGAAACATGTCATGGGGCATTTCGAAAGACGTTGGGGATTTCCTGTGCTTAAATATTCGGCAAGTTATATATCCCCCTTTGTTTCTCTTGTTTCTAACTTGCGACAAGATTTTATCAAATGCTGTTTCGAAAAAAATGTTACCTTTGGAATTTAAACGTAAATAATAACTTGAGAGTCATATGAGTTACAATTTTTTTGGATGTTTTAATGCCCTCAGTAAAATTGTAATAAGATAGAAAATATTATCCTTTTGAAAAGTTGCCTCGATTGAGAGTGAGTGATTTTTTTTGACGATTAGTCTTCAGCCAGTAGTTGTTTAATTAAATGAAGAACATAAATTGAATGGTATTCTGATCTGATAATTGGAAAATATTTTCAATTGTCAGCATGAGTATTTTCAATATTCATGCTAACATAATTTTGAACCATATTGTCAAAATCGTTGTCAGGTGCTAATTAAATTCGTGACTTTTTCCATGCGGGAAAAATTGCAAATAGCTAATATTAAAATACTTTTATTGGCTTTGTTAGATAGTACCAAGCAAACAAGCTTTTGTTCACTATTTCAAACTCTTGGGATATGTGATGTGGCGATAGAATGAGCCGGTAAAATATTAAAAAAACCTCTGCACCACCATCAAGAAAATAGTAGCTTTTCAACCAGTCTTCTCAGGTTCACAAATCTTTACTGGTATCTTCGTCTGCAAAAATTTACAAACGGATTCAAATGGCACATATCAAATAGGAAATTAACTGTCACTAATAAGACGCATCTGTTAGATCAAAGTTCTTTTCTTCCAATTACATATATGGTGGCACTGGTGGCATGTGCCGCACTCTTAGCTTATTACTTTTCAGTTTGCCACGGTTGAGTATTTTCACTGCAACGTATTTAATATCTTTCCCAGATAAGGCTAAGGATATATTAATCATTGAACTATAATTTTCCAATAAAGCCAATTATACATTTTTAGGGACTCCGACTGCAATAAATTGTCCGTATGGATTTTGAAGCTTTGTAAACTGTGCGAAAGATTCCAGATGCAAAACGCTTTTTACCGTTTTCTATAATTTTTTAACGGTCATGTCTGGGATCAGCATGCCATGCTCTGGCATTATTGCCGAGTGAATGGAGTGGTATTGTGAATAGGAGGAACTGTTGGGTTATACTCCTGGACAATCCTCGATCACTTTGTGTGAAATCACCTCTAAACCTAACATAAATTACCTACGTTCATTACTAATGCCTGGACCCAAACCCGTTAACTATTCGGTTTCCAGGCCAGCACATTACTTATCTGGCTACTGTGTCCACCTCACAAGTTGTAGGAGTCCCAGGTAAGCATGTACAGGACATTTTTTCTTCCCAACATTGAAGCAAGGACTTCGCATCTCTTCGGGTAAGCTACAGGTAAACTCTCATTGCATGCATGATACCTTGCTTGATGCTTGATGGATTCAGAAATAAGCACTATAGAAAATTATCGTTAACAATAAACTGACTAGACTCATTTAGGATAATCTTTCATTGAATGGAATTACACGTAAGGCGTTCATTACATAAAAGCAAGCCTAGTATCAGTCTCATGAAGAACAAATACTTTTTTAATGATGGCAGATAAAATAATTCTTGTATGACGCACGATATTTTCGATAAATATGATACACATGCGTAATTATTTCGTGGTTTACTCAAGAAATATTATTAACTCAAAAATTTTAAGGTGAAGTAGCCAGTTACCCAAATGATCCAATTTTTTTATTTAGCAATGGGATGCATGTGATTACTTGCCTATTATGTGCCACCCAAATAAGTGAGATGTAGTATCGAATATCATTCCGCACAAATCTGTTCTGACGACAGCTTTGTCATACAACTACACATACCAGGGTCATATATATATCACCTCACCTTGCCTTTTGTGTACCTTCTTTTTCTGTATGCTTCCGTTTTCTTCGGATTTTAATTTGTGTTCATCTTCATTTCTCGTGTATACTATGTATTCTTTGCAGGGATGGATTTTATTAATTTTCCATTAAAAATATAAAGTATAATGTGACTTAAAACTTGTTTCTTGTAGATTTTCTGGCAGCACAGTGATAAGTTGGCCATTTAATAATTACTATTTGCCTTTATATATTTCATTATTTAGTATGTTTTGATGAGTGATAATACTTGCATTTATTCTTCTTTAAGATGAATCGCTACACATATGTGAATGCTATGTATTTTTATTCCAGTATTACGTCCTAACGGATGGAGCGATTTTCTTGAACTTTTAAATCCAAGTATATGATAGCCGTTAAACCATAGGCTACGTTACAAAGATCTCAAGAGCTCCTATATGGGCCCTTTTTTTTACAAACTTCATAAGAAACACAAAGGATTTGCTGCAGAGGTTTTTTTGCTTTTATAAATTACTTACAATCATAATGTAGGCTTGGATGTTTAGTATAGGATGACGTAAAGATAAAGAGTATTAACTTCCTGCATTTGATTTTTATATACGTATTGTATATCCGCATAATATTAGTTTTAGGCTCGTAAATATATGCACTATTTCAACATTAGAAATATTTATTTGCTTGAAAACTGCTGTATATGTTTGGAGTTGAGAACTTACAACCGCACACACGCACTTATGCACATACACCTTGCTTATCATGGAGGCAACTCTATATAAATAAAACTAACATTTTTTCTGCATTTTACGCTCTTTGTGCGCTTTTCATGGAAAATTGTTGGACATTTTTCAATGAAACTTTTTTATTTGGGATCTGCTAGCTGTAGTGCTTTTGGTCATTTCGCACACTAGCTTATAAATTATGTATGCCAACAAATTAGATTTTATATTTTTAGAGAATGCAGGATTTTTCCTTTCATCCATTAAAATGTATTTAAATATTAATTTATGATTTCTATTTTCTTAATTATATAGAATATGCTTCAAACTTTCTTTTTTCCATAGTTTTATGCTATGAAATCCAGATTTATTAAAATAAGTAATTCACGTGACCATTTACTATTTTTTTAAATCCTAACCGAGCCTCACTATGGCCTCCGAGTGAATGCTTCAATGATGCCTAAATAGTTCTCCTAGAGAGGTCAATAACTGCATTATTTTTCTTGCAAGGGTGTTGAAAATATCTAAAAGTAGTATTGCCGCAGATACCTGCAGCAAGATCGTACATTCGGCGCAGACAAATCAATCTGTTTTTCAAGCGGTAAAACTGAAATTATTAGGATGAATAATTTAATGTGCTATAAAAATTCATTAAAAACATTCGAATGTTTATTGAATGGAAAATGGTTTAAAATAGGTTAAATGTGTATCCTATTTTATCCAGTTGAATAAAATTCAGTAATACATCCTTAGGATGTCCTTTTCTGACGGCATTACGATGACTTTTGGGAACGAAGTTTCCGATATTAATGTTCAATATACACAATATCTCGTTTAGAGGCAAAAGAGAATGCAATGTTTTGTGCCGATGAGGCTTGGTTTAATTCTTGTGATCCCCCAATTTTGAGACCCGTAGGTTGGAATGAATATGACCCCTACTGTACCATCTAACTTCCTTGGTTTCTCGCTGCACGATAGGCCCAAAACATATTCCATTTTTTTAAAAGGCCCTGGCTCCCATTTTGGCATTATGTATGCGTTTATTTTGATTGAAATTAGATGTATTCATCTGATATAGAAACAGATCAGAACCAAGCATCAGAACACAAGCTCGGCTTCTACTCTTATTGGAATACGTCAAAACTACTAATTACGATGTGTGTTTATAATTTATTTCCCTCCCGTTGAAATTCAACGGGAACCTCTGATAATCAATACTTATTCATGAATGTGTAAGGCATTAGATAAGGTATTGGGTTCATATGTGGTACCTTTCGGTACAAGTCCCAAATATCTTATGTTGTCATTCTGAAGTTGAGTATGCACGTGAGTGAACGGACCGGCAGATCTTTGGGTTTACGTTGGTATCTTATCGATTAAACTCTTCGCCACATTTAAAAAATAGCTGTTATATGCTGGTGAAACATTCTACTATAAACTATTTTCGGGTATATTTGCCCTTCTTGCACTCTTGTTCCTTAAAGAACTACATAACTTGACCCCAATGGAATTAATGCTCCTTTTTCTTTTACATCATTGCATTTTACTCTGCTTTATTACCTCAGAATCATGTTGGAGTATGTTTTCATCGATTTTAACAATTAGTACAATATTTTTTTCTTACTCTTGAGATGACCTTAGTGGTTCAAAGGCTGCCAATTCTTTCTCTATTATCCATCATCTTTATCTACGTGAGCCTTACGATAGTGGTAATTTTTCTCTAAGCCGATTATGTATCGACGGATTCCTCCCCCTGGCACAACTGTGCGCATTGAATGAAAATCCCAACCCACGATTTAGTTTTTATCATCGCGACGTGAAGTTAACTAAAGTTAAGTCGAGGTTATGGCGAGGGGAATAACGTTAACGGCTCCAATGCATTTCAAATGAAAATCGTGAAGCGTAGTCCTTTACATTCACGTCATTGGCGTTCTCTTCTCCCTTCGCTTCCATTTTACATTACTTGCATGCGCTCGAAACAATCCGCGGCATAAATCTGGAGGCGTTATTCGCGAAAAGGGGATTGGTGAGCGCACAGTACGTGTTCAGTTCCACTGTTGTGGGCACAGTCAAAGGATTCCTTCTGCGCGGACTCGGTAATGTGAATCCAATGGCTTCGCTCTCTTTTATCATTTTGTTCCCCGCGCGCGCTAAGCGGATGGGAAAATAGTCATTGCCGTGATATCCAAGCTGGGGAATTAATTTATATGAAAAAAGGGATGAGGGAATGGGGGAATGATAAAAAGGATTTTTTCGCCAATTACCCTGTCGTTTGCGTGCGTGAAAATATTTACTGTTCAAAATGCTTTGGCCGCGGTGATTTTTTCCGAACACATGGTGGTGCGTTACTAACTTTGACATTTTAGGTCTAAAGATGCTAAATGGCGCTCCGTAAAAATATTTATTTTGTCAATGACTGCTTGCTGTTTTTAAATTGAAGATAATTATTTATTTTTCCTTCGTCAAGGGAATAAAACTGGTGGTGGTGAATGTAAACATTTGGTCGTAGCCGCATATGTTTTGGGATACAACTTCCTTAATTGTAATGACTGTGAATAAAATTATTTTCATCCTAAAAAATTATCTCAAGTGTGGAATTATTTCCCGTATCTTCTATCACAAGAGTATTCAAGTAATACGAGTAGTAGGCAAATGTTCTATAGAATTATGTTTGTCCAATTGCTCCAATTGCCATACCAAGGGGTTAAGTGATGGTGTTATTGCCATGTGATCAGATTATGCTGGATTCAGATGAAATTCTGAAGCAGGTAACATACGTCGGGTTGTAGATTTCCTAGTATTGCAGTGAGAACTGAACTTGAGGAATGCAATTACGAAAGCAAATGGAAGGGAAACGGTTCATTATTTTTAGAGTGAAGCATTGGTACGCAGTAGGCTCTTTCATGTAGTTGGGGCGAGTTCCTATTCAACGATAAACTTCACCGCCAAGTAGCAAGGCCACGTGACTCATGGCTCATGAGGTCCAATGTAAGAGCCACTCGCCTTAAAATATTGTGTCATAATTTTTATCATGTGATGATCAGTGACCTGTAAATTGGTTCCCATTGAACAGCAACGAATCACAAACGATGCATTTCCACTGTAGTGAGCTTTGACAGGTGTGCTGGTGAGAACATTGTTTCATGCAAAGTCTCCGTTTATCTCTTAAATTATCATTCCTTTATCAACATATCCAATAACCATGGCTCGATTTTTGTTCAACCTCTGAACGTCACATTTTGGCTGAGTGTGTCAGAAAAATGTATTGCTTCCTGTGGAGCGTAGCAGAAAATACGTTGCATTTTATTTGTGACAACGCCAAGCCATTAGCCAAAAAAGGCGCATCTCACCATACTATATTAAAATAATTAGAAGTAACAGGAAAAGTTTTAGCCAAGATATGCGCATTCCACTGCCACCTTCACTCCAGAAATATTTAAGTTACGATTGAAGCCTCATTTCTGACTTGTTTCACATTTGCATTTTGTTACTTCTAATTTCTCACACCATGATGCCCAATGAATAGTAAGAAATTACTGATTAATATTACTTAGATGCGTAGTTAATAATGACAAATTTCTTAGAAAAATTGCACAGCCAAAATAATAATTCAAAACGCCATTCACGTTGAAATGCTCTTTCCAGTGATTGCACGAAAGAGTAGACGATCATAAATTGAGAGAAGAAAAAATTTACAGTGGTAAACAGCATAAAAAACGATTTCATAAATAGGTGAGAAGAATTTGAAACAATTTTGAAGGAAAATTACGTTTAAATGCACCTGATGGCTTCTGGTAACATTATGGCCTCACCTCTTTAAGGTCGGCTCTCTTGGTAGAACATACAATTTTCAGTTTTAACATAATTTAATATTGCCTGACACCACAAACTAAATGATGACTAAAATTTAACGGAAACACAGTGAAATGCTAGTGTTTGCAATGTTAATTCACCACTCACTTGATTCAAGTTTATATAAGAATTACTCTTTATGAACGGCGATTGTAATATCTGTAACATAAATTTAGGCATCTTTCAAATCATTAAAAAATCATCAATGAAAGAGTCTTATCTTTGCTGCCGTGTTTGATCGCATGTTCTCAGTTCTCTTAGTTAAAAAACACTATGCAGAAAGTCTCTTTTATTGGCTTATTTACGTCTTGTGCACCATCTCTTTCGCATCTCAGATAATTGTTGTGATGAATGGGGATCAAATCTTTTATGATAAATATTTTCCTCTCAGATAGCATTATGGTATAATTGTAATACCTCTCTGAGCACGTTTTCTCCTTGAGGGGGTCTCAGCTCCTATTTTCAATTTCTTTCGATTACTTTGAATGAGTCAGGCACCGAAAAAAACCATAAATTTCTGAAACACTTGGTTGAATAGCCAGGCACGAGAACAAATGCCAACTGAAAATAAAAACTTTCTCGGGGAACAATTAATTACTTTCGTGTCTCTGGGCACTAAGGGATGACAGCATGACTTCCTCCATGTAGCTATATTGCGGACTTGGATCACGTGATGCTGTTGGAGGTGGTGGTGTTTTGTCACCCATCCGTTGTGATTTATCACCGCCGCAGTATCTCCCAATACTTTGGCCGTCTTTTCTGAAGCAGGCTAATCGGGTATTGACCTTAATAAAAACAACGTGTCAAAAAATCCTAGGAAATTCAATTAATGTATATTTAAGGATGAAATACTGATAAAGTGTTTTTGGCTATAATAGTTTGGTTTACTTTTATCAAAACATTTCCGTGACAGCGTCTCACATCGTGATAAATGCATCTGCAAGATTAATGATACTCATGTCACTGAGGACTTTGGTGGAATCACATCTTACCACTAAAGAGAAGTAGGATACATATCATGCGCAATTTAAATGTATATTAGGCTCTTTTTTCTTACGAAGGAGGTAATTAATTTATGATTGGAGATTTTCTTGGAAAATCAGGAAAAATAATCTTTTATTTTTTAACATGCTGGTAAAATTCATTCTGTAGTTTTGATATGCTCAGGCTTGATTCTTCTACGTGATAATGCAATTGGCACTCAAATTAATGAGAATTAGATTATCTAACTTACTCTCATTATCAATCTTCATAACGACGGAATAGTTGTTCTCGCTTATACTCATAATTTTGGTTTTTCCTTAACGTGGTGATTTATGAAAATGTGTATTATTTTTTTTTAACTTTGGCATTCTTTTGTTTTATACTGGACAATATTTATCATCCAATAATAAACACTCTTTTAAGAGTGCATATTGTGTGTTTAGGAGAATGGAAATCAAGAGTTAGGTTTGGTTTGCAAATAAAATTTTCTATGAACAATATTCCTGTGAGGTAAATAATATACATGCATACGCACTAAATTAAATATTATATATGTAAGTAATGGTAAAGCATTATTAACTACCACAATCAAGCACAATAAAAAATAAACTGAAGTAGATATTATGTTCTTGAAGACCCCACGTTGATTCTATTTCATAATTATTGAACCATCTGAAGTGCCAGAAGGAACGATATAGCGCAATTATTAAATCTCCTTGTAACCAAAATACTTAAGAATTTCAAACTGTTTTATTTCATCTCAAAAAGGAGAGAATTATTTCATTGTTATCGTTCCGAGTCGATCACAACTCTGAGTTTATTTGCGTGTTGTAAATAAAAATTTAAAATACTTCTACAAAACATTTTCACCATTTCAGTTCCTAGCCAGTGGTAGGATGTTGATACCGTGCCTTGGCATCAGCCGTGATATGAGGTTTTGAATTGTAAATGAGGCAAACAAAGCAAAAAGCAAAAGAGATGCAAAAAAACGATCATTATGGTACTATGATGTGCCACACGTTGTTTTATCTCTTTGAAAAGCTGACGTGGCATGAATTTATTCATTTAATGTGATATTTGTCCTAAAGTAGCAATACTAATGCCATGTCCGACAGTTTTCTTAAAGTTCCTAATTAAAAGAGAAGCACATAAAATACGAGGAAAAATAATTAAAAACTGAAACAAATTAATCATAATAAAGATATGAAAGTGCAACTGTAGTAGTAAGTTTGATACAAATTAGCAAAACTGTTTCTACAAGTTTTTTCACTTAAAAATGATCATATTTACGTAATTATTTTCACTTTCAATTTTATTCAGAAAACTGTTGGTCAAATTTTATCGCGGTTGTCATTAATTTCTTGAATTTAGATCTTAAGATTAAAGAGATAAAAATTATCCCTCTCCCACGTCTTTGAATCATTCATAGCGTAAGGTTGATAAAGATTTTAAGTTAAATACACAAGCCCCAACCTCTCGACTGCACATCCAATCAGCTTTCGTCGCTCCACTTGATATTTTTTTCACTTTTCATTAAAGAAATGTTGTGAATCATTTTCATTTAAAAACCCTTCGCCTCGCGACCGTTCTCAACTGTTGAAGAAGTATTCACAATTAATGTCCGCGAGAACATTTATTTACACCCCCCTTCATGATCTCCCACTTTTCTTCCTCGTCGTGGCCCACACCCTCAGTCACCAATTTCGGGCCCCTTTTCGACTTTTCCCGTCCCCTACCCAACCTCCTCCTCTTTCCGCCCTCTTATCCTCTTTGGGGAGTGAAGTTCTCCTGACTCTGTAAATTAGGTTCCACCCCCCCCCCTCCCCGCCCCCTGCCGCCAACGCTTCCTCACACCACTTCCTTCTTTCCTCCACATCACCCCCCTCCCCCTCCCTTCTGCGACCCGCTCCCTCCCAACCTCCTTCCCCTCCCACCGCCAGGGGTTCTTAAAATCGCCACCCTCCTCCTACTTTCTTCTAGTCCCCATTCTTGCCCTCAACGCCCTTCCACCCACCCGTCCCACCCAACAAATACGTCACGCTCCTCGGTCCCATCTTAAAGGACTTGCTTCGTCTCCACTCCTCAGGATACGCCTTGCATGATGATCTAGTTTATTCTCGAATCCCTCATTTCACCTCCTTCCCCCACCGAGCCGTTCCTTCCCCCCCTCCCAATCAAACCCATCTCTTTTCTAACTCCTCCTCCACCCACTTCCGCCCACTCCATCCACCCGAAGATTTTTCTCCTTCCCGGCCTCTTTTCATAAAATCCCCCGGCAACTCTGCTCCCTCGTCTTATTTACCGGTGTGGGAGGTTATTTTTTCTCTCCTCCCCAGCCATCCTTGATGTCCGCCTCCGTTGGTGGTATCCCTTGTTTATTTTTTATTTGATGGGGAACTTTCAGTGTTATGCTCATCGCGGATGGGACTTGAAAAAGGGTGAAACTATTTTGGTGCCCAGGCCTTCCTTTATTATCATCGCTTGATTCATTTCCGGAGCATTGACGATGCTCGAGCGAGGCGTGGAGTAGTGCGATCGATATCTCGCACTCCCGTGATTTTTACAAATGGGGCGGCCGTCGAAATAGATGACCGCCAAATAATATTTAAAGCTGCTGAAATGCAATGCGAAAGAGTGAAAAGTCATATACACTAGTGCTTCCCACTCAGTCACGAAATGCCGATTCATCCGAGAAGTTGAATGTTTTTTTAATCATTCGAGAGAGATGGCCGAGCCGATATATCTGAATCGACTGCGTTTAATATTTAGTCGACGCTCCGTGAAATATTTATCGCTGCGAATGAGACTCTATGGAGCAGTTCCTTTTGATTTGCGCTAATGGTTTTCTGATCACAAGAGCCCCACAACCTAAAAGTCGTGGGTTCATGTACACTCTGCGATATGAATATATGTATTCTTTTGCACACAACTTAGCACAGATTTTGGTTGAACTATAGGCTCTAAACATGAACGGAAGCATTCAAACCTGATAGTACCTATATTATCTAAATATACATTTAAAGTGTTAGCAATTTTATGAGTAGCAATGGAGTTCATTGCTGTTCAACGGCTCGCAAAGGACTTTAAGGTGTTAAGGAGCTAATATATATCCTTTAATTACGCAAAAGATCACGGTTATCTTGTGAATGACCTTAACTTAAGTAAAAATTCAAGCAGAATACTTTGAGTATTACTTTATAATACTCTCAGGATGGGAAGTCTGCCTTCTATCGTTTGAGGCTCTTTGAGCTTGGCTCTGGGACATATAATGTTAGCGTGAGTAGGATTCACTTGCTTGTTAAGATCTCTACCGTCACGTCTCCTTCAATTCTTACCACTTGCCTGCGTCTCCCATCCAACATTAGCCCATTCAAAGAAATTCCCGCCCTTCCTTTTGCGTTTCATTTCCCCTCTTTTATTTTCAAACCAGGTCCCTTTTAAGTCAATTTTTTTTCCGTCCGACTGGACTCTTTCCCCCGTCTTGTCATTTCCGAGCACCATCTTAATGACCGTCCTCACCCTACTCCACGGAATGAATGCTCCTTCCCAGCCCTTGTGTACTTAAGAGAGGATCTTGCTGGCTCTTTTTCCCATTAATTTTTCCCCTCCATGGGTGTGCTCTGCCGTAAGTGGGACTGTCTTCCCTTTGGAAATGATCATTTTTCCAATCCATCAGTAATTCAAATTGGATTTAAGCCATGGCTCGTGGAGCACAGGAGCTTGTCACTGCACGAGTGGTGAATCGTGAGAAAGAGAGAACCTGACTGCTGCAAGGAACGTTGACCTACTTTACTGAAATATTGCCACTGAATGATCAACTCGATGAGATATTTAATGAAACTAAATGTAACGTTCGACGTGACTTCCGTGGACTTGAGGAAAATACACAAAAAATGAGACATAAATACACATTTGTTTATTTGTTAAATTCTACCGCTAGAGATAACTATCGTTTGATATTTCAACATGTATTAACCCTGGAATGGATAACGATGCATGAGCAAAATTGCATTTATATGAATTTTCTGTTGCTTTAACTCATACCTTTGGTGATCAATATTCTTACGCATCAAAGGAAATAGTAACTCAGGCATAGTGACAAAGGATTTCGTTGAATGAGCTTCATATCAAATTTCATGGTCGTTACAATCAACTTAAGCTGTCAAACGCACCGCCGCGTATCACGTATCAGCATGAACAAAAGTAAAATGTCTATAGTCTAAAAGAAAATGTTACTTCCTTGACTACAAACAAGTAAAATATTTGGAATATATTTTTAAAAAATTATCTCATAGCTTCATTAGAAGGAAAAGAAAAAAATGTAGGTAATATGTTAAAATCATCAATTGCATTGAAAAGAGGGTAACACTTCACTCCTATTTATACATACGCAGTAAAAAGTTAGATTTTTTATTTGCTAGTTAAAACAAGGTAAGGTTCTATCTTTTCTTTTATGCTGCTTGAAATACTTAATATCATTTTCATTAAGACTAGAACTTGAAAAAACCATGAAGGGATTAAATAAGATTGATCAGACTTATATATAACAGACAGCCTTATATTCGGATTAGTTAATTTCGTTGAGGCACTAGTCAGTATGGTGTAACATATGCCCTTCACTCGTAAAACTTTTGTTTAGCTCCTTTGCTCCGGCTAGCTGTGGACAGGTAGGGTTTAACATTCACACGCAAATTACATTAACACATATATGTATCAGTTAAAACATGAAACATTAATTACGACCAAAATGAACAAATTTATTATTTAAAGGAAATCCAAGTGATTCATTCGTGGCTTTGAGAGCCCACTGGTCAAAGCACATTAATTGAACTCCACAAATATACTAGAATCAATAAGTTATCGTGCCCATGCACTTTTGTTACGTGCCTGGTGGTCCGTTGTTCCGTTCTCCCGACAGCCTTGGTCCTACGAATAAGTATCCGGCAGTTCTGGTCACTCGCTCTTCCTGTAGCCCTTTTCTTGACACGCCTTCATCGTAACTCAAGCCCACGCGAGTCCGGTGGCAGGTTTAACACACACTATTAGATAAGTAACTTCACGTGAAGAGAATACGACCTCACACGCGGGCATTCATGAGGAAATGCTAACTCACACGTAGGCGTCGAGAAAGAAATACTCACCCGTATTGTTGGTATCCGCGGTTTTTATACACTCCCCTCGGAAAAAAACATTTATTGAAGTGTATTGCTAGTGCGATATTAACAATATATAAAAGCCATTATTGTAGTGTAGCGTTGCGATGACATTTGGCCATTGTTCTAACTTTGTCCCTGGCAATTATGCACTGGGTCTGGCCTATTGTATCATTACAGTGGTCTTTGATGAATACTCTGGTTCTGAAAAAGAGTTTCTGGGTAAGATTTCTCGAACGTGCTTCATAATTTTGAAACACTGCGGGAGATGAGCTCCTTTTGTACCCACTTATTGATCCATCTGGTGCTTTTGTATCCGTGTAATGATTTCGTTCCTGGAAGAATTGATGCAAATATTCGGGCCCGGTGCATCCGTGCCGATTTAAAATTTCTGATATGGAAACTATGGGGCAGATACTTCACAGAAATCAATTGAGTTCCCGGCTGGCCACCATCAAACATATATCATGTTCGTCAAATTTTGTTTTTGAAGCGTAAACAACTTAGTCTATTTCATATGTCAATAGTCAATCATCTATTTCATTATATGTGATGTGTGAATTGATGAGGCCAAGGATGCAAATGAGCCAAATAGAGAATGTGCGCCCATTAAGCACTTCAGTGCGATTTGTTGGCTCTCAGTCATTTAAACATCACATTGCATATGTCGAAAACCAATGTCAAACTAGGAAGACAAAAACAAAAACTTGAAGAGGTTAAAGAGTTCTGTTCTCTATCCGAGTATGCAACGATGGACGAGACAAGAAAGAAATAGTGTGTAGAATAGCCCAGGCAAAGAGAGCATTCTATCAAAAGAAGAATCTACTTACAGCTGGAAATACAAGCAAAGAGGTAAGGAAACAGTTCGTCGGAACATACATCTGGAGCATGTTTCTTTACGGCAGTGAATCATGGACGATGACAGCAGCGGAGAAGAAAAGGGTAGAAGCATTTGAAATGTGGTGCTACAGAAGAATTCTGAAGGTTAAATGGATCGACCGAGTAAGTAACGAGGAAGTGCTAAGAAGAGTAGGAGAAAAGAGAAGTCTGCTGACAACTCTAAAAAGAAGAAGGGAAAACTTAATCCACCATATCTTGAGATACGATGGCCTGATGAAGACTATCGTCGAGGGAAAAGTGAGCGGGAAGATTGGAAAAGGCAGACCTCGTATGAGATACATAGAACAGGTTGTGAAGGATGTAAAAGAGAAGAATTACGTCACAATGAAAAGGTTGGCCGATAGAAGAATCGAGTGGAAAGCTGCGTCAAACCAATCCTAGGGTTGTTGACCAATGATGATGATTGCATATGTCCATGAATTACAGTAGTTTTATCAAAAAATTAACTGGCATCAAGTGAGAAAATATTTATGATTAAATGTCATTGAAAAGAAAGTATGAAGAAATATATAAGAAAATTTTCAATTCATGCCAAATTTATCTTTTAGTCGAGCAATAAATAAGAGCGGGTCATTTTGAAACCGTCAAACTTCGTCCTCGCTTTGAATTGGAGGTTAAATCTTGTCATGATGCTCTTGATCCCATCTGTATTCTCTCAGGGCTATCAATGTAGTGGTTTTTACTCAATTTGTCTCCCAGCTATGTTATGAAGGCCAGGACAAACAAGAAAGCTACTAGCAAAGGGAAATCTATTCTCCTGTTCCCCGTTTACCGCCGTGACTTCTATAATTTTTTTTATACAATGCACTGCTTATTTTCCTTCCATTTCCTTATTCAGCAAAACATTGCAGGTAGTGGCAGAAGTAGATGGGGAAGCATGCAGCCATAAAAAGTGCAAGTTGAAATTATCTTTTTGTAAATTATGAGTCCCGTCCATCAGAAAACTAATCCCACTTTTTCAGGTTGCTCACCCCGAGATTCTCTCATCTGATTGTTCATTCATTCACTCAAGAAATTAACCAATTTTTTGTTACTCCTGCGTTATTCTCTTTTGATAAGTGAGTTTAGAAGATAACTTTTATCAAGTTCAAAGCCTTGGGATGAAACCGTTCAGATTAGGAGAGCGACAAGTTCTTTTCAAACGTCAGATAAGATTTTCTCTAATGACCTGAATATCAGAAAATCACCCTCTGAACACTGCGAGCCTGCTGTGTTCCAAGGAGCTTCAACCGTTAATTTGTCCTAATTTTCTTTTTCTGAGAATGTTTTGAAATTAAATTAATTTATTATCCTATTATATTATATCAAATAATTAATATATATTTTTCTTGCAATTAATATATTTGTCCTAATTTTCTTTTTCTGAGAATATTTTGAAATTAAATTAATTTATTATCCTATTATATTATATCCAATAATTAATATATATTTTTCTTGCAATTAATATATATTATTCTTACAATAATTGTGGAATTAACAAGTTTATCCTATCATTCATAATGAATACATCGAATTCCAGAATGTTACGCCTGAAACCATCAACAAGTCCATTTTTCTCTCCAAAATTCCTACTATTTAATGCGGTGAGTGTAAACGTTGATCCCAGTCATTGCCAACCAAAAATAGAATGCGACAACTCACCTTAAAGAGCCGTGATTTGCCCAGCCGTACAGTTCCCAAGTGAGTCAGTCTCTCATCAGGTCCCTTGAGGTTGTATTCACATGCATCACCACCTCCGTTACGCTCCAGTGCCTACTTTAAAAGCAACAACCCATTTTCTCCCTCTTTTATACACCTCCAACCAGCCCGAATGCCTTGCCCTTCGTGGAGGCTGCGTCTTTCTCTCCCTGCTCATCTTTGCATATTTCCTGAACACAGAGCTCAAGGAATTCACCATTCTCTTGCCTCGAGGCCGCTGTCATCAAGGCCCCCATCGCCTTCGTCCCGCATACGGAGAACTTTGCTGCATTTTGATGAATTTTTGAAACTTAAATCTCCAAAAGCACCCGACATTACTACTGCCCGTGCACCGGTTAAATCTTCCGCCTTTCGCATTCCGAATTACAAGTGAGGCTGTCACAACTTCCATCACGAGGAGTCCTCTTTGGTAAATAATGAATTTCTTGAGCCTAAGACGGAGGAACTACGAATTGAGACTGACAGCAGTGCGAGTATTTTTTAGTTTCAGCAATTCTGAATACCATAGTATTTTCTTGGCAATCAATTCCTTATTGACGCATTATATTACCTGCCTGAGGTTTGCAAATGTTTATGATGTAAGATAAACTGGAAATCCTTTTTTTCAAAGACAGAAAATAATGGTGAAAGTGTTTCTTATACAGTGCATGCATCTATACTAAAAGCAAAATAATATTTCAAAGGAATTGCTTATTTCAGATGTTGATGGATGATTTTTAGCATTATATCTGCAAGCGATAAGTTCTGATTGCCCTTTAAAAAAACCCATTCTTCTGCAGTTGTTGAAAATTTAACTTAGCAATGATTTTTACAATGTTTCCCTGATTTATGGCAAGTATTCCTCCTGTGAGTGGAGTAAAGTAGAGGAAAGTAAAACATGAGCCCAAAAATTTTCAGCTTTACCAATATAGTGGATTTCGAAATAAATTGTTTTGTTTCTTGTAAAAGCTGTTATATTATTGAGAATGCTTTATTCTCTTAATCATGAAACACTGATCTGAGCCACTACATTTGTTTATTTATTACTGACCGATATTTGTAATACAAATCGTTTTTTTCGCTGCTCTCACCCTACGCAGCATTTAATTAATTCATTGCAAGTTAAGTGTGTCCTTGATTCATTTGAAGTTGTGTGCAGTTGCTTGAATGGCAAAAGAGGAGTTAAAAAATCTTTTTAATGCACCGTCACTGAGCCAACCTATGTTGAGCGTTTGAATACAAAGAATATTTTTAAAGGTTTTCTGAATGCATAAGCATATTTTTATCAATTCCTATTTTGAAATTAACGTCTTTCATATTGCTAGACTCCACACTATGAAATAAACACATTTCATAGGAACAAATTTGATTTACCTATCCTTATTTGTTGCTATCTAAATCATTACAGAGTTTAGTTACATAAGGATCATTAACTTTATAGTAAGTAATTTCTGAACCCTTTTCTTCAATCCCTTCAGAGATTACTTTTTATGGTTTTATCTTTTTAAGCTCTTTATGGCTGTCTTTATCTAGCTTAACCGTTTTATCACATACTCTCGTATCAATCTGCTATTTTGCAATTTAAATCCATCATTGCTATTAACCTCAAGGACTTATTCAAGCCAGCTTCTTACCATCCTCCGAATCTCCAATCCCTCTATTTTCTTTTTTTTCGCCATTGTTCTTCAATTACCCTTAGCTATGTTTTCTCAGGTCGTTTCCCTCAAAAGCCTTAGCCATTTGGTATTTATTTTATTCCGGAAAACATTGTTTACTATCCACTTCTTTTCCCGTTGTTTGATGCGAAGGGTTGCCTCCACTTCAAACCCTCAATTTAGGTCTTTAGATCTCTGACTAATGTGAACATTTTAAGCAATTCATCTCCTTAAAATCCTCCTCGTTTCCTGTTTCACATCCTTGCTTTATTGCCCATTCCGGACATTACATTGTTTTGGACCCATTCCATTTCCTTGATCGCAATTCAATTTGTTTCATTTCTTCCTTCCCCTCTTCCTTCCTGAATCTTCCTTAAGACCATCTTATTTTGCGCTTGTTTTCTTTCTCTCTGCGGACAATAGCGTCTCCTCACCGTATCTCAACTTACAAATTTCTAAGCCATTAAGTCTCTTCTATTCCTCTCCCTTTTTCACCCTCTTGATATTTTCATCAAGCCGTTGTTTTCAGAGAGAATATTTTTTTTTAAAGACCTCACAATTTCATTGGAAAAACATTAGAAATTCACGAAATCATTCCAAACGGCTACTTAAACCGTAATAGTACATTTAAATCTTTTTCTTTCATATGGCAAATATGAGAGAAAGTCCACCGCTTATTGTCACGTTTATTTAAAAAGTGTTTAATGCGTGCATTCACCTAAAAACATATTTCTGTGTAATGAGGTAGGTACACTCCGCTGGGCCCGTTGGTATTCCTTTATTTGATCAATGTGGTGCGTTTTTACTCCACTAGCTCTTTAGATAATTAATACACATTGAATACATCACATGAAAATTGTCTTTGAGCAATTCGATCTTCTCCGCTCTATTCCCTCTTTTTCACCAAGACTTGGAGTTTGTACTACTAATTTTTTAGGAAGTATTAAATTACGTGAGAGAATTTTACTAAATGATTCATACTTCATTTCATAATTCATAATCTTATGATATTGTTGGCGAATGGATTTTCAAAATTGAATGGTAGGGAGAAAAAATTATTGGCGGCAGTACTTGACTGCAAATGTCTATTCCTCAAAAAATTCTATGGACTTGTAACAATTTATCTCTTTATTTTAATACTTTTAGCGTTTTATTCACCACAGCCAAAGAAGCTTTTTTTCTTCCACTTATTGAGAACGCTACAAAAGTATGGTGAACAATCTTTTGGAAATCGCTATCTTAGTCAAAGCACTGGAAAAATTGAATTGTTCACTAAGGCAAGGCAGGAAAATTTGAAAAAATTGAGTACGAAGTAAACTTTCGCTCTTCCGAGTATACAGTGTAAAGATATAATGACGAATAATAACATTTTAATTAAATGCAGAGTAAATATGAGGTAATTTATCGGGAACCAGTAACATTAGAATGTGAAAGCGATTTATAATTTGAACGTTTTCGTATTCCAGGAAACAAGATTTTTCATAATGGATAATGTTTTTTGTATTACTAAGAATTACATTGTAGATCCTCTAAATAAGCTGCCAAGAAAATTAGGAATTTTTGACTGACACTATGTTTTAAGCTATATTTAGTAAGAACAATAAATTAAATATTGGAAAATATGTTTCAATTAAAGCCAAATATTATAATTCAATTATAAAACCTACCGTCACTGTCTCTGGACTTTAAAACAATGTGATCTTTGCCTGTACATATGGTCATGAGCAGAGTATAATAACGACGTTTACTCCATTGGTGGCAATGAAGTATTTACACAGATTGTTAACCACTTAAGTATTAAACTACTTAAATTATGAAACCGGATATAAATGTGTTATTTACCCTTTCCCTGAATTTTCCATTATATTGCATTTACAGCTACTATTGGAGTTTATAAATTATCTAGATTTTTTAACCTACGAGATCCCTTGACCTTTAGCTTAGGCATAGAAAAATGTGTAATATCTATCTAGCAGAATAAGGCATCGAACTAATGGTGAGCTTGAACAATCACTCCAGTGATAATAAGATATTATCATGTTGAAGATGATTGAAAACGACTCAATTTTTCCTTACTGCCAGAAACTTATAAGAATTCGCAAAGAGTCGTCAAATTTCATTATTGGAGGGGTTGGGTGTTTTTTTGATGGCTTTTCCAGCATTCTGAGGCACATTGAGGAGTTAATGGGATGAGCGCGCCCGCGAGAAAATTAATACCCATAAACCATCTTCGACCGGATTTTTCCCCCATTCCATCTCACGTCTGAGATTAACGCCCTGCCATCCATAATCCGTAATTCAGTTGCGCGGCTTCACAGATGGGGCAGTTACATCTCTCTTTTCTCCCATCCCCGGCACACATTACCTCCGCCACCATTGTTTTGCCCTCTCCACTCCTATTCCCCTCCCTAACTCACACTCCCTTTATCTCCCACATCTCCCTCTCCTCCGCTACCGCACTATTTCTCTGCTCCACCATTCTCGTCCTTTTATCCCTCCCCTCCATGTCTTTTGCCCCCGTTAAAGGGATCGAGTTCCTCCCCACTCTAAAATCCTTTCCCTCCCTCCTCTCCATCTGCCTTCCTGCCGTCACATCCCTTCCCCGAACAGTTTTAACCCTTTTCATCTCTATCGCCCCGAAAAAGGGTTTTTAGGGAAGACGGGTCAGGGTCGTGTAGGTGGGGGGACCCTGAAAACCGGGAGGGGAGTTTGAGAGAAGGGTTTTTCGAAGGAGGGGAGAGAGGAGAAGTACGGGAGGGTTTTGCGTAGGGATGGGATCTCCGGGAGGGGTGTGTGAAGGGTGAGAATAAAGGAAAGCTTACGTTAGGGTCGAGGTTGGGTAGTGTGCGTAGTGACATCCCCTGCCATCGTCCTGTTCTCTCGCCTATATTCCTCCAATCCTCTCCCCCCGCCCCTATTTGCGCTCGCACGCAGCCACGCCGAACAGGGTGCCGTCTGAGGCGACGGTCGAATGGCACGCTAACCGAAATTAAATTCCTTGGATTCCCGTGATCTTGGGTGAGCCGAGAAGTGAAACGGAGGAGGGGACCGAAGGAAAGGGGAAGAGTAAAGGAGGGGGTTTAGATGGAGTGGAGGAAATGCGATGGGAAGAGAGAAAGAGATGAAGGCGATAGAAAGGACGGTAGAGTGGAGAGAGGAGTGGAGGAGGATGGTCTCGTAGGCGACGGCCTGGGAAGATAGAGAGAGAGAGAGAGAGGAGGAGGATATCCTAAAAGAGGAGAGCGTGTCGGACAGGGTGAGACGGAGGCGGTTCAGGGTTGGGCGAAGCGTCGTCGAAATAAGTGGGCGTGTGTGTGCGTCGTTCGTTGGAGAGGGGACTTGTGTGGCTGGAACTGTGTGGAATGGGAAGAAAAGGGGTTGTGGCAATAGAGCAAAGGAATAACGGGGCACAGGAGGCCAAGAGAGCACTTCCTCGGCACAACCTTCCCATTGGGGCAGGGAGAGAGAGAAAAAGAGAGAGACACAGGGAGAGAGAGAGACAGGGCGTGATAGCGAGAGAGAGAGAGAGGGAAAGAGGACCTAGGAAAGGAAGAGGTGCTGGCGCGTAAATGGTGAGAGGGCAGACGAGACGTATAACTGTGAGGCTGGTTGATAGGGACGGTCTTGTATGCGTGTGTGTGCGCGGGACAGGGTGTCCGCTTCGGGGCGCCTTGACTCAAGGGAGATAGTAAGAAGGAATTGGAAAGGGTAAGATGATAAGGGGAGGCGTGGCTTTAAGCGCATAGGGGCGGGGGATAGATAGACGAGGCGGGGGAGGATTAAAGGAGGGACGTCAAGAAGAGAGGGGGAGGAGGGGTCTGGGGGCGAAGAGGCAAGTATGAAGGGTATGGGAATTCTATGAGGACAGGGAAGGAGAGGGGGTGGCAAAGATATCCAGTGCCGGGAGGAGGGGTTAGGTATCGGTGTTGAGGGAAGGAAGGAAAGGCGACAGGGCGATGGAAATTCCTGAGGGTCACATGAGGACGTTTAAACGAGAGAGAGAGAGAGGGAGGGAGAGGAGGGGAGTCGAGACTGAAGGAGGATAAGATGGCAGGGAGGAGGAATGGAATGATGTGGAGCGCGAGGGGTGAAAATGGAGAGGCAGGCATCGGAGGGTGGAGGGCACATATACACACACGCCTAGAACGAGAGAAAGGGTTGGTCGCTCATAGAATAATTGAAAGAAAAAGGGGATAATACTCGTTTAGTAGGTTGTGCGGATCCCCTTTCTTCCCCGGGGGGCACAGATTAAGGAGGGATGTGTCCCCAGGAGATATTGTTCATCTAAAAGGGGAAGGGGAGGTGTTGGCCCAGTGTGAATCCCTAGTGACGTACATCCGTGGCCTTCAGCATAATCGACGGGGGATCAACAATTATGCTCTGAGTGAGAAAGTAATCCCGTGCCGACTTGTATCATCATTCCCCTCGAGAGAGGCTGCCGTGCAACTCTCAAGAGTTTCCTTTAGTTCATCATTCTAGGTGACTGAGTCAGCGCTATGAAAACGAAAGATTCTCCCTGCTCGATTGTGGGCAATTTCCGTACATCCTATTCCAGTTAAATATCACTCAGTTTTCCTAAGTATATCCGAAACCAAGTCAAACCCAAAACGTGTTGAATTACTTATGATTGGTATAATGACAGGGTATTTTTATATTATTCAGTGGTCTCAATCGATTCGGCAGTAATTTCATGGTATTTGCTAATCATATTGAAATGAAAAGCTTAACTTTGTAAAACCACATACATTTATTTGCACGAACGAGAGGTCGACTACATAGTCATCTTCAAGACCTGAAGATGACTGTGTAGTCAAAACCTAGGTCGTGCAAATAAATTTAGGTGTTTTTGCAAAGTTAAGCTTTTCATTTCAATGTGCAATTGTGTTATGCATTGGTTTTAATCCTAGTCACATATTCATAAATTGTTTCTATTCTTTTCTCAAATAAAGAAGCCTAAGCTTTTGTTGTTTTTGCTTAAATATTAGTATTTCGTAAATGAATTTTTGTTGCCCTAGATGAGGAATTATTGCTTTATCATTCAAATATAAATCATTATAGTTATACACCAACCTCCTATTATGCAACTTTAAAGCTTTAATTTAGAAATAGAAGTGGTATTTACTACACTATCTCAAAAACCATGGTCCTCTAAATCATTTCTTAAAATGTACATTAAAGCTTATACTCGTATTCAGTATAATCTCCCCGAATCTAATCACGCATCATCTGGTTCACATAAAAATGTGTTATTTTCTTTATGATTTTAAAGAAGAACAATATAAAATAATAAGATACCTTTTTAAGTGACGCTCAAATTTACGTGCACACTTTTTTTCCTTATTGTTTTGTAAAAACTAGGTACCATTCCATTTGTCTTGATCGAAGTCTTCACTTTTTCAATGAACCAAGAGAGCGTATTTTTCTTGAATTTCAAGGCCCTCTTGATTTTTTTATTTTGGCTGGAAAATTATGTATTCAGGCAAACTTGAATTATCCTTTGTCTACTTTGTTTCTCAATGCAGAAAAATGAGTAGAAACTGAGGGGAAAAATGTAAATGTGTTTGGGAAATACTCAATTTTTTTGCCAAGGAAACTAAGACGATGACTTTTTCCTTTTTAGCTTACCGGTAACTGATTCGTTTGCGTCTTTTCATCAACATCTTGAAGGGCATCGAATAAGCGGGCAGTAATCCTATCCTGCTAACCACTTTCTCTTTTCTTGGATATCCTTTTAAGTCGCTCAAGGTCTTCCCACTTAGCTGACCGCCACTTGACTTATTTTGGTCCCTGGCCTCGAAACTCCTTCGACCCTCCGTTACCTTATCCTCTCCCAGTCCTGAATCTCTCTTTCTCCCGCTAATAACCCCATACCTCGCCGTCTCCGCCACTTTGCGCCCTCAAGTGCGGACCTATTGAGAGTCGCCCCTCTCGTCAATCATTGCTGTACGGTCGCCAGCCCTTTTTTTCGGTCCATCTCCGTTTTCTTTCTTCACTCCAGGTTTTCCTTTCATCCTCTCTCCTCCCCAAAGCACTTCCTTTTTTTTTGAGAAAATTTCTCATTCCACTCAGTTACCATAGCGTTTCTCTCAATCTTTCCTGTTGAAATGCCAACTTTATCTCAAATGCCTGTTCATCATAAAAATTACAATCATTTCTGAAAGTTTCTCTTTCTCATGAATGTATTTCATTGTGTATATCAGTGTGGGTTTTTAAGCTTGTGGAAGTCATTGTCCTCCAAATCACGAGCATTTTTTTTAATTGAACCGTTAAAAATGTTAGTGAACCAGAGTCCAAAATAATTGGTCAAGAATGTACGAAAAAAGAGTCTGATCCACTTCAGTCCATGGCGCTCTGTGTGATATTTTCCCAGGCATGGGAGCAAAAGACCTTACTATCATCTCTGATAGCGAGGTGTTACATTACAGTGATGATGCCAATTCCTCTTGGTGCATAAATGTAAAATTAGATTGCTTTACCTTAATTTTTGTTTAACTTTCTCTTAACATAGAATGATTATCATTGATTGTAGTAATGAACAACCATTTCACCTTATTTGTGACCCATATAGGTTTATGGTGTAGAAATTTTACCATTAGGTTTAACAGAACGTGCAGGCAACACTGATGCTTCGACTGTTGCTCTCACTTCCCATGGTTTTATTTTAAACATTAATTATATATTGTTTCACGATGTCTCCAAGCAGCTAATTGGCCGCTACTTGCCAACTCCTGCACGTAAAATCTGAAATTAAATACCTTCTGACATAAAATGAATGAATTTTCTGGCCTGAGTTATTTGGGACAAGTAGACCAGATGCCAAAACTTGTAGCACTGCTAAAAATGATGTTCTCTTCGAAAGAAAGTTAAGGCTGTACCAATAAATAATTTCTTTGATTTGTGTGGCCTTATTCATAAAATTACACGTATTAAACTCATGATGAATGGATCCTACTAAAATAATATGTTGTCAGAAGTCAAAATATAGAAGCCCAAGGGATATTAGCTCTGTAACGGGAATGCATAGTTTAGTTCAAATAAGTTTCCCAGGCCATGTCATGAGTTTCCTCTTTTATCGTGGAATAATAGTAAGTAGATCTCATTCCAAGCTCCTGCATTTGATGCGGCCTAGCTTATTCTCAACATTATTCAATTATACGTCTACTTGTGATACAACGCATTCATGAAAAAAGTCCTTCCATTTTAATGGAGATCAGTTCCGTTTTCCTTTCAGTGATTTGTATTCATAGGAACAAAATATTTGCGTTGCTTGAAGGGTTCAAAAATGGAGTTTTTTGTCACGTATCATGTAGTAAAGTTTACTCAACGGATTAAAATCAGTTTCAAAAGAAAATTAGTCTAGATTAAAAATGAGTCTGGTGAAGATTGACTTACAGGGCTTAAGTTATTTTTTCCTTGGTGCTCAGGCTAGTTTATTGTTCCTTGACAGAAAAGTATCAGGTCATAAAGAACCATAAAATGGGACTTTAATTTTCTCCATAGTGACGTAAATTTTTGACAATTTTTTCACTTAAAGTTAACTTAGTAGGCGTTGATTTTTTCTGAGTCCAACTACCTACTGTATTTAGAATATCACGCTAAGGCAGTGATTACTGTGATAACGTGTTGAGCCTCAATTCCAAAAAGAACTTCTGTTAAGTCTCACTGTACATGCTGTAGTAACACTTATGATTAGGACGAACGCAGATTTAGCATTTACAGCTTTCTGCTTTACAGCCTGTCGTATATGACACTATCTGCTCTAGATGGTGGACATTCCTTGTTCCAATCACATTAAAACTTTGTTTTCGGTCTTGCTATGTTTTGCCCTTCCTGCTGAATGAACTACATGAAGTTCCTCTCGACTAATATCCTAAGCTCTTCAAGGCAACCCACAAATGATCCCGTGGACCTTTAATGAAAAATTAAAACTTTAATTATTTCATATATCCGAAGTCACCCACATTTATGCCCAAACTCTCGTAGAGACCGCGGGATTTCCAAGCACGTGATAGCATTTTACCATATTTCGGTCTTATAGTATGTATTAAGATCAGCAGTATCCTTAAAGGACATTACCATCCTCAACGTCTTCCCTCCCTACGGTTGTTAACCCTTCGTTCCAGTTCCCGCATCCCAGTACCCTCAAATCGCTCCCCTTCATGGGATACCCATTTACGCTCCTTCACCAGAGGACGCAGGATCCTCCCACGCGTCCTGCCTCCCTCGACTCCGGCCCTCATTACTGCTGTCCACTCGATCGGACTTAACAGGGTCAACGTGCAATACTGCCCCGTTCCCTCCTCTCCACCCCGAATGTACTTCCACTCAGCTCCCCTCCAGAGCTTCAACACTGCCATTTGAGCTACTCTCCTCCTGCCTCTCCACACCCTAGTCTTTCTCTTCTCAAAATATTCTCTTCGCCTTGCACCCTTCTCTCACACTCGGTCTCTTTTGTACCATGCATTCTCTCCGCATGTTTCCTTTGCGCGACTGTTACCTCTAGCTATACATTGCATAGAAAAACCTTATTTCCGGCTATCTCAGGGATGAACTGTATGAAAAGTTTTAAAAGTACAGGCTCGATCCCAAAAAGTTCAAAAGGAAATGAAAAGGTTCAGTTGTGAGAACTATAAATAGAGCTGCCATCTCAGTCGTGTCCCGTCCGTTTCATTTCGGACAGGTGTCTCTCACTTTCTGAGTTCCGAGGGCTGACCAATTGTACGGGTACGGCTCGGAAACTGAATCGGCTCTGTCCCTCCCTCTGATCTTCCTTCAAATAGCAGAGCGGCGTGATGTTTTGAGCGTCAAGTACTCCCAGTCCTTTCTTTTCACTCTTGGGTCCTGCTTCCCTCTTTACGCCGCATGCGTCCGTTCCTCCCCTTCAGGACTTCATCTCCCTCTTTATCCCTCTTCCGCCCTCTCCGCTTTCAATTGCGCCAGCAACAGTGTCCAAGCATTCATTCACTCAGTTCAGAGTTCCTTCACCCGCCTTTCACACCACACTGCTCCATGCCGTTTCCTTGAAAAGACGAACTTCCTCGACGAGATACGCGCCGACCCTTGGAGTCTCTCTTCCTCTTGCATACATGTTCTCACGCGTCTTCCTCCCTCTCTCACTCACTCTCTCTCTCTCCCTCTCTCTACGTATTCTCCACCAGCTCCCTTGACCTCTCTCCCCCCCTCGGGCAAGAACGTGGCAATGAATGTATTCCGGTTGGTCATTCCAGTTTAACGAAGTGCTCCCGGGGTCTCGTCAGGAGGAAGAGAGATCTTTATTCCTCGCGATGAAATTGGGAGATATCCTTGGCCTCCGCGGCGCTTTGTAATTTGCCGTCGTTCCCCCTCTTCACGGGGTTTTCAGGGAGTGGAAGGAGGGGTACAGTGGCAGTAATTCTCGAGTGCGCTCGCCGAGAGATATTCCACCCGCGGGAAAATGTTCCCCGAGGATTTCTGCGGGGACCGGAACCGCGCGCAATCTGCTTCTCCTTGTTTTCTTTTTGTCTTTTACTCCCCGATGCAGTCGTCGTCATGAATGGGAGCAGATTGCAGGTACATCTGTCTGGAGGGTGTTGTTTCCGCCAAGCACCGTTGGTTTTACTGTCATTGCAATAATAGGCATTGTAGCTCCAAGTCCAAGTCGGAATATTGCGCATGATCAGTTAAAGGAGTTACCAAATTTCGTTTGATAGGATGAAATAATTCGCGGATTGAGCTTATGCACATGAAAACATCTTTATCAACTCTTAGAACTTCAACAGTTAAACCCTTGCTTCAAATTAGAGTCTCAAGCGTACATGAAGTTTACATAGCATCAAAGTTTTTTCTGTAGCTCTGGAAATGGTGATACAGTATTCATTTCAAAAGTATGATTGTATTTCGAGATCTTCAGAGGATTTAACACTGATACTTAAACCATAAGGGTACTGCTTGAAGTTAAATATCTATGTTTATAACTGTATAAATGTAATTTTGTAGCCAACAATTATCTAGACGAAAGATTACCCTATTAATTTCCTACATATAAAACTGAATTTATATCCAGGAAAAATACTAACTTATTGCATTGCTACTTGGAACGATGATCTATTTTTGAATCAGCATTAAATTGGTCGCCCTTAGAAGTTTAGTTTAAATATTGTGCATACATTTCACATGATACAGCAACGGATGAGGAATGTGCTTTTTTGAGCATTTTATCACCCAGTTATTTCAAATCAATGCTGATGACATCGACATTCCGGTTATAGAGTAAATCATCGTGATAAATGACGTATTTTAAGAAATGTTTTGCATTCACTAACATGGATTACGGGCGAATGATCATTATTTTGATATTTATTAAATAGTTATCATAATTATTCTAATTTAACCTGAAAATTATTATGAAATATTCGCCTGACAATATTCACTCTGTCTCATTCACAATTTAAATATTTTACGGTGTCTCGACTATTCTCAATAAATTCAACAGTCTTAGGCGTGATATGGTGGAACAGCATTTTAAAATAAACTGCGGTACTAAAAGTACTGTCTACTTGAATTTTTAATGTAAATGATGCACAACACGTTTCAACGTTCCTTATGACGTTATCATCAGGTCTACCTACACCTCACGTAGACCAGGTGTAGACCTGATGATGACGTCCTAAGGAACGTTGAAACACGTGTTGTGTATCATTAACATTAAAAATTCAAGTGGACAGTACTATTACCGCATTTTTATTTTATTATTGTCGACTATTCATTCACTAAATATATTTTAGACTGAAATATTCATCCGACCATTTTCATAATGATTGTATATGAATATATAAAGTTTCTGGTTAAAAGGTACTCAAAAATGAACGAACAAACAATGACCTGAATTCGAAGGAAGTATTTATCTTGGTATTATGATACATTGAAAATTCAGAAGCTTTGCTGAAGTTTACATAGATGAAGACTTTGAGAAGTCCGTAAAAGTTGGAAGTTTCCCTGGCCAGAGATTCAACTTATGGATAAAAGTCTTTCACCTACTTCTCATAGTAGGTGTAGATATTCGTGGAGGCAACCGTAAAAAAGGCCATTAGTACCATTTGGGAGAGTTTGGTTATTTTGTGTTAGGAATATCTCAGGGAATGAAGGGAGCGTGGAGAGGATTCCAGTGTCGGCATTAGCTTGCTTTGAACGAAAGGTGCCCATGAACCAAGGTTTAACGACTCATCTGAAAGATGGGTCACTGAATTGGAAGTGTTCTGTGAACGGAGGATCTAAAAGTTCCTCGATATCAGTTTCCTGTATAAATGAATATATTTAATAGGAACGATTTAGATCTCAAAACACTTCCAGAAGTGGAATTCCTGGCCCGATAAGCATCTACGATCATATTATTACTACTGAAATCACTAGATCTATCCTTTACTTTATATCTCTAGAGCAATTAAAATCATACTCTAAGAATTATTTTTCAGGTCTCCCAACAATGCTTATAGAAAAACTAGGTACTTACTTTTTTGTCTTTAAATGTTCCTGAAACTCACATCATTATTATTTACAGAGAGTATTTGGGTCGTATGTTTATTCCGCCGTTTTCAGAACCGTTTCCACCATGCCTCCTCTTTTTCATCCTCAATTATCATTTCATCCGCATTAAAAATGGCATGGAATCTTAGACATCTGAGAGCAGAATGCTACAGTATGCTCGATATAGGATGGAACTGTAATAGAAACAAGCAAGTGGACTTATGGTTACTTGGGCGGTTTTGAGAACCACGTCTTAATAAGGCTTTTGAGAGGGATCTTGAATTTCCGAAACGTCTGAAGTATTCCTTTTCCTTCGGAATCCCTCAGGGGCGCACCTCCATCACTCTCTCGACCTCATCAATTCCTCTTGTCAAGTATGTCCCGATGGCTACGATGCCTCGTCTCCACTCCGCCTCTTCCCTATTTATTTTCCCTTTTCCTTATGCCACTTCCTTCGCACATCCACCACCCTCTCCTTCCTATTCTCTTCCTCACCCGACGCCGGCGGTCTTTCGCTATCTTTTTTACATTCTCCTCTCTCCGTTTCTTTTGACAATCGCAATGAAAGAAAAAACGAGAAGGGTTCGCCGACGACCTCTTCACCACCCTATACGCCCTGAGTTTCCTTTTTTCCCTCTCTTCCCGTCGAGACATTGCTCTCCTGTCCTTCGACGTCACCCTCTCGCTCTCCTCCGTACCCGACCAACCCGTTCCCACCACCCCTCCCTCCAATTTCCCCTCCGTATCTTTTCTTTTGCCCCCCTTTCTCCTTAATTGCTTCCCTTCGGGTCCTCGACAATCGAGAGAGATCTCTTTCACGACCATACCCCGCTTCCAACCCTCCGTTCCGCCATCCAACCACCCTCCCTCTCTCCTTCTCTCCTCCCATCCCCTCTTGGGGTCCTCCGATGAGGGTTGCCGAGTTTTGGGTGGCCCGGGGGTGAGGGGTGGTCGGGACGTGGGCCTTGGGGTGGTTTTTAGGTGGGGAGGGGGGTCAGGCGAGCGGTTACATAAGACGGAAACACGCCTCGCTCCCTTCATCATTAGTTTTCAATCCGAAGATTGGCAGCTGCAGCGCTGTGTCCTTCTCCTTCGAGGATAATCACCTAGCACACACTCGTGGCTCGATTCTTTCGTACTTTCCCCTCCTCTCATTCCCCGGCCCATCATCCCCTCATCCTCCTCCTCACACCCTTGTTAGCTCTTCTTTTGTGCCAACTCCCCTTTTAAGGCTCGCCGCGAGCTAATTGTGCCTCGTTTTGTGCCCAATTCGTCTTTCTTTTTTTTCACCTCTCTCATGCTACCTCACTTACGGCGCCAGGAAGGCCCCGGGTCACCGCCGTTTTATAAGGCTCCCGACGTAATTAAAAATGAAGCAGTTCCGTGGTGGAGAGCACAAGAAAGGATAAAATTGATTGATCAAGAGATAAACGTTAATTTTACCGCTGCTCTGGGCGTGACCATCGGCCCTATTGTCCCCTATTGCACTATTTCACACGCTATTGTCCCGGGACAAGTCCCGCAACTTGTGCCGTAAATATCATTTTATCAGGGTGCCCGCGTGTAGTGTGAATCATGGGGAAGGCTCGATACCTAATCAACCTTTCTATGAAACTCCTTTTTTATCGCCGAATCGTGTTACGGCCAATGATGAACGGGTGAGGTTGTGAAAGAAAATTACCTCGAAGGAAATTGAGAGATTCATCGGAGTGCGCATATCGTTCCAATCTCATGGTGGACTCAAGCTTCCTGCGAAACAATATTCCCTTAAATTTTTTGACCCAGTGTTTCTCTGTCATTCGTTCTTATGGTTCAATCTAGCTAGCATAACCTTAAATTGTGCATCAGTTTTATTTGTGCTTGGCAGACTTCACCAATAATACTCTGTTTTTATCTATCGGCTGGTCTCGATTATATAATTCAGCTGGGAATAAACCGCATGTATACAAATAAGTGTCTTAGAGTAGTGTCGCACTTCACTTCCACATATGTATTCCACTCCACTTCGTCAATTTCCTCGTGGAAACCCTCCATCTAGCCGTTATCTCCTGAGATGGAAGGGAAAACTTTAATAGCTTCAGTCTTCTCAAATAAAGGCAGTTATCTATCTTCCTTCTCACCCTCTTCTTTCCTTTCCTGTGACCGCCCCGCAGTATTCTCCTCCTCATCCTGGCAAGATTCTTAGATGCTCGGGGAGGGAACAGAGGCAAGGGTAGGAGAGTCCTTCCCCTCCGTCGATCCCTTCGCCTCTTCTACACTCACCCCCGACCACTCCGAAACCCTCACACTCTGTCCCGGCACACAACTGGTGTCGGTCCAGCGTGGGCGTCTCTTCGTGGGTTCCTCTTATCCCTCTTCCCTTCCATCCCTCAGATATGTCCAATTTGGGGAGAAATAATAGAGAAGAAGAGGGGGAGACTCCTTCTCTCTCATTCGGGAGAGCAGTTGGCTGTATTAAGGGACTATGATTGAAAAATGTTGGCCAAGACGGGTTTGGACAAGAATTCCTTGACAATAGATCTAAAGAGGATTAAGCACACTTCGTACTTCTGGACTGATTAAAGGGCTTTCTGTCTTCCGCACCAGTCGAGTGTACCAAGGTTATCTTCACCGCCTCGTTCATTTAGGGATCGAGTGGATGAAGGGTACAGGAAACTGGACTACTAACCTCAATATTTGGAGTCAGTTGGATTTTATTCTTCCCTTCATGCTTGAAACAACTCCAAAGATATATTCTTTGCTATTCGATCGGAGAAAATCAAAGCATTACTTAGTCCATCGATATTAAACTTATCTTTCAATGAGTCTCTGTATTTTTTTTTCAAATTTGCCCTCGCAATTAAAGGTACTTCCAACCGGGAGGAAAGGCTCAAGGATAGGAATGGAAGGTTAGAGAGAAACCCGGCGCAGGCGTTAGATTGCTTTTAACAAAAGGCACCAAGGGGGTCAAAATAAAATCATTTCCTTGGCCTATGGCAATCAAAATTCCTAATTAAGAGTCTATGATCTATCATATCTGTATAGCCACAGGTTGTTTACGTTGGCGCTTTGTTAGAAATGAGCAAGGTAACTACCACTCCTTAAGCTCGTATGATTAAACATTCCATAAGGTAAGGCTAGTCATAAATTATTGATAGCATGGCATGAACTGTGTTAACAACCTGCAGATTATATATGCATGCATAAGAATATTGGTACATCCAAAAAATTCTAGTAGACGAATGTAGAATATATTCATTAAAATGCAGCGATTGCAATGGTGTCTACGTGGGGCAGACAGGAAGAAGCTTCGGAGTGAGGAAGAAAGAACATTTAAGTGCTTACAAAAACAGCAAAGATGATAAAAGTAATTTTGCTAAGTACTTAATATGTAACTGCCATAGGAGTGATTTTAAAATGAATATATTAAAATTATGCAATGACCGCCGCGAATTAGATTCTAGACAGAAGTTAGAAATTTTAAAAATTTTTAATAACCAGGAAAACACACTCATCAACGAATACATTTACACATCTTTTTCCCCCATTCTGGCGTCCGTTTCAAATCTCAATCTCTTCTTCCGTTACGTAACTAAGGTTACAATAATACGATAAATAACTTACGCCTGATGATGATGATTATTCATCGAAACCCGGGTCGCTTTATTTTTTAAGAAAGAAGTGGTATAAGTAAAAGTAATACATCTCAGAAACCGTAAAATGGAATACCACAAAGTTACGAATGAGTTAGTTAATGTGAAAGTACAGGGAGCGCAGTAAGCTTGTTAAAACCTTAACAATGTAGGTACATATCATGTCAAACAATATGGGCAATAAAATGACTTACATCTCTATTAGCAGTGAAAAGAAATGCATTTGAGTTGGGCTGTGAGCTTTGCTTATTTCATGGATTTAGGGGCGTAATGCACCCTCTGTTGCATGACTCTAGTGGCATAATTCATCATTTTTCCTCTTTTTAAGTCTGATGCATAATTCATCTGGTACTTTTTGTTTGAAGTACAAAGGGAAAAATTAATTTTGAAAAAAAGGAAAATAGAACAATGACATCCGGAGGTAATAAATTTACATTGTAATGAGGAAACAAATGTTACTCATTCTTTTATTAGTTTTATGCAAAATACCTGGAGGGAAATAAAGTAAGGTCAGTGTGACCTCGAAGTAAGTGCAGTTTTGGCTTATACTGTACTCAGGGATTCAGAATAAGGCGGGCTGTGGCTATATGATAAGTAGATGCAATCTTGCAAATTTTTGCCACTAATGTGGTATCCAATGTCAATTACTGACGTCAGCGAGGCAGTAAACAGCCATTACTGCAAAAGCCTTAAATGTAATGCTGTGAAGGTGTTGCTCTTTACGTTTGTCATCATAACATGTGGTAAAAAAAACGTCAACATTACTTTTTACACTTGCAATAGGCCTGTAATTATTGCTCTTATTGGTTTTCCCAAATCTGGAACTACAGTGAAAATATTAGCTTGATAATTCATTAAAATTCATTCATTGATTCATTAAAACCGCACCCGGGGTGGGTGACACTCCAACTTCATGGTTAGTTTCACCTTGATATATTATTTATTTTTGAATTTGTGAAGCCTTTTAGTTTTCTTCCAGTGGTTTTGGAAGTTTTTCTTCACCCTCGTTTTCTAACGTATATTGTAGTTTTCGCCCATAGTTGTTTATCAAATCGCACTTTGAAAATGCAATCGGACAACATACAAGAGAGAAAATATTTAGCATGACCTACATTTTTTTCAGTCGGAGAAAAATTTTGAATTCAATATTAAGTTATGGGAAATCAAGGGCTACCACGTACGGTCATCTTCAGAAACAGCGGGTTAAGAATTCACGAACTTTTTGCTGAAACCCCGAGCCAAAAACAACAGGGGAAGGAGTTGAGCTCTTGGCAAATATGGTTTTTGCTTATCGAGATTTGAAATTTACATACTTTCACGGAGAACATGAGAAAGAATAATATTTTCAATCCATTCAAAGACAGTTGACTCTCGAATGTTTGGTAAATCCAGTTTAAAAACTGTCACTTTACCCCTGGGACCACATTCAGGGACACTCAAATCAAAGAGCCAACGCGTAGACATAGTTTTGATCCATTCTTCATTGTTAATATTTTGATAACTTTAGTGCAAATATTTAGGAGATAAATATTTCTGAGAATTCTAAAATAATTAAAAATTCGAATCACACTCACTAAGTGATTTATAGGTGAGATAGAGCTCATCCCGTACTAAGCCAATGGCGTGTGAAATTCACACATTCAGGGTAGGGGGACCAGTTCCTTTCCCTGGGCCACCTGCAATTTCCTACACAGTTATGACACGCAGAAAATCGAATCGCGAGGATTTTAGATGGTGGTGTCCAGAAACACTCTTGCCCGGGATATTAACCCGGGACCCTCCGGTTAATAGGTCAGTGCTCTACCCAGTAGGCCACCACGACCCACTCAAAATCGAATAATACACATTTTAAAATATCTAAGTAAATATAGTAGGACTTGTCCATATTTTGAATAGGATGAGTAATAGCCGAAGTCGCATTTGCTCTAAAACAGGGACAAGCTTCGAGTTGGAACTTTCCCATCGAGTTTCCCATCGAGTTGGAACTTTCTAAAGTTCAATAATTTATCTTGGTTTACTATTCTTACTAAAATGACCTTATATATCCGTAAAGTACCTATAGTTCAAATTCCGTTTTTCCCAATTATCAATTTTGCATGTACATTTTGAAACATGTAGGATGAAAGAAAACACTATGCTCTGGATTTTAGAGTATGCACACCATAGTTAACGTAGCCTTTTTCGTTCATTCTGGTCCTTAATGTATGTACAATTATGGAGATGGATCTATCAAAGTGGCTTACAAAAAAGATTAGTCAAATGACATAAAATCCTAATTCTTAGCGATTTGTCAGAATAATCTGAAGAACATCTTATCTGATTCATTGAAGAGTAATAAATTATCTATTTTTTATGTAAATTATTAATCGTGGAATCCTATTAAGATATTTTGAGGAAACTGAAAATACATTTTTAAAGAGCATTATAAAATAAAGCAGCAATTCAAATTACTTCCTCGTGGAACAGATGTTTTTAGATATGTCAGAGGCAGGAAGGTGAATTATGTGAAAATATCGATTTAAGATTCAAGAAAACTTTTGCTCCCCGTTTGTAAAAGGAAAAAGGTTAACGGAAAAATCGTAATTACTCTGCAGAAATTAGTGATTCGCAGGAAGAGAATGAAGACGAGGAAAAACCTCCGATGGGAAATTTTAAAACATGGACAAAGTATTGGGAAAATGGATTGGAAACTTTCCTGTCCTGCTGGAGAAGCCAAAAAGCATCAGGCTCGGGAGCGCTTCCTGTAGCTGTGTCAAGGTTTTCCTTTCATAATAAAGGAGGAACTTCCTAGGAAATAGCATGCTGTTCTGCATTAACATGCGTATTCAGTAGGTCTTGAAATCTTGAAATAAATAACTTAGAAGACTGTGTTGTCAGACATGTGTGCATGCTTGTTTAAATTCTATTGTAACTCCAGTTGTGAGTGTGATAATTAGTTTCCAAAATTGAATCAGGGCGATATATATCATGCATATTAAAAATGATTCAGGGAGTAATGGTAGATCTTTAGTCTTAACTAACTCGAGTGAACAAGCTGTTGCAAACAGCTACTGCTAACCCAAATTAGAAGTTAGAAAGAGCAGTTGATTTTAGAAACTGCTAATCGTTGCCGATATTGGAAAACCATTAATTTTTTTAGTGCTAATGACTTAAGGTATAATTAGCAGACGGTATAAAAATTGCCATTATGCTACTCTGACTAACATTTAGAGACATTGCAGCAATTTAAAGTCGTATTATTTTGGTTCAGGCAGTTAATCACTCAAAAACCAAATATCAATGCATCAAATGCTCATAAAAATTGAGTTAAAACGCGGAAATATTTTTTATTAGAGTTTTCACCAATTTTGCTACGTATTCTTAAAAAATGTTGCACCCTTATGGAATAGACTATTACCAAGAGCGGAACGGGCCCATTGAATGTAAGGGTGTTGAGATCGACACACTGTCACCACCCACAGGCCGGGACAATCCTGAAGAGCGATAATGTGTCCTAGTTAGCGAGTACCGATGATGCTATTTTAATTAACTGCTACGTTGCCCTTGCGAAATGATCTCTTGCTAATGCTGAATTTGTCTACTTCAGGGTGCATGTGTGCTTCTTGCTGCTACTGCAAAAATGAACTGTTTCTTCAAAAAGCAATTGATTCCCTACGCATGTGCTCTCATCTATTGCTACCATTAGCATGAATGTACCGAGTGCCGTTGCCTCGTAGAAAAACATTTTCAGCTTCGACTAGGGGACAAGGGGGGGACAGAAGCACAACGTGGCACGAAGCTGAAGATTTATCATTTATTTCTGCCTGGAGTTAGTATTTCCTATATGTTAATGAGTGATAGCAGCTGAAAATTAGTGAATTAGTGGCTGCTTATTTTTCATAATTTTTTCCATAAAATCCAGGGTCATAAGGTTATTTATAAATGTATGTTGGAAGCATAACACTGGTAACTAAGTTCATTACCATCTATTTCACCTATGGTAAATCTTAAGCAAACATTTTTCGTCATAAATCATTGACATACTTTGACTGTTCATTATCAGATAATGTTGACTGCATAAAAATCTTTTTAGCAACTTGTGTCTCTAGATTAAATCGTGATATAGCTGTGGCATACACTGTTTTTTATTAATTAATATGTTAGGTGGAAATCCCCACTCAATGTAAATAGGGGTGCGAACGTACTCTTATAACACTGGTGATTAAATTTGGGGTGTTTTCGCAAAAGAATACCTAGGTAGGTAGCATTTCACACGTCATCTATTCTTCAATTAACAAATTGATCAACGTTCACAGGACTTATGTTATTTTCGCTGAAGGTTTGTAATGATTAAATTAATAGTTGCATATTAATTGCAGTCTTTACTTTCGTGCAAGCATTAAATTTTCATAAGCCTTTTGGATTTATGCTATATGTGTATTAAGATTTGATAAATACAATGACCAGTACAGAACATGCAACATTGGAACTTATTGAATTTGAGTTACTTAAAGATATAATCGTGATATACTAAATTGAATCAAGCTGTTATTGAGTTCTGAAAGTCCAGTAGAAGGTCGATATCGGATGAAATACGTATAAATACATGACAGTGCAGCATCGATGGAAACATCTCATGAAAAGAGCCTTGTAAGAAATAGAAGATGGGTAGAGTAGCCGAGAAAGACCACCCATAAAATATGGAAAACTATTAAAGAGAAATGTCAAAGTGAAGTATCTAATACACACAAATCTTTCTAAATGAAGGAGAAAGCAGCGTACTGCTAATCTCAGCACCCAGGATCAATGACGATACCAAGTTACAAATGATTATTTTCAGATTCAATAATACGTGTATTTATTCTTTTGCTCAGGTGAAAGAACCGAGAAAAGAATTATTAATATTTCAAAAACAATGTAACAAGCGTGGGCCGCAGTACGTAATCTAGCAAATCCAAATTTAAACAGGATATCGTGTAGGCGTGACGCAATACAGAAGTAGTCGGATGCCGTCGTTGGATTTTGTAATCGGGTACAAGGGAACGCGCATAAAATCGTCTCCCCTTAGTTGATATCCGCGGATCTTTGAGCATTCTTCCATTCGTAAAAGGTCGGGCGGATCCTAAGGATGGCAGATCTTTCGCACACGAGGAGACGTCGCACGCGCGAGAGGGAATGGAAAGTCGACGGAGACAAGGTTTCCATCTAGCTGCGAAATTGTGCTTATCTTTCGCTTCTCCTTTCACTCTCAGGTGCGGGGGCGGTGATTCACACCCCCAGGGCAGGAGGTGGCTCCATGCCACGACTCACGCCGCGAACTCTCGTTCCCCAGCCCCCCTCCCCGTTCCGTCGTCCCCAATATACGCACCACCCACCCTTAGTGATTTCCCGCCCCTTCTTCCCATCCCTTTTTATTCCAACCTCACCGACTCCATCTCAGCCTAATACTTCTTCCCCGGAACACCCCTTTGGGGTCGGAGGAAATCCGAACCCTAAGGCGCCGCGAGCTGTCGGAGCGCTTCGTGACCGTGGAACATTTCTTCTCCTCCTCCTCTCGCGATCCTGTCTCATCTCTTTCCCTCTATCTCTCTCTTTTTCTCTGCACCCTTTATTTTTCTCCTTATTTCTCACCCCACCTTACTTTCCCAGCCACCCGCCTGCCAAAGGAGTAAGCTTCTTTGGAATACGCGCAAACGCGGTGTCTCCCATAGGTTCGTGTATTTGATTCCAGGGTACAGGGAGTCGTTATTTTCCCTCACCCCTTTTCGGTGTCGTTGCCTCGGGTGGCGCGGTCGTTAGCTCCTGACTGAGAGAAACACACAGCGCGACGAATCCTTTTCCCGATGGAAGTGCAGTAATATGAATAAAATATTACCACTGGCAGGAGTAGGAGAATTCAAGGGGTAGTGGGGCCCGTCCATTTCAAAGGTGCGGTTATGCATTTGCATGCGGCGTTTTGCTCGTATTAATTATTGCATTTTGCCTTAAGTGCTTCATTTCCCCACGTCAGCAATATGAGATTCTTTGGCAGGAGTGCGCAGGAAGCAATTCTGACATGATCATATCCATGAGTAGATGAAAGTGAACGCTCTTTTGATCTGTACTGAGAATTTACAGAGCCATAATTAATCAAGAAGCTCATAAGTAGAGCTAATTAATGAGGCAAAATTAATCAACGACCTCGAAAGTTAAAATCAAAGTAAAAAAATACTCCTTTGTTTGTAATGAGTTTATGCACAACGCATAAAAAGGGAACTCTAGAAAATTTAGGGCAAAGAGCTGACTCGCCAAAGGTTACAGCACACAGAAGGCAGAAATGCACACAACCAAAATTCTCCCATCACATAACTTAAGTTAGGTAACGTAAAATTGATTTTCATCATGTAGACACGGATTGCTTCTCACATGTATGCGTATTTTGTTGCGTGTATGTTGCGCGTTCTACGTGTATGTTGCGTGTTCCAGAGTCGGCAAACCAGACTCTCTATATCTGCACTGACAATGGAACAACCAAAAATATTGTGTACTCATAAGAATTGTGAAATTAAACATGCTATAAACGTGCGCTTTCCATCTAACCAGATTGAGCCACAGCAACGCGTGGCCGGGAACAGCTTGTTTAGAATAAAAATCAGCTCAGATAAATTTGGAATTAAAAATGAATGGTGATACCCTTTATCTCTTTTCAAAAGATCAATTAGAGAACGGGATAAATTTTACGAAAATCTTGTAAAGCATACATAAAGTAAAATTATTTGATCATAATTAACAGTATAGATGACCATTAGGATATACAAAAACATCCATATTGCCTAAATTATCTGATTTTTATAACTCGGTAGTATTTTGTTTCTTTTATATACGAGTAACTAGTACACACCGTGTCACAGTTCCCACTATGCTATCGGACTTGATGAAATAATTTGGGCCTCACTGTTTTCATGGTGATCACATGTTTTCGGAATTGAACCAAGGTAACAGTGTTTGAATACAGTACTCCCTTTGGACAAAGGCTTATGGTATTTAACATTTCCAAGTACAGCGAAAACGATTTGATTAGTTTGCCATCAAAATTTAATCAATGCTACTACAAAGGCGGTAAACAACTGTGGATACCTTCACAGAATTTCATAGACCTGTAGCTATATGTGAAAAATAATACCCTACTTGCCTGAAAGAGTGGGATTTTAGAGTAATCTCCTAGCTCATGCTTCGCTCGCGCCGCTGGACGTTATTGATATTTCCGAATTCGAGATGGGACGCAATTTGTGAAGTATTGGCAATTTGCGATGTAATCGATGCGCTTCTCCATCTCGTGAATATGCACTTTGCAGATAGTCCTTGATGAATATCTAAAGTTATCTTTAGCACAAACATTGTATCAGGCGTCGAAAATTACATGGAAGCCCTCGATTGAATTTTTTCTACCGGCAACATTCACCGATTAATACGCCAGACTTTGGTGCTCCTCAGCCGTCAATCATGTGCCGTTGAATTTTTTTTTGGAGATTTTCATTCTCTGATTTAATGAACGCAATAGCAGGTAAAATAGAAACTGAACGAAACCATACTAGTTACTTAAGCATTTATAACGTTGAAGTATCTAGCGAAAATTATTTGAGGCGGGTTTAGGATTATTTTTGAAGTTAATGTTTAAAAAAAATTAATGATCACTCTTAAAGGATTTATCAGCTAGGCTGAAGTGTTTCATTTATTAATTAGAGAAATTAAAAACGTCACTATAAAAGGGAATCAATTTTTATGTGATTAAAATGTTGCTTAACGCTCAATCACTGGAATTTGTTTTCTTAATGATTGTGCAATTTATCCCAACAGATTTGTCACTGTTATCAATCCATGTACATAAAACTTGCAACTTGCATAACGTGCGTAGTTTTACTTGAAAAAATGCATATAAACTCCCCAATAGAAGTGTTTTTGGTGACAATTTTATTCCTCTTTAAATACTGTATCTTTATTTCCAAAAATGTCATAAAATGAATATTTAAGTCAATGTTATACTATGGTTGTGATAAATTTTATGAATTCCTAAAATTAGAGATTATCATTTTGTTGGTCCATATTTTACTACATTTTTAGATATCTACAAAAATTTAAAAATATTCAGATTTTAAATTTTTTATTAAAACAAATAAATGTCTTTAATGAAATTCTAGTGCTAAACTTCTGTTTGGCGTTATGAATAGAATGTGGCGATAACACAATGAGGAAAAATCTCGGAACTTACTATGTGGTATATTTTTTGTCTGTGCTGTAATCTTTGGGCTGTGGATTTCTTTTTCGAAATCATTATGAGTTAAGATATGCATTTGATGTTAATTTTACTCTGACCTTCAACAGTCTCGGATGTATAATGCCCTTTTGTTAAACATCTTCTGAATATATTATGAAACGGTTTGAAATTACGGTCAATTTTCTTTTGATAATATAAGAAAATAGAAACGTACCCCGTGTACTGACATACAGGAGGTAAGAGGTAGTATAATAATCCTTACCATTTTTTCTACCAGGCACATAATTCGATCCTAAGGATTATTAACGTCACTGATGTGTCTCTTAAAACTTTTCTCCCGGTTCTAGTCTGGAATGTGCTCGTTTTCATCTCCTCTCGTGACATACCTATTTATAGATCGTCTTGCTGCCACTGGGTGAGGATATGACGGAAACGGTTTCGTTTAGGGCATAAATGGGCATTGAGAAGGGTACACGTGGTGTGGGAGGTGAGTTGAAAAAGAACATTATTACGGCTGCTGTCACAGTGGTGAAAAGAAACAATAAGAGTGGACGTAAAATTTTGCCCCGAGCTTTGGCATGGAGCCGGTGAAAAAAAATTACCGTACCACCAGCTGTCATGGAAGCGAATTGCAAAAGCATGAAATAATCACCGTAGTGATTTAAACGGCTCTCTGCGGCGGGGAGAATGGCGGTATATGACCGAGTTGCCATATTTTTGTGCCGAAATTTCCCCCATGCCGGGAAAACTAAATGGAGCTAAATTCCTGGGTCATTTTTACCACGGAAAATGGGGCCAGCGTTTAGCTGTCTGTCTTCTGGTATCTTTATGAGAGCCGGGCATTAAGGACAGCAAAGTCAACGCTGTTTTATTAAATTTTCTTCCCCTGCAGTTCACATACGTGCCTATTCCGCAGAACCGTGACGGCTTAATTCAGTGAAGACGTAATCCAACAAATAGCCGTCACAAAAAGTCAACTCTCAATGTACTCATTCCAAAATAAGAGCTCGAGCTTTTGATAAATTGGTACAGAATGTTATAAAACCTCGTGTTTAAACCGTACAGTAGAGGAGATATCGAGTCGTTGAAAAGCGGTAAAAGAAATCATAACAATCTAAATTGAAATATACTCCACTGATTACGGGAACAGTTAGACATTTTACTAAAGAGTTACCATGCATGAAAATACTTGGTTAAGTCATAGTGTAGTCTTTTAAACCTTATTATGATTATTATAAACGGTGCATTTGTAAATTTCCAGTGAGTAAAACTTAATTATATAGTGTTGCGTTATATTAATCTGAGACACGTAATAATAAAACTCATAAGGTACGAATAACTTCAGTAACTGGATAGAGAAGTGGATGCATCTGTTCAAATATGCGTAGAAAATTTTAATAAAGAAAGGAATTTTCTATTAGAAATAGAAGGCCCCGCAAAAAATGACTAAGAATATGAGGAATAGACTTTATTTATGAATGAAAAAAGTTGCCTTGGAATGTGAAGATGTATAGTGTCAGTGAATTCATTTTATTCTCCGGTACTATACAAAGGAATGTGATAAATATGTTTCGGAAGCCACAAAGATCATAACAAAGTTTGTTTAACGTTGATACACAGGCCCTGAATGAGGCGTGGTTATATTGAGGTCCCTAAAGGATCACCTTGTTTGAAGGCATAGGTTCAGGTATTTGTTGCCATTTTGTCATTCATGCCTAAAGTAATGTCTTCAATCCTTTGTAAATTGTTTAAAATTATAATTAGCAAAACTTGACTGTTGATATTACTTCGATTGCTCAAAATTGATTTTGGTAATATGCATTATATTTAAAGGGTACTGGATTATTTTCATGCAAAGAGTTATATTTTTAGAGTTGCGATTCGGCATAAAATATTGCAGTAAGTATATTTTTCTCCGGTAACCATTCTACTACCACTTTACTAATGTTTTGCATTTATTTTTTTTACCACTCTCTCGTCTTATATCTCCCGGCTGTATTTCATGAGAAGGGGATCTTTCATAAGGGTTATGCCGTGACAAAGCACTGAGGTTTCCTGGAGATACTCCGTGCCTCGCCAACCACATCAAAAAGTAGTAACCACGGCCAGACCCCTCTGAAGTCCATCACCACCACCTTCCTCTGTCTCTCACCCATACATCCCTTCACTGCGACACAAAGAAGTGATGAATGCATGCTTTTTGGAAGTCCACGTGCCTCGGAACTCCTTTTCCCATCTATCCGAAACACTGCACGTTTTCAAGCATCAAACCGCCACCTCACCATACCCTTCGTTCAAAGAAGCCAGGCCTCAACTTCTGCAAAGTTTTCGCATTCCTGCCTTAAAAATAAAAGAACAACTCTCCCTCCAGCAGCATGGTCCACGCTTTCTTGAGCAATTCTCGTTTTTTCCATCGTTTCCTGCTTGGTAGAAGTATTCCCCGTGTACTATGCAACATGAGGATAAGAAGGTTTAGGATAACTCGTGGAATGCCTACTTTTCAGGCTTTAGAAGCTGGAAAACTCCTGGCCATGCTGACACATTTTGTGAAGGTTGTACGTATATGCACCTATGTAAGGTCCCTAGAGAGGTTATAAATAAATGATATTTTCAAAATATTTTACGCGCCTATATTGAGGTAAATATCGAAATTTCCCTCTTATGTTGTAGGCTCCTAACGGGCGTGCCGAATTTTCTGCACAACAAGGCAGGGGTGTTACATCGCGATAAATCGGAAAAACCGGGAGTAAAAACCATAATCGCTGCAAACGAAAGAGCCAACTGGCTGGGACAAACATAACGTGCCAGTGCCGCACACGCCGCCAAATTACAGAACAGTATGCACCATATAGAAAATAGAACAACTTGTAGAAGTAGCATATAACGAAACATACAGTATATAGAAGTTAACACTTACAAAAGCATACATAAAATTCTATCTTCTGTGACCTGGTGGTATTCCATAGTCCTGATGATGACGACAATTCGGTCGATACCCGGGTCATGAAAGTGTATAAACATTTTTGTAAAAGCTTTTTATTGCATTTATTGGGTTACAATAACGGTTTTGTTGAAGGAATGGTGTTTAAAAAAATCATCTTATCCAAGAGGTGATTGAAATGCGCAAGAGTTTAATCGTTTCAACCGTGAAAACGGATAGAAATTGAGGCACGGGATTGCATCAATTTTTAAGTGTATTGACGCGGAAAATGACATCCTTTTAGTAGGAAAAGTCTGCAAAACATTTAGCTTTTTATTGCTATAGACACACTCACTGGACTGTAGAAGTAATGCTCCGTGCGTCTAGATTTGAGTCTAGATCATCTAGATGAACAACAGCGCTATAGAAAGTGCTCCATTAGCTTTGAAGTACCCTTCACACTGACATTGAGATGCTTGAGTCGCGGTATGCACGAGAAGTTTTGTTACAACATGCACGTGAGTTTGATTGCTTGGTTGACCTTGTAGAGATAGTAGATAAGATAAAAACAGCAGGTTTTTTTTATATCGATTGACAGAAGGAGTTAATTGTGTCTTTGTGAGATCACTGTCAAATAAAACAGATGCATTTCGGAGTGTCCTCGAAGTACAAAAAAACTATGTAATTAGTTAACTCTGAAGAAGATTGAACTTAGTAATCAGGCCACTCAGATATCCTTATATGAATGTCAGTATTCAGTCCTACGTCTGACAATTTATGTATATATTACGGCGGAAGTTCTCTCTGGAGTTGTGTAAGGAAGGCGATGCATATACAGTATGCATTGTACCGCTGCCATCATGAATGGAATAATTATCTTATTGGAATTGTATTTGGTGCATATGCTTATTAAAATGTATTACACATCTTATTGCCAGCTTAGAAGAGCAACTTTATTTTACAATTTGTATGCTATCCTTTGAAAAATGTGTAGTTCACTAAAACCTGCGGAAGAAAGGAAATCATTTTTTGATTTTGGTTATTTCAAATTAAAATTTTCAAATATGTTTGCTTGATGACATCTGAATCCTCTTTCGTGTTGCTTTCTTTGAACTATGTAGTTTATTTTTTACCACATGGAATTAGATTTCGGAAAATAGCATTCTTTTTAACTTTTAAATCGCACAATAATATTAATTTATAATATAATGGGACTGAAAAAAGTTGGACTAATATTGCTAATATTTCTTCTGTTTTTCATCCACTATGATTAAAGTTCCTTTAGGTCCATTCATCCTCTCATCCCGAACGTGAGATCCCCATCGGCTCTTCCCTTTGCTTGAGTTGGCCATTTGCTCCATCTCTGCATCGCCGCGGTTTCTTCACCCTCTCTCTCTCTCTCCCGCCACTATTCCCTTCAAATAATTCACGTTCCATCCGGTGCCGCACCTCTCCAGCCACCTTAACCCTTTTGCATGCCTCTCGTTCTCCAGAAAAAAATATCCACCCCTCAGGCCGCCCCAGACAACCACCCCTCCATCCCCTAGCAAGCTCACTTCCATCTCTTCCCTCGCCCGCTATCGCATACATCTGACGCCGGCCCTTGAAGAGAGGCAGTAAAATAAAGCCCCTTCTCCATGCACGGAAGAATAAGGGTTCTAGGGAAAGGGAAGCATGCTGTCAGTACGGAGAGGACGAGTAAAAAGAATGGGCCGCATATATTTGTGTGCGATGGTGGTGGAGAAGGGGTTATTCTTTTGCGGGGAGCGGAAGGTCAGTGTGGAGAGCAAATAAGATATCTACTAGGGGTAATGGGAGGTTCCCCGGGATTGCATGTGGATATATATTTTATGAGGGAGGGTATGTGGGTTTGGATTTGCAGGGGAAGCAAATTTGGATGGGAACCTCTGAAATTTCAAGAAGATGATGAATCATATAATCAACAATTATTCATTTTCCCTCCCTTCCTGGAAGGCAAGTTGCAATACTTTGGCTTGTCATTAAGGAATGATAATGTTACCACTCTACAAAAGGTAACAAACGCAACGGGCAACATTGAGGGAAACTTTGATGAATTAGGAGATAGTGAAACTATTCGAAGAACACCATCCTGTACTCAGTCATGGTAAACATTCATAAATCTTAAGGTCTTCTGTACTTTATTGCTAAAAAAACACTTCGATTTTATCCAGAACTTTATGACCATCACTCTTGGTCATATCAGAGTTGCTGAGTTGGTGGTCTATGGATACAGAAGTAACACTAAGCTTGAATCTCAGCAGTACTTGAACATTAGCCTTCAATGAACACCAAGTTAGTTGAAGTAAAAGATTTCGCTTTGATACTTTTTTAGAGGGGCGTAACTCGCAACTGAGATTATTAGTGCCATTAAAAAGAATAATTTTGGATATTTTTTTGGAAGCAAAGGAGAAATTTTGAGCATTTACAGTCCGTCAAACATACGATAAAAGGCAACTCGGTGTCCATGGCTTGACGTTCCATCGGGCGGTCAATGTGCTAAGCTTCAAGTTCTCTCTGCACATTAGGTACTCAGGCAGTGTATGTGATTCCACGAGAAGTATTTATTGCAACATAGATTGAAACCTATGCACTCTGAATGAGAGGCCACTGCTACAGCCACCGCATTGATTCGAACCATCTTTTATTGAAACGTCATCAAGGAAAAACAAAACTCCACCACATAATTCCTTTCATTTTATGTCAAATATTTCATAAAATAATATTATATTTGAATTTACCAAAACCAAACAATGATTACCATTCTTCCGCAGATTTTAATGAACTATCTGCTAATCATTGTGAAATACGAAGTCAAATATCTTCTAGTCCCTAGATGTAAAACCAAGGCGTCTTGTTTAAACCAAGAAAAGGAAGTATTCATTACCTTCATCAATTTATACAGATTCCTTATGCGAATGCAGTGTTTTAGATGGTGAAAATGCATCATAAGCATACGTAAGTGCATATTACCCTAACTGGCTTATCTTTATCGGCCTCACCACCCTTTCTCAGGCCGCGAAACACCATTCCTTAACATAAGCCTCTTAGCAGCCCTCCATGAGCCGCCGTATCGTTGGCCTTGGTCGCCTTGTCTCATTGCTCCCTTTCCCGCAACCACACTGATCCTTCTATCCCACCCCTTTGCTCATGAAACCGTCCCTCACACCGAGTTTGAGCGCTAAAATATGCTTTCAACGTCGATCCAGAAGGAGAAACCTCCATCGCAGGCCCAACCTTGCGAAAAGGTCACGCGAAGGTGCCGTAATTACAAAGCTAAGCGCAGACACATGAAATCTCAATACTTTCTCATTCTTTCTAATTACCACACACTCATAGACGGCATATTCAATCTGAGAATGTGTAAAAAAATTGCCAACCATGGGTGAAGAGCCTTCGCCTGCAATGTGACCTGTTTGGAAAGTGAAAAGGTCATATCCGGGAAAACCCAGTAAGTATTTGCAGTACTAAACCTTTAGGTTTTTTACTATGGAATCTATGTGGTTCAATGTTTTGTGAGGAAAAGGTTGTAAATATTACATATAAGTTGAAAAAAATTAATCTGCCGTAAAATGAAGCAAAAAAAGGCATTCCTGCGCATCAAAGAGACTATAATCAGCAGCAAAAACAAATGGTTTTAATCGAAAGTTGGTCTGACTGCTCAGAGTAGAGCTTACCACAAAGTTATCACAATGGCGTGAGAAATAGAGGTATCTATATACGGGTGTAATTTCTTAACCCCTTAATAATTGCGGACTCCAAGAATGTCCATCGGGCTTTCAAATTTTATCAACTTAAAAACTCAATTTACCACAGCTCATGTGCCTAAAAAATCATTCAAAAAATCATTGCCTCAATAAGATCAAGATTATTTTATGTAGGAATATTTTAACTAAAGCAATTATTCTTTAAGTTGAAAACGTTGTTGATAGATACCATCCAAGGTCATTCTCGGACATTGCATCATGTGCGCTCAAGCGGAGCATGCCGGAGGAGGCCTCTGTTCTTAATTTGAAAATATTTTGAGAATTCCTACCTTCTGTCCTCTGATTTCAAGCCGTTAATACCTACGTAACATCAATGCACAGTAATTCCTCTCTCGTGTAAACGCTGGAACATGCAAGAAAGAACCATCTACCGGGCGCACCATTTCCCCATGAAGGGTGGAGTGTGGCTATCAATCCTCTACGAACCTTCATCTCGCATCCACTACTACCCGCTCGCAGCGCCCCAAGTCGCCCGACACACATCACCCTCGACGGATGAATTTAAATTTTTCTCCCAATCTTCTAATATCCCCATCCATCTTTCCCCTGAGCTTCAGGCTGAACACTTCTGAGGGTAAGCTTGGTCGAAAAGTTTGTTTCCTCGTATTTCGGCCATTCGTAGCAGGCACACGAGTTATCGGTCAAGGGAAATTCAAGTGAAGTCCATTGACTTTTTGCTTGATCATTGCTCTTAAAGCACGTCTTTTGGTAAATTTAACAAGTCTCAAGAAGGAATTTTATATCTGAAATAAAATATCAGACACCTCTCACTCGATAAAGGCTGAAATGAAGATTATCGTGTGCAGCTATCAATGAAATATAGCTGCGGGCACGGATTAACTTTACTCTCAATTATTAACAAAAGGAATGAGAGCCACATAGCAAATATTCATGTACCATTTAAGTTTAACTTTAGCTGAAGAAAAAAGGGGTCTGTTCCTAGGTACCAGTAAAATTATTGGAAACACAAAATAATTTCCATGAAATTCTTGCTATTAGCGCAATTTCATCATACTAAAAGTATAAAAAATAATACAAGAGTTAAAATTAGTTGAAGCAGAAACATAACTGTTTTTTTGGTACAAATTGGCGATATATATATTTATATATTTCTAGAACATGAGAATCAGTTATTGAAGATCATTGGTTGTTCTATTCGTTGTATGCCAAATGAGAGGCAACTCGGAACTGAAATCCGTTCTCCGATTGCGTCGATCACCTTTTGTTTCCCTAGCTTGAATCCATACAAAGATATAAGGCATAAAGACATAATGGCTCCCAATTGTAATCTTTAACATAAAGATATGCAAATATAAAAGTTTTTCAAATATTTTATTTTTGAAGGCATTGTGGGTCCAGGAAAGTCAATTGCACACGAGATACAAAAATGCCTGCAATGGGCACGACCTATTTAACTTTTTATACTATACATTTTTGTAGTAAGGAGTTTAGGTCAATTAGAAAGAAAATGACAAAAAATTGCTAACGTTACGGATATTTATGTATCCGTCTGCAGAACTCAAGTTTGTTGACTCTTTATTACAATGAGTTGTAGTGAAAACTATATCGTTAATAAAATATCAGCTAACTTGAAGCCCTGGAGATGGATGCATAAGTGTCCAAAATGCTTGTAAAAGTTTTGCATTTTAATTCTTATTGATCTATACTCCTGAATATAAAAATATATACCATAATAAAATGTCAATAAAACAAATCATATGAATTCAACTTCTTTTCATTAAAACCATCTTTGTTCCGTTTTATTTCCATTATTTATCTCTCTCTCTCACACACACTCTCTCTGTGGAAAATATTACTGTTATTTCTTAGAGAAGCTATTTTTCCATTATGTTAACCTGCGTGATTGATCAAAAATTGATATCTTCATCACGCACCAAGAAATACGTGTTTGGAATGATATCAAAGATAAAGTTAATTTTCGTTCAAAACTTTCTCAATTTTCTACATTTCCTAGAAATTCAGTTTATTGTATTATTTTTTACTTTAAATGCAACTAAATAAGGAAAGGAAGATACGTGTAAATAATTCACGTTGAAAACTGCCCACACATTCTTTTTACGATGTCTTCTGATTCATGATGTCTTCTGAGGAAATTGGAATGCGAGTAATAATACGTTGCAATACTAAGAAATGCTCTGTCTACTGTATGTAGAGTTGCAAGCGCAGCAACGCTGTTCCTGAATTCAGAAAGTTGTATTAACAGTTGGAAACTTTTTAAAGAGCTAGCAAGAATTCGAAACCACTTGCTAACTTTAGACATTTTCAGAAGCAGAACGTTTAGAACGGGTTTTTTTATTACACTTTGCCGTAATTCTTTTCAATCAAGCTACACGGTTTATCAAGTTACATATGATATAGAGATTGGCCAATGTATCTCTAATCAATAGAAATTAGGGTGAAGCTATTCATTATAAATATAACAGCAAATATTGAGAATGATTTTAAATATAATTAATTTTATAATGAAATAATATTAATTAAATATATATTAAATTATATATTAAATAATATTAATTAAATTTAAAGTTAATTAACTTCATCATAAGCGTTAATTAATTAATTAACCGTTAATCATAGCTACATGCCTGACGCCAATACCTTCAACAGTACCAGTGACTATGTCAAATGTATTATCTTTCCCACTGAACGTTGATGTATTTTTTAATACTCTTTTTCTCAAGTGAAAAAAGGTGCTTAACTCAATATGGCAGTATAAGGAAATAACTAGGGGCTGCATATTGATCCTACGCTTGATATAAACAGCACCATGTATTTATCGACTTAATGGCCCTCAGTGGAGTCCAAGTATACAATTGGTAGTAGTGGGTGAACTAGAGCTACAGTATGAGTTGCTGAGCCATTTCTCCAAAATATTCTTAATCCAACATTTAATGTGAGATATTTTATTCTACTACACTTCAGACCACTTCCTTACATCACAAGCTATTTCTCAATCGATAGTATATATCAGCTAAGTCCAACCAAACACTGTCTAAAGTGAGGTAATGGTACATAATAAGTCTGCCAAAACTGAGAAAAAGAACTAAATATTTTACATGATTATTAATTCCAAATCGGTAAGAAAATGTGGCAGTCAACGATCGACAAGAAACAAAATCAATTATGGAACTTCTGTGCAATTCTATTGCAGTAGAAATTCCTCTGAAACGACACGGCTCCCCTAAAATAATCAACGTACAGAAAAATCATTATGACTGACAATAAAAACACGAGAACACTATTATAAGAAAAAATACCAACTAAGCGTTTTGGAATGAAATGTGGTGAGTTAAGGTTGAATATCACCAATAAAATGTTATTACCTGATGTTCCTAACCCCAGAAAATCCTCTGTTCCAAGTAATACTTTGTAATTTTGATAACAGGTAATTATTTGTTTGCAATTCTTGGAAGCGATTAAGCCGCGTTCATACCCTTTGCTACATAATTAAATTAATAGTGTTCGGTGAAACTATGTGGATTTTGCTTTATATTGTGAAATGAAAGCCGTAACCTTGTAATTCCGAATGAACTTTATTGACGACCTAGGTTTCGACTTATGAAGTGATTATCAGGTGATGATCATTAATCGGCATTACAACGATACAGCTTTCATTTAACACTGTCAACACTTGATTTCAGTGATATACTTAGTAGAGTTAAAACTATTTTATCACATAGCTTATATTTCAGATGGCAGTAAAGTCTGAGGTCACACATGTTACATTCATTAGACCAAATCCTCATGAAAATATCTAATTAATTACCGAGTTCACTCGCGAGACATATAAGAAATTTAGGTATGTGCAACCTCCTGATTGGATGTAAATTTCTCAGTAATGGTTTTAGTATTCCTTTTAGACTCAACCCAAGAGAGAAAACACATCAAAATCAACATTTGTAGTTCGTGCTATCGGTGGAGGAGGAGGAAAAATAGGTATTTTTGCAAAATCAAGTTTGTTCATTTATATTTTATGGTAATATTTGTGTCTGTGATAATTTAATTCGTGAAATGTGTGGAAATCCAGTTTTTGAAAATTTGTCGATTATTTTAAAATCAATTAATACTATATTCTTCATTGTCTTTAATTTACCGGATTATAAAACTGAATTCAATTATAATGAGTTTTAAATGTGTTAAATTTTTGGGAATATTGGTAGTGCTCATTATATGGTTACGCTAGGTCTTGTGGTTTCGCCGATAATATTGGTATTCGTAAATATTTGAAGCTGGGACCTCCTGAATTTTCTCAAAGGGATTGGGTTAAATTGAAGAGGGAGCACTCCCATCAGACACGTAGTTCCGTATACAATAGAGCACGGTGCCGTTTCAATTAATGCAAATCCCTCAGAGCGTTCACTTGAGATTGAGGTGTATCACGGGTAAAATTAGCTGTTCCCGGAAGCTGAGTTCCAGGCAATCGTCACAGGAGGTCAATTAACCCATGAATCCTGTGAATCTCTCCTATTCAATAAGCTATTGCTCCGGTGAAACAAAAATAATCAAAAAATAAGTTAAAATCAACTATGAATATAAAAAAGGTAATATCCATCACTACCTCAGCTGATCGGAAAACAGCCCAATTTCCTAGTTGATGAGTATTTAGCACCGTAATTCTAGTCTCCTATAGATCATTTCCTAAATTTACCTAAGCTAAAAATACCTAAACGTATGTTACCTCTTGCTCTCTCTTAATTTGTATTACAGAAAATATCCAGCTAAATTATCTACTGGGAACATACCTAAGGTAATTGAATTATATAATGTCTGTTTCATATGCTTCAAGTGCAAAGCTTGTAACTTTGCCAATTTTGACTGACTTGGAGAAACGCACGGGAGTGTTGATGAAGCCACGATAGATTTCAAAGTTCAATCTCATGGCCTCTTATACGATATATTTAAAGTTTAATTAAATTAGCAATTGAGTAATATTTGCATAGGCTGATGATTGCAATACTTCATTGAATGATATCAATAAGTATTGGATTAACGAACACTTTCTGCGATAGAAATACCGTAGCTCATTGTAGGGTTCAGTAACGAAGTTACTGAATCTATTAAGTTGTTGGCATTGGCGTATAACAATAGTATCTGCTCAACATTCTCCAGCCTTATGAATAATTTTCTAGTCACTATTATAGCTGCTACACCCAGTGTAAACTATTTCTTCACAATCATCACCCCAGGCTTCATCGTCGACTCTTGCATCTCAACTTGCCTTGGATAAGTCAAGGATTATTTGTCTTCTCCAGACTTCATCCCAGAATTCATTATAAGTGAAACTAAAGTACTATGTGTGCAAAATGTTTCCAAAGATTTCATGCTCTTTTCATGCATGTGACTAAAATTCCAAACATATGAATAAAGACATGTTTATTAATGTAAAAAAATAACGCATCTTATGGTAGACTTGAACACTGATTGGAATGTATGTACCTACATACGGTTACTTCACAATCAAACTCATCACATTTGTTTCTTTTTTAACATATTAAGTTAAATATGAGTAGTACTATACTGTACTACCGCAATGTAACACAAACGATGAGCCATTCTTCAATTACTACATTTTTTAAGCCTTAACGTCAGACATCCCCCGTTAACTGAAAAAGAACGAAATTGGAAAAAAATAGCAATTAGAATATGCTAGCAGTTACAAAGAGTGCTAATTAATTCGGTTCCTAAATAATGCTAACCATTCATCCCTTGGAAATCCTTAATAAATCATTTTTACTAGAAGCTTCACTGACTAACGTATTTCAGTCCCATTATTTTTTAGCATCTGAATGGCCTTGGATTATCTGATTTTTTGGATTGGTCCTAGGAAGTTATATAGACTCCAAAAAATTATATTTTAATGTGACAAAGAATATACGAATATATAAGCTGAGAAGAGGAGAAAAGGAAACTGACTCTTTACTTCAAACGTTTCAGCATACTTAAGCTGAAACGTTTGCTGCAGCTTTGGAGTGTTATGAGAGAGAGGCGAGGGAAAATTCGAAAGTAATCCCAAGCAAATAAGAAAAACCACACAGATTTGGAAATTAACAAAAAATATTCAAGACGACCGTTGTCTTCTAAGCAAAACGTGGAAAAGAGCCATACATCCGGCCTATTAGGTTGCAGCACCGCATGAGAGAACGTGGAACACAGGACGGCCAGCCCTAAATATGGCGGCAAAAACAGCTTCACACTACCTTTGACCTGAAGACACCAGTAGGATGGCTAGAGAAAGCATTGCCACCCAAAACCAACATACGCGGGTGAAGAACTCGGGAATGCAGTGAGCATCTGATCAACGCCGTGGCGTGAGAATCATACCATCAAATAAATTCACCTTCTTTCATGGTTTTTTCAACTCAACACATGGCATTAGTTGATCTATATTAATGGTAATGTTGATTTTGATACATTGTTTATTACCGTGCCTGATTCACACAAATATATATTGATTCATAATTTTAGATTATTCCATTCCTTAATCTACGGTGAAAAATATTCTCCATGCATTATTTTACCGTCCAAACCGCCATGATGACGAGGAAACACTGGTTTTTTCACAGTTTACTGAAATTATTTCATTTGGATAGGTCTCACCTCCGTTCATTATTTCCAGAATATCTTCATTAATTCTTGCCCATAATATTAGAGAATTTCAAGTAAACTTTAAGAGGCATTACCACGAGAGTTAAGGTCACTAGGTTCCTTTAACTGCTAGATTTTAGAAGTTACAGTGTAGAAAGACACCTTTCCCTAAGTGCAAATTTAAGCTGCATATTATTTATAGTGACAGTTGAAGTGGTGACTCCTTAATTCAGGGAAAGGCTGAAGAGGGAGAAGGGATATGAAAGCGTTTGATGCAAGATGAACTCTGGTAGCATTTCACTCATCTCAAATAGTCGGATGCTCTCCCAAGGTCATGTACACCTTCCGTGAATTCAAATTGCCTCTAACCAAGGAGAAAAAGTTACATAGTGGAGGAGAAAATAACTGAGGGGGAGCAGAACGGGTACATAGGTGCAATTTTTGGAATTATTGCATAGAAGGAAGAGTCTGGCTTAGCGGGGGAAATGAAGGCTGAGATGAGAAGAGAAAAGAGGAAGATCGTAGGCAAGGGTGCATGTCTCCCTACCTTATTGCCCTTCAGCTCGAGCATGGAGCAGGGCCCCAGCTGAAGGGGGTCACGAATGGGCGACCTCGTCTGCGCTCATGCAAATCCCTCCCTCATCTAGCAGTTTCCAAAAGCGCCACCGGCTCTAACCCACCGTTTCTCTTGCACCCTCCTCCTCCTCCTTCCTTCCTTTCGCACATATAGGTCGAGGACTAAGCCGCGAATCTTTCCATCCGGGCCAACATCATCCATAGGAGGGGCAGGAGGCATCATCGGTTGAGAGCCGGCTGCTAGTGTGGTGTTCGTTTCCGCTGAATTTTAATAATCATTTAGGTGCGACGGAAATTCAAATGCGTAGTCATGGACCAGGAAAAGGGTTTAATTGGCGCGGTTTCCCGTTTCGGGGGGTTCTTGAGGGTCGGGGGCGTGTGACGGAAAGTTACGAGGGAGGGAAGAGATATGAACCCGCATATCCTTTCCCGTTTCCCTCCAAGCGTTGCGTGGCTCGTTGTTTCCTCCTTCCAGCTCTCGGGACCATCTCCTTTTCATTTCCCTTCATGCCTGCTTCGCGGTCGCTTCGCGTTTTTCGCAGAGATTTATGTCCCTCCGGTCCGCGGTGACATTTCTTACCCGCGGCAACGGAAAACGTCCGTTCCTCACACAAACACACACGGGCGCAAGCCATTCTGGTTCGCTTATTACGCCCCTGCATATCGAGTAATTCGAAACAGCGTCTAAACACGCTCCGGACGTATTTCAGTGGCTGCAGGGAGATCCGGAGTGGCTCGTGTGTGTGTGTGTGTCCTCGCTCGATGGATGGAAACGGGAGCCAAGTGTTGACATATTGCGTGCGTCGTCCGCGCCGTAGTTAATTTAAAATTCGGCCCTGGACTCCAGACCTATTTCCCCGGCGTGATGCATCGTGCCGGTAGGTACTCTGGTCGTTCCCCGTGGGGGAAATTAAATTGGAGTGAGAAAGAAAGAGAAAGAGAAGACAGGTGGAGGTTAACTCGCCGAGTTGACAATGTGAGTGTGTAAGTGGTATTGATAAATATTTCCATACGGATGTAGGGACGCTGATGTCTGTCAGAGGAGTTGAGCAAAATCTCCGCCTGCAAATAAATCTATACGAGTGCAGTGACCTCCACAGGCATACTTTTTGAAGAACATTTATTGATTTAATTATGCTGTTGGACATATGAATCATAATTCATTCTACAAAATGAATGATAGTCGGTGACAGCTGCGGTTGCCAGGTCGTCAACGCACTGCCTAGGCAACCCAATGGTATTTAGTTTTTATTTGTATTTATTGCGTAAGGACATATTACACGTGATAATCTTAATCACGCAAATCATTGGATGATACATTTCATTGGTACGTCTGTGGGGAGAAGGAAAATATTTGCAAAAAAAAGGAAAAAAGTCGTGATTTTGTATTGTTTTCTCTGAAAATTGGAGAAAAAGTTAATATAAGTCACTATTCGCACGATAAAACCATATTCCCCATCCAGCGTAATCAAACGAAAAATGGAACATAAGGCAAGTGACTACGAATTCTGAAACCGCTTATCAAGAGGACAAATGTCATCTCATGCTTATTTGTTTCCATATTTCGGGGCGATTATTGGCTGAAGTAGTAGTTGGTGTGTATTCATCTCTGCTTGCATTTCCGCGGTCATGTTGAACCTGTAACATGGTCGCCCCGGGGAATACCGCTGATCAGCATGCGAAGCAAGTTTGGAGTGCAAAATATTCAGAGATGAACCGCTTGCGACCCGTCGACGACGTGGTACACCACCGAGTTTTCTCTCTGACTTCATCGGTGACCTCAGCAATAGCGTGACGGAGGAAGCTCTGAGATAAACGGCCGTATAATAGAGAACAACGCAATTCCAGAATCATTGAAAGACAAAACTTTTAAGAAATAGAGGACAAAGTGTAGAATGAGCCGGTGTTCTTTTCTCTCGGGGGTGTTCATAAGGAGTCGAGAGACGAGATTAGCTAAGCAAATATGTCAGTGAGATGACCGGCATTACAATTCGTACTTTCAGTCGTGATGCATTGAAACTTGGATGATCGGAGTAACAAACGTCTTACGATACTCGTATAACTAAATTCTGGTAATCATTTATGAAGTTCAGAGTACGATCTATGAAGTACGATGCATGAAGTTCGGAGGTAAACTCGAAATTGGGAATATTTTAGCATTCAAACTTAGCCCTCAAACTACCCTCGACGGCCAAGGAGATTGACACTAAATATAATTATGAATATCTTAAATTGGGAATTCCTATCACTCTCTCCATCATAGCAGGTCTAATTTTTCATCGAATACTCACCTCATGTTTTATGAAAGCTTAATCTATTTTTCTTCTGGCATTAAAGTTAATGCTATGTTGTGAGTGAAGTAGGTCACTAATAAGGGAAAGCGAGCTTTAACCACTTATTGTTTTATTTTTTAATATATTCATAAAAGACATTTAATGGGGTCACAAATACCTACCGAATTATACATGAATATGCTATGGTATATTGAATTATTCATATTTTTTTAAAAATTCATATTATTTTATGCAGTGTTTCTTCTTTATTTTTTAAATATTTGTACAAATTGCATAAGTAAAGAGTTTACGTTAGTATTTTTTCATATGGGATGGGATTTTTTTGATGCGATGGCGGAAATATAATATAAGAGTACATATGTAAAGTCATGAGATAATAACATGAATTATTGAATCATGTGATAATAGATGTGATAGTTTAATACAAAATTAATAAAAAAGAACACTCACAAATTTTGGAATATTTTGGTGGTCACAGTCTTTTTCAGCTAAAAGAAAATTCTAAAATATTAAAAACTTATTATCGTGGCATAGCATAGAAGGAAATATATACCTCGTAGAGTTAGTTTGTTTCATAATGATCACCACGATTGTATAATCCACATTTGTGAAAGGCGGGAACGTGTTGAAAATTTTTCTGCAATATCATCATTCACTATTGGATATGGGGTCTGCACGCACAGTCTTGACAACTGCAAAAGCTCTAGCTTGTGGCATTGTATTGGTTCCCTTTGTAGTGTTGTTTTGCCCCAGATTTTGTTCGTGCAGTGATGTACTTGAAAATGAGCCAGAAAAACTCCCAAGAAAGATTAGAAGTAATGGTAAATGAGTGAGGAAATCTGAGCATGGAAAACTTTACCTGTTTTGCAATTGAAAATATTTCTCGCATATCCCGCTGTAATCTGATGATCGTGAACTTTTTTTTTAAATACGCGCCTATCTTTGCACAGATGGAGTTGGAACCCCGACAACAGAATGCAAAAGAATCACACGTGCTTACCGTTAAAACCTCAATGGAAATCATTGTCAGTGTTTCATAAACACTTAAAGTTGCAGACTCGTCGGAATGTGTGGTAACAAATAGTGCTCGCTACTTCATAAATGTTAAAGTTTGTGTGGATCCTTACGTAGTATTCTATTTATTTGACAGGTGCAGTATTACGTAGCAACACGCTTAAGCGTATCGGTCGGGAGTGGAGACCTGGGAAGGGTCATAAGGGTCATGCTTGAGCGACAAAGGGAATGGAATGTTACAGGATGTGGCGTTTCAGTGGATTTCGAGGGCAGGGTGGCGGAGGTAGTGGCGCTCCAGCAAAGTAACGAGGTGTGTCCTGCGGCGAGGTGCAGGCTCCGCTGCCGTCATCGGCGGAGCGGACAGACATCATCCCCATATCTAGCCAGCGAGGTACCGCCAGGGCGTGCGACAGAGGGTTCATCAGTGGTGTCACGACATCGGCGTCTGCGAGTGAGGATCAGGTAAAAATTTGTGATCATTCTGATTTTTTTTATGTGGCTCCAGATCATCTTTCACATATCTCGTGAGCTACGTGAGGGAAAAGAAGTGATCATACTTTTTTGGTTGCTCCGCGTTGCCGTAGTTGTCCTATTGGCCCTGAAGAGGCCTCCAGCAGCGGAAGGGAAACGTAGGGGGACAACTACGACAAGGCGGAGCAACCCAAAAAACCACATCACTATACACATGAACCGCGAAATTTTTAATCAATTTGAAAAGGAATGATTAGATAAATATTACTCGCGGTTCGATCAACCTTTCTTTCTCTGTGTATTCAAATCGACGGATGCATATGTCTTATACTCAGTGTGGTATCAGAAGTAAGACGGCGAGGTAGTCTAGTGGATAGTGTTGGTTTTTTCTTACCGGTGGTTCTGGGTTGAAATCCGAGAATGGTCATTTGGAAAATATCCTGGTGAACTCAAGATGATTTGCTTCCATCTATTTACAGGCTGATTCTTTCGTTCATACTTAATTATGGAAGCCAGAGGTGATCGTGTGAATTAAGTGCCTTCTTTATCTTATCTTGATGTATTTCACGTGTAGCACAAGGAGAGCAATCCCCCCGTACCCTGAAGTGTGAGTTCCTCCCGCACTTTTTCTCGACGTCCACCTAATTGGGTAATCCAGCTCCAACAAACCAGATCATTCTTTAGGTTGGGAGCAGTGATCAGGATGACGCTTCGATTCACAGTACCTTTTTAAAACCCTAAACTTCTCCACTCGTTGATGGATTATTTTTCCCTCGGTCTTTTGTTTTCGTTTTTCATCAGAAATTGAACCAACTGTATACTGTCTCACTTTTTCCTTATTGCTTAATTCAAATGATACTGGAGAGGAGGGTAGAGCCAGGATAGTAGAAGCCTGTTGGTAGGTGTGACAGGAGATATTGAGGGTAAGAGGAGGGGCGAATGGGATGGAAAGGAGAGGGAGATATGAAAGCAGCGCGGTACGTGATCTCTGCACCCGACGATACATTTATACGGAATCCGAAATGGGTCGTCGAGATGAGAGTGCACAGGTATTATTTAACCTAGCTAGGATTTGCATGTGCTTGTGAATGTGCTTGTTGTTTGGCGAGGGGAACGTTAGCAGGAAAAAAGGGATGTACTATGGGGCCCCGGTTTTTCGTCTCAATTTTTCCTTCCTGGGGATTAAAGTTGAGATGAAGGATGAGTGGCATAAATAGTTCTTGAATTTGCATGATCTGTTTTTTTTTTTAAGGGGAATCCTGTGTTATCATATCCATCTCTCTTAGTACGTACCTTAATTAATGCACTCTAGACGCTTTTATTAAAACCAGAGCAAGCGTGTTCGAGATCAGTATAAAATATACGATGAGGTCTCTTTAATGTTCTTATCCTGTAATTCATATACATGTACCTGCCAGCCACGGTAAAGATATGTGTTAGGAGTAATTTTGTGGTGGAGCGCGCATTATATTTTATGATTTTCTGTGTTTTCTTATCAATAATTGCTGTAGAAAAGTAGCAGCGATATGTATTTAGTACTATATCGTAAATTACTGCAAAATTTATATTTATATTAAGCTAATTTATTTTTTCAGGCCTAGATATAAATAAAATACTTTCTTAGACAGCTTTAGTTTAGCCTTATGCTTGAATGACCTATTGAAATTTATTGCATATTTTGATAAATTCGTACGCTGAAAACATGTACACTGTTCTTCTATAAGGCAAACGTGTGAAATATTTAAATAATCATTTAACTTTATTTAATATTTTCATCCATTTTACATACTTAACACATTTGCACTGTGGTTTTATATAGCAAACGTGTTTAATATTTAAATCATCTACAATTTTCAACAAAATATCCATTTATAACTGAAAATATCAATGTGCCATATAATTTTGAAAATTGATTCTTTGTTTTAAAAATGAATCCTAATTCAGTCAATTTCCTAATTTGTATAGTTGTGCACAAAACATGATTGTAACTCTGAAGTTCGGTAAATGTATTGCTTTTGGTTCTATTAATTACATGTGTGATATAGCTTTAATGTGCTTTTTTCATGAAAGATGGAGGAATCAACATCCGTGCATTAAAACACAATTGCTATTGTACATTCTTTGTGATCAATTATATAATCTTCATTTGGGTAATTAGACATTTGATTTACTCATTCACCAATCCAATGATTCAATGAAAGTCAATGTTTAAAACTCATATAAGCTGGTTTTTATTTACCCTGAAGCTACCGTATTAAAAAAATCTAGTCAGTTTGATCCGTAATGGCTTTTATTCAGGAAGAAATTATTGTTTCACCGGAATCACAGACCTTTTATTTGCGACATTTAAAGGCGTTTTTATTTAAGCCATAAAATCAATAAAACTATAATTTCTCATGCATCTGTTGTCCATAAATACATATATTTTCAGCGAAAACCAAATAGCAGCACTTCTTTGTTCCCTGTATAATACTTTGTTGCTGACGCGCCGATATAGATAAACTATCAGCTCGTCACCTCTGGCCCTGATGCTCCTAGAAATAATGCTTGCTCAACGTGCTTATCAGTGCTCATTAAAAAATGATTATTTGTAAATTAATGTTCGGTAGGTACCAAATCCTTATATAGTACGCATGTCGATTGCTTCCTGAAATTGCACTTTGGAGTACGTAGGAATAATTCTCACTCTGCTACCTATCCGCATTTGGTGGAAGTTGCAGTAATAATTTTCATATATTTCCAAAAAAAAATCCTATCGCACATTGAGCATAATTCCTCGATTTGTTTCAATACTTGATTCCACGAAGAACAATTCCATTTATCAAGTAGTGAGCATTTTAACTCAAAACACTTCCATTACTTTTGCTCATAATTTTTCCTAATTCATTCTAATACAAAATAATGTGAATGGACACATACGGAATATTATAAATACCTGATTTTTGTTAGGAAATAAATTATTTTAATTAGGTTAATATTCATCATCATCATCATCGATCAACAATCCTAGGACTGGTGTGACGCAGCCCTCCACTCGATTCTTCTATCGGGCAACCTCTTCATATTGACGTATAATATATCATAGGTAGGGTAATTTATTAGACATATTTCATTACTTGATTGTAAAATTATAGTTTGTCTTGAAGTGCAACGGTGAAATGTTAAGATGCTTAGCAATGCAAGAGTAGGTACGTTAATATATATAATATTAATCCATATATTTTCTTTAGCCGCAATCCTTGCCGCACGCTTCTCAGAATCAAAGGTGAAAGATCTTGCCACTGCATTTCCCCAAAGAGCCTTTCTGCTTGGAAGTCTGTAGCCCCATCAGTGGAATTCACATAGGTGTTCTGTAATAGCTAGAAATCCTAGGACCTTAATTAGGGTGTGGTTCCAGATAAAAAGACTCATGCTACGTCGGACAGAAATTTTAATTAAGTAAGGAGAGACAAACAACCATGGAAACCGAGAACAATTAGAGAACGGGGGTGTAGGTGAAGATTAACACGGGGAACGTGCATAAAACTTCCCGTGCTCACGTATGTGACCGCATTTATGCCTTTCTAACGCCAAGTTTTGCAACGTGGGAAGTGATACTTGGGTGATATCGCCGTATCTCTGAAGAACGAGCTGGGAAATGCAAGAAAGGAGGTAGCTGGGAAGTCCGGTCAAGTAATGGACGCCTTCTGTGGTGGTGGGGTAGATGGAAAATTGGGCTGGCACACTCACGGACTTACATGACTGACTTTATACGCTATCACCTGCTGTGTCCTTAATGCATTCCTCCAAACTGGAAAACTTTTCTTCATGTATTTCGTACTTCTTAAAATTACGGCCAAAGTATCCTTGGATGACTACAAAATGAATGTTTATCTTTATTAAAAGTGATTTTCATGATATACTAGTGGTAGGATAGCATTGGTATCCTTGTCATATGAGGTCTACAGCGGAATCAAAATTGTATATGCGGTCTTTGAGAAGTTATTTTGTATTAGATCGTGCTTATTGGGTTTCAACACTACCAATTCAAATACTCTAATGTGTTTTGGCACTCTCCACAAAACTGTTCTCGGTATTATTATTTGTGGAGTCTTCAGCGGTTAAAATATTTCATCCGGGATTCCTTCCGCGCCCATGCATGTTATAGGGACAATAGTATCGCCATCAATGAAGCTAGCGTCTTCAGGTCCGAAGCTTTTAATGCCGATTTTTGACCACCTTATATCCAAGTCTCACTGTGATTGACCCTTAGGTAGGTGCGTTCTCGATGGGATTTCATCTTTACAACGTGGGCAGAAGTGGAAGGAACCCCGAAGGAAACAATATATTATAACTATTATCTCATATTTGGTAAAAAATAAATAAAAGGCATGGAATGGAACATATCCATATATATTGCAATGATATTCTACGAAATTATTCGAACCGAGGAAAGGATACGAGCTATTTCCGATAACCATGTTATCCAGTGGCTTGCGTGATTTGAAAATGAGGCATCACTAGCACTTAGACTCGACCAATTTCAATGCTTATTGTATAATTAAAGGAATAGTTATGTTTGATGCGTTGAGTTGATTAGGAATTCGGTAATCCAAATGCAAAATATTGTTGTTAAGTAGTTATATACGTTGAATTTTGATATTCTCAAACACTGCCACTGATTCCAAAATAAGCCTCTTATGTTACTTATTATGTTTCGAATTTTATTCTGAATTAGTGTTAAAATAATCTTACATGTCACCTCTCAGTACAATGCGTAACAATTTATTAGCTTACTAGGACAAAAAACTAAATTATTTCCTTCATGAAATTTTGCAATGATTTTTGACGAAACAGGCATCTAATACAGTATGATTTTTTTATTAAGTGAGGTAAAAAGTTTTTAATTGAGCTAAAATATTTCTCTGATTTACTGGTGGGAAGGCATATTATCGTAGGAAAACTGAACAAACACAAAAGGAACTATAGCGAGAATTCCTACTTTTGTCGCAACTGAAGTGTTTTTGTTTGAGTTGTAGGAATTTAATTCACGCACCCTTAAGTACGTATTCAGTGCGTTATATCTTAATCAAAACATGATGAAGACTTTATGGGAGCATGTGGCTCTAAAAATTGCATAAATCTACGTAATACTATGGGTGCAAAAGAATGACCCAAATTCATCTTGAATTTTTTTATTCCTCATTATTGATCTCGTGAGCATTTCAGGTTCGTGTTAAGTGGACGCCAACGTCTTACAAGTGGGAGTGATTAGTTTTAAAGCCTTCGGATTTTCTGAACAGAAAACACATGTGGCATAAATGGAAGATAATTTTGCATTTAATGAAATAAAAGACCTAGTATTGTATCTCAACGACAAAAAGACTCTTTTGGTGTTGAAGATGAATTCAACTTGTAGAATCTGCATAAAACGGAAAATTTTTCTTATATTTTTCATTGTTACGGTGGTTTCCTAACATATATTTGCTTATCTACATATGCAGAAATTAAAAAGGTGTTTGCAGTAGGAGAAAAATAAGTAAGAAGTACTTGAGAAACTACGATTTTCTTATTTATTTCACTGTTACGGTGGTTTCCTAACATATATTTGCTTATCTACATTTGAAGAAATTAAAAAGGCGTTTGCAGTAGGAAAAAATAAGTAAGAAGTACTTGAAAAACTACGACAGGAAAATATACAAGTAGACTCTAGGTTAGAACGTAATATGTAGATTCAGGAACCGAGTCCTTGAGAAATCACGAATACTGTTGACTGCTCTAACTTTTGGCAAATTATTCCGGAATTTAGATATTTTCCCTTGCAGTCAGTTCAATCCTTTGCTGGTTGTAATGCAGTGAATTATGCTCTCTGACCACTTTACTTCATTTGCGCTTATATCAGCTTTGTTATGTAAACACAGAGTTGCTCTGAGAGAAATTAAAACTTTATTCAAGATGCTTGGTATTTCATAGCATTTTCCGTACCTAATCCCTTCTCTTTCGTACTCTCCACTAGCCATAGACCGTAAGGGTTTTACTTACCCATCATAGACACTGCAATCAATAATCACTCTGCCTTCCATTCCGTAGTGGCTGGTGGTTTGCTGGATACAAACCGTCCTGGTCAAACTGTATGCGTGCCAAATGTTAAGTCTTGTAACATTACTCAACTTCTGAGGAATGTTCGTAGGTAACGAACTGCTTTGTTAGCACTGTGCATAACAGTAACATTGCTAGTAAAAAGCCACTTTTAGTGCCAAGATATTTATTGGGTAATTGGGTTGGTAAAGTTTCTAGATTCCCATTGCTGCGGCCCAGGTTTGAATACCGACGGAGGCAATTTTTTTTATTAATATCCTGGTCCCCTCTCTTGAGTGATGTGTGGAGAGCTCTTGAAATTCAATATTCCTTCCTTCGGAAGGGGCGTTGAACGTTGATCCCTTTGTGTTTTTCGTCAAAAGTAGGTTAACGCTGACGCCAGGTTTCCCTCCATCGTTTCTCCATTCCCAGAAAATCCCTACCTCTACCTCTACCCTAATAGGTACCCATCTAGCATAAATCACGGAAATGAACTCAGTTGTCGATCTCCTGCCCCAGATAACTACCACTTGACATTTATGCTCACTGGAGTACAGGTACCTCACAATGGAGTTTGAGTACGCAGGATGAATAATACTTTACGCACCTTTTGGGCTAAATTTGACACTACTTTAGCAATTATGCAGGGATAGAAGGGGTTGAAAATTGAAATAATGACGTGATATATTCGTGCATAGGTTCCCCTTTGCTGTATGCATCAATTTTTTCCTGCTGGACAGGACAATTTAAAAATAATAATTTTAAGGCACAATCCACGAAAATGCAGATTTTTCCAAGGGAACATTAACGTGTTTGTTTCTCTTCCAAGCTATGTTCCGTGCTCAAGCACATCCATTTTGTTAAATTATTTTCAAGAGTTTTGCATTTAAATTGGTCAAATTTGTGATACATAATATCATGATGGCACTAATTTCAAGATTTGATGTCTACTGTTTACTCAATTTGCCACTCGTTGGTGATCAAACAAACTTTTCTTATACCCTCAAAATTTACAAAATCGTCAAATGTTTTCGTCAGCCAGAAAGAGCAACGTTTTTTTTCCTAAGGTCCACTCTGAGAGATTTCAGGAGCAACAGTGAATGATTATAGAGATTTATGTACTCTTGGCACTAAATTTATGTTACAATCCGCCTATGACTTTCATTTCTTTGCTTATGAAGTTCACAATTTTCAAGTGATGATTTTTTTCTCTTTGCACACTTTCACAGTATTTTTGCATGCTTGTACCGTTTAACCAAAGTATATGTCAAAACATTTGTTATTTGCTCATAAATTTTTGTTTTCGTATTAAAAACTACATTCACGGAATATCATGTTACGCCTTACGTTTGACACGACGTGATTTTTTTTACCTCTTTACCATTTTTGAGGGGGTCGTGGGTTTAAATCCCGGGCAAGAGCCTTTCTCGACACCGCCATCTAAAATTCTCGCGATTCGATTTTCTGCGTGTCAGAACTTCGTAGGAAATAGGCTTAGTACGGGGTGAGCTCTGCTCTTACCTATCAAAACCAACCTTCGGGTTGAATCACTGTGTGAGCGACCATTTTAGAGAATGAAAATCTAGACAGAAGAGTTAAATTAACCGGACTTGAAAATGACGCTGAGTCGTTGAAATCATCGGGGAACATATAAAGCTGTGTGGAAAGTACAGAGTCTGTTTCATTTACCATGTTTAACTAGACAGAATAGTAACAGAAAAAAATTAACTTACTGTTATATTACAGAGTATCGATGAGGGACTTTACTTAGGTCGAGTATCATCTCGATAATGCTTGTTTTTAACTTTGGGAATCCTATTTTCCGGAATACTATTTTTTTGTGCATAAATGCTAGATTTTAAAGATATTTCTTTAATTTTTACTCCATTCGTGAGAAACCAATAATTGTGGGATAGGAATCCCTCATCAAATAATCAATAATTATGTTGTTCACTACTACTATTGTATGTTTTTATAGCAAAAAAGGCGTGAAATTTGGACAAGGGTGAGGTATTTTCATTTGATAGTTTAAAAAATCCATTTCCAGCCCATTTCACATTCATAAGACTGTGGTTAATGCTTAAATAATGAATGTTTGGCTGGTTTAGAGAGTGATCATCAATTTTAGAAATGGCCTAAATAGTGAAAAGGTCAATAAAGAGTCAATGTCTGACGAAGCAAAGCTTTCTGCCCTGTTATTATCAGGTTATTGCGTTAACCAGTCTCGATTTGATTCCCTACATTAAGCATTTGAAGCGCTAACGAGATCCATTTTGTGAGGCTTTGACCTTGTTTCGAAACGATACTGAATCGTCATTAATGATGATAGCACTTGTGAAGCATGAAATCTGTTACGCAGTCGAAAATTCATCTCCTGTCAATGGAATAACGGTCATTTAGCATCGATTAAGACTAAACGTATGTCAACGAGTCCCTGAGGCGTAAGGATTGTTAACTGGCGTTGATTACTTACGCAGCGAGAGTCATGGAGCACAAATAGACGCTTCATCATGTTTCGCGTTCAACATGCCTTATGAGTTCCATTCCTTGAGCCTAAATCCAATACTAAAATTCTCAATTACCAATTGCGTGTTTTTTTATTGTTCTTTACTTTTCCAAGGAGTGTATTTGGATAGCATTTTAGCTATAACCTACATTTTCTTGTTAGAGTGCTTGAAGACATTAAGATATGCCGATGCTTAAGTCAAACGCCGTATATCTACTCTAAGATTAGAATTAAAAAAAATACTTTGTGGGCTCATTTGGTCCTTGAAAATTTAGCTTCGGGAATCTGTAATAGGTGGTAACGAGATCTGGAATTTGTAGTGGAATCACTTCTATCATAATGAGAAAATTACTGGTAACTACTATTGAAGGCTTATTGTTTGGAATATTCCAGTATACATTGTAAAACAGAATTTGAAAATCAAGTCTCTTTAGCTCTAACAATTACTGTATACATGTAATTCTATATTATACTATCTATGTAAAATTCATGTAAAATCTATCACTCAATAATTTAACTGCGTATATTTTCACATATTTCACCTAATGGCTTTACACACTCTTGACGCTATTTCAAAAAAGTAGGCGTGAGACATTTTAGGCAACCAAAATCAATCCCTTTCGGTTAGCAAATATTAGAGAGGATTTTTATAGCGTTTTCACATCAGCTGGGGTAGTGCTGTTTGGGCAAAACTCTGTAAAAAAAAAGTTTAATTTACTTGGCATTGTATTGGCGTGTGAATTCAAATTATAGATGCATGAACTGTTTCGATTAGATTGGAATTGCACTGAGTCCGTTGTAACTGGATTCGGTCTGTGCTTACAGCCGCGGAATAAATCATTACAAAATGAGTGGAATTTATTTAGCACCAATTTCATGAGGCACTCAGTCTTCGAAACACCAATCAAATTTCAGCAGATACGGTGACTTTTATCTGATTTGATTAGTAACTACGAAGAAGGAATTAGTAACAATACTTGGGCGTTCGTGGTGTTGCCATACATATTTATGCGATTCCGCGGAAAACGGGTCGATAATCGTAATCGTAAATTAAGAGAAGCAAAACGAGAAACGATATAGAAGATCGATCGAATGATTGGATTTATGAGGGGAGTATGCTGCCAAGTTTATCATGACAAGAACGGAGCACGACATTTACGCGTTACATCGATGTGGACCGACCTACTCCCGTTACTCCCGAAATAAAAATTATAAAGAATTCCTTTTTATGTGATGCTCGGGTGTTTCGTTTTTGTGGTAAGGGATTTTTTTTCATGAACTAATGATGAATTTAGCAATTGAGAACAGTATTTGGTTTTTAAATGGCTCTGACGCCTTATAATCTATCACACTGTTGAGCCTAACCATGAAATAAATAAATAAATATATTATATTATTATGATCTCAAATATACTCACCATTAATATGAACTCAACAATCATGCCTCAATCAGAATTTGTTCTTTGGATTTGCAGGCCAGCGCGTTACCGGCTTAGCTAGCTGGGAGGTATTTTGTCTTGTGTGTTGTGAACCAATAGAATAATATACGCTGCAGAATAATATACAAGTGAGCAATTTCAACTTTTACGCATAATTGAATTTCTTAAGGCTACTGGTTTTATTACTTTACTACCCATTATCATATTGAGTAGTGCAAAATAATGAGAGAGATTACCAAATAACAGAGTACGTAGAAAATCCCCACCCAAAGCCAAGACTTATTTTCTCTCGTTCAGTCCGTGAGTGTCCTCCACACAGCCCACTGTATTCACCACCTTATCTCTCTAAGGCTGCCCTGAATTCTTTCCTCTTTTCTTCAATAATTATTTTCTTCCTACACCACCCTCTTGGCTTTCTCTACACCCTTAGCCCGCTCACATTTACCTTTATTTACACTCTATCGATTTCCTAATGCCACTCTGATCTCCTCAGAACATAATTCTGCTCTTTTTCTTCTACATCTATACACTGTAAAAAGTAGATCTGATTTTAAGGTACAAAAGCGATCTGAATTTCAGATGCAACAATTTTAAGACAGGGTATGTTGAATTTCAGTAGTAATATCTTGTCTAAAAATAAGGCAGTGAACGACTGAAAATCAGACCATCCAGAATCCTGCTTCCTCTGCTTCCTGCTTAACTGCTCCTGTACCAACCATCCATGTTCCTGCCTCTTCCGCACCTTGCATCCGTGTTCCTGCCTTAAACCAGACAGCGCTTAAATTCAGATCGCACTGAAAATCAGATCAACTTTTTACAGTGTAATATATTTGCTTTTTTCCTCCTACACCCAAACAAATTTCCATATCTATGGATCAGAGACGTGGAACATAGGAAAAGCAGGCCAACGAAGAATTGAAACCTTCGAAACATGGTGCTGGAGGAGAATGTTGAAGATTAGGAGATTGAAGATATTGGTTCACTACACACAGGACAAAATACTTCCCAGCCAGCCAAACGGGTAGCGAAGAGGAACGAAGAGGTGTACAGAAGAGCAGATGAAGAGAGGACAATATGGAAAAACCCTACCGCAAAGAAGAACCATATGGATTGGACTTACCTTGAGTCATAATGAATTAGTTATAAATATAATAGAAGGGAAGATTGAAGGGAAAGTCCCGCGAGGAAGGCCAAGAGACAAATATATAGGGCAAATAAAGAAGGACGTGAAACAAACGTGAACAAACAAGGGTGTGAGGGAATTAACATTGAATAGGGCAGAATGGAGGGGTGCAGTAAACCAATCCTAGGATTGAAATACTAATGATGATGAAATTTAAAATTGACATTGGCGTAACATTGATGCTAAGATATTTCACTGAAATGCTTCCAAAATAGTGAATTTAGAAAAAAATAAAGTTTTGGTGAAATTATACCGATTGAGTATTTAACAGCACTGAAGGGCAAAACTACAGAATAAACTCCAAATAAGTCTACAAAATAATAGTTGTCCCCACATTACTATACGGATCAGCAGTTCGGACACCGAGAACAAGAGACTTCAGACAGATTGAAACGTCAGGAAAGAAATTCCGTAGTAAAATTAACAGTTTCAGGCGTAACTTTAAGGAAATTCAGCATATTCACAAGGAAGTAAAACTTTGTATTTCCACACAAACGTATTACAATGGCAAGACCGGTTTCACCCACTAGGGCTTCATCATGTACCTGGTGATGCCTAGCGGGTGAAACCGGTCGTGCCGTTGTAATACGTTTGTGTGGAAATACAAAGTGTTACTTCCTTGTGAAATTCCTTAGATCTGTGAAAGACTGTACACGACTGTACCACATACAAAGTGAAGAAAAGGTAAGAATTAGAAGTAGCTACAATCAGTAACAGAAGTAGCAACAAATTACAAATAAGGATAGAAAAAACATATTGAGCGCATGCCTCTAGAAAGGATTCACATTAATGCCTTGGAGTATAAGCCTCTAGGGAGAAGTATTGGGACACCGAGATTATAATGGTGTAGCCGGAACATACAAATTCCTGAATTTGAAAAGTAAGAATAAGAAGAACAAAAGATTTCACGGATGAATAAAAATAAATGGCTATAGGTAACTGTGATATCACTTTTTTTAAATTAAATTGGTAGGGTATAGATGAATATTCGGGCCTTACGCTAGTAAGTTTGTCTTTAAAAAAAACAAGCAGCAAATTTTAATTCATTCTCCTCTCCTAATATATTTTTGATGGCTATTCTCATTTGAGATAATTGTGAGAAAAAAATTGGGGTACTGATAGTCTTTTTAAAACTGCGTGATGCACCACAGCCATTTGACTTAGTCAATTTTTGTTGAAAACTATGAGTGCTATTTTTTATTGGCCAAAAAGTCATATGGATTTTGTAAAAGTTACGAGCTTATTAGTTCAAATTATTATTTATATTTTTATAGAGTTAATTAATGTTTCTCTGTCTACTACTCAAATACCAGTAATTAATTTAAAATAATGAAGCTATCAATGGCAAATGAAAATCTTGTTGTGTATAAAAGGTACCAGTCTATTTTGGCTGTATTTTAGTATCCCATTTTCCAAGCATAATGTAACAAGCTAATTTACTTCCGACAGAGACGAATACCGGATGCGAATTTACATTATATTTTAATAAAATATCTATGTGAATGATTCATGAATCGATAGACGTCAACATCACTTAGTTTCCATTCCGTCTCCGCTAAAGGATATTTCTCTTTGTAGTGAATACCAATCCCTTTCGCATCTGACCAGAAATTTTTTGGGCTTTCACATCCCAAAAGGCCAAACACTCTCAATGGAAACAATTTTTCACAAAGGTCACCCATTTTTTCCTACCTGCGGTCCTATATCGTAAGTCTCTAGGAATCGCTTTCATTTCATTTTACGCCCTGGAAACAAATGCACACCATAACGTTTTGCTCTTGCGTTGAAATAGTCATTTATAATGCTAGCATTACAGTAATTAATGACCGAGAGGCAAAGAAATATTTTCATTTTTAGTGAAAATATCTCATGTCTCACGCTACAAAATGAAATAACGACCAGTAGAGCAACGACAGTATTTTGAAGTGAAGAAAATAGCTTCAATATTCAAAATTAGAATTTATTAGCTTTGAATGGACACCTAAGAATCCGTTTAGTTTCCATTAATAAGTATGATGCATGGTTTTATAAAGTTCTCTAATTTAAGGAGGAACCATCATTTTAGGCATGCACGAAAACCTAAACTGATTTTAACATATATTATAGTCCATCGTTTACCCTATCGAATGGTGTAAACGTATTGCTATGTCATTGCCCATTTAACCAAGATATATGGATCTGAAAATGAAGGTTTTTCACGTTGAAATGCATTGTCCTTATGGGAGTATGATGACCTTCCTTCACATAAATATTTTTATCCCAATTTTGGCCCGAAAGAATTCGTTTAAACATTAATGATACGTGATCGAGATATTAAAGCACATAATATATTTTTTCAGCTCAGGTCATCGGTCGTTTAGAGTTAGTATTTAAGTTTAAAGAACATACTTCCAGTTTTCTTCCGAGGAAGGAGCCGGCAAGCTGCGATGAACATGGCAACGTTGCTAAGGAGGTCTTTCAATTTAATAATTTGTTCAAATTCTGTTTATTATCATTTTTGTTATAAATATAATAGTATTATAATTTATATTTTTATATACTTTAGTGTAACTTAGCCTTAATGCTGTTTTGGAATTAAATAAATAATTAAATATGAAATAGGGTATAGAAGTTAAACAGACGAATTTGAACATTGAATTTTTATCTTCATAATGCCTATGTATATGGAATATGTATAAGGCGGTGCTCATAGTAAATGTTCCCAACGTCTTTGGGGAAATTGATTACTTTGAATATACTACGTTGGTAACTTTTTTTTATGGCTGCTAACTGAATTAAGAATTATTAGTAAGAAAATTATTATTAAGAAAAGAACGCCAATTAAGAATGTTAAAATCTATGTGTTCCGAATATTGGGAATTTAGCAGCACCACTTCTTTATCGATCTCATTTGCGGTAGACGTCTTTCTTAATGAAAAGGTACCTGCATATGTACCTGTACATGTACGTACATATTCATGCAATCACGTTTTTAGCATTTCAACCAGATTCAGATGACCATTTGATCCACGAACGGGTGTCGCAAGAAATCGGTTCTCAGGCACTAGCAAAAACTAAGGATAGCAGAAAACCTTAAAGGCACCTAAACTTTTCATTCATCTAATTTACCTCCTTTATTTAGTTCTACTTGCCACACCTGCCTAAGGTATAATGAGTGCCTAACTTATTTTCACACCTTGCCATTAGCGAGCCTATACATTAACCTCAATTTTAAAATAAGACTGCATAATTTGTCCGTACGAGTGCAGATAATACAACAACAGTAGTGCAAACATAATTATTTTACCGGTTTTTATGCATGTAAGTATATCGCATGAGTAAGGTTTACCCTAGCTGCATATACTGTACCTTTTTATCATTTCCTCTTTAGTACGTTTTTTTCCCTAATCTCAGAAGGTAAAGTTTTCCTCAACATTGATTTCGGACTCGAACTAATGCTGACGAATTTCATAATTCAGTTATTTTTCATTCCTTGATCACCTTTAAATATCAATTAACAATAGTGATAATATTTATTGGACATTGGCCAGGTATATTGGAGTACTAGCTAAACCCGGCCACTCTTCGCTGTGGATCAGTCTGATATGGAATGAATGCAAAAGTAAATAAAAGTATTTTAGTGAACAAAAATTCACCGAGAAAACGCATCATTCAATTCATTACCTTGCCGTGCGTTGCTGAGGAATGAAAGGAAAGGAAGAAAAACCATGTTTTTCACAGAAAATTATTTTCACAGAAAAACAGATTTGTAAATAGCAACCTATGTGAAACGGAGATTTTGCAATTAGTTCCTTACCAGGAAAAAGACAGCATGAATAACATGTGCTTTCTCAGTTTGGTAATGGCATCCGTTCATTTTTAACGTTCATATGTCTTCATATCGCTTAAACGTGGCTTGTTCAGTGTAATATTTTTTTGCCGACACTCGAGTGCTATTTGGATGAAAAAACTCAGGTAATCTAACGAAAACCATGCATTGATGTGGACTCATGAAGCTATTTTTGTAAGTGTGAAGAGCAGGTCATTCATAAATATTAGCGATAAGGCCTAAGGACCCCATGGATAAATATTCGGCCTAACATTGACATCAATGATTTTGTTGGTTTTTAAATGCTCAGAAACCTAGGGTACAAGGTTGTTACAAAGTAACTATGTCTGCCTAAGGCATAATGAGTGCCTAACTTAGTTTCACACTGAAATAAGAAGTTTCAGCTTTGTCTAATATCCTTTCATTGAAGAATGAAACATCTCAATGGTATTCAGATTGCACTGTTCGATGCTCTAGGAACAATTTATGAAAATTTTACAAGGAATATGATGAGATAATTAAATTGCATGCAGTTGTAAAATTTATTCTTTTAAAAGGTTCTAGTTTAATCTTATATAAGACTTAAGAGTCCGCTAAAAAGAGAAAAGCGTTTTTTTCACTGATTACATTTCTAAGACCTTGCAGGATAGTAAATGTTGATAGATTTTCAGGTTGACTACCCTCAGTTATAAGGTATGCAAATTATTTCTATAATTTGTTTTCTTTCAAAAAAAAATTTTTAATCGGTCACATCGCGATAAGATTGCATCTACAAATAAAAATCAACGAAAAACTTTTACTTTTAAGCATAATTAACGTTAATTGCTGTAATTATACGATAAAATATATGGGTTACGCTAAAACTATTGTAATATGCAATGGTTATACAAGCGAAACGAGTGATATTTCTTCTTAAGATATTTACATCTTAGAACTCACAAACCTCATTCCCGCACTCTGTTTGCAAAGACTGATATCTATAGCTGGAATGTTAATTTTTTATTTCATTAGTCGATTAATCCCAGGAAAATTGATGTAAAAATGAATTTTATAGATTTGTATCTTCAACTTATGATACTATCTTACCTAGTAAGTTTATGGAAATGAAGTTTGATGAAAAATACGAGATAAAGATAAACCAAAGAACCTTAATTCTTTTAGTGATACGGTCTATATCTTTCTTTTCCATTTTTCCATCCATCTCAGTCATATCTTTGCCCTTTTAAATAATTTGAAGGATTTCGCGGTTTAAGATTGGAGATAAAAATGGTTTTTTTATATTATTTTGGTATTATTTTCGGCTTGTGGGCATCTTAGCCGAGTTATGGGAAGATGAAGTAAAGCCCTTAAGGATAAATTCCCTCGGAATTATAAAATTAATCTTAATTATTTTTACCGATATTTAAAAACTATATATTCAGAGAAATAACGTCAATTTATGTACATGGATGGTTTTAACGAGAAAAAAGATGTTCCGCGTAAGATGTTACTATTCATCTAATGTTGATTTAGGTTGAGCATACAGAAAGTAACTTTATACTAATTATTATGGAGATTTCACAAATTTTATTGTAACAACAGCCAAGATTTCAAGATTCACAGGTACATTTTATTAAATGCAGTTATTATATTCGTCATATAACACGATAAAATACTTGAATACTGAGTCAGAAGTGTTGGTCGAATACTTTTTTAAGTTGAAAATTCTTTTAAAATTCGTCTACCTATGCATGATGGGCTTATCATGCACATGCTTTGTTAATTTACTACATAAACCCTTCATATTAGCATGACATGAATATTTTTAATTCGGAATGGTATGTAAGAGCAATGGAATTATAGTCCCTTTCTTGTAAAAATATAAATGGGCATCGTGAATACCTGAGTTATAACGAGTCACTCTTTAAGTTCATTTTTATAGATCCTCAGTTAATTCACATTGGAAAAGAACCCATTTGCTGAAAGTGATAAAACATTCTGTTCAGGCGACAATTTGATGGACAGCAAAATTAGCCTTTTTAATAAAATTTCACAAAGGAAGGTCTCGTTTGTAATATACACAAACAGGAAGTAATCAAGGATATTTGTGAACGGATGATCTAATAGAGATGAGAAATTTCCAGAGGAGGACGTTAGCTAAAATGAAAATTGAGTGGAGGGGTGTGTTAAAGTAATCGTTGTACTGATGACTATTGATGATGATTAAATTTCATACACCTACTGATTATATATATTTTCCATTTCTAAAATATATTCTCCGGGAAAGCAAAATTATAATTAAAAGTTGCAAAACTACCGTAAAATTTCATCTTATGAAGGTACTTTCACCTTTGGCAAGTAAGAGAATTAATATATATAAAATAGGAGTCACCATGGAAGGTACAGCTCACCTTGAGGCAATTTAAAAATGGAATTCAAAGTCTTGGCCCTTGAGTAAAGATAAAGACCTATTATGGCCTCTGTGTTGTAATATATTCTGTAGCTTTTTCGAGGCATTTAGCTGTAAAGAGATACATTATTTACGGTTAGTAGAGCGGTATTTCATGAAAGCAAAACTAGTGGACCTGGATGTAGCAGCAATAAATGCTAAAGTATTGGCTTCTCTATTCATATGCTTTTCATATTTGCCCTGCCAGGGGAAAGAGTCATCTCAGTTAAATGCGAATGTAGCATCGAGAGACATTTTATTTCAAAATTTAAACTGTAAACATAGTGAATAAATGTAATGTGCTAATTTTGAATGTTACGAAGTTTATCACCACAAAAATATTTCATACATCTACAAGTAGTAGATTAAAGAGTCCCAGGAGTCAAAGTATTCATAATTTTCGAATATATTACCGGCCTCATATTTTGTTTACAGGTTTCTGGAAATCTTAGTTGTATCGTCGATGTTCCCAGAAGCAGTAAGAAGACATGTATAGACGCCGTGGTAGCCGCAAGAGAAATACCAACTTTAGTATTAAAGCTAGAAAGTTTTTATTATTTAATGGATAGATAGAAAAAGGAATTTTACGGAGTCATCAGCTATTATGAATATCGTAGGTCTAAAGAAGCAAAGTTGAAGCGAATACAAACTTTCAAATTGGAAATATGAATTCAAGAGCAAGAATTGAAAAAGCAAAACCCTAACTCGATAGTCGAAACATAAGGTTGTATTTCGCGCTAACATCTGAGACTATTATGTGCCAATTAACCTGAACTTAGTCTTAATGCAGTGTCCATGTGTGAAGAATTCAAACTGAAGACTTTCTGGCTTCCTAGAATGTTTTCTTTTACAGACTTGGCCTCTTGCTAATGAAACAGTACGAGATACAATCAATAGAGGAGAATATACTTAATTCCGATTTCCCTCTAAGCAATAAACAGACAATGACAGGTGTATGACTGAAAATAGGTGGGAATTTTTCAGGGAACGCTGGAAGAGTAGAGTGAAACTCGGCGTTGTCCTTGGCTTACCCTCAGCAAAAGGCGCCATAAGACCCACCGATCCGATTGGCAGAGTACTGTACTTGATATTCACGCAGCTTTCAAGTACACAGGAAGCAATAAATTACAAATCTCTGCGACTGCGGATTTGAGTCCGTACCCTTGGGATGTAAGGCCAATATTTTAATAATACCACCGCTTTGACCATGTCAATCTCCATTAATCAAATATTTGAAGGCGTACAAAAGTACGCAAAGCAAGGCCTTGGATACTACTAGTGATTAGTAGGCTCTGAAATCATCATCATCATCGGTCAACAATCCTAGGATTGGTTTGACGCAGCCCTCCTTTCAATTCTTCTATCGGCCAGCCTCTTAATATTGACGTAGCTTCTCTCTTTGACATCCTTCACAACTTGCTCCATATACCTAATACGAGGCCTGCCTTATCTATTCTTCCCGTTCATTTTTCCCTCGACGATTGTCTTCATCAGGCCATCATGTCCTAAGATGTGGCCTATTAAGTTTTCCCGTCTTCTTTTTAAGGTTTTCAGTAGACATCTCTTCTTTTCCACTCTTTTTTATACTTCTTCAGTCGTCACTCGATCGATCCATTTTATCTTCATCATTCTTCGGTAGCACCACATTTCAAATGCTTCCAGCCTGGACTTCTCTGCTGCTGTTATTGCCCATGCTTCGCTGCCATATAGTAGAATGCTCCAGATGTATCTTATAATGAAATATTTCCTCTCCGGCATTTTTAATTAGTTTGGCAGAAATATCATCTATTCTCGAAGCCTTATTTATCCTCAGATCCCTTACAGCTGCGTCAAATTCTAATCTTAAGATTAGGGCTCCCAATTCATCCTTATCGACTTCATTTTCCTCTTCGATTACTTCCGCTTTAAGATAGCTTCTATCGTACAAATCTTCCAAGTATTCCTTCCACCTCTTTTTTTAATCCTCATGTTCAATGAAGAGTTCTCCATTCTTGTCACTGATACTGTTACATCTTGCAGCCCGTTCCTTGAAGTGATTTCTCACCATCCCGTAGGCAACTTCAACATTTCCTTTTACGAGGTTTCTTTGTACATCTTCTCACAGATTCTTCATCCACATTTCTCTTGCTTTACTCGCTTTACGGTTTATTTCATTCCCGATTCTATTGTAGCGAAGTTGCCCTTCTTGAGTTCCCACATTTTTATATTTTCTTCTCTCTTCAATCAATTATAAGACTTCTTCTGTAATCCTTGGCTTCTTCTTGACAACTTTTCTTCTCCCCAGAACTTCTTTTGCTGCTTCTTATGTAGCCTGATTTTGATGCTCTCCCATCCCTTTTCCACTGATTTCACATTCAAATCCTATTCTTTTTTGTTTTACACTGCCTTCTGAAAGGCCATCCGTTGTTGAGGTTCCTTTAGTTTCTCTACTTGCCATACGTTCTTCATTGATTTCTTCAATTTCTTGAGTTTTAAGCGGCATTTCATCATCACTTATTTGTGGTCACTGTCGATATCTTCACCCGGGTAGCTTTTGTAAGCTCTGAAATATGGACCTATATTCCAATTGAAAATATTTTCTACACTCAAATTGCCGCCCTTAGATGTGTAAAGTTAAAACTCTAGTCGTCACATCACTGCGATTCGTGTTATTAAAGTTGTCCAAAATGCCATGCGACATAAAATGGTGGAGACAGTGCTTATGATAGTATATACATATGTTAATTTTGCATTGAAAACCCTTTTGAAGGGGTACTAGATCAAGTAACTGACTTAAAAAGAGGGATATTAAGGCAGAATGTTTCAAAATGTCATTTTACCCGCGTATAATATAGGGTTCCATCGGATTCATACTTTTTTATGGCAGTAGGGCATGGCCAAAACTGATCTTAAAAGTTAGGTCATGAAGCATCCGAAACCTAGTGCTAAAAAAGAATGATGTATTTATTACATATCTTTCTTTTTACACATATAGGTTGTTTAACTAAACTAATTTGTTTGTGTATTCACGTAGGGTACGGCTGGATTGAAACTCTTACGGATCATTATGGCAGTACCCATGTATTCGTTGTTCGGGCGTAACCCGCGTATATACCAGGTGTCCTACCCTGGTAAAGTACGCGTTTGCCCTGGTAAGGTAGGGTAATAGACCTGGTAAAGTACGCAGGGTACACCCGAACAACGAATATATACAGCTAGATTACGGCTATTTACATGTTGGCGATGGTGTGGAGGCATCCCTTGGTGCGCACCCCTTTGGTGGCTTGACGGATTCTAGTTAGTTGAGGATAGATGAGTAGATGGCGGGTGCGTGGAGTTGCAGACCGAGCGCAGGACGGGCGGGATAGAGAGAGGGATGGATTTGGGTGGGTTGGATTTCGGTGCCTAGGCGAGGGATGGCGGCGATGAGGAGGGAAACGACACAGCCGGGTCTCTAGGTGTGGGCTGGCCGTCTCCGTGTGTGAGCGGAAGAGCCGGGCGGAGGGAACCGAGATGTTTACGAGGGCGAAAGCGGAGACAAGAGAGCGGTGAAAGAGGTAAGTTTGGGTCGGAGGGTGGGTGGGGGAGCAGGGGTAGGGAGAAGGGAGAAATATGGTTTCTGCGTACGGATGAGCGCCGGGGGTGGATCCGTGCTCGTGCGTGGGGAAGAAATGCGAGCGTCGGTGGGTGCCACGGGAAGGAGGGAGAGTGAGAGAAGGGGGTTGGGGGATGATTCCCGTCTCCCTTGTGCCACCTCCGAAAAACCCAGCAGTGGATGGTTCGCCTGCCCAACCGACAACGGGGCGACTTCCGCCGCAGTCTTTACCTTCCCTTTTTACGTCTCCGGATGCTGGCAGTGGTTGGTGAAGGAGAACGTAGAAGTGACGCTTCATTTAAGTGACGACCTTGTTCTGTAGACTATGTTGGACGGGGAAACGGGGCGCGCTATCCTCCGTTGCTCGGGAATTTGCACAATTTCCGTGGCAGTGTAATTTTTCTCTCTCGTCACCATCTCTATTCCACCTATTAAAGAGGACACATGTTGAAGCACTTATCTTGATACCGACCGCTGAATCCAGGCTGTGTACCTGCCAGTATGGCAAGAAAAATATTGCAGGCTCGAATTTCGAGCTTCAACATTCTTATAATATGTTTTGGTATTAAGGTTTTGAACGTTTTTCAACAAATACTTATCCCTGGTAAAACCTTACTGATTTCAATTATAGAGTGCTAAATCTAGTCGGATACTAACCTATGGTGAAGTTATGTCTGTCAAGAGAATTTTTTTTCAAGATGTAAAAAGTTATCCATTTCCTTGGTGATGATAATGGTAATGCATAACTGTAGCATGGACCTTTTTATTATTGAATAGGTGCAGGTAAGTGACAGCCATGCTGTTCCGTTTGCATTGAGAATGCATCATAGAATTTCTAAAACAATCATAAGTGAAAAAATTCCAAAATATTTATCATATAACATTTGATATTGTAGTGGAATGTGGCGTTATAAAAATAAGGCCAATAATTTGACCTTTTTTTCCGATGATTTTATTATTTCCCTTATATTCTTATATTTATTGTTCAAGAAATGGTATAATGAGTTGGGGACATAAAACTCTTTTCTCAGCAAAGAATAACTCAGTATCAAACATTGGCTTAAATTTTAGCATTCTCAAATTTCAACTCTACGAGTATTTGCCAACCAAGCACTACTTGACCGTGTCAAAAATATTTGAAACTATGAAAGCTCATCATGTTACACGAAAACTCACATAAAATACAATGAATCATGGAGATGGTTGTTTCATGTGCCCTGTTTTTCACTGAGAAATGATATCCACGCTAGAGTGAATTCAAAGTAATTTAAGTTTCTTTAGCAAATAATGGTATCAGTATGACAGTTTCATGTAACCAATGTGAGCCAGGTTTATATACTTGCTATTGTTTTGATGTGTAATTAGATCATTTCAGAATTTACTTTGGTAAAAAACTAATTCTGAATTTGTCATCACATGCGACGTTCACTGCTTCACATTATGGTCAACTAACATTTTAACTATTCCCTCAAGTCATTTTTTTATGTTAACTCAAATGCATAGAAGTTACATGCGTCTAGGATAACGTATTCTTCGAAAGTAATGAGCCCCGTAACTAAATATCTATTGTGCAGGGAAAATTATTTTTTTCTTTTTTGAAAAAAAAAAAGATTCTATTATCTGCAAACTGGAACTAAAAAATTGCTGATTGTATACTCCCATTATTTGTGTAGTGTAAATAAATAATGCATACTGAACTGCATTTTGGAACTTACATTTTACTCGTTCAATGCTATGACGTGTTGACTATCATATTGCATGTTTTTTTATTTCCCTCCGGTGTTTTGTCAATGACATTACACCATCTATAATTAAAATTTTTTTAAAGTGTGTACTCTCGTATAACATATTGAGTTCACTCACCATTGTTTAGCACAATGAATCTCAATTTTCTATCGTTTTGATGAAAAAAGCCATTAAATTGAAAAATAAACGATAAGTATCTCTGATTTTATAATATCCCTCCCTAACCTTAACTTCATTCTGTATTTCCTCCTTTAGATTTTTCCTATTTCCTTCCAGCTTGCCTCCCTCTATGCATGACACACTCCCAAGTTTCTTGCTGCTAAAATCCCACTTCTTCCTTCTTGCTGTTCCACCACACTCCTATACAAGAAAAAAAATCTCCCACATCCTTTATATCTCACTCTCCACTCCTCGTTTCTAAACGACAGTGCTTGTGCGGTTCCCGAAAGTCCTTCATCCCTTATGTCTCTCACTGTCTCCCTCTTTAACTTCCTCGACTATTTCCTGCACCAGGATGAATTATTAAAGGCAGTTTACACTCCCTCGGGGGTGCGTTAGCATTTGTTAGCGACGGAAGTCGAGGGAACTGGAGGAAGGAGAGAGAAGGGTGCGAGAACGAGAGAGAGAGAGAGGTGAAGAGAGTGAGGATGAGAGGGGAAAAGAGCAAAATTGCGGTTTGGACTGAGAAGAGAAGGTTAGAGAGAGGGGCAAAGAGAGAGAAAGAGAGAGAGGCCAGAACGGGATGTGAGAAACAAGCGTGCGGTGTCGGATGTTGAGTTAGGGGTTACAAATTTGGAGTATCGATTGATACGTAAGAAATATTGTAGATGGAACTGGTATGAATTATTTTGCATCCTCAAACGTAGACGTATCCTGAGTGTCCTTAAGAGCTTATTTTGGTCTTAGTCAAAACTTACTGAACATCAGTTAAGAGCAAGCAATAATAGCTAACTTTTTGGAAGAGAATCCGTGTGGTGCTACTGGTCGTACAGATACCGGACCTCATAAAATATTTTCATCCAGCCCTCTCTGCTCTCAGTATTCATCGAAGATCTTCCAGTTCCAGACCGATACACAATAATTCGTCACAAAATACAGAATTGCTACATAAACAAATTCTGATAATAAATGTTTAAAGAGATACGAATTATAATTCATTCGTTTACATATCAGAAATATATTTTTTTAAACTTAATATTATTAAGAGTTCTTCGAACGCAAAGGTTATTCGCAAAATTCTTTTCCAGCGAAAGCAATTTTCACGGATTGTAATATATCTCCCACAGCCATACGCTCTAGTGGTGGCTCACTTAGTGGTGTTTTGATGCATATGCAGGTGCAATATTACTTGAGAGATCACGTCATTCGATGGTGTGGGGAAGGCGCTAAAAATTTCAATATCTACACTACATATGAAGCTGAGGTTATTTAAAGAAAATTGAATTCATGTGTAACTTATTATTGTGTTATGTATACCTATTCGAAATATGGTGCTATCGACGAATGATGAAGATAAAATGGATCGACCGAGTGACAAATGAAGACGTCCTAAGAAGAGTGGGAGAAAAGAGAAGTCTACTGAAAACTATAAAAAGAAGACGGGACAACCTAATCGGCCATATCTTAAGACACGATGGCCTGATGAAGACAATCGTCGAGGGAAAAGTGAACGGGAAAAATGGAAGAGGCAGGCCTCGTATGAGTTGCATGGAGCAGGTCGTAAAGGACGTGAAAGAGAGGAACTACGTTGGTGTGAAGAGGTTGGCCGATAGAAGAATCGAGTGGAGGGCTGCGTCAAACCAATCCTAGGATTGTTGACCCTTGATGATGATGTATACCTACAAAAATTACTGATAACTATACTAAAAATAAAAATATCCTTCCGGGTTTATTCTTATTTAATCATCAAGAGGTTTGCAATCGAGTAGGGCTGGCAGAAGTGGTCTGTGTTATGACACCATACATCGTTGAAGAGCTATTGAAAAGGGACGTACGCGCATTAGAAGATTGGAAGCAAGAAGCTTCACCAACACCCGTAATAGAAGGAAAGAGAGGATGAGAGAATGATGGACTTGGGCATCTGACGATCGAGGGGAAGAGACTGGAGCTAGGAGTCCATGGAGCTACCTAACACATCCGAATGAATATTGTATCGTATTGTATTGTAGGAATGATTGCTGAGACCGGTTGCCAATGTTTCTCCATGTTGTTGGGAATTAAATAAAGTTTATACGGTGGCCATGTAGGTAATTACCCTGGATCGTCAGCAACATGTCTCCATTGTACGCAGAGGGTGGCAGTTCACACGTTTTTACAATGCTGACTCCTGTGGTGTGAATTAAATGTCAAATGAGTACCGTGATTGGAATTTTAACGCCCTAATTTACTTTTTTAAAGCAAGCAGCATGATCAAAGCCTTTGGAAATAGCAAAATAATTGAAAGTGAAGCGCAAGTATCTTAAAATATTCTACATATTCCATAAAGTGTTCTATCTCCGCACGGCGTCTATGGCTGCACCTTCTGATTAGTTATATTTGCTTTTAATTACTTTCATATATCAATTCTGAAATGATGCCTCCTTCTGTTAAATTCATTCCGAAAGATATTTGCAAGTAAACACATGTTGTACCTTTTGCTTTGCAGAGCAAAATAAAATTAATGGTAGGAACTATTCAATTGCACAACTTGCAAATTTTCTGGAATGAATATTATAATTTATATGTGAATGGTTACTTCTCCCCTATTCTCAAACTTTCGCAAATAAGTGGCGTATTAAGAAAAACTACTATTTGGGAGAGTTTTGTACGAGGATTCCTGTTAGGGTTACAATGTTTTGAACACAGATGCTCTTAAGATTATTGCTCTCTCTAAACACGCTTCGTTTGCTTTGCAACGAAGTCAGTAATATTATACGAGGCTTGGATTACTCATATACCTAATGTTTGTATTTACTCGTACCTTTTTTATAACTTTTAATACATTAAATCCTGCCATACCTATTGAATAAGCTGTTATGGATACTCAGCATCGAATTGGGTCCATTTCCTTATATTCAAGTTCTTTTAAACTACCCAACTTGGAGTCATTCGCCCAAAAATTTAGATTATATTGAGAATATCTGCAGTTATAAAATTGTAGTCTTAATGGGTGAACTAATAATAAGGCCATAGAGACAGGGAACAAATGAAAATTGAATTTCTCCCAATTCAACTAATTTACTTTTATTTTTAATATTTCTAATGATCCATAGATAGCTAACAATGCTTAAAAATATCCATCTATATATATAAAAATGAATGTATGTGTGTGTGTGTGTGTGTGTCCTTTATGCATTACTACACCATTCATCGGATCGCCATGAAACTTTGGGAAGTTGTTGAGTACATTCCTGAAAAGAGGACTACGGAATCGATATTTCAATATCGATACTTTATCGATATAATATCGATAAATTATCGATAAATCGATACTTTAGTGATACAAAATTGAGATGAAATTATTTAGTTTTTTAAAAGTAATGTATCGTTGTAATATCGATACTGTATCGAATGTATATAATGTGTTTGTCCTTTATGCATTACTAAACCATTCATCGGATCGTCATGAAACTTTGGGAAGTTGTTGAGTAATCTCCGAGAAGGTTTCTATAAAATCGATAGTTCAATATCGAAACTGTATCGATGTAATATCGATAAAATATGGATACATCGATACATTATTGATACAAAATTAAAGTGAAATTATTGAGGAATGTATCGTTGCAATATCGATACTGTATCGAATGTATATAATGTGTTTGTCCTTTATGCATTACTACACCATTCATCGGATCACCATGAAACTTTGGAAAGTTGTTGAGTACGCTCCGAGAAGGTTTCTATAAAATCTATAATTCAATATCGATACTGTATCGATATAACATCGATACATTATTGATCTACAAAATTAAGGTGAAATTATTTAGGTGTTTTTTTCAAAGTTTTTAAAGTATCATTACAATATCGATACTGTATCGATACAATATTGATAACTTCATGCATTACCACAACATTCATCCAATTTCCATGAAGCTTTGGAAAGTTGTTTTGTTCACTCCATGAAGGTTTGTACAATATCGAGAATACAATATCGACACTGGAGATGGGATGTGCATCCCATTGAACTTGCAATTCATTGAAACACTCACGTGCAACATATTCAAATCATCCGGCATGGGACAAATATTTCAGAAATGCCAACTTATTGATTGGGATGAATGCACAATGGTACACAAAGCATCGCTCGAGGCTCTGGATCGATCATTGCAAGATTTCCGTGGAATCCTGAGACCATTAGAGAACGCATTAATATTGCTTGCACGACATTTCAGGCAAACATTACCTGTAATTCCTCGATTGACACTAGCGGATGAAATAAATGCTTGCCTGAAATATTCTACTTTGTGACGACATGTAAAGACGTTAAAATTAAATACAAATATGCGTGTCCAGCTGCAAAACAATCGATCAGCTGAGATATACTCACATAAATTGCTGGAAATTGGGAACGGAAAGGTGCCGGTTGATCTGACCTCAGGAAAAATTCATTGCCTCATAACTTTTGCAATTTAGTAACGTCAAAAGAAGAAATGGTTGAAAAAGTATTTCCCAATATTCAAATCAATTATAAGGATCACAATTGGCTAAGTTAACGAGCTATTCTTGCGGCCAAGAACAGAGACTTCTGCGAACTAAACAATATTATTCAGTCTAACACTCTAAGCGACGCAGGCACATATGTACAAGACCATCGACGATGTTGTGGAAGCAGATGAGTCAATTGGTTATCGAACGGAATTTTTGAATTCACTCGATCTGCCAGGGATGCCACCGCACGTACTGAAATTGAAAATGGCGTGCCAATTATCATGTTGCTATATATCAACCAGCCAAAGCTTTGCAACGGCACGCGGCCTTCAGTAAATAAATTAATGAGCAACGTCGTAGAATCCACAATCTGGACAGGAACTTTCAAAGGCGAAGATGTCCTCATTCCTCGCATTCCTATGTATCCAACAGATATGCCATTTCAATTTAAGTGATTTTATTCCCAATTTGATTGGCATTCACCATCAACAAAGCTGAGGGCCAATCTTTAGAACTATGCGGTTTAGATCTAGACACGGATTGCTTCTCACATATACGTGTATTTTGTTGCGTGTGTGTTGCGTGTTCTACGTGTATGTTGTGTGTTCTAGAGTCGGCAAACCAAACAATGTCTATATCTGCACAGACAATGGAACAACAAAAAATATTGTATACCCATAAGAATTGTGAAATTAAACATACTATAAACGTGCGCTTTCCATTTAACCAGATTGAGCCACAGCAACGCGTGGCCGGGTCAGCTTGTTTATTATAAAAGACCACATCACTTTGCATGATGCAAAGGTGAAAATTATTAGTGAAATAGATCAGTACCACCTTTTTCACCAGGTTGCCAAAACTGCTTTATTTCGTCATATTTCTTTTGAGATTAAAAAAAATAGCCTTTAGAGACTACATTGGCCAAAACGCTTAAAACAAGCAATGGCCCATCAAAGAGGAAATGGTGATAATAATATCTTTCAATGCTAAAAGCATTTTATTTGCAAATTACCCTTTCTCTTTGCCAATATTTGATGCTGGAAATGCCGTCATAGTCAAGGATAGCCGTTAATCTACATTGTGATAGCCCTTGGCGCATGTCAAAGCATGACTAATACGCTGTGATGTCGCTGCCTGAATTTTTTGTCTGTTTATAGAGCCAAGTAATTAATCCGCCTATCAAGCGATGCAAAATTTATTGCAAAAACCGAAAGTTGAATTGAACGCTTCACACAGGAATAATATATAAACGAGGACATGCGACTTAAATATTTTATTATTCAATTCTCTCCAGTTAATTGATTAATGGTAAAATAACAGCAGAGAAAGTTAAATTTACAATTTAGTATTTGACGTTCAGTGAATAATGGCAATAGAACATGAATCCCTATCATTCTGTATCATTCAAAACCAAAAATTTGAATTATTAATCTAGGTGGTGAGCTATGTTCTTCTTTGAGATGCATATTTCTCTGCATTTTCAAATTATTTGGATTAAACAATAAGAAACATATTTACTTAAGTAATCAGATAGGATTGATTTTTTCCATCAGGCTAGGCATTGATTTTTTTTTGGGTGCTTCGACAGCTAAGGTCATTTCACACCACCCATTCTCTAATTTTCCTTCATCAAATTATTGCACTATATTTAAATACATGAAAATAAAATCAAATACATAATCATAAATCTATATTAAAACCAACATTAATTAAACATAAATATACATTAAAATCATATTTCATTAAAAAGGTCAATTTCCTTTAGCAGAATTGTGACGCGGTTAAGACGATTAGGGTCGTTGCCTAGAACATGCTCTAGGCTCCCCCTGATCCCTAACCTGAGTCGTGTATTTTGGTATACGTTACACTCCGTCAGGATATGTCTCACACTGAGAGGCAAGTTACACTCATTGCAGAGAGGAGGTTCCTTCTATTCGGTGAAGAAATACGAGTGGGTTAGACGGTAATGACCGATTCGTAGTCGTGCAATGACGACTTCCTCTCTGCTTATTTTTTCCATACTTAAGTAATACCACCTATCATTAGAACGAAGGTTTCCGCGGTGATGGTTTATCTCTGCATTTTTTCTCGGGTTTTCCTCCGCGTCAGTTGGCTGGTAGGCAATAGTTCACCTTCGACCTGAAGACGCTGGCAGGAGAGCCAGCGAAACTGTTGTCTACAGACCAACTGACGCGGAGGAAAACCCGAGAAAAAATGCAGAGATCAACATCATCTATCTTCTAGTACTCCAATATGGAATGCTGATATATTTACTATGCTAGATACCTACCACTGAATTGAGGCTTGATATCTGAATTGAGAAGCCGCTCACGAAACAGCTTGCCGTTTGAAAATCTGGCTATTCCAGGCGAGTGCATCGGGAACGGTCAATATTTACCTCTCCAAGATCCTCACGGTTAGGGAAACTTCTAGAAACGCCTGGTACTATAGCAGTTGGGTATTGTTTCAACGGTTTGAATGGTGCATCCACGAAGATGGACTACGGAAGTTACGCAAGAGCCATGTGCAAACGGCAAATCCACCACCGTCTGACGCGTATAAGCAATAAGACCCCACAATACCTCTCTCATAAAACCTTCGTCTCTGATGTTCTGAGAGGGTTCACGCACCATAAATTCTTCGCGCATTAGCGTTATAAAAAAAAGTTGGCTGATGAGAAATTACCCCCGGGCTCGAATGGACCGCTTCCGAAAAGAAGAAAAATTAGAAGACGACGTAACCTGACTGAGGAAGTTTGGAGATAAAAATGGAGCGGGGGATGGGAGAAGATGAAGGAATTTGGAGGAGGGAATCGTGGAAACAAAAGGTGGAAAAGGAGGGAGGTGGGAAGGAATAGCACATCTGGAAATGGGGTAGCTTGGAAGGGGATAGGAGGGGCGGGTGGGGTGGGCCGCCCTGGAGTTGGGAACCGGAGCGGAAATTAGAGCGGGAAAGAGGGAATATGCAAAGATAACACTTTTGGGAGAGCAAAAGTCTCTAGATTAAACTCCGTTTCAGAAAACAGCAGAAGTGGCCGGGACAATAGCGGGAAACAAAAGGATTTCGCCTTTTTGATACTTATCTGTTTTACATTTATCCAGAGGAATTCATCTGCATATTCCGTATCTCGACTCGGGAGAGTAAAAACACACCGTGCATACATTCAGGTGAGCCTTATCTCATCTTAATAAACTTGATTGTCACGCAGTGTTAAGGCTCACGGAATATTAATCTGGGTTAGGCTGCCCTTCTTGAGAAAATGAGGGATGCCGAGTTGTAAAAATTCTTTTATTAAAGGGAACGATTTAATGTGTTGTGGATTAGCACTGTCATCTTGAGTCAGAGTTTTGGCATACTAATTAAAAGTTGTGATTAATGCTACGAGTCCATGGTAGTAGCTAGCTACATATGTTTAGAGCACATAATACTAAAGGCCACCTTTTGTACCGTAATGAGAAATAAAGGATTAACATTTCGTTTTAGTAGTTGTAGAGAGGGTAGTCACTCCAAAAATCCAGCGCATGCAATGGATTCTGTATTATACTAAAACAGGTTTTGATGCAAGAGTGCCACTGAATATCTATTGGCTAAAGTTTATATCAACTGATCGACTACCCGTGTTTTTATTTAACAAGACTTGCCATGATCCAGAAGTAGATGATGTAAACCTTCACGTTGAGATAATGTACATGCTACCTGAATGTTGATATAAAACTACCATGTGGATCACTTTAGAGTTGTCTATTAACTACTAGAGTTGTCCTCCCATCCCAAGGATAAGAGTTTGAAACACGGCTGTGGGAGATTTTATCAGTGCTTTACCGATCCATAATTAAGTGTTGTATTGGCAGTATTTGAAATACTATTCGCTGTCTGTCCAATTAGACGTTGAATTGTGACCTTTTAGTCGGGAGTAGGCGGTTGTATACTCCATAGTCAAAAGGAAAACAATAGTATAATTACATAACGTGCAGTTTTTCGGGACGACATCACGGTGAACGATTTTGAGATAAACATCCAGTCCTATACGGAGAACTCGACTGAATAATTTGTTGCTGATTTACGGAATAAATAATCCCTAAAGCCTCTCTTTAAAGGAAACAACGACTTAACACTCTCCTGGAGAGGATTGGGTGGGGGAGAGAATCGATAAACAATTACCATCGCTGTCAATTTACGAGGGAGACCTCGAAAAGTCGTCCGAGAGGAGTGGAAGGACTACCACCACTAAACGAGGATTAACTGCTCGTAAAAAAGACAACGACCATTCTCTCTGAGGCATCTTGGAGTAACTGAAACTTTTTTTCTTGCTGTTAAGGCCACCCGCTCTCCTGCATGTGAAAGGATGGTTGAGCGAGCGTGTTGTGAGTAATAGAGACGATGATGAGAGAGAACAAGGAAAGCGGGATGTTCGTTACTTAGGAGGAGGGTTCACATTCTGTTCTTTTAACTTGAATGCTAGGGTTTAAATCAAGCCGTGGCAGACTTCTCATCAGGTGAATTCTTTCTGGGAAAGCCCTAATTTAGCGACAGACGTATAAGTCATTTAAAGGAAAAATGGTGAACCTGGAAGGAGAGCTGAAAAGCGTATTTTTTTATCGTTTATATCTTTTTTCCAGTTCAAGAAAATGATTTTCTGAATTCCTTATGTTCTTCGCATATACTAATTATTTATAAGCACGTGCCTGGTGAATGCACAAAAAACAATCCTTCCATATTATGTCGTATTGTACTTATTTGTGAATGTACGTTAGTGCATATTATGGTGACTATTCTCTCCCTAGCACACATCCTCTGGATAAATAGAATTAGGTTTTTAGCGGCTCACACTGCTCAGGATATATCGCGGTATTTAATCTAATCCCCATAATATTATCTCTAAAGGCAAAGACAACTAATCCCCATGTGAGGGTCGAGCCTGTGACCATTGGCTTTCCAGCCAGGCGCTTTACCTACCAGGCTGCAACGATCGACATGCACCCTCTAGATAGCTTGTAGGGTACTCCGCGGATTAAAATGTGCTTTATTCTTATGTAGAGAAAACTAAACTGCTTGCGGATTGGGTTGTTGTGGTGGCTTGAGTACTGGACTACTGAAAATCGGCTATGGCAGAGATATTTTACCGTAACACCTGTCTCTAATTCAGTGCCGCGTGGAGAGCACTTCGGTTTCCAAACCAAAGACCCCTTGGTACTTTTCATTAGGACTAGACTAATGACAAAATATGTTTCACTTAACCTTTCCTCCTATCTCTCGAAACATACTAACTCTACCCAAGTATCCATGCATCGTGAATTGTGCAAATTACGTTAGCTGCCGGTCGGTCACGTTCGTTAAATAAGTAACTAAATAAACTGCTCTACTCTGTCCGTTTAAGGGAGTGAGTTGGGCCAGTCGGGGGCCTGAAATACTTTCCTTGTAACATTAGGACATAAAATTGAATGTTGGCGTCACTTGTCACTTTGGAAAGGTCTGACTAACCAACTTAAACTGAAGTGAAACACTCCTAGTATCGGGTGGAGCGTTAAACAGGGTATTACATAGAGCTTGCAATTAAAATTAATTACTTTTTTAAGTAATGTGAATAAAAAAATACCCTCTATTCCATCCGGTACCAACATGGCAATACGAACAGCTGTGTCAAATCGGTGTCAAATTGCTTTCCTCAGAGCTTATTATTTAGGGTTCTTGCTTCCTCAAAGTTTCATGCCAGATCTTCCATCACGTAACCATCCAACTATATTTCCTTGACTCGAATAACACTTAAGAGATTGTGTAATGGTGGAAATGGATAGATTAATTGTTTATTATCGTACGGGTACAAGCCTTCCATTTTCCTCTCTTGTAGTAGCAATATTATACAACTTAATATTCCTTTAGAGAGCAGAAGCGATCTCCTCAGTTTCTGTTTTATCCCCTGCTTGGTAAATAGTTATTGAAACCCATATCTGCGTCTTTCTAGCAAAGGTATGAATCTTCAACAGACTAAAACTATGGCTATAGCATATTAGAGGCATGAATCTGTTTTCATTAATGTAGTGTCCGGCAGACAAGCTTTAGGGGGCCTAAACCACTAAAACCTACACCAATCTGGCCTAAATTGGCGTTAATAAGAAATTTGATGCAAAAAGAAGGCGGATGCTATAGCACATGGAGAAATGTTTATAAATTTGCTAGTAGCTAAGCTTATTCAAAATTATGTAGCAACATTTTTTACCACAGACTACAATTTTAGCCGTATTTAGCTGTTATTAATGAGAGAAGCATTCATTTAGTCGACGAGGGTGTCAGATTTCCGTTTCACCGAAAAATTGCATGCAAATTTGATATTATTGGAATGAAGCTGAGAGTAAATATTTCTGTAGATACAATTCCTAGGGTTTCACATATTATATTTACATTATTAATTGAATGTCCTGCAATATTTTAATTTGAGAGCACCTGCCAGCTGCTTCTCATTGGAGTTTTAAAGGATTCATACATTTTGGACGTCTTAAATATTGGATTGAGAAACGTCTACAAATTCACTACTCCGCTCAATACCTATCCAACTATATGTTAGCAATAACATTTAATGGCAAGATAAAGTGTTCATAATAATGAAAAAAATAACTAAAGCTCCAAATATTTTTAGCCATAAATGATGTAATATTTTTAGCCCTCCTGAAGAGATATTCGCTTTGCATTTATTCAATGCTTTTAGAATACAGGTTAATAGTTTTGATTAATGTCAATTTGATTAAATTAATTACTTTTCAATTGTTCAGATTAATACCTGAATACCTTCATTCAAGTATTTATAACCGTTTGTGATATAAAAAATAAGATGTTTGAACATCATTTTTAAGTTTTCAACTATCTGTACCTTATAAGTAGTTACGGTAACCCACATCCAATGGATTCCGTATTTGTAGTACCAATTATTCCACGGATACATTTGTTTCTCTCACAAATTCCATTAAGAATATATTGGGTAAATTTATGATTTCTATTTCCCTGCAGCAACCAAGTTGGTCACGGAATTATGCGCTAGAATGAGATTATAAGATAAGATATATGAATATAATAGATTGGGATCTGGAGAAAGTAATGATGGAACAACTTTGTAATTAAAGAATAGGCTTATTGACCCTTTACCGTACTGGATACCTAATTGATGATGATTTTATTCACCATGGCGTGGTATTTCTGACCATTAAAGTGATTGATTGGCACTAACGTCATCGTTGCAATCCTATTGATTTCCCATCCATTTTGATAAAAGAGATAAAATCTGAATCAACAATAAGATATGAATAAGAAATAATGAATTGATTGAAATGAAAAGGTTGGCAGAGATCGTCATAGGCCAATAAGTTCGAATAACCTCTATATAACAATTACATATAGACTTTGTAGAAAAATACTGACTATAGCTGAATAACAAATAACGTTCTGGGCTAGAATTCAAAGAGAAAATATTGCGTGATTTTGATAAAATGGAAAAAGTTGAGGTGGCATTGAATGCAATTACTACAGAATGTTTTCCTTCCAACGTCCTTGTCTCAGAAACTGAGGGAATACTATGATTGGAAAACTTTTAATTTCTCAAAATAAGAATTTACTGTAAAAATATTATTTTTAACTCAACGCTCGTGCCTTACAAACAACTTCAGCCTTTGGTAAAATAGCACACCTATTACTGCTCAAACTCATCTTATTTGCTCCCTTCTAGTTCTGACCAGTCCTATCTTTTTGAGTTGATATGATGCCAAAGAATACCCTATCTTAATTTCCATCTTCTTTTTCAGGGTTTCCCCCTGAACGAGTCCCCCTCAATTATGTTTTCAAAATTCTCTTTATCGGTATCTACTTAAACAAAATATTTGTTTAATAACGTATACCTTGAAGCGAATCGTATCACCAATTCTTTGTATTAGCTCCATATTCTTTTTATACTATGAGAGAAAGTATATATAGCATAGAATATATATATAAACCAATACAGAAACCATTTCGCAGTATCAATGTGCACGCGTAATTTCCGTACTCCCCTGGGGAATTTCTGGTGATGCGTCGGATTAGAAAACGTCATAGAGAAACAAATGAGCCGCTCCAATGGAAGAAATTATTTTTTGATGTATCCGATAGAAACAAATTATAGGATAGGGATGGTATGATAGCCAGAGTGTTTGTCAGTAGGACTCGGGTTAAAATCCCTGGAGTGGCATAGATTTTCTTTGGTATGCAGGTCTCTCCTCAGATATTGTGTTGAGGGCACTTCTAGTCCAGTACTTTAACCATCGTATGGAGCCTCTTGGTCCCTTTTTTTAGTAGTCCCATCTAAACACCATCAACTTCCTACTCGAGTGCGGTGTGGCGTACAATTCAAGATCACTATTCTGTCCGTCGGATTGGATGTTAAATTGTAGAACCTTCTCCACCTTTACTTTGATCCCAAAATTCTTAACTTTTACCAAAACTACCCACCTATCCCTAAAATGACCATAGCTGTCGGTCGCCTCCCCTAGCAAAAGTCACAGTATCACAGCAAAATTAGGAAATTAATTATTATTGATAAGTGTAGAATGATATTTTATCGTATTTTACGGTCTCCAATTTTGTGTTAAAAAACTGATATATTTACAACGTCTTGAAAAACAAAACCATCGATTAATTTATGAAAGAGTTTAAAAAAGGAAGTACGTATCTCCACCGGAACAAAAAAGAAGTATTACACATTTCTGTCTTGGCGATTGGAACGGAGAGAGGTGTGGATGAGAGCGTTTTAATTCTTAAAACCGAATACGCGGGAGAAATTGAGCCGAAGGAAGCGGTTTAAAAAATTTACGGCCCACCAGGGGGGGGGGGGGGGGGGGGGAGGAGGAGGCAAGGGGGGAAGATGGAAGGAAAAGAGCTTAAGGGAGGTTGTAAATCTGATGAAATTCCCACCTCCTCCCACAATCCTCGAATCTCGCGTTAAAATTTTAACTCTGGGGTCCATATTCGAGGTCATTGTCGCTTGAATGTTTGACGAGGGACCTTAAAGAGGGGATGGGAGAGCGAGGGAGAGGGAGACTGGGAGGGGCGAACGAGCCGACTCCAGCGCGTCTGAATGAAATGAAGACGCCAGCTCCACGAGAGAGAGGGGGGGAGAAAGGGGAGAGGAGAGAAGGATAGAATCGGAAACGAGAGTAAAGCTGAGGACGCCCTTAAGGGGGAGGATTTGTGGGAGGGGGAGGGATATACGAAGGGTGCGAGAATGTGGAAACGGATAGTTTGAGAAAGAGAAACTGTAACATGAGTTATGGGGACGTAAAGTAAGGCGGTCGGGCGCTAGCGAGCCGACCGATTGAAGTTTATGGCGCGGAAAGGGTGAGCAAACTCGCTCTGCTTGGGTTGAAGTCTTCGGAAACGGAGAAGAGGGAGAGAGAGAGAGAGATAGATATGGTTTAGGAGGTGCGGGGGAAGTGTTGGCGGTGTGGTGGGAGGCACGGCTGCGGGAGGAGCGACTAGCCAGTCCGGACCGAAGGAGGCTGGATTCGCAGCGGGGAATGCTACCCTCCCAAACTCCTTTCCTGACTCTCCCCTTTCGCCAGCGGATTAGGGAGTGGATGCGTGGGTGGGACCCTCACCTCTCCTCGTTCCCCTCGACTCTTGACTCCGGAGAATCGGTAAGCGGTGCGACGTTTGGGAGGAGGTGTGAGGATTGGGAACCGCGGAAGTGGTTGGATCCGAGACGAAGAGTAATCGGAGTTCAGGATTGCCGGGGAGCGGAAAATGAGAGAAGAGGCTAGAGTGAAGGTGTTGTTCCTATATGTTGCGTCATTTAATGACGAGAGTTCTGTCTCGTTTCTCTCAGACTTGGGACTAGGGGATTGATGACGAGTGGTCAAAAGCGTGAGGTACTAGTTTTCTGAAGGAGAGGAGTGGTTGGGGACAAGGGGTGAATTTCATTATTATTCATTCCCTCTGAGGGTTTTCTGAATGCAATGGTAAAAATTCATGATGTTTTTTTCTCTGGTATTTTGCAGTCTATTTCCCAATATTCAAGCCAAAGAATTTTGAGAAATAGTTCAAGAATGATAGTCATGAAAGCTAATGAAAAATAGTCATGAAAGCTAATGATTTTAAAAGATTATAAAACCCAGTAATGCCCACTTATCCAACATTGTAAATTATGCTGAGATTGGGAAATATTCATTATTCCAGATTAAAATATACGGCTTCGTCGATTTTTATGTTTAAAGCGTGGGAAAATGTTTGCTTTGGGTTGTTGAGTTAATAAACAAGCAGTTAAGGGTCAAATATGCTGGAGGTAGGAAGTTAATTGAAAATAATATGCAATATAGCAGAATAAAAATGACAGAGGAAATATTGTGGATCGACGACTACTGAAGAGGGTAATATAGGAAGGCAGAAATAACAAAATTAGGGAGATTAAAATGGCTATACAGTCGTGAATTTTGAAATAGATGGCCATTAGGTGCTACTGTATGCACGATATTGGTTGCTGCTGGCAAATGTAAAAATTAATAAATTAAAAAAAAAGTATCCTTGGTGAATTTGTCTCAGTAAAGTAATTCTGCATTACTGCCTGGAATAATTTAAAAAGTTAGGCAGTTAGTGAGATTTAGATAATGGTAAAAGATTCGGTTAGTATGAAGAATTTAAGAGTTTGTTAATAAGTTAAGATACCTGCTGCAAGGTTTAGCCGTGGAATTAGAAAAAAGGAATGTATATAAGGTTTCTTCAACCCTAATCACTTTCCTGGTTGAAGACATGAAGTTCAGTGCGGGAAAGTTAGCGGTGCAAAACTCCATTAAACAATAAATAAGTTTGCTCGGGTACACATAAAATATTTTACTGAAAAAAAAGACTTTAATATTCAATTAGTTTTGAAAATGAATGCGAGCGAATTACATCAGAGTTGACTGACCCTTTAGTATACTGAGTGTGGAAGCTAATGCTTCTTTTTCTGATTTACATCGGGCTAATTTGATATTTTATTCGATTAATAAAGCTAATACAATATTACCTATGTCTTTTTAGAGAGCACGTAAAAACCAGAGGTCTATAGTCGCTAAGGTCTATGGTGACTTGAATGCCCCAAAGACATAGCAAATGTAACTTAAAAGAGTATATCAGGGTGCAGGCGTCTGGTTCCAATTGTGGTAGGAGAATCTTATTTTGTTTACCCGACGATATTCATTGTTTTCTTTGGAAGTAAGAAAGAAGTGAAAACTTTATTCTAAAGATTAAAATTGTTGACCAGATGATAACATAACGTTTATGATGGAATAACATGCTAAGGTAGTCATTAGTAGAGGTAGTTCAAAGTCATTTTGTAAAACAGAAAATGAATTGCAATTACGTGAAATATCTAATAGCGAAATTCAGTATAAAAAGAGAGAACATGATTACATCGGAATGGAAGGATATGAATTTGGTACTAGAGGGTTAAGTATCAATTTTTGGAAAGCCTTCAAACAGAACTGGTAGTGATCCTTTTACTTTGAACAGCTTACATTTATTTTAGGTCAAAATTCATGCGTTGGTGTAGTGATTAGAGTACCAACCTCACATCAGAAGGACCAAAGTATGATTCCCGGAAGGGAGAGAGAAATTTCTTATGTTAAACCGTTCCCTACTTGAATGTTTTGTGTAGAGCATTCAAGTACCTACAGTACTCCTACATCTGGGGCATTAAGTTGTTGTCTCTTTGGCGCCTTTTCTTAAGGAACAGGTTAATATCGACGCCGTGTTTCTCTCCACTCTTTCCTCCTTTCTCTTACACTTCCATTCTTTTAAATTTCCTCTTGGTCTGAAGCGCCTATTGGTGCGAACGCAGACATAAAAAAACAGATGAATACGTTCACCGCCCATTTTGTGATTTTATACAATTGGTGTCAAAATAGCTTGTTTCTTTTTAAGCATAGAGTAAAAAACTACGACTTTATCCTTATGATTACAATTCACTAAAATCATATTTGAATCAATCCTAGTGAGAATTCACGATTTAGATTCTACAAATGCTAGTTCTACTTTATTACCACCAACCCAAAGCTTCGTTTTCTCTTTTTCTTTTGATCATTTCAAAGCAGTTTACCTATATATGTTTTATTCAATTAAATGGTTGCTCTGGATGGTGAGGGTAGAGATCACCAACTACAGACTAAGCCAAAAGGCGAGTGCAATTCGCACTTTAGGTTAGAGTGGTCAGAGTAGTGACCACTCTGACTACAACTTTCCGTATACAACGGGCGGTTTCCCATAATATTTCTGAGTATTATTTTGACTGGACCTTACATGAACTGGACTGGATATGGTTTGGTCAGCAGTCCAACATTAAACCCACTAGGTCTTCGTTAATATGTATGGGGTGATAATTTTTACATTTTACAAGTTTCAGGCGAACAGCTAAATAAATGTATGTACCTAAGTCTCATATTGCTTGTATTTTAATTATTTTGAATAGATTGTTGTAATGAAATTAAAATGAAACGCTTATATGAAAAGAAAGAAGAATACCTCTGCACCCTGTTGCCTTTCCACTAAATAAATACACGAATACTTATCAATTTTATGAACCTACATTTGCAGAGAAATGTAGTTACATTAAAGTCACTCGGCATTTGTTTTTTATGTATTTTTAAAGATTCCTTTATTATGACATCTTGCGTAATGCAAAAAAAAATAATTTTTTTGTCGATAATATCTCCTCCACACGACCTCAACGAAAATATTTCGTGGTCATTTGATCATGTTGTGATACGTTCAAAATAGTGCCTATTAAGTAATGGGGTAAATTCTTATCCTAGGATTCTGTTTTTTTCAGACATTGCACATACAATGTAACGGCTACATGGTCTTTGAGAATTTATGACATTTCTCAGTCCATTTCTAGTTGACTTATAACTAAAACTCTGAAACAGCTAAATGCTGTAATAATGACCGGCGAAGAGTGGGCTGAAATCGTACAAACTGACCAAAAATCGAATCTTCGAATTTTTTTATTTAGAACCGGGAATGAAAAATCCTTATTTTAGAAGGTATTGGGGTATCATAGAGAATAAGTCAATTTTTTGAAAATATGTTTATAGTATTATTATTATAAATATTAAATAGATAAATGTTTGCGGTCAAACCCTTTGTTTAATAACTTTATAATTTATTTAAAATATCACTGTTTTTTGATAATTTTTTACCCGTCGCCAGGATAAAAGTACTTATCGCCGCTTGCCACTCCTGAGATATAAACACCAGGAGTTAGATTGAAGTCGATATTATCAAACGGAAAGGAAATATCTTGCTCCAGCTTGCACCCCTTCTTTTTTTTCGAGGCAAAGCGAAATGATGTCGGGCGGGTCTCGCGCCCCTTGACGCGCCACACACGTGGTAGGCACTCAGGACCTTAGCGTTAAATGCGTAGCAGTCTGTTTGAGAAGCTGGATTTTCCCTAAAACGTAAGTGCTTAGTACTTTTCAGTTATTCTTTGCGCTGCTGTCATGGCATGTACCCTGTTCTAATGCTTTTACTCTTGGGTCTAATCCTGCATCCGCGTGCGGGCGGCAATAAACCTAATGCTCCCCATGCCCTTTGTCCGTGGCGGCTACACCCTTATGCACCCAGATTTGTTCTTTCACTTTCAACACGTGCATGTTACCATTATGAAAACTGAGTTTTCCCAAAATATGCCCTCTATGCGATTGGCTAGAGTGTTCTGTTCATTTGTGGCCGAGTGCTTGCCATTAATCTCCCTTCAGTATTCGTTTTCGAGGTTTGTGCCGAAGGACGTTCACAGTGTCATTGCCCAGCTATGGATTCAACGAAAGTGACTCGCCAAGATTTACATAGTAAAATGGATACCATGGATACTCCTCTTGGAAAAAAGAGGAGTATCCATGGAGCAGAAGAAATCGTTCGTGCTAGAGTTTTTACACAAGAAACATAATTTGGAAGGAGACAGGAAATTACAAAGTTTGCTTGCGACTTTCATTCAAAAAGGGTTTTTTCATCAGTATTTCCAAAAGTGGGCTGAGTACTCCAGATTGAACAGCACATTTGTAATTAAAAATATAATTTGGTGAAAACAGCCGATAGGACTTCCTGCCGCTGTTTTAAAATATCTCCCATATGCATCTGCTTCTGGTGAGTGTTAATGTTAGCGGAAAATGATGACGTAAGCAACTAGTTGAATATTTCATTCCTTTTTTCTTATGTTACGAAATATTATTTTTTATTTCTTTATTTATCATTGTTTTAGGCTTAACAGAAAGCACACCTCGTAGAAGGCGTAGAAAAGTGGTGAAATTGAGAAGTTCCATTTCACTAGAGGAGTTAAATGTAACGACTTCCATGGAATTACGCGCTGCAGGAGACGATACAGCAGCGAAGGTTGTGAAAGAGGTGACAACTACAACCTCGACAGGAGGAAAGTGAATACTTACTAAATGGAGGGCTAGAGACGCTCCAAAAAGAGAGCTCTCAGAAGAGGAAGCTGTTTCTCTGATTGTGACAGCGCAATTGACGAAGGGTCAATACCTCTTCATTCGGGAAACTATGAAATTTCCTGGGCACGATATATATCCAAATTATGAAAGGGTAAAAGCAGAAAAAAAGATGGCTTATCCGGAAGGGATAATCATTTCAGAAGAACAGTGTGAAGTAGAAAGTGTGAACAGTCTCTGCTTTATCATGCAGCCGCAAGAATTATTTCTTGCATTGAAGGATCAGGCAAGGAAATTTTCGCTTCAGGTTGTAAATTTATATGTAAGTGGGGTTTCAATGGAAGCTCTGGTCACTCTCGCTACAAGTAAATGTGGCAAAAATCAGATTTGAAATGTGACAGCTTGTTGCGCACAAAAATGAGTAATTAACTATCTTAATCATGTGTCATGTAAAATCCTTTTCTAGGAATTTCCGAGGAACTCATTACCCGTCTCTCAATAATTTTGAGAGCTGTATCTACTGGGCTTCAAATAAATGATTCCGTGTTCTCAAAGTTATGTCTTAACACAGCATAATTATATTTGAACCTTAATCCATGGTATTATATGCCACTGATTATCCGTAAAGTTTTGATACGAGAAAAACACTAGAAAGTTCTCTAGGTTAGCCACAAACCATGACATTTTCCATTGGCTTCTGCTGACATCAGATCCTTATATTTCTTGTTCTACGGCATTTCCACGTAAAGTGACAAAATTACCGGAGGAGGTGAAAAATCTTTTTGTGATAGAGGAGAATTTTCTGTAATATGAAGAATCTTCATTCTCTGAGTCAGAATAGGAGATTTAATGGCATACCATTGTTCTAAGCACTGAATAATAAAAAATTATTCGTAAATAGCAATTTTCTTTATTATTACGTTTTAATGGTAAAAATTTCATGTTTAAAGACCCCATAGTAATTTTCAATCTTTAGTTATTCTATTCTCAGTTATTTACTAGCTTTAATGTTGTTATCAATCATAGTCATTTTTTCTTTCCGTTGATTTACCAGCATCACGATTTCGCCCTGCCACTGGCCTGTATATATCCCGCATAATTTCGCCATTTTTAGCTGTGAATGCCCTCCTATACAATATTATGTTCTAGATCACCCTAAATAAGAATCCTTGCATCTTTGAATTAGATGTACTGTAAAAAGTAACATTTATTTATTAATAATTACAGAGATTTTTGGCCAGATTTCTCAATTTCATCTCACTGTGCGGCGGTTGAAATGAGCGCACCGCAAACAAAAACATTAAGACTTCTTTTTTTAATTTCTATAGATAAAAGTTGTTTCAAATTAATTCGCAATTTATCGCATGTATTTTTATCCTAGGATTTGCAATATGACTAGAATTAGTCTCATAAGGTAGTAATGTTTTGTGTATTGTCAGTAGCAAGATGTTATTCATTTCGTAAACAAATATTTTTTCCTTAAATACGCGATTAATTATAAAATGATACTCTTAATTCTATGACTCGGATATCATATATATTTGGAAAATTGTGTGCTCTACAAGACTTTCTTGAAGTAATTGTGTAACTAAGAATGACCTCGGTCATTGTAGGTGTATCGCAGTTGGCCGCAGAGGAATATTTTGTTTGGGCAATAAATAGGTAGCAAGCAAATATTTTTCTATCCTTACCAATATTTTTCCAATCAACTAATTTTTGAATTGGCAATGTGGCTTTTAAAATATTTGCTGATATGTAAAACTATCAGGTAGAACACCATTTTGTGAGGTCACTGAAGTTGGTTAGATCCTCCACCTCCCATAGATTTAGAACCATGATGTTACAAATGGTATGACTCAATGGAGATTGATGTCAGATTGCATGGAAGTTTTTCTAAAGTCCTTCAAATATTCATTGTTTCAACAAGAGTATCTACTAGGGAGACAGGAAAAAAGAACCGAAGCAGGCCAGACGATTAAAAAAGTAGTCTGCACGTTTGTTTAACGCTCAGCTTCACTAATTTGTCAAAATATTCATTAATATTTCATCTCGATAAATCTTCATGATGATCCTACAGCAACGTTAACCTGCGCTGTAATTTAAAAATTCCAATTTGTATTCCATAAAAAACGGACTTTGCTGTTTTCTCGTTATATTTTGGAGAAATGTTGAACCCCTGAGCGTGTCTAGTTCGCGACTAACAGTGAGCTTGGCATGCAATAGTTTGGCGGTGAGGAAAGTTCGTGAACACGCACGTAGACTTGCTAACGGAGAAAAAGCGGGGTAAAAAAAACATCGTAATTAAAAGTCCTGGCGTAGATCTGAACCTTGTGACAAATCCTCACGGCATAAAACACTGGATCCTCCCTCCCTGAATAAAAAATTAAGTCGTTTGAATGCTTTAAAGCGTGAGAATGCGCATTGAAAAAGGGTATATATACGTGTGGCCGGAGTGAATGGCTCCAGGAGCTTCCTGGTGGTAACAGCGGTGGAATCTCCTACCCCCCTCCCTTGCGTTATTTTCCCCTCTTCTTTTTTTTAAACTCCAAGCCTCCCAGGTATGTGCGGTCGGATGGGATGAGGTTGGTGTTGGCGGTGGGGTCAGCAGAGAGAGAGAGAGAGAAGGGGGTGGGAAGATGGGACTGGGTGAGCACCAGCGTAGGAATGGGTTTGGGCTAATGGGGGTGGGGATTATACGGAAGGGAGGGAGAGAGAGAGTGAGCAAAGGGGCCTCCATCGCATCCGTACACCGAGCGTCCGATATCATCAGTCATGCGTGATGTGAACTTCCGGACGGAATTTTTGCGAAAAGCAGTGTGGCTTTGGAGGAACGACAACTCTTCCGTCTGTCGCCCGACCAACCAACCGACCAAACCAACCCCTTTTGTCTGTCCCTCCGCCTCACCACCCCACCGTGCCTGGTTGTCCTTCCCTAACTACTTCTGTCTTTTATATTTTTTTCTTTTGCTCTTTTCTTACACCAACGTGCCCGCTCACTACTCAGCCGTGTCCAGTCCCTTTTACAGCGTCGCCATTCCGCCTCTCTATGCGTCAGTTTTCCTTCCACCTTACTCTCCATTCCAGTCTCCCGACTCCCATCCAATTTTCCCCCCTCTTCCTCGACTCATCCGCCAAGGGCCATCCTCCCAAAAAAAATTGACAAAACCTTCTGAAAACGAAGGCTAGGGGGAGAGGTAAAATTTTTGAGCGAGAAGGGGAGGATGGGTTTTGAAGGAAAAGCCTCTATCTACCTTTTGTTCTTCCCTCTCGTCTCGTGAACTAGGTATGGTAGAAGGCAACTGAGGAGGCGTGGTTGGATTTGGGCATAGGGTAACGGATCCGTATATCGGAAAGTAGGCAGTGGTGAGATACAGCCGGTATGTGAACATGCGTGCTCAGGAGGTGGAGATGTGGAAAACTGTGGAATGGGAGAGGAGGAAGGTAAGGAGAAGGGAGAAGATGAGGTGTCCTTTCACTTACTGCGGGGATAGGAAATAAGCAGTCGGAGAAAATACGAATATTGTGGACCGAGTATGACTCTCACTTAGACGCGAAAATACTTTAATTTTGCGAAGGAAATCAAATTTTGAATATTTATTATATATTTCTTTTTGTTGTGGCCCCAGAAGATCAATAGCCCAGAATATATTTGTCAATTTTCAAAATGATCAAATTCCCTCACTTTTTTATTTTCTTCGCACGAGACGAAATCTCAAGCGGTAACCAGGCATAACATTCTTAAAATCCCATCAATTCTTCCAAGAGTAATCTCTACACAATAATTTGTCATGCAGTTTAAGTCAATAAGGATTTTTCGTAGCTCATTAAAATCATGCGAAAAATCGTTCGCGATGAATATGGCTTTTTATTCTACCAATGATGCTATTTGCTTTAGAATACATGTCATGAACCTAATTTCTTGTCTAAAAACAGTTTTTTTTACTTCAACACTACTTATCAATGGATTGGTTGATACGCTTTGCATAGTAATATTATTTTAGAAATTTAAAGTCTTTTATTCTCTCTTCATATTCTGATTCTTTGGGATCGTTGAAGTACATTTTTTCATTCCTACCAGGTATGTCATTATGTGAAACGCTTAGAGATAGCGGAAAAGGACGTGAAAGAGAAAAATCACTAGGAATATTAACGGAGTCGAGTGAAGTATGTCGTCAATTTAAGGATTACAGACGGATGATGATGAACGGGTATATGCATAATAATTTTCCAATGGTTAGTTACTGCTAGGATGACGTAGTACTTGAAAGTGAAAATAGCTATATATTTGATTTTTTTGGATATTCATCGGCATCGTAGGTGTTATATTTATTTCAATTCCATATCTATTCATATGCGCGGTGGCAAGATTTACAGATTCATGAATTTTTCACGATAATGGAACTGTCCCTCGCCGTACTTTATCTTTTTTATCGGTGATTACTTATTTTAAATTTATATCAAATGCCAGAGTTCTCGAGGTGAAAACTACATGCATATCTAGACTTCATAAATATTAATTTTCAATTTCAGCTTGAAGTACAATAAAGCTTTTTGAGGTGTGCTATATATTATGTAGGCATAATTGGTTCAAGTGGCAACGATTTGAAAGCCTAATCAGTTTAGCGAATTTCCAAAAAATTGAACGAGTAAAGAACTCAGACAAAACTTAGGAGATACCTTTTGTAAAATTATCCGCAAAAACTACGGAAAAGGTAAACCGATCAAATGCATTGGAAAATTTTACGCTGTGTAGTGGTAATGATTTAAAATAATTGCATTTCATTGGATATTAAAAAAGCACTTCACTTATTTTCTGTTCTTCTAACTCTCCAATTTTACGCTTAACGCTACCTCGCGTTTATAAAAATGCATGGGCACTCTGTGTGCAAAACGTCATGAACAGTTTACCTCATACTATTATTATTTCAATTTTCTCATTTTATCGATCACAGATTTTGAATAGTTCATTTTTAATACATGCCAATGCTTTTCGCGTGGTCATTTAAGAATTAAGCGTAGTAACGCTCAAAAGTACGAGTCCATTGAATTTTAACTGCTTCCGGCCATGATACCTACTTGACGAAGGGTTAAATTCATGAACAATAGTGATCAATGGAGATTTTTTATGCATAAACGCTTTTTCTTTGAAAATCGGTTCATCAGAGAGTGCTGCTTGGCTTGGGTTGTCCTAATTTTTCCTGCTATCAGCGGTAATCCAAATCCCTGCACCGGAATGGCCGTTTCATTCTCATTTTAGTGGGCAGGTGAACAGAAATAGTGTTAATGGGAGTGAGATAAAATTCGACTCAACCGTAAACATACAAGCAGTTAAATGTTGTTTTAGTTTAGGAAGATGATGAAATAAATGGAGGAAATTTCCTCTTCGTAAAACTTATTTCTTTATACACTCTGCGTGTTGTAATACCTAAATGTTTGTTAACTTGTTCAATTTCGATCAATTCAATGAGCTATGAAAAACTTCGTAAATACTACAAATACTAGTTTTAATTTTCCATCAAGGAATATTTTACTTAATTCATTCATGAGTTAAGAGATTTTTATTTCAAGTTTCATAACCACATTAAAACTAAGGAAGAAGTAGACTACATCATTGTTCCAGGTGTAGTCTACTTTGTCATTTCTTTAACCTATATGCATATGTTCAACTCCTATTAATTTGCTTTTTTTTTGCTATTGTACCATACCTTTATGCTCGCATCATACAATGTTTCTTCTATTTGACATTTTCAATTGTGGAAAAGATATATGCTATCTAAAAATGGACCATTTAGTACTTCATATTCACCGTATGCCATGAACAACCATGCAAGTTTTTACTCATTTCCAATCCCGTAACTCCTATGTAGACATATTTTTGCACTTATTAGCAGTATTTATTGATAAAAAGTATCTAAGAGGTTATATAGTGCCATTTATAAAATATATTGGCACATATTAAATAAAATTTTGGCAAGTTACAGTTTGGCCATGACTAGGAAAAAATCGTTAAAAAAGGGAGAAAATACAATATTTAGGAATCGTTAATTGAGAATTTCCACATAATGGTCATTATTTTTTGTCATGCTATGATTTGTCAAATATTTATTACACTTTAGGATTCAACGTTAAATTTGGCTTCAGGACACTAAGAAATGGCAAGGAAAATTGTATGAATTAACCCGTTGTTTTCGATTTTATTATGTGTCTATAATTCATGGGCTTAAAAAGTAAGGCTGTTTTTCGATTTGCTGATAGGAAATATGTGATATAGCACGATCAGTAATCAACCTACTTATAAATGGTGTTTATGGGAGTAAATTAAAATTAAAAAATAAACTTTAGCATTCCAGCGTTTAATAGACACCTGTAATAAAATTTAATAGCGGTCATTAATAGCTAGAATTTTTAAAGTGCCGTTCGGTACCTCTTAAGGTATGCGTATGCTAGAAACAACTACAGAAAAACAGTGGGTTTAAAAAGAGAAGGCAATTTTATGCATGCGGGTGAAATAATAGTTTATTGGTTTTAAAAACTCTAAGATGATTCTACATTATATTGTACATAATACACATTATGAAAATATTCAATATTTTAATATGAGTAATAATTATTGAATAACAATAGATGCTCTCACATTATCTCAAGATAGACATTAAAACACACGAGGAGTCAGGTTGGTGTAGTGGTTAGAGCACACAGTTATCTCTCACCCGAGGAACCGCATTCAAATCTAGGTAGTGGGCATTTTTCACTCGTAAGCCCTATTTAAATGCTTAGCGAAGAGTTCAGAACTGTATCCATTGGATGGGACTTCAAGCCATGGTGTCTTTGCCGCATTTCGTTAAGAGCACGCTAATACCGATTCCGAGTTCCTCTCCACCTTTCCTTTAATTCATTGCTTGTGCCTTTCCCCCGGTCTGAAGCGTTTTTGACTGCAAAAACAGAACTGAGAAACCTCAGATCTATGGAATCGAAACTATTATTTACATTTGCTGCAAAGTAAGCAGCAGACATTACATTGATTGTACGTTTTACACATTTCTTAAAATAAATATCTTGATTAATAATCTGGTTCATTTTTGAGCACTAAATATGTTTCATTCTTGGAAGAGTGATTGCAACAAAATATCTGTATACAAATGGAATTTGTGCACAGATATTATGTTGTAATTACAGATATCTTGATACAGATTCGTTTGTATGCAGATATTTTGTTGTAGAAATACACATAATTTGCCATAATTAGAGTAAAGTCACTGATAGTAATTTTGTTGAGAGAGCCAGGCATTACTTTCTATGGTACTGCCCTTTACATAGAGAATCCAGGTTTGAATCCCGGAAATTGCAGAGATTTTTTTAGTATAACTGGTCTCTGCTTAGTGCTGTGCAGAGAGATATTCAATTTATTTACTCTGTCTATCGGAAAGAACGTTAAACCGTTGAAATCCCTAGCGACTTAAGTTAAGAACAGGCTAACGTCTACGCTGTTTCTCTCCACCATCTTTCTTGTATTCCTGTTGAATGCCTGTGAGAGTCAACTTCAACAATGCTTTTGGTCGTCAAGGTGAATGTCTCCTAAACCACAAACTTTGACTGAATATCCGTTCCTTTTTTTAGAATATTTCATAATTTGAAATAGAAAATTATATTTCATTACACAAATTACACTCTTAATTATATTTTCCTTCCTTGTGGCTTAAGTCTTCTGTGTGTAAGAAAATAAGTAATAATTAAAATTTTGAAGTTAAATTACACTACCTACTGAAGGAGCAATTTTGCCTTTTAACCTTTGAGACAAACGAAGAAGTGTGCAAATTCGTACCTGGGACTTTTAGGTAAATAAAATGCAATTTATACTCTGCGGGCTGACTGCGGAATGATCTACCAAATTTCATGCTGGAGAAAGTTAGGAACCTCAAATTTATCGCGCCTTGCACTTTCGCGTTTTTTTTCAGAATCAATCATAAACGAAGATACAAATGCATCTGAAAAATGCCAGAAGATGCCTTAACAAGCTCAAAAACAGACGCATCGTGCGTTCTCTCTCTGAAATAAAATTTATGGGATTGGTTTGTGGGACTAATTAGGCATTGTAATGACCACAAACAAATATTTTTTAGTTACCTTGAAAGTACTTCAACGAGTTCTTTATTAACTTGGACCACTTTTTCTTCAATGACATATTCCAGGATGTAATTCGGAAGTGTTGGTACTCAGCGGTTCATTTTTTTACCTCAGATATGAATGCAAATCGATAAAAAGTTCATTTACTTACTGAAGAAATAACACCACCGGCATGATGAAGCATTCGAATGCGTGGACGAAAGCGTAGGAAAATCGCGCGGAGTGTTTCCGAGCATTGGACATTTAAGAGGCGTTATTAGGGCACGAGAGATTGAAAGGGGCGTGGTTGAGAGTCAGAATGGCGTGCGCAACCCGGTCGGGGGTGACGGACTGGGCAGAAGGGATTAGCTTAGCAGTAGGTGATGGGAATCATGGGATTTGTGAGAGTGGCTATCGCCTGGATGCTCTAAGGGGAATACTCTGCGCAAGCCATGAGGATGAATGAGCCCCTAGGCGTTATGTAAGGAAAAGGGATGAACCCGTAACGATCATTCTCACTTCAAAGTAACCAAGAGCTTCCAGTCTCATGGTGATGGCTATGGAAGATGTACAAGTGTCGAACGCAAACGCAGTTCCTCTCCAGATGTGTTTATGGGGTATCCGTTCTCTTGAATGCACTATTCTATAGCCAGCTACTTTCTATGTATGTCAAACCTCAGCTCTGCAAAAAGTCGTCCTCTCTCTCTTTCGCTCTAAAAAAGTGATGGACGGTAATGACGGGAATCAAATGAGGAACTTTTTGACCTTCCGATCGTAGGCGAATACTACCATAGAAACCAAAAAGTCTTTGTACCAAAGCAGATTTTTAGAAGAAAGCATAGGAATCAGCACTCATTTGCCATTACCCAACAAGAATATCTCTAACGAGATGAAATAGGGCTTCAAAGAAGCCACTGAATACGAGGATAGGTAGAGAGGACCAAATCACGAAGATTGCCGAGGATATGCAAAGAAGGTGAGGATGAATTGCTATTTGGCTAGTACGAGTAATTTGTGTATTGAGCAAAAGTGAGTGTACTGAAACGATAATTGCTATGGCCTAGCAAGCTTTTGCACACATATGAGAAAATCTGATGAGATTCTTGAGCGCAGTTCCTCTACTTAAAGGTTAAATAGAAATTTATATTAAGCAAGATGTTTAATTGAATTGATAAGTATTAACGTTAACTATAAGAATAAATCACCCAATGAAATTGGTGGTCATGAGGTTTTTGAGGTGAATCAGAAAGATAAACGTACAAGTGATGGTAGGCTGGATGAGTAATGAAGTGATAAGCATGGTGGGGGAGGAATAAGGATTGTAAGCGTAGTATGAGGCGACAACTTTTTATTTTGTATTTTTTTTAACTATGCCAAGCGAATCTTTAATGGAGCGGAGAGATAGACTTAGGAAAGGACCTTCAAGTCCTGGAATCTTCCCCCAGATGATCCTCACGCAGAGAGAGAGCCGTGTCCAGCGAATACGTCTGATTGCGGGAGTGGCGTTCAACTGTGTTTCTTTCGTGGTTGCTAACCTAGCCTCATCTACCCAAACCCCAAATTATGGTGCAAATTAAACTACACCGTAAAAGCACCTGAACTCTCATGTCTACTGTACCATTTTTCAAGTTTCATGGCATTGCTCAACTCACATATAACTTTTCTAAACGTTACCTGAGGAGACGGAAGAAGCGTTCTACATTTTTTCTTAAGATATCCCCCCCATATCGTTCTTTTAGGTCAGCTCTAGATGTCAATTTAATGAATCGTAATACCAGTTAGTTATTTTTGATTGACTTGATGGACAGTCTTGGACTAGATTATTTTCTTGCATATGAATACATCGGAATCCTCGAAATAAATCCATGATTTATTTCACGCACCCAAACCCCATTTCATGGATCGTGTTGAGATCTTTACTAAAGAATTAATATGGAAACCTCTCCCGCATCAAAACATACATATATTCGGGCACTGATATTAAGTGTGCAAAATCCAAGTGTAATAGATGGGTATTGTGGTCCCTATAATTTCATTTGAATCACCGAGGTAAATCGAGTGCGAGAAAGTATATTATACTGAAAATGAATGCTTGTATGTTTGAAATTTTTTAGTGTTATTGTGAACGACTGTTGATTAACATTTAAAAAATAAGGTATATTTAGTGTGTATATTTAAATACTGTGAGATTATTTTTCTTTAATTCACAGCAATAAGGCGTGATTAAATGTTGTCATATTAATTGCTCTTTCTTTTGGTAACATACTGCACCGTAGATTGTAATTATTAATGTGTTAATATAATGAATTTTTTTAAGCAAAAATTATCTAAAAGTTTCAGAAACTCCCCAAGACTAATGATTCATTGAATTCATTTAACTATGAGATAATTGAGAAAGCTTAATAAATAAAATCTTCAATTCTTATTCATTTTGAAAATGCACCTAATACGGTATCCTCATTTTTTTATATCCATAGAGAGAAACGTTCGTATATGCGGTGTTATGGTCACAAAAAATTTGGAGATTAGTAATCTGGTTCAAGATTGCATTTATTGGTAAGACCGTGAAACCATGCTTTGGATGAAAAAGATTTCCCATGATAACCTAGACTCCTACGAAACTAGACGACGGCCGTGTTTCATATGCAAATTAAAATTACAACATTTGAGCTGCCTTTTAAAAACTGATTTTTACACGTAAGATTGACGGGAATTGAACTGCCACAAGTAATTGGTCCTTAGTGAGGCTAAGAATATTTTTTGAACTAGCATGCAAGGATGCTGTACAGTATGTAGTTATTATTTGCTTTCCAATTTTTCTCTGCGGATAGGTACTATGGCGGGAATGTCAATTCAATTTTATTGTTTTTATTGAACCTAAAAGCCATCGCCATGCCTCTTTCTTTGGTGAATTTTCAACTGTTTATTGCAAATATAACATTTTATTGGACACAGAAGTTATAATTGCCTGTTACCCATACCCATAAGCACTAATTCTGAAGGAGATTTTATATTTAATTCTTCTTCAGTAGTGCAATTACGAGCCTAACAGGTTACCTGGATTATGCATAATCTACATTTTTTCGCATATATTATAGCAGTGCATGGATTGATCTCGCTTCATCAAAGGGTTTTCCGAAGCCCAAAATTGACACTGTGATGAAATAGATACGGAGCCGGTCACTTTGTATAGGAGAAGGCAGTAGAAAAAAATATTGGATACGTATAACTGAAGTCTAGTATGGCTGAAATTTCCGATATCATTTTCATGAATAAATCAAATACCTAACTGATATCGAAAATATTCCTTGTAAGTTATTACCAATTCTTAGAAGAATTCAGAGAATGCCTCAGTGGACATGCGTAAACTTCATGTTGGTTCCATTTTTCTATTTAATTTAAATCTAAGGTACTTTTATAATGTTACATAATCATGTCTTGGTAATCTGTTTATCTAGCGAAGAGGTTTTTAATGTGACATTGATGAAGTCATTTTTCCAATCAGTACTTCATACAGGTTAATTTTTAATACCAATGTCTCGATATTCATTGTAAATAATGTATTTGCCAAATTGAAAATTTTGTGTTCCGCATTTCTCATTGAAATTTATTAAGTAATGTTCGTTGTATTCGTGAAAAAACGAAATCTACTATCACGAGAGACTTAATGTTAGGGGGTGAAACTCCTGGGTAAAGCCGTGCACCTTTCATCCAATCCCTCCAATCAGAGTACCGTACACGAGGCTAGAAAGAAAACGCATTAGATTGCGGCGAGGGCGCAACCCACGCATAAATTTGACCTCGCGACGAAATCGCGGAGTTTTCAAAACGCTTGCGTTACGTCCTCATCTAATGCCAACCTTAATTGAATATCTCGTCCCAGGCCGGAAATGGGCGCTCCGGAACGGTGGTGACGAAAACAGCTGAGTGAGGCCTGGGACGGGAAAACAGCACTCAAAAGGTTAAGTGGGTTCCCATGTGAAATGGATGGCAAGCTTTTTCCCAGCCCTAATTCTGCTCTCGCTGCCCAGCATTTTTTTTAATATTGACGCAGAATACGACTATCGTTTCGTTCCAGTGCTGAGCCGCTATCTAAAAGTCCGTGCGCCCATAAAAAGTTTACACCATTACAGTACACTACCTTCCATAGTTTCAAAGCGAAAAGAAACTAGCAAAAATATAGCCACTGAGCTGGGGACAAAACACTGCAAAGAATCTAATAATGTAGCAAGCAAGGTCTGATTTCGTAATACACTGCCCCGGTAGACAAGTAGAAACGCGCCTGAGTGGCTCCCATAATTCGCAGCAATGCATGTACTATGCATGTTATGGATTTAAGCTTACAATCATTTAAGTTATATGGTGCAACGCAGTTACTGAATCTGAAGCATCTTTTAGCGTATTTCTCAAACTGATGTATTGCAACATTGGGCGAAGCACATCATCGCATTTCTCTGATTAAATCGTGGTTCGCTGAGTGCAATAAGTCACCAAATTCTAATACAGCGTATTATTAAATGACGCCATTCGTTTAGTCTTCAACCTGTTAATGCCTCCTTTAAATATGTTATTAAAATGTGATTGATGGTGAGTTAAGTTTCAATGGCAGTAAAGACAAAATTTTGGTATTGACAATTTTTACTCAATTCTTTAACTTAATTTTAATACAAAAACCTGGCTTGTGTCACTTCCTGCATCATACCCAGTATTGACTATGTGCTGCTGGGTGGACTACTGGGCACTTAATAAAAGCAGATGCAGCTCATTTCTTTCACACATTTAGGTCTCCCACCGTCTATAGTTTTCAAGAAATAGCCCACAATCCATGGCACTGCACAGTGATAAAAATGTACAGGCAAGGAGGAAGAGTAGATGGAAACCCGGCGTTGGCGTTAGTGTAAGTAGTGTAGTTGACGGAAGGCACCAAAGGGGACTACAGACTGACGTCCCATCCAACGGACGGAGCAGAGAACTCAAAGTACGTTCCACTCAAGTATTGGTTTTACGATGAGAATCGTCTGCCACTGCAGGAATTCGAACCCGTATCCTTGAGAGTTAGAATCCAGTACTCTACCCACCACAAAACCCGATCCCTATGGGCAAAGTTGTCCACAAATTGCATATAAGTGGTGCAAATAGAAATATAACACCACGATAATAATACATTTCTTACCCCTACGTCCGATCCTGTGAGTTTGCTAACTCTTCTCTATCCCCACCGTTTAGCCTACGACATCAGGATATTGTAGCATTGCTGCTCACATGCCACTACAAGTGATAACAAACGTCCTCACGCAAACGGAAGGAGAAAAAAAATAGATTAAAGAGATATATAGAACGTCCCACTCTCCCGAAGATTTTTATTCAATTTTGTTCGAAAATAAAACATGATCGAAACTTAAAGCGTTCAACTTGCAGAGCCCGTCGTCCACTCCATTTGACGATCTACCGCCACCCCATCGCTCGTAATATGGCCTCATTCCCCAGCAGGAGTTTTATTTACGTTTCGGAGGCGTCGAATGGTATATCCTGGCTTCCAGGGCTAATGATGGGGGCCGTCGAAAGCGGCGTCAAAATAAATAACGATTTCGTTGAAATGACCGATGGATGCGATATTTTTCTCCCTCTGCCTCCCTCTCTCTCTTTCTGTTTCCCTCCCGCCACCAATCCTCCTCGGGAATTTGTTTTCGGAGTGATCGCCGCTATCGGGTCGTTCCTTTCGCGTCTCTTTTTCGACAGTAATTGAATAAAACATTGGTGGTGTTTGGGGAGGGAGGAGTGTGTGTGAGTAATAAATAAGGTATCCGGTGCGTTTTTCACGGGCCGCAAATGAGACGCTTCCCTCCGCTCTCCGCGTGTCGTGCCGTTAATTACGTCATGGGCAAGAGGGCGTGGCGGTTATTTTATTTTATCTCACCCCCTTCCTCTCCCAAAAAAACAGTGGTGGCGGAATTTGATCAGATTCGTTTAATGTTTTTAATAATTGATGAGGCTTGGGAGTCCTACTATTTCCTCTCCGAGGCCTGTGTTTGCTCGTTATTGATTTTGTTGTAATTTGCGAATGAAATATTCCACCCGTGCTGCCTGTTCAGCCTCGCGGCGATTCGCTCAACGCTGAGGAGGGAACGCGAAATACGCCTCTCACAATGCTGTGAAGTTGGTATGAAAATACTATCCAAAGGTGAAAGATGGAAGGGAAGGGACTAATGCCAAATGATGAGAGGGAGATGCGTACTTGATGACATCTTGCTTGAGTGTCAAAGTTGATGCACAAGAAATGGTGCGTTTGTGCACTCAATGGGCCATCAGCTGTAAGATTCCCTTGCGCCCATCACACCCAATCTACTAAATCTAATTTTAAGCATAGCTTTTTAAATAATTTAATTGAATTTCATGCAACTATGGTAGATTTATTATTTTTAGAAATAGTGTTAGAATAAGTACTCATTGAATCTAGATACAGAACTACGGTTATTTGCCGTTGATACTTTGGAGTAGTAAATGGAATATTCTTTCTTCTAGTCACAGTTGATATGGCATGCAAATGTCACTACTGAGAATACTTTAGGAATATTACTTATTATTTTGTGAAAATGGGGTTGAAGGTATGAGTTTTTGAAATTATTTTCAATGCCTCTAATTATCTCCAGTATTACGTCAGTGCAGTGGTATCTATAAACAATTTCCTTCGCATTTATACCTGTAATGCAATATTACACGCCACTTAATTTTTATCTTGTCATTCACGAACTGTTTCTAGACATATTTCCTCTATATTACCATTTCGTTCTTTTTTATCTCCTGACATACTACTTTTTGGTAACATAAATAGAATTTTCATTTTCCAAAACTGAACTGAATTTGAATACCTCCGTCATTACTTTTATATACCAGCATCTGATGCCAGCGCTGGTAACTACCATTTCATGAATATCAGAGGAATTTAAGGAACTGCTCATTAATACTTTTCTCACGGTGTTCATCCCTGAAGTTCATCATTGAAGAATCCTATAATTTTGGGTCTCTATTTGAAGGAAAAAGCTAAAAATCCTCAAAACTTATTTAATCACCTCCAGTGCCTTTAGTGTCTTCAACCATAAAAAAGTAGAAGTATTGAATTTCACTGCTGAAATTAATAAAATACTTGCATTTGATTTTACAGCATGTTTGGCAATCAATATTTAGAATTTGCCAGATCAAACCAACAGATGTTTAGAGTTACAGTGGTTATGTACGATAAATAGAGTTATAATGATATTTTTTTCGCGAGATTTAAATTAAATTATTGGAGTTTTTTAATGTAACAGCGTAAATGCGAATAAGCGTACATTCGTGAAGCATCAGCTGAGCCAATATGGATACATGATACGCGTCAGAATTATTAATGAAACATTATACTGCGGCACAAGATCTATATCAAAGATAACCAACGATAATCAAAATATTCTCGAATGTATTGGCTTTTTTAATTTTTATATGTTTTCACGTTATGATAAGATGTTTCGATCCTAAACGATCACCGAAAAATACTCTTAAGAGGGAATCATATGTTATGAATATTTTGCTTTGTCCTCGTTCATGGATGGCATGAGAAATGCCTTCTTCCAGGACGTGGTTTCAGAGTTTAATTTTCTCCACGAAAGTAATGATTTTTTTCTTTCGGTCTTAATATTCGTTCTAAGTAGTCACTAGAGTAACTGAGGTTAATGATATCGCCAACCATGGAGGCATAAGTCTTTGTGAAAGCTGACCATCTGTCAACCGTGGGACAGCGTTACAAAAACCTGTCTCCTTATCTTTGACTTTGGATAGCTTTGGACATGTTTTTTATGCTCAAATTATAATACGGAAAAGAATCTGTTTGCTTATGATTTTTCCGTATAACAGATTTGCACAAAAAGGACAGGGAAAATTGATTTACAGGTGTTAGCTTCTGTGACTATTTCTTTATTATAACTGAGCCCTGGATTGAAAAATTACTGCACGAGAATAACTATATCGAAAGGGTTAGCCAATATCACAATCGTTTTAAAGATTGCCAAAATTGGAAACTAAACTCCAATATCTTCATAATGGCCACCGATCTCACTGAATCGCTTGAACGAGGGAGTTATTTAAAGCGTGGATTGATCCATTCAGGGCTATTTTTGCCTCCGGCTGAAAGATTTAAAGGTCATTTTCTAGATTGTCTCTCGTCAATAACCTGGTACGAGGACAGCTTGGCGGCAACAAAACCCACCATGATAGGGGCTTCCCCAAAAACGTATTCCTTCACCCACTGCTTGGCTTATGTCTTAACTACGAGGAATCTTCGCGATTATGAAGGGCTTCTCGTCACACGGAGTTTGCGGTTACCTCCTTGTCAATGCCATCATGCATTCTATAGAACTCTCCTCTTCAAGCATCTAAGACTTGAGAGATATTCTTGCACCAGAACCGATTTGGAAGGGATGTAGATTTGCGAGAGGAATTTAAAGGAACCAGCTGGAATCAAGGCCACCGTGAAGGACTATGAGTGATGTTGGAAGCGGATAGCCTTGAAGATCGTGTTCACTGAATAATTAGTCTATTGGTTAAGTATGCACAATGTTCTAATGTCCATTACTGTCAATTAGCTTCCGAAAGAAATATTCCATTTTGAACGTGAGACATCTGGGATATTCACAGGGTATCGGTCTCCTGTCTGTAACTCCGTGAGGCAACCTCTTTTGCCCGAGCTGAATGGGAGCAGGTATAAAAGAAGAGACAGTTAATGGAAGAAGAGAGTAATACGTGAGGCTAATAGGTTCAGAGAGATGCCATAGAACACGATTCGTGACTATCGCGAATTTACGCAAGGAATCTGTTTAAGACAGGAGAATGAAATAAGATACTCCACAGTAATAGGTTAGTTTATGTTGATGCGTTGGATAGATTTTATTCATAAAGGCTTGGGATTTTATCGCAACATGAGAAAATTTTTCCAGAAGAAACACCGTACATTGTACGTCGTGTGAGATCATTGAATTTACTCTATCGGTTGGGTAGGACGTTACTCTGGCCTGTGTTTTGGCCCCTTGGTGGCTTTCATCATATACCGAAGCATTTTTTTCTAACTCCATCTCTAAGTAATCACCTATGAAAGGGACCAAAGGTGTCCACAGTTAACGTCTCTTCCGGACGCTCCACTTGAAGTACTCTCCACATAGCTCTCAAGTAGGTGATGGGATTTCCGGGATAACATCTTTCACTAAAGGAATTTGATCCCGCTACATCTGCTAGGCAACCAGTCACCTCAGTTAACCGATCGACAGGTAAGGAGGTGTGTGGGAAAAAGTGGTTGAGGTTTTATCGAGAAAAGGTAGTGAAAGGGTTCAGAATATAAAAATAAACATGGTGAGAGGCGTTGTGGTAGCAGTGGCCCCAAGGTGCCGAGTTAATTCACCACTGCACCTTTTTCTCTTAACGAGGAGGGCACACATAGTTTCGTTCCATATACTGGAGGCCCAACGTGTCCTCGAGGAACATTGGTCTCCTCTCAGAAACTCCGCGCGGTGACCTCTTTTGCCCAGGCTGAATGGGAGTAGGCATAAATGGAGACGGAAAGAGAGAGTAATACGTGAGGCTAATAGGTTAAGAGAGTTTTTTCGTAATAAATATTCTACGTAGACTCGCTTAGTGGGATTAATGAAAAATAACCTCAGATTTAATTGGATATGTTCCTTTCAATAAGTCGTGGTGCCGAGAAAGATATTTATTTTTATGGGTCATTTGTCCCAATGGAAGAGAAATGAAGTTCACTCTGTCTTTCGATTTATTCCAAGAGACGACTGCCTTCATCAAACCGAGCATTCCGTAGTATTTTCTGAATATTCTAGTGCTTTGAAATAGACTCTATTAATCCCATCACGAGTTAAAAAATTGAAGACTTGTTGAAGTAAATCTTTTAGGATCTAATTATGATAGTTTAAATTTTTTCCTGCAAGGCACGCATTATCGTCATCTGCTTGAATTCCATACATTGTAAATAAAATAATAAAAAAAATATTTATTCATTCGACGAAACATGTCATGAAGGAAGAATACATACTTTGTTAATATCTCAATAACATTTACCAAATATTGTCAAAAAATAGTTTTTTCACGGTGAAATTCATTTATATCAACTTTAATTTTGATGTTATTAGGTGGGAGGATGCTTTTTTGATCTGAACAAATGAATATATTTTTTTAAAGTATAAAATGAAAGTCCAATTACATTAAAATTACAAAAATAACTACAAGACATTGGAAGAAGGAAACGAATTAAAATTTTTTGTCGCAAATCACATTTTACATCATATGAAAAAAAGCCACAATCAAATATTTTCACATTTTTGTATTGCCTCACGAGTTTTCCTGAGCCTTGACTGGCTCATAAGAAGGTGCTTCTTTTTTAACTCTACAAAATACCATAATACTGTGTCCATATAGTTATATGATACAGATGATCTAGATATAAAAGTAAATACATTCAGTCTCTCACTGATTTGTGAATAAAAAACTTTGCTGTTTCTACAATTTGGAACTTTAATTTCCTGACTAGTTTCGATACACTGTATCATATTCATAGGACTAGCCATGACTAGACTAGAATATGATACAGTGTATCGAAACTAGTCAGGAAATTAAAGTTCCAAATTGTAGAAACAGCAAAGTTTTTTATTCACAAATCAGTAAGATGGATTTCTACAACGTAAAGGCCTCTACTATTAAGTGCATTCAGTCTCTCAATTATATTTGATGTCACATTTACAATTTAAATACAGCACTTCGCAATAAAGACGTTGTTTAATACATATTTTACGCCTCGAAATCAAGCATCGCGATTTGCGAAAAAACCTTAAAAAATAAGGTAATCTTTGAAATGCCTTCTTGAGGTTTTTTTCTGTATCACGGCTGGCCAAATTTATTACTGAAGGCAATATTTTTACATAAGTGAAAAAATGGTCTTTAGGAAGGAATCATGGATATATTGGCCATCTGTGTATTAATGGTGCAAAAAAAACGGTTCGTGCTACGATTTTCAGCCCAGGACAACCATTTTCCTCTGGGAATTTTCAATTGAGCAAAACAGCCACATAACCTGGGCCCTTAACTGCCGAGCTCATGACAGTCAAACGATGTCAGCGAAGGTAATTCTCGTCTCTCTGGCTAGTTCTAGCCACTATAATATACGCGTCTGGCGTGCTGAATGTTCAAAAGATGTGATTTATGAATTGCATGAGCTGCCCAGTGCTTTAGAATGTAGTTGGCGGCGAGGCGAACATTCTCAATGCCATGCGAACCGTCCAGGTGAACCACAATGTCAGGGTGAGTGACGCCGCAGAACTGCAGTGTAACATCTACATCTTCGCAATATCCGACGAGGCATCGTGATAGTGTGCGGCAGGGGGTGAGGATCACAATATATTACTTACATGCCGCTGAGAGCTCCAATGCTCCTACTTCATGGAATTAAATTATATGTAAGAGTAACCTGCTAGATGGTTAGTATCTACGTAATAATGAGTTATTACATATACATCTACGAAATACCTACGAACTACTGCGAGGGTGGGTGGCAGGGGTGGTGATCACTGAAATTACATTACTCAAATGCAACTTATCGCTGCAGTGTTAGAGTTCGAGTAGGGGCAGTGGGAGTGCTATGCTCGTGCAAGAGAAGTTTGCCAGCGTAAAGGGTTTTTACTTAGGACTGATGCAGCTTACCCTGGCAATCACACCACAAGAGGGTTATCTCATGCCATGAAAAGTTTCCTCGAAATGAAATTGCCCTAGTTAAGTTGTAGATATGGATTTGTTTGAGAACTTGGGATAGGTGGAGTGAAATTATAGTTAACAAGAGATGCCAAAGGGACCACAGTACTTACTAGGGAACGGGAGATGGCTGGTGTGCTAGCAATCTTATGCAAAGGAACCAATAGGATCTAGGATAACTTTTCACTATACATCAAGCAAGGTCTCTGCTCTCTCGTTCTTGCTGTATTCTCTTGATTTCCACTGAAAAATATCTGCAGCTACTGGGATCTCAACTCAGGCCCTCGGTGTTAAAGGGCACAGCCTTAGCCTTGTAATACCAATTTTATCATCTACTTTGATCGACACTGTTTTGAACTAGCAAGACTAAAGGCACTCGTTATGCATCAGGCACAGGTGATTTTAATCAAGTGCGTGATGAACATGAAAGAATGAAAGTATTGTGTGATATTGGTACCGTAAAGAGAGCAGAACCAACCAACTAATTAGACAAATCTACGAAAATCCGGAAATTCACTCCTCACAATCGGAACGAAGACACCATAATGTGACCAACGACATGAAGTCTATGTCACTAATGCGTAAATCTAAGCCGTCCCATGCGTAAAATTCTCGAGTTTTACCGAGAGTGATGAACCGCTCTTTCCTTTAACTGGAAATTATTTGCTGCAATTGAGAAAAAGAGATTTAGCTGTCTTTAACTTGCATCAAAATGTAGAGTAGCTTATTACCTGCCAAATGGTATTTCATTGTAATAGGCACATGGAGCCAAATGTAGAAGTTTCTTTATCAAGTTGTTTCTTTATCAACACGTTTTTGTAGTAACGATCATTATTCAATAATATAATTCAATTCAGTAATATGTGCGCCAGTAAATTATTTTAGTATCGCTAGGCATGTATATATATATATTAATTTTGTAGCGTGTCAGGCAGTCCGTCATTCTGTTTCCGTTTTGTTTCGTTCTCTCTTAATTTTTGAGCTAAAAAAGTGAGGCTCGGTGCGTTGAGTGTGGATTCTCTGTCGGCATGATTTCGTAGTAGTTTTGGATTTTTAGCTGTTTGTAGTGTAGCGAAAAAAATTTTTTCCCTATCTTTTAACATGGAAAATCAGTTGCTATGCAAATTTGTTTTCGTTGCTAAGTAAATGTGTTTACGTTTTTGGTAAAGGGGAAAAAATTAGATTGAAGCAGGTGAGGAAAGTAGAATTAGTTTTATCAATCAATTTCGTACGCATGAAAATATCAATTGACGTTTTCGATGTGCAGATAGTGAAATAAAACAATTATTTTGTATGAATTGTGAATTTCAAAGCTAGGCGTTTTGAAGTAGGTACTTTTCTAATAGTTGAAAGAAGGCTATAAAACGTTTGTTATGTATTAATGCTTGTTACTAAATCAGCAGGTTAATTCGAATTTATATTAATTTCGTAGCGTGTCGGTCAGTCAATCATTCTGTATCCGTATTGTTTTTCCCTATCCCAAGTTTTGAGCTAAAAGAGTGAAGTTTGGTGCGTTGAGTGTGGATTCTCTGACTATGATTTGGTAGTAGCTTTGGATTTTTATCAGTTTGTGGTGCCGAGAAAAATGCAAAAAACTTTGTTATTGAGAGTGGGAGACATCATATGATGAAAATATGGCGTAAAAAAAGTACAAAAACATATAGGGTAATTAAAATGGGACACATTTATCTATTTATAAAATAGCCATTTCCTTCTCTTTGCATACGAAATGCCTGCAAAGCAGGCAGCAGGCCTGCTAGTCTATATATAGTAGGTAATTTTGTAGCGTGTCAGTCAGTTATTCTGTATCCGTTTTGTTTTGTTCTCTCCCAATTTTTGAACTAAAAGAGTGAGGTTTGGTACGTTGAGTCTGGATTCTCTCTCTGTATGATTTAGTAGTAGTGGACTTTTAGCAATTTATGGTGCAGGGAAAAATGCAAAAAACGTAGCTCGTGGTTGGCAGTTGTCTGTACGCATGTGTGTTTGCAGGGCTCGATTTCGGTTCATTAATTTGAGGTGATCTCCGAAGGCACCGGTCGTATTGAAGTGGGAGTGGTATCGTTTGAAAGACAAAGGCTGGGAACATTGCTTAGGCGTATTTTTGTTTTCGTTGTCTGACCAAAAATTGTTAAAATTTAAGCATGAAAAATGGTGTTTTCCTTACCTTGTAACGTGGGAAACCAGTTGCTATGCAATTTTGTTTATGTTGCTAAGTAAATGTCTTTACGTTTTTAGTAAAGGGACGAAAATTGGATTGAATAAGTCGAAAAAAGTGGAATTAGTTTCATCAATCAATTTCATAAGTATGAAAATATTAATTGACGTTTTCGATGTGCAGATATTAAAATAAAACAGTTTTGCCTACAGGCCCCAATATTGTGTATTAAATGTGAATATCAAAGTTAGCCGTTTTGAAGTACCTACTTTTCTAATTGTTGAAAGAAGGTTATAAAACTTTTAATATGTATTAATGTTTATTGCTAAATCAGCAGGTCAATTTCAAAATATACCCATCATTTTAAAATTATAAATGGCTAACTTACACCCAAAAAATACCGTCTTTTTAACAATTTAAAATAAAACATTCACTTATATCTCCACCTAAAAGATAGATATAATTATCTTAAGGTCCTGTGACTACTAAGGTCTTTTCGCACCTTTAAAAAACTAGATTAAAAACAAGTGTTAGAAAAACAATACTCAGTAAGCATGTAAATCATGAAATAGTGTAAACTAAAAGTAGACACGATATGATCAACTCTGCATTGGTCATATGGAAAAAGAGTTGCATTTAGAGCTTTGGGAATATTACAATGCGTCTTAAATTAAATATGGCAAAAGAGTTGCATTTAGAGATGTTGGGCAGATTACAATGCAAATTTTGTAATTTGCAAATTTTGGGTAGTAAATTCACTTCATGAAGAAATGTTAGAACGCAATCGACATGTTTTAAATGTCACCCAATACCTTGCTCAGATCTCAAAATATTTTGTGGTGTTTGCGTTCCATCCTATATTTTACACAGTAGACAAGCAGGTGTTTTATCTCAAATATTCGCAAAAGCTCAAAAAACCAATTCTAACACAAGTCTACTGAGACAATTCCAGAAATATATTACACCAACCTTTACATCGCTTTGGGTATAATATTTACCAAATATTACGTCAAAACCATTTGATCGACTATATTAAAACCTAAAACATTCCTTTTTTCACTCAATTTTCCAGTAATACATCACACCAACCTTTAAATTGCTTTGGGTATAATATTTACCAAATATTACGTCAAAACCATTCAATCCACTGTATTAAAACATCCTAGAACATTCCATTTTTCATCAATTAAGAAAAAAATACATTAACTTACATATCAACCTAAAATATTTGAAAAGGCTAAAAGGACGAATTCTATTTTTAAACCACCCAGATGATCCCAGAAAAATATCACACCCGCTTTTGCATCGGTTTGTGTGTAATTTGGGTGTAATTTTGCAGCGTGTTAGTCAGTCGGTCATTCTGTATCCGTTTCGTTTTGTTCTCTCCCAATTTTGGAGCTAAAAGAGTGAGGTTTGGTGCGTTGAGTGTGGATTCTCTTTCTGTATGATTTAGTAGTAGTTTTGAAGTCTGTTTAGCAATTTGTGGTGCAGAGAAACAAGCAAAAAACATGGTTTTTGAAAGTGGAAGACAACATATAATGAAAATATGGTGTAGAAAAAAGTGCACAAACTTATAGGACAATTAGTGTGGGCCACATTTCTCTATTTATAAAATAGCCATTTCCTTCTCTCTGCGTATAAAATCCTTATGATAAGTTAGTCCAAAAAAGTGTAAAAAAATGCAAAGACTAATTTGAGTAGTGAAGCAGTAAATGCCTGCCAGAAGCACAAGCACTATTGCCACCAATTGGTAAATGTGTCATTAGTAGCTTCCAAACACTTTTTAAAATCTCATTTGACACTGGAACACAAAGTTCACCTCAAGAGCACACCAGACAGAGACTGCCTGTAACAGTCTGACTGTAACAGTCTGACTGTAACAGTCTGTAACTGCCTGACAGTCCTCCTTTTTAAGGATAACAGCGTTATTAATGATTCTAGCCTTTTCTTTATTCTCCAGTGATATTTGCGTATTTTAATCTATATACAATTCTTCTCTTAAGGTGTGTATACGTTGATTTGCTTTTTTGATGACGTATTTATTTCGGTATTGCCAATGTGTCTATTATGGCAAATATCAGTTAGGCTCAGAAGGTATTGTAATTTAATTGAGCTAATACAATTAATAGGAAAAAATTACTGATTTAATCTATAAAGTTTGGTGAACCATAATAATAAATGCTTTCTATAACAATAAGCGAAGTGCTGTTGGTGATTCACGGTTCATAATGCAATTATGTGAACTGAAAATTAACTCTTGATATAATTGGAGCAGAAAATGAATTTCACTTTGCTTTCTGCAATTAAATATAATTCACACACCATGAATTGAGGCAAATAGATTGACTAAAGGAAAATTGAAGGTGTCATTGTACATAAAGCACGTAAAGCTTTAACTTGTGTGGAGTGGCCCACCTGGGTTGAAGTTAAGTAATTTAATTAATGAGGGCTTTATTCCTCTTTGAAAAACTAATATTGTGCGCTTTCTTTAATTTTCAATCTGCTGTACTACGCATCCGATTTTTTTGTGAAATCATGCTAAAATGATGGAATTATTGATTTAAAGTTTGGAGAAAAAGTTCAATTCCCTTTTTAGGTTATTCCACTAGTTTTGAAAATGATATGGAACATCTATAGGCTAACATCACAGAGTTACTAAAACATAAGTAAGGGAATAGTAATAGAACCTAATTTGGCCTCCCGGGTAGTATGACCAATATTTTTCCTTTGTGAAATTTGACCAAAATTTCACGAAGCCAAAATTTATAGCTGATTTTATGGTGACGAGTGAAAGCATAAAAAATCAACTTGTATATGGGAGTAGTAATCGTTCTTGTAAAGGGCAACAACCCACGGTCATCTTTCAAGAATTTGCCTGTTTTTAAGGAACTCTATTGTGTGCTTAAAGATTGATAATGGCTGTTATCGAAAGCCTGGAGCAGGATAACTGCCGAGACAATGTCTTTGAAAATTGATGGTTTAAAAAAATGAATAAATACATGTATTTAGGGAATATGTTGTTCCTTCAACTACTTAATGCATACAAAAGAAATTTATTTCTTTCACTTCATATAGTTAACCACATTCATAGAAAAAAATAGCCATCAATGCGCACAATAATTAGCCTGTACATGATATTATAACTTCCAGTTTCTCATTACTTTGGTTTTTTCAGTATTATTTCTCCATTCCCCCCTCACCCCCCCAGTTCCCCCGGCCGCATTCAAAATACGTTTGTTTATTTTTTAAAAGCATCGTTTGCTCAATGATAATGGTTGGTAATCAACTTAAGGTTTCACTTGGAAATTCAAAAGTAGTTCGCGTGATGATTTTGTGGATTTATTTCACTGGCTGTGATTATACTCGTTTTGTTTGCACAAATATTACTGTGCCCCCATTTTACATTCTCTAGTTAGCTACTCATTACCTTTTACTTATTTTTCCCTCACATTTTATCCTAGCCGGAGACAAGGCTTCTAGGATGGACTAAAATTTTCATGCTTTTTATAATATGTGTTTCACGTTGCTGAAGAATATTTGCATTATTTTCTCGCGTAATTAATCTCTCGTTAAATGGAAGACATTTTGAAAAAATGTCCCGTCCTTGGTAGGGAAATAATAGGAACCGTAATATGGTCTGATTTCCCATTAGTACTGAATAATTATTTCGTTTACATTCACAATTTTCCATACGTTGAATTAACAAAAAAAGGAGCACAAGACTAGAATATTGTTTATTACGAGTAATCTGCGTAACACTGCTAATGTTGCATTTGTTCCTGAGTGTAACGCCTAAAAATACCATTAAATTGTGCTGCAATTTTATGTATAGTACAGTTAGTAAAATTCTTGTGAGCTTCTAATCCTCAATGAATGCCATTTGTTTCATATTTTGATTAAATAGAATCACGATCAATATGAGCCAATGGGTATAGTAGTAGCAATGTGATGATATCGAAAGAGACCTATCTGAATTCATGATTCGGGTTGTCTTAAACGTCGTCAACTCAATACCTCATCAGTCAGCTGCAGTGCAAATTGGTTCTATAAATGCAATAATGTTCCGTAAAAAGTGACCTAATGGCTTCATAGTGATTATATTTTGTGCTCGTTCTATTAGATTTCAGTTCTAGCCACGTTAAGTGCCAAAACGTCCTCGCTTTCCTATGGAAGTTACGAGCTAGTAGGATAGATTTAGAGTTTCGTGATTAAAGTTCGCTCATCTCTTGGTATTTCTGATGCTCTCTGATCTGTACGTAGTTTTTATGGTTTGTTTTCCACTCAAAATGCGGTTTCCAACATCAAGAATCTAGATCATTAACTAATATATCTAAATCAATACTTCTCATTTTTAGTGTGTGCTATTCTCATGAAATTCGGACTTTCTTTTATTCGAGGCAAATTTACGAATATGCTGTTCATTTTGGATTATCTTTCAGGTTTTTCTCCTTCTACAAGACGAGAATAAATGTATCTTTAGCACTGGCTGCAAGTCTGCCGAAAGCAAATGTTCCTCAGACAAGTAAGAAAAATGGATGGGAACGGAAGGGAAAGTGGGAGCCAATCTTAGTACAGGTATTTGCATGCTTTCAGAAAAAGACGACATGGGACGTCAGCTGTACGTTCCATTCACTAGACGAAATAACTACCTAGTAATACTCTCTACTTAGTATCTAAGTAAGAATTAAGATGATATCATATAAGATTTTGAAAGAATTTTTCAGGGTGTGTTGCTAAAGCAATCACTGGTCACTTATTTCAGAAGACATACCACATAATTAAGAAGCAGGATGTTTAAATAAACCAGATTCAGGTGTTATGTGGTGGAAACTTTCCACAATGCTCCATTCCTGCTGTATTACAAATGCAATACCAGCATGTTGTTTAAGTAAGCGTATGAATGAAAGCTTGCACTCTGCTCTCGTTCACTCATGGTAAAGGATTACTACCAAGATCAGTCCTTTGCTCGTCTTCGTTTTAAAGCTGTGTTCAAAAAACGAATATATAATAGGTTATGGGTAATTATCTTGGAGCGCTTTGAGATAAATGGCCCTTGCGTAGGTAACTAATACGGTTATCCGAGAAGATATGAAATATTTGTTTCCTATATAGCATAGGGTTTTTCATGGGGAATTTGTAGAGCCACATCCGTCGCCAATGCGGCAAAAAAGGGAAACCAAGGAAAGGATTAGGGCTTGAAATTGGGAATCATTCGCACGCTTTAGATGTGTGACGCAAGAATAATGAGGAATTAGGCTTGAGAGAGAAAACAGTGAATGTCGACCGCTGAATTTTGCGATGCAATGCCTAGAATGCTTTGGGTGACGTTAAACTTATTGGAGAGGAAATAGAAAGGGGCGTTGATGAAGGGAGAGAGAGAAAGAAGATGCGATACGAGCAAAGCGTTTTTGACGGGCTTAACCGCTGACCTTCCACTCTCCTCCTGTTCCTGGGCCATTGTTCCAAAATATGGTAATCGCGCAATGAAACAAAAGACTGCAAAGGTGGCTGAGTGCGAGGTCGTATTCTTGAGAGGAGGATGGAGAGGGAGACATGGAGTGGGAAGAGGGGGAGGAGGACTCGTTTAGAACGCGAGAGGCGGAAAAAATAGAAGCAGAAGGTGTTGTTCAGAGAATGAGCGAGAAGGTGGTGGAAGTTTGGATGGTCGGGGGTTGAGTTTCAAGAGACGAGGGGATGCGTGTGATAAATACCGGCGAGAGACCCTGGAGGGGGGAGTTGGGTTGAAAACGGTTGGGAATAAAGGAGAGGAATTGCCCTCGCATTCTCATTCACCAACTTTTCCCCCGCTCATAATGCACGCTAATTTATATTCCCGAGCACGATCCAGGACTCACACGGGGTCGATCCTTTTCTGGAACACCCACACCGTGAGCGCAAGAATCCCCTCCGGCGCCACATGCGTCCACCCACACAACAAGACCGGAACACATCGCAAAAAGAAAGGGTGTGTTGGGTGGAAGGGAAGGGTTGAACCGAAACGAGAATGAGAAGGGGGGACAGGGCTCAAGGATTTTGGGGGATAGTTTTGGAGGTGGGGGGACGGGGGTTTATTTTGTGCTGGCCCGGTGAAGAGTTAATCTGGTTACCCCATCCCCACCGCCCTCTTCTTCAAGCGCGCCACCTTATTTTCCTCTTACCCTTACCCTCTCCTCACCCCCTTCCCGCGTCTCTCAGCTATCCCAGCATGCACTCAATAGCGTCGGTCCCGTCCTCCCGGACAACCCACCCTCGATCCAGCGCGACTCCCGCATCCCCGTGGCCCCCTCTCACCACCAACAACTATCTCTTTTGGCCTGTACTCTCTCCCTCTTTCTCTCTCGCTCCCTCTCTCTCTTTCTCTCTATCGCATTTCAGCCGCAAGGACAAGGTCCCTTTTTCAAAGCCTCTTCCGCGGCCTCTTCTTAATTCCCCCTCCCACGACTCCACTTCTATTCCTACTCTCTCTCCCCTAAGCCTGTTTTAAGAGGGAAGTTCATCACCGTCCACTTAATCATATTAATGCACACTTTACCGCCGGAGCCTTCGTTGGGGACTAAATCTTTAAGGAAAGAGGTAAGTGGTGCCGGGGAACGAAACGCAGGAATTCCCGCCATTTGCGTCTCTGGCGTAGGTCACGGTGAAGGAGTTGAAGATATCCTGCAGCTAAGCGGTTTAAAATTTAAAATCAGAAGGGAAGGCGTTTGGCACCAGAAAGAAGTAAATGGTTCCCCTTGGTGATGCCAAACTTATGGTGATTGGTTTAGATAAATATTTTGCTAATTTATTGCAAAATAAGGACATACTAGTTAGCTTGAAGGACCTACCTGGCAAATTTTGATTTTTTTAGCCAGATAGCTTGAGAGTCAGCACAAAACACAGAATGTTCTGGAATATTTTCCTAAATTGTGTGTGTTAAACCGCGTGGAAGTTATTAGGATATAGAATTAAATCGAGTAAAGAAATAAAATAATCATCGCTTGTTAATGGAGTTGATGCAATTTAAATCTGTATTGACATATTTTGGATAAATTTGTGAGTGAGGGGAAAGACCAGATTTGCATAAATTTGGGTGCTTTATGAGTGATTCTCTCAGTTACCCCGGTTCAATCATAAAATAAATTCCAAGTAATCATTATTTGCATATTAATGATTTGTTAGAGGCGAATCCAAATAGCGTTTTATAACCACGTGTGAGGATAAGGGGCATATAAAAATCTTTATATTACAGAAGAACATTTTTCACACCAGTTGGTAATAAAAAGTAATTTTCAATATCCATAGAACGCATATGTTCCCAAGAAATGGTTGGGTAATGGTACAGGAAAGTTAATAAATTAGACTAAATATAGGGACGTTTATTTTTACATTTTGCAAGGATTTTCGGCGCAAAGTTAACTTAAGCACCACAAGTAAATTGTTATAAATTATACTGACACTGAAAGATATGTGCTTTATTGTTACCAAAATATTAATTTTGTGCTTTTTCGTTATTATATGATTAATATTTTGGTCTTATTAAGAATTTAAATTATAAAATAATGACATTGTTGGTACAAAGAGTCCTCGTAGCATTTAGCATTGAAATTATCTCCTTCACCACGCTCTTAAATGAAGGATATTAAAAAAAAGTAAAGATTTAGACAAAGATAAAAGACAAACCTTCAAGTTTCATTTGAAATTTTAGATTTTCAAGGTTGAATTTGTGAAATTTTGGCTCTTTCTCAATGTGACGGTTAACTGAACGTTAACTGGAAACGGTTAACGGTTTACTGAAGGTTAACAATTTTTAAAGCATGTTTGATATTGATAAAAATTATAGTGTTTTAAACGACATCCTTAGGAAATACGTTATTACGGTATCGTTCTAAGTGGCTCACATCCTTGTAATTAGTGACATGGCAATCACATCAAGAAGAAATCGATAGGATTATTGCTTACATTAGCTGTAAAGAACTGGACAATACTTGTACCAAGTTTTCTTCTGAAAAAAAGTTAAAAGAAGGCGACCATAAAATATCGGGGTTAAGACCACCGAGTACCGTGATGTTGTGAAACGAAGCGCACTGTAATTTTAAGCGATTCCCACTTTGGTTTTTAATTTCATCGCTTATATAAGCGAAGATACTCGAAAAAACTGTTTCTTGAGGTAGTTTTCACTCCTTAAGTATAGTACGAGGGTGTGTATTATGTACAGTTTTGCAAATAGTACGTTACAGTACTATGTAAAAACTATTATGTAGGTGAAATTAGTGTTTTGCAAATTTCTCCAAAACAGATATAACACAATTTTTTAAGGGGTGGTTTATCCCTTAAGATAAAGTCTTTGGAAAAAACCCAAAACACGTAAACTTTGATTTAAATTTGCCTTTAAGAAATTGGTTTTATCTATTAGCATTTAATTTAAATTGATTGGAAGGGTCAAAAATACCCATATAAATCAGGTCACCCTCATAAAAAATAGGGGTTTCAACCTCCGTGTAATACGATGGTGTCAAATGAAGATATTGTTATTACAATAGATTCTCACTTAGATTTTTAATTTTATCGCATAAGTAAGCAAAGTTATGACGAACAACTGTGTTTGGGGTGGTTGTTACCCCTCAAGAATACTACAAGGAGTGTGTAGTATAATATATCCTCTGTTTATAAAGTTTTTATATTATAAAGTGCAGTACTATGCGAAACCACGCATGCAAAAACATTTATACAGATGAAATAAGCGACTTAATGACTTTCTCCAATGCAGAAATAAAACATATTGTTGAGGGGAGGTTTAAACCGTTAAAATAGTTTTTTTTCGAAAAGCCTAAAACCCGTTACTGTCACAATGAATTTTTCTTTAAGATATTTGTTTAGTTTAAATGGAATTATTTTAGTTAATTTTAAGACCCAATATATGCGTGTAAAATCAGATTCATCCTCACTAAAATAAGGGTTGCAACACTCGAGTATCATAGTGATGGTTAACGAAACGTATAGTAATCACAAATGTTCAGATTTTGACCTTGAATTTTATCACTTATGCAAAATATGCCGAAAAAACTGTTTTTTGAGGTGAACTTTAGGGGTGCTTTTCACCTCTTAGGCCAGCTTCTCCGCCGAAAAAAATGTATGTCTCTCAATTTTACTTTCTCTACAAAATGAAAGCTATTTGAATAAAACTGGCGTGACACACCTGATATACCTTCCTTGAAACAGTATCTTTAAACTATTATATTATTGCTTATTAAACTATAATAACCTTTATATATACCAATAAACAATTCATATTTTTATAGTCTTCTAGAAAAATCAGTTTTAAAATTTAGCATCTCCTTACTTTAAAGTGATTCTTGCTGCTAATGTTGACCTATTTACTTACATCTATATCACATATGTCCAAGATTGAATTCATGAGTTTTACTTCACATTGAGTGCTTTTTTTGGACAAATAATATAAGATATAGATAAGAAATTCAATCATACCACCTCCTTCTTGTAAATCTTCTTGCTCACCTCCTTGAAAAATTCTTCTTATAGTTTCATGTTTAATATGGCTTTGATTTGGGAAATTAATTACAATTCTTCGTCAGGTATTCTCGCCTCTAGAGTATTTCTTGTGATGCCACCCACCGAATATCTTCTCACATTAAACGAAATCCCTTATTCCCCACTGCGGTGTTGAATTTACTTCCGTTCGACCTACTTTTGCAACAAGCTTATCGATTTGACATAAAAAGGCATGGCGGGTGTGGGGATCTGAAGAAATTCTGAAAAGAAATGGAAATTCTCTCTTTTTTCTCTCTCTCTTTTCCCCTCGAAATGCATTCGTCAAAGCTTTACGCCCAGTCCCTGCGTCCAAAGGCGCATAATCAGCATCAGGATCCTTTTCCTCGTCTCGAAATCTTTCCCACATTCTCACTATAAATTTCTGGATACCGTTCAATACGATATCTAAGATAACGGTTATGTAGACGGAATGGGGGGCATAATTAAGTCGAGGCTGCTAAGTACGTAATAAATGCGTATTGAAAGACTGAATTCTATTAATATCAAAGACCGTATTCCAGGTTGTAAAGGAAATGGAGGGTAATCCAAGGTTGCTGAGGTAATTTTCATAGAGTATTTATGGGAAATATTGTGTTTTTCAAAGAGAGAATTTTGCAATTAAATACGGCATCAATATCCTAGCCTTAAAACAAGAAGCAAGGGAGTCCACTTTTCACGTCCAGCTCGGTGCAGAGCACTGATCGGGTGCCCCCCCCCCCCTACTCACCTATCATTCAGGTAGAGATCATCTTCATCATCACAGGTCAACAGTACTAGCATTGCAATTGGTTTGACGCAGCCCACCGCACGATTCTTCTATCGGCCAGGGATCACCTCACCACTGAAAATTCCACAGCCAGGACTCAGACCCGGACTAATAGGATGAAAAACCATTACTGTATCTACATAATTGAATGAATTTTCTTAGAATTCCTTTTATTGACGCTAGAAATGCCTCTTGGGAGAAAAATTTCGTTTTTCTACGTACTAGGAACTACTCTACGACGTAGTTCATAATGCTGTTGCATGAGCGTTAAATGGTTCGTCTCCTCATGACTTACCCATAAGCAAACACCCTACATGTTTCTTGCAGCATTATGTACGCACTCTGGGTTTTGTACACGCTGGTGTAGTACGTTATTTTTTCCTACTGTTCACCTTAAGTTCTAATAGGATGTTTGAGGATGGTTGGAGTTCCAAACAATGTGCTAGGGGAACAGGTGATGGCATGTGAGGGCAATGATCCCATGAGTGGCATTGGAAGTGAAGAGATATGATCTTTTCCCGCAACCGTTTGCTAACCGCGGCAGCGATGTGGATTTCAAGCAGGCGTCGCACGTGCGCGCAGGACTGCTGATTCGACAGAAATGCTGCGTCGCATATGAAACGACTGAAAGCACGAGGGTAGGCTCTTAAAATGAACCGAGAAAAAACTTTTTGGACTCAGATTTGAGAGGAAGAGGGAGAGGCGTAGTGAAGCTTCTTACGCGAAAATATTCCGTCCAGTTTTGTTATATATGAGATAATAATAAATTAGACTTAAATTGTTTTGAAAAGTCATTTCTGCTATTACGTAGAGTAAATACAGATATTGTTATTAATTAGGTTCATGTCCGCCACAACCCTTGCGCAGCTGCTAATACCTACATCTACATCTACGCGATACCCTGCAAGCCACCGCGAGGGTGTGTGGCAGGGGGTGAAGACCATCAACACATGCAACTAGGGTACTACATGTAAACATGCTAATAATATGGGTCACATGCAGCTACATTGTTAGGATCTACATAGTAATTAAGAGTTTGGTTGTTAATACATGCATCATGCTCTATAGACTACTCTAAAATATTTCCTCTGCCTATCCCTTTACTGTGCTACCTAATGTGCTCTCTTATAGTAATTATAGGAAAAAAAAATGATATTTTGAATCTATCAGTACGACAACCTATCTCTCTAACCTTAGTTATCTGGTCGAATTCAGCGTAATACGCTGGTGTTTTTAATATGTGCTTAACATCTGCAGTTTACGTATCCAATTTAAATTTCTGTAATAGAATTAATGTGTACTTTAACCACCGCTCTGGTAATGATTCCCATCCTTATTTTTGTATTTATTCTCATAGGTACACAACTAAACCTATCGTAACACCTTTTAGCAAACCAAGCTGCTCTATGCTGCACACTGTCTAGTTCCCTGATCAAATCTACTTAATTCGGATCCCTTGTTCATATTTGGTAGATACCGCAATTTGCTATAAGATAACGGCTGAAGAAAGCAAGAAAGCATTCCTAGGATAGAATCAATATTACTTTCCTAGACCAGATTGCTTCAGTGGCCTTGCACTACAACCTTATTGTTTTTTTAAAACCTTAAAGGTTTACCGCACGTGACGATGAATGAGGGACCCCTGCTTCCTAAGTGAATGGTACTTAATTTCCTCTTCGCAAATCGCTTTCTCGGACTCAAAAATGTTCATTCAAGGATTCAGAGTGAAACAATGGTGAAAGTGTTTCTCGTGTGCGCATTAGCATGAGTATCAAGAACGAAAACTCTCAAAGACGTAATCACGAAGAAGGAGCATTAAAGGCAAAATTTGATAAAAGTTGTGAATTGCAATATAGAGGGAAGTAAGCATGTGCTTACCTAGTGTTATGGGAAAATTAATAAATGGAATAGTTGACTAATGTTTTAGTTTGCCCCAGTATTGACGTCGAATGATAAAGAATTTTGTCTCTAAAGAATAATTTTTTAGCAGTCTTTGTTTTTAGTGAAATTTAAATCGAAACTTATTTTTAAGAAAGAGCTGAACAGTGAAGATCTAAGATGGATTTAAATAATTGTTTTACATTGGTAATAATGTTACTCTCATAAGATGATGAATAATTATTAATGTATGTACTAATTCATTCCTTCATTGACACCAGACAGAATCTATGGAAAGCGTATATTACTAGTGTGACAGATGAATATCTGCAATTTTCCCTCTAGAAATTATCACTAATAAAAGTTTTAAAAACTGAAGCATTTCTAATTTAACCTATTTTCTCAAATTTAGCTCGTAAAAGGGAAAAAACATATTATATTTGTAGAGGATATGAATTATTCTGCGCCAAGTATCTGATGTTTGGAATTGACATTCATATTTAAATCAGAATATCGCTAATACTGCATGTTAGAATTTTCTTAGGGGGAAATAAAAAAACAAGAAAATGGTATTTTAGTTTAACACTCCATCAGATACATTGAACAAAGTTAAACAAAAGGGTTGGAAACTGCTTCCAAATCAAACAGAATACTCCTTTACTCTCCGAGTCCCCGTGTCATTAAGCCGATAATTAATTAACCTTTGTCCACCCCATTCACTTATATGGATCGACAACTCTGGGAGGGTATTTAATTTCCTCACCGCTCGAAATGGAACGTTAACTCGCCGGGTGAACTCAATTGAAGACACCCCTAAATTCATGCGCATTACACCTACCATCGCAAATGCGCTCACCACCATGTTGAGTTCAGCCGTGCGAGAAGGTTGCCCTTCCATTGCACTTCTGGAGCGCGGATTACATTTTGCTGCGCGCCTCATGGGACGAATGATGATGACGCCCGCCTCGCTTCGTGCCGTGTTTCTTCTCGAAATTTTCCACCTTCAATTTTTCTCTTCAATGCTCCAGTTCCTGGAGAGACAGGGAGCGTCGTTATAAAGGTGGTAGCATTATAATCACAGTAATTAATCTTCTGACGAGGAGTTCCATCTAGATTTGTCCTGCAAGCCATCTCAGAGGTGTGTGGCAGGAAGTAGACAAACATAATTCATGCACTATTTGTATGCATTCAAGTGACAATACTACTTCTTAAGAGAGGCGTTTCAGTTTTGCAGCCATCAGGCATGATCACCTAAATTCAACATTTGAAGAAAAATTGGGAATCATTATCAGAGCGACGGTTGAAATGTAGACTTAATTCCTTAATTAAATTCTCATCATCATCATTAGTCATCAATCCTGGGATTGGTTTCACGCAGCTATCCACTCAATTTATCTGTTGGCTAGTCTCTTCATATTTACGTAGTTCATCTCTTTCTCAACCTTCATTAGTTGTGCCATATATCTCATACGAGGCATTCCTTTGCCGTTATTCCCGTCCACTTATCCTTTAACGTTTGTGTTCATCAGGTTAAAGGCAGTGGAAGACATTTTGCAAACTCTAGCATACTGTTTTAGACTAGAAGGTGAACATGAAATTAGGGAAATTGATTGCTGAAAAGACATGACGACGATTTGGGGTCTTTGGGATCTCGTATGATTTGGGGTCTAAATAGCAGTGAAAAGATTGATTATTCAAACATAGTTTTATTAAAAATAGTGCAAGTAGTTGCTTGGAAACATAAAAACTTTTAGCTAACCCTACTAACAACACGGTTTTGCACGATTGCTTTTGAATTATGTTTAATTTCTGTACATACATGAATAGTATTACAATCCTAGGATTGGTATACGGCAGTCCTCCATTTCCCCCTATCCCATGCCAGTTCCTTTATTTCCCTATGGTTCTTCTTCCCCGTATCCTTCTTGACTTGCCCCAAGTACTTGTCTCTTGGTCTTCCTCTGGGGACTCTCCTTTCAATTTTTCCCTCCATTATGCTTCCCACGTAATTGTTGTGCCTCATGATATGGCCAACCCGCTATGTTCTTCTTTGAAGTATGGTGCCCCACAGTGCTCTTTAATCTCCAATTCTTCTGTATACCTCCTCGTTTCTTACCCTATCCGTCCATTTGGTCTTCAGCATCCTTCTCCAGCACCAGGTCTCGAAGGCTTCTATTCTTTTCTGGTCAGTTTTTCCAATGGTCCATGATCCCTAGAGTGCCTCTGCCCACACCAATGTTTTCACGTACTGTTTCCTTGTTTCCAGTCTTATGCTCTTCAAGCAGAGTAGTGGCCTTTTGGCCATGAATGCCGTTTTAGCGTGGGCTATTCGACGCTTGATGTCTGTCGTGCTTCCATCCAAGGTGATGGTGCTCCCGAGATAGGTGAATGATTCCACTTTCTCCAATCTTTCTCCTTTTAGGCGCACGTCGGCCACTGTTTTCTCTCTTCCGCACAAGTATCTTGGTTTTGTTCTTATTGACTTTCATGTTGTATTTCTGGAACACTTTTTCAATTATGCTCAGTGAGTTCTGTAGGTCTTCCTTGTTTCCTGCTACGATAGCGATATCATCAGCAATGCGAAGCATGTTGATTTTTTCTCCATTCACTTTGATTCCTTTGGTACCTTGTTCTTCTATTTCTTTTATCGCTTCCTCCATGTTAATATTGAAGAGTGATGGTGACAGGTTATCTCCTTGTCGGACTCCTTTGTTAATTTTTGCCTCTATATTTTTTCCGTCTTACGTACGTATTGTGGCCACTTTGTCCTTGTAGAGCTAGTAGATGATTCTTCTGTCATTGTAGTCCAAGCCAAGTTTTTCCATAGTATGGAACATATTATTCCATTCGACATTATCAAATGCCTTCTCCAAGTCCACAAAGGCTATATACAATGGTTTGCTCGCATGGACCATTTTCTCTACCATTAGACTCAGGCACAGTATTGCCTCCCTTGTCCCCCTATTCTTCCTAGTTCTACATTGGTTTTCTGACAGTTTTTCTTCGATTATTCCTCCAATTTTTCTGCCTACTATCCGAGTAAGGATTTTGGAGGCATATGACACTAGACTCAAGGTTCGGTGCTCCTCGCATTTCTCAGTCCTTGCTCTCTTCGGTATGGTCACCATTGAGCCTCAATTGGAGTCTTTTGGCAGATTTTCGGATTCGTAGCATTCTTGGATTATTCCATATAGTGCATCTTGCGCTTTTTCGTCAAGTGCTTTGATTACTTCTCCGCTGATTTTATCTTCTCCTGGCGCCTTTCCAGTCTTCAGGTCTCTTACTACTCTCTCTAATTCGCTTCTTAGTATTGCTGGACCGCGGTTGTCTTCCTCCACTTGGTTCTGGTGATTTGTGAATGCTTCTCCTAGGGGTATCGGCCTCAGTATAGCTCTTCAATATACTTTTTCCATCTATTGCTGATTTCTCTCTCTTCCATTATCAGTTTCCCATCTGAATCTCTGATGTTTTTGCATCTTGGTTTCCTTTCTCCGAAGTGCCTCTTGATTAGGTTGTATGCCGTTTCTGAGTTCCCCGTCATCATATTTCCGTTGATGTTCTCACAGCAGCTTTCAATCCATTTTTCTTTGGCCTTTTTCGATTCCCTGATGACTTGATTCCTTAGCTTCTTATACAGTACTTCTTCTGTTTCATTTCTTGCGTTCTTGTACTTTCTTCTTTCTCCTATGAGGGCGATAATATGCTCCGTTATCCATGGTTTCTTGATTTCAACCTGCTTGCTCGTCTGTTGTACCACTGCTACTTCTGTGATAGTCTTCTTGAGGCTATTCCACCTCTCTACTCCACTTTGGCTTGATTCCTTTGCTATTTCCAGCTTCTCATCAATGGCAGCAGCAATTTTCTTCTCCTTTCCTCCTGTTGCAGTGTTTTTAGATTCCATCTTTGTTCACGGTTCGTCCTTCTTATCTTATTGTATCTCAGTGGACTTTCCATTACCACTATTGGGGTCACTGTTGATATCCGCCCCGGGGTAAGTCTTCCAATGCTTCACTTGGTTCTTGTACCTTCTCCTTACCCAGAATGTAGTCATCTGGTATCTGGCTCTGTCTCCTGGCATCTCCCATGTGTATCTTCTCCGTAGGTGTTGCATGAAGAGGGTGTTTGCCTCCATCAAGTTCGTCTCACTGCAGAATTCCACAAGTTTTTCTCCTCTCTCTTTCCGTTTCCCCAGCTCAAACTCTCCTACTGTGTTCACATCTTTTCCCTCTCCAACCATAGCATTCCAATGTCCCATTACTATCAGGTTTTCCTTCCCTTTGACTGTGCTCAGGACTTCTTCTAGTTGCTCGTGCATTTCTTCTTTTTCTTCTTCCGAATAGTTGAACGTTGCCATGTACACCTGCATTATTACTATATCTGTCAGTTCCCCTTCTATCTTGATTAGCATTATTCTTTCGTTGTACTGCTAATATGCCTTTACTCTTCTTCCCCATTCTTTCTTCGGAATGAATCTAACTCCTGCAATCTTCTGGTTATCGCCGGAGTATATTACTCTATACCATCACTCCAGAAGTCGTCTACTCCCGTCCACTTGATCTCGCTCACTCCTACGATATCCAACTTAATTCTGGCCATCTCCATCTTCAAGTTCTCCTATTTCCCGCACACCCCCATTGATCTCACGTTCCATCTCCCTATCCTGCATTTGACACCTATGACTAGTGTACTCTTCAAAGTAATCCCCTCCCGGAGATCCGTTTAGGGGACTATTTTACCTCCGAAATATTTTGCCGGGAATTATGCCACCACGTCATACTTGCTCTAACTCTCTAAACAAACAAACTCTCTTGCTCTAAACAAATTTTAGCTACCAATTCTCATTTTTAAGATAAGTAGTGCATGTCTGAAGAAGATTCTTCTCTTGGCACAAACCTTTGCGGTGGATTGTAGAGTATTATGTACATTTATTCTGTAACATTTTTGGCTAGGCATTCCTTAAAATGGATTAATTTATAATTTCCAAGGCAAAAAAATTGCGGTTGGCATGCTATATGTTAAAAATATCGTTAACAACACGTTTCTCATTCAGGACAGAGTACTTACTCTCCTTGCATTTTACCAAAATATCTACTAACTTTATTCTCTCATCATGATTTCAAATGGCATTTAAAATCCAACCGTACGACAGAACATTTCTGTAACATCTTTTTTATGTCCAGACCTTGTGTTATTTGCAGTGTCCTTAACAAACATCACCACTCAGCAATCAGATCGAATACAAATCTGCTAAAATAATTTAGCCTGAAATGCAACATATTGTGTTAAAGCGATTACCTTCCTTATCATTACATATCAGGTTTGCGTGAATACATGAATATTTGTTAACTATTGGAAGAAAAATTCAAGGTGGAAACAAAAAGAAATTATGTACCCACGTAATACAATTGCCAACAGTTTTTGAAGGAAGAGAAAACCGAGAAAGCCTAATACATCTAAGAAAAACACATTCTGAATCTAGCGCATTCCGAACTTATAATCATCCTTCAACTTCTTCATGATGACCGAATTGCTGATAGTGGATTTAAATTACCTTCCATTTAATTGGCTTCTTTGAACTTCTTTTCCTTAAAAAATCTTTGGCTAATTTGTTCTCCTTGAGCATAAAAATTCTAATTATTAAAGCACTTTTAAAAAATTGATATCTATGAATTTTTCTCAATATTTGAAATCATAGCTTTTTTGCAGTCACCAGAATATATTTTTGTTAGAGGTGACCTGCGACCTTAGCTGTTGGCGCGCCCTAAATCCAGATCCTAACCCGAGTGGAGGATGGGAAATCTAACGTTAATTAAGCACAGAAATTTCAGAGCCTCCGGAGGATGAGGCGGAGTGATACCATCCGCTCGAACAGGATTGACGGGGAACATAAACCCGTGCGTGAGCCGCCGAGCTTGGAGTGCGTTTTTTCTAGCCACGGAGAGGGTGTCTTTCCAGCATCGATCTGAACGAACAAATGAATAAAAAAGTCGACTCGGCGGAGACGAGGAGGAAGAATCGGTGGGATCGAGTGAGGCGGGCGAGTGACTTTGAGTGGGAAGGTAGAGAGGGGGGAGGCGTTTCTTCTACTTAAAAGACTGCAAAGAGGAGCGACTTCCTTCTCCTCCCGTGACGCCGACGGCTGGATCCGTACTTTCGCGGACGTTTCAATTTGCTCGCCGTGATGAGCGCGCCGTAAGGCAAACGCTTTTTGTTCGCTACTTTCTTCCTCTTCCACCGCCTTCAGTGCGGACTCCCCTTGCATTTCCTTCGACCGGAATCCTTCCCTTCCCCGCCCACGGGTGCTATGGTTTGTGCGGGTGTGGAGTATCCAGCTTCTTCGTGCGGCCGCCGGTGTCCTGGTTATTAAGGTTAATTCTCTTGCATCCCCGCGTTTCATTATGGGGAAAAATTGTTGGAGTATCTACGGGGCAATAATTAGGAATTCAATTTTAAACACTAGGCTTCGTGGATGAAAAAGTTCTCCGTCAATGTGCTTCGAATTTAAAAACGCTGAAGAAATAGTATTTATTTCTACTGTTCTGATATTCACATTTGACGGCCATTTTTGCGCTACATCTTTACATCTTAAATCTAGTGAGCAAGTTGTAATTTACGTATCCGAACATGCTTTCTTCAACGTGCAATGAATTTTCACATTCAAAATTTTTAAATCAAAATGAGAATCTCTCAATCAACATATTATTGCGATTTTAGGAAAAATATAGAGTTTTATTGAATTACGTCATTAATTTTTGAATGGCATTGAAATGAGGAATGATTTAGTGAGTTTTAATTCTTAGTGATATTTAATAATTTTAGTGAACTTATTTTCATCTGCAATGTGCTAATATTTTTGCGTCCAAACATCGATATTGTTTGCAATCAGGTTAGAACATAAAATAGCAAATAGGCATCAAATAATATATGGGATAAGTGAGACCTAAGCATTAACAAGAGTGTCAACGTGCGCAAACATATTGAATTGTCGAAGCAATTTTAATTACCTCATTCTTGCAAGGAAAGTTATTTTCCATCATTTCCGACGATCAAACACTTTGAGTTTACGGCCTGTTGCAAAACATGGCCCAAAGTTTCCTCAACTTCCTGAGGCGTGCTAAAGACAAGCCGCTTACTTCACCTCAGCGTCCTTGAGTCTTCCGAGCACCTCTTCTTCCCATCATTCCGGGCCAATCTCCGCGCATCCACTCTTCCCCTTCCTCCTTCGTATTTCCTCCTTCCACTTGACTCCTTCTGCTTATCCCCCACTTCCACGCTCACCACAGACCCATCCTTCACGCGTCATCTCCCTTAACCAGAATTCAAATTCTCACCCATATTCTCATATTTGCCACCGAGAATCGCTGCCGATTCCCTTCCTTGCGTTTACATCAGTTTCCCTCATGTTCTTGAAGTTCTTACGAGAAAAATTCGGTTTCGTTCTTACGAGTCTCCATACCCATATAAATTTTACAAACGGTATTTTCAAAGAGTGATATAGTCCTACAAGTACTCTAGAGTTGCGCGGAATCACATTTTCAAGACTCCTACATGTTAGATTGCCGGAGTCCTCAAAAATATTAACTAACATATTTATATTTTTTTCATTGTTTATCGTGCCCAAACATGATTATCCTTTCGGGTTATTTCAAATAAGCCTATTAAGCTTATATATTGCACGAAAGCAGTATCTCGACAATATTCAAGGGTCCATGGTGGATCTTCTGCTTAAATTTGGCTTAAGTGAGCAAACAAATTCCCTTTTCACTGGAAGGAACATCATAGCTCTCATAATCTTCTACATAAATTTTAAAGGGGTAGATTTACTGAAGATATTAGATATAAAAATAAAGACAACGCGTATTATGCTAGATTTGACCGGACAAATTTGATTCGAGATATCGATTTTCACCCAAATAGATTTAAAATGTCATATTTCCCACGAACCATTAGAGAGTATAACAGGCAGCATAGAAAAAGGATAGAAAGGTGAAATATTGTTTGAGTAGTCTGTAGTGTATGATTCATGTTGTAACATTACTAAACTATGCATGATAGGTAGATAAAGATAAATACATGTAGATAAATGCCATTATAAACTATAATTATTTTATTACCATACTAACCAATTTGCGGCATGTGACTATATTATCTTATATGTTACCATGTAGTAGGCCAGTTACATGTCAATAGTGGATATTTGGTGATTTTCACCTCCTACCACACACCCTCGCGGTAACTTGCATGGTATGGTGTAGATGTACATATAGAACTCCAAAAATACGTTCGTTATAAAGCCAGAAACTGAGATGGATAATTAGTCTCCTGCGCACAACACTAGGAGCGCTATAAACGATTATAATGCTGCCATGATAAATTGCAATAACCTCACGGATTATACCCGCAAGAGAAGAGTGTCTGAAATCATGTGTCTGAACAGAGATGCCAACCTATTCGCAACTTCTGACCTTCCTCAAGAGTCCTGTCTGCTGCGTCAGGTGATCTTACCATCTGAAATATTTAAAATTTTGGAGAGAATCATGCTATGCTTCTTTTTCTTACGCCGATCTAGCCACAAATCCGATAAGATTTAGTGCCAAAACTGCTTAATCCCTTTTAGAGAAAGTAAGAAAGAAAGCTATGGTACATTCATACTAACCGCAGTAGCCAGGCCGGAAACTGGTAGATGTAACCCAAGGGCCGTGATTTTGAAGCCCGCTTGAGCAAAAAATATCGTGTTTGCTTTGGGATTATGTTAAGGGGCAAGTTAGATTTGACGGAGTAACCCGTAAATGCAGCAGTTGAATCACCTAAAAATTATTCCTTTGTACTGTAACTTCCTCAAATACACCTCGATGAATTTTAAATGTAAATATGTGTGCTCACAGTGGTACACACGTCGCCATTTTTCTGTCTGTTAATAATTGGGCATCACGCGAGATTACTAGGTGTTGGAGGAGCTCGACGAGACGATTATTATATTTAAAGTTGTGGTGGTCTTGGTTTTTACGTGCTCTAACAATTAACTACACCTACCGAATACCGTGCAAGCTGCCTCGAGTGAGTGTGGCAGGGGGTCAGCTATCGCTAAAGATTGTTCAGAACGAGATGCGAACCCTAGACCGGTGTGCCAGGACAGTGCGCTACTGCGGCTGGATCATTTCATTCCTATTGATGTTTCCTATGAAATGAGGAATTCTCGGTAGTTCAGCGATTAGCGCTAAAACTGGACGACTGGACGACGGTCCCTTGCTCGATTGATGGACCGTGAGACCTCTATACTGTGCCATTTGTGAGCTTCCGCATGTAGGGGCGTCTTACTCCTCACCCTCTTTGTATTCTGTTGATCTCCACTGAATTCGCACGGATCTACTACCCGTTCCCGCGTCGCGTTCCTTTCCTACGACCCCTTCCCACTTGTTTCCCCTCCTTCACCTGCCCCTTTCCTGCTTAGCCGTCCGTTCTTATCTCCGAAGCTGTCCTCTCGTCCCGTCACTCTGGAGCGTCGCAAAAACTCGGAACCGAAGCTCCTCGACACGCTCCCCGCGAGTCACTCAAGGCTTCCTCCGCCCTCCACTCGGGCACGTTCACAAATTGGAAGCGTAAGAAATAATTAGTGAAGTGTGGGTTGGGGCGCAAGCGTTCGGAGGGTGAAGAAGGGGATAGGAATCGAGCGGAGAGGGTGGGAGGAGGGGGAATTGGTTGAGGACCCGAAGGGCCAACGGAAATGGGGAGGAAAAAGTAAGGTCGAATCATTCGAGCAAAAAATAATACATGTCACAGCCAAGCTCTTGAGCCCTTATGGGTATATCTTTCCTAACCTCTGCTGCAGAGTTGACGTTGAAGGGCTTGTCATTTTCCGAAACTATAAAAATCAGGTCATAGCAATTTTTATCGATGTCATCGAATTATTGTAACTTATAATAAAACTGAGGGCATATTTTTTCAGATTATTCATAAGAATAACCACCATATTATAAATGAACCATCGAAAACCCACCAATCAATATTGATTAATTTTGATGATTTGTCCAAGAAAAATAAGACAGAATAACTAGTATTAGTGCGAATTCACATTAAAATAACTTAACATTCATCTGTAGTATGTTACTAAATACTACTTTTGTGCTACACCTCTCAGAGATGTGGAATGCTTGAGTATTATTAAATATGTACCAGCTAAAAATTGGTTTCCCCCTAATCAGGTATCGACTGAACTCATCATATACATTAGAGTACGTAGGTATATTTCATCACTAGTGTATAGAATTGACCTGATACTGAGATCAATACAAGATCCGTGGTCGCGCCACAGGTATAGACAGGAGAGTAGTTTCCTTCATCGAAGAAAACTTTTTAATTCATTAATTGCGATTCGTGCCCTGCCATAAATGTATTCATTTTACGCAAAACGTTTGGATTCAGAATTGTCAGTTTACTAGAGAGTTAAATGTTAATTTTAAAACCATTTGGGAAAGCTCAGAAATGGCGGGATGCGCTTCGTTCTTGTGACGCAACAAATATATAGTTAACGTTGCGAAGCATAGGAAATATTCGTCTCCTGAACTTGCCATTGTAATTCAGAGACCCTCAGTTATAGTTATGTGTATTAATATTATCCCATGAAAACTACCTAAATTCTAAAAGTCTCCTCCGTTAACATGTATACATTACATGCACAAATGACAATTACATAAATCATGTAATAGTCGTTTCATAGTCTCAAAGGCCTTCTCGTGGATCTGGTACTGCGAAGCATGGTGGGAAGTTCGCGAGGCGAAGGGCGAACTTCACGGTATGCACAGTAAAATGAAAACTAACTGTTTTAAAATGAATCAACAACATAAATAATTATATATAACTATCAGTTAATCATAATAAATGAACTGAATAAATATACCTCCGATACTAGTTAATGAGCTTTAACGGCTTTAACGGAGTGCACGGTCTGCTTGGAAGCGCCCGCAGCACCACCTAGTGGCATGTAGAGGAAAGTGCCACGTCACACGTATTTATTTACCGGCATGCAAGACTTTGCCGTCGCATTTTCGCGCCATTGATTTTTTTCACCTTTTAATTAATGAGGAAAAATACTAGACCTTATATTAAAATCGAATGGTTTAAAATACATGCTCCAGAGGTTATAAATTTTCGTTTAAAGCGATAAAAAAATCATAGGAAAGTACCCTGCTCACTAGGAGTACCTAGTTGGAATGCTCCTCAGGGGATAATTTCATGGAACTCCTAACAGCCCTAACCACCAGATATTCGTTGCTCGAAAGGAGTATATATGTATACGTACATTTGCGTAATACTTTGCATGCCAACGTGAGGGTTGTGGCAGGGGGTATTTGTAATAATGACTGATAAAAATTGGGGCTAGACCTCAAAGAAAACAGATAAAGATATGCTATTATTCTTTCAAGTTCATTAAGATTATTATATTGATCTGTGGTAGCCTGACAACTCAAAGGTCAAAGTTTAGTATCCCACCTCAATCCTAATTTTTAGGTAGTGGTAGTCTTGGATTTTACGTGCTCCAACGGCTAAGGTTATATCGCACAGTCTAACTGCAGACCTTAATTCTTGGACCAAATTTGCACCCACACACTGAATGGGATTCAAACCCACGATATTTGTATCCACCAGGCCAGCACGTAACAAATCTGGCAATGGCATGACCGGCAAAATTGTCATGCTTGTTTTTGGATTATTATAAGTAATAAAATAGGATAAAAGTTACTACATGATCATAGCAGTAGGAGCATTAAAAAACTTAATTTTGTTCTGCTGCTTATAGAAAATATTCGAAGCATAGGTGCGTTTTTGTCGGTACATTATGCCATTTTCCAGAGGGAATTGATACAATTACAGGCTGCGTATATTTTTTTCCTTTTACAGTTAATCAATTATTTTCTCATATGCTGACCACCCCTGACAACAAGCATTCAAGCCCCACGCTCTTTGAAATATTCCTCAACTCACTAGGACAGGGTCTTCTAGAAATGACGCTTGTGCGTCCCGTCAGTCAACAATCGCATGCCGCCTTCGCTGGACCACTCGAGTCCTTCAACGTAAGCCAATTTCCTTCCTTAACTGGGGGTGGGGGCGTATTTGAAGTAGGTGGGGACGATCAGGGTAACGACGATGTAGGCAGAAAACCAGGGCTCGATGAGGGAGGGAAAAGAGACAGGAGTGTCGGACGAATGACTCAGCAATTGTGGTGTGAGTTGAGGGAAGGCAGGGCGATGGCGTGTGTGTGTGTGTGTGAATGGAAGGCATAGACAAAGAGAGAGAGAACTTGTGGAAATGAGTGAGCGGGGCAGAAGAGCATTCGCAGCCACCCCATGCTGCGCTTCGAGATGAGAGAGAGAGACTGAAAGAGGATTTCAAAGGGTTTCAAAATGGTTGACGAGTGTCAGTGGGCGTAATCGGGGCGAAGCCGTCGCCGGTCTGGAGAGACGCAGGCGATGGGGAAGAACGGGAAAGAACGCGTCACGCGGGACGGGGGGTAGTAACGAGGGGAAGGGTTTAATGGGCGAACGTGACAAAATTGATTTACCATATGGTGTTAAGGGGTATGAGGACGTGTGGGGGACGTGCTTGAGGTATGAGTGGGAGTCTTTTGGGGAAATGACTTGAAGTGGCGGAGAAAGGACGGACTTTTGCCGCCAAGGGTATGCTTTTAATGTACTTCGCCATCTCTTCCACACTGGCAGGATTATAATTTAGTGGGAAACTTCCATTGATATAAGGTGGAAAGTTAAGGCAATTGTTATTAAGATGAAAATACATATTCATATTCAGGTGGTTCGATCACAAATTATTCGATTTGGCTATAGTTTTTGGGGATGCGTTCCGTGTAGTGGTTAGAGTACTGGTTATAGCTATGGGAGGCTAGAGTAATAGCCTGTCATCTGATAGTCTGGGTTCAAATTCCAACTATGGTAGATTTTCCATTGCTATCCTGGACTCTATTTATGTGTAGTATGGAGAATACCTCAAATTTAGTACTCCGTCCGACGTATGGCAGGTTGAACTGAAGACTCCTTGGCACATTTGTTGGGTGAAGAATAATAATGAAGCTGGTTTCTCTCCACCTTTCCTCCGACCTCTTAAAAGTTACGAACCTTTACGAACTTACAAACCTGTCATACATGGAGGAAATGATTACACCTGTCCATCGCCGCCCCAAATAACTACATATGCTGTTACTACCAATATGTTTGTTACTAAGGGAGGTGGGCTACAGCTAAAGTCATTAGTACCATTGAGAATAACAAGGAACTTGGGAAGAGAAAATAATTTTGTGCGTGGAAAATATTAGGAGAGAGATCCGGCGACAGAATCAGCCCACTCTTAATGAAATAAGCCTAGCGGTCCAGAATTTGACATCCCATCTGGCCAATGGAGTATTAAACTTAATGTGCTCTCAATTTAAAACGTACATTTTGGTATACCAATTGAATATCAGTCTCTGATGGGATTCAAACTAAGGCCCCTTAGTGTATGAGGCCAACTTTCTTGCCACTACTTAATTTCCATTATTCCACAGCGGAGGGCAGAATTTGCCTCACATATATGAAAGCGGTTGCAATATGGTTGAATAAAACCTTTCTTAGACCGTATATTAATGCATGCCATAAAGGAATCTCGACCTTATTTCCGTTTATTACCCATAATCTGGAACACCTAGGCCTTGCATAACCACTGAAAATTAATGAAATTAGTCAACCATTAGTCCATACACATAATGCCTGTTTTTAAATCCCGATTGTTTCAGTTCCAGAAGAGCCTACCTTTAAGTGGTGAAAGCTGGGAAGAGTTTTGTGCTTAGAAAAAAATTCAATACGATATTGAAATGAATCTTCCATGTTTTATTTTAGCATTCCGGCCCTTCGAATTCTTCTGAGGAAGGTCAACTTTAACGGAAGGACAGTAGGTACATGGAATTGAGCGAGACAAACAGGGTGATTTTTTTGTCAGTCTGGAGGAAAATCCTTTCAAAGCAGGTGTTGAACATTCATAGTAATCTGAAAGTATGAAATTTACCTTTCGGTATTAACTGAAATACGGATTATTGAAGCCCATAAAGCTTCGTGGCACCGTGATAGAATTAATATTGAAAGATAAAAATGGTTGGTAGATATATATTAATAATTGGCTGGTAAAGTGAGTGGCAAAAGGTCACATGAAAAAGTGGAAAAAAAGTGAGGCAAGTAACTGAAAATATATTCGTTTTGAATGAAATGCTGAATATGCTTTGCACTTTGTGCAATTATGAAATGTTCTAAGGCTCTAAGAATTAGCCTTACGTAGCAGTAGGTTTAAGTTTTAAGGTGATACAGCTTTTCAGGCTAATCCAAAGTTTCTAACTTATCCTAAATATCGCATCTTTTCCGTACAAAAATATAACGACAATGTTCTATGCAGAACTAGAACCCGCAGTCCTTGAGTAGCAAAGCCAACGCAGTTTCAACCTAAATAACTCGCTTTATCGGTGGAAATTCGGTGTCGATGGACTCAATGACGGATTCCAAATTTCGTTTTATTTTTTCGATAATTTTATTCATATGCGTCATAATGCATTAATGTAGGTTTTATTTCTGTGCGGTATTTACTAATACGTATGTCTAAATTAGAAATGTTTCCTATATAACCGAACTAAAGCGTTTTGCGTTCGTTGAGTGTTCTTATACTGATATTTTTATGCGTGTTAATATGCACAGTGTGTGAACAGAGTTCAAAATCGAGCCCTTAGAAAACTGATACAAGTAAGGTCGTCACATACGATGACAAACGTGCTACGCACCAGAAAATAGTAGGAGAACAAAAAGAATGAAAAGATTAAACACAATTCATGCCTCCAGGATTTTTCTTTTAAATTTCAGAATAATTTACTTTAAATTATCCCAATTATTCAGCGTCCATATCAATTAACAACGCAAGTGAAAATTGTGTTAGGTAGGATTTGTAGAGTATATAATTGATATTAACTCAATTTTAGGTGATAATTTTAATATACGAATTGCATAAACGTTGACATGAAAATCATGAAGAATACAATAAAATTGATAAGGAGCCTTTCGAGCTGAAATAGTGTTTGAAAATACCAAAAGAAATGTTATAAGGTAAAAGATATTCTGGAAATTCATGAGCTGTAAAGATCGTACAAAATGCATTAAGCTACACTTATAAAAGAAATTACGTAGAAATATGTGAAAATTTTAGGGATATTTGAAAAAATTCTAAGAAATATTTTTTAAAGCATTTAATTGTGCAAATGGGGGCAAAGGAGCTAAAAATATTTAATTTAAAAGACAGGAGCTGTATTTCAGAGTTATGTATTTTAGCAGGAATGTTTTAGTCATCCATGGTACTATCACTCTTATTGTAAGCACTTTATGTTATTTTTTACCAGAGAAGCCCTTGCCTTGAGATTTACTGCCTGACGACATAAGTAATTAACCAATTTAGGTGACAGGATGAGATCATTTTTGAGGAAAATGGTAATCGGTACTTATGCATATTACATGCCATAGCAACGTTCCGAGAGAGTTAACGCATTGAGAGTGGTTGAAATCCAAAGTTATATGTATCTTAAATATCCAAGTGAAATACCTAGATCATCTATCTACTTATCGATAGTACATACATTAATTGAACATTAACAATATTTGGACGGTGTAGAAGGTAAATGGATACCAATAGAGAAAATACGATGAATGGAAGATAGAGATATAAATAGATGAACGTCATACTTGTACCAAAATTGAGAATCTAAATTCCCTTTTTCCATCTAACCCCTGTTGGAGATAAATAAAGAGGGGTAAATTGAACAGAAAAAAACACTGGATGGTAGTTGGTAGATAAAGTATGATAAATCTAGGTCATCATCTTTAGGGCTTCATTCAGAAGCCCTGAAGACGATGGCCGAGTCTGGAATCGAAACGTTGGCGGACATGGACGCAATAACCCGGTGGAGGACAAGAGAAACCTTCACGTAACATTTTGTGCTTTGGAATGAAAGCAACATAATCTTAATGAGCTAGAGGTATAAGCAGGAACACTCATTAAATGTTGTTTATGTCGTAGTCATGAATGTTAATAAATGCAGGCAAGAGTGTGCAGGTCTGTCGTAAATGCAAAGTGAGTAGAGGGGTGGAGAGTATTCTTAAACCCTGTCTTTAAAATTATTGGACTGTTATTGCTATTAATCTAGAAAAGCCCTTGCGGCAGTACACCCTGAAAATGTTATATTTGAAGTATGCAATGAAAGAAATAAAATAATAGTGACTACATATATGGATTAAATAGTATAAACTGAAGAGTGAATAATTCAATAGACTTTTTGAACCTTTTATCTTTATTCTATTTTTTTAACTGTAGACATACAATGTCCACCAAAAAGAGTCAAAAATAACGTTAGAAGGATTGTAATGACGCCTTTGATACTATTGATTTATAATTTGGAGAAATCTCTTTTCTCCCAAAGTAAACCATTTCAATGAAGAGTTAATCTTCACCAAACATGGGACTACGTAAACACTTAAATTTGTAAATGTTATATTGAATAACAAGAGGGTCAAATTCCGTTGCGTCCTCTTAGAGTTTAAAGGTGACGCGACGACGCGACGTCCAATATGATAAGAATCTAGCATAACATGGCACAGTTATCCGGCTGCGTCCCCTGGCACCCACTAGTGAGAATAAGGTGAGGTGGAGTTCGAAAAAAACTGGATGGAAAATAAAAATGAGGACGACTCAGCTCATTAAACCTGACACGAATCAGCTGTTTGGAGTCGCTAAAACTTTGGGACTGAGAATCCATGTTGGAGAATAGCTGATTCGGTTAGGATGGAAAGAGAAGGGTAAAAGGAGTGGAGGAGGAGCCGGAGGAGACAACGGAACTTAACGGACGGTGATGGAGGGAAACGAGAAGAACGGACGGTCGCGAGAGGAGGAAGAGAGCCCAACTGGACCCCTCACTCTCTCGTCCAGTCACCCATGGCGCACATAACGCACGCACACCCGCGCCAGCCCCAACTCATACAAATCTCTCCCCCGCCACGTCCTCCGAAAACCGTGCCAGTTTTTACGTCAGCATCCAATCATGGGGCGGGACGGGGGGAAGATGAGAACGGCGAGGGATATTGGAGGGCGGAGGCGAGGCGAAATCGATAGGACTTTCTCCTCTCTCTTTCTCCCCCTCCTCTCTTATTCCTCGTCCCGGTGGGGAGAGAGAGAGAGAGAGTGAGAGAGAGAGTGGGGGAGGAGATGAGATCCCCTCGGCTTCCCGATCCATGACGGGGGGGGACATCCCGCCGATTCCGCCGCAACGTCCTTTCCACACCGAGGCATCGCGCATACCACTCTCCATGTCCCCGTCATTTCGTGCCGGCCGGCCTTCCCCTCCCTGCTCGTTTCCCTCTCCAAATTTGCAATCAATACCACGATTAAAAACTGCTAAAACTCAAATGATCAGCCATATTGTAACGAGAGTGCATCATCAAGTATGTAACCTCTTTTCAGGAAGTGGACGAACTTTTGGACAACAAGTTGATTTTCACAGCTTTCAAACACTACTCTACCATCTGTAGGGCAAGCGAGAATGTCGGCAGCAACCGCTGTTTTCTATCGCACCGCATTCTATTTTTTAGACCGGTTTTGGAACTCTTATGGCTCACACTAACTGATAAGAAATTTTAAATACTTTCTGGTTGTTATCTTAGAGAAATACCTCATCATTGGCATAATTGGCTGGGTAACGTGTTTTATGACACGCTTTAGTGTGCCTCATCTCCATATATGAAGAAAAGGATAGGATCAAACACCTTTCACGGGAAAAGTGAGAATTTATTTTTGTCTATATCTATAATCAACATTAACTTTCTGCATCACGAATACACAATCATTAGCGGTATATTAGGTTTAAGTTGAAAAAATACCGAATTATTTTCCGTGTATTAGCGGTTTCATATTACGCTTACCGATAGGGCATTGTTCTTTGACGAACGCACATCTCCTTAACGAAGAGAAACTATATCCCTTTTGCTATGTCTATAACGCCGTTCTGGTTCCAAAAATGTTTGGTTAGATGCCATAAAAATGTGAAATTGCGTCTCAGGCCTGGAAAAACGGAAAACCTTTTTAAAATTTTTGGCAATAACTATGTTTGCCCGAACAAAATCTATGCTTCTTGGAGGTCAGGACATTTTCGTTACATGGAAAGAGGTTCTAAAAGTTTTTAGTTTTTTAATTTTAATCAAACTTATTTAAAAATAAGTGATGAATTACTAGGTTAGTATTCTACATCTACATCTACATAATACCCTGCAAGCCACCACAAGGGTGTATGGCAGGGGGTGATTTCTCACCAAACATGCACTACATATCATGCATAAAAAAGGAATAGTATTAATATAATAGTCAGAACTACACTATTTAAAAAAGATAGAAATTGAAAAGCAAACATGCAAAAACATTCTGTTAGTAGGATTAGCTTTAAACACTCATACCAACATGCAGCTACCAATGCTATTCATCGCTACTCTCCGAGAGGACATATTTTCCATTATTCGTATCTCTAATTGTACGAGGGAAAAAGGACATTTTGAATCGGTCAGTTCGGCAATCAATTTCTCTAATTTTAGGAATATTCGAAGTACGAATATTAGGAATATTTAGGTATTCGGGATATTGTTTTGACATTCACGAAGAACGGATTGATACGGCATAGTAAATCTTATATTGAAAAAAGTGGGCCACAAGCGGTAAAAAATTACTTCAGTCGTTGGAATGCTATAGTCCACATTCCTCAGTATTATTTGAGTTCCAAGTGCATTACTGCGGCTATCTTTGATCACAACTCAGTGAAATTTGGAGCGTTACACGGATTTACATTGTAAGGAAGAGTTTCCTTGCTAACATGTTTGTATTTACAACTATTCTACATAGATCGGTGTATACAGTAGCTCTTCGAAAGAGCTATTCTATGCAGCACTTCCATTTTTTCTTTCTCGTACAATTGGTGAAGTTAGATTTCTGATCTAGCGCTTAAGGTTTTTATCGTTGAACCTGAATCAATTCTTGACCTAATTTTATGAAAAACATAAACTGAACCTTATACAAGCATTCCTTTCTCGTTCCTTCCATTTTACTTCTCCCACAATGATTTCCTTTAGACGGTGCTCTCATTTGCTTAGGGGTTATCATTAAGCGCAGTCTATCTTTTCGTTTAACTAAGCATTAAAACTATCAAAACAGAGTTGAACCAGCGGCTTGAATTACAGGAGGAAATCTGAAGAAAAGGGATGCCGTTTTCTATTCCCTAAGCCCGCACAGAATGCATAATTATCGGTTTAGTGAAACGCAAATTCCACTAATTTGTCTTGTTTGTGCAGTGAACTTAAATGTTTTGTGCATCTACATCGCGATACCGTACAAGCCACCACGAGGGTGTGTGGCAGGGGGTGAAGATCATCAAGACTATTGACATGCAACTTGGGTAGAAAATGGAAACATGCTAATAATATGGGTCAAATGCAGCTACATGGTTAGGATCTACATAATAATAAAGGAATTGGTTGTTAAATCATGCATCATATGCTACAGACTGCTCTACAAAATTTCACCAACCTATTCCTTTGATATGCTGCCTACTATATTCTCTAATAGTTCGTGAGAAAATGATATTTAAAATATTTTTAAATCATAAATAATGTAATCATCAAATCATAAAATGACATCATAAATCATCATCATCAAGTACATTGAATCTCAATAAATACAATTAAACTAAAAGAAATGTAATTGTCATAACATACTATTCATTTTAAGTCAGCGAAGAACTAGATCATAAAAAGTTTTTAATTTTTTAATTTCATCGTCTACAGCGGTTTGGTTTAATTGCATCTCACGTAGTGAGAAGGAACATTCTTGATGAGGGACCTTCGCCTGGATATAATCCCAACTTTAAAATAACTGTCAAAAATCTATAACAACGCAACCATGCGTGAGATGAAGACCTGGGATCGAGCCCCGAGGTTCGTGTCGACACGTTCCTGGAAGCGTCCGCTGCTCATCCCGCTCTCCAACCCTGGACGAAAAAACTCCTCATTCCGAGCCTGCTGCATCCGTCGGTTGGTCAGCGCCGGTCCTTTTTCATCGTGTACAATACGGCACAGTGGTCGAGAGGGGGTTAGGGCCCGGTCCTCGCTAACCAGCTGGAGGCCATTCCGTCGGGCCATTCGATGGAGATGGGGATTAGCGGAAACTCCGCTCCTCCCCTTGGCCATTGCCCGCGGCTGTAAAAAGCAGCGTCAATCCGGCGGGTTTTTTGGTGTCGTTTACCTCTTCTCTGTGAGAAAACACTCGTTGGGTTCATGGCTTGAATCGCCTGTCATGGAGGTGATTGATATTACTCTCTCTGTAGTGCAGTCCCAGGGCCTAGAGTGTTCAATACTACAATGTGGCTTTTTACCACGAAAACCTTGGGTTGGTCGAATTAGCCCGAAGTTCTGTTGTAATTTTGAGAAACAACTGCAGGAAAACCTAAAGGTCGTCTGTTTAAGGGCCATGTTCGAACTAAAGTTCTGCTTACAAACCACTGACGTCATCAAATCTATGCTACGAGTCAAAATGGTGTCCAGATACTACCTGCAATGGTGGTAGTACTCCTCAGCGTTACGCTGAGAAGTATCTGTATGCTACTTCCTACCGTAGCGAGGGGAATTTGTGTACCATTTTTATTTATTTTACACTAACCTAAAACAACACAGATAGTCTTTAAATAGGGATCTGTAACTATTAAAAATTACACATCCACGCCCCAGGAAGTGAAAATCCTCCCCGGCCGGGATTCGAACCCGTGGCCATAGGATTAATAGGATTTGAGGGATTTACTCCGCCGCCACCGGGGCCACCATTTGTATTTGTGCTATTAATAGAGATGTGACATATGTAGTATAAGTGAGACTATAGTCGTGATTCCGAATATGGCCTTATATATCGCTTCAATTTAATGTCATATTTGTCTTAGGGTAAATATTAGGTTAGATATTTTGTGTTATTAGCTTCAGAAGCTAGAGAATACAAATCAAATTTTGCTAAATCTGTGGTTCTTAAAAATTACTGATAGGAGCAGTCTATTAAATTCACGGCACAACATATTGTTGAAATCAATAAGTGGAATAAATCAGTTAGTACCTTTACACACTTGAAATCATGGCTAAGTAATTTTTATAAATACGTATGATTTGGTAGCCGGTCGTCGTGAGAGACAGTGATTGATTAAATAAAATACAGGTCAAAATATTTAAAGATTGCCGGAATTATACCAAATACCTCGGAATTAACAACTTATTGGCCGTGAAAGTGTATATAAAATGCTACAAGATTTGCAGACTTAAAACAAAAAATATCAAATTTTGGGGATTTTCTTCTAGACTTAATCTTTGGGACTGTTGAAGTCATTCTAGATACTGGGAAGTTCCATTCCCTACGTAAGTTTGATTGTTGCTAGAAAATATATCATGCAGAATACTTGCTGCATACGTGCTTTTCTCGCTCGAAATCAAAGAGGATGAATTCGTGAGTATGTGTCTAGTTTAATACAAACATGTTCATTCCACAGCCCCTTCTACCATACAAATTGTTTTGTTTTAAGCTCTCTTACTCTACAGGTCTGAATTGCATGTCGCTTAAGTCAAACTAACCTTTGAATTTGTCCTGTAATATTTTTGAACAATACCACTACTTAAATAGTTGCATCTTGGTTATTGACTTGATAGATGCAAATCAACTAAAGCTGGAGAGTTTTTGAAAGTAATATTTGAGAGTTTTATAGAGAAAATGGTAGTTAAATGGATCCATACATGTTCATTCTTTTTAATTTTTTATATAAATCTGCTGGAAAACTCATTTCAGGCTTGAGCTCGATCCAATAATGATTTAGTCGCGAATAATATTAACACTCATTGTGAAAATAGTTTTACACATAAACATATATGTATGGTGAAGATCCAATACAGTATAATTTAGTTAAAAATAGCAAGCTCCGTCTTTTTGCCGATGATGCAGTAGTGCTTTAGGAAATTATAAATGAAGAAGACAGTCAGCCTTTAGCTAAGGATTTAGATGCGTCTGATGATTGGTGTGATAGTGGGCAGCTAGAATTAAATTTGAAGAAATGCGCTGTAATGAACTTTTGGAAAAAGAATAGCTTTCCCCGGAATAATTATTACACCAAAGAAAAGAAAACATCTAACTTAGAATCTATTAAATACTTAGGCGTCACCATCACCGAAGACATGTCATGGGGGAAACACATCAGGGAAATAACTAGTGTAGCAAACTGTAGATTAGGTTTTGTAAAACGGGTTCTAGGCAAATACGATGAGAGAGTACCAGAAAAAAGCTATTTTACACTTATCAAGCCTCATTTAGAATACGTCGCTAGTATATGGAATCCGTGCGAGGAAGGTATGATAAAAGAATTAGTGTGTGTGCAAAGGAGATCCGCTAGATTTGTTAAGGGCCGTTATGATAATTGTATGTGTTACGAGTTTAATAGGACGAGGATGGGAATTACTATCAGAACGCAGATTAAAATTTAGGTTAAATCTTTTATGTAAATTCGAAACCGATGTGTTCAATGATGATATTAGATATATACTAAGAACCCCTGCGTAGGTTTGATCAGATCAACAAGATTAGAGGGATAGATTGTCGTACCGATAGATTTAAAATGTCATTTTTCCCGCGTACCATAAGAGAGAATAACAGGCAGCATAGCAAAGGGGTAGGTGAAATATAGTAAGAGTAGTCTGAAGTACATGATGCATGTAATAAAAACTAATAATCCCTTTCTTATTTCGTAGATATTAACCATCTAGATGCATGTGACCCTATTATCTTGCATGTCTCCATTAAATATCCTAGTTGCAATAGTGCATGTTTGGCAATCTTTACCCCCTGCCACACACCCTCGTGGTGGCTCGCAGGTTATTACGTAGATGTAGATGCACAATACAAGTGATGGCATGACCCAGAAGCAAAGATAGGTATCTGGATAATCCAGTTATCAATTAGGTTTTTACATAGATACTAACCTTGTCCCAAAACCACTATATATTCTTGATGCAAATAGTTTTTATAGAGAAGAAAACAATTCTAAGAGCTTTATCAAAAATATTATTTCTCACGGGACGAGAAGAAAAAAATTTCAGATACTTTTACTAATTATTTTACAGTTCCGGTGACTAAAAATGTTTTGGTGCGTATTTAGGGTGTCAATCGGGATTTTTACGCACAGTAAGTGTATGTTTTTGACTTTCGATCGATGACCTGAGAAAAAATAATTGATAATTGTTGGTAAAGCCGGATATTTCTGATGGCTACGTAAAGGAAGACCTCTGTACATAGAAATCTATATCGGAAGAGAAATATCTATGATGGCTTATTGTTCGCTTTGATGGTATATTGAAGGAAAATAGAAGAGATGTGTTGAATTGGAATGTTGTGTGGGATGCTAAGCACTGGAAGTCATGAAGATCAGAGATGTGTAGATGAGAAGGTTGTGAAATAGTTTTTGTGAACCCACAGCTTTTGGTAATAGTTATAGATACCTCCATAGGTCCATATAATTGGTAGAAGACGTATTATCAATTTATTTAAGGTCTCTGTTCCGCCTCTTGATTGCACCATCGTATTTCATGCATTAGCGCCAACTATTCAGTTGAGAGTGACTACGGCTCAATTTTCATTTGACTTTCATCGCAAATCTCGCAGCTGCACTAACCTCTGATGTCGACCTGCAATATTTTATAGCCATCAGCCTTTCTTGATATATAGCTTTCAATCTATCATGGTAACGAGAAGGGTAACGAAATCGGTTTGGCTTTTCTAGAGCGATAAGGGATATCGGAGCCAATTCACTTACAATACAATTTACCATTGAAATATGCAGTAGTAAATTAAAAGTGCAGTGATTATTTATGTGTAAAAACGAGGCGGTAATTACCCCTTGATGAATTTATAATAACATGATTTACATTCAAACTTTATTTCAGATTTTTTCACTAGAGTTCTTTAAAACCATTAACTAATAAATCTGTTGATAGTATTTTTCACCCTTTATCATTGAATTGTATCATATTTTGATACAATTCATCACTTAAATGAACATCCATCAGTCTTTTACTAAGTGCGGCTCAAAGCTCTTTAAAATGTCTTTACATCAATGTCACATATGCAGTATGTATGCACTGCAGTGCAATCCATGAAGTTCAAATAAAATCCTATAAATAGTAAAAGAGACGTTTTCTAGGTCCCGAAAGCTCCTTAGGCAACTAATTCACATCCTTCTGGAGAGGATTCATGGGGCGTCTGTCTACCGATCTTCCTTGAAATAACTTCACTATAATGGTTCAATTAAAATGACACCGAAAGTACGTTAAACATTTTTTCCACACTTTGGAATAGAGTTTTAAAGCAGATTTTAATGCATTCTAGTATCACAAATGAAATGACGGATTCTGCACGCCAAGGGTTTTTAAATAGGGATTAAACTTTAGTGGACGGCTGCTAAAAAAATAGGGGAAACCTTTATAACCATCATTAAAATGCAGATATGAGTGCTATAACCTTGCAGTTTTGATTTCCATGTCCATTCATTTCTTTTTCCAGTCGTGAATGGTCTTATTTTCTCATGAGACAGGTTTTTTTTGCGAGTCATTGGTCACTATACCATTGATGTGGTTATTGTTATAATGGAGCTCAAGGAACTATGCATGGTTGAGTGACCTAATTCAAGTAGATATATCAAGCTGCTACAAAATGAACGCATAAACAACTACATCAACTGAAATGTGAAGTTAGCTTGCTTTAGTTTAAAAAAATATAACTGTCGAGAAATTATATTCATGTGTTTAACAAATTAGACATTTTGTACACACAGTATTTGTATGGCCTTTTAATAATATTACCGCTCAGTATATAACATGTATAGATTCCTCACCAGTATAAACTTTGTTGCAAGAAGTTAGCCTTTTTTCTGTGGACTGAAAATGAATCAACCAAGAAAGCCGTAGATGCTAGTACTCTCATGTCATTTTTCTCCCGGACTATAAGAGAACACTACAGGCAGCATAGCAAAGGGATAGGTAGGGGAAATATTTTAGAGTAGTCTGCAGTGCATGATGCATGTATCAATCCCTTGAATACTATCGATACTAACAATCTAGTTGAATTTCACCCTATAGTAGCATATTTTCATGTCAATAGTGCATACTTGGTAATCTTCACCCCCTGCCACACACCCTCTCGGTGGCTTGCAGGGTATCGCTTGGATGTAGATGTACTCACATTTGAATCCCACCTTAGGAATGGTCTGCTTTTTTAAGCATTTAGTTTAGTTTACAAGACACAAGATGAATTAAGCAGGTGTACCTAATACCTGAAACCCAAATTCAGGAATGCACTGCAAAATTAACCAAATTCACTGCATTGATAGGGAAACGTGGATGCTGGATGTTAGATCACATTAAAATAATATCCTGCAAGTCACCATAAAGTTGTGTTGCAGGAGGTGAAATTACTCCAAACATACATTACACATCATGTATGAAAAATATTAGCCATTAATTTCAAGTATAAAATTAAAAATTTTAAAAATATATAAATAGCAAAATAAGTGTGCCAAGATGTACTACTAGTAGGGTTACTTTAAGTCCTAATCCCAACATGCAACTACCTATGCTACCTATTACTACACTTGTATTTGTACTAAAGGATATATTAACAGCTATCCCCTAATTGTGCGAGGAAAGAAGGACATTTTCACTCTGACAGATTGGCAATCGATTTCTCTAATGCTATGATCATGGTCCAGTTAACTATAGTAAGATGGAGTTCACAAAATATGTGAAACGTCATCAGTAAAAATACTGTCTCGAAATTTATATTCATGGACTGTAATAAAGGATCGATTATTTTATTATTAAATTAAATATTTGCTTTCCTTAAATTAATTCTTCATTAAATATAAAGAAATAAATGAGTCAGTCATCGTAGAAGCGTCTTCGTAGGTTAATATATTAAGTATTCATTTTTGCCTCAATATTTGTAAACTCGATTTTCGGTACCGTCTGTGTATCTTTTATTATGAAAAATGTACCAACTGAAATGTAGGTTATTTATTGAAAATGAACTGTATATTTTCTAAATAGTTAATAATATAGGTTCTTTTACGTTTAAATAAAAGTTTATACCAAGTTTTCATATTGTTTTGCCAGAAAACACGTCGCTGTTACTGACAGGTACAGTTTATGATATGTTTGACGCTTGGTGATCTTCACCCCCTGCCACACACCCTCGCGGAGGCTTGCAGGGTATCGTGTGGATGTAGATAGGTGTAGATGAATCTAGCATTGGTTCTGTAGGAGCATAATACTCACAAGTTCAATTTGCGATTCAAACCAGCGAATTAGGTATTTATGATATATTTACTTACCTATTCACATACGATTGGAACACCTACTACTGCGCTTGAGTTTGATACGCTTGAACTTTTGAAAGTCATAGATAACGAGAAAAATGGAATGGACTTCATATGCTTTATTTAATGTGGTTTATGCAAGAATATGTGTAATCTAGATTCACTCCAAAAGTGGTTGGGATCAGTAAGAAGCTCCTCCTATTCGTTGCAAAACACAGTATTTGAGGGGGTAGATTTGGGCTTTAGGCTCTCCAGAAGATCATGTTATATCCCACCATTTAACCTACTTTAATTCCGAATTAATTATGTTTGATCAGAGAACTAGACAGTGTGTAGCGCAGAGCAGCTAGGTTCGTTAAAAGGTGTTACGATAGGTTGAGTTATGATTCAGAATTAATACAAGAATTAGGGTGGGAATCATTATCAGAGTGTAGGTTTAAGTACAGATTAAATCTATTAGAGAAATTTAAATCGGAGAACTTTACTGAAGATGTTAGGAACATATTAAAAACACCAGCCTATTATGCTAGATTCGACCAGATAAATAAGATTAGAGAGATAGTTTGTCGTACTGATAGATTCAAAATGGCATTTTTCCCCCGTACTATAAGAGAAAAGAATAGGCAGCATAGCAAAGGGATAGGTAGGGGAAATATTTTAGAGTACTCTATAGTGTATTATGCATGTATCAATCCCTTAAATACTATAGATACTCACAATCTAGTTGCATGAGTCCCTATAGTTGCTTGTTTTCATGACGGTAGTGCATGCTTGGTGATCTTCACCCCCTGTTACACACCCTCTCGGTGGCTTGCAGGGTATAGTGTAGATGTAGATAAATGTAGATGAACCTAGCATTGATTCTGTAGGAGCATAATACTCACAATCTCAATTTGGGATTCATACCAGCGAATTAGGTATTACCAACCCTGCGCGTCATCAAGCAGACTATCTCGGTCAGCTGTCTCAAAGTCACACTATTCTGATGTCATACATTTCGGGGAATATCTCACGCATGGCTCTGCTTGGCCTAATCAGTCCTGGTCAAACTCATTACTACTATTTACTCCTTTCTCTAGGACATATCACAAACTTTGTATCTATCTATTACACTTTGTACCCGGCGAAAATTTTTAAAAGTTGGATCGATGGTCCGCGGAGGTCAACTACCAAACTATATTCTATTTTACTCTATATATAACTCAAGTCAACTAGTCAGGCTGAGTCGGCACCCTGGTAAGATTGCCATTTTCCCCTACTCTGTCAGTGAGCCAGATATACTAAGGCGTTATAATGTTAAGCAGGTTCCTTTTTTAAATGTAAAAAACTAAATTTAAGATAAATCATACTCTTTTTTTCTTGAAGTCACTGTGACAGTGCTTGACACAGCGGTTAGGTGACGAAAATTATTAAAAGTTAACCTATGGACTCAGTGCTCCATTCCGTTTTAAAAGATTGTTTAATATTAATGTGAATTTTAACATAGCTAAAAACCTATGTTCATATCAATGCATTAAAAAGGCGTAGCATCGCAATTAATGGAATCCCTCAAAAGTTTTGGAAAGCGTTATTAGGTTCTCTGCATTCATGAGATAAAAGGCACCCAAGAGGCCAGAGAGAGAGAGAGAGCTGTGAAATGGAGACTCAAAGAACATCAAAGTAATAAAAAAACAAACACCGACACCAATCAGTGATTGTGGATCCTTCCTTCCTAAGCCCAGACCGAAGAATCGATAGTGGTGAAGCAGCGATTCGATGCAGGGACTGTTATCCCTCTTTCTCGTTTGATCCGGGGAGCTAGAGAAATTACCATGAAAAAAAAATAATGTCGAAGGGCAGGGATACTGGCGATGCGACACTTAGAGACGTATATTCTCTGGGAAAGAATGACAGTCGCTGAGAAAAGAGTGTAACTGTCCAGGGTCCAAATCTTACGAGAGAATTTTATTCCCACGTGAAGTGATACGTACCACTTGCTTTTTATCCGATAGTTATTAGTGACTCATGTACATGACCTTGCTAAGGGCGGATGGAACTGAAAACTGATAATACCAAGATGAATTCATGCACGCATTTTTTTAGAATTTTGTATATTCATACAAAATTATAGAAAACTTTAGTTATTAGTGTTGAAAACATCCTAAACAATGTATGTTTCGGAAGAAATGTAGAAGTGAAAAACTTGGTAATCAATGGCAATCATCTTTGGTATCTACTCATGATAATTATCTACCTTTCCGTTGTTAATATGAATGATGCGGTTATAAATGTAACTTTTCACGCCACAGTTCTTCCATCGTAATGCTTTAAACTGGATTCCAGAACATACCTTCATTTGATAGCGAGGTAGCATCATGAGAGCTTGATATATTCTTTTATTGATTCGACAAGGAAGATATTTGGCAATGAAAGAATATTGAAAATGAAACAATATATTTCACATTGAAAAACTGAGGATACAGTAAAATGAATGCCATTGTACGAGCACATCGTTGAGTATTCACCTATGAAATTATGAGGAACATATGAGAAGCTTTAGAATCAGAAGGAAATGATTTCAGCTACAATGAATAACATTGCTAATGGACGTGAAATATTTTACTTGCCTAATGACATTTGGCTTTAAAAATGGGTAAATAAAAATCAATTTTGAAAATATTACTGTCATAAAATGACATCAAAGTGTTATTTTTGTCAACAATATATTTCTGAACACTAATGTTCTTTTCATTTAAAACTCATATTTTGAGTTTTGCATAATCAAAGAAAATGTTTACAGAATTTACTCTTGTGCTTTGGCGTCATGGTGAATATTTTTCGGAAATACCGTGGATAAACTTGAATAGTATTTCTATATGTACATTTACATCTACACGATACCATACATACCACCGCTTGGGTGTGTGGCAGGGGGTGAAGATCACCGTCATGCATGCACTACCGACATACAAACAAGCAACTATAGGGTCTCATGCAACTAGAATGACACTATAAATAGTATTTAAGGGATTAATACAATCATCGTGCAATACAGACTACTCTAAAATATTTCCCCTACCTATCCCTTAGCTATGCTGCGTATTCTGTTCTAATATAGTACGGGGGAAAATGCCATTTTGAATCTATCAGTACGACAAACTATCTCTCTAATCTTATTTATCTGGTAGAATATAGCATAATACGCTGGTGTCTTTAATATGTTCCTAACATCTTCATTAAAGTTATCCGATTAAAATGTTTCTAATATATTTAATCTGTACTTAAACCTGCGCTCTGATAATGATTCCCACCCTAATTCTTGTATTAATTCTGAAACACTACCCAACCTATCACAACACCATTTAACGAACCTAGCTGCTCTACGCTGCACACTGTGCGGTTCTCTGATCAAGCCTAATTTATTCGGATCCCATACACTGGCTTCATACTCAAGGTGGGATCTAACTAGTGAAAAGTAACATCGCTCCTTTGTCTTGTCATCACATTTCCCAAGTACTCTTTTTATAAATCCTAGCTTCCTCTTCGCTCGGCCGCATATTTCCCGGATTGTTTCCCCCGCGATTAATCTTTAGTAATCGATACACCTAAATACCTTATGGTTTCAACGCTTTCGATCTTTGTGTTATTAATTTCTTAGGATCGCTCTATCGAATTATTCCTCCTCCAAAAATTGATAGTTACACACTTTTTAAGATTAAGTTCTAACTGCCAATTGTCGCACCACTCTTGAATGCATCTAAATCCTTGCTAAGGGATCTCCTGTCTTCTTCTTTTGATATACCCCTATACACTACCGCATCTCCCGCAAAACGGCTAAGCTTACTACTAACTACAGAACACAAATCGTTTATGTATAAGTATAAAAGAAATAGAAGCGGATCTACTACGCTACCCTGTGGAACTCCCGATGTGACTTTTTGTCCGACATGATACCAACTATGATAAAACTCTTCTCTCATCCATTAAGAATTCTTATACCCAACATACAACGTCATCATTTATACCAAATCTCTCTAATTTCAAGATTAATTTATCATGAGGAACTTTATCTAATGCCTTTTTAAAATCTAAAAACATCGCATCAACTTCAGTACTGTTTCAGCCGTAGACTAAAATATCATGTACGAATATAGCTAATTGTGACTCGCAAGATCAACCTTTCCGGAACCCATGTTGGCTTTTTATGAGCAATCCCTGACTATCCAAATGCTCCATGATCGAACTGACTACAATGTGCTTAAATAACTTACAAGAGATTGACGTAAGTGAAATGGCTCTGTAGTTACTAGGTTCTTCCTTATCACCGCTTTTAAAAATAGGTGTAATGTTTGCTACTTTCCAATCCTTGGGCACTGTGTGGTTCTTTTGTGTTTATTGAATATTATTTCTAGATAGGGGGCTATTTCAGAAGCTAATTTTTTATATACTCTGGAAGGAATTTGATCGGGACCTGGTGATTTGTTTTTACTAATGTTTTTAACTGCTGCTCTATTCCCTGACATGAAATTTTTATTTCAGGCATTTGCTCACTGAATGTGATCGACGGTGGTTCCACTGCGTTGTGTGACGATGAGTTGAATACGCTTTGGAAGAAGGTGTTTAATGAATTGGCTTTTTCTACACTGCTGGTGACTCTAATTCCTTTATCTTTTTTAATTGTGTGCACTGTGGACCTATTTTCCTGAAGCTCTCTCACACATGACCAGATATTTACACGTATTTTGGTGAACGTTCAATACAATGTATTTGTTTAAAACGTTTTTTCTCCGCGATTTAATGCTGTGATCTGATTCCTGCCTATCTAAATATTTTTAAGGTTTTTCACTGGTTTCGGTGCAACCTAGATTTTTTGTATTGTGTCTGACGATGATGACTGCAGGAGAGTTGATGGTAGATATAATATGGTGATGCCAAGTAAAGGGCTGTTTTAAAAGAGAAATATAACCTGTGGAGGAAAAAATATACAGCGGAACGCATAGCAAAAGGAAAATAAAGAAAATAAATAACATAAAAATACATGACAATTCAAAGTTGAAAAAATAAAAGAAACGTGACTGTGGGGTTAAAAATATGTAGACCGCAAAATAAAATTGGTTGTATTGTTGTTTCCTGAGAGATATCTTTGGTATTGCTGCGTAGACTTCTTGCTAGTACATATTAGAAGTAGTACTTAAATGCTAGATAATCAATGGATGAAAAAGGCGGTACAAAATTGCAGTCGTAACAGCCATATAATAATCAAAAGTGATGCACTGCTTTCGCAGGATAACGGGAAAGGCCCGTTGTGATGCGCAATAAGGCATACCAGCCATGCTACTGCTTCGAGGTCAAAAGATTGGGAAAAGCATTAGCAGAGGAGTGAGAGGAGGACTCCGGACAGAAGGCGCATTGGCCGGAAAGGGAGGATGTGGAATAAAAAGAATGAAAACGGAGAGAGAGGGAGAGAGAGAGAGAGAAGAGGTCGGACAAAGAGGAGAGAGAAAGAGGGTGGGGAGGAAACGGCGGGTCGGAAGCGGAATGAGAAAATGGACAGCGGAACGTAATCTGAGATTACAACGGCGGATTGGGCGCTAAGTCCGCTTCGGGACGATCGCATGGCCCTCTCCGCGGCCGCTGCACTGTCGCAATTAATCAGCACCTATCTGGAGGCCCGTGGGAGGAGTGAGGCGGAGATAGTGGAAGTGAATGAGAACCAGCGTCATGGTTTTTGAGGAGGCGGGCCTCTGGTTTCCTCCCAGTCTTTGCCTCCCGCAACACAGGGCGCATTTTCCCCGGCACTCCTACCCATCCCACCCACATCAAAACCCTCTTATTTTTTCCTCTCTCTCTCATCCCTCTGCCCTTTTTCCCCTCAACCCCATCCCACAAACGTCTACTTTCCATCCCCCACCCCTCTTCCCCTTTTATAATCTCTCACCCTCACCACGCTCTCTTCCTTCCGGAGGATTTGCAGTGACGTAATTTGCTCATTCCCTCCATCCTCCCTCTGTTCCCGCGCGTTGTGTTGCTTTATTATTCCCGCGACGGAAAAGGGTTTTTATTCGTTCACTTATTTATTATTTTGTTGTGACATCGCGTGCCGACTCTGGAATTCTCTCTCTCTTTTAAATATAAGTCTTAGTGTGTGTGTGTGTGTTTGTTTGCATTTTTTTCCTCTACCGAAACTCGTCTTGTTTATTTCACTTGAAACGGGTAATGGTGCCGTTTTCATTTTCCACACCCGCTTCGCGCATTACAATCGCCGGAGTAATTTCGTGGGCGGAGAGCGCGTGTCACGCGGAGCAGTCGAATATGGAGCTCGAAGGGAAGGCATCAAATTTATTTCCCTTGAAGGGATAATTTCGCGGGGACGGCGACGGAATTCAGGGCGATTTTCGAGTGTGATTTCCATGTGTTGTGCGAGTGCTCCGGGGGAAACGCCTCACTTGACTCACATACGTCTTTGCGAGTACGTGAGAACACGTTGAAATGTTTGCGAGCGGTTGCACTTATCCCAAATGGAGACTTGATTGGCCTTAACTACGCTAACCTTGCATAATGTACCCAATTTCGCCCGCATTATTGCCGCCCCGCGTTTCTCTTCCGCGCGTGATAATATGCCTCCGCTCGTCTCATCCTCAAAATGGAAACTCAGCTGAAACCGACATCATTGTAGCACTATCGCGCATATTATTTTTAATTTTTTCCACGAGCAAAAAAATGGATCGATTTTTCCTTCTTCAGAAGGGCTTTTTGGGTACTTTTACGGCTGAAATGAATGAGAAATGTGACTAAGAGCGATGAAAAAGTCCTTTTCCCTCTCAACATGTAGCACATAAAGATTAATAAAAATGCGTACGTGGCTACTGTTAATAATCACATTAATATGTTGAAATACATGGCACATATATTGCCTAGACTATAAATGGGATTAATTTATGGCCTTAAATTTAATGCTTACCTCCTTGGGTTTAGAACCTTCAATCCCCACTAAAACTCCACTTTGGAAAGTACTGCCTGGTGCCACCAATTCCTGCGTAATGAGACTTTAAATGAATACAAGATGGCGTCAATTCATAGGGATAGAATGAGACAGGACTACTATTGCAATTAACCCCTAAATAAAAGTGATAGACTTGACATAATATTCATTGTGTGATTAGAGATTAACAAAACAGGTGATTATATCAGTAACTGGTAAAAACGTCATGTTCGGAATGTTATATCTCTTTACGATTCCTTTCTTTAACAAAAAAAAAAACTGCCTTAAATTAGATCAAAATCCTTTTGTGTCCCGTTGGTCACAATTAACCAAAGATCACAATGACTGGAAAACATTTTGCACGGCATATTGTTAGTCAATAATTTAGGCAGTGATTCAATATTATTAGTCAATAATTTAGGCAGTGATTCAATGAATGCGGATGTTGCATAATATATATTGCACAGAATGCTGCGCTATATAACTGAAACTATGTCTGGATGCGAAAAACAGGGCATGGCCGTCGTGCTACGATAAAATGAAGGGAGGTTAGACGGTTTAACCTAACTTAAGTAGTTGTGGACCCAAAAACCTAAACTTAAAATAATTGGGGATATCTTTCACGGGAAAAATGACATACAACCTTAGTTAATATTTTAGGGGAAGATCGGTGAACATTTAGATATAGAGCGAAGTGTATTATGATACCTAATGAAACCTGAAAATCGCCAACAGTGGATGATTCTGAAAAAGGACCGTATAAAATGCGGATCAGGAGAATCAGTGAATATTACTCTGGACAATTAGACTCGCGGAACGTTGGGATAGCATAACTGAGGAGGAAAAGTTATTTGATGACCTAGAAGGCAGTAGGTTATGTTAGAAACCCGCAAATAGTTGAAGGGGAGGAACAACATAATTACTTTGAAAGGATGAGGATGAATGAAGTTGAATAACAATATTACAGGAATGTAATGAAACCGATATCATGGCTTTGTGAATAGCGTAATGTAAAATGTAAACCAACTTTCAACTGATACTACAGCATAGTAAAGTGTCACTTTAGAAATGAAACTTTTCAAGGGCATGAATTGGCAACAGAGTCAAGTAAAAGAAGCGTTTTAGGACTTTATTTAATAAGTTATAGATCGAATTTGGATTCATTTGCTATCGGCTGACACGTCTTTCAGTCGATGGTGAATATCAGTGTGCCGCGGGGCAGGGCTTTTAATCATCTACATGCGTCCCCTTATCTCCCTCCTCTCCATATGCCTACCCTCTCTCGCAGCTCATGTCAATTAGGTGCCGCTTCGAATCCTCTGCCCCTGAATATTTGCCCATTCCATCAGTAAACCCTCAGTCACCAGTCCTACACACCCTATTATGTAGTTATTCCATTCCAGTGATTCGTAACAGATTCTCGAGCCATGATAAATTGCAAGCCATTGATTGATCTCACGTCATTCCATTTATTTTTATGCAATTAGCCGGTCCCGTTTGGACGCAGTGACAAGTCGAAGGGAGTCCATCGAGGGTGATCGTTCTTGTTCCCCCCCCCCCCCCAAATTCCCTCCCATTCACCGATCCCTTTCTTTTGCGGCGGAAGACGGGATATCAACAGCGGTGACCATCCCCCTAGTCCCCCCCAAATGAGTGTCTTCAAGTAAGTAGCTAGAGGTGACCAGCTGAGTCGAAGCTACGAAGTGTGCAGACACACCCTATCTTCCTCCCCCCCTCTGCCCCTCCCACTTTCACCCCCTCCCCCTCAGGGTGCGTGCGTTGAGGTCATCTTAGTCAAGTGCGCCTTCGCATCGTATGTGGGTAAGGTTCCCCCAAGCCCATTATCCCCTCTATTTCCCCTCTCCCCACCCTCTACGCTGGAGTGGCGTCGGCTTAAAAAGGCCTGCCTGTTTATGCTTAGAGGTTATGGGGCTGGTTGTCCTTCTGGTGGCTCTTGAGTACTTGGTGGACGAACGTGAGGCAGCAGACACGGAGGTGAGGACGAGGGCGACGAAAAGAGAAGAGGAGACAAGGCTGGAACCGGAGATTGCTGGAAGGGAGAGTCCTAGGAGATTGGAAGGAAAGGAGTCACGACCCATGTAGAAAGTGGTTCCGCATCCCTCACCCGCAGCCTGGCCGCACAGAAAGTGTCGCCACTCGCAAATCTTCTGCCCAGCAGCAGTGTCTCAACCTGTCACGATAAGTATTGCCCCAGTCCCACCAAACCCACAGCCACAGCTAAAGCCAAGTCCGTTTACCATCCCTTCCCTCTTAAAGAAGAAAGTACTTTGAGAAATCCCGATCATATCGTTTTGTTTTCATTTACAATTAACATACAGTGTTCGTCAAACCAATCTAAGAAAATAGCTAGAAATGAAGTTTTGTGGCAACTTTTATGGCTGCGTCGTAAGATTGAAGCGATGAATTAATTAAATTGTATGAAACTCAGTTTTTACTACCCATAATTTATAAACAAGAAGAGACTTCAAGGGCTTAATTACTAGGAGCACTGACTTCTTAGTCCTATGGAAAAGGCTTGAATCGCAATTATTTTGGAGGTGAATCAGCGGAGTCCCATTCCCTATTATTATGGAATTAAGTGGAGTACAGATTCTGGAAGCTGCACTCAGTCATTTTAAAGTAATATTGTTAAAATTACTAATATCCTAGTGACATTTGAATACGCACACCACTGTTCTTGGAAGGGATTAGTCATTTCCTCATAATTCTCGTAAATGTTTGTCGATGAATCATTCTGTATTGGTTAAAGGTTTTGTCCATTTCTAATTTAATTACTTTCCATGTATTAGTTCATAGGTAAGTATTAGAATTTTGTTTTTTTTTTGTGTGCTTTCCTTGAATTGTTTTCGCCTATTCGAAATGCCCATACCATTCAGGTGCAAATGAATTGCCAACCTGCCAATCCTGGTTTTCAGAGCGATCTTTTCTCGTGTGGTACTGCCCTTCCCACGTCACCGCGAAATAGTCAAAAGGAATACCGTGAACTCGCACCATTTTTTTCTGCGAACACGACCGTCGACCACACATCCAGTCAGAAAATTCACCCCAACCTAGGGAATCTTATTGAACTCCAACGGGCTAAGCCAGCACACTTCCTTTCCATTTCCCCTCCCTGTAGTCCCGGAACGCTGAGACCGTCCTATTATTTTGCCGCGTCGCCCATCCCGGTGGACGATTCGACTGGCGCCCAGGATCGCCTTGCCTCCCTCGACTAAAAACTCTTCTCCCCTTCCCCTCCCCCACCTTTTCCCTCTCTCTGGCAACGGAAGAGGAAATATATAAAGGGCACAGTATCTATTTTACTCTTTAGAATTTGATAACTCGTAATAAGGATTATAGACTGGAATTTAATTTACGCCAAATACTCGATTAAAATTTTTCTCGAGTTAACCTTTCCCGATTTATCGTACTTTTTTACTCATTATATTTTTGTGTGTTAAGTCTTATAAACATATTTTTTAAACTGCCAAAATTAGTGAAGTTAATCACCTTGTAATTTAAAAAAATGATTCAAATGATAACATTCTGAAAATGTATCCAACCAGTTATTACTGTATTTTCAGTCGATCTTTTCATTCTATTTTGCAGTATTTATGAGGTAATATTGAAGTGTGAGGCATAAACAGGGTTTGGAGCGGCCACTGTTTTTGAAACTGTATATTTTGAACTCGAATATTTTAAACTGGATATTTTCTTGGTACATACATTACAAAGGGCTTAGAGAATGCTTCTTTTTGAAAAGTCTACGAATAAATTTTTTTAAACTTTAGGAAATAACAAACAATTTTAACATTGAGTTCTATATAGGACTTTGAATAATCATTCGTCCGAATTTGTCATCAATCCCCAACGTCAGAAATCTCCACCACGAAGTTTGGTTTACTACTGCTACTACTATTTCTATTATCTACTATTTTTGGTGTATTTTTCCAGCTTTCCCTTCCAGTCATTTTATTTCAAACATTTTCTAGCCATTTAGGCGCATCATTACCTTCACAGACGGTGTCATACATTCTCCTTTGCATAATGCACCGTTGTCCTCAGACACATTTTGGCGTTTTTCCTCCTCATTTTTTTCAAAGCCACCTTCGGTACCGTCCTCACGCCTTCTAAACCTACTTCCACCCCATATCCTCCAATTCTCCCCCACCTCTCCCTCCGACACTATTGGTACACGAGAAAAAAATATTCACCAATTAACGACGAGAACTCTCCCTGAGTTTCCATTCCTACTTCCTATTTTCCTCTAATTCCACCTCCAATGTTTCTGCCATTCTCACAGTTAAATTCATTTCCACCTTGTAGCGTTTAACATCCCTTTCATCCTCTCATCATACCGCCAAACAATTGTATGGGTCGGGACAACAGCATTGAGGTAAAACAGTGGCCAACGCTACCGACCACCGTAATAATACTAGCTCTTCCTCTGAGTCTTATAAAGTTTTTTTATAAATAAAACGGCAGTTTACCAACAATATTTCTTTGCTCATACCTATATAAAGGTAACGGTAGGAAATAAGTCCAGACTGGAAGTATTTTAAGCGTGGTATTACTAGCGTAATGATAAAGAATAAATGAATAGACCGAGTAGCCTATGACGAAGTCTTAAGTAAAGAGATGGAAAAGTGAAGGCGGCATAATATAGAGAAAATGTGACAACTTATTGGCCATATTCTGAGGTGTAGAAGTCAGATGATGACGGATAAATGGAAGAAAGGAAAGGAAAAGCCTCGTTAAAGATAATTGAAGCAAGTTGTCAAGGGTTGAAAAGAAAATAATTATTCAAATAATAGTAGGTTGACTACTCGTAAAACCGAGTGGTGAGCTACGTCAAACCAATCTAATAAAACAGCTAGAAGTGATTTTTTGTGGCAACTTTTATGGCTGCATCGTAAGATTGAAGCGCTGAATTAATTTAAGGTGTATAATACTCAGTACCTATCATTTATTAACAAGAAAAGGCTTCAAAGGTTTAATTACTAGGAGCACTGGCTTCTTATCCCTATGGAAAATGCTTGAATCCCAACTATTGTGGAGGTTAATCAACGGAGTCCCAGTCCATATTAAGTGCCAAATGAAAATAAATTCAGGTCGTGCACTCCTTCTACCGGATTATACGTAAAATTGTGGGCCTCTTTGGGCCTTCATGAAAAATAGGCTAATGCCATCACCCTTTTTCTCTCCACCCTTCACCTCCACCCTTCACCTCCACCCTTCACCTCCACCCTTCACCTCCACTCTTTAACATGAAATCTTGCCTATGCTAAAACTACCCTCTGATCTATAATAGCATGGAGGACATCAGTGCCCTGTTGAATTCTGTGATAACAACTTTGACTAGGAAGATGGATGTGGCAGGGAAACAGGTCAGAAAAAGCGAAGAAACTAGTAGTCAAAATATTTTCACTAGGAATTCGGGACGACCATCGCAAGTGTGGAAGGTTGCAGGACGTATACTCAATTATAGTTACACTAATATAGACGCATGCTAATTCCGTATTAATTAATGTTCATAATTGTTATAAAATAATACGTCTGTTTATGAATTAGGTATTATAAGTGAATCCATTTAAAATAAATTAACTGATGATGCACGTTTGAAGTGGTAGCTAGATTGTAAATGCACAGGTCTATTAACCCAAGGGATCGGCGTTTTAATCCATCATCGGATCGGAAATTGTGTACTTCTTAAATATAACTCTAATGCATTGTACAGCTGTTAGTCGCTTAATAAGCTTTATGGAACTGCGATATGGTTACGAAAGAGCACGCTGTCTAGTAAAAGTCTAAAGTTTTTTATTTGGGCGACTTTGAGGCTACACTAATGTTATTATAGAGAGGTCTAGCAAAAAAGGAAAATATACTTATGTTAATTGCTTCGCTTTGACATGTTTCTTAGACCTCTTGAACATTGCTTGAATAGCGTCTAAATAGGTTGGTGGCAAATAAAAAAGAGTTACATGTTGCTAAGCATTGTGTTTCGTTTTAAATTCATGCCCCAGGCCTAAATGTTATGACATGTGGCGTGATTTCTTCATATTTTATCTCGATATGAATGAATTGGAAAGAAACCGTTGAATATAATTTCCTTCAGTGTGTCTTCGCATACACTCGACCCTTTTCTCTTCGTGTCTTTCTCTCTCTCTCTCTCTTTGTAGCACCCGTTTGCTTTCACCTGTCGCTTCCTCGTTTCCCAATCTTGTTGCTGTGGGACGCGGGCAAGGGAGAGGCATTCTTGCCGCAGAGGAAGTTAAGGGACGGCCCCATGAGTCGCTTTAACGATCCCCAGATAATGCTTAGTGTCCCTCCCTCACTCACATTTGCATGAATTACGTATCTAGCGCACCGACCAATCTTTATATCTACCGCTCCAGAGTTTGTGGTGATAAGAAGTGATCCTCTCGAGAAACTTGAGTTTAAAAAAGTTGCAAAATCGAAACATGAAGGTTTGAAAACGTAAAAAGTTGCTCAAGATTCTAGGTAAGGTGTGTGGATAGTATTTAACGTAACAGTGTATCATTCATCATCTTTATTCCTCTGTTACATTGCAATAAAGAGCGTAAGAGTACGCGGGATGAGTTTAATTATTAATATGCTTACCTTTTTTTTCAATATTATTGCTTTAATTATGCAACTACGAAGAAGTACATTAGTCCACACCTTTCCTGCCAATCGTAGAAGCCAGTTCTAAGTCTTGCTAGTATAACAAACCAAGGATTTAGAGTTCGCGTGTAAAACCCAAAGGGGATGAAGAGATTGTCTTAGGATTAGAACGTCGGTAAAATGGTATCACATGAAACAGACGTGTGTACCTTGGAATACTTAAAGTAAAACTTTCCTCAGTTTATGTTATAAGATAATAAATAGTAATATTATATAGCTGCATGGTGATTCAAGTCATTTCAGCGGTGTTTTATTGGAAGAGTAGAGGCACATATTTTATTCTCGTCACGTGATTAATTGGCATTCGTGTGAAAAAATATGATTTGATCTTCTTTAATAATTTTAAACGAGTTGAAAGTGCCTATCAAGAAGAGGTTAAGTGAAATAATGCATGGAATACGTAATACTAATCATCTTTCTTTAGAAAATATGAAAAAATGTACAGATGGCGATTGTTATACTAAATTATACGATATTCGGTCCTAATTATGCGATAATAACATCTTTTACGAGCATTTAACGTTCTGCTCCTCGAAGGCGTAAAACTACATTGAAGTAATCATAGGGAACGCTGTCATGAATTCACATCTGCAGCGCCAGCACGCAAGATCTGGTGTGCATACGTAGGAATTATTGCGAGGAAACTCTAGCCGCAGAGATAACAACCTGCGTAAAAAGCGCCGCATCACGAGAACCAATAGCGTTGCGGAAAAATGAGCAAAGTCAGCGGGATAGCTCCGGTATGGAAAACGCGCGGTGGCGGCTGATAAAAAAAAAAAGAAAAATGGCGAGAACAGAGGGAGCGGTTGCGATGAATTAGAGATAGAGGGAATTGATAACCACAGGCGCAGAATACGCGCTTTAAAAAAGTAAGAGAGAAGCGATGCCAAAATATGAAGAGAGAGAGAGAGAAGGGTTAAATGGGGCAGAGAGAGGGTTGGAGAGGATTGGGATGGCGAGCGACAGGAGGTGCGACACAGCAACTGAAATAAATAATCTGTGCATAAGGGAGCAAGAGCGAAAGGGAGAGAGGAGGAAAGAGAAGGGAATAGCCGGACTGTTGGATTCAACAATTGCGCAAAAAGTGAGAGAGAGGTCAAGGGAGAAAAAGAAGATACGCGAGAATCGATGGCAGATATTGACAGAGAGCGTGATACCAGGGAGGTATCGAACGAAACATTACAACCACCTCGAAAGCAAAATGGTGAAAAAAAGGTTTGCACTTACGCTTAAATACGTGCAGATGCACACGAATTCTCAAGCGACGAAGGTGGCGCCCATGTAATTGCGCTTGCAGCCAAAGCAATATGAGTACAATACACATTAAATATTCCAGAATCTAATCATTGGGAGGATTTGCCTCAAAAGCATCACTCAGTGTAATGCATGTTTGGTGTGAATTCATCCCATGTCTCACACATTTATGGTATCTTAAAGGGTATTATATAGATGTAGATTTAGATAAGTGAAGTAAGGTAGAAGAGATGTATAGGAAGTCAATTTGCAAATGTTAAGCGCTAATTGACGACACCTCATTGAATTGAGGCGTCGTCAAGCCACTTTTTCTGCAAAGAATTAGAGATAGCTCTCGTGTTTTAGGACTAAACTGGGATTTTTGTGAATTTGTGAGCTGTTCTATAATCCAGATGTCGTAGAAAATATTTCCAAATAAACCAAATTCTCCATAGTTTTTTAATAAGTATCTATTGCGATCATTCCAAAATTGAATTTTTCCGACGTAACGGTAGAAATAGTTTATTATGCTGGGATATCATAAAGCAAAAATCTCAACGCATAGATGCAGATAGCGAAGATCTTTTTTTCTCCCTCAATGGTATAGGAATGAAATATAAGGAATATTAAAATGCAAAGCTGATAGAGCTACGATGAGAGCGAATGAATGAATACCACTGAAATGAAATGTATACAGGAGAATAACGAACTACTTGCATCCTTGGTGTGGGAAAATCGGTATTGCATTGCTAACATTGGTGAAAATTAAATCCTTATCTCGCCCTACGCCTCCATCTAAAAATAAAACATCTGCAAATGTATGATAATTACTGAAAGGTATTTTCTAAAAAATAATTCTTCCTCTCATCATTCATAAAGAATTCAAGTACCCAGAACACATTTTTCATATTTTTAAATCATTTTCCGGTGATTTTTTTCTTTTCTCCTTCCATTTACTGATTCCTCTAGTTTCCCCTAAATCTAGAAATATCTTTTAGCATAATTCATATGTGTAGCTGCAAATTTTGAGAGGCTTATAGGCTGGTAGATAGAAGTTTTAGCAGGAACATGGATGTAGGATTAGGCATCAGAAATTCAAAGCGAAAGGAGTGAGAGAAAGAGTAAAAAAAATTATTGTGTCACGAATGGGTAATGCTTGAGAGAGATTTGGGGAATTAGATAAGGTGAGAGGGGAGCGGAATTTGGAATTTCTCCTCGCACACCGGCGGCTTAAAACCGAAAAGGTGGTCGATAGGGGGAGGGTGCCCAAGGTTTCACCACCGCGGGGGGATGAGGGAGTGGCGAGGCAAAAAAGAGGCCGTCGGCTCGGGCGGCAGCGGACGAGTATGGGGCACAAAGTCTACGGGAGGGTGGGAGAAAAATGTCGTGTACAAAGAAAGCGAGAACTTCGAGAGCAGACTGGGTTGAGCGCGGGGGTTGAAACGAACGAACGTGCGGTGGGTGTGATTGGGGGTGGAGGGGTGGGTGGGTGTGGCGCGCGCTTTGACGCCGCATTTCATTAAGGACGCCGATAGCGCCGGGATTGCAGAGAATTCACCTCGCGAGCAGCATGTCTGTTTCATCGTGCGGGAGAGAGAGAAAAAGAGGAAGAAAAAAATGTATGCGAAGATAGGACCGGGATATACAAAAATAAAGCGAGCGTGTGAAAGAAATAGATAGGGAAACAGATGGACGAGAGGATTATATGGCTGGTGGAAATGTGAACCGCGTTCTTCGTTTTTAGGTAGATCCGAAGGCATATGCCGGGTCTAAGTGCTCTTGGAGTGTAGCAGAAATGCCTTTACTCTTCTCTCGACCAAATGTATTAATGCCAGATGGTTGCTGAAAGTATAATTTTGAAGAATTTTCTTTAAAATGAATTCATTTGTAAAGATAGTGGCACTTAATTAAATTACCAGTAAAAAAACCTCATGCCTTAAATGTCACATCCACTTAACGACCCTTGTTTTTGAGGTATTGCTGTACATTGACAGCTTTTGTAATGAAGGACGTTGGCAGATAAAATTACAAGTGCAAATCAGAAACTATTGACCCTACTTCATATGTATCATTTATATATATTTGCCTTTCTCGAAATTAATATCTAATTTTAAAAATTAATGTCGCCTCGTGCATATGATTCATCTCTCCGTCTTATGTACATTTTGGAAACTCCCATTTTCTAAGTCATCCATCTTTTGAGCTCTATTTATCTATATCTGATCTAATATAAAAAGAGACACTTCGGGGGAAAAATTGTTCTTCCACAATGTTTTCGATGATTGATAGCTTTCCCCCTTAATCATAGGGTCATATTAGAGTACGCTGTGATGTATTGATGTTGTAATTTTACATCTGCAAATCGTGAACGCGCTTGAGAATAACCACAGCTGACAGTGTTTTAACTCGCTATTAAAGCTATTCATGGATAAAGGACTGGGTGTATGGTTTATTTTAATGTCACGGTAAATTCATAGTGGAAGGAGTACATTGCGTAAAATCTAAGGGATATTGTGAGAGATGAACTTTCTCGAGTTGTAACATTTCATCGTAAAATCCTGCTCCCAATGTTCTGTACCTATTGTAGAAGAAAAAAACCGCAACCACTCTCCATCTTTGCCAAATTTGCTAATCATTGATTTTTATAATCTCTAATAAATCCCATTTAAAACAAATATTTTGTAGTTTTTATTGCATTTTACGGCATCTGGTTTTAAGGGGAGGATTTTAATTATATGTATACGCTGTCGCAAAGAAATACAAAATGAAATAAAATAACTGAAAATGCCAAAACCACTACTTAGGGAATTGCAATGCCTTGCCAGTTAACTCACTCGTTTACGAGACAAGGAAACGTAAAAAGGAAGTTAAAACTGATATATTTTTTTGAGAGGGGAAACTACAAGGAGACCTGAGAAAATGTTGGTAGGATTAAAGAGGCAGCTCGAAAAATGTCACCATTAGCTTGAACAAAATGTATGAGCTTGTACAAATTTCATGAGCAAAAGATGTAATTTTATGTGATATTAAAATATTTTACATGGTTGCAATACTCCAAGATCATTAAAGCAGTAAATTTTATTGATTCACCTTGGCTGGCGGTATCTTTATTAAAGAAGTGGCGTTAGCAGGGTTATGCATGAGTTACGTTGTATAACAGCTACTTTACGCCAGATATTGAACTGCGCAGTGCGCCGCAGCTTCAACGCCTGCAATTACGTAGTAAATAATAAATAGCGAAAATGAATGCAAGCAGCTTTACAAGCTTCATGTGAGAGAGCAACTCCCCGTGCAAATCCACCGTAGAATTAGAATGCAATGGGCTAGGGTTTTATCACCGCTAGATCTCGTGCGGGACGTTGTTTTCTTAGCTAGTCTTAATCGCTGGGAAGCGGTGAATAGAAACGAAGGAAAGGCTGTTACTGCTGCTCTGGCACTCGCAGCCATTACTACAGGTTCTCCAAAATTCGTGTAAAGGAGACATCGGGGGATACACTTGAACGCGGAATTAAATACGGAGGAGAGAGGGAGGTAGGAAGTTTTTGTGTACGGTACAACAAGTGTACGCCTCTCAATGAGCACCACGAGTACCTATACATAACTGTCAACAAACTTGCCGTAAACTTTCATAGCAATAGATGCATTCGTAGAATATAATGGCATGAATTACGTGCTGTAGCAGAGCAAAATTAATGGAAGTCACAAGTATGAACTTAATTAAAATAGAAACGCGTGTATTTTGCGTGCGGCCTTTCTCTCGAAACTCTAGTTGTAACTCGTTTTGTTTCACGTGATTTTGAGCTCGCATAGCCCCGAGCATCTGACTGCGCGATAGGAAAATTCTCTTTGAAATCACAGAACCGCTATCGCAAGTTTTTAAAGGATGCCTACGAACCATTTGGTTCGACACTAGTACCTCACGGCATGGAGTCCATACTTTGCCTTCCCGTGGACGCGTTGAACTACTGCCACCGCTCCTCTCCCGTTTTCGTCGAACATCGGCCGCCGCCGCAGCCCCATCCCCGGGATTCTCGGCTCGGGCGTCGATATTTAATGAGATCGTGCGAAGCGATGGGCGGCCCGAGATGCATGCACACACATACACACGCCCTCGATGGCACAATGTACAGCCACCGCGGCGCAGAAAAAGGGAGGGGGGGGGGGGGGTAATGGGGAGGACGCGGGTGATGGGAGCGGGGAGGGATTAGCATTCGGGGCCGTAGTTCCGAGCTGCGGTCTCCGGGTACGACTTGCAGTACGAGTGCAAGTCCTCTCTTTCTGCCTCTTACCACCCCAAACCCCCGCCTCTCTCACCTCTCCCCCGCCCACCCCCCTCCGCCTACGTGTACGCCCTCCCCGCAAACAACGGGTGGTTGCTGCGCGAGAGGTGTAAAGGTTGAAAGAGGGAGAGAAACACCGGATGATTTGGGCGGGGAGGGGGAAGGAGCAACAAGGGGAGGCGGGGGGATGGGTTACGGGTAGTTTTGCGTATCGTTGTCGTGTTTTGGGGGAACCGGGCCGCTATGTTTTCCGGTGAAGGAACCGTGATGGTGGAAGCTGGGACGGGAGAGGGGGGGAGGAAATGACGTATTACGGGGGCATAAATTGAGTGTGGTTAAGCGGGTTCGTGGATAGGGCAAGATACGCACACGGGAACAAAGGCTGGGGGCAATTGAACGGTTGGAAAGGGTCGGAGGCCAGGCTGAAACATTAAACGATCAGGTTGCATGCCTCCTTGCTCAAACAAAGACCATAGTCGTATTTGAGCACATTCTTGGGGATATGTGGTGCATTTGGGTGGTAGTAGGGGGGAGAGAGGAATCAGTTCTCTTTCTCCTTAGCCTAAGATCATTTCATGAAATTTGCGCCAAGATCTCCAGTAATTAGAGCATAGTTTTGTTTGAAATGAATTTGCTCTTTGCGGTAATCGAAAAAAATGAGATTGCTCTTTTACCAATTCGTTGTTGGATTGCCTTGTTGGTTTTAATTTTATTTAGATGGTAGTTGGCTTTTGTATCAAATTAAACACTATACAAAAGGTCATGAAAAACATGAAATCAAATGACATTCTTAAAATGTAGATTTACTTCTTGATACTGATGTGCTTGAGAATTCTATAATGCGTATGTGTAAAAGTATGTTTTCTTTTCTTATGTCTTTCATTTTAATGCATCTGATATTTTATGTAATGTACATGATTGAGTTTTATATATAATGTGTTTAACATGATATGGATTCGGAAGAAAAAGTATATACGAACGGAAGATACGAGCGCAAATTATTCAGTTGCTTACAGTGAACATTAGTGTATACTTGAATTTGAAGTTCTTGTTCATATTGCAATGCTATTTGTTTGCTGCGTTTTAGTGACCAACAAGCCTTTGTGATTCGAGCGGAATTTAGATTACTATTCTTGTTTCATTGGAGTAGGACTCATTCAATTTAATGCTAAAATTTGAAAAAATATTCATTTTTTTGGCGGGGATATATATTGCAGCGTGTTGATGCTAGTTGGACCTCCAACTGCTGCAGTGTATCCCAAGAACGTTAAAAAACAATGATTATAATAGTAAAAACTCGAATATTCATTGCTATTAGATGAAAAGCAAGTACTTCTCCCAACGAGCGCAGCTATTTACAAAACGAGAAGTGTCTGTCATTTAACTCAGAGTCAGGTTGTTACGTGGCAGTAAACTTACCGATACTCAAAGTTCAAAGGAGGGCTGATTTCTGTGAAGAGTAGAGCAAGCGTGAATAAAACAAGGGGTTGTAATGGCAAGTGAAGAGAGGAGGGTTGGGCGGACTCAACGCTTAACAGCAGGAGCAACCGTCATCACACCTTCGCTTAAACGTGCACACTCCGTTTCGCTCCGTTACTCGCATCTCACCTATTTCAGTTCCTCCTCCCATTAATTGTTCCGAGCAACTCGTCCAACCCATCCCTCACAACAATCTTTCATTTCCACGTCCCTCGATGAGCTCGAGCGGAAAATAATGCGGGGTATACCAAACTGCACATGTCTCCCCCCATCTCTCTCCCTTTCCGCGTCACGGTTTGAAAATCGGTCGTCAGGACGACGATATGACCAGGGCGATGATTAGCTCGGGGTGAAACGGTGTCGGTCGAAGGGAGACTGTGACACGGTGACCCTTACCCACTCTTCCTCTCCCATCAACCCCTTCTGCAGACCACCTCCCCTACCACTCACCCCCTATTCACCGCTAATAGCCTTTGTTGGAGTCACCGTAAATATTGATGTCCGTAATTTAACGGTTTGAGCGAACGGTCTGCTCTTTGGTATTATGACCCTCTCAGCCAAAATACGAGCAAAAGAAGGGAGAATACACCGCCAGTGGTTTCGGGGACTGGTGTGGTGGATCAAGGCGATGTTTTTAAATGACATGGAGTCGAAACACGTTAAATAATGGAAGCATTTTATTTTCTAGTTCTTTGCTGCTGGAATACGGATTTAAACATGCTGTTATAATTCTGTTATCGACATGTGGTACAAAAATATAACTGTAATGCTGTTAATCGAGCAAAGACTACTCCCTGGTTTTATTTATATTATTTTATTCTTTTGAGAAAGTTGACTGCTATCATGTTAGTCAACAAAAAAAACCCCCGTCACACTTTAAACTTACGTAAAATATCATTTATAAATTTTATTTTTATATGCTTTTAATTTTACTTATTAAGGTAGCTGAACGCTTATTTCAGTGAAAAATATATGCAAACTATTTAAATACTATGCTTCTCCTGCCCGAAGATACTAGTAATGTATCTTATGTAACTTACCTTCAACTAGTTAAAAGCTGTCATAGGCTGAGGAAGGCTCATGAAGATTGAATGTAAAGGCATGGTATTCAATATATGAAATGCCAAAATATCTCGTAAATGAATTTGAAGACGCTTGGCCGGAGGTAAACCATCACTAAATTACGCTAGTTACAAATTCCAAATTGATTTATTGTAGACGCTTAGTATAAGCAAGTAAGCAGTTGTATAAAACTAAGAAATAATTTCGTAAGAATGGGCTTTATTTGCTTGTATTTTTAAAATATTTGCTACGACATTTTCAAATATTACGGCCATTGAAGTTTAATTTAGTATATTTAAGACTTTAGAGCTACACATTTTCATTGAATATTTTAATATTGTTAAAAGTTTCATCTACAAATACCTTTCATCTACAAATAAATAAAGGATTTGGGCAAGGTACCTGCAATTTATTCTGGCATTATTACAGCAATATTACACAGTGATTTATGGAAAGAAAAGAGTGTATCTCTCTGTGTGTTAGACCACCTTTCTATTATTATTTTAAAATCAAGTCATCATCAAATAAAACCGTAATAAGCTTGAGTTTCCGAAATATTTTTAAGGATATGGGTAAACATATAGGAGTTCCAATTACCTTTCCATTAAGATTCGCGTGTAGTAGCAATTTTTATGCATTCTCCTCTAATTGGCTTGACAAGCTAACTCGTAAGATAATGATCCTGCTTTGTGTTGTCGATCCTTTCCATGCATGCTAAATTATTAAAACTTGACTCACACGGATCACGTAAAATAGTGACATTCGGGTTCTAATTAATCCTGTAAAAAGAAAGAGGAGAATTAAAATGGCTGCCAATCTATTCCTTCATTGTCACATTTGCCTAGAAAATGTCTCTCTAATTCTGTTCGCCACCCTCCTAGGCCAGTTATTCCCTAGATAATATTCCTTATACACATTCATTAGTGGTTACTTAAAACGACTTAGGGAATGGCTACCTTATGTAATGGCATATGGTAGTATAGAGCTACTTCATATATTAATATCGTTACCTTAATGTGGTTAGTTAACGCACGAGAACTTTGAAGAAAAATCTTATGTTCTCGATTAGCAACGATTTGTTTCATCATTGTCGTTGTCTTGCATTGATTCGTGGAGGGGGCAGATTTCCATTATATATGCTATTTATTTTATGAGCAATAACTGAAGCGTTGGAGATGCCACTTTCTCTTTGTCGGAGGTGGTGTAAGAGTTGCAAATACCAAATGTTTGTCCCTTAAAAAATGTAAAGCCTGCTGCTACCACATTCCCACATGTTTGCTGCCTCAAACTGCACTCTTCTGCGATATATAGAGGTACTTTTCTTTTAAACTATTTTTGCAAATTAGAGTACCAAATATATTTACTAACTAAATCAGAAATATATCCAAAAGAATTGTACATACATGCGCCGCAATTACGCTTGATAAATCTTCTTGCATAGGACTGCAGAAATGTTGCAGTTGAAGTGAAGCAACAGTAATTCCAGAACGAAAAGTGTGAGCTGATATTTTTTTTCCTCTTTTCTCCCTTTGTATCACAAATTTTACGCGATGCACGCTTCATCGTGACGCATTTGCATTTGAGATCGGCCTTATCGAATTATCGACTGCGATAGACATCTGATACGTACATACCACGCTTCGGGGAGCAAATCATAACTTGCCCAACTCGTTTGGAAAATTCACGTAGGGATTCGAGAGCCAGCTCCAATTTGAATACATATCGGTAGTTTTGGTTCGTAGTCTGCAGAGATAATCTTTTGTGCTTCGATTGACTCTATATTAAGAGTAATCCATCGTGTTATCTCGGTAAACAGACAACAATTCCGAAAAATAAATAAAACTACATTGCAATAAACATGATTTCGTAATATAGAGTAGTTAAAAATCCATTCATTTGTGAATTGATTTTTTTAAATCTTAAGACTACAATATTAGTTGTTTATGAATTTAGACTCACAGATTCAGCAGGGTGTTCCGGGAAAAATATATCTGAATGCAGACTACGAACTTTAAGGAAGAACAATACGAGGTAAGCATTTATGACCCAATTAATCTTACCGATGCATTTTTAACGAGATTGAGATCTTATAGCCATTTAATTACATTTGAATATCTTTTCACATTTTATCTGTACTATTATTTCTATTGGGACCAGTGTGTGCATGTTATGTCTAGTTTAGCTCATAATTGAGGCTCAATTTGACTAACTCGTTAGCACATTTTAATGAAGCCGGGGAATTAAAATCGATAAAATTCTTCGAGTCGTGAAATTTCCATTTAATGCCTCACTGCCAGGTGAAAAAGAATAATTCAGGCACGCAATTGGAACACCTGCTGATGAGGAATAGGTGTAATGAAGTTCTTAAAATGATTTCCAAAGCATTTCAGCTCTAATTAGATGAGACTGATGACGATTGTAAACGTTTTTGATGCGAGGTTTTATCCATTACGTTGTGTGCGAGAAGGAGATGGGAGTGAAGTATTAATTATTAATTATGAACGTTTTCTACATGTGGTTTTCCGTATGATAAAACATACTATTATTTAAAAGAAAAAGACTATGGCAAGCTGAAGTAATGCAGCAGTTTGGCCCGGTGTGAAGGCCTATGTTCGAGGTCCATAATTCAAATCCCGACAGATTCAAGATTTTTTCACTCGTGTTCCGGCTTGATTCAATCTTCCTAATCTACAAATTGTTCGTTAATTTATGTGCAACTTTTCCATTTCCCTTTCTTAATACTTCCGCCTTTGAGTGTGTTTTATGGTTTATATGCCCATTATATACCTAAGGATAGTTTTCTTTAGCCCATGAATAAATATTACGAAGGTGCATGATATGCACTAGCAAACGAGAAACAAGACACTAGTGCAAAAAATAAACTAAAAATAGACACGTAAAATTATTTAAATATAATTCTAATTCCAACCCCTTGCAGCATAATTGGCGATTTCCTCGCCTGGAGAGTAGTCCAAAAAGTTGCCTCGAAGCACTAAGGCAAATGGTTCCCAAAAAAAGTGATGAACAACATTGTCCATGGTCGCGCACGGGTTCATCCCTTTCGAATCAAGCTAACGGTAGACTTCAGGTGAGGGGTTTCTAATTTCGTGTGGAAACGAGCAGGCTCCCGCGTCAGTGTTATCGCTCGGAGAAAAAAATTTCCCAAATAGAAATTTGTAAAAATATTTAAAATAAGCATGACACGGAATGAAAAAAGCCAAGGATGGTAGGTGACGAGTCACCACACGGAGGGGAGGTAGGTATCCGTCCGACGTCCGACCCTGCGAGCATGGGAAGAACAAGGTGAATCTTCCCCGTGAGGACGAAGAATGGTTTGGGCAAAAGGTTTACATCTACATCTACGTTATACCCTGCGAGTCACCACGTTTACGTGCATTTGGAGTAAGGGGCACCTGGAGAAAAATAGGTGCAGGAGATCGCCCCGGGAAGAATGAGGATGGGTCGAATGGAAGACGCCCCGAAGATGGAGGTGGAAAATGAAAAAAAAGACGACTGAAGGAAGCCAGAGTGAGGTAGGTAGACGGTGGGAGAAAAATGGAGTGATTCACACAAACACTCGCACGCATACACGCACGCACACATTGGGAACAAAAGGGCTTTTCGGACTCGACCGGATGATCCCGGCGTTCATTTCATTTATTCTTCGTCCGCTTTTGATAGAGTGGAGGGAGAGTCGGGGATGGAGGGGGAGGAGAAGGATTACTCGGGAATGGAAGGGTTGGGCGGAGAAAGGAAGGGTGGAACCACATCGCCCCGGGGAAGATGGCCACGCAAACAGGCGGGCGTGTACAAAACCGCCGGTTTTAAATTCTATTCAAATGAGAGTTGCGGTGGGGGCTGGCGACGAAGTGTGCGCCTCGAGCCTCGAGGAGAGAGACGGAGAGAGAAAGCAGAGTACGTATAACGGTGAGCTATGGAAGGGGAGAGGGATCAGTGAGTGAATTCCGCTTCCCGGGAAAGGGGCAAAGGGAGGAGGGGAGAGTTGGAGGGGGTGGAGGCTCTCTGGATGGCGCGGGGGGTAAAGGAGAGAGTAGCGGGGGCAACGAGGAGGGAATTGGAACAGAAATGAGTGGGGGTGCGGCCGTCAGTGCATTGAATTATACAGATAGATCCGGATGGGGACCTATGGCACCCCCAGTTTATTTCCAGTCAAACCGACCGATGCGACTATCAAGTATACAATCCTTTCGCATTTTCTTCATGTACTCGTTCGGATGGTTTTATTTCTTCGCTCCTGAGCGTGAAAAAGTGGTGAAAAACATGAGGAATAATATTCCTGGCCGAAAAGTGAAATTGTGTGCGTGAACATGAAACAGAAGGTCTTTTTGAAAATGTCGAAAGGCGTGAGAAATTTAAATGTAATGAATAGTCTAGTTCATGCACGAATAACTCAAGCCTTTTCAATAATTTATGCATGGATCTAAATCTAAATTCACTCATTTTTGTTTTTGGATAATTCACTACATCTTCTCATAACATTTATAATATAACTGAGTCTAGAAGGCTCCATAAGCCAATGTGTATCTCCAACAGTAGCCCAATAAATTAATTCCTGGTTAACCAATAATGCCAATCTGTGTACAGTAGACGAACGGTGACCTTTCTGGTGTTTGAGGAGGCGCAGTACCTAGCTGGTCTCCGTGTCCAGTGTAGTCCAATATTGTCAAACCGAAGGGCTGACGAAGCAGCACTGATTAATCTTTACCGAGGTACTAGCCAATATGCATACCGGTTTCAGAATGCCACGGAGGAAAATAGTCGATCAAGATGGGGATTCAAACCCGGATCCTCCGTGCTGAATGACCAAGTTGTTATATTTTATTAGAAGCTATATATTTATAAGAATCTTTTTATATCTTGTTATAAGAAGTAATGGGTTCACTTAGCATCCCATCCCATTGATATATAATAAATGACCTAGAAGTACTTTAACTTAGCATTTTAGCAGTAACCGGAATATTTCTAACATAGCCATAATTCTTGCCCGGGATCCCAGGGTGGTTGTCCAGTACTTTGTCCATTTGATCCATGCAAAACCTTGAAAATAGCATTCACATTATGGGATAACAAAATATCCCATAATAATACGATAATTAGCGATAAAGACTGATAAACGAAAGAATCGTGGGAATAATTAGGCCACAAGTTGGCACAAGTCTCTGTGCAGCCGTTTGGGTCTCAGGGTTGGAGACGATGGGGTGCGGTGTGTGTGTCCTCAGGTCGTGCGATCACACGCCCGGTTGAGTGGGTGCAGTCTGAAAAGGGTGCGGACCTTAGCCATCAGGGAAACGAGAGGCACAAAAGGGGAGCGACCCATGGCGGGGTTATTGTGCGGAGGCGAGGGAGTGAAACGGCAGAATTACCGAGGGAACCGGGAATTTAGCGCCCCACGCGCGTGTGTGACGTTAAAATGTATAAAAAGAGAGAGATGGGATGCCGTGGTTCATCTCGAGGGGAGAATAAATGAACTTTCGTATACTTTGCTTTCCATTGCGCCTTGGAAGTGTGAGAAAAATCGCGAAAGACCACGAGAACATGAAAGGGGAAGGGGGGTTGTTTAAAGACGGAGGAGAATGAAGAAGAGGGGTTTTACCGAAATGGAGCACATCAACATCTGCAAAGTACCCTGTAAGTCACCTCGAGGGCGTATGGCAGTGTTAATGATCCCCTGTTGTGCATAGAGTACAAGCACTGCGCTTACACTCAATTATAGATTTCCGTGAGCATAAATCGGAAAAGGCACTATATATTTCTCTTTTTACTATGTAAGTGTCATTTAGAAGCAATTTATAATTAGTAAATTACTTGGCAGCTTAAATTACATTGCAGGGTTGCGCAGTTTTGAACGTTTGTAAAAAGAAAAGATCTTCCCAAAATACTTATTATTAAAACCAAAAAAAAATATCTAACTTGTAACTGATCAAATATTTAGGTTACACCATGACTGAAGGCATGTTTTGGGTGGGAAACATTAGGGAAACAACATTTCTTGCAAACGGCAGATTACGATTCGTAAAAAGGGTTCTAGGAAAATTCGATGAGAGAGTACGAGAAAGATATTATTAGTCACTTGTGAGGCATCTATTGGAATACGCATGCCAGTAGTATAAAGGATCTACTCGAGGATGTGCGGTAAGGAAATTAGGGAGTGCGCAAGGGAGATTAACAATATTTTGAAGGTCGTCACGATATTAGGTTAACGAAGTCAATAAAAGACTAGGATGGGAATTGCTATCAGATCGCGGACTGCAGCCTGTACTTTCACCTATCATTTGATTGTTCCCTACACAATACTTGCTCTAATCGAGAATTCTACTATGCGTATAACAAAATTTACTTAAAAATCTAGATTCTCTCCGTTGTATGTAGCCCAACTCAGTAGCAGACCTTTCTTCTTCTAGATGTATAATTGCAACATATTCTTAGTGGGGTTTAACAAGTAGCTCCACTCTCTCCCCTTCTCATCATATTTTCTCATTATCGTTCGTTTATTGTGATAATTATTTGCTTTCTATTGGATTGGCTGCATACTTCCCAGATGTGCTATTCTCTTAGACTGTGTTTTGTTAAGTATTATACTGAATTTCAAAGATTCGGTACCGATATAATTAAAATGTATTTTACCAGGTAATATTACACGCAAGCGAAATGTTATTTTTCTGAAATTTTTATTTTTAAACATACCTTTACGTCAGCTTGCAACCTCCATTCATCGCCCAAAGCAGAGGATAATAAAAGTATTGGGGGAAAGGAGAGAAAGACAGTACGACAGAAACCTCCCTCCTGCTCCCGGATGATTCAGCCGCACATCGATCTGCCTGAAAGGCATAAGTTACCATCACCACTCGCGGGGGCATGCGGAGGGGTCCATTCGGGAATGAAAAGGAAGAAAGAGGGTGACGACAAAAGGTACTAGTGAGAGGGAGAGAGAAGGAGAAAAAGCAACGTTAGTGGAGGTGGAACTCTGGGAAAGTGTTTTGGGGGTGCGGGAGGACGAAAACCGACCACTTTTACCGCCGATTCCGTCACCACAACCACCGACACCACCGCGGGCACCAGCACCATATATATCCATCCGTCCACACCATAACAATCGATGGAAAACCTTTCGTTACAACCCCTCGCGCAGTCATTGCCACCAACAACCGATGCCGGCGACACGGTCAACTCACTCCGCCCCATTAATTTGGCGTCCCTTTTCAGCCATTAAAAACCATGCCGTCCATCCTCTTCGCATCCTCCCACCCCCACCTCCCAATTGCTACGTCGACCTCCACTGAGCCATCTCTACCTCCTCCTCCGCCAAACCTTCATCTGTTTTTTTCCCCTTCCCATCTCGTTCTGGCTCTCTTCCTTCGATCATCCCTCCGACCCATCTATTTTACAGCTTTCGATTCTCACCGGACACATTTCAGAATTAGAGGCTCGAAGCATCCGTCCCAATATACAAAATGTGCTTTATGTCATATGATTTTGTCTGCAGCGTCATCCCTATAAAAATCGGACCTCTCTCTCTTACTGCGTCACCTCTGAACAAAAGTAGGAACAGTCCATTAATTTTGTTCCACGTTGCTCGTGAACTGTGCTCACTTATTTTTTGAAGTCTTTTGTCGTTACCAAGTGGCTTTGAGACACTTTCTCTGTAAATGGAAGTCCAAAGATACCTTGGTCGTTAGTTTCATAATTTTTCGTGATTACTTTCTTTACTTCAAGTGTTATTTTCTCCGCTCGTTTTATGCAATAAATTATATATGAAATAATAGAGGTGGAAAAGGTTCTGAATATGGAATAGCATGTCAACTTACGATGTAAATGACGATATTTTTTATTAAACTAAATATACATCTTAATTGGAGAAGGATCCCTATAAGTTGCGCTAATGTGAATAAAATAAACAGTTATTTTTTGAAATTTCACAATTACAGATTCCTATTTATGTAATTTTCTTTTAGTGAAGTAGCTTCCTAATGCTTAATTCGCCTGAAAATTCGGACGTAAAACTAGGCTATTTATGATTTTTACAATGTGCTAGCCATGATGTATATTAAGTGCATCAGGAAAATTTAATGAAATTTTACATGGTGTTGTATTATCAAATGCGTGTAAACTGCTTCACTCCGCAGTATCATTCAAACTGACATTTTCGGTAGTAACCAATGCATTTCTCTGTAATTTTTAAGTAAAAATCGCATAGGACACTCATTGGACCGTATTGGTCCACCGCACTGGTAACACGTATTTTTTTGTGTAACAGGCTGTGGAAAGTATGGTATTTGGGCGAAGTGTGTAATATGTATCGCCAGGAGTGTGTGTGTTTGTGTGTGGCAATTTAAATTCTCATTGCCACACACAGTTTTATAGTTTTATTTTGCAGCACGTTATGCCCCACATCTCATATCAAGTAAGTAAACAATTACTCTTCTTTGGGTCCATTTCACCATGCCTTTTTCCCAGAATTTTAATATCAGGTTTCAGGACACATTCTCATCTCTCGATGTCTATCTGCCACTCTATTTTGTTGTCCCATTGTCTCTCTTGCTACCCATTTCTTCTGCGCCAATAGCAGGGACTCAATATTTCCCCAAAAAATTGTTTTTCCTAAATATGGTATCAGGCAGCTGAGAGATTCATCAGCACGTTACGGCAAATACTCCTCTGACTTCACTTTTACATCCATAACAAGCTCATGTAACTTTATCTGTTGCAAGTTACAGAAAATGATTCTGTTTTTAAACTAAGAACTTTACATTTAGTTTGCTTTTTTCACATTTTGTCTCTTTCATTTTATATAATCTCACGAAAACAATGTTCCTATGTCCCTATGTCTAATGAGCTATAAATTATCTAGTCTCACTAAAATGAACACTGCAGCATTCCTTTATATAGCAGAACATAATTCCATCATGTTTATAAATGCATTGGAAAAAATATTTTTAAAATGAATTTTGGATCCAATTTATTGCCATAAGGTGTTTCCACATAGTCATTGATTTTACAGCTGAGGTCTCACTTTTGCTGTCGTATGTCAGCTTATCAGGTTATTTCAGCTAAATAGTTTACATTCCCAATATTGTACGTAACCGAGTTGCGTTGATACTGAACGATAGTAAACTTCTGACAGCAAAAGTTTTGTACCAAAGGAATACAGAGACAGCAGTTTTTCGGAATACAGAGACAGCAGTTTTTCGGAATACAGAGACAGCAAGAAAAATTTCAATTTGCACAGAAAGGAATTTTGCATATTTTTATCAATATTTTTTGCTACCAAATTTCGTATGAAACGTTTTACCTCCATTTTTACTTCCATGTTTTTGTCGCAAAGAAAGAACAACTGGAATATTATTCGCAAAGTACTCATTTAAATACTTATGCACCAGTACCTGTTTCATCATTGATAATTTTATAACATACTATTATGACTTATACCAAGATATTCTGGATTATTGCATTGGAACTAAAAGTAGCATTCCCTGACCAAGACAGTTTGTACACCATATTGGATGAGATGAGTGATGTCTTCGATCCCATTTCAAGGCATTTTAAAGCGATTGAAAGGTCCATTTTTTGTTAAAATATAATGTATATCTTTGCATCATTCATTAGTTTTGGTAGGAAAAAAAACGTATTCTCGCGAAGATGCAGGATATTGGTTCCTAAATTATTTAGATTCGCATAGATCTGTATTTTCACATTACATGAGCATATCCGAACGTCAAATCCACCAATAGAATCGTCACATTGAAACGCCGTATCCAGGATGTGCCCAAAGGAGTCGCGTGATGTTCTCGTAATTTTATTTCCGGGGGAGAAACACTGAAGCCCGACCGCTCTGTTGCCATTCGGCTCAGAGATAGCCATTCCCGAGAGCGATTTCATCCAGTAGACTGCCGAACCGTGTCCGCGCTCCCACATCCGCGATGGCTCCCCTTACCCGCATCCCTTACTTGACCTACCCCTCCGAAAAACCCTCTCTAGTTTCCACCACCACCGCCACCACCCCCACCCGCCAGCAAAACCCGCTTCAGCAACCACGTGACCAAGGAGTATACCTTCCGCCGGCTTCCCATGCATAATTCACGGAGGGCTAAGGGGTATGGATGGTGACGATGTTCCCGAGGAGCAGTCGGAGGGTGACGAGAGGGAGAAGTAGGAACTGGGGTAGGGAAGGGGATGAGGGTTTGGCGGGGGTGGGCTGGGTAAGGGTGACGAAAAGGGGGAGACCGCTTCGGAGGGTAGGGGAGGGATTCGGCGGGGCGTCTCGGGGTGCATGTGGTAGTGTGGTCTGGGAGAATATAGAGAGGGGATGTCAGATTGAGGTGGATGTGCTAGAAGGAGGGTGACCAGGGGAGTGGGTGTGGGAATCGTCGGTGTCTAAAGCGATGTCATGGAGAGAGAGAGGAAAGAGGCAAAATAGCGGAGAGGGAAGTGATTGTCCATTCATGGAGAGATTCAAAGTAAGGCTTCTTAAGCAAGCTATTCAGGCAGTGAAGTCTAAATTGAAGGATTGTGAACTAGCCGGAAAATAACATTAATAGAGTCACCCACTTATGCACACGATGTCAGAATTTTCACGGGGAAAAAATCATTCATAGATGCACAGTGATAAGACATGAAGGACGCCTTGGTAACTTTACTTGTTAGGCAACCTGGCGAGAAATTTGGAAAATTCCTGGTTTGAATACTGGTCAATTGGATATTTTGTGGAAATTATGATCTAGTGAACTCTAAAATTTATTCTTGAATTGATTGCGAATCAAATTTACAGAATGCATACTTTACTATGCTCATTTGAATCTTTGTTACTTCTAAATGCTCTGTGTACTCGTTTATTTTTCTTTATTCACAATTATTTAAAATTATAATATTATATTTATATATATTGCAATTATAATTTTTATGCTTTAAAGTGATTCTAGTTACAAATCAACATTCGCTCTGTTCTAATGTTATCGTGTTTTCTCCATTTGTTTATCTGTTTCTGCAGAATGTTCATATTCAGCGGTCTCTTTTATATTGGAGAAAATGATTTTTTTAGATGGAGCCTGGATAGGCACTTCAGGATTATTTAGGAAGGTAAAATATAAGGATTCATTGACTATTGAAAACTTCCACAAACGATACTACTTATAAAAACAACTTCCTTTGGAATATGTTTCCATCAAAATTCCCGATGTATGCTAACACTTGAAAGATCTAGGATCCTCCACCTGGCTTGAAGTCGTTACGTAAAAAACCAGGTGGAGTTTCTGAGAGCTCTTAAACGATACCATTTGGATTAATCCGCTTAAAATGTTGATTAGAGTCAATGTCCTCACTTCAATTCTGAATGATTCTTCAGGATCATAAGGATTGCCATTGAATACGGGATGAAGACAATAGTTATGGAACGGATCCGCGCAAAGCAATTGTTTATAGCAATAAGTTTTCCTTCAACCACAAATCTCATGAAAAAGCCTCAGGCACTTGAATAGAACCCTGGATTTTTATCAATTGTATGAAGAAAAAATAATCCGAGTGATTTTTTTTATCTAAGAGCAATCGATTTAGAAGGGACAAAGCATACTTTTGACAATATTTATTACATTCTGCGTATCGTTTCTGAACTCTCCTCTTTTTGTATGAAGTCTGTATTCGTCCGTGCGTCCCACCCCATGGGAGTGGAAGTGGCATTATGAGGAGGACGGTTCAGGGTTTACGAGGGTTAGGAGGGGGAGGAGCGTCTGGCGGGGGAATGCGAGATGAGCAGCGTGTCGGTGTGCAAGCGGCGGTTGTGTGGCAGCGATGAGCAATTCAAGATGACGCAGCAAAAGGGGTTCCCGCCAGGGAGAGGTTACCAGATGCAATTCTCCAGACCCCCCTTCGCCCTCTCCCACCCTCTTTTCACCCCTCGCGTTCCCTTTACGATGTCCCGCATTCCAACCTCTACGTGACCCCTCCCTCTTCAACCTACCAGGATCCCTTCAAAACGAAAAAAAAACACCCTTCACCCCCTACCAGAAACCCTTGCAACTGCACCCCATCCTCTTCCACTCTTTCGCACGACCGCCTCCGACCCCTCCCGAGGCCCCCGGAGGCAGAGAAGGCCCCTCGCTTGTGCCCTCTCAAAAACTTTGCCCCCGCTCCCGGCCCCACCCCACGCCCCATAACCAGCACCACGCGCCACCCTTCCTCCCCACCCGAAACCCTGACCCGACCACAAAAGGGCCCTCTCCCCTCGATCTCTCGCGTAATCCTCTTTCATTCCGTGTGCACGCCCCAATCCCTACCCCACCCCCCTCCGCCCGCTCCCCACCCCCTCCTCCTCCTCCCCAACTCTTTCACTCCACCGTCCACCCACGCCCTTGCCCGCTTCACCCTTCTTTCTCTCTCTCATAAACTCCACCGCGTATCCTTCCGTGCAGAGTTTGAGCTGAATGGAAAATATTGTGGCGGGCATGCGCAAATGCAAATTTTCATTTCCGCAAAATTAGATTTCATGTAGCGTGAGTGGAGTGTTTCCCAGGTCGCTGCGCATCTACTCTGAGTGGGACAATGCTTCCTGAATCGGTCTGGCTCTGCACGCCATCACTCGTTAATACTAGTGCATCTTCGTTCGTGCACCTCATTCCTACTTGGCATTTGGTTTGCAGGTGCTCCAACTACCTAGGCTAATCCCCAATAAGTTATAATTAGTTAAGTTTTAACCAATAAGTTATCTTTACACAAACACAACATCCATATCCGAAGTTGGATTCAAACCCTTGTCTTTTTCATAGCCATCCAGGAATGTTACCTATCCGGCTATAATCGTGGGAAGGGAGCTTTCTATTTAATGAAAACAACTCCTTTAATATTTACGAAATTTAATACTTACGTTCAATATCAACGGGTCATGGTTGCGCTTTTGCTTTCTGTGAATGAAAGTGATTGAATTATGAGATGAACGAAATCATGGACGTAAGTTTTTCCATGCTGACATTTAGTCAATATTACTTTCAGATTCTTCATCAGTTGTACACGACTCGACTGCAGCTTTTAATTTTTCTCATATGTGCATGTAAGTCTTCACCCGAAGGAGTTTCAGACCAAGGTATAGGATGGATATGGATAAGAAAAGCACGGCTTAACCTCCCATTTGACGGACATTGTTCTGAACTCACAATCTCTCCAAAAAATACTCAAGTATGGGCCGGTTTACCAATGAAAAATATCTTTCACTGCCGGGATTCAAATCCGGGCGTTCCCCGTGAGAAGATAGTACCTACTCCAAACACTACATCAATCCCACCCTCCCCTCTGAGTCTTCACCCCTTTTCTCGTTTTCCCTTTGACGCCCATCGGTGCCTCTCCTCTGGGACAGGAGCGCGTCAAAACTTGCACGACAATGATACACTCGCTTCTCTCCCACTCGACGTAGTGAAGCAAGGATGAAGGGAGGGTGATGGAAGAATCATCACCGTGCGATGGATCCGAATGGTGGATGGAGGGTGAAGGGAACTAGGAGGAGAGGAAGGGGAGAGGCTTGATGAGCAAGAAGGGGGCTAGATGTCCAGGGGAGGGCGGCGGCGGCGCGGCGGCAGGCTCAGACGCGGCGCACTGAGTGATGTCGGTGAGCTCGGAGATTGGCAGGGGGTGTGTGTGGAGGGATGGTTAGGGGAATCGGTGGGGAGGGAGGGATGGATTATAGGCCCGAATGCGGAGGGTGGGAAGAGCGGAAGGGAATAGGGGAAATGGTCGCTAAGCGTGCTCGGAATGGTTCATTTCGCGAACACATGCAGGCTGGCCCCCCTGCGGATAGATGATGGAGAGAGGAGGTTCAGCCAGGAGACGGCTGAAGAATGGGTTAGCTCGAGGATTTAAGGAAGGATACGGCTGTGCTATTTTTTCACATTGTTTTTCTAGGGGTACGGGTTATTGAAGCTCCTAGGTGCTTGTGTTGAATACTATCCTCCAATACCGAGGGCCCTGTTTCGAATATTGGCAGTGTCAGTGATTCCGCAGTTGAATAATAATGTTGAATTGAGTTCTGTGTGGAGAATTTAATTTTGGTACTTCGTGGCACGTTAAACAATGTATCCCTTGGTGTCTTTCGTTAAGAGAGGGCATGCCAACGGCGGGTTTTGATCTACTCCTCCGCAGCCCCCTGAGGACATCTGAACTCAATTGACCTTAGCTGTCGGTCGCCCCCCAAAATTATTTTTTTGTTAGCCTCGATCAGGGATCTAGAAAGCGCCTTCCGCTGGACCTGGACTGTGCGGACCCATCTTGCACGTCTTGTTAACACCCGAGGTTTCTTTCATTCGCTCGGACGTGAATATTCCGCTCGTCGTTGCGGCGTCACTCTCAATCTTATTTTGCAAGACGAATGCAGGCATGTATGCGCAATCGTATTTACGTGACTTCAGTTTGGAGTTCGTGGAGTGTATGACGTGAGGATGGGGAAGTATGAGATACAACGGGGGCCGGAGTGAATTGAGTGTGTAGAGAGCGATGGGTAGGGAGCGACCGAGAACGTGTCTCGTGTACGGGACCGCAACTCTGTTTTTTTGGGGCGATAAAGCGGAAGATAGAAGTCCTGGAAGGTGTTCCGAGAGCAAATACAGTTGCAGGCATGGTTACATTATAGAAAGATGAAACACTTGTATCACCAATTTTAGAACACCTGAGTCTTTGTTACCTTCTGACATTTCATTACAAGCGAGTTGGTGCGAGGTCACAGCTATATAGGTGCCTGAATGCATTTCCACTGAGCCCCCACGTACTGATCGCATTGACGCAACTTTCGCATCCTTCGATACTTGCTCATTGCATCTCATACAAGGCCTTCTTAGCCATTATGACCATTCGCTTTAATCCTGTCCAACTTTTTTCATCAAAATATCATGATATCATGATATCATTAAATATCATGGGCATATGGCCAAAAAGTTATTCCGTTTACTACTTTTAAAAGTTTCTATTACAGTTTTATTTTCTCCTACTCCTTCTGAAACTTCGCTTTTCTTGGCACTCGGATTATGAAATTTATATTTATTACTTTCCTGTAACATCTCATTTTAATTGCTCTTAATACTTTATTTTTGGAGATGGTCAGTGTCTTTTATATGTATGCTAGAGTCTTTATTGCATATTTTACCTCTGCGTCTGCCCCAGAAAGCTCTGTAGGACGTTTAAATACATTTCCTACTAATCCCAATTACAGGTCCATATCCCAGCCGGGTGGGTTTTTCATGCAACGAGCGTGTGATACATATGTTCGACGCGTACGAATACATGCATGCGATGTTCTGATGTGGGAAAGGATGCAATAAACCTGAATTTACTCAGTATTTTATGATTATACAATGTAACATACTGTACTGAATGTGTTCGCAAAATAGCAGTATGCTAATTTTTCCCGGTGGATGCTTACTTTTGATTATTTCTTTACTGTCTTTCTCGACGTAGACATTCATTAATTCTTCATTCAATCTTCATTTAGAAGGTTTATTTTTATATGTGGAAATTATAATGTAAATTCTGTATCGTCCAGGAAGGACTTCGTTTCTTTCATTTTCCTATGCATATTATATCTCTTGTCTTTTTATTGAAGTTATAATTTTCTTAATTGTGATTTTAAATAACCCATGGTTTTCCGAAATCTTGTTCATGAATCATGTTTTACGTTTCTAACTATAAGGGCTCTTCTAATTCTCATTTTATCCACCTCGTTCTTTTCCATCTTGTTTCATAATTGATGTTATTTATCAACTCAATAAATCCGGTTACAAAATCACTCATTATTATTAAGGAAATTGTTTGTTCGATTATGAGACATTAAGCATCACTCACTCAGTATCCTACTCGTGTAAACGCATAAACATAATTAAGTTAATTACATTTTAATCTTCATTTGGGACACTGAATTGATTCACTAATTGGTTGCTTGGGTGGACAAAGAAAATTAAAAAAGAATTTTAATTGGTATTATCCTCAACTAGGCAGCTGTACTGTAATCTCAGGCGCCTAGTTCACTCTTTTTCAGGTTTATGCCGGTAGGTTAAGGTAATCTGTATTTACATAGTCGTATGCTCCGAGTTTGTTTCATCAGTAAGCACGGCGCCCCTCTCGGCGACGTCAGGGAACATCGAAGGCATTTTATACGTATTTCTGCTCAAGGACTCAAGTCCAGTGGATAGTCTTTCAACAGATATCAAAAGCAGTTTTTTCAGTGCAGCCCTAGAAATAGTTCGTTCAAGCACGTAACTCCCATCCCTCGAATCGGGCGTTACACCCCTTGACGACTTTCTTAGAGAGCAAGCAAACTCCCCATGCTCTTCCCTCCTACCTTCACCTCACCTTACGCTTCTCCTCCTGAAAGTCTTTCCCTGTGGGACGTGGAGCCGATTTCGACCGAGAGGGACTTGAATAATACGAGCGTGGGGGACGAGAGGGAGGGGGTGGGGGGGAAGGTTTCTCTCTGGGCTGAGGGAAGCGAGAGTTGTGAGGTTGAGGCAGGGAAGAGGTAGAGGAAGAAGTGTGGACGAGCGCGGGGATAGCATAAAGTCCAATTTCGTGCCTCGGGCGGAGAAAGGATTTACGCTCCGCGCCAGTGTCCGACGGGCGCTTTTGAATTCGCGGTGTGTTCTCGCTTTTGAAGTTCCTCGAGTGCATTAATGTAAGAGGAGGGGCGCTTTTAGAAATGAGCCGCCTTCTCTCTCTCTCTCGTATCTCCCTCACTCTTTCTTTATTCCTCTCGCTCTGCCCCCACCTCCTCGCTCTCTCTTGCCGTCCCCTCCTCCTCACTTCCCCAGTCAGCCCGCTCTCCTTGTCCCCACACCTCCGTCGGACACGAATGCCGTGCTCGAAATGCCCAAGTTATCGCCGCGCGACGCTCCTCGGCTAAAATTGTCGCGGCAATTGGGACGACTCGGTCTACACCGCCGGACGCCCCCAACTCTCCCACCCTACCCTTCCCAATTCACACGCGCGAAGGTCCAGCAAATTTAAGAGTTGAAACGGGCTTGGACGTTATTCCACCAAGTTTTATTGGCCGGCCCCGAAACTCCGTCGGGGTGGGAGGGCGCATATCGCCGTGCCCTCGTAATCTGGAGGTCGCCACTTTGAATCACGGCCTCTCGGGAGCGAGAGGGAGTATAATCCGCTTTGACTAATCTCGAGACTGGCTCCACCTTTTCAATTCTCTGGTGGCGGAATGAGAGAGAGGGAGAGAGTGAAGCTGAGAGGGTGGTAAACACCCGCACCAAGCGCGGCGGGTGTTTACGTATTAGTGCTTCGGGGGATGGGAAATAGAAAAAAAATATAATGGTGTGCGGAATCCCAGTTGACTCTCCCAGTTACAAAAGGATTATATTCTGCTTCCCTGCTACCACTCTCTATCTATGGTCGACCCCATGACCTTGTCTTTATTCAGCGCATGCTAAACGCTTGTTGATAACGTGTAGAGAGGTGGGAGTGTTCTGTGGGCGGAGGGATGAGCTCGAAAGTGCGGCAGTGAAAGTGTGTTGTGTCCGCACGTGGTGAGGGAGGAGTTAGTCCTCTGGGACGCAATGGATGAGATCGTTAGCTGCGGGACGAGTGTTGTCGGACGCTTCGGAAAAGGAAAGCTGAAAAACAGAAAAGGGGGGTGGGGAATTATTCTTTTTTTTAAACGCTGGATCGCGCTTAGGCGAAACATTTTCTGTCGTCAACGAGGTTTCTAGCGATACAGAGGTTTGGTAGCTTTGATTCACTCTCCCTGTGAGAATGTAGATTGCCTGGTTGGAAGAGTGACGCGTAGGTGGTTACCTATAACTGAGAGAGGGGCGTTGAAAGGTAATGTGAGAGTAAAAGCTTTTGAAGGACATGGAATACATTTTGTTGAAGATTGTCCAATAACGGAAAGGAGCACTTAAGTAGGAAAATAAAATTTTCCTGGTCAAAGTATATAATACTATTAAATAAAAGGAACATTTTGATCCCTGGCTCTGATACTGAGTTGTAGTCCTCGTGGTTTTTGATGAACGGTTGGATTGCCATTGCTGAAGAAACTGTTAACGCGTGCTAAATTTCTCAATTCCGCGATGCAGACTTCTCACTTTGCACGCGAGGTTAGGCTTTTTTTAGTAGAAATGTATAGCAGACTTTGTCTGTGACATAAATGCCACTATCATATAATAGGGTAAAGCAAGCTAACAATTTTTCACCTTGTCTGGATTAGCATGACGATCTATTTTCATATGTAATGAAATTTTAGCATAATGCCGGAGTTAAATTACATTAGTCTGCAAAAAATTTTAAACTTATCTTTATTGAATAATGGTTTTAGAACTGGTGTTTATTTCAAAGTCATTCATTTTCGTGGAATAATGTGATTGAATTCACCACCGTTTAGATTATGTCTTGTATTAGTAAAAACGTGAGAAATTTTAAATCAAAACAGAAGTGTAAAACTGTTGTAAAGGATGGTGAGGTAGCGTAAATACTGATTTCTTTACTAGGTATCTCAGTTGGCATGGCGTTATTGGAAGATTTTTTCCGCAAACTCTCGGTCCTTTCACGAGTGTAGATTCAGGATGGAGAAAAAATTTCAGTGGTCCCTCCACCAGACGGAACGTATAACTGTTGGTTCGTTTACTTCTTCCGTAAAGCCTTTCTTTCTTTCCGCAAAGACTTTCTTTTTTGCCAATGCTGCCTACCATAGAATAGCATACCTCTTTCAAACTATTCTTAAATAGCGTGACTTAAGCAATTCATCGCCTTCTCTATAGCATCCACATGATTATGATAAAATTACCATTTGTATTTAAAATTTTAAAATCATCTTTTCAGTGATTTATATTACGACTGATCAATTTCTCAAGCATCAATTCTCGAGCACTGTGTCCATTATTATTTCTTATTTTCAAATGAGTATTAAGCAGTTATTCCCAAGTAGAAACGCGGCAATTTTTCAAAATAAAATTTTTACTACATTTCTTTTATCGGTTTATTTATTTTTCTTATGCCTGTAAGATAATATATGCGTTAAACTGCTTCACTTAATTCAAATATTAAAATGCCCTACAGCAAATTCCTGAAAGGTTAAATATCGGCAAAACAAATAAGGATATTATGTAATAAAATGCATCATATCCGCAAAGAGAAGAATTGAATATACTGATCTTGCAATTTGGCAAGAAAAACGATAGTGTTCTGCAGGAAATTTGTTTGGGAATTAAACTAATACTGGTGAATTGATCAGATAGTTAGAAAAGGGACACGCACATCAAAAGTACTTTAGCTTGAAAAATTAAGGCAATTGTCTAAACTTATTAAGCTTATATTGAAGAGAATTGTAGTGTTCGTTCAATTTTTCTGATCACGTGGGACTGTTAAATCTTATAGTATATATTTCGGCATGATTACAAGTAGAGGAGCTGAAGGGATTTGGTTACGGTATTCAGATTACATGAAATATCTTCCGCTCTTTCGAGTTTCATCCGGTGGTAGCTTGGGGCAAAACGGGAAATCTCAACCTATCACGGAGTCCTCCTCGGCCCGAAACAAAGCAAGAAAGAAATCACTCCCTCAATAACCTTGGCCCCAGAGCTAGCCCAGCATATTCCGAGCCGAATGCAATCCCGCGCTGGGGAAAAGTACTTCCTTCGACGTCCACGACCCTGGTCGCTTCCGAGCGAAGAAATCCGTAATTTTATCCTTAGGTCGCCGATCAAGTATATCCGCGAGATTCCGTCCGCGTCTTAGGGTCCATGATTGGCCGAGGAAGCAGCAGGCCCGCCCCTTTCTCCCTTGGAATATTCTCCGCCGGAGATGCAGCCTGCGGACGACGTGGAATTGAAAGTCGGCGCAATGGAGATCATTGCGGGTGGAGGAGAGGGAGAGGGAGGGAAGGACTTCGGAAAGGAAGGGTGAAGGGGAGTCGGAGACGGGGTGAAGTTTTCCACACCGAGAGGGATCGCTATTCACACGCACGGCCACTCCCGCCACCCTTTTCAACCCTTCCGGACCATCTGCCTCCAAACCCCATCGCGTTCCACCTACCGCACGCCTCAACCCAGCGATTTCCTCCGCGGAGTAACTAATTCTCTCCCTCCACCCTCCCGTCCCTATCCACTGGCAACTAGATCTTTGCCATAGCATGTCTCGTTATTTTTTTCCGACACAGTGGAGCGGAATGTATCGCAGGTATCGATGCATCATATTTCAAAGATTGCCTTCAATGTACTGCCATTCACGATAATTACCTTGATTTTGATACTTGAGCCCCCAAAATTGACAGCTTATGTGTGGGTTATATAAATGGCATCGATCACGTTGAGATTATGGGCAATATTTGGAAAAATCGACCAGTGCCTTCCGTGACACCTAGGCCTGTAACGAGCTTGTCTGGCCGCTCAAAAGTCTTCGATTTAGTCTGACTCATGATCCAGCACAAGGTCGACGATACTCGCAAGTATGCTAGCTTTCCAGTATCGTGTGAATAGAACCAGTATACTGGCTGACAAGCACGATCGCTAGTATACTCGCTGAGCTACTGGATTTCCTGCTTGATGCGGTACTAGTTTGATACTAGATCCAGTAGGACCCAGTGGTCATATACCAATTACGTTTACGTTACCGACGCTGTGCGATCTTCTTTTTTTTAATTAGTATGGATTCATATGGAATAACTGCTTCGTAGCAAGCACAAGGCCGATAAATAATAATGTGAAACCTCCTAGGAGGTTTCCAATCATGATAGATTCCGTCCTCAATATCAAGTAGCGGCTAGCACACTAGGTCTTGTGCTGGAGTAAGTATCGTGTGAAACGGGCTTAAGATATCTTGGGTTTCTTTGTGAAACGTTTTTAAAACAAGCTTAGCCAATGCAGTGGTTAGAACCCAAGACTACTCCCGCTAGTTTGGATGATATGGAAGATAAGTTTCGTGTGCATATCGTCTACCATACGATATTACTTCATAGTAGGTAATATCATAGCCTTAACACTAGTATCATGTGATGGATATATGATTTTCTGAACGATATGAGAACATTACTTCACTGCTTGATGCAAGCGAATGCTATCTAAATATAATGTCAACAAATCCAATTGTTTGTATCGATACCGATATTCGATATTGAAATATGAGGATTCATTGAGGATTCTTTTTTTCTCCCTCCGAAATATCCACCTTCTCTCCTCCCCCTCGCCCCGATAAGCTAACCACACGCTCGTTGTTTCATGGCACGGACCGCCAACCTTGTAGCCTCCCCTCTACTCTTTCGCGTCTGCGACCTTGTTCCTTCAATGCCTCCCATCCCTTTTCCACCAGGCCTTCATTTCATCGTCAAATAACGCCGGCACGACAATAAGGAGAATCCCGGTAGCATTTAGGAGCAACGAGCTTATCGTCTCGGATTAAGGGTTCTCCCGGGATGGGGATGAGGGAGGAGGAGATGCAGGGCCTCAGCGGGGATCGGAGGGAGCGGAAAAGGGATGCGGGGAATGCATTTGTTCTGCACCCGTGATGCCCCCAAGTGCCTCGCTCGTCGCGGTGTCTCAGCTCGGAAACCTGCGTGGAATTTCAAGTTACGGCCGTATTAACCCAAATAGAAATCCCAGGGAATGAATAATCACTTGATGGGCCGACTGCTAAAAAAAGTACTCACAGAATTTGAATGGTAAATGCATGTAACTCTATTTATCACAGGATTTGCTGTTGTCTTCCTAATTATTGCTTCTATTCGTTGGCATGAGAATCTAATACAATAAAGAGCGTTATGATGCATGCTAATGCATATGCTCTCCTTCTTTTCAATTTAGATTGAAGAATTGTTTTAAAAACTATTTTACCGTTAGTAGTGTTCATTTCGATACTTGATAATGAAATAATAATGATTTTCGATAATGAAATAAGAGTTTATTTTATTCCTACAACTACAGCGGAGAAAAGGAAATGTGTGATTCCTATATTATCTGAAGAAATAATTTTTATCATGAGCTACGTATTTACGTGCAGTGTTGAACATTCTTTCCTTCTTAGATTAATTTGCTTTGTTTTAGATTTTTAGGCGGTCAGTAGAAACTATAATGCAGTTAGAAACAAAATGTTTGATTTCTCGACTTTAATGATAGTGTTGGTTTGCCTTACGATCTATATCCTTGAGGTGGTTTGCAGGCTAAATAGGTATATATATGATTATTCTCCATCATGATATAAGTAATATAAATATATAAAGCTATTCAATACATTCCCATGGTTTTTTAACAGCTATTTTTTATTCTTTAAAGAGTTTTGTTTTCTTGCCTATAAATAACTTTTTATATGGACTCAAGGAGCTCTTGTAATTTTTTCATTGCTTTCCACCGATCTGATTGTCTGAAATCTCGTCCCCAGAAAAATCTATGCTTTTGAGGAACAATGTTAGTTAGTATTTTTTCGAAGAATAATGTTAATGATCCTACCAGAACTTGAGAAGAATAGTTGTTTCTATGTATGGATGAATCATTACGTATCAGAAGAATTCGTGAGGTTGCCATTTACTTTCGATTCGCTACTGTGGAATATGTTATCTTTTGTGCGCACTGCGATTGGGCATGTTCCCACCCACCCATCATCTGAAAGCAGATTTTAAGCTGATTAACAGCTTTTATTCAGAAGTTTATGCAAGTCACAAAAATGTGGTAAATAAATTGCATTCATAAGAATACAGCGTTCTCCAGAAACTTAGAAATATTTTTTCTGCATTTGCCCATGATCCCCTTTCCAATCAAACCTTCCTTTTCCATGTCACGTCCATGCTACTGAAATTGTCCAATTTTTTGTTACCTATGCTCAGCATTATTCTGGAATATTTTATAATCATCAGTTTTTCCAGCTTGAGAAGCCAATAGTCTTATTTGATACTGGATTAATAATTTGGAATCAGAGAAATTTTTTAAGTTAATGGAAACTTGTCACTATGGAAAATTATAGTATTACCGGAAAAATATGGTGTGTAGGGAAATGACTAAGTATAACAAAACAAAGCTACGCTAGAAATGTGGAAATATGTTTGAACAATAAATGGGGAAATGGAAGGAAGGTGCAGAGGGGGATATTAGACAAATTTTTTAAGGAATTAACAATGTATTTCTGCAAAGATCGGTAATTCAATACTGAAAATAATTGCAATGGAACGTTTATTTCGAGGAATTGGAGTTGAGGACGGTATTTCAAGAGAGGAATAGATAGACTCATTGGTGTATAAAGAGAAAGACCTAATATTGGCTGAGGAGATGATACATCTGCTTGAGTAAATTATAGAGGTTTCAGAACGTATATGTTTACAATAGGAGAATAATTTAGAAAAGCAGTTGAGCGGGGGACTAGCCAGCGAACTAGAACGTTAAGAAAGGTAGTAAGCGTGGTTGGGTTAGGCATGGAACTGTGTTTGGAGGAGGTATTGTCTCCTGGGGGCCTGTTTTTGGAACCGTCGGGATTATCTCTAATAGGTAACCAAGGAGTCACGTAGTATAAACACGAATGCTTCGCAAATTTGGTGTGTTAAAACCACAGATTACAACCTCATTCTTTGTTTACGCTTGTGTTATATCTCAACTGGGGGCTCTTTAGCTGGAATAGATGAGAAAAACTCAAGTGAAAACAATTAATGATGTTGTAAAGAGCGATTCAGACACATTACATTTTGAAACGATTCGTGTTTGTATCACGTGACTCCTAGGCTACCTATTCCAGATAGTCCTGACCGTTTCAAACACAACCCTCCTGGTCAAGAAACCGTCACCGTTAGCCGCCAAAATTGTAATTGAATTAAGTATAATATAATGTTTCTATCGATGCATATACCAACATTATCGCTCTTTTATGAGTAGGTAAATATTGTAAATGTAATACAGGGAAATTACTGCTGCTGTGTAACTCAATCACTCCTAGAAGTAGATGAGAAGATATCAAAAGGACTTTTTTTAAGTCATCAAATGCATAACTTTGTTGTTAGTTCATTAGTATAGTAACACTCCTGTATTTAACAATTAGCATAAGTAGGAAAAAAGCCAATTTGGCACCATCATCAGTCACGTGGCTCAGGAAATTCAGTCACGTATTGGTTTCCTGGAAATATTCATTTTCATTATCTCTTTTGGAAGTAAATCCGGAGTGGGAATAAAAATACTTCTGGCGTTCTAAGCCTTCCAATACCTTGAAAAAAAGAATATTGCGTCGAAAAAAAAGCTATGAGCGTTTTGCATTGTGAAATATCCTTGATTGGATCGACGGGAGCGAATTTCGTTCCGAATAGTTTGTGGAGACACGCTTCGGTGTACTGATCCAAATGAAAAGCTCCCCGCCGGCCGTCGCTAACCGGTAGGAGGGCATTAGTTCATGCGCGGTAGGATTGCGACCAAATTTCCGGCCGCCACGGAGTCCCACCCGCCGACCCCTCCCGCGCGAGAGACCTCCGCTTGCCCGTCGTGACTTGCCTGGAAAGGCGGAAGGGACGCCCGTCCTCCCACGCTCCCAACGGGGGTGAGGACGTCACCGAGTCCTCCACTTGCCCTCGAATAGGGAGGGAGGAAGAGAGAAAGGCTCCTGTTCCGCTCAACCCACCCTCCCGGTCATTCATTCATCGCGACGGCCCCCTGCATGAATTCCTCCTCCCATCCCCCCGAGAAATTTCCACCCTGCCCGCGCTCCAATTCCACGCATCGTAAACCTCCTTGCATAAAACCCTTTCGACTCGCATTCCCCCCTTTTCTTCGGTGTTGGAGACGGGAGCTGGGTGGAGGGAGGGTTTCCATTCTTCTCGCCTCCTCGGCTTCCATGATCCCTTCCTTCTCTCTCTCTTGCCGCTTCCCTGGGAATGCCCTTTGCCCTCGCTCCTACACTTTGCCCCTGCGTCCTAATCCCATCGCCTAGCCATTTCTCGGAATATCTCTGCCCTATCGCGATTTTTTTTACCGATCCTCTCTGCCCTTTTCTTTTCTCTCCTCCTCTTGTGTCTGCCGTAGTGTTACTTTCGGCATAGGAATTCCAAAGCTTTCTCATTTGTGGAGGAGAGCGAAGGAAAATATTTACCCTGGTGGTAATTGAGCATAAGACGATATTTCTTTGCTGCTTTCTTTAGTCCCTCTATTCCTTATTTCTTGCTTATTAGCATAGCAAGGAGAGCTATTTTCCTATTCATTCTCAACTGAAATTTCTTGATGAAGCTTATTTGTTCCCGTTTGGGAAATTTTATGACTAACTTTGATCAATTAAAATTTCTTCCTCCATACGGTCCCCCATTTTCCTGCTTGGCACTTTTTCAAACATTTATATTATATTCAACCGCGTAAATGGTTTAAAGGCATGATCTCTTGTGCAACATTGAAGAATTGTAAGGATGCTTTTCGGCGATGAAATGTATTGAATTTTATCAATTTTAGTGTTCAACACACATGAAATTCAGCAGCATAAGTTAAGGTTTTCAGCCTTAATCCCTTTTTTCTCTGCTGATGATGTGATTATTTTATCAATTACTGATTTATCTCCTCCTAGTGAGTATTTGAACGTAAAAAATTCCGTTTTTTACTAATTATGATCACATTTATCTATGCGAATTTCATGATTTTGTAAAAAAAATTATTAAATGGTACATATTTAATAATTGTAGCAGCATAATTATTTATATTATATTCATTGGGAATAAAATAAACATCTTCCACCTTTACTTATTTGAAATAATGTATGTATATGCATATTTCAAGTCATTGAGTTTTAGTAACTCACCGAACTTATTCTGCAACCAAAAACTGATGTGTTTTGACAAAATTGCCGTCATGTTAAGCAGTGTTAACATTGTTAATAATTGTATTCCTTCTTAGGCTAGCTAGTTTTTAATTTTTGAAGAATGATAACTATTAACGAATAGCAAGTATAGCAAATGAAAAATGTCAAGCAATAATGGCATTAATTAGTGATGGCTGCAGCATACTTTTTAGTAAGTTTTCAAGTGAGGATCGCAAGCAAGGTGAGCAAATCCCATGAAACACTAATAAAACTCCTAGAATCAAAAGCTCTCAATCGAAAGGCCGCTGCTGTTCCTGGGTGATTTTCCAGCGTTCGCTGAGTAGAACGCTGACTTCAGTGAGCGGGCTATTTGCCCAAAATAATCTCCCGCGATATGAAGCCACGTCTTTGATTTTAGAGCTCACCATGAGGAAATTTCACGAAAGTCCACGTGACAAGTGTCGAAAATTGTTTCTCCATGAAGTAATTTACACTGGAATTGGTACCCAGTATTTCATGCCTATTAAATTAGAGATGAAAAGAAAAAAATATGGCCATTCAGAGTAACTTAGAAATGCAAGTATTACGGCCCTGAAGTTGTTCATAGCTGAGAAGATAGAATGTACGTACAGCATCTTTCACCAAGCCCACATTTCAAGAAAGCATTTTGATAAGATGTATAATTTTACTCGAAGTTATTGTTATATCCCTGCTAGGGAGGTTTTTATTTTTCATCATTATGTTTCTCAAGGCCGTTTTTTTCCAGACAACTAATGTTTGAGGGGACACAGTCACGTTTTTCACATAAGTTAAATACTCACTAACTTCTCGGAACTAGTAATTTATCCACGCGTATTTCGCGGCCGTTCCTCGATGAATTAAGCCTGGAACTTCACTATATGGGGTTACGAATGGATTTTAAGAACCAGCAACACAAGAGGAATATTAATTCGGATGAGGAAAGCAAAGTGCTCAGAAAATTAATATCCTGTAATGATAGCTATAGAACGAAAGCGCAAGAATATCAATACCGTAACGCTAGAACATGCTTCTGATTTCCACAATAGAACTTCAATGTACGTTTAATCTATCATTACTTCAAGAACGACGAAATATTTATGTACATAATAACATTCTTTTGCAATTTCATATCTAAAAAAAGAACAGCATATGCAAAACTAGTTTTAGTTTTCTTGCATCGTTCTTTAACGTGTTAGATTTTTGTCTTTGCTGATGCTTTGAAGCAGGCAATTTAAAATACATTCGATTTAATTACGTCATTATGCAATTGCATTGTGACTGAAGAGCGCATGTTGAAAGTACATTTCTATACATCATTTTAAAACAAGATTTTGAATGCTGGAAAAATTCTAGGTGGTTAATTCACTCCATTTTTACTTGTAGCACATTTGCTCTCAAAGCTGGTCCATTTCTTTGAATTGTATGAACATTTTACTGCATGTAAAGTAAACGTTGACAATGTCTTTAAATCGACCTCTTTCTCTCTCTCAGCTACAACTCCAGAATTAACTTTGTTTCAGAATCTTAATCTAATTTGTTGAATTCAGCATTTTTTGCGTGTTGAAACCGTCGTACTTCACTCAATCTCATTTCCTCTATTACTGCTAACTTTCGCCGGACACGTCCCAGGGTGTGACGGAAAAGGCGAGTGACCAACCTAATAAAGTTAAATGATAACTCGATTTTAGGAATCCACCAGTAAATATAATTTGATCGGAGTAATTGCTTTTGATGTTTTCTTTGCCCAACTTACTACTTTCACATTTTATCTTTTCCAGTTGATAATTCTGTTTGCTTTAGTGACAAATGTCATCTGGTGCGATTAGTAACATGATTGATTAACACGCTTTGAGACCATGTATGAACACAGTTATCGAAATTTCCATTAGAGTTTCGCACCTATTTGGCCATTTACGTACTGTGTATTTCAAGAGTTTTCTGCTCCTTTGCCGAATGAAATATAACACTATGAAGCCGTTGCTTTTGTTTACTACTAATTATCCTGGCGGTTGATTCACTCGTTTACTACGCTACTAAAATGTTCTCCATGCATACAGGTCTATGAATGTATACTGAATGTGTTGACGTTTTGTCGTAATAAGCAACAATAATAGTTCAGTTACTGCACACAAACGACAGTCTATGGATTATCATATCAATCATTTAAAATAAACTGAGAAAATAATGTTGGTTGATTTTCATTAATATTTTTAAATATTGGAAACAGGATTAAATAGCGTGCATCAAAGACTAATTTCATAATTCACTGCATTGATGATGAACTGTATTGCCAATTTACTTTAACGTTCAAGTATAACGAAGATATATAAGAATTGCGACAATCTCCATCAACAGATTTCAAGATTTGTATGCGGTCTACATGAAATTACTTTCTTTCAAATAGAATGCGTTGTATCTAAAGGCTAGGTACAGAAATACGCTCTTTTACAGTGGCACCTTTTATGTATAGTACTGGGTGACCAATCCTTGCTCGAAGACACAAGTATTTAATTCTTAAATAAATATTCTCATTAAAAGAAAAATAGTTTTAATAAATGCAAAATCATGTTATATAATCAAAATCCAAATTATAATAACTTTAATTTATTATAATTTAAGTTTTTTTATAAAGTAGTGTTCTAATAATGCTCTAAGAAGTATAAAAAATATTCCGTTGTTATCCATTTGTATTATATTACGATTGACATCCATTTTATTGAATATCTCTTAGCATACATTACGTGTGTGCTAAGAATGTCTGGGCATTAAACGCACTTTTAAACTTTCTTTTCACAAGAGAGAGAGCATTGCTCTGAGTTTGAGAGCAATTGAGAAAATGAGAATTTGAGTATGGCTTCATTTCTATGTATGTTTTGATAAACAAACGCAGTTTATAAGACGACGCAAAAAACACTATGCATTTATGAAGGGGGTGGAGCCTAAACGTTTCCTATCACCATATTCTGGCTTCGTTGTAACCCATGTCAATGCTTCATTCTTGCCTCCTTGAGTCAGACCAACTTAGGCGCTGTACCCTACTTTTCTCGCCATTACTTCTATATTGGTCTGAATTCTCCATAATTGCTACGCGAAAATACGTGTGCTCGACATCACTAATAGCGTCGATGGTCAAGGGCACGGATTGCTGAAAACACAAAATATTTTAAAAGATGTTGTATATTTTACAATCGTTCTCGCAAACTTTATTTGGAGACAAGAATGCATAACCATAATAAGAATCTCTATTTATACCATTCGGTACTTGTCCCGGTCACGTATCATTATTATTTTTAGCTTAATTTTGTAAAATGGATGCGGCCTGCAGGAGATAAAATTGATTTCTACGTGCGTTTATTATGAGCGTCATCCAGAATTATATACTTTACGTATTAGCCCCTTATTAAAATTTACATGATGTGGCCCGAGTCATTTATTTTTTCAGGCGAACATACCCTAGGCTACGCAATTTGATGCCCATATCATAGACAGTTTTGAGATAAGCTGTAAAATTTTAGCACACTAATTTTACGCGATTAATAATGTAAGGTAGGTTTTATTGTTGCATTGCCTGAAGTAACATGAGCAGAAAGTATTAGAGTGTTGGGTGGAGCACGCATTTTTGAGATAAGCTATAACAGTTGAACACACTAATGTTATGCGATTGACAACATAAGATATGTGCTTTCATTGTTGCATTGTCTGCAGTAACATGATCATGAAGAGTAGAGATCAATCAGAGTGTAGTAGAGTGCGGTGTGGAGCTCACTTAGAATCCAGTGTTACGCCCGTTACATGAAACGTTGAAGCCTGGTCTCTTTAGCGTTTTTAGTTTCCTATTACCCTATCTTTTCACCTCTCCTCCGTTCCCTCGAAAATTCCAGCCACTTTACAAATATTTATTTAAGCTTTTCGCATATATCACATTTGCTGCCGGTTACCTCTTGGACAGCAAAAAGAGTCATAGCAATGATTCAATACTAATGCCCTGCGCTTAACCAATTCGAGTCAGTGATAGTTTCGTTTCACCATCTCAACTGCTGCAGTTTTTTACGTAGAGGCCATTTAAAAATGTTTTATAATTACTTATATTTGAAAAATACATTAGTTAACTTGAAGGAGATAAAGTGCTGAAAGAGTTTATAATGAATAAAAAATTAAAATTAAAATTTTCTCCATTGAATTTAACAGTTGTAGCAATATCATAATGTATAATATATTTTTTTTGCCATGAACCTATGTCTCCAGCTCAAGTGCATTTTGAGAGAAAGCATTTGAAATTAACGTAAGCAGTGAAAAAATTTTAGACTTGCGCTTCAACACCGAAAAATATCGCTGAATGATGTGTCAAATGGATTATCACTGAGCAGTTCCATCACTCACAGATGGTGCGTAGCTGTTTTAATGCTATCCAAGCGATCAGTCATTCCGCAAAAAAGGGCGATCGTAATGATGAATTTGCGGCGAAGCCTGTAAATGTGTCCGTGTAAATATAAAGAATGCCTTGCAATGTCGAGATTGAACTCCGAAATTCCACCGATTGATATGGTCAAGTGTGGCAGATTTTTGTGCAATGAGTCTCTATGTGCATTTTCCATTTTAAAAGCTATCGCTCTCCATTTTGAGGAATTTAGATATTATGAAACATCAAAATAAATTTTTATATATTCATTCCTTAATAATGAAGACATTTGCTCTCCTATTTTTTTAAATTTTATTAGCAATAGATTAACGGGGAGATTATCAATAATTTCAATAACTTTTTCCAACTCTGCTCTAAATTAAATTCTACAAAATTTTACGTTTTTAAAAAGATAAAAAACCACTGTCCATAATTTAAAACTATCACACTAATAACCCAACGACCTAAAGGTGGTACTTATTGTTGGGAATACATACTTAACGTCTTTAAAGTAATTAATAATAAGGCTTGTTTGGATAAGGTTTGTTGTAAGTGATATTTTAAAAATGCTAATAAATTGTAATATTTGAATTGAATTGAACAATTTTGCTTCAATGATGGAGACTGTTTTCTAATATGATTGAAATTATGGTAGTTAGATATTCCCAATTCTGGAATTAAATATTTATTGTTTGCTTCAAAAAAATGTTAAAAATAACCTAGACTCTTTAAGACAATTTTAGACAAGTCCTCAAAAATTTGAGTGTGATTGCAAAACTCCATTCAAGCGTCAAAAGTGATTTGCGTCCAACTACTTCGAAACTTTATTTACTTCAATATTGACAAATATCCCATTTTATTTGTGGAAGGATGTCAATGATAAAAATCTAATCTTACGCAGAAATAGCAAAATTATAGCTGCTATCTGCGATATTTTACGCAAAAGGGAGATATGAGGCCTCCTGATTAATCTTTGGAAATAAAGCACATTGATTGCAGCCGGATATTAGATCCAATTGATGACTCGAGAGCAGGCAATGTCATTTTGTACATATTTATCGAGTAATCAGTTTTCAGGTATCGTTGGCAGCTTTGGACTTCAAATCAAATTTCCGGTCCTGCATTTCGGCATAGTGTCCCTTATTGCTGCATAATATCATTCCCAATTAAATGTAGCTTGATTCAAAGTATTTTTGTTTTCTTTAATCAAATATACTTTAAAACAAAATTCATCCTGACCCATTTTCTTAAAAATAGAAAATTGAAAACCTTTTTCGCATACCTACTCATTAGGATATGTCAACTCACGTTTTTGGCATGAGAGGGATTTTTAAAATGCCTAAAAAATTTTAAACTAGCTATTTTTTATAAAGGTCTGATGAATTTTTTCAAATACTTTGTTATCTGCCAATGAAAGAAACATGTTGTTTAACTAGCATTTGGAACTTCTCTGCAGTGGTTTTCAACCAAGGTTTAAATATATGAAATTGATTATTTAATAAGTATTTTCTATCTATTTCGGGTGAGGTGATAGTTGGAATAGTGAATCAAAGACTTCATAACATATCTAATGCGCCATTCCCAACCAATAATTCTTTCGTTAGATATTCTTCAAAATTTTAAAAATTAAAGCATATGCTTATTTGCAATATTCAACCCTAAACAGCCGAGTGACAGCAGATTTTCGGTGGAATACAAACTATACATGCAATTTAAAAATGTATTTAATGGTATACTCAAACCTAATTTTTTTCTAAGAGGGAGTTGAAGGCATCGTTGTACGGATAGCCTGTTTTAAAGTTTCATTGGAAACCTCTTGTGTTACACTATTGGTAGTGTTTCATTCCCCCACCCTCTTTGATCATTTTTCGAGTATAAAGATTTATATGTCCATCTAAAAAGGCCAAGGATATTCGCGAAACATCCGCTAGACCTGCGGAGGATAGCTACATACCAAGAAACAAAGAGTAACAGAGGGTTATATATTCCTCTGGTCGCAATTTCCAATTGCAATGGGTTAAATCGTTTTCTCGGTGGCCGAAGTATTGACTTTTCACCCCGAGGATTCCTGAATTGGCTTACACTACACTTAAAATATTAGATGCATTGCTTTATTTAAATGCAGTTAGCACATGGACATTTCTAACAGGGACTGTAAGTAAAAATATGAAGAAAACATTACTTATTTTGATCAGCTCAATGCTTGAGTTGTTAAGGGCACTAAATTCGCTTTCCAAGACCGGGAGTTTGAGTCCCGTTAGTGGTGAGAATTTTTAATTTCTTGTTATTGTTGTTATTAGAAAGATGGAACCGAAAACTGAGATATTTTACGCCACTAAGATATTTGGGATATTTGGATAGATGAAGCAATGAGCAAATTCGGGAACGATAGAGAGAATCCCGGTTCCGGCGTTAGCCACTTCAAGATATCCACGGTTTCACGTCCCATCTTATAGGCTGAGTACCGCACGCAAAGTGCTCACTACATTGTACTCAAGTAGGGACCGGTATATCGCGGAAATATCTTCCACCGTCTGGGAAGGGCATCTTTAAAAACCACCGATATTATCTCGAGTAGGTAACCAAGTAGTCACGCGGTACAAACACGAATGTTTCGCAAATTTGGTGTGTTTGAATCGCTCGTAACAATCTCTCTCATTGTTCTCACTTAACTTTTTTCATCCGAGGTCTCTGTGCTCGAGACGGGAGAGAAAAAATCTCTCATTACAATCTTACTCAAGTGAAAACAATGAGTGAGATTTGTGCCTTGGTTACCTATTTGAGATAATCCCGACAGTTTCAAACGCTGAATTCGAACCCTAATCTTTGGGAAGGTTGGCCAGTACTATACCAACTACTCAAATCACCGGAGCTTTGGTCATTAAATCGATACTTATTTTCGGCTCGTCATTGAGTGCGTGGTGGAGATAACTTCGAGAGCACTGCTCCGCCCGTTGGTTGATATTAGACCGCAGATCCCTTGGCGGAATTCAAAACAGATGGTTACTGCATGTGCCCGGTTTCGCACCAACCGTATTTTTCCCCCTAAAAAATCCTACCAGCGCAAAATGTTTCCTAAAATATGCATCCTAGAAGGCACAAATCTCTTTTGATGTCAGTCCCACCCCCGAATATCTTCTGACCCCCATAACCATCACCTCGGACTTAAGGAAGACAAGTCATGCCAGCCGAAACAAAAGGTCTATTACCTTATTATTAAGATAGGGGTTCCATTAATGCAAAAATCTGGGAAAGAGACACCCAGTTAATCGTTTATGGCCGTTGGATGGCAATGCAGGGCGGCAAGGTGAAGGAAAAGAGGTTTTGGGTACGAAGTAGGAAGCGGTGGAGGAGTTGTTTGGGCGCAAGAAAGGGCAATGACCATTGCGCATGCATCATTTCGACTCCTCCCACTGCTCTCCCCCATCTAAATTCGCAACCTCAACTGTCCCGAAACTTAAACCGACACCCTTCCCCATTCACACACAAAAGCCCTCCTGCCACTCCAATTGCCCTCTTCGTCCCCTTTTGCCCTTGACTCCTTCTCTCTCCCTCTCTCTTTATACCTTTCTCTCTTGGAATCCACTTCGAGCGTAAAAAAAAATTGGAAAAGTTGAAATAAAAAAATACCCGCGGAAAAAAATTACCACACCACGTCCCTGATGCAGAAGGCATCGGGATACCTTCCTCTTATTCATCGGAAGATATTTACCCCGGTGACTTTAGCTCTCCCGAAAAATCCTTGCCCCCTCCCCCGTATATCCATTCCATCCCCTCTCTCCCCGTCCTGCATTTCTCCCTCCAGCCTTCCCCATCCGATCCCTCCCCTCTGCCCCTTTTCCCTCTCTCTCCCGCCCCCCCTACGCTATTCCACTCTCGGAGACCTCCCTTCCGATTCCCTCTCCTCCCCTTCACCCCCTCTCCTGTGCCAGTTTCGCCGCCTCCTCCTTTTCCTCCCCCGCCTCACCCCCGCCCTCCCCTCGGCTGGCACGCCGGCGTAGTTCGGCGCTGCGCAGTGCGAGCGAGTCCTTCGTAGGGAGTCGACGTTGGGGAGCCAGGGAGAAGTCTAAACGGCAAGCCCCTCCAGAGGCGCTGAGGAGTAAAAATTCCCCCGCTGATCGGGGAAACTTTTGCTAATACCGGACCTGTCGGGAGATTGCACTCTCGCGACCTACTGTTCTGTTGTTTCCTCTACCACGAGCTTGGTCCCAGTTTGTCGCGTTCCTTTGTTGGGGTAGAAGTCATCCCGCCGATCAGTGCTCAAAATTATTGCCATCCCTCACTATACTTCCCGCTTGGAATTCTTTCCTGCTGCTGTTCTCAGGGGGACGGGGAGGAGAGGTGACTGGTGAGGGGTCGAAAGTTGTTGAAGAGGAAGTTCACCAACTCACCAACGGGTCCGTCAGTCACACCCTTTCGAGGAGCTTGGCGCCGATCCGGCTTCAGCAGATACACACTTGAAATTTCTCTTCCCTCAGAGGTTCTTCAAGTCTTCGCCGCGATAGAACCACACTTGCTCAATCCTCCCACATTCGGGATCGGACTCGGGAGGTGCGGAAGTGTGAGTTGTGGTTGAGGAGGAACCCGATTCGGAGCGTGTGAATGTCCCCGCTGTGACGGGACAGGCTCTGTCGGAGGCGGCACGCTCATCATTGCTCCCAGGGTGTCCATTCCATGCTGCGTCGAGTGTCCAACCTTTCCCTTTGGTTGACGTGAGGGAGCGCTGATTGCTTTCGACGAGTCCAGCGGGCAGTGGGAGCCGCACTCGCTTCTCCTTCCCCATTCAACATTCCCACGAAGTGAAGGCTACGAGTGTCTTGGAGGGGACTCCGCTATCTTGGTCAAGTGTCGTCCGAAAGGTAAAATGACCGAACAAGGGTTGTTGGCCAAGTTTCGGTGTTCCATCAATGTGGTCGGTGTGATATGACAAGTGTTCCCGTGGATTTTTCGAAGCCGATCCTTGTGTTATCGCAAACCCCTGACTCTCAGCCCCATTAGTACCCTCTCCCCTAACTACTTCTTCTGTTGATATCAACTCCCGCGGGAGACAGCAATCCGGTGCCTCCTCCCTCGCCGACCCAGAACATTGTATTCTTCCCCACCCCGGATGAACAATCGCCGGAAATGAGGGTTAGTGTCGATGAAGATACGAAAAACTTCTGAAGCTGTAGTCCCACTTAGTTTTTCGCAACTTTTTCTCCATCTCTTTTTCCCCCTCGTAACTGTCGTACTCTGTCCCTCGTCCCCATCCGGCTGAAATCTTTCCCAAGTTTCCCATCACCATTTTTCGTGAAAGAAATGGTTTTTACTTCTCCGCTTCGGGTCGTGACACAAATAGAAATTGAAGATACCGGAGCTTAGTGGGGAACGGCTATCGGAGCAGCCTGGAGATGGGTTTTAGTGAAGGAGACTGAATCTGGCGATATAAAAATTCTTCTTTGCGGTCCTCGTTCGCCATTTGTCTCTCCGCGGAATATGCACACGTTTGTGTGAGCAGCCGAGAAAAGATCAACAGAGCTCCGTGCTCGTCGATCATTTATTTTCCCCTCCGTTTGCTATTCGGGGCGAATTAGTCGGAGAGGGGGGGACGACTAATCCACCGATAGATTGGGACGGAGCAGAGTGTACCAACGTTGCCCCTCACGGGTCCAAGTAATTACCGCGTGCATGCGTAATTAGGAAGGGGGAAGGCGAAGGGAGAGAGGAGGTAAGACATTAATTACCCCTCCCATTACGGGCGGGAAGCATGCCGCGGATGGAGGGTCAACGCAGAGGCGATGACCCGGAGGAGGGCGGCGCCGACCCCCGCACCATCTTCCCACCACGGCGAAGGTTTCAACCGGGCACGCATTTCCCCGCCAGGGCCGGCAAACACTGAGTGCTCCACCAGTCGGCCCTCGTGACCCGAACCGCGCGGCGATTCATCGCTCAATCCCGTGTGGTGCAAGAGAATTCCCTGTCGACCGCTGCAGGTCTAAGGGGAGGGTGCTCCGGAATATTACTTGACCTCGGTGACCGTCTCGAATTGCTCTACGTGGAAGAATCGTATTGGTGTGATGGTGACGGGATACTCCGCTCTCTCGGGATGTTTTCGGGCTATCAGTGAAGTGTGGTGAATTTTTTCGGGGAAATTTTCGATCTAAATATTTTTCGACTGTCCGAGTAGTCCATCATTTGAGTATTTTTCGCGCCCATATGCAAATATCCTTAAATACATTGTATTCCGATTGGTGATGGTAGTGGAAGGGTCGTCACGTCCACGAACTCGAGTCTCAATCAGTGGTAAAATTTACGTGTGGTCTTAAAAGTGGTTAGTAACAAGTTCGTAGTCCTCGTCGCTCTTGTGACTTTGAGTCATTTTGTAGCCGTTCTTACGTTTTAATATTGTTTTTTACGTCCTGCGTTAACATCTATTGGAAGGAGTCTGCAAAATTTAATTTCAAACAAATCATAGATTCCAGCCACTGGTTAACGACGGAATTTCTATGGATAAGTTTTAATTTTCTCTCGGAACCCTGTGCACTCTAGAGAAAGCTTTAAATCTGGAGATATTTTGTTAAATTTTTAGCGGTCAGATTATTATAAGCATTATCTACTGTCATCCAGCTGCCTATCATCACGAGTAAAGCTAGCAAGCATTTGCCGTCCCATTTAATATTCACTAAGCTTTTTGTGGACACGTCTAGTTTCAATTCCCCAGAAAACTCTCTAAGCAGCTTTCGACGCATAGCCTTCGAGAGCAGACGCATAGCCTACAGCCTTCGAGAGGATCTCAAAGTGCATCAGTAAGGACTGCAATCGCAATCGTTGCATCAACACAAGTTTCCGGTGAGTCGCTTCTCATCTCGGATAACCAAAGTTTATGCTCGGCGGAGAGGAACTCGCAACAGTGCATGAATCCGGCGGCAGTCGTTCCTCAGAGGTGTAGAATATATAGTGTTCGACGCTAGTTATAGGGCGTGAAGTTCCTTCTTTAATTCTTCAAAGTGTGGTGCATTGTGACGCCCAGCGGGACATCCGTGAACTGATATCGAGCAGATAAGGAGAGGAGGGGCAGATGAACGTGCTCACACACCGTCCCACCAAGAGGAAACATCAAAAGGCTCCAGCAATGGCGAACGTTCGAGGGCTCCTGGCGCCTCTGGTGATGCTCACTCTAATCATCTCAACAGGTAGGACTGATTAGCAAGTTTTTTGGTTTTACTCATATTTTATTTTAAAATATATATAAATGCTCAACGTGGTGCCATACATATCGTCACGAATTATCCATGAGAGTTATAGCCAATGCGAGCAAAATACGCTATTAAGCATTGCATAACATTGATTACAATAATATAATATGTTGTGCGATATATGGTTTCAATGATTTACTGCGTGTCGGTCGTTATCTGTTATGGTTGAACCATTTTTTATTTTGTTTTCGTTATTTTTGTGATATTTCTTTCAGAATTATTGCCATTAGCAATAAAATTATGTCTTGGGATGACATTACTTTCAACATTTCGATAAATTCCGTTATTTGTTTCAAAGTAGCGAAATATATTAATTGCGAAACATACTTCTTTGGATGTAGATGAAAAAAAAATGCCAAGCACTGTTTATTTTCATAAACTGAATGCTATGCTAGCGAATTCACCGGTGTGCCGTGAGCTACTAGCTGTAAGTAGCTGTAAGCTAAAGATGAGATTTTTGAAGTAGCCACTTGTACTCATATCAAGTATATTTGTCCGGAAAAGTGAAGTAATTAACTTAAATATGAATACATAGTTTTTTTTAAATATACTTGCTTCACTGTACTGTTCAAACCTTAATTCGCTAAGTTAGTAACGGTAGTCAAGATGATTAATTTGGTATTTGTTTACAGGAAGAATCGAGTGGTTACTCCGCCTAAGAACATGATGGTTGAGGCATTATACCACACATGGTTCTACGCATAATTCAATGATCAATCATAAACAGAGAGTTTATCACGAAAGAGTTAATATGGATATGTGGACTATTACTAATTTAAAATATATTCCCCTACTCTCCAAAGTTTTGTTTACATCACTGTTTCAACACTCTCAACTTATGCTCTTTATCACTTAAAAAGACCTGCATCATAAGGGAAACTATATTTTAATCTCCTGAGACTCTCTGTCGCTTGCGAATGAACTCCCTGGAACAAAGCTGGCTAAGGATTATATATTCTTTGTCAGTTGTAATGGAGTTTTAATTAACCTTTGCTTTCAACTCGGGTGCATAAAAACTTGTATGGCTAAAAATTAACCTCATTCATCCACTGTATAGTCAGAATTACCAAACCGGCCGCTCCGTAATGAAGAGACGTTCACCAGCACGAAATTCTCTCGCATAAAAAATATTTGGGCCTTATAATGATGCAGAGAAGGTTATTCCGAGAGCGACAAATTACCTCTTGCATAAATGATTTTAGCCACTGTTTTGGATTGCTCAATTGTGTAATGGCAGTGCTAAGTAGTTGACCCAATGTAGTTATGCGCGATGACTGATACTATGAGCACATATGTAGTTTTCATGGTCAAACGTGAAAATAAATTGACCCTATGTTTTCTTCGTTGATTTAAAGACTACAAGAAAAAGGTAAGGGAAGGAAAAATAGAATGTGAATTGGTATTGGTGAATTGGTGGTTTTGATACAATTATTTTAAAACTCTATGTGGTAACATCTTAATAGGAAAGACGAGGATTCTCACCCTTAATGCTTGGATTTCCCACTACTTTGGTATTAACTAGAGTTTAAAGGGATCTTTTTCACTGCACATGCTTAGGGGGTAAGAATTATTTCTCTAAACCACGAGGTGTCTAGTAAAATTATATTTATCAGTGGTAATTACCACTTATGTTAGTATTAAATGGTAACAAAATTTACCCCTCCTACGTGCAACTACTTAATTCTATGTAAATACTCTAATACTTTTGGCTTCAAGACGCAAGCCTTCAATGCCAAATTCTCAAAGATAAATGCACTGAATAAAATTATAGCGATGATCTTTCGGATGCACGTCCATACTTGAAAATCGAATCGATAGCCTTTATCAAGTTGTTGTCTTAATTCTGCTTATGAAAGATAAAATGACGTTTTAACTCTTCATATATCGCTTCGTGTTAAAATCCACGAACATCGTTGTTAGAGAGAATCGTTTGGATTGAGCGCTAACTATTCATTCAGTTACTTAGTGCTTTCCATTAATATTTTGAATTTCATATATCGATAAAGATAACGAATACGTGAGAGTAGTACCCAATACCCCGAGTTACACGACTAGACTTGTAACGAAGTCTTGCTGTCATGGTAATGCGAAGAAAAATTATCCCAAACTTTCATATTTTTGGAACCGTAATATCTTGTGTTATAATCTAATTAATGATTTACTTCCCCTTTCATAGCAAGATCATGATGTAATAGTTTTGTAAAAGCCGCTTTGGTTTCTTTGGTGGACTTGGTCTTTTCGTCACCAGATATTTTCCTTGCGTGTTTTTCTTATTTATGTGACTGGTTAACCTTTAAATTATTTTTACTCGGCACAAACTTCCCAGCTAACCATTAGTGCCATTACTTCAGTGACACTTGGTAGGGTTACACTATCAAACTTACTTCTACACACTCTTCTGTAGTATAGCTATCTGGGCTATAGATCCAGTTCTAAAAGCTTCTAATGAAACGACGAGAAGTATTCGGCTGATTGACGAAGGATAAAGCCTAAATCCCTATATACTTAATCACAAAGTAGGATTTTGTGCACCGTTATCCTGGGGTCTAGTCTGCGGTTAATCCATTAACTGAGAAAATGGTTGGAAAAACATCGGTTCAGCACATTTAAATACTATTTCTAGACCAGTACAGTTAATACGTTTTTAGTCTGAATACGGTTCTAGATGCTCGTCGGTTTGCGAAACTGGAGCGGGGCTGAGGTTCCATGGGTTTCACTCAAGGGTCGTGCTTTGCATTCAATCTCTTGTGTTTAGATGAGATGGGTCGAGTGGATTATAGGGCCAAAAGCTATATTATTGATCATAGTAAGTAACAGAAATCATGAAATTTACCTCATTAACCATGACGCATGTGGTCTACGTAATACCCTGCGAGCCACCACGAGGGTGTTTGGCAGGGGGAACTACGAACGAGGGTGTGTGGTCTACGAACTGGATGCGTTCTGACAATAGTTCATGATGAAGTGCGTTGTTTGGTGACCACGCTCCACACACTTTTTAACAAAGCGATTATTGTAGAGATCTACTTTCTGGTAATTCATTACTCATATGAATTAGACTATTCGAAACGCAGTGAAAATTCTTGCCCTACTTCTATCACCTTCCTTGCATAGAATGTATAACTACTATAGTATAGTTAGTATCTTAATAATCGTAATTGTGCTCACTTCATCTCTTCGAAAATGTCCTTCATAAAATGGCTTGTTTCTATCACCAGCGTGTTAATACAGCACGTTATTTCTATGGACCTACTGAAGGCCACATGAGACATCTAAGCCTCTAATGCAGACATGCCGAACATGTATCTCATGAGTAGGTATCTATAACGTTCTTGCATTTCGATCGAACTGAAAGTTCTTCAAGTTAGACTCTATATTGAGTAAAATACTTTTTGGTGGGCCATGCAGGTTTTCATGCTGCCGTCGTTTATATTTTTTCGTATGAAATAGTTTAAAAAATTATATGAAAATTCTGCTCGATAGCTGATACTCTTTTGTATATTTATGAGGTATATAGAGGTAGGTGAGGTTAAACTGTTGTAAACAAATTAGGCCTTGAAAACGTACTTATAAATCTACGGAATACACTGCACACCGCCTCAAGAGTGTGGCCTTGGGGGATACCTAGTGAGCATGCATGGGTGGATGAACATTTCAGTGGGTTGGTCACCTAAATAGTACTGAAATCTAAACATAGCGAAGCATGGCCAAGAATGGACAGCAATGGAAACACGCTGGAAATAGTTTTGAGTTCCAAATTCGGAGAAAGATAATTAAGTTTTTCCACCTAAAAAATATTTGAATCCCTAGATGATAGTACAGATTAGCAGGGGAATACCAGCATGAAATAATTGTTTTCAAACGTATCGTAATTAATCCTGAAAAAGGACTTGACTTGATCATTGGTAGGTACAACTTTAACTCCCTGAGATATGAGCCCCAAGATTGACTTTCCATTACAAAATTAAAAGAAAAAGGACCTGGTCTACCACGGATTTATCCCTGCTTTTACTTCACGTGGCGTAAATTGATCTAGGATTTCTGGAATGATAGTTGAAAATATATCTCATCATCATCATTGGTCAACAATCCTAGGATTGGTTTGACGCAGCTTTCCACTCAATTCTTCTATCGGCCAACCTTTTCATTGTGACGTAATTCTTCTCTTTTACATTCTTCACGACCTGTTCCATGTATCTCATACGGGGCCTGCCTTTTCCAATCTTCCCGTTCACTTTTCCCTCGACGATAGTCTTCATCAGGCCATCGTGTCTCAAGATATGACCGATTAAGGCTTCCCTTCTTCTTTTTAGAGTTGTCAGCAGAATTCTGTTTTCTCCCACTCTTCTTAGAACTTCCTCGTTACTTACTCGGTCGATCCATTTAATCTTCTGCATTCTTCTGTAACACCACATTTCGAATGCTTCCACCCTTTTCTTCTCCGCCGCTCTCATCGTCGATGCCTCACGGCCGCAAATAAACATGCTCCAGATGTATGTTCTGATGAATTGTTTCCTTACTTCTACGCTTATATTTTCAGCTGTAAGTAGATACTTCTTTTGATAGAATGCTCTCTTTGCCTGGGCTATTCTACTATTTCTTTCTTGCTTCGTCCATCGTTGGTTATTCGGCTTCCTAGGCAACAGAACTCTTTCACCACATCAATTTTTTGTTTTCCTAGTTTGACATTGGTTAAAGCCTATTCTTTCCTGCTGCACACCAATATCTTAGTCTTCTTCTTATTTATCTTCAGTTCATATCTGGCCATTATCCTTTCCATAGTTACTAGAATCTTCAGATCCCTCTCTGTATCTAATATGAGTGCTATGTCATCAGCAAATCGCAGCATGCTTATTTTTTCTCCGTGGGTAGTCACTCCAGAAGATTTCTTTTTGATTTCATTGATGGCTCTCTCGATGTAAACATTAAAAATTATGGGAGACTATACAGCTTTGTCTCACTCCTTTCTATATTCTTTCTCTTCACAGCTGGGTCCAGATTTAATCACAGCTACCTGGTATTTATACAGACTGTGGATAATTCTTCGGTCATTGTGGGACTCTCCAATTTCCTTCAGAATTCCAAGCATCGAATCCCAATCCAAGTTGTCAAAAGCCTTTTTCTAAATCCAAAAATGCAATGATTATCGGCTTTTTCTTCTCCATTCTCTCCAGATCCTTCTCTGTCTACGCTATGAGAGCTATATCATCAGCAAATCGTATCATGCTGATTGTTTCTTCTTCGATGTTCATTCCAGAACACGTCTTCTTGATTTCATTGATGGCTCTCTCGATGTAAACATTGAAAATTACGGGAGATAGTGCACAGCCTTTTCTCAATCCTTCCTTTATTTCTACTTCTTCACAGCTAGGTCCAGATTTAAACACAGCTACTTGGTTTTTATAAAAACTAGGGATTTCTTTGTACGACACTCCAATTCATTTTATAATCCTATGCTTTAAATTCAAATGTACGCTGTCAAAAGCCTTCTCTAAATCCACAAATTCAATGAATGTCGGCTTAGTTTTCTCCATTCTCTTCTCTATGAGCAGTCTAAGGGCCAATATTGTTTCTCTTGTACCCTTTACTCTTCCTGAATCCGAACTGATCTTCATCCAGGAACTCCTCTGCTATTCGTTCTATTATTTTGAAAATGATATTGGTCAATATCTTCGATGCATGTGTCATTAGGCTCATAGTCCTAAAATTTTCGCATTTCTCCGCACTCTTTTTCTTGGGAATAGGAATGATGATGTTTTTCTCGGAATACCTTGGTATTTCTCCTGTTAAGTACAGGTTGCTGATGGTTTTGTAAAGATAAGTTAGTGCCTTTACTCCTGCATTTTTAATTAGTTCTGTAGGAAAATCATTAACATCAGAAGCCTTATTCATCCGAAGATCCCTTGCTGCAGCGACGAATACCAATCTTAATATTTGTGCATCCAAATCATCTTTTTCCACTTCGCATTCCTCTTCGATAGCTTTCGTGCTGAGTTTGTTTCCGTTGTTAACTCCTCCAGATATTCTTTCATCTAACTTTGTCTTAATTTTCAATCCAAAGCTCTCAATTCCTGTCTCTCTGGGCATTGCATCTTGCGCTCCGTTTCTTGAAGTGGTTCCTCACTATCCTATAGGCAGCTTCCACCTTTCCAGGTACAAAGTTGTTTTGTACATCTTCGCATAGATTCTTCATCCAGATTTCTCTAGCTTTCCTGGCTTTGTGACTTACTTCGTTCCTTATTCTTTTGTAGCAAAGCTGCCCTTCTTCAGTATTTGCATTCTTGTACTTTCTTCTTTCTTCAATCAACACTAAGACTTCTTCCATGATCCATGGCTTTTTTTTATAACTTTTCTTGTTCCAAGCACTTCATTTGTGGCTCCCTGTAGTCCACATTTAACGATTTCCCAACGCTTTTCTAGTGGTTTTTCAGTCAGGTCCTCTCTAATGTTGTTTCCTACTGCTTTATGAGATGTCAAGTGATGTTGAGTCTCCTTCAGTTTTTCTACTTCCCAAATGTTCTTTACTGTTTTCTTCAACTTCTTGAATTTTAATGGCATTTCATCATCACTAAATTATGGTCGCTGTCGATGACCGCACTCGGATAGCTTTTGCAGTTCTTCACCTGATTCCTGAACCTCTGCTTCACTAAAATGTAGTCTATTTGAAATATTCCTCTGTCTCCTAGCATTTTCCACGTGTATCTTCATCGGTTGTGTCTTACAATGTGTTGACGACTTCTTACTGATGTTCTGTGCAGAACTCCAGCTGTCTTTCTGTGTCGTATCTTTTTCCCGATCCGTGTTTTCCAATTATTCTTCTATCTTGGCCTTCGCCAACCGCGGCGTTCATTTCCTAAAATAATTAGGTTTCCTTCTCCTTTATCCTCTTTTATGACTTCCTCGATATCTTCGTAGGTATCGTTCGGATATCGTTGATTCGTATCTTCCGCTTCTTCATCTTCGTACTCCGTCGTAGACATGTAATCCTGCATCACTACGCTATCTTCAGGTTTGGATTCGATGTTCACCATTATTATCCTTTCATTGTACTGCAGGAAGCTCTTCTCATGCCTTCCGGCCCTCTTTCTGAATATGGTCTCTACTTCAGCATTGCCATTTAATGATCCCTTATGTATAATCCTGTATCTTCCACCCCAAAAGTCTCAATCTTCGGGCCACCTTAATTCGCTGATTTCTAAATTGTCGAGTTACATTTTTCGCATTTCCACATTCAGGTTCTCCAGTCTTCCACAGGTCCGAAGCAATCTCACGTTCCGTGTTCCTACCTTAAAATGCTATTCTTTTTTGACTGATCTACTCTCTCGGGTAGTTCCCACCCGGAGATCCGAATGGAGACTATTTTGCCTCCGAATTATTTTACTCGAGAGGGTTCCATCACGTCTTGATAAGAAAGCAAAAGAGTGGAGTAGCTGTGACTCTTCGGGATAATAATGTGATGGTTTCCCCTTTCCTTCCACGAAAATATATCGGTGGCGTTTAATTATAGCTAATACTTTGGTTGCTATTCTTGATAGCAGGTTTACTCGCAAATGCGCATTTTGATGGCGCTTCCACCTTGTATTTAGTTCCTATTTCTTGCCAAAATAATTTGTGAGTTACAAATTGAATTTTATGGCGAAGGGAATTATTGTGCGTTTGTCAAGCCCATAAGAAAGGGAATTTAAATGCCTTATGTCGTATTTTGCAAATAAAATGAAAAAGTTGTCTGCTGACTAGTTTAACTGGAAAATCAGTGGTATTTTTGAGCTAATTCTGCTATTATTCACGAAATAAAAGTGCCGCTATCTAGACTGCAATTTCTTTTTGTGCAACATTATTTAAGCCTTTCCCTCCATCTTGTTTAAATATTTCCAATTATACCGTAGGGTTTGTTTTGGCGTATTAATGTGGAATTGACGTGATAGTGCTGAATTATTTTTAAATTTAAGTAAATCCGAGATGCGCAGTAAAAATGCACTAGAATGACCTCCTTCCCCTGACATTTTTGGTTATATTTTATCCAAGAAAGAAACCATTGTTACAATATTTCCCCATATTTTATCACTTTTAGAGCAATGTAATCGAACAGAAGGTATGCGATTATCGTGTATTATGATAAAAACCATAAGAATGACCCTTATGGTTGTATTTTTGCACTAAAGGATTTTTATCTAATCTTTAGACTTGCTTAGTTGAATGCGTACCATGTGATTCTCAGGAGAGTTTACCGGGGTCCAATTCCAACTTCTTTGCTTGTTGATTTCTATTGCACGTTGCCAATATTTTACTACAGATTAAACGCTCACATCAATAGGCTGACTTTTTTATGTTCTTCTTACAAATGGGACTGTCGGTAGCTATGAGGTTAACTTAATGCTCACAAAAACTATATATTTTGATTTAAAAACGGATGCTTAAGGTTTTTAGGGGTACCGAGAATTAATGACATCAGATTCATCAATGAAATAACATTTATGGTTTCAATAGACTTCATGGAATGCAATTTACATTCAAATAGTTTAGGGCTCAGAAGAAACAATGGTGAATCTCACAGGAAAGGAGATGGAATCATTGAAGCATGAGATACATTCAATTATTTATTAAAATCTAAAAGGAAATGGGTGCACAGGTCAACAAAAGAAATACCTGTGAAGGAAGAATTTCAGTTTTTTATAAGGGTGGTAAAGAACATTTAGGGGCATTGAGTCAAAAATTACTATTTGTTGTTAGGTTGCGAAAATAGCATTCGCATAGTGATGAATTAAAAGACTAAGTTCCTTTTTTACGCTGACTCACAATTATTAACGATTTACGTATCGTTTTAAACGCTCTATTATATAAATCAATCATATCTGATGCTCCGTATATTTGTCGGAATAATATTTCAGCATCATTTCATATCATCAATGGAGGTATAATACGTATTTTTCCTTCTAAAAGCTTTATCGTCAAAACTATATTCTCAGTATTGTTTTTGAAGAGACATAAATGCAGGAGTGCTGAAAATTTCATCAGGCATAATTTGAAATTCAGTACTCACAGAAGCTGAATTAAAACGTTTTTTTGGGGTATAAAACGAAAAATAAATTTAAAAAATGCATACTTTGGGGAAAGAGCAATGCAGACGCTTCCATGAAAGCAATTCAATCCAAACTCGGGCAACGGTGTCTCTCTCCATTTTAAACGATTTCCGAAACTGACTAATGTTGCGAGGTTTTGAAAACGTTCTCTGGTATATGCGAATAGATGAACCAGCGCGAATGATAATTGCTAGTCTCTTCAACTGCTATTAAAAAGTAATTACACGTTGACAAAACAGCATCGTCTGTTTTATTTCCATAATTTTAAATTAAATTACTGGTTAAATTTATTGTCATGTCTACTTCCGTAATGTACGCTGAACAATTATAATGCTTTTTCGCCACTAAATGCTGGTCATGACAGCATGTCGTATCTATTTATACTTCCAAGTGAGGAAATATTATGCTTTTAGTACCTTTTTTTAGTATATATATTTTATAGATTTTTTATGTTTTCTCTTAATTATAATGAGTTTTACCTTTCTTATCACGTTTATAAGTATTAACAATTATGGATTTTTGCTTTATGTACAGTGATTAACACAATTCGTCTGAAAAATACACATTTTTGAGTTGCTTTGGCTTATAATGCGGTATTTTGGAGCGAGTTTTCATCTGCCCTCTCAACTTGTCCTCTTTATCTGCGTACGTTCCTTTTGTTTGTGTTGCTCTTCCTAGATGAAAGACTGGCGTCGAAATCTTTTTCAACTATCGCAATACATAAAGTACATTCATTTATCCGATGCGTGCTGGAAGCACACACATATTACTTACGGCCATTATTAAATTATCGTTTCGGAGTCCAATTCTGAGAAATTGAGTACACCGCGCAGTTAACCAAATACAACACCAAACAAATGCTTTCTCCTAACTGTGGAACATAAAACAATGAAATAAGATACAAATTAATCATTATGATATTCACTCTTCAGTAATATTTTCATTTTCTTTGGAGAATTCAGTAAAGTCCATCGTTTCCCTGAGTCACGTCATTAATGCTTGTCACCTTTGTAATTCAACTCTCGCCGAGTTGAAAATGTATTGAGTGGCCCAACGTCATCACTCCATTCTTGGGAACGATCGAAGTCCCGGGAGGATGTTTGCACAACCGCAGGTGCACGGATTCATTTTTTATTTACCCCTTCCCCCCGCCCACAGCTTCCACCATTTCCATCCGTGGACGGGATCCGTGCCGAAAAAAATCTCGTCCAATTGCTCCCCCTCGACCGCAGGAGAGAGCCGGAATCAAAACTCGAGCGGCCCACCACGCGTGGAATTATCAACGTGACGGCGCGCATATCGCATCCGCCTCATCTCCGGAATAGCGTGAATCGACGCGCCACACGCACTCCGACGACGACGGGGAGATGGGCCGGAGTGTGGCGCCGGCGCCGCGGCCCCGAGCTCCCAGTCACATTGGGAACCCTCTACACTCACTCAGATACACATGACCTCGCTCTCGGTTCATCCGGAAGATTGGCGTGGGGGATGAATACGCGGGCGCCGCGTGTGTGTCTTTTTTTTCGCGATCTCCCTTTTGTGTGCGTCCCCTCGGCACAGAGTGGTGGAGTAGCTTCCCTCACTCGTCCACAGAGTGCGCACGTTGACAAGTCCGGTGCAACGGACGCAACGGACCCCCTCCTCGCCTCCGATTCGTCCCTCTCCCTCCTCTGCAAAACCCCACCCACTTGGCCAATTCCCTTGGGTTTCTAAACACACCGAGCAATGCGGGCAGTCTATTGTAACAGATCTTCCCCACGAGGCCCGCGTCACGTCCGTTTCCCTATGGCGGACGAGGTCGGGATGAATGGGCACGGTCGGCGGTTGCAGGAGACACGACAGGCTCCGGCACACACTCCCCCTCCCTCACTTCCACCGTATCAGAATCCCACACTTTCCCATCACAACCAGGTTATACGCCAACGGGAGTAAAATTAGTAATTACTCTCACCTCCCAAATCAATGAAATGCTAAGCTTTTCATTGTCAGGGGAGAGTTTGTGAGTTACTTTTTTGAATTGATATTATACCTGTTTGGGTATGTTCTGATGGCGCAATCCAATATTATTCTACGACTTTTTCCTTAGGCTTTCCATCTTTATTCCAGGAAAGTTTTCTTAGAATCATTCTTTTATTAAAGAATTGATTTGTATGATTTCTACTTATTTTCATCTAAATTAAATGAAGCATCCCCAGAGTAACAGAAGTTGAAATCGTACTTAGGTGATGGAGGTCCGTATCTGCATTTAACTTGTAGTACTTGAAATATACCACACTTTCATCTCACTCCTGGCTGTTTTCCATGTTACTTGTATCTTGAGAGGGAAATAAATACATTTTAAACTGAACAGGAATCAAATAAGCAAGTGTGGAAAAATACCAAGAGTTTTCTTCCGGTTTGCTACTGTCTTTCTCTTCATTTCTTGCTTTCGTAACTTATTTTTTCAATAATCATCTTCACAATCCCATTACTTTCAATTCCTCGTTTCATCATTCTGCTATCAGTCTTGCTCCAGAGGGCTCCACGCTCCCACCAATATTTAAAAACTTAATTGACCTCCATTCTCTCTGTCCTCATCAGAAACATTTTAAAAACCCAACAATTCTTGTGGTGCTTTAAAAAAGCTCGTTAACGATTTCACAATCTTATTTCGTATGAACTGAGTACGGCTAATGTTTTATTGATGAATCATTTCCACCATATTACAGAAAGAAAGTAAAAGGGATCAAATGATGAAATATGAGGAGTCCATTTGTGATGTTCTCGACGAACATGGTTCATGTATTTTTATGATTGTGGCACAAAGAATATATTTTCATAAATTTTACATTTTAATCCACTTAAAGTTTTCAGAAATGAATTATTGCGCCTAAAAATTATCTTGTAGGTTTCATCATAAGTTTTCAGTGTTATAAACGCCTACGCAGTCAGATTTTGAGGCAGGATGTGCAGGGAATAGGCCATGCAGGATTTGAAGGTAACTTCGGGGCAAAGTTGGTCGTGGTCACCTTGTGGGTTGAGAACTAGGCTACTAAGGGTCCCGGGTTCAAAACCCGGGCAAGAGCATTTCTGGACACCATCACCTAAAATACTCGCGATTTGATTTCCTGCGAGTCAGAACTTGAAGGACAGAATGAAATCACAGGTGGCCCCGGGAAAGAAACTGGCCCCCCCTACCCTGAATGAGTAAATTTCTCAAGCCAAAGGCTTAGTAAGGGGTGAGCTCTACTCTCACCCATCAAAAACCAACTTTCCGTTTGAACACAACCCCAGTGACTTAAGTGGAGGCTAAGTGTCCTATGAACTCTTTCACTTCTTAGTGCCCCTACCCTCGCTTGGTGCTTAAGTGAATTTTATGGTTATTTCTTACCTTCACTATCAAGGTGAAAATGTGAGTTGCTTGGCAGCCTGCAAAATTCTTTATATTTTTTTGCCAAGAAATCATAATTTTTGGATGAAATCAATTTTCATCTGTTCATCTAGTGACGCATTGGCCGCCATGTAGGGGGCCATTTGAAGTTTAGCTTACAGTCCAACATATCTGTTCGGTGTTTACACCGTAGAGCACCTTTCTGTCAGAAGGAGGATGTGAGTAGTACCAAGTAATTTATCTCAACTTTTTCGGTCTATTTAAACATTGTATTGGTAATGTAGTGGATAGCCAATCTTAAAAAGATTGATGTGCACAATAATAAGTCACCTTACAACAGTACCTTCACTAATTGGTCACAGTATGCAGGTTGGTAACTTGCCAACTAAAGAACGCAAAAGTCGTGGGTTCAAATCTCACCCATGACATCGTTGTTGTGTCCAAGGATTACGGTCTTAGATTAGATTGTACCATATAACCTTAGCTGTTTGAGATAGTAAAAATCGAAGTATAGCTCTAACATTTGTCATCGTACCTACTGACGGAAAATATTTAAATGCTTACATCATCACTAGTCGGCAATCGCAAGATTGGTTTGGCGCTGCTCTACACTGCATTCTTCTATCGGTTAAACTCTTAATAATTTCATAATTCTCCTCTTTCACGTCCTTCATGTTTTATGCATCTCCTACTTGTCCTACTTGTTTTATGCATCTCATACGAGCATTCCTTTGCATTATTCCCGCTCACTTAATACCTTGACGATTTACTTCATCACGGCATCATGTCCCATGCAATGGCCAATTAAGTTGTCCCGTCTTCTATGCGGAGTTATCAGCAGGCTACCCTTTTCTCCCAGTCTGTACAGCACTTCTCTGTTTAGGAAATGTTTTAGTGAGCAGAATGCTATCTAAGAAATGTGAGAAACGGGAGTGGAGAATAGGATTGGAAATTGGGGAGAAAAACGCCACGTGGGAAATTAGGATGCTTCAGGACCATCGAGGACCACCGAGTGACTGCTGCATGCACTGTGCGCTCTCTCGCAATCTCCACTACCTCTTCTTCTCCTCTTCACTCCCTCTCTTCCCTACTGCTCGTCTGAGGAGAGGGCTCCATGGTGTTCCCTTCAGTCGTTAGCGTTAAATGCCGTAAGGGGTGCTAAAGGACGTCGTGTTTACGCGGGAGAGGGTCGTTGGAAGAGGGACGGTCAGGTGGGTTTCTGCGGTCGCTGCGGGTAAAGGGGCGGGAACTGGTTTGATGAGAGCTCCCATCGCGATCCTTCGCAGTAAATGGAATCTGGAGCCCGATTGCGATGGTTGCAGATTGGGATCGGGTAGGCGCCCACAGGGTGTGGAGTCTCTGATGGGCAGCGGGGGTCACATAACGCCACGGGGAGAGAGTGGGGAGAGAAAGGGGCTGTTTTTGGGTCAAGCATTTATCAGCACTGTGCTCTGCCACCGTAAATTACAATGGGCGGTTGCTACCGAAAGCGGTCAATGATATTGATGCTCATAATTTGATTCTCCGCAGTCCGTTATCCTGATTTTTCTGCATGAGCATGGGAGGCTACAAACGTAATATTTACTGCTTTCGGTTCGTCCTTCAGAGCAGTCATGTGCAGTGCCATATCATTTTGTTTCTGCTCCCTTATCGATTGCAAAATTTGGTTAAAGTTCTGTCATATACTCCAATTTTTTATTGAAAACTTCGTGAGAATGATCGGTTTAATTACTTCCTGATCCGTAATTTTATCAATAATTTTTCCAAATCTTTTAAACTTTCACTGTAGAGATAATTTTTTATCGTAATAAATATCTGTTCTTGAAAGACACAATTATCCATCATTAAAATCGAAGTTCGAAGCATTGACGTGGTGGAAGGTTGTCATGATGTCAACTAATAAGAAACCTTAGTCACTTCCACAGGATTTTTATTAAACATACGACCGGTTTCGGCAGTTACGCCATCCTCCAGACCTGAGGATGGCGTAACTGCCGAAACCGGTCGTATGTTTAATAAAAATCCTGTGGAAGTGACTAAGGTTTCTTATTAGTTGACATTATCCATCATCATGATTTGGTGAATATTAAAGTGAGTTCAATGATATTTACATTTAGTCAAGCACAGTTCTACCGTGCTATATTTTTGTAAGATTACTTTAATATGACACCAAATTATTACCCTCTGATTTTGTGATAAAAATTCGAGTAGGAACGTATTAAAGTTATTTTAAAAAATACGAATCAAACGTTCTTATTTATTGTGCTTCATGACTACTTAATTGCAGTTACTTTACTGGTTTTATTTGGAGATGAATGACTTCAATGCGTAACTGTTTGAGGACTGAATTCATGTAGAGCTACAATTGGTGAATTTTTAACCTTGGATATCCTATCAGATATAGAAAAGAGCAGAAATTCTGTACGGCTGATTGCAGCTGGTTTTTACTCTATTGGTATCTTCTTAAAAAGTGATGTAATTTCTCCATTGTTTATTTGACAGGAGAAAAATGTAAAATACAAGTGTTAATAGACATTGAATTTAATTTACCATATCTTTAATGAAATACTTTATTCAAGTATCGCGGTGCCCTTTCTGATATCACTGGATGAGAAACGGATTCTCTCCTATATTTTTGGAATTCAAAGCATAGCATCTTTAGCGTCTCTCTCTTGCTAGCGTCAAGTTATTTTTGATTTCTAGTTAATTGTTAACTGAGGTAAAAAAAGCCTTCAGTAGCATATGTATGTAAAAGACAACTTTTCTTGAAAAAAAAATTAACCAATTGTGCAACTAGTTACCGTGATTATTGATGGATCAGACAGTTGAGATGTGTGTTTTAAAGGAAAACATTACTCTCATACCGTTTTAAGTTTAAAATATTACACAATATGCTATATCATGAAAAAAGCACTCAAGGCGTTGTGAATATTATCTGCTTATTTGAAACATAACTTGAAATTCTCATGAAAATATTTTCATTGAACTTGAAAAACAAATTTTCATACTTTCACATAGTTACAAATACGTATGGCATTGAATAGAAGTGTTTTGATGAAAAAGGGACATCTGTTGTGAAGGGTGACTATGAGAGAAACCCTACTAAACACTTGATGAGTGATGTTAAAAAAAACCAAATGGCGTCGTTCATGGACATCCCAAAGCGTGAATGAATGGTGGTTCTGAGAAAGAGAGAGGTAGTGAAAAGTAGGAATTTAAACGTTAAACCGTAATCGACGAAGTTTTTTAATAGCCTGTTACCAGAGTGCTACTCGCGTCGTAATGCCCAGACATCTGGGAAAGTCCTGCTTTTCATCTCCCCTTTTTCCCCTCGTATCCAATGGCTTGCGATTTAAAACGCCAGCCCTGTCCACACGTTAGTTCTCCCACCCACACTCCCCTTCCATTGTCCTCCCCTTCGATCACGTCCTGCCTCCCCTTGAGCCCTTTCTACCTTTCCTTTCCCTCTCCCACTCCCGTGCTTACCTCCCCTCACCGCAATCTCTCTCTCTCTCTTACTCCCTTTCCTATTCTACCTAATCGCTCACCACTACCACCTTGGCCTCACCCAAACGCCCTGGGAAGGTAAAATGGAGTCTCGGCTTCCTCGCGCGCAAAGAATGAGAAAATGAAGAAGAGGCGTATCGGAGAGAATGAGGATGAGGTGGATGAATGATGCAGGGATGGAGGGTGAAGAGGGAGAAGGAGAGAGAGAAAGGGAGCGAAGGGAGGTAGAGGGATAAGGGAGGATGAATTGTGGCTGGTGAATGAATCTTTGGTGTAAACAATGACTTGACGAAAAAAAGGGATCGAAGTGCGGATGCAGCTTACGGGAGCAAAATGGAATGGCTGTAAGGATTAAAAAGTAAAGAAAGCAGCGTGGAACATGAACGAGGGTGGGAATAAAATGCTTGGCGAAGAGAATTGAAAGAAGAAACTCTAAGGATTGTCCCGGGAGCAAATACTACACAATACCATCAAGATAGTGTTTCCTTATTTTTAGGCGTCGCACTTAAACTGAAAGTGGAGTACGAGGGAAAATAATAGAATGTTAAGGAATAAAACATTGGTGTACCATAGTTTCGTCATAGGGCCCCTAGGAACTTATTTAATCTTTCATCGTTCACTATTCCAGATAAAGAGCTGTACCCCGGAGGGACATGTGTCATTGGAGTGCGACCCAATACGGTGCCTCATAATAACTATAGACCTAGCAAGGAAATTTTTTCCAGTGATAGATAGGTATGCCATCCCTGGGAATAAATTAATTTTCATTGAATTCCGTCATCTGCGAAGGGAAAGAGAGAGGAAAAACTGTTTCCTTTTTATTTAGTTTTCGGAACTAATGCCGGCTCCAAAAGGAAATCGATTATTTCTTCAACTGCCCGTTTTCACTTATCAGTTTCTGATTTAAACTTAATGCCCGCAAAAAAATGGAGGGGTGAGATAAGCAAATGCGTCAACAAAGTGTTTATTGATTGGATTTTATAGCAAACCACAAAATTTACTACCCCTTTTTTCGGAAAAATAAGTTATTATTAATAGGTAGGTGCTCGCATTCAGATTTGGATATTCAAGTTCATTTTATTGGCACGAACGTTTTCATGTTCTCCGGTAATGTCTTCATATAATGTTCCACCCAGTTAACCTTCCTTTTATTGAAGTAGAATGCACAAAACTTGTAAGTGGAGAAAGAGATTTTGATGCTCATTGTATACAAGGAACTTTTTCGATTGTACGTATATGTACACCAATTTAATTGTAATAAGATTATATTGCTTATTATGATTTAAACAATAAAAAATGAAAATGTAAATAAAATTTTGTCCATTTGAATAACTGGCAATGCTTTGATTCTCCATGCTAATTATGATCAATTGGCTGGCCAATGTCCTACTAAAATTGGCATAACTGGCTTTAATGGCATTGGTATCCGTGCTGGCTTTTTAAGAGTGTACCTCATCTTTTATAGTTGCAGTGCATTTGATATTTTTCCAACTCTTGGAGATTCTTATTACCTTTACTCATCACCTTTTTATTTAATAAAAATGAAGCTTAAATCCTAAGGAACTTTTAATTTTATATCATTCCCCTTGCATAGGTGACGATTAAACAACACCACCAAGTAAGATACCATTGAGAGAAGAACCCGTACATTTAGAGGCCACAATTTATTATTGCACTCAAATTATGTGAAACCCATGGAATTTACCATCCTCGACCAATTTTCCTCCACGACTATGTAGCTTTGTTATGTGCTACATGGGTCATAAAAGGGGAAAATTCTTTTATTATTTTGTAAAATATCCACTACGTATTTCCAAGCTCTTTGTTCAGGCTATTAATACTAGACCTTAAATGCAGCTATAATGGTAAAATACATAATTCATTTAGTTCTCGTTCGCGTTTATCACCTGCAAGTTTAAACAAGCCTTTGCTAGTGTGTTTTTATCCCTGTAAATCTCAACACCAGCTGTTCTCTCTGTCAAGACACAGTTTGAAGAGAGAGAAAGAGAGAGAAGGAGAAGAAAGGGTTAAAATGTATAGGGGGATTAAATACGTAGCCTTTGTCTTTTCTCTTACGCTCCTCATGAACTTTTTTTTTCACTTAACGAATCTGGGATAAGAGAAAAAAAAAGGCTCTCAATCTCTCCCTTTTTCCGCTCTCTTACACCTTTTCTCAATTTTCGCTTTACTTGCGCATTTTATGTATCCACGTCGATTATATTCCTTCCCTTGAGCACGCAAGCAGTCACCGCCGTCATCGCATCGTGAAAAAGCGTGGCTTTCAGAGCCGTTACGTGGTCGCCGTCACGTGATCGCCGTCACGTGATCACCGTCACGAGATCCTCGATGGCATGGGCTCCAGACGAAGGGGTTGTGGGAGTGAGAGAGCATTTTGAGTAGGAAATTTTTAGTTGAAACAGGAAGAAATGGGGTTTGGGGAGGGAAATTCGGGGGAAGGGTTGGAGCACGGAATGGGGAAGTTGGGGCGGGCATCGGGGGTAAGTACTGTGCTCGCTGTGCAAACCCCGATGGAAAAATGCCCCTTCCTTCCACCTCTCTCATTATTCTTCCAATGTCGGCAACATCAAATCCGCGTCGTATATTCTCCCGCGTATTTTATCATTTTCTTTGTCCCCCTCACTCCCTTTCCCAACACATTCGAATTCACTGCTGTCTCGATGCCTTCTTTTCTTCCCCCCTGTTTATTCTCCGCCTTATGGTCCCCTCTCCTGCTTCTCCCTCCCCCTCTCTTCGCTGTTCGCGTTTATGGGAACCGGCGGGTTTTCAGTCAAGTTTGTTATCTCTCCGAGGCAATGTTTGCCATCCATCGACGGCATTTGCGCAGTGTTGTTTTGAGTTGGATATATCCAGGTTTTTTTTTGCAGGGGGTGGATGAGCACTCCCGATTTTATTGCTTGAGGTTTCTTGGAAGAGTGGTGGTGTAGCTGCAATGATCTAGAGGCAAGAAAAGCTTTTAATTCGCTTTAAACGGGGAAAAAGAATGGGATTTTGGAATGGTCACGGCCTTATTCAATTGGGACTGGAAGGGAAAAATCATTTCATCCTCACCTACTGTGGAGTATTCAAAGCTACAAAAGCATTATTTTGCTGAGTATGTGCTTTAAAATTCATACCTCTCCACGTAATATATTTAAATCATAGAGTCGTAAAGTCTTTTTGTCTTCATCATCAATATTGGTCAACAATCCTAGGATTGGTTTGACGCAGCTTTCCACTCGATTCTTCCATCGGCCAACCTTTTCATTGTCACGTAATTCTTCTCTTAATCTTCTTGTATAGGTATGTTAAATATAATTAATTTTTTGAAATGACTGGCATTTGGTGATTTAACTTCTAATTCATTGAATTTTACTATACTTTACCTCTTTAGTCACCTCTCAATGCTATATTTGTCATGCAAAAGTAACTTAGATATACTTTTTCCTTTGGATAACTACTGGTTGGCGTTGTCAGAGAAATAAAAACATCTCGTATGCATTTTGATTTCATGCGTCTTTTACTATCAGGTAAATTTTACTAATATTGGGAATTAACAACTATCTCCAATAGTATTATCACCATTAATTGTTTTTTTCGGGAATCATTTTTGATGTTTTGCTCGTCATCATGCAATAGTTCTTTTATAAGTTTAATTTAAATGGGCAACATTTTTTAGTGTTTTCAATATTTTATTGATTTTTCATATTTTAATTCGCTATAAACGGGGAAGAAGAATGGGAATCCGTAATTGTCACGGGTTATTCGATTGGGTCTGGAAGGGAAAAATTATTTCATCCTCACCTGGGGTGGAGTATTAAAAGCTACAAAATCTCTCGGATATTCTTTATAAATCTTTCATTGTTGTTATGTTTGGACTCTCGTATTTCCCATGCAGATTCCTTATGTAAACATTATTCTTCACATAAGTTTGATCTCACGAATTGCTTAACAGCGTATATTGTAGCCGAAGTCCAAATAACCACATTTATTTGTAGGTAAGGGTTCTGCTTAATCGTCATCTTTAGGTTTAGGGTTTTTGTCTGCAATTTTTGGGGAGTTAATATGTTCACTCCGTCCTTGAAACCGTAAGAAAAGTTTAAAAATATAAACTCTATAATAGCAGCATTCATCCATGGTAAAGAAATACGTTTTTGCCAAACATAGTGTTAATGCGAAGACGTATATACTCAAGGTTCAATCTCAGGTCACATATGCCCCTTAATCAATTTATCATATTCTTCGATTATTTTGCTGGGTATAAGTAAATGTACCTTTATTTTATTAACGTCTGGCCCTCGTCGTGAAAACATCAGTACGAATATTTTTGCAAAACTTTCAAACGAACGAAAAAATATCCAAGTGATGGTGGGTGTTATAATTGGAGTAAAATATAAGGACTTTTCAATAAACTATCGAAAGTTATCTACGCTCATTCCGACGCTTTCCATTAATAACTTTGTCCCGTATCTGTACCAAATTCAGTTTAATTATTTATATCCCATTTTTTCTTCCCTTATGCGCCCGTCAACCTATTTTCCCCCTTCGCAACCAGTCCACCCCCGGTCGCAGTCCACCTTCGCTGTCTTACCCACTTCTCACGTGCCCCTGAGCTCTCTTTAACACGCTTCTTTTCTCGTGTACTCTCTCTCTGTCCTAAAATTTCTGACTGCATCCACCCTATTCCACTTCCTCACGCACAAACAGACACACGCACTTATCATAGTCCATTCATCCCTCCACTACTCCATCCCTGATACGTCATCCTGTCTCATTTCACAAATCCCGGAAATTCACCATTTTCAGTGGATGCGTTTCATTGTTTACCGTGGTGACGCAGGGAGAATAGAGGAGTTGGAGAGCGGAAATGGGAGTGGGAAGGAAATTAACGGCGGTGGAGGGTAAAGAAGGGCGCACGACAATAAGTGGAGGGTGGGAATGCTTTGCGCGAAGGAAGGGGAGGATAAAAAGAGAGATATGGAGGGAGAAAGAGTATGAGAGAAGGAGTGAGAGGGAGGGGGAAAGAGATGGAGAAAAAAGATAGAAGAAGAAAATAAAATACAGAAAATAAGAGTGGTTGAGAAACTGAGGCGGTGGAAGGGAGAGAGTGGTGATGTAGAGAATTAGGTGGAGAGAGAAATATAGATATGTGGATAAGTATGAAAGAGAGAGGGCGAGAGAGAAGAAAAAGATGAAATAAAGGGAAGAGCAAGATAGAAAGCAGAAGAGAGGTAGAGAGAATGACAGGAAGAGCGAAAGAGAGGCTTAGAAAAAAGAGGCTTAGAAAAAAGAGGAGGAGAAATAGAGTGAGAAGAGAAGGAAGAAAGAGATGGATACAATAGAGAGAGAGGGAGACAAGAAAGAGAGGATACTAAGAAGATAAGTATGGGGGAAGGCAAGAAGTGGGATGGGAGAAAGAATAAGAGGTGTGGAAGGAGAGAGGAGAGAGAGCAAGAATGAAGGATATGGGAAGAAGAGGGAATGAGGGGAGAGAGAGAGTTAAAGAGGCGTACCGGGGGAAAACGGACGAGAGATTTGACGTTTAAATGTACAGCTAGAAAGACGGGACGACGTGAAGAGAAGATAGACCCCTACGAGCCAGAGGAGCGGAGAGTTCAGAGTCCGGGTAGAAGGAATGCGGGAGGAGCTAAAGAGTGCGGGTGGTGGCGAGGGGGGCCGGATAGGGAGCGTGTTTGCTTCCCTCAACAGCGTGCATTGCAACGGGACCGGCGCACCTTCTCTCCAGGAGAGAGAGCGCTCATGCTATTTCCTTTTTGCAAGCCCTATTTTTCTTGTCGACCCCTATTGACACAGCGATGCAGTGGAGGCAACGAGGTCGCCGTCCACTCCGCGGAGTGCACGTCGGGGCGGTTAGTTTAAATGAATTAGTCGGGGTGGGGGTGGATTTGACGGGACGGCAGCGTCGGCGTCGCATGGAAGGGGATAATTACAGTCGTAACGCTCGATGACGCGGGTGCGCGCTATTTTCCGAGGGGCATTAAATTGCTATGCGGAGCCCCGGAGAGCGGCGTAGGCTGGAGCAACGGCCTCCTCGTGATGATCTAAGGTTGGCGGGGAATCATATGGATGGGGGAGTGGAGCCTACGCGAGCTATGGGGTCGGAATATGCGGGAAGGAGAGAGAAGTGGCTCGGTCGTGAGCTCACGAGGAAACCTCCCCGATCGCCGACGAGCGCATTCAAATTAGAGGCGAGTGCATTTGCATGTAACACCGTTGTGCTCGCTACGTTTACCCTGGCGATGTTTTTTCAGTAGCGAGTGGGTAGCTATTAAATGCGGAGGCAGATCCGTGTACGGTAAGGTGACCAGATTTCTGATCTGCTAAACCGGGACAAACTCACTTCTCCTGAAGCATAGGCAAATTTACATGTGTGTAATTATGCATGTTTCTTTGGTCAAGTGAAGCGTTAGAAAAGTGGTCACTCTGAGTCCTACACAACTCGCTTTTCCAGCACCCGAATTGGTGCAACTTCCTGCTGCTACATATGTACGGGTTAAGTATATTATAAATATAGGAATGTCTACTTATTAAGCATTTTTAATTCATAATAACAATAAAAGAAATCAAATATTAAGGAAAAAGATTTTTAATTCATTTTAATGCTCATAAAATTATATTTTATTATACTTTTCAAATAGATTTTTATTTACAAAAATTACTTTATTTTTTAATATTTTTCAGATGTAAGAACTTTTTTAAGCAAAATTTTATTCTTCAGGACCTTGTCAAAAATGACTTACAACTTTCATCTTTAGAATTTACTCTATATTTCATTATTACTTCTATTGCATCTACTTAAGTTTCCACTTCACATTCCATCCAAAAAAGTATTAACTGTTTTATAGAATATCTCAGATACCGATTCACCTTCAAGTGATTCAGCCATCTATGACACCTTTGTCCCAACAGACTTGGCTTCTTGTTTTTCTACCAACTGGTTTCTCAAATCGGTCAGGATAACAGATATTTCCATTAAAGATATATTCTTATTTTCAATTCTAAGAACAGTGACATTAAATAGTTTAAATTGAATCACTAAAGAGTGTAGCCATAATTCGTGTGGCATAAAGTATTTCACCATTACTGGAACCAATTTTAAATCATGATGGTTTAAAGTATCTGCGGATAACGACATAAAGTTACATTCATTCAGATCAGCTTTAACTTCCTCTTCCATAAAGGGATAAAGTACATTTAAAAATATTGCCTCAGCTTTTGTACGGGCACAGCTAAATCCTTTTTCATACATGGCTTTAATAAGTTGAGATGCACAGTCCATAGACCTGAAGCTGTGGCCATGCATTACTGAGTGATAGAAAAATGTAGCTTCTTTTGCCACTAAAACAAAATCAGATTCTCTCATTTCCTTCCTTTTAAAAAAAGGCAGATGTGTTTGGCTTGAACTTGCTACATTCAGAGCTCTTTCATGCTTTTTTGATGATATGTGATCAGTAAAAATCAGTACGACCACCATGGGCAACTGAAAAGTTTGTTTTACAAACTGTACATCACACTTCATGTTCATCTTCAGGTTTTACTTTTTTAATAAATTCCAACTCTTTCTGTAAATTATCATTGAATTTACATTTCCTACAAGGTGCCATGATATTATAGGGGTATTTTCCTCTTATTTAAAATCTAAATAAAGAAAAAGACCATTCATTTCCTGGGGACGTTTCACACCATGAAATCAGACCTAAAGAAATAGAACATGTTATTTACACAATGAAGTACAATGCAATGTTTCATTGTATACGAGATGATGTTCAAAAGCCCTCTTAGTTGAGAAAGTCATAATGCATACTGCAGTTTAAAGGAAATAATTTCAACTTCATTTTAATTAGTTGTTAAAAATATCTTACCTCGTGGAACCAATTAAAATTATATACGTCTTCATATCCTAGATGAGCAAGTTAAACATCCTGGAATACTGCAGAATAAACAGAACAAAAATAAAATGGCAAATTAAAATGAATAAAAATGAAATCTTATAAATAGTTACAGAACAGGTACTGACATTTCAGTGCACTGCTGAAGTACGTGATTCTTTACTGCTCCAACGCAATTTGCCAGCACGAAACAATTCCAAATCGCCTTCTTTCACAAATAATTTCTTCATGAGTACAGTTCCACCACACTATAAATTACCACTCCAATCATCATTCATCGAGAAGGAGCGAATGGGAATCTTTTACAAGTTATTCCCCCACACACGCAGTTCTGCCACTCGTCAAGTAAGCGGTTCTCGACGGGAGCCATATGGCCTCCAAGACCACTGGATTACATTAAAAACAGTGCAGCTGATAATGTATCTTTTTTACAGTAACAATGACAACAACAAAGGTTAAAAAAACACTGCGTTAAATAACATACCAAAATCACGCACTTTAGACCAAAGACCAGTACAAATTAGTATTTTTGTTTAGTCTTTCGGGACACCGGGACAAGCACCCGAAAACCGGTACTGTCCCGGCCAAACCGGTACGTATGGTCACCTTAAATATATTCCTTGCTTTAAAAAATCTGCATCACAATGGGGTCGTTTACCATATTATTTTTATTGCCGAATCTGATCGAGTTTGTAAAATAAAAAGACCCGTATTTTTCCGTTTTTAGACCCGCCACTTAGTTCTCGAGTTATAAGCGGCGAAAAACTTATGTTTTTAACCCTTTCGGAAAAGGGTTAAAAACATCAGTTCGATGTTCGATTCAGGTGTGCATGCGACCTCTTACGTCATCCACTTCGTCCAATCACAACTGAACCCGCGAAGCTACTCCACCTAATCTCAATGGGGGACACACAGCTGACTCTGCCAACGGAAGCGGTTGCGACAGGATTTGCGCGACCAGACCTTCCGACTCCACTCCCTTCTCTAAAAGCAGTCAAGGACGGGAGTTGGATGGCGTAAATGGTCTCAAAGCAGATTCTTCGATGGGCGTCCCCTTTTGATTATTTAAATTTTTGATTTATGAGTGAATATCTCTGATTAGACGATTAATTATTCACTAAAATTCATTTTTCGTTTCCATCTAACGATTTCGGTTCCGATTAAAAGTCCCCATTATCGCCGCGAAAGCGACAGTTGATCACGAGTAACATTAATCTCTCTTCTCAGCACGAAGTCATCGCACAATGCAAACCAGGATTCAAATATCGATCGAGAAATGGAATACAGTCTGTAGAAACGTTTTAGGGTTTCGGCGTTCATGATACCCTTACTTGGTGGCCATAGCTTTCCCGAGAACTAATCAGGAAGGGTGTGTATCTCTTATGCCATCGACTAAAATGCGATGGGCGGAAACGCGGACGAATGAAGAGTTGCTGAACAAGGCTTGGGAGAAAAGTTGATTGCTGGCAAAAGCTGGAAGGCTGAGTGGATGCATGGATAATATGTCAAGTTGAGTAGCAGAACGCCATCAAAATCTACCCAAACCGGTAGAGGACGAACAATCATTCAATCAAAACATAATTTGGCTCACGTATGGAAATAAGCTGCCAGTTGACGTTGATGACACTACGTATTACTGAAATCGACATACTCATTATAAGCCTTGAAATAAAATAATAACCAGTTGATCAGGTACAATAATAATCAGTACAGGTACTGAAGAACCACTCGTCCACCTAGAATATTCCAATTTTAAGTACCTACATAATTTAAAATTAAATAAATTATGACAAACACCAACACGTTTCATAGCCGTTAACACAAGTATGGGTTAGAGTAGTGTTTAGAGTACTGGCTTCTCACCACGCCCGGGTTCAAATCTCGGAAGCGCAAGATATTTTCCATAGGTAATACGGCCCCTACTTGAGTGCTTTGTGGACAACATTCAAGTGTGTACAGTACTCCGTCCGTTGAATGGGACGTTAGGCCGTGGGTCCCTTTGGCGCCTTGTCGTTAAGAGTAGGATAATGACGACGCCGGGTTTCTCTCCACCCTCCTCTTTTCCCATCTTAGTACCTACCTTTCCTCCCGATCTGAAGCGCCAATTAGTGCGGAAAGAGACGGATATGATGATTCATTATCTCCCCAACATTTTTCCGAACTTAAAAATGTAACAAGTTTAGAAAAAATATCCTCGTATAGTAGCAACCTTGTTTAATTTACGAAATTAAATTTACAGAAAAATCTGGCGAAGGATCAAAATGTCAGGGATCTTACAAATTGAGGGAGCGTTAAAATAATCGAGGCTAATCTCGAATATAAAAACATCTTCGCGGAACCTGATACACGCAGCATGACGTCCGCAAAGGAAGGGCGTTCTAACGAAGGATTTGTTATCTCGCTAACGTTCAACTTCCATTTGTTTGGCACTGCTTAAATTTGTCTCGTCGTCTTAGGTTGAGATGGAAATATCACAAGTCGTGCGGTCTGCGACCCATGATAAGCGTTCATGAACCACACACAAAAACATTAGTTATCGAAACTAATTAGATATCACAATAAAATCATTACTTTCATGGGTGCACCTATAGTATCAAAATTGAAAAAGAAAATGGTTATAATGGATTTACCTGCATTTATAAATACACTAGTTACAATTCTGAAGCATTCATGGCGCACATATAAGCTTGCCCTACGTGTTAAACCGTGTGTATAACCTGTATCTAATCGACCTGTCGAACTACTTTCGACGACGGCTATCCAGCGTTTCTTCGCTAACAGCAGCCTGATGAGAGGCCTTATGTATACAGCTGCTGGCTTGCATTAATTCGTTAGTGATAATTAACTTTACAACATATGGACACCGGTATTTCGCACAATGAAAACATTTCCCCAATTACCATTCTGTGGCTAAAAATAAGCATGACCATTATGACTATGCATATTCTTTCAACTACAGGAGAGATAAACAAGAGTTTCCTCAATAATGTGCCCGTGAATGTGCCAATCGCCAAAAAATGTTTTCGTCGCTGCCAATACCCAAAAATGCTACTGTTCATTAAGTCCATACAATGGTGATCGAATTCTAGCAACTGATCAAGGCGTTAACTGTGATAAGCAGTTCCTGATAATCAGTTCTCAATAATTATTTTTATAATTAATGTTTAGCATTATAAAATTTACAAAAATAATATAAAACTCATATCCTGGTGAAATAGCTACATGGAAGCCAAAAACCCTATATTCCCTTCCCGTTCTCCTGCCGTTCCCTAGCTTGTTGTGTATTCTTTCTAAAAAGCGGGACTTTCTTAAAACCCCGCGGGACGCGGGATAACTTGTTAAAAATCGGGACTGTCCCGCTAAAAGCGGGACGTCTGGTCACCTTAGTGTACGGTGTACGCGATTAAGACTGCAGTGGAGTTTGCGAGACAAAGAGAATTTTGAAGTGTGGGATTAATGCTCGCGTGCACTGAAAATGGGAAGGAGGGAAAAAAAGGACGATTAGGGGATAATTCGATGATCGTGAGTGTGTTGGCGGCACATTTAAGTTGGCGCGGCGACACGTGTAAACAGAAACGAGATCATCTCTCCGTTGAGTGAGATTTTAAACCGCGTTCGGCTCGAGCTGAGCTAGATTTTTTTATCCCTATCTCTGTTAGCGCCAACTGCTTTCATATTCCCCGACGGGGATCAGACAAAAATACCTGGCGCTGCTGTTGAAACAGTGAAGTGCACCCGACTTATGTCATATTTGCACTTTCAAGGATGATACAAATGAAATGTGCTTACATTTAATTTCTTATGCGCCAAATATTTGGTGAAGATTATCCAAACACTTCATTCAAGCTGTATTTTACGATGTCTTTATTTAGTGGAGATAGAAATAGTGTTTATTCTTATATAAAGACTTATCCTCTAATGTTTTTTGCTCCACTTAAGGTTTCTGAAACATGGCAGAGACAACCGAAAAAGAGAACTAAGCCCTTGAACTGTGGCATTACAGACCCTGTTATAAGATATCTTGAGTTGACTTTGTGACCAATAAAGAAATCTTTCATGCAATGGAATATCAACCCGAACTACCATTGTCATTAAAGCTTCGGAAATTCTATATTACGGGCATGGAATACTGCATGAGGAAAAATCTTTATTCTTAAAGCATCAAGGGAAATATTAAGGCCAACGAGGTCCCAACAGAAGTTCCTTGCTGTCCAATCTGAGTAGATTGTATGGAACATCAAGCAAATATGACATAGATATATGGTAGCCAGCGTCCGGGCTGGATTAGGCAAATGTTATGAATAACATTTTTTTTACTTGTTAAGTTATACTCCGACTAAAATATCGATTTACGATGTGTGCTCTGTATTTCATGTTTTAATAAGGCTTGGAGTATTGGTCTAATTAAAATAAGGAAATGTTAAATTTCTCTGAGATTGCCACATAATGATGGAATAACTACTTCACATTGTCAATGAATATGAAAATATTGTTGAACTACTCTTTAAGCTCATTTACTTAAAGCTGAAAACGTATATTGATCGTTCGTCATGCATAATTGAGGTGGAGCAGACAGAAAAAAAACATAATTTTTTCAAATGAGTGAACTCGAAATTTTTATACAAGTTCACATTATTGTCTGGTAGAGATTAAAAAGAACGTTTATAAATATTCGGATGTCTTTGAAGCGAGAGATTTTACTGTCCCAAAATTTGAAAGGTACCCCTTTTGCGAAGATTTTAATTTAAAGGGGACTCATGGCCAACAAATTCCGTTCTCATAAACAGATCAAAGTCGATATCGATGGCGAGATTACGAAATTTATTGCGGGACAAAATTTTCATTTTTGTTCGAGGGGACTGCTTCGTAATAAAGACGCGGAAATAAAAGTGGGAGAGAGAGAGATATATATATACGGAGATGTAATCACAAAAGGAGTGAACTTCGGGAGGGTTGGCAATATGAGTTGAAACGAATAAGGAAATACTACGGAGCGGGGAGGGGGCATGTCAAAGAGACCGTTCTGGCCAGATAATGGGGCGGTAGTAGTCATAAAAAAATGGGAGGTGTTTGCTCCCTATGGGGGTGATGGGGGAACCCATGAATTGGTAAAGGAGGGTCGATAGATGGAAAGGTTTGTCTCATTTGGGAAGAGGGTGATGAGGCGTGGGAACGCAGGCGAGGCGTTTTAAATGAAGGAGGAGTAGGTAGAGGGGATTTGGGCCCCACCAGGGGGGGAAAAGAAGGCGTGATACGTGTATTCCTCCCCCAGGATCTGTACAGTGAGCCCGGGACTGCTTTCGGAAGTCTCAGGGGGATGCATTTTAATAGGAGGGTAAAGAGACCGTCTCTGGCAGAGGGGAGGAATAGAACGGAAAGAGCGGAAGCAATTGAGGGTCAACATTAGTAACTAAAAACCTTACTGAGCGAATTCACATTGAGATATAGCAATCCCGGTGAAGGTGAATGATTTTTTTCTTGTGGAAATTCTCCTATTGTGCATATCAGTGGGTAATTTCGCTCAGGTTTCTCGTGGCTAGTTCATAATCTTTAAAATGTTTAATGGGTATTGATACTTCTTCGTAATTGAAAATGTGCAGCTTCTCCTTCTATCTATCATTCCCCTAACTCTTAATGCTTGCTGTCGAAAAGTGGTCGGAATATCATGAGTAGTTAGAAGAAGTGGGTACCGAGTTGAGCGCGAGTCGGTCGATATTTAAGCGCGGCGATTCCGTACCGATGTAGTCTTTGAGCAAAAGAGAAATGGCCCACCGGAGAAATGGAGAAGAGAGGGAGAAGAGTATGAAATGAAGTGAGTTGTGGAGGGACTCAGCGCCGGTTGAAAAATGTAAATATTCCATCATTCTCAGGGCATAACTCTCTCGGATTTGTGGTTTGGGCGTGGAGAGCGGGTTAATAAAACAATTTCCTGTGCGGGGAGGGGGGAGAAGTTGTGATCGACCGGTTTCTGGTGGCAGGAGGGGTGCGTGAGGAGTCGTGATAGCAAGCCAAAGCAAGAGGCAAATGAGGTAGGTGGGGTTGTGCATGGTGGGGGTGGGAAGAAACAGTAACGACGAGTTGCTCACATCGGGGAAGGGAAACCAGAACCCTCCGCAAATTCCGCTACCCCACATCCCTCCTCCCCTCGATCGACGGGGCGACAAAGAAGGGAGGTATCGAATTAAAACGCCCCGCTGCTTCCTCCCGGGATCGATTAGAAGAGCGATATTCGATTCTTTCTCGTTTGCTTCCTCTGGGAGGGAGCGAGCGAGCGGATGTGATGGGAAGGTTGATCGATTGGGTTTTTGTCGCGGGGGAAACGGGTGGTGAGAGCTTTAAAGGGATGCAGGGAGGGCATCGCTTGCCTCAAGGGCCCGACTTGATTGCTCGCTTCTCGTTTTTTCATCTTTCTGCCCTTTGAAAAATTTTAACCATCGGCAAAGTGAGAGGGAGAGAAGAGAGAGAGGAGGGGGGGGGGAGTGAGAGAGAGAGGAAGAGAGAGAAGAGAGACTCCTCGCATGCGGGGGTGTCAGCGTTTGAACCCACCCGACTACATCTTTGATTGCGGGTTTGAAGGAGGAATGGGGGAAAGAGGGCAAGGAGGAGTATTTCAATCAGGGGAGGCTGTGTAGTGTGTGCCGTAGTGAGGAAAAATCGGAAGGATGAGCGAGGACGGGACGTTGAGAAGATTGAATGTTAGAAAATTAGGGAAGGTTATGAGGGAATGTTCATACGGCGGAGGAAGAGTGGGTACGCCGGGTTCGGAGACATATATGTCTAGATAATGAGAAAACATGAAGGAAGAAGGCATTTTCTCAATAGAAAAATATGACACTTCATTCAGTTAAAGGAATTTCTATGAGGATATTGGTATAAAAGAATTTGATCTGAAAGTTAGTTATGTTTCGAAGTTAACATTTATGTTAGAACAAGGAGAGAAGGAAGCATCAAGAATAATTTCGTTTTTCGGGTAAATGATATCTCCTTGATCGTAAATCGTTTTTCGGGAAGTGTTAAATAATGTTTTATTTTCTACTCTACTCAAATTTTATCATTTCAATGTTTAATTATAGTGTTTTGAGTTAAGTTTTAACTCAACGACCTCGTATCCAAACTTACCTGCAATTTCTCTTCTGATGGTAGCTTGTAGTTGTCGGAGATATTGGATATGAGGTTAGCATAGATCTTACAATCTCAGTAAGTGCAAGAATTAAATTAATGTAATATCCACTCGTCACTAGGATTTGCAGTGACTCGTGAGAGTACTAGTATAGTTATTAATTTAGTTCCACATTTAGAACATTAAATTAATCAAACTGGTAGCTAATATTCATGTGATAATGTCACTTTGTTAAAGCTGCTTTCCTCTTAAATCCCTCCTCTTGAAATATTTTTCAGCGGCGATTTCAGTACATGATTTGCTGTAAAGTTGTAAATAATTGGGGATAAAATTAGTTAATGCTTCAATCCATTTTCCCATATCTATTGACCGGTTCTCTATCGGTAATAGAAAAAGACTTTGGCCATCCTAAATGGGTGCCTAATCTGTTGTGTTTTTATCTGTTAGATTTATATCAACTTACTCACCACTTCAATGCCACATTGTGCGCACATTGCTTGCTCGATTTAAGAGTATTTTATATTCGAGTACGAACTAGGTTGATATTTTCTGCGATAGCAATGGGAAGCTCGTATGATCAGTTAATGTTCAGTTATTATTTCACTGAACGACATTTTGTAAATGATCTGTAAGAGTTCAGCTAGGAGGTGATTGTGTGAAGCACCTCCAACTCAGCTATGAAAATGCTTGTGACTGAAGGGAGTGGAAGCGTGAATCTCTTTCCCGTCCACAAATTATAGATTCCCGCACAGCATACATGCCCCAACGTCCAACGTCTGTTGACATTTTCCTCATGCCAGGGGATTTGAGGCCAGGAAGTTTCCAATAATTGCCAGCCGCAGGCAGAGACGGAATTGGCGCTTTATGAGTGGAAGGCTTGGTGCACCAATTGCTCAGTCATCCGGTTTCTTGGCATTCAAACCGCCAAGCGGTACGGCCGCGTGTGGGTAGGGTCGGGGAGGTGTTAGAGAGTGGGAATAGGGGATTGGGGAGTCAAACGCGGGATCGGAGGTCAGGAAAAATATTCGGGGACTGATGCGGCGAAGGGCTGACGGTGGCTTGTGGAGTTCGGGAGAGGAAGTACAAATGCGCTCCTCGCATTTCGCGAGTGCGTACCTTTGGTTGAAACGCGAGCAAACGGCGGAATTGATTAATTGAAAGTTCTGGGAATTAGGATACGGAAATATGATGAGAGATGACGGGGAAAGCGCGGGGCAGGAGGTGTGGTGGGTGGGAGGGGTTGGATTCACAAAGTGTGGAGGGAAATGGAAGTTTGGACGGATTTTAGAGAGGAAAGGACGGGAGAGGGTTTTAGGGTGGGGAGAGGTCTGGGATTTTGGGGGGATTTTCGTGCGGAGCTGTTTTGGGGAACGCGGAGAGTAACTCAAGATAATTCCATTTGAGAGGGAAGAAAGATGCTCGCGACCACGGTGTCGGGCGAGATCGAAAAGATGGGAAATTTTTAATTTCCTTTGGGAGCATGGGAAAGTTTGGTAAGTAACGAGGAGAGCGGGGGATTGTTTATCGGATATATGCCAAGAGCAAATACTCTCTGGGGGGCGTTTCTTTCCGCGCTCTCCTCTATATGTGTATCCTTTCATCCCTTTTCAAAAGGTTTTCGGGTCTCTGATTTACTGCACTTATATTATTTTCAACGATACATCAAGGAAAGCTCTTCGCCAGAGAGAAATGTGCACCGATGGGGTTTATAAGAGAATGTATTTTTTCTGAAATACATATATAAGAGACGCCAAAAAAGTATTCTGAAAACGTTTTAGTGAAAAGTTTGCTCGTGAGTTATGCCGTTATGTCATTGTAAATGGGAAAGGAGGAAATTCATGTGCTCATCGAAGTACAGGCCTGAAATTGGTCGCTAGTTTCGCTTTATTGCATTGCATGCAGAGGAGTGTGGCACGGAATAATATTTTCAATACTTCCTCTTGGGAGGGAGTTACATGCTTCCCACGTTAAAGGGAAATTTATGTCAGCATTTGCAGTTTTTTCGTTCCAAATCCCACGTTATATTTTCTTACTTTTCAAAATTTATCCACTTTGATTTAATTTTAAGGTGCTAAACTCGTCGATATTAGCGTGATATGTTTCAATCTAGTTCCTTGTGGTGTTTTTGGATTACCAGTTTTTCTGCAGCACGTTTCATTTGCACTCATTGATAAATTTACTCTTTTTCATATATCTAAGCGTAGTGTTCAATATTACGTCCTTATTATGATATTATGTTGCTCATAATGAAGTTTCGTGCATAAGATTCTTAGAATATATTAAGCTTCTCTAAATGCCTGCATTAAACAAAATCGCACAAAAAAGTGACTTTTAGAGATTGCGTGGCACCCTAGTTAATCACATGGTCTTCTCGTTAGAGAACCAGCATGGAATCTCACATTGAGAATCAATGGTGTGCACTTCAGTGACTGAATTTCATTCTGCTATAATTTTACAATTCGTATTCGGCCGTTGGAGTAATAGGAAGGCACTTCGCCATGCTATAAATCGTGTGGACTACAGTCTCAAATTGGACTATTTTCCTCATCTGCAGTTTTTATGGTATAATTATTCTCAGATAGAAATTGGCATTATTTATTTTGCATGTATTCAGCAAGTTCATTAGTAATGCGTTCCATATGTCTCTCACAACTCTGATTAGATTTTCTAAAGGAGACAACTTAAAAAAATAAAAATACATGATGCTTAAGTTGTAGATGGCATAAAATATTAATGTTACGTAGAAAATGTTAGGTAATCTTTGCATTCAAATACATTTTTACCTTGGTGAGAATGGTTATATTTGGATCCGTGCCCCTTTTATTTCAAGAATTTCTCATCAACATCGTGGAAATAGGAGCTCGACAACTAATTAATCGAAGTTAATTTCTCAGAATACCACATTCACTCGGAGACATGCTATTGTTGACAATGGGGACGTTTACTCGGAACCGAAATCGCAATTTTGTACACAAAATCGTTAGATGGAAACGAAAAACGAATTTTAGTGAAAAAATTAATCTTCTAACCACAACCATTCACTCATAAATCAAAAATTAAAATAAGCAAAAGGTGACGCCCACCGAAAATGCTGCTGTGATAACATTGACGTCATTTTCCTTCCGTCCTTGACTGCTTTTAGAGGAAGGGAAGGGAGTTTAGGGGGGTTCTCGGAAGGTCTGCTCGCACAGATGCTGTCGAAATCGCTCCCATTGGCCGTGTCAGTTGTGTCCCCCCCTTTGCGATAAGGCGAAGTAGATTCGCGGGCTCAGTTGTGATTGGACGAAGTCGATATACGTCAGAGGTTGCACCACACCCACTTTTCCGAAAGGGTTAAGAACATCAGTTTTTCGCCGCTTATAACTCGGGAAATAATTGTCGGATCAGAAAACGGAAAAATACGGGTCCCTTTATTCAGCAAACTCTATCAGATTCGGTAATAAAAAATATGGTAAACGACCCCATTCTTCAGGATTGCTGCTTAATTCTCTCTCGAACGTTAGTTCCACCAAATGTATTTGAATTGATGAAGTTTCTCAAGACTACTACTGACTAGAAAAAAGCAGTTCGGGTTGAACTATACTTTAAGAAAAGAAAACAAGTTAGAAATAGGGTTTTCCAAGCGATCAGACATTTTGCCTCGAGTAAGTTGGAATTTGTGTGTGCCATTTGCATTCGCACTACTTTGAGTTCCGGAATAATCTCATTTTTGAAAAACCGAGGAGTTCAAAATCCAGTATCCCAAGGCAAAGAATCCACGTTGGATGGAACTTCTAAGAGGTGCCGAAAAAATTGCATACGCATGTCAAATCCAACATACCAAGGCATGCAGGGCGTGCCGAGTTTTACTGAACTGCAAAGTCTCTAAAACTATGCACTGAATTATTAAGAAGGTATTAAGCATGGCCATTTTTTCAGATAATGAAACTAAGAAGTCATAAAGGTTAACGTAGACATTATGTTTTCAAAGAGTGAAACACATTTATGTACAAGCGCATTCTTGAATGTCTCCTCCTTTAAACCTAAGTTTCTTGACACATTTTCTGCATATGACGCCGATTTGGCGCCGAAGCAGAGAACTATTACTCCGCTGGTTAATTCAAAATTTCTTCGGGCTTCTATTTTCATGTGGCATTTGCTGTTGGCCTGTCCGTCAATAACTACTCATGAAAGAAAATAAAAAAAAACTTGACCCATTACTGGCTTACCAAGAATGGAAAGTAAACCTGTTTATTACATTATGAATACTTTGGTTAAAAAATATTAATGTTCTCACCAGGGCCGTTAACAACAATTGCTGGCAATAATCATTGCTAAAACAATTCCGACGCATTGCGTAGTATATGGTTCTTCGCTAAATCCAATTTGGTGCTACTCCTGAAAAAGTCGGTACCATTTCTGATTTACTGTGATTTTTTTCCAACTTAACATTTAAGTATATACACAGTTTACTTTATAGGTGTGACAACGTGTTGTAGCATTTATGATTTACGGTTCTTGAGTGTTAATCGATAAACAATGAAATACTTTCTACGAGTCACCTTTCTGACTAAGCATCGCTGGCAATGTATCAATAAAAGTCTATTATGGTATCAGCTGGTGTTAAACCCCTCGTATTATTTATGTATTTATTTTATCGCCACTTCATTCATTGGTGTGGGATTTCTAGCATAATCTACCGTGACATGACCTTAAATTTCTTAACGGATAGCAAAATGCATATCAGCATGCGGACTAAGTTTGAGCAACTTAAATAGGTTTTCTGCGGAGGAAACGCATGTAGGTTTTCTTCGAATCGAAATAATTTTGAATCTGTTTAACTGTCTGAACCTGAACTCTTTACGGGAAAATTTGGCCTTGGCACCATCCTGATTGAATCTCAATACATAGGGTCAGACTTTTATGCTATTTACATGAATGTGAATGAGTTTCCGGATTACATTTCCTTTGAAACCAGTTCCAAGAATTCTCCAACTCAGTCATCAACGGGAAAGGCTAGAAGTTTTAGAGACTATTTTGATGGTAAAAGGCCGTAGTTTTTCAGTTGAAAATTGGAAAGTCTAATACCGCAGTTATACTTTTCTAAAACACCGAATCGTCAAGTTCAAGCGTGAAAAAAAAAAGAAAATTGAAATTATGACAGGGAATAAGCTGAAGTAAAACATTTTTTTCTATTATCTTTCTTTTACGTGTTGGTAAATTATTACTTGTTCGTTAAATTCCGGAGTCTTTTCTTAAAGAACAGGTTGTCAGTAGATTTTTATACTGAGGTTATGATTTCTTAGGCGAATACAGTATCCAGCATTTTTGGCCAAAAGGAACCGTTTATTTCAACTGCATCTCATTCAATTCCAACTATTTGAAATTTTTTCTCGTGGTGAAAATAAATTACTTAAAGTAACCTATGTATGCCCAAACATTTCGCAAGAATATTAATCTTTTTTTTTGTATTTACATAGGATTGTCCCAGAATGGTTCAACACAAAACCCATTACAAGATATTGTTTGATAAAGACTTGATTAAAATGCATAGTTTCGATAAAAGTGTCGGAATAGAGGAAATGGTGAAGTTTTCCACATAAAACCTGCACAGTATGTACTTATTTCATGTCGCTATGTGGGAATATTGAACTGAATTGCTTGCAAAATATCAGGTCGAGTAACAAAAATGGAGGGCTACCAGTGAGCTCAGTTTTTGTGAATGATTAGATAGGCATGCTTTTAAAATAGTGCCTTTCAATCCTATTACTATGTATGCATTGCCGTATCTTTTTGTTTATCATTATTATTTTTTAAAACTGAATTTATCCTATATCTTTCTTCCAAAGTAGTGGGAGGTTACAGATCTCTGTTGATATTGAGTAAAAAGGCCGCTTCTCCCATTGTGTTATACATGAACGGTCAACGGAACTGGTATTTAAGCCAGTGTACTACGGTGGGGAAAGAACCCTATATCAGTATGGGCCGTCCATAAATTATGTAACGCTAAAGGGAGGGAGGGAGGGTGTCAGGTCCACTGTTACGATGCTCTATTAATTCTTCCATTACTTTGATAAAGAAATGTATAGTAAATTCATGAAATGAAATTTTGGAAAGGACTTACATCTACATCTACATAATATCCTGCAAGCCACCATAAAGGTGTGTGGCAGGGGGTGAATTCTCGCCAAACATGCGCCACATATCATGCATAAAAAAGGATTAGTATTTATATACTGTTTTAACTTCACCATTTAAAAAAGATAAAAATTGCAAAGCAAACATGCTGTTAGTTTGGTTAGCTTCAAGTCCTTATACCAACATGCAGCTACCAATGTTATATAAATGCTACACTCGTATTTGATATATTTACCGTTATTCATATCCCTAATAGTACGAGGAAAAGGACATTTTGAATCTGTCAGTTCGGCCATCAATTTCTCTAATTTTGTGATTATGGTCCAGTCTACCATAGTAAGTTGGGGTTGCAAAATATTTTTAACATCATCACTGAAAATATGGTGTTGGAATTTGTTTAAGAGATTAAGTCTAAATTTCAACCTGCGATCCGAAAATGATTCCTAATTCATTTAATAGGCCTGTTACGCTAATAAGGTTATCGTACCGTCCCTTTACAAATCTTGCCGATCTTCGCTGCACACGTTCAAGTTCATTATTTAGACCGATTTCGTAGGGATCCCATACACTGGCAGCATGAAGACCTAAGGGAACTACATGCAGTCGAACTGATAGACATCGTGTTGCCGAGCAGTCGATGTCGTGCGCATGCCGCCACCGTTCTAGAGGTGAAGGCTGAACTTTTAACACTAAGGTGCTTACTGTATAAAAAATTGCAGGACCTTGTGCTATTGTGAATTTCAACGGGTAACGCCGTTAAAGTTCTTGCGGCCCCTCAATTGGAGTTGATGTCATCGCACCAGTTAAAGACTTGGTGAAAGAGTACTAAGAAATAAGTAGTAATGTTCTTACAAATTAAAGTACCTACACCAATCAATGTAAGACCATTTCACGGAATCTTCCGGTTTTATACTGTCGAGGTGACACTTGAGCCATATGACAAAATACCTATCTATATGCCTCGTTAGTAATATCGAACCTCTCGCCTGGTAGCAACAAAGTTTGTTGGCATACAGCTGAAGAGTATGGAACTTCGTATTTGCTTAATGAAAAAGGTGAGTAGAGACGACGTCTGACTGAGTGGATTTCAAAGTACTCTTAGAGTCAATTAATAGAGCAAGTTGCAAGACACATTTCACCCAAAGGGATACGGAGGTAATTATCCCTTGTTAGTGACCGAAATCTGAGACCGTTAGTGGAGACAGGAGATTGACCCATGCCTCTCATCGCCCCACTGTATTGATAGTTCTCTTTGATGTTAACATGCTCATATTTTCTCATCCTGTCTCTGAAATCGATAAAAAAACTACTCTCTGACGGCACGACAAAAGCATCGCCTGCCAGTAAAACGGCCTTTTTATTGTATTTTGAGCACCTCAGTGCCTTGGTCCCCCCCCCTAAATCATTAGCGCTAGACGAGCACGCTACATATCGCCAACGTCAGCAGCACCACTAATGAACAAGAAAACGTTCTTCATATCCTTTTGCGTTTCTGGCCAGGGAAAGTTTAAATTCTTTCATGGACCATTGTTGATGTGATAGGTTTTCGTCAAAATGAAATGTTGAAAAAGAGATCATCTGAGGTAAAATAGAGTAGCCGGTACGCTCTGCGTTGAAAGGTTTTCTCGGTATGGATTTTGGTGTTCGGAAGAGAAGGGCAGGGAGGAGAGGAGAAGGGCAGGAGATGAGAGGAGATCGCCCCACAATCCGATATTCTCGACCGAATCTCCTTCCCCTCTCCCCTACTTCTCCTCTTCCATAATATCTCTCATCCATCTTCCCTCCCCTGTCATCCATCTCCCATTTAACCAAATCGGACACGAAAAGTCGAGATACGGGAAGAAAAATCCCTATCGCGGTCGCGTTCTTCCAAGTCTCCCCTCCAACTCCCGAAGCGTTTGCGAAAGCCTCCTGCATGTGTGTGGGTTCCGGCAAAACGTTTTCATCCCGTCGAAATAGAGAGGGAGAGAAAGAGAGAGGGGGGTTGGGGAATGGGGACTGCTGTGTGGAGAAGGAGAGGAATATAAGTGACCTGACCTACTTGCCGACGGATCCGCGACGCTTGTGGGACGGTAGAAAAGGTGGAAGGAGAGACATAGAGGGAGAGAGAGAAAAAAGCGAGGAAGAGATGTAAGAGGGGAGAGCGAGATTTTATTTTTGTGACTAAGATAAACGAAAAAAAAAGTCAGGGTATGCCTGCGATTGAAACGCGGCTAGTATTTTTGCTCGAAAAAATGTCCAAGCCTCCCGCACACGTATGCATATGTGCACGTTTTGAGTCAGTGTGAGAGGGAGTTCACTGTTTTCACATTTTTCCCAACTTTTCTTAGCCGTCCTTCCCAGTTCGTGCTCGAACGGAGCCTGATTCTGACGTAAAAGCGGAGGATTAAAAAGTGAATACATCGTGGAATAAAATGACAAAAGGTGGGCGGAGGTTGGTTGGCGAGGGGGTGAAGGGAATGAGAATGCATTTTGTTATTTCCCGTTTTGTATTTTTTTTAATTCCAACGAATTAATTCCTCCCTCTTCTTCTCTTTTTCCTCTCTCAGAATTTCTGTCCTCCCTTCTCTTCCTCTCGACACGTGATTATGCAAAAATTGAACCTCGTGATTCGTGGATATTAATCTCGTTTTCCCTCCAACAACTCCATTCCCCACTCCCACCTCCCGAATTTTATTCCTGATCTCCACCCTCTCTCTCCAAGCCTGTCCTTGTCGTCCCGATAGGAAATTGTAAGGCACTTATCCTCCTCCTCTCGGGAAGGTCTTTTGGCCGGACGAAAAAATATAATGGGGCGAGTTATTTTTTGAATGGAGAGGAAAACACACGAGATGACATTTACTTCAAAAGAAATTGACCAAGTTGGCCAACTAGGTCATTCAAGTCTACTTTCTGAACTCGCTTTAATGGCTTCGTGGGTTATCTGACGCTGGAAATGGATGGAGGGATTTATCCTTATCTCCATAGCAGTCGTGTGGGAGTAATGAGGCATTCCTTCAGCTCCTCTCTCTTCTTCCACCTTCAAACTTACATTCAGGATTTGGAGATTATCGAAGTGTGTCGGTATGTGTTTGTGATGGATAGTTTTAAACGCTCTCAATGAAACAATTCCAATCATCGATTAGAATTAATGGTATGCAAAATAATGTCATTGGAATTTCCACTAGAATGAGTATTTTTTATTAGTTATTAGCTTATTTTATATTTCGTATACTACATGTGTACTAATGCAACTTTGAGTTTACTGGGCTTCATATCAGTACAGATGGGCCAATGAAATATGAATTTGGGTGCATTGCACTGGGTCTTTGTTTTAAAAACGGAGCATAAACATTTTTTATTTCATATTTATTTGCCTCAGGCAGTGACATATTAAGGGGAAATGATACAGCTTAGTGTCTAGTGTCTGAAAAGGAAGATATGATCATATTAAATTCAATATCGTTGTAATTCTTTTTCCTAAATTGATACTCAAGAGAGTGCGGAGTCGCCTTGGAAATTGGCAAAGACGTAGTACATGTTCTCTTCACCAAATTTTTTTCAACCCGAATATAATATTCGATTATAAGTAGCTGACTAGTACGTATCACGTTTTTGAGAGAAATTTACAGGCCACAAAACGTCCATAAAATACCTACCTCTGATTTCATAGTCATATAATAGATACCTCAAGAGAATGGTGAAATTGTTCGTGGCACAAAACAAAAGCATTTCAGCTGAGAGTAATATTATAATGATGTGCCATGTATCATAAAAAATAATGCAGGCTAAATAAAACGGAATATTTTTGAGAATTAGTTCATCTATCGGCTTGTTGTGATTTTGAATTCATGTATGCCTGCGCATGCTGCAGACTTTACTCATCAGTTTAGAATTTAGAACAAAGAGTTTTTCCTGCAAAAGGCAATACTTCCCTACCTTTTTTAGCCCTGTTGTAAAGCATTTAGCGGTAGTATCAGAAGGACTTAATGACGAAAATAAAAAAGTTTTAAAATAGTTATCTCCTGATAGTTTTCATCCGGAATCAATTTTGAAACTAAAGGAACTGGTAGCATCTCGTCGAAAATTTGATTGATTGTGGAGATGAAATTTCCATTCCTTCCTTGCCCATTTCAATTTCTTCCACGCCCATTTCAATTTCCATTCATTTGGGAACTTCCAGAATAAATGGGTCGATGAGCTCGGTGATTCGTTTGGACGAGAGATGTATATATGTGAAGAGCGTGTGTGTGGCAAGGGAAACAGGAGACGGTAATCATGGGTTAATTGAGAACACATAGCCACCCGCCATGTACCACCTCAAACCGAAATTATTTCGATGGCAGATTTATTTGGAAATTTTGAAAGAAAAATATGAACGAAAATTGTGACTACGTCATACACCCGTGTAATCGGCTTGCCTGGGAGGCAATGGGTAGTTAGAGATGAAAATCTTTTAATCAGACAAAACGTTTGTTCTAGAACATCTCTGGCAGGGGTGGCACAAATTTGATTCTTTTATGTTTTTACGGCGATACGCTTTTAAATTTGAATCCGTCAAACGTATTAAAATCGACCCGTAGTGGGTTGAGGTGCGCGTTAACGGCCAGAGAACGCCACCAGGGATATAAGGTATGGGGATTTACTTCACGCGGGGTCACCGAGAAGAGAAATTTGAGATCTGTGAGGCAAGACTGAGGCAAGCCGATAACGTCGGATCTGCGAATTACGTGAAAGAAGAGGGTGGTGTTAAGGGTGACAGGCTGTTGATTAAATTGAAAGATATTTTTACACTACCTATTTAATTATGTAGCTTCAATCAACATTAACTCCTGCAATCAATTGATTTTTCGATATTTTTCAACAGTTAGGGTAGGTCTTGATGGACTGTCCCTCTACTATGCATTTCATTTGACTATTGATACAATCCGTACGCTTTTTCTCCATTCAGAACTCCTGTTCTTTGGGATACATTGCATAAATAAATACCAATACATTTTCCCGCTATAATTTGCTTTTCCGGTGCCTCAACTACTCTGGTTATATCGCATCACGTAACCCAAAACAAATATATGACGTAAAAATATCAATGACCCAGGAGAGATTTGAGCCTCTGGGTCATAAGGTCGGTACTCTATCAACCTGGCTACCGCACTCCGCACTCTGTGTGTTAGCAGGCAACTCTCCATGGTAGTCTATTATAGTATTAGTGCAAGGGAAAGGAACTTCGTTTTTACACTATCGCCATGAGAATTCTAATTTAAAAATTGAAGCAAGAAGAGCAATTAATGATTCAGTGCAGGTCATTTAGAGATAATGGGGCTGTAAAATAATTTTAATGGAAGCATAGATAAGAGCTATGTAAGGAGATTAACCCTTTAACGCCTGAATTAATATTTTTTCTGATTTGCTTTATAATAAATATTTAATCTTATAACCTTCTTCTAATTCATAATCTAAAATATGATAGCAATATTCATTCTAATTTCTGAGATATAGGGTTTACCATACATGGGACTCTAGGCGCTTGTAGTGTGTCTGTTGTAATGCAGAGTTATCTGCTCCTTTATACATTCCTCAGTTCATTTCAAAATAAAATTGCTGTTCAAATTATTTTAAACGTATTATGCAAATAAAGGGCAAAGACAGTGATTATGCATGTATATTTTTCATCCTGAAAATGGAAACGCAGGAAAAGGATAAGACATATTCTCAGAAACATAACTCTTTACGAATAGGATAATACTTATTCCGTTAAAATAATATGAATAACATTTTTCTAAGCGTTACTCTTTATATCTATAAAATTTAATGATTTATGGAATTATATATGATTTAAATCTTTATGATGCATGGATATTCATAAACATTCAAACAGCAACTCACATTGCACTTTACGCACTTATATCTAGTTCCACACAGTCCACACCTTCTTCTCTTCTTTTCAGCTATACTTGCTACAAAATGATTGTAGCCATCTTTGCGGATAGTATCACTAACCTGACTACTTATGCTGCTTTGTCTCATTGGTGGTCTTCCTGGACCTCTTGGGATAGACCCGTAACGAGTAGGATAGGTCAATACAATCTGCCTTCTAAATTCTAATTTTGGTATAGATTTCCCTGCTTTGCTCATAAGAATCCACGCATTGTGAAACGCTGTATCGATCAACCAGGTAAACAATGGCCACCACCATTTCTTACTCCGGAAACCAATGTGGTAGTTTCCTACATTTTCATCCACACGATCAGTGCCCCCCATGTACTTATTATACTGGCTAATCGCATATGGTCGGGGAATAGCTACTCGTTTCTTTTTCTATCGACAGTACCGTCCTACCGTTGAGACTTACTGTACCCCATAAGTAATTGATGCCACTGTGACAAATGAATTATCCATCCAACGAATCAAGCAAATACCATCACATGATACTTTACTTTCCAAACTTCCTTGGGACTTTTTTTCATAGACAGTGAGATGGCTATTTTTCGGAATCCTATTCTCACGCATTTTACCGGTGTCACCCAGTCCTCTTTGTTTTAGATGCTGAAGAAGGTTGATTTTCGTAAATATATTGTCAAAATACAACTGATACGATAAGTTCTTTACCGATGGCGGAAAATTGTCAAGCATTTTGATAATAAGAGTGGTCGTTTTACCAAAATTTAGCCTCACGGTCTGTGTTAGGCTCAAACATTTTCCCTGGTAATAGTCAAATGGGATCGAATCGCCACCTGCTGTATTCTAGCACCATATTTAGTAGCCAGATCAAATGGGCTTCCCCTTGATGAATTGCTTACAGCTATGGCGGCCGTAATAGGGAACCATGCACTCTTCGTAGTCGATGTGTCTCTCCTGCCGAGATTTCATCAAGTGCTTTGTTTGGAGCATGTTAGAGAAAGGTCTCAGCTTCCACATCTTATCATTACTATAAATGCGGTTATTATCTGCACAGTGTATAAATCGGCATATTTGAAGGAAACAATCCCTTCGCATGGCATTTAGGATAAGATCATTTTGAAGATCTTTTTCATTCTTCCAGTAACTTCGCTTACTTGGCACTACACTATACCCTGTGAGTACCGGAATTGCTATAAAAACTTGCATTTAATAATGTGAAACATTAGTATCTGATCAGGTTTTTAAACAGTGCATATTTATAAGTTCCTTTACAAAGGAAATCAATGATATCAACATCAAAAATGCATTCATAAATATCTACCGCGGACATATCTCGCTCGGTGGTGAAGTTGGGCTCAGGAAGCGCACCAGATTCCCGCTGCTCAAAATTCCCATCAGTCCATGATACCTTGGCTGCCTTGTACTTGGCCCCTGGATAAAATGTCTGTAAGGATAGGTGCTTGGTTTCTTGCCAAGCCTGATTAGCACCCGAGTATCGACGTGAAATACTCCTTCAGCTGGACTGAGTAACTGCCTCCCGGACAAATTGTCTATTAGACCGCCACTATCTTCGTCAGCTGAATCCTCGTCTGAATTGATATTTGGCTCTGGAGGTTCAACAAATATCTCTATCATTTCTAACAACTCTTCTTTCTCCAATGATATAAGAACTTCTTCAAGTGTTAGGGTCTTAAAACCATGGAAATATTGGGAATAGCTATGAGAATCAAATATCCGTCAAAAATAAAGTAAACAATATGTAAAACATTAAATTCGGTTCAAAGACATGCGACCCTTACATTTATTTTCAGATAGCTCAAGTAAATACATTTTTTACAGTTTCGTTTTGGAGTTTCGAAAAAATCTCATAAGGATAATTTACAACATAGCCAAATACTGGATAAAATAACCAGTTTCGAGGGTAAAATAGTATTTCAAACGAAGATTATCAAGTTTGTACATCTATAGCTGTAGTATTACACAAGAAAAGTAGAAAAAAAATTTCGAGGATCCTGAATGACCACGTAGACGTTAAGCGTACCATGTAAGGTACACCAAGTTGTTTCACACAAAATTACCACAAAAATAGCATAGGAGTCATTAATTATCAAAATACGGGAAACATTCATGTTAAGTTTGAATGAGATGAATAATATGTGCAGAAGAGCTTTTATCAAAGAAGAAATGAAGCACTAACCTTGAGCACAACGCCAGAATTACCTACTTCAGCTTGTAGTCTGTCACACTCCTTCCTCCAACCAAGCACAATAACAACTGATTCTAACAGAAAGAAACCAGGAAAACTAGGATTTATTGAACACGTACTCATCGTCCTAGCGACGCGATTTCGAAGCAAAAGAAATAATGTAAGCACATATTAGTGCCACCGAAACTTCATTCTGCATTACGTACCACATATGGTACGCTAGGCGTTAAGGGGTTTAGACACAAAAATAAAATCGGATTAAAGAGAATGATATAATTTCTCACTGAGAGGATTACATGTGTACCACCAAAGAAAAGGTAAATTTTCCTTGACGGAAACAGACTAGGTATATCCTGACGGCAACTATCTTCATCATACGTCAAACAATCCTAGGGTTCCAAGGACTGGTTTGACGCAGCCCTCCACTCGATTCTTCTATCGGCCAACTCCTTCATATTAACGTAGTTCCTCTTTTTCACGTCCTTTATGACTTGCTATATATAACTCATACGAGGCCTGCCTTTTCCATTCCTCCCGTTCTCTTTTTGGTCAACGATTGTCTTCATCGGGCCATCGTGTCTTATGATATGGACGATTAGATAGTTGCATCTTCTTTTTCAGTATTCAGCGTTCTTCTAATTTCTCCTACTCTACTTATGACTTCTTCATTTTTCACTCGGTTGATATCTTTTTTCTTCATCATTCTTCGGTAGCACCATATTTCCAATGCTTCCACCGTTTACTTCTCCTCTGCTGTCATCGACCATGCCTCACTGCCGTAAAGAAACATGCTCCAGATATACGTTCTGATGAATTGCTTCCTTACTTATAAGCTTGTATTTACAGCTGTAAGTAGATTCTTCTTTTGATAGAATGCCCTATTTACCTGGGCTATTCTACTTGCTACGTCCATCGTTGGTTACTCTGCTTCCCAGGTAACAAAACTCTTTCACCTCTTCCATTTTCTAACTTCCTAGTATAACTTTGGTTTTGGCCACTTCTCTCTTGCTGCACACCAATATCTTAGTTTTCTTCGTATTGATCTTCAGCTGATGTATGGGCATTGTCCTTTCCATGGTTGTTAGCATCTTATTCAGCTCCTCTGTCTTTGCTATGAGAGCTATGTCGTAAGCGAAGCGTAGTATGCTGATTGTTTCTTCTTCGATGTTCACTTGAGAACACGTCTCCTTGATTTCATTGATGGCTCTCTCGATGTAAACATTGAAAATTACGGGAGACAGTGCACACCCTTCTCTCAATCCTTTCTTAATTTTTATTTCTTCTCAGCTAGGTCCAGATTCAATCACAGGCACTTGGTTGTTATACAAACTGTGGATTATTTTTCGGTCATTACACGATACTCGAAATTCCTTTCAGAGTTCCAAGCATAAATTCCAATCTACGCCGCCTAAAGCCTTCTCTAAATCCACAAATGCAATGAATGGCGGCTGGTTGTTCTCTATCCTGTTCTATATGAGCAGTCTCAGGGCCAATATTGCTTCTCTTGTACCCTTACTCTTCCTGAATCCGAACTGATCTTCATCCAGGAACTCCTCTGCTTCTTCTATTAATCTGTAAATGATCGTGGTCAATATCTTCGATACATGTGTCGTTAGGCTCACAGTCCTATAACTTTCGCATTTATCCGCTCTCTTATTCTTGGGAATAGGAATGATGATGTTTTTCTCGAAGCCCCTTAGTATTTCTCCTGTTGAGTACATAGAGCGACCCTATAGAAATAATAACACGAAGATCGAAAACGTTGAAACCGTAAGATATTTAGGTGTAACAATCACTACGTGGGGTAGACACATCCGGGAAATATGCGGCCGAGCGAAGAGAAAGCTAGGATTTATAAAAAGAGTACTTGGGAAATGTGATGAGAAGACAAAAGAGCGATGCTACTTTTCACTAGTTAGGCCCCACCTAGTATGCAGCCAGTGTATCGGATCCTAATGAATTAGGTTTGATTAGAGAACTAGACAGTGTGCAGCATAAAGCAGCTAGGTTCGTCAAAAGGTGTTACGATAGGTTGAGTAGTGTATCAGAATTAATACAAGAATTAGGGTGGGAATCATTATCAGAGCGTAGGTTAAAGTTCAGATTAAATCTATTAGAGAAATTTCAATCGGATAGCTTTATTGAAGATGTTAGGCACATATTAAAAACACCAGCGTATTATGCAAGATTCGACAAGATAAATAAGATTAGAGAGATAGATTGTCGTACAGATAGATTCAAAATGGCATTTTTCTCCCGTACTATAAGAGAACAGAATAGGCAGCATAGGAAAGGGATAGGTAGGGGAAATATTCTAGAGTATTATGTAGTGCGTGATGCATGTTTTACCCCTTAAATACAGTAGACACTAACAATCAAGTTGCATGAGACACTTTAGTTGCTTGTTTGCATGTTAGTAGTGCATGCCTGGTGATCTTCACCCCCTGCCACACACCCTCGCGGTGGCTTGCAGGGTATCGTATAGATATAGATGTAGATGTACATGTCGCATATGGTTTTGTAAAGATGAGTTAGTGCCTTCTCTCTTGAATTTTTAATTATTTCTGCAGGAACATCATCAATACCAGAAGTCATATTCATCCAAAGATCCCTTACTGCAGAGACGAATTCCGATCTTAATATTGATGCTACCAAATCATCCTTTTCCACTTCGCTTTCCTTTTCGATAACTTTCGTGCTGAGATTTTTTCCGTTGTATAACTCCTCCAGATATTCTTTCATCTCTTCACTTTGTCTTAATTTTCAATCCAAAGCCCTCAATTCCTGTCTCTCATGGCATTGCATCTTGCGCTCCGTTTCTTGAAGTGGTTCCTCACTATCCTATAGGCAGCTTCCACCTTTCCAAGTACAAAGTTATTTTGTGCATCTTCACGTAGATTCATCATCCAGATTTCTCTAGCTTTCCTGGCTTTGTGACTTACTTCTTTCCTTATTCTTTTGTAGCAAACCTGACCTTCTTCAGTTTTCGCATTCTTGTACTTTCTTCTTTCTTCAATCAGCACTAAGACTTCTTCCGTGATCCATGGCTTTTTTTAATAACTTTTCTTGTTCCAAGCACTTCATTTGTGGCTCCCTGTAGTCCACATTTAATGCTTCCCCAACGCTCTTTAAGTGGTTTTTCAGTCAGGTCTTCTCCTGTGTTGTTTCCTACTGCTTTATGAAATGTCAAGTGATGTTGAGTCTCCTTCAGTTTTTCTACTTGCCAAATGTTCTTACTGTTTTCTTCAACTTCTTGAATTTAAGATGTCATTTCATCATCACTAAATTATGGTCGCTGTCGATGACCGCACTCGGGTAGATTTTGCAGTTCTTCATCTGATTCCTGAACCTCTGCTTCACTGAAATGTAGTCTATTTGAAATATTCCTGTCTCCTGGTATCTTCCACGTGTATCTTCTTCGGTTGTAATTTCAAACAATGCGACAGTAACCACGAACCTTTGTTTTGTGCGGACTATAGGCAACAACTATACCTATCTTTTTTTAACTCTGCTTGAATAAAATTAGGAATAAAATTAGATCAATAGCTATTTACTTCAATGCTTCCCGTACATTCGCTTACATTTACTGGAAATCCGTAGCTTTATTTGGTTGGATTTTCTTTGATAATCGCTTTACAGTGCGCAATATAGAGCCACGCGTGAAATGGGCCAATAACAGGCGGCGCTCACGAGGGCAAACGGCTTTGCGGGCGTGAGCGTTACTTGTCCGCATTAGCGTCGGCGACTACCCGGCCTCGAGGTGACTTCGGTCACCCGCATTGGGGACCCAGTTTCTCTCTCTCTCTATCAAGCAAGTGAGTCCTTTTGACTCCAGCAACTGAAGAGAAGTATGAGCAGACATGCGGAACGGAGCGAGTTGGAGGGGAGGAATGAAAAGGAATGGGGCGGGCAGGAGTGGACCTAGTCGGGCTGGGAGGGGGTAAGGTGTGACTCAAGAGGGAGCCTCTGGCGATGGGGAGAAGGCCCGCGAGATCCCGTGCTCAAAAGAAAACGTGGAAAGTTTTACACGATGCCACTCACCATCTGAGACGTCATTTTATTTTGCACTTTGTTCGGGTTCCTTGACTGGAGCAGAGGCGGGAAGCCTTCTAGAGTTAACTTTTCCCTCTCGACGGGAAAAATGCGCGTGAATCCGGCCTTCGCAAAAGTGGAGAGACGGCTTTCTTTTCCATCAGAAAGCACTTCGCGATGATGGAAGTGTGCGTGTAAAAGACCCTCATTCGTGAAATGAAACCAAGCCGTGAAAGAAAATAGTTGATTGGATTTGGGACATTTTGAGTGCTCCCACAGTATGAAACCAGCTGCCGATCCCAAAGGAAGTAAGGGTTTAGATGTTAAATAGTCATGGTGCCAAGCAGAGGTAATGGGAACAAATTTCCGCCGCTGTAAAGATTTTTTATGCACGTGATTCAGCAAAATCTTTCCCTCGAAGAAAATGGAACTTTTTGAGTCTAATCTATAGCTTGGCCTTATAATTTTGTATTTAGGTCAGGCAAGTAATTTTCAGAATATATTGTTGGCCTATTAGTTTACGCATATTCCAGTGATGTCCGCATGATTTGGTGATTTGTGTTGCGTTGTGAAATTATATTTTGAGTGGCGGCCTATAGGGGCGTTAAAGTTTGACTATCAAGATTACAAGCAAGGCTACAACGGTAGCACGAAAAATACGAGTTCCGAATAAAAACGAAAATATTAATGAATAAATTTACGCAAATTTTGAGACTGCGGACCTTCACCATGTAAACGCACATGGAAACCAAAGTGAGACCTAATGCTATTCCAATAAGCATTGGTTTTGTGGACTGTTGTATTTGAAAAAATAAGTCTGGGCTTATGGAGTAATGAGAAGGATGTGTTTACTTGAGATATACTGTGTCATTATTCCCGAATGAAAATGTATTGTTCATTAATTTACACTAAAATCCCGTAGCACTACTCAGGGAGGTCTTACAATTAGAGCCAAAATATCGGTTACCCTTGTCTAAATAAATATCTGTGAAAATGTAATTTTCTCTACATATACATATACAACATGTAGAAAAATCAGCTTCTATTTAAGTACAATTGCATTACTCATTTTTGGCAAACCGATTTTTAGAAATGTTTCTGTACGAATACGTGGCCCTATGCCGTAAGAGTCTTTCATTGAGGAGTTAACTGTGTATGTGGTTTTCGTGGTTTGCTTACAGTGGAAATTCAATCGCTCACACCCTGTAAATGACAAAAAGTGGATAGTTTTCATTTAAGTAAATTGAGTAACAGGTTTGTGGCTCTGCCGATATGACGGCGATTCCATTTCCATCACCAAGAGGCGAACTCACAATGAGTCCGCCCCCTTATCGCTCGACTCCTTTTTGATGGAAAACCGAGCGGTTGGGTGGATCACACTGTGGAAATTTCCCCTCCACTAACTCCCAGCCCGGTGAACCGGCGAGTCCGGGTCAGGAAAGTTCATTGGAATATGCAGCCTAATGACACACACGGACGGACTCAAAACTTCCCCACACGATTTCCGGAAATTTCCTCTCTCCGTCACACCTCATTCAGCAAACTTCCGCAAAGGGCTGAGCAACTTTGAGAAACGCATCGAGTGATGAATAAGAATGCGGGGGAGGGTGAGGCTCAAATTATCTCAAATGGATTTCCGAGGAAAGAAATGAATGACGGAAAAGGAGTGTTCTGGATATGGAAGTGGGAGACGAGGCATTTTGGGGAGGGATGAACGTCTTAAGGGCTCAGGACGTTTGAGAAAGAAGTATGAAGAATGAGTTGAGCAGAAGAGTTGAGGGGACGGCGAATGGAATTGGCTCCGAAAACAAAGTGGGCGTTATGAGTGAGGAGAGGGATAAAGAAGGAAGGGAAAGCAGAGCGGATTAATTAAATGAAGAAGATCGAGGAAGAGAGTATGCGAACAGAGGTCCTGAACGTATCCACCTGCCTCTTTTCTGTTCACAATTCTCTTTGGTCACTTTATTTTCATGCAAACAAGAGATCCTATAAGTAGGAAATTCGTTGTAAAACGAGAATTCAATACCATGGAACTGTTTTGGTTGGTACTCAAGTAATTTGAGGAAGTCTCATCCGTCTATCATTTCAAGTTTAACAAAATAACCACTTAAACAGGTGAGGTAAATGAAGTATAAGCATGGGAGCTACTCAACCTTATAATTATTCTGTTTGAAGTTGATACACTAAAGTAAAATGATACGAGGAGGTGATAGCCAAATGAATAAAATATTCATGGTTTTCATTTTTTCTCTATCGTGAGGAAATTTGTATTCCCAAAACTGGATTCATGAGTAAATATGATAGACTTGTTTCAGTTACTACAAATATAGGTTATTTTGTTTTTAGTTCATAGGAAGGGTAGGAGAAAAGAGAAGTCTGCTGAATTAAACTTAATTGAACTTAATCGGCCATATCTTAAGACACGATTAACTGATTAAGAGACTCGTAAAGGCAAATGTGAACGGGAAAAATGAAAAAGGCAGGCCTCGTATGAGACATATGGAACAGGTTGTGAAAGATGTAGAAGAGGATTATAACTTCAGTATGAAAAGATTGGCCGATTGAAGAATCGAGTGGAGAGCTACGTCAAACCAATCCTAGGATTGTTGACCGATAATGACTCTGCAGTTAACTAGCCGACGATGAAGAAAAAGATGCTTAATATGATAGGAACAAAACCGAGAATTCTTAAATGGTACATTTGATGGTAAAATTAGTCCACAACAAAGATACAAGTAGGAAATATCTGATTAAATAGTTTTAAACAAGTAGCAAACGAAAAAATTATATAATTTGACGAATGATTGCTTGAAGAATTTACGGTGGTAGGGTAAGAGAAGAAGATAAGGAACGAGTCTGGAGTTTTAATATCTCCTTTCTATGATTGGAGTTAATATATAGAGCGTGAAGCTTCAGACGTAATTTCTGAGTGCCTAATTCGTAACTTTCCTTAGTTGAAGCAGAGTTAGAAACCTGAACAAGTCTGAATTTAAATTGCTATTGAATTTACTTCCTTTCTCTATGGTAAATGTTTGTAGTAGTCGTCTGCCTAATTGTGTACATTTTGGTTAATTCCGTTAAATTTTATGTTGATTGCCATCATAACGAGAGATATCTGACAACTTCATAAAAATGAGAATTAAGACAGGGTCGTATTATGGTTAAAAGGAAATAAAATTTGACACTTCGAAAAAGTTCAGATTTTCCAAAAAATAGAAAAAAATCAGTGCACAACCCAAAGGGTTCTTCGTTTTTGGTAGGTGAGGATAGAGCTCACCTAGTACTAAGCCATTGGGGTGTGCAACTTACACTCTTAAGGTAGGGAAGCCATTTTATTTCCCAACGACTTGCGTTTTTTTACGAAGATCTGACACAGAGGAAACAGAATCGCTAGGATTTTTGGGGTGTTTTCGAAAAGCCTCAGCCCGGGTTTCGAACCCGGGACACTATCATCTTTAGCCCAGCTCAATACCCACTAGGCCACCACGGTCTCATAAAAATTAAGGACTCTTTTAATAATACGCATGGAAAATTATGAAATGAAGCTCATGTAAGTAATATTTTAAGCTATTTAAACAAAGAATATTCGAAGGCGGCCGAATGTATCCACCGCATTGTATCATTCACAAGTCAGAAATATATGCGCTTAGTCGTCATAGTAGTCAAGTATTAAGAGCATAATTTAAGCCTTCATACATTTGAAATATGTTCTCTTCAAGCCACGTAGAGCTTAATCCAGAATTCTTCGATGAAGGAATGCAAATGAACGGGAGTCCACCTTTTGAGAGCCCTTTCAATTCCTCCGTGTAATTTTACTTAGGGGAATCGTTTATTCATGATCCGTGCTACGAAAAATCCTCTTCATGATCCTCCCTTCTAAATAAACGGCACTCGTGTCCCACCGGGTATTCTCTGCGACCGCAACACCACTTTGGTAGGCTCTCAAGAGAGAGAGAGAGAGAGAAAGAAGGAGAATACCGGCTGAGTGCACTGGCGAAAGCCGATTCCACGCCGCGTGTTAATAACCCCTCGTCCCAATTAACATATTGTTGATAACCAGCAATCGGTTCGGGGGCTCTCATTTTGCAAGTTTCGGCTCCGGGAAATTTCCGGGCAAACGTCCCTACAACACTCTCTCGTCTCCTTGCATGATTAGGGGATTGCGAGTCAGAGGAAAACACGTTGGAGAAATGCACGTTCTAATCGACCGCCTTTTGCCCCCTCAGCTGCTCGGCTTCGGCACCATCCCTTCTCCTCCTTCAGTAGCCTTCTTTTCTCTTGCCTTCCTTCCTACCCACCCATACCCTCCTTCCCCTTTTCTCCCTCCTCACCTCCCCCTCCACCCTCCTGCTCCACACGGAGTCTCGCGAAAGACCATCCACTTAACGAGAGCATTCATTACAGTTTAAAAGGTCGGGAATGGGGAGGGCGTACCCTTTGCTTTTTTTAATTGCATTTTGCCACTCTCCCAACAGTTTTCCTTGCCTCTTTTATCTTCCCTGTTTCGCTTTCTCGCCGTTCTCGGTTCCATCTCACTCTCGCTTGTATTCCTGAGGCCTGGGCTTCTTTGATCAACTCACACATTCCCAAGGAAAGCTCTTCTTACGTGGAGAGCCGTCTTCATCCATGCTTTTCTCCGTGTTACGGTACATGACAAGCAGTTTAGTCAGCGATCTCAAGATACTTTGGTAAAATTTGTCACCTGCAATGGTAATCAAGGATTCTTCTCGGTATATATATTATTTTACCAAAATTCAGATTTTCCTGATGATGTGAAAGAAATTTAAACGGAGCTATCGGCGAAATACTAAAAAAATAAAGTCCTTTGGACGATTGCGCAATGTATCTAGAATCAAGAGCATCCTTAAGTTTAAGCCTTTACCCCTATTTCTCCACGAAGTGAAGACGCATGGAGCCAAGGTAAGGGTAATTAGCAAAACTAACAAATAGGCTTTCGTTTCTCCTTCCGACTAACCGTGCGTTCTAAATTGCAATGAGTACCATCAGTGGAAGGGGAAAGTTGGGGCAGTGGTTGTAGAAACGTAAACAATTAGAAATAATTTGAAAAGAAAGAAAATTGCATCGACAAATTATCTATTTGAATTCGACTTATAGAAGAAGAAAAAAGATCTCAGTGAGAGAAGGGAGAGCTCTTTTTGGTAACTCTAGTAAAAGTAGCCCTCGGTAACTTTTCCTGCGCTAACGCTCATTTAAGCGCACTTGCTGGAAAAAATAATTGGTTTGCTATTTTTAGAAGTTCAGCTATATTTTCACTGTTTCAAAGGGCTAGAGACATTAGAATCAATCAATACTGATTTCCCCAAATGAACATTGTACATCGTATTGTTTGATTATTGCATCTATAGGGACAATTGCCATCTGCAAAAAGTTACATTAGTTAAATATAAAATTCACTCCCTTGAATACTCAAGCTCGTCATAACTACCATTATGGACACAACATGATGCTGACATGCTGCTTGTTTGGTAGATGAAAAATTTTTCTTTACCTCATAACGTGGGCTAGGGGAAAGAATATTCTCTCTTCAGGATAAAAATTTTTTAATGGTGACAAAAAACCAAATCCATTGGTTTGCGTTGGAAAATTTAGTATAAGCCATAAAAAATATTCTAGAATCAGAATTTTGCTTTTTTATTCTTTCACCTCAAAAAATTAAAGATTTTCTTTTGGTAATCAGATTATAATTGATCAGTTGCGCAAATTCCATGCTATAGTCACAGTAGTATAACGCAAAACCCTTACCTAAATTAATACATGGAAACGTATATTTCCAATAGCTAGCTCAGATAGTGATGGGTTCTTGTGCGTTTTCCTCAACCTTATGCTACCTAAAGGTCAGGGGGAAACTGGTCGTTACGTAACTGAATATTAGAAGAAAACAAGAGAGTTATTTAATAGGACAAACAGTAAAACAACTCGAAATCACTTCGCAGCTAAGAACACACATTCCCCACCTTCCGCCACAATCCCTTGTTTATACACGAATGTGACGGCTCGCAGTTCATGATGGGAACGCAATAGGTCGCCAACTTGATGTCCAATTAAACGACGTAAGACTGGTGGCTATTAGCCAGGCCTTGAATTACACAACCCTCTCTCCTCCAAAACAATGCTTTTGCTGTAGGCTGCGCGTACTGCCTTCTAATTTCCTCCCAACCAGTTCGCGTCTCCTCGCGATTTCTCATTAACCCCCTTAGCTACTTCTGTCCCTATCCAAGGTCCACACCCTCTTCTTACTCCCTCAAATCCCATGTTGTGCTACTGTGCCTACTTTCTCCTTTCAAGCCCTTCTCATCCTTTTGAAACTTAACCAACCCTTCTCTGCTCTTGCAAAAGTCCTATCCTACTCTTGTGGCTAGATTTGCCTACCTATTTGTCCTCATTTGGCTTGCTCAAAACTTTTCGAGACTAAAACTGTTGTTTCTGTTTTTGGTCGTTGCTTCGTTTCCTGCTCTGTTTGGCTAGAGGAAGAAAATTTGGGATTGGGGAATTAATTTACGTAATGAAAGACGGACGGAGGGGACAATTTTACGTGAGTGAGGATTAGGGATGAAAAGATGAAGTTGCTTGTTTTGGGTGGAGGGATACCGAGAAAGGAAATCACGCGAGGAAGTGGGCGGAGATAATATGCCCAAGTATGCCCTAATTGCAGGCAGCTCATAATGGTGCCATAGAACGCATTCGGCCGAAACATTCACGCCCTTACCTTTACCTTACCAATGGTGCTTTTGAAAGCGGAAAGGTAATGTCTGAAATAAATTTCTCATGTTTTTTCGTCAGCGCTGTACTCAATTGTCAGCTTTTTAGGAGAAATTTTCAAGGGTATGTAGGGATAATGGCTCCGTCCTTCCCTCTCCAACTGACTTTGGCTTTGATAACGCGTACTACCGGGAGGTGGGAGGATAGGATCTTTGGTTATTAGCTCCTCCTGAGAGAAGGCACGGGATGTAGAGGCAATGGAAGGTTGATGGGCTCGGGAAAGGGGCAGTATTTGGAAGAGAGGAGAGAAATGGGTGAGGACGTGGGGTATTGCCACTGAGTTGAACGCGAGGCGGAAGGGTGTGGGACGGTCGTAGGTGGGAACGAAGACCTTGTTTGTCTGTGCGAGAGTGTGTTTGGAGAGGGGAAAGGGGGAGAGAGAGAGGGAGGAACTGAGTGGAGGTTTTTCGAGGAAGAAACGGGAGGCGTGACGGGAATCCAGGGAACGAAATGAAATTCATTTGCAACTGCGTGATAAAAATAACGAGGAGTGTGGGGCCGAAAGGATATCCACGCGTACATACCTATGCAGATGGGGGAAAGGGATATGGGGGTGCGGTTGGTTGTCGTACCGGCTGGCGTAAGAGAAAGTATAATGCCCTGTAATTCTTTCTTTTTTTCGGTGTCGATTATCCTTCGAAGGGAGGCGTTAACAGTGGAGCGATAGGGGGGAGATGTGAATACAAATTGAGAGAAATAAGCAGTTGGAAGAGCTCCTCGTTCTTAGCATTCATTTGTATGCCTTCGCATACCGAGTGCTTCTCTCCTCTATCCTAGTCTAATTCCGGTAGTAAAATGCACAACCTGATTCATGTAAATATTTGTTCCGCATAATAAGGCTCAGAACTATGTTTAATTACACCCCACTTTCTGTAATAGTAATTGATGTAATCGTGATTCTCAAGATCCAAACGTTGAAGATTAGAACATTAAAAATCCGTAGCCAAACTTTGTCATCATTTAAACAAAACCGTGAAAGAATTTTGGAGCATAGATATCAAATCTTAAATTGGTGCTTTTCATTCATCTTCTAAATTCACATAACTGTCGTTGGAATATATTTTACATCACTCATAAGCTTCAAGCCTTATATAACTTTTCTTAATATTTTTAGCGTGATCATTAGGGACATAGTATTTTACTGTGTTCTAGAAATATAAAGACCTATATTAGATCAGTGGCATTCCTTTATGAAATATGGTGGTACTCTTTATCATGCAATGAAGCTTAGCCTAGCTTTATGCCTATTGTTCTCATCGAATATAAAATGCGAAATATATTTAAAGTTTTTTCTCCGAATATACCGAGCAAAATAATTGAGCGAGGCTATGCAAATTAAATTATAACAGGAAGGTGAAGTAGTAATAACAAACCATTACCAAATCCGTTGTGGTAATTTATGATTGAGATGTCAAAACTTTATTCCTTTTTAACGAATTCGACTTCCGTGGCAGAGGCCAAAAAATACGCGCGACTGCGCACCATGTTCTGTCGTCATAAATCGAAATAAAATTCCGTGACGACAGGACTTCCACCCTTATTGGATGAGAATTATTTTTGGATTGTTTTATCTCTTCATTAGTTTGGTGCCGTAATTTATTTTGGGCAATGCATTAGGTCCCGAAAGTTATGATGCCTCTTCTTCATATAATTCTAAGGGTATATTTTCCTGAACTGAAAATATCTTAAATTAGTAATGTATTTTCTTTTAAGCTTTCCAGGGTTGGAACAAAGAACCCTTATCTACAATGGAAATAAGAATTATTACTCCAATTTGAATTCTAAGGCCGTAACCATGCAATGTAGAAGTTGGAATTTATCTTTTGTTTTCAAAAAAGATTTATCCTGACTGGTCAGTAAAATGCTGCTATCTCAACTTTAAGACAAGATTCGCTCTATTCAATTCCATTGAGTTATAGGGTATGATATCAATTCTTTTCACAAAGATTGACTTTGATCGACCTCTAATCAATTATGCCGATCTAAAAAGAAAGAGGAATCAATTAGGGGCTACGGTATTCCGAAAATTTTGATGGGCGGATGAATGTTTGAAAGTAACAAAAAGACAGCGATGAAATAAATGGACCCAGGAGAATGCTAATACATAGGAAATGTGTAAACTGTAAGGTGAAGCAATGGTGAAGAAGCACTCATGAGGAGTGGTAGATTGAACGGTAGAAGTGGACAACAATACCATGCCTAAGCGTTAGAATATCAATATAATGCAAATTTAGGAAATAGGTTGGTAAATATTATAATTTCTCAATGCTTCAAATAAGTTAGGTAATTCTCTGTCTAAATTCAAGTTATGAATAGTAGGTACCTTATTGATTTTTCAATCCCCAAACTTCTGAGTGTTCCTGTTATAAATTAATGGATAATGTGGGTAATGGCTAACAGTCATTCACACGCCAGTCATGCTATTGAGAGTCGTCTACTGTCATGAATATTGGTTCAAAAGCTGATGCACGGAACAAGTAAATTAGCGTTTAAGAGCATTTTTTCAGTGGTAATTTTTGTCAAATAACATATCAGCATCTTTTTTTTTAAGAGAAAACCTACTTCACCATCGCAGTTAGTTTTACTAGCTATGATAACTGCGTAGAGACTATCGAAAAAAAATGTCATAGTGACATTGATAGAACAAGAGCTAATGGAGTGCCAATATTAAGACACAATTGACGAAGGGAGTCTGGAAAATATCTTAGCCTGTGATGGCTTGCGCCCTGTAAAGGGTGTGTTTGAAACCGTAGGCTTTATCTCAAACAAGTGATCACGGAGTCTCTTGGTAAAAACACCAATAATTAGCGAATATGATCAATACAATCTCACATTTGCTTTCACTAAATGTTTTTTCCTCCATAAAGTGCACAGAGCCCCCAGACGAAGTCAAACTGAGGTGACACCAATGAAAAGTATTTGTTAGAAAGTAATGAACGAATAGAACGAATGAACGAAGAAAGTTAGAAAAGTAATGAACGATTTAAAAAAACCGAATTTGCGAACCACTCGTGTTTGTACCACGTGAATCCTTGGTTACCTATTCGAGATATTTCCGACAGTTTCAAACACACAACCCCCATCCCCCATGAGAGCCCTTTTTTGCTTGAACAGGTTGAGGAACTCTATCGCAGAAACTAGGCTTGACACGCTAGTTCACAGAACTTTTTTTTACATTTAAAAGCACATTGATTTCCATCAGCAGAACTCCGTGAATTATTTAGTAAACAACGGAATTTTTTTAACACCACGGGAAACAATGGAAAGCGAGCAGGATGTAATTATTTTCTGTTTAAAAGCCGTCCCTCGTTGGCTGCATTAAGTATTTATAAGCACACACAGCCGGCCGTGAAAGGCAGTACCTATCAATACAGAATGGGCAAAAGGGAGAAATTATGAATGCCCTCCCTCGCTCTGCGTGCATACTTTTTCTTCGGCCCTTTAAAATCTGTTTGTTTGTTCTTGGATTTCACGAAATTTAGAGGAAATAAAAATACTGCTGTATACTTTGCAAAGTGAAGGTATGAATAATGCACGAGTGTTCCTCAACAAACAAGCACCGACTGTGTGCGTGTATGAGCGGAGAGCGTGGGTGAATTATTTTTCATCCGGTTCTGCGTGTAAGGGAGAGAAAGGAGAGAAAAGGGAGAGAGAGGAGAAAAGCAGAGGATTAAGTGGCGACAGCGTAGGCATAAGGGGGTGCTGGAGGAAACAAAAATATAAGCGGAAAGGAGGAGGATGGGAATGCTGTGGGTAGAAGGAAGAAGAGAGGTGGAGGAGAGGGATAAAAAGAACTTTTCCCGGAGAAAATATGGCCGGGGGAAATGGGGGACGAGAGTACCTAAAGCCACTTGAGAATAAAATGAGAGATTGGTGGATGAGAGGAAGACAGGAAATGGGCGAGGGAGGAAGAACGGAGAGGAAAAAGTAGAAAGAGAGAGAGAGCGTAGGCGGTGGATGAGAAAGAGAAAACTTGGGATATCGGTAGCCCAGGACAGAAGATGATAAAAATGGGAGAGTAAAACCTTGAACCTCGGTGCGCCAAAGTCAGGCTTTACATGAAATAGTGAAATAAAAGCAAATAAAGAGTCATCTAAAATATTGATGCCGGCAGGGCGTACGGAAACATGAAGATGAAGCCAGTGACGGACGGAGGAATGGAAAGGCATGGCACGAGTGGATTCGAAAAGGAGAAAGGCTGCCTTTCAGGTCAGACTTACGTGAAAGGAGAAAGAATAAACTGAAAAAGAGACCATAGACATCGATCCAGCTCCATTCGTGCTCTGATTGAATGCTTGCGTTGGAGACGGCCCAAGAAACTGGCTTATCTTTCATTTCCGCAGCATGCTCGCAGTTGAATTCATTTTGATTTCGGAATGATGAAAACAAATAACATTGAAAGAGGTCAATCGATAGGTAATTCAGTTTTCATAATGGAATGTAACTTTTTCCCAAAATTTTAAACACTTTTTGTACTTATTAAGAGTGAACCATTTATTTTTTGTTATTCATGAGTACCGATGATCCGTTCTAGTGATTCAGAAAAGAAAATACAAATTGACTTTGTTGACTAGATTACCTACTTCAACCTAAAAAAGCAAATTAAGGAGAGTATATTTTAAAATATGGGAAACTGATTTGGTAGCCTACTTGAGCTAAAAATATCACGAAATTCAACAGCAATGTGAGATTGTATAAAAGAGAAAAATAAGGATATATCGATCCCGTATGATGGGTAATGTATTGAGTTAAAACCTTGGAGAGAAGTCGGTGAAAGTGAATGGGCCATTCAAGTATTGTCATTGCAGACTCCGAAAGTAAAACCAAAAAAAATTCCTAAGAGGGAAATCTTTGATCAATGAAGCAATTTCCATATTTTCTGTGCTTTCTATGACGTTGTTAGATGTATGTAAAGGTGAACCGTGGTGCATTCGTGGCCCTTTTTGATGCCTTGAACCTCTTTGGTGCATTTGTCCTTGCCCAACATTTTCCGCACACCGCGTCTTCGTTTTCGGGTACGATATTGTTTTCTCCTTGTCTGGAACGTGCAGTGAATACAAAGCAACCTGGAGAATACCGATGAGATTTCTGTGCCCTCTGACGGCACACATGAGAGGCGAAAAACAATATTGCTCGGGGGCTTTTCCCTCCCAGTCCTGGTGAAAATTGGCCGAGAACGAAAAGGAATATGTCGAGAGGAGAGGAAAATTCCGAGTAAAATAAATAAAAAAAATACACGGCGTGTTTTTCAGGTGGGATGTCAAAGTGAGAGACGCCTTACGGGCAAAGGCAAGAGAGAAAAAGGAGGACGGTGATGGGATCTAAAAGGAACGCAAGAGGATACGATAGAGATGCCGAAAACGTTAGGCGCACGAGGAATCCGAGTGAAGGGAAATAAGAGATGATCATTAATGTGAAGAATAGAGTGGAGAGGTTTTGAGGAGGAGGAGACGGAAGGCGACAGGATTGGCATGCACGTGGCCCAGGGCGGTTTTGGGGAGGCACGCGGGAGAACGAGGCTCGGGAAATCCTTCCCAAGAGGGTCAGGGAGTACCGGAGAAGAAAAAGAGATCGGAGGGTAGAGGAAATGGGCTTGGACTATGAAAATAAGGTGGAGGAGACCCCGAAATCTCCCAAGCCAATCCCCGAAATGGAGGGCGAGAGGACCTGCGTCATAGGAAAGTGAAGGAAAAGGAAGCTATTCTCTCTTCATACTTTGGTTGTTCCGTTTTTGACGCATCCCTCAGGACACCTTCAGCCCTCATCCTTTCCCTTGGCTCGCAAGCCCCGGTCCCCTACGCATCTCTCTCTTCTGTGGGAACACGGCAGTCGGGTGGGTAACTTATCCCCCGAGGAGTCGTGTGTGGCGTGTGGGTCGGCGCAGCGGTGGGAAAGCGATAGCGGGGAAGGGCATCTCTCTCTTCGCGAAGCGGGATCCAATTCGCGCTCTTATTACCGAGCGAGGATGCGGGAGAAGTTTGGAATGAGGTGAGAGCGGAGGATGAATGCCGGTGTTGGTGGATATGTGGGTGCGGTGGAAGTCGATACCCCGAGTGCGAGAGCGCGGGAGGGTACAAGTTCCGAACCCGAGGGCCGAAATTCTCGGAAAATTCTCCTCATCAGTGTCCGCTGAAAAGAAGTGGTTCAAAACAGAAGACATCTGACTTGAAGCAATGAATCGAGCAAGGTCGAGTATAATAGATCAAATTATCTGCTCATCTACGAAACGCCTGCTTCTATTCTGCCTTCTCGAAAGAATCGGAGTATGTTCATGTAAATTTCAGAACTTTATCAACTCCGGTAGCTTTCGTTTAAACTTTTAAATTATCAGAAAAGTTACTGTAGGAGCCAATGTATGTGATATTAGAAAAAATTGGCACGTGAAAGCCTGAAATCTAGGCAATAATTTTCCTGCTAAAAAGGTTGTATAGTCTATAGGTTAAAAGCTTTGCGAAGATTAGACAGGCTAACATCATTACTATGTGATAATCATCTCATCCGTTTTTCTTGTCTACTGCATAGAAAAAAATACAAATTAGGTAAAGGTGGAAAACAACGGTGTTCATGGTGGCTGGGTCAGTCATGAGCTTCCCTGGTAAACAATGGCTACGGCTTAGATCACTCCAAGGAGATAGAAAGTTATTGTCTTTTTAAGATATTTGAATAGGTTATGTGAACTAAATTTAGCCATTGTAACACCCAAAATACTAAAAAAAATTAAGCCGATCCTTCACTCAAATGACCGGAGTCTAATGCTCTTTCTCCAGTGTGAATGCTTATTGCTTTGTTATTCCTAGACGGTATAGATATTTGATTGTTTATTAGAAATTGCTGCAGCAAATGCATTTGATTGTGACACATTTTTTATCAAAGGGAACAGGTTCGGTCAAAATCTCCAGCAATGTTCGCCTCATTTACAAAAATGGACTGATCAAGAGTAGTCACATAGTCGACTAGTGTAGCCACACAGTGCTCTACTGAAAAGCTATCTTTTCAAAAGGAAGGTGAGGCGTGGTCTAATAATTACTCCGAGGAGATTTAATATGCGATATATGGTATTTGTGTCCACGGGAAAGTTTTATGGCTTGTACAACTCCGTGGACGTTGGTAGCTGATTTCATAACTGACGGTGATAATTTACGACGACGATTATCTCGTGGAAGGACAGCGCTGATGGGTCAGGAGTTTTATGCCTGCATCGCACATATAATGCAGCTTGTCACGTGACCCGGAGACGATAAAGGGGTCTGACTTCCAAGCGGTCGTGGCCCTTAAATTTGGTGCAATATAGTCGTCCTCGAATCCTTCAGCATCCGAAGGGGGTTAGTTTATGGGACCAAATTTTCAGGGGAATCGCGCTGAGGGAATCACAAAGAATTTTCGGAATCCCTCTACGCCTGCTTGCCTTCACCGAGTCTCTCACTTAGTGAGCCACATAAAATAGGTCATCGCTCAACGGGCAGGGAATTTCCTCTTTCTTCAAGCGTGAATGGGCTCCGTGGAACTGGAACGTACACCGTGACCCTCTTTTATCCCGAGACGAGCTTAAATCTCCCCCAGCGTGGCGGAATTTTTTATGGAATAGTGGTGGGATGGGGCTCAAGGGATGATTTTTTCCATAGTTCAAGAGTCATTGAGCCGTTCGGTTTTAGCCATTCGAAAGGAATACACCAAAAAGGTAGGTAATGAGATGCTTGCGGTGCTAGTGATTTTGATGAATGGTCTGGCCAATTCTCATCTGGCGGGGAAGTGGCCATGTAGGATTACACTAAAAATTTCTTCATATTAGGCACTCCCTTGAAAGGACCGGCGAAAGACTGAATATATTTTATGGTCAAAAAATTCTCACGTTGATTGGGAAATACCAGGTTTTTACAAATATCCTGGATTTAATATTATTTTACTAAATTCTGAGTTATTAAAGGCATAGAGATTTGTATAGACAGTGGAAGGGATCATTGGTTGTGAGGTAGGCATATTTTAATGAAGAAAATGCTTCATCCCTTTTATAAGTCAGCTTTTTTGAAGATGCAAATGAGGTGTGTACGTTTACAGTGAGGAAATGAGTTTTTTTTCAGAATGTTGAATGGAATGTATCATAGGTAAGCGGGAACAACGCAAAAATGTCTGCATAGTTGAGATTGGGATATTTGTATTAACATGTGAGGTTATAGTTTCAATAAAAACCCCCAAAAATACTATATCTTATTGGTAGCATCTTGTAAACATGATTAAGAATGAATGAACATGCATGAATCTCCGAAAGGGCAACCTACTTACTTGTAACCGCCGCCAACTTCCTTTGAGCTCATTTACATGACTTAAATTATCGGTTAGAATAGCATTTTTCTATCGCCTTAATTTCTTTAGGATTTTCTTCCAGAAATATTATTCATTCTTCTCACTGAATTAAATGTGTACTGTAGTATGAAACAAAATGTAGTGTTTTTGGTGAGAATTCACTCCCTGCTACACACTGTTATGGTGGCTTGCAGGGTATTATGTAGGTGTAGTAGTTTCCTATAGTTCCGGAGTAGATATGATGAATTATCTTCCAAATATGCTTATTCACGTTTCTCCGTACTTATTCTTTTTCAAATTCTCGTTTTCATTTATTTTTCCCTCGAGCCTTTCAGCCCTTGATTGTTACATTTTCGATGAAGTGCTCCCTCCAGTCCTTTATTTTGGCTCATTTTCTGAAGAACTTATTCACATTCCTTATGATTTTACGTTTTTGTATTCCGAAGCACCTACTGCTAATGCATATTCATTAATCCCACATTCCTTAGTTAATTTTTTTCTCTCGGCAGCTTCCATTTGCCTTTTTTGACCTGCTGGTAAGGTGGTAGCTAACTCATTTAAATGTCAGTAGGGTAATCATTTTTGGATTGTTTTCTTTAGTTTGGATTGACTCATTGAATTTAGACACTAAAATAATTACGGAGCAAGCCTTGCTGCTGTGGTGGATAGGACACTGGCTTCCCATCCCTAGGTCATGCATTTAAATTCCGAGTGAGGCAAACATTTCTTATCTTTATGAATGATGTTTCATCGGTCTCTACTAGAATATTGTTTAGAGAGTACAAATCCAATATGGAGAAGGGAGATTCATTGGATGATATGTTAAACGCTGGTCCTCCTAAAAGCGCGTAACTTAAATGGATGCCCATGGCCGTTACTTCTGTATTTTCAGTAATTATTTAAATATTACTTTTGAGATTGCCCAGATTAAATTATTTCATTTCGTTCTAATAATGATCTCCTTTCTTACTCATTATATCCATCAGTTGAGCTGTTATATTCTTCACTCTTAGTTTTCGACTTTGCTAATGCATTTAATTTCTTCTCTTTCCCATCTAGTTATGCAGGTCCATTGCTTGTTAAGCTTTATGCAGTAGTAGAGATGGGTTTAGGGTGTTCTAAGAGCTAAGGATTTATCACAGAGTATATTCTAAATTAGTACACCGATGAAAAATCAACGTGAAATTCAGTATTTGACTGAGGCTATTTGGCCGAAAATTTACTGAGGTACGAACCCCGGACGGTTGCTTAAGTTAAAATCGCTATAATGCTGCTTAAGAGTAGCCTAACAATATTTTTGACTGTAATTGCCTAGTTAAAAAATAATATATCTGCCTTGTTAATAAACGCTTTAGATGTGTAATGGATGAATGGACATGGAATGAGTAACCGGTTAAGAAGTTGGACAACAGGAAGTAATCCAGGAGTGAGTGATGCAACTATAGTGGGTTAGGATGTTTAATGTATTGCAACGTTGTGGCTTTAGGCAATTTAAAATAATATGAGAGGCTAAAATTAAGGTCATGGATGGTGAATAAAAGAAGAAAATATGTTATTTTTTTGATAATATGGAGCCAGTGGCATCTCAAGTCACTAAGTCAAGTAAATAACAGTTAGTTGGAGTTATAAATAGCTCCATGCTTTCTATTCTGCACTTTTATTTCACCTCATACATTTCCATTGAACTACAGTTCCTTCTAACCTGAAGTTCGTTGATTGATTATTAATTCTAATCACTCACTTTGCCTGACCTTTTTTTCGTTTCCTAAGTTTGTCACTTACTCATCATACTCCTTCCTATCGTAGTGTTCAGCAACCTGTTATATATCATAACGTTTCCAAATACAAAGTTTCTTCCCACTTTGAATTCCCTCTTCTTTCGTGCATTACTATTATTTTTATGATACTCAAAATATATTCGTTTTTTTCATATACAGCTTAAGCTTAAGTTCTGCTCCTGCTCTGCTGTTTAATGAAAGCTCATTTTTGTGCATTTTACGACATTTTCCCCAGTTAAACTATGCCTACGCCTCAAATCCAACGTAGCAGGGAATGAATGAAACTTGTCAACAGAAGTATGAAAATGGCATGCGTAGTGAGAGGTTTTTAATTGTATAAATACAATCTTGCGAATGAAACAAAAAATTGGGAGAAGAAGCTTGCCTAAAGAATTTAAAATCTATTCCTGGAAGTGTCAAATTGAAAGCGAGACAACTTTTTTCAAGGCTTTCCTTTCATTAAGTGCCCTCTCATGTCGTATGATTTATGCGCATAGTTGGGATTCGCTATTGCGTAAATTGCCATGTGCCTATCTATGTAAAACCAACTCTCATCAGTTGATCAGTGAGCGAAATAAGAAAATTATGCTTACATTGGCCAATATTGTAAACTAACGCTGAACATACAGGATGCATTTAATAGCCTGGGGAGTTATAATGGCCCTTAATGACCTAGGACTCGACGGGTCTTCGTGGTGATTACGCTAGAGCTATTTTTATTTGCGCTAAGAAGAGGAAAATCTTAATAATTATTGGCATATTTTTTCTAGTATTTGGAATCGTCAATTTCAACGTGAGTTGTTAGGACGCTTACCTCGAGCAAAAGGTTTACAGAGAAGTCCGCGTTATCGATAGTGGTAGCGACACCGTGTGAGAAACATTAATGATACCTTTCAAATTTACCCACTTAATGCCGGTAATACTGATTTATTATTTCCATCCGAACATGTAAAATTAAAATCTAGGAAAGGCTTTTGCAAATATGTCTTTTAAAAATATAATTACAAGTAAAATATGCAAGAAAGTGTTTTATGACAAAAACCTCATGGAAATAAATTCCTTTAGATTTCTTGATGAGTAAAATTTGATATTTTACGTGATTCACAAGGAAAAACTTTCGTAAAGCTGCATGCTTTTTACTGCAAGCTTTAAAATTCAATAACCACTTGGCTCATAGGCTCAATGAGCCAATTTACTCAAATGAATTGCATTCCTCTAAAATGAGGAGTAGCGATGGTTTGCAGTGACACAATCTTACTATCGCTAGATGTGTTATTGTTTTTTTACTGCTTTCGGTTCGCGTATGAACCATATAAGCGTGATAGGCAGATTATTGAGCGATTCGAAAGTGGTCAGATGGAATGGAATTTAATGTGCTTTCAAGGTATCTAGGTCGGGAATGTGGATTTAGCACATTCCCTTCTATATTAAATCCAGTTTTGAGCTTCCATAAGCGTTAATTGAATTTTTGCCGAGTTTCCCTTTGTAAATGGCTGAGGGTAAATCCTGTGGCTACAATGTAAGGGTCGTCAATAGGATAGTCGTTTTCAGTGAATTCGGTTGGAATTTAATTCTCATCATAGCCGATATTCTCAATAATACTGTAGGTGGAGAAAGTTTTTGCCGTAAACCATGGATATCGATGGAATCATGTAGAAACAGAGAAACTCGTGCGTAAAATTAGGATTAATCAGCATGCGCTCTAATAAATAGCTATAAAGCTTTGGAATTTTAGCAAGGGAGTGACTATTAATTCAGGGTTTTATGTTGCGTTCTTTACCCAATTACAATTTAGAACACAGCAGAGTTTAGTAAATTTCAGGTGAACCCAGTCTATGATATTGACGTCAGTTATGTCTGGTTGAATTCCATCAATGATCAGATTTTGAACTATGACGAAATGAGACCACACTATGTTTATCATTTCCAGCAAAGTGTACATTTCGCATTCACAATAAACCCGTATAATATAATCGCTTTCACTCTCCGAATGCAACGCGTGTTTACCTGGCGTTATCATTAATAGTCAGACGCTGGAATTGAGATCAATACCATTTATTTCTCAGGAAAATATGCCCAAAATATTGAACTATTCCACATTTCATAAACCAACCGATGGAAATTTCCTCAAATTGAAGTTCCAGTGCATAAAATGTTTTTCATCAATATCACTTGCCATAAATCCGAAAATAATATTGGCTTTCTACTCCGTTCTGCTATATTTCTATAGATTTAATACCATTTTATTATAGTCGAATCAGTCACTTCCTGCCATATACATCTGGCCATATTCGAGGCCATTTTTCAATCTGGGTGAACGTCTTTATCCGACCCTCATGTCACCAGATATAGCCAATTAGGCTACTTCATCCTTGAGTACAGCAGAAGTTAGTTTCATACTTCTATTTATCTTGTTCTTATAAGTTCTTCTCTCATCTTCTCCTCACACTGTTATTTGAAATAGCATTTTCCTACGGAGCAGAGCATAAAGTAATTGATGAGTAGTATTATGACTGAGTTCTCCTGTCAGATATTTTATCGAGTTACATAAATCTTCTTTTCTGTGTATTTCACAACGCACATGCTTTATAAACTGCGTACAAGGCTTCCCTTTTGAGTCCTCCCCAGTCTCATTTTCTTTGGCGATTTAATTAGTCAGAAATCCAGGGAATTTGAAGCAATCGCGAAAATCCGCACTCGATATGGATAATAGCTAAATTTTCACCTAAAAAGGATCATATCGGTCAATGTAGGTGATTTCCTACGCATGGAAATTTTCCTAGTGTGTATGACATAATTTCTCCAATGATGTGTGCGATTAAGATTTCATTATACGATCTCCTTTCTTTCTAGAATTGGGGGGCATAAAATTCCATTCAAACTATTCTTCATGAGAGCACTTAGTTAACATTTCAGTGTATCGTCGATCGTTTAATTTTTGGCAATACTGCAGTAAATACTCAAAGTCTTAGATTTTTCTACGACTATTACTACTTTTCGTCATAAAATAAATACATTTACCCTAAATTCACTTTCTAATACATATATATATATCCGTATTCTAGAGGGCCAGTGAACGAGCGATTTATCGAACAAATGCTGTCATATCCTCTGCAAGAAATAGTCCTGATTAAAAAGAAATAATACGCTGATAAAGAAATTAAAGATCCCATTTTCTTGGATTATGGATGTGACAAGAATTTAAGGGGAGACTACACGCCTGGACGAACATGGTGGTGAAAGAGAGAGAGAAGATGAAAAAGAGTCAAGGAGCAAAATTAAGGCAAGGCAATGAAAGATATCTATTCAACGGAGAAGGAGGATGGGTAATTTTACGAAATCGTCAATGGAAGCCTTGTGAAAGGAAAAAAATATGAATGAAGAAAGGGTTTAAATTCTTTTTTTTTAATGGTGGAAAAGGGAGATATCTTGATGAATCTTCTTTTCGTCTTCATTACAGCTACAAATATATGACATCTTTTATGAATTTTGAACCTTTTCTACGAACTCTTGGTTCATAAGGCAGGATGGGGTCTTTTTTGAAGATGATCCTTCGAGAATGATACAGGGTACGTTTCGATTTGCTTTCTAAAAATATTGATATCCATAACGACCTATCCATTATTTAATCCTCCATTGTGGGCGCAATTCCATGATTCATTGTTCTAGATGTAGAGCCTTAATAAATTAAATTAGAGAGTTCGTGATTGCAAGTAGACTTTATAACTCTAACCCTCTAACTCTAAAGTAGACTCTATAACTTTAATGTCATTCTTTCACGATTTCCATATTTCGATGTTGAGTGATTCAAATTTATTTGAAATTGAAATGAATGAAGACCATTTACCATGGTGACGGGAATTCATTCCCTCATGTTTTCAATCGAATGCTTTATGAAAGAGGCAATGGATAGCGCTTAAGGGTATTTCATGCATCACATTATACCGATTTTCCTTTTCTTTTGCCCCTATCTCAACTTATAACATTCCGTAGCATTTCTTTAGGCCGTTCTGATGTACCTACGTAATTTTGCCAATGAACTATCCCTTTTTGTAAAGATAAAATACACATTTTTTGTAAATACGTTATTTTTTCTTTATACCCTTGCACATTCATAATTTTCAATGATAATAGTATTATTAGTGATTATTATTTGCAGAAAGAAGAATTTTGTGTGTGCATGTTTCTCTCCACGTAACTCGAGGCTAGACTCCTCCCAGCTCTATTTTTAATGCGCATCATATTAGTCGATCGGAACTCCTAATTTTTAGTGTTCCGTATTTTATGAATTGCCCAGTATTTAAGCGTTATAGACGCTTGGAGAATGACATGATCACGTCTTATGGCGATGTGGTATGGCGAAGTTTTTTTTACATAAATATCGTCAGTCTTCTAACGTTCCCAGGTCAGCATAACGCCGGTAATCCTAGTCTCGATATCCGTTATTTTCAACTAGGTAAATTTATCTCAAGGCAACATAAGTAATGTTTTAATGGATGATTTTTTCTTAGGAAATTCATTTTAACCAACTGCACGACTTATCTTAATCTGTAATGTTCAAAGCAGTTTCCTTTAAAAAGAAATTTGGTACCAAGAACGATACATACATTTTAGGATCAGTTCTCCATCCGTCGGATCGGACATTGAACCGTGGACCCCTGGTGCCTTCCGTTAAGAGCTGTGTAATTTATTGGAGTGTCCTCTCTGTGCAGAGCACTTAATCGATTAGTCTGTCGGCAGATGATGTGCTCTCTGAAAACACCATCCTACGAAATTACCAACACATAACCTAAATGGAGAAAATTACCCTAGCCTCACCCAAGTAGCTAAAACTCAGCCGGAAGAATGACCAACGGTTCAGTAAGTTATGGGTATTGGAAATAAATGCTTTGAGTGCCCGCTCTCGCGAGAGCACTAGGATATATTCCTCTATAGGGCGAGATAATCCATCCGTTTTGAGGTGGAAGGATGGGCACCATCATGGAGACGTTGATGAGATTTAGGATTGGATTTTCCTAGGTGGGTTTTCCAGCACCTGTTTGTGTGTGTTTGCCATTTTCGGAGAACTGGCGGACCGGAAGAGGATAATTGCAAGGGGAAAGAAAGGGAGGAGAGACTTAAAGGAAAGCGGAGAATGCGGTAATTTGGAAGAGGAGGAGGTGTTTAGAGGGAGGAGGGGAATTAATAAGACTTGAGGAAGTTACGGGGTGGAAAGAAATAGGAATGGAGTGGTCGAATTAAACCCAACAATTACGAGTCCTTCCACAGAACCTGGGGTTATAGTTAAAATTGATAGTACAAGGATTTTCGTGAAGTGTTTCCTGCGGCCCTTGCTTTTTTAACTGTGAATTAATTTCATGTGGTTGTTAGTTTTTTCATCGTTTTCTCAGCCTCCATAAGCTCGGCTGAGTGTAATCACCAATATACATATTTTCATAACAATTATTCCAGAAGGCGCGCAATTAAAAAACATATTTAAGGTGGTTTACATCATCAGGAATTATTGTGATTGATACTTGAAACGTACTGAATTGCTTTTTCCGATGCATTAAAATATTGGAAAAAAAACGATCAAGCTTTTGTCGTGGCTTAAATATATTCAAACTCAGATTTAATTATTTTTAAACTGCTGTATACATTTTATTTTATCCCTCCACGTTTTGGCACCATATTTGGATTAAATTTTATTTTTGAAATTTTCATATTTACAACTATTTTTATGACACGTTAGAATTACACTATTTGCCAAGATGGGTTTACAAAATAGTGTTTTACTATGTTTCTTATGATTTGTGTAGTATAAGTGATTTTTTAGTAAAAATGATGAACATATACCAGATTATTCATCATACATTTTAAATATGAGTACAAAATCTATGCAAGTTTGTGCGCAAAACATAAGGGGTGGCGCACAAAGAAGGAATTTAGTTTCCCTGGAACGGAAGGAAGGTTTTTGAGCGAATGGTAGAAATAACCTTTGTATACGTACTTCAAAGGAATCGTAGTATATTATTTTAATAATCTCTCTTTGTGTTTCAAGTTGATGAAGGGTCTCAAAGTATCCGCGTTTACGAGTCTCTCGTTTTACGCAACATTAATCTGGCTCTCCTAATTCATACTGCTGCTTTTAGTTTTCCTTTTCATGATTCTCTTTTTTACCCTACAGTCTTAAAGGGACTCTTTGCAACAATCTCACCTATTCAAATCCTTTAAAAGCTTACGGTCGTTTAACCGAAGCTCATTTCATTGTAGACAAGCTATTCCCTTGTTCCGATCCGCAGAAATCGGTGAGTGATTGTGCCACATAATGGAGAAGTGGAGCAGTGACGTGGGGAATGGATGGAGTTGTAAATAATTCAAGATGATGTGCGTATTTGAACCACAAGAAGGGTTATTTTAATCCTGGTCTTTCGAAAGGCACCAAAGGAGAATTTGGCTGAGTGTAAAGCGCCATTAGAATAGACATTTGTGAATGGGAGTTGGCTCATGAAGGGAAAAAATGTCTTATGGAGGATAGAGAGGAGAGAATAGTGTAAAACATTCGAAAAAGAGTGCTGATTGTTTCAGTCTGCATGCTTGAGAATTGAGAAAGGATATGAAGAGGGAAGATGAAGTGAGTGCGATGAAATTTCTGAGAAAATATGGACATACGCCAATGATAGGGGAAGATATTACCACATTTTTAAGGCTTAAAACAAAGTATATGCACTAAAAAATTTTAAAAAATTACTATATAGATCCCAAAATTCATCCAATGTTTTCCAGGTGGAACTTTCTTTTTATACAATTGGCCACTCTTTTCGTGGCAAAAGAAAGTGTAAGAGAGAGTATTTTGTTTTATTTTTTTTAAAATTTTAAATAAATGCCTCCAAGTAAAATGCATCCAATAAAGATGAATTGGGTTGAATTATTGGCTCTAGTACTTTTGGATTCGAATGTTGGAAGTAAATATCGGTACCGGTACCATTATGCCAAATGATGGACAATTGTCTCACCCAAAATAGTTCCGCAAATGTTTTGTTTTCTGTTGTTTAATGAGATCAATACATGTCCATGTCCTTTGAGAGTCAAATTAACATCCGAAACTCACCTTAAGATGTGGAGTAACTAATTATAAATTTATTGTAATACATTCATGATAATGGTTTCAATATTTTTCTCATTGCGATCGCATAAAGAAAGTAAACGAATACACTCAAGACTGAGTAAAAGTCCAAATATATGGAAGTAAAATTACTTAAAAATTTGGCAAATGTGGCCTACACAGAAGAGTAAAGTGCCTTGAAAATAAATTACGATAATATTACGTTTGGAAAATGATCACTTCCACACAAATGTTCTTGCGTTTGTTTGCAATGAAAGGATATACGACTTTATACGAAAGGATAGTGGATGCTGAAAATATTAAACCTAAGGATGAAATAAGAGACAGTATTATCATTGTCATTTTACGATGCAACACTGGTTTTACAGCAAGAATAGCTCTCGGATTCATAAGAGTTCCTAAGCATAGGAAAATTTAAATTGTTCAGTTAAGCTATGCTGAAGACTTCATTTAGATGGTAGGTGAATTTGCATTTCTGCCGATTAGAAGTTAGTTAGTTAGTTATTTTGGGGAGGCGACCGACAGCTGAGGTCATTTGCGCGATAGGTGGGTAATTGGGTAATGGTAGGAGTTTTTAGGGAACGGAGGAAGGGTGGAGAGAAACCCGGCGTCGGCATTAGCCTACTCTTAACGAAAGGCGCCAAGGGGACCACGGCTTAACGTCCCGTCCGACGGACGGAGTACTGTACTTGAAATGCCCTCCACTAGGCACTCAAGTGGGAACCGGTTTTCCACTGAAAAATCCGCCACTGCCGGGAATTGAACCCGGGTCCTCGGGATGGGAGGCCAGTACTCTAGCCACCACACCAACCCGATCCCCGCGGATTAGAATTAAACCGTCTCAACAAGAAATGTGACCACCATGAGAGAGAAGATATATATTTTGTGCATACCATCTAATCATGATTAAATTGCTGCCTCCAATGGCTAATGGTAGCTAAAACATATGTTGTCGATGAGATACCTTCATGAACAATATCCTGTGCAAGGTCTCACTCAGATGAAATGAATATTGTATTTTGTTTTTTCACACTCGAAATTGAAATGCAACTGATCTCTGATTAAAAAAAAAACAGGATTTTGCACACTAGATGGGGCTGTATTTGACTGTTTATGTGAAATAACGAAATAATTGATACAAGGTGAATGTTGGGAATTACTTCTGACTCTCCACATTGAGAAAAGAGAAAAAATTGTACAGGATATTGTTAATGAAGGTATCTCATCGGGAATACATGTTTTAGCTGTTAGTGCATAGTTATCAATTGTGGCACCAATCATTCCTTCAGTGATAGAGCTCTCTCAACGGAGAAACGCATCGAGAATAGTATTCTGTTTGAGAGAAAACTTGGGTTTGTATAATTTTTTTTAACAAGGAAATAAGACTCGTGATGATCAAATTGACCAAGCATATAAGCAGTGGAATATTAATTTACAAAGAAATAATTAAGCCATAGCGTTTTCCAGCAAGTCAGGGAAATATAGGAAAACTTTAGCGGTGACTGTCCAATGCAAAATGACCAATCGATAGATAACAATAACCGGCGACTGATAAGCAAAGAGACCTAGTGAGAAACGTCGCATGTGTTATTTGTGATTAAATAAATAAAACTAAGTAGTTAAACCAAACACAAATTTTCTGTTATTTGCGACCAAGCTCCGAGTGTATTCGAGGTAATGTGGCCGTAAGGCTGCATAACAAAAAGATATAACGCTGCAATGTGCCCAGGGCTGCAAGCTTATCAGAAATATGTAATGTGCTATTGAAAAGATCTACATCTTCGTTGTGATTCAGCATGGTACATACTCTCTAATCAGCCGAAATGGTGTGGTAGGGGTGATACTAATATAGCCATGTATGATTGACGAGTAAACCACCATATTGTAGTCATCATTAACGGTTTTTGGTGGCAGTTGCGTAAAAACCGTTGTCAGAGGTCTAGCTTTCGTGGCCATTTCGTGGACAGAGCGCGTCTTCGGGATGTGAGCAAATATCACCATTATCGTGTACATGATCATCTTGAGGTTATCATTATACATGATCATATCCTCATAACCATATGATGAAAACAGCTGTGTTAATCTTAACTCCTAACATATAGTAGGTCAGTAGACTATCTGTTTCACAGCTAAAAACTAATAAACTTTATGAACAAAGTTTTTGATACATGTAATGTAGCCTTCCATCTCAAATTAGCTTCGTACGGGCATTTTAGCTCAAATCGTATGAAAATTGTTTAAGGTTACAAGCCAAAGATAGCTATAGCTTCATCTAGTGAAAATCTAGTGAAATTGTGCTCGAAAATAATACCAGAAAAACAGTTGCTGATGAACTTGAGCAGAAATAATGATTAAACTATAAAATGTCTTACAGTTTTCCGCACTCTTCTCATCTACAGCGCTTGCAAAATTTTACGTAACATGCTGCCTATAGCAGAATACAAACCTAGCCTGCTATAGCACGCTATTGTATTTAATGAGTATTTAACATATTATTTCTTCTTATTTCAGAAAAGGAATATCCAACTCAAATTTATTTATTACTTCCACCTAATATAATTTCAAACGTAATGATGCAGTTGATTGGACACAAAAACATACTTACATACTACTATAAAACATATTTATAATCCTTATCCTAGTGTCTAATTTTTACTGTATTTTATGTTGTTAATATTGAAATGCTTTTTTATCACCATTTGCATTTCAAAATTCATTTATTTATGTTTATTTTTTACTTTTTTAAAATATGGTAATTATTGTTGAATGTGGGGTCGGTGAAAGAAAGGACTGCGTAGTCTCCATCTCTCCCCAAACGAAGATAGATTTTTTCTGTTGAGACTCTTCATTTTGTCATTGGTTATCAAAGTCATCTTTGTCTGGGTTACTTCTGACTCTCAACCCTAATTTGATAAATGAGAAATACTTTCTGTGAGTAAAGCAAAAAAAGAACTTACTTTCCTTGATGATTCCATTCCCAAGTGCTTTACCATTCGGGGATCCGGGCTATGGTGGACGAAATTATAACACGAGATGATGATTATTAATGCCCGCCGGGCATGGAAAAACACCCAAGTCTAAGAGAGAATGAACTTTGATGTTGGAATGGTGGAACAGAAGACGACGTTGGGACAAAGCTCATGAGCTTTGAAATGAAACGTGTGAGGAAGGAGTCCAGGTGGTTAAAACGGTGGGGGAGGGGAAAGAGGGTAGTTATGGTGGGGATAGGGAGAAGCTAGAAAAGTGAACTAGGGTGGGTGTATGGGTCTGTTCCCGAGAAGATGTGGAGAAGGAGAGGGTTCATAGGGATGATGGGGAGAGGGGGGGGGGTAGAAGTTGCAAGGGCCGGGCTGTTTGTCGACCGTACCCCTCCTTTTGGCGGAATTCCAGGCCGGGGCAAGGAAGCCTGGGCAGCAGTCCAGGATTGGTCCGGATTCGGCGAAACCGCGTGGAAGAAACAGAGCGGTGAGAGAGGGAAGACTGCGTTTGGCCGCAAAGGGAAGAAAGAAGATTCTGTGCGCGAGGAGTTTCCTGGAACGGAGGGGGGAGTCATGGGGGAGGATAGGGATGGGGTGGGTACCTGGGGCAAGAGCGCGGGAGGAGGACTGGCTATGAGGGAAAGATACTGGGGAGAATGAGGAGGAAGGAATGACGAAAGGAGGGCAACAAAAGGAAGAAGATCACCCGTGGAGCGTTTTTCCGGGGAACGGGAGGTGGTTTGCGGGAGTTTGCGAAGGTGGGCGAGGGAGGTCTGGAAATGGTAGGAAAGGTAGATGGAAAGGAAATGGATAAGGGAGATCGATTTTTCCACCAAGGATGGTCGGAGTTCAGTGGGGATGGTGGTGGGGAAGGAGGAAGAGCTAAGCAAACAAAACTAAGATGGAGAGAAGAAATGCCTTTCGAAGATTGAACCTGCTTCTGGATGAAGCGTTGGAAATGCCGGCCAAAAGGCTCCCCGCCCCACCGTGGGTGGCCCTACTTGCGTGTGTGTTTCTGAAGAATAAGAGAGAAAAGAGAGTGATTGAGTCTTGTGGGTGGGTGGAATGTGGGCGTTTTCTGTTCCGAAAAGGTGATTGGACATATACTTTGAGTTTCCTAACTTCCTCTTCAATCTTCAGGCAATCAATATATTGATAATTTGATTGACTCTATATGCCCTCATATAGAGTGAAATTAAGTGGTGAACGATAACCTTGTAGAAACTTTAAATCACCCCATCCCTTGCGAGTCTATTTTTATTGGGTTCAAGCATTAAAATGTCTAATCTTGCTTATGATTAATGTGCTTCACAAAGATTACATGTTGCCTTATCATCTTGTTGAACAATCAAAAATAGTTTGGTTAAATTTTTATCTTGTGAAAAGATTACATTTTTTAAACTACGCAAGCTGTATTTTGACTCTTTTACTAGAAGGACAGTAATATCGCGACGTATCCCTACTGATCAAATCGCTGAAAGTTCTTGGTTTTTTATCTCACGCTAGACGAATTTTTGGGGCTATAAAATAGGGCACGGTTTTATCAAATACATTATTTTAACCCCTAGGCATTTTTGTGTTTGTTTAGTATTCGATAGTTATTTATAATACGCAATATATATGAGTCATTATTTTTTTACTAAATTGAACTTTATCAGCAGTAACTATATTTATATTTGAGCAGTAACAAAAAACTAGTCATATCTTCATGAAAATGATTTTTTGTAGTATATCATTTGGCATTCAAACTGTTTCAATACGATAAACTTAGATTAGCATTCCTCTGAAATAACTCACATTCCTGCTCATTTTCCTACTGTTTTTATTCATCCCTATATAATAATGCACGGTTTACTCCATATGAAATTTATGATGTTTTTGTGCTTTTCCGACTCTTACTTTTCTTTTCCACTCATTCCGACACATTGCTCATATGGCCACCATATTTTCTTCTTCTTTGGCCCCTTTTGCTTTCGTTATTATTACTTTAATAACTTAGTAACAATTACTACCTTTCAACATTTTTTATCTTTTACACTCTCCTCCTTATCCACCTATCTGGACACAATTCTGTGTACATCAGTTTTTTCTGGTTAGACTTTTAAATTATTCATTGTATTCAATCCTGCTTGTCAAGATGCTGTCACCAATTGCGTTTGTTTTCAATTAATCCAACCTGGAATATTAAAAGCTAACATTTAATCTCCTGTCTCTGTTATTCCGAAACCTTTCTAACTTAATTAAATTTTAATTACCCGTAACCTCGGTACAAGCAACATGTCCTAAACTTATTTTTCTGTTACGGAATGCATAAAATACTGTTTGGACCCTCAGACTCGTACTAATGTAAATTTAAATATTAAAATTTATAATCATGAAAGAGATAGCGGATTGTGCTCAAAGCCTATACATCCTATGTTAGCAAATATATAATGCATATCGCCCTTCTCTCATACATACTATATCTGTTGTTACTCCCAGTTAACTCAGGTGATTGGTAGTATTAGTGTTAGTAAGTGAAAGTATTAAGTTCTGAGAAGTTTTTAACTAAAATTTGCTTGGATTTAGATTTGATCTGAAGTAGTGACCCACTTCATAACGAATTCCTTATTGAGGCTTCCGCGGAGTGTCTGGTTTGAGGATCCATTCGTTTCGGAATTTCTTCCTCGTGTGTCCATTCTGGGGTGACAACAGTTTCACCAACGTTACAGTTCGCGTATTCAGGTCTGAAGTGTTGTTGAAGGTTGTCACCCCAGAATGGACACACGCGGAAGAAATCCCGAAACGAATGGATCCTCACTTCATAACGAGTTTAAAATTCTATGAACCTCCTCTAACCTTTAGCACGATCATTGTAACTCTCAATTCATTTAATGCAAATATTATCTATTTATAGGTATATGGTGTATATATACATCAATATATATATCGCTTTATCTAGTATATTGTCCATGCTTTTTCTTTCTTGTTTTTTTTCTCAAGGGTATTGCAATTTCCAGCTCATTCCATTTCTTTCATTAAGAATTCGGATCTTCTTTTTTAGTGCCAACACCTTTGCCACAGATAGTAACCACTTATCAACGCCTCCTTATCTAAATCTCTCTCGTCTCCATTCTGGCGTATCTTCATGCAACTCTCGTCGTTTAATTTTCTTTTTTTTCTGGAAATGACCTCATCATGTTAAAAGGTTTCATTTTTTCCTATCTCGGTGATTTTCTCGTTACATCGCACATCTCTTTTTGCCACGTTTCCACAACCTTCTTAAGTTTCATGGCCGAGATTCAAATCCCTAATCACCTCTCTCTCTAACTCTCTCTTTAATCTCCTCAGTCCTTTTTTCAACATACACTTTGTTATCATCTATCCTGCAGTTCCCTTCTTAATTCTTTTCTTTAATCCTGGTTCCATCAGTTCTATATAAAACTATTCTTTACAATGTTTCTCTCTAATGCATTTCTCTTTCATATCGCACGTACCAGTTACGGTTTTCCTACATCCATGCATTGACATTAAATGTTTAAGCTATCATTTATTCATTTCCGTATAATGTGTTCCATTTCAATCATGGTGATGATCGATTTCAACGAAATAATGATGCGGTACTTTGTCCATCTGCTGACAAGACCCATATCATTGGCTTTGAATTTGAATTGATGTAGCTGGATTTTCATCTGTTTTCCATGAATGGAAATGCACTTGGCTTTTATTTTAAATTGGTGAAGTGCATATTGTGGGAAGGCTCACTTTTACTTGTCATTTTGAAATTTGATGTCTTCATATACCATAAAGTAATAAAAAAAAAGATCTTTGAACAAGCAAACGTGGGTTCTTCACGCTTTCCATCCGCTGGTTAGCGCTTTATATTCCACATGCTCCTATACCTACAGTTTTTAGCTAATTTACATCAATTTAGGATTCTACTTACAAACTTCCTGGATAGTCATTTGCATTCCCTTTTATAGGATTCACAAATAATATGTTATTCACAAACAATCTGCTATTCTATTTCAGGATTCAATACATCCAATAATTATTTTTTGCATCCATATGTTTTAATCTTCAGCCCTGTAGCAACTGAATTCTAGTATGTTAAACTATTTTAATCTATAAACATTAGATAGCAAGCTTGGCAATACTTGTACCTGAGTGATTTGACCGATGAAAAATTTTTAAGTACTTAGTAATTGGCTGAGGGGTCTTAAATGATTTTGTTTTAATTTACCTGCATTCTCTTATTAACTAAATATCAGTTTATTCCACCCAGAGATATTTTTATTTGTAGGGCATAAAAATTTCGTTATATTAGTTTCAATATCGTCCAACCATTGGTCTGAGAGCAAACAATGTAATTTTGCAAAACATACTGTTTAAGGGATTACTTTGTGAAATTGTTCCATAATGAATGAAAGAAGCTAACTTTGCAAATTTCACTGAGAATTTTTATTCACGAATCAGGTTTCATCGATTTGTATGATCTTCAGGTGACAATAATTTTACTACAGTCATACATGTACTCGTGGAAGTGGGTGGGTTTTTCCTTTGCATCTTCACCAACTTCCATGAGCATATATTTAACTGTAGTAATATAGTTGACATATGAAAATGGCATTAATTGTTGAAACTCCGGTTATGAATAAAACTACTCATTGAAATTCGCAAAGTTAGTTTCTTTTATCCATAATTTAACACAGATAGTCAAAATTTTATCAGCAATGCGAGCATAAACGTAATTACAGACTTAATTGTTTCTTGTTCATTTCCATAACTATGCAGCCCTGGTGTGGGATCACTGATGTGTCTTTCGCGTTATCGTAATCTGTATCGATAACGCTTACCTCTAAAGTAGCGCAGGGTTAACAATAACCGTCTATAAAATTCGCTCCAGTGACGTAAATAAGCAATTTTAAGTGCCGTGCGAAACAAGAAGAAAGGAGATAACGTTTTGTCTGAGATAAGGTAAATAACGATAACGCTAGCGCACGCCTTATGAAGATCCATGATCTCTAATTTGTGACGCCAATTGTAATAATTATATTAATGTGGAAATAATTCTGATTTGTGGGATCAAAATGTAATTTTATTGTAATGTTTTGACAAAGTATAATCAGCCATAATAATTGTGGAAGTATATAATTGGGAATTATAATTTGAATACATAATCAGGACTTATATATTCAAATACTGATGTTCAAGCATTAGAAAAAAAACACGCGGAAAACTAACAATTGTATTTTTCTAAAATAGTGGTGATAAAAACGACAATATGTCTTTGTGCATTTCGAGCCTGGTTTCTTAATTATTCAGTACCAGATTATTTATTCCTGCACTATAAATATTTTCAAAACGTTTTCTCTTGTCATAATTTAAAAATGCAATGTTCAATGTTAATCAGCGTTCAGCATTAGCCATCTCGTATTTTAATGTGATTTCTTGGCTGATTTTCAGAGGGTGGGGAGTAGGGAAAGGGGAGAGTTACAGAGTAGTGGTTGAGGTGGGATGAGGATAGAAGATCCGTGAAGAAGAGGGTAATGGAGGAGGAGAAACAAATCATGCACGAGACTCGCGCGTCCATTTGTCTCACTTAGCGTTGCAGTTCACGGAACAGGATTCCCGCAGCAACGCCCGATTACTCGGAACTTCTGAAACGAAAAACATCGAGAGAACATCAAATAAATACATAAAGCGCTGCCGCGCGAAACGGGAGGGAAGGGCAGTAAAAACATGTGGGGAAGAGGAAGGAGGAGGTAGCGGGGTTGGGTGGTAAAAGGGAGCATTGGAATGGCTGGATGAGTCTGCAGGGCCGGCAGAGAGAAGAGGCGTGCATAGCCAGTCCATGCTGGCTTGGTTGGAAAGGGAAGGAGGCGAAAATGTTAGGAGTAGGGTCTGGCCGTTTCGTGATTGGCTCCTCGGCTGCTTTCCGTCGTTAGCAACAGCAGGGGCCGTGTAGGGATGAGGGTTGGATTCGAGACTTATGTATGCGTAGGGTGTACGGTTGGTATTTGGCAGTGAGGTTTAAGGATAAAAGTGGGGAGAGGATATGTGGTAGTAGTATAAAAAAATCAAAAAACGTAAAATAAAATGAAACGGGACGTCTAAAAAGTTTCTCCGGAGGCCTCTCTTCTCCTGTTACGCTCGATCTGACGGATATTGGTGGTGGATGAAACAGTAAACGAGCCAGAGCGGCTCTCTCATGCAACGGATAGGGTTATCCCTTGGTCGGGGGAAGCGGACGGGTGCTCGGGGGAAATGTTAGAAGTGGTGCACTCCCACCTTCAACAGCTTACTCATTCAAATAGACTGTGCTCACGCCCGAGCAAAGTGGATAGAATTTATGGAAACTCTTGATGCAAAGGGTTTAGCGAGTTGAGGGCAAACGCTGCAATAGCTGCTCCTTCAGGAAATTCTGGGACCCAAATTCCAAGAATTTGTTTCCATTTGCGAACTCCTCCGGTTTTTGGGATCAATGCGTTACTCGATACTATGGTTTGCTCTCGGTCTTTACCGAATCGATGATGTGGCGAGTGCGAAACATATTGGGGCATAAATAAGTGATTCTTTTAAAAAAATAAGTAACATTTTTATTCATTGGGGAATAGGATTTTTTTAAACATTCAGTAAACCCCAGGATAATTGAGTGTGAATTGGAATACCGTTTTCAGAGTCCTGCGCTCTCTAGTGCCTCGCGGCGCTAGAATGGACTGTTATGGTCCTTTTTTCCCAAAAAATATCAGACGTTAAAAGGGCATTGAGAAAATTGGGGCAATTCATCGACATGCAAACATCAAAAGGTTCAAACCATGCTGGACATTTTACAGCTTCCCCGAAACCACTTGAGTTTCAAATGCATGCTCTGCATAAAAACAGTGAAAATTAATAATTTAACAGGGAGGGTGGCCTAGACCTAGGAAAAAAAGGAGAGGAAATGGTACAACAGGGTCAAATATATTGACTCCCTCGGTAATTATTCATACAAAGAGCCGAATTTTGTGCAAACCTGAGGTTTAAGTAATCTATGTTTTTGGATTTGCTTGAAATGAAACTATTCATATTGTAATAGCGTAAAGAACTTGCTAGTTCCTTTGGGGTCGTAATGATGTATTTTTTTAGTAACATATACCACGCACCGCAAAGGGAACCCATTATTCTCTATTTTTAGCTTCCGTTCAACGGACTTGCTTAGTGATTTGGTGAAATTGTGCATTAGTGCTGTGGTGCAGTAGATAGTAGTGTTTTAGAATATTTCAAGATAGAATAGATTAACATAAATCGTGCTGCGAAAAACTGAACGCACATTCACTGTTTGGAAACAAATCAAAGTGTTTGAAAGTGAACATTTTAGCACTTTGCGACGAAAATTTCACACGTGCAAATAAAATATAGCCACTCGTATGCTTTTGAGCATTTAGAGATTATTAAGATCATCAATACAAAACGCAATATCGTAAAGGACAAATTGTTTGTTTATTGCTCACTCCTCGACATTCCTATATTTTTAACCAAACTAAATACCCAGTAAGGATTCATCCCTCTTTTCTCCATAGTAGGTATATATTCCAGTACATTTTTCCTCAGTAGTGGCAACTGAAGATGCTCTAAGTAGTCAAAACTGGTAGTGTAAAGAGAAAACATTTAGGGAAAACTAAGCGACTTTTATTCATAAAGATAAGAGTCTAATGAAGCCACTCGTCGAGGATAAAATACGAAATGACTATAAAGTATGGATTGTATAGGGCATGTAGTGAATATTTAAAAAAACAAACACGTGCAGGTAAAAGAGGCTGTAAAAGGTTCAAGAGGAGGCTATTAAGCTGTGGAACTAAGAATGGCATGAAATGAACGAAATTTTTACGCTTCATTCACAAATTGGTATCTGTTTACAACAAGAGGTAAACAATAGGGTTTTCATCATACAGTTTACTAAACCACCGTGCTCACTTTTGTGAAAAATCTCACACTTGTGCTGAACTTTGTTAACTCCGCGAAGTAATTTATTCATATAGTGGGGATGTTGAAGATAAATAAATTCTATAGTTTTTGCCACTCAAGCTCGGCTGGTCGGATGGTATTTCAACTCTTCGGGGCGGTGATTTAAGGGCTTTTACGAACTGTCTTTCCAGGAGGGATAAGGATCCGTCGGGTGGGCCGTATCTCATGGACAGAAATAAGTGCGTGGGTGGGGAGGGTGCGGTGGGTGGTTGGGTGGGATGCGAGAGTTGGAAGAGCGTGGTGGAAGGGTTTGGGAGAGTGAAGGGGGTGGACGTAATCGATCGGGGGGAGGTAGGCAGAAGTAAAATAAAAAAATTGAGAGGGGGAGAGAGAGAGAAAGAGCTTTGGGGAACGGGAAAGGGAGTGAAGCGTTTAAAAAAATCGCCGGGAAAAATAAAATTTCCCCCACCCCCGGCCGCCTTGCCGACGCCGCGCCTGGAGTAGGGGGGGGAGGTAAGGGGGTTGGTGTGTGGGGGTTGAAGGAAAAAAAGAAAGGATTGGCCGATTTCGGTTCATTTGGGGCGGGGGGGACAAATGGGAATCGACGGCATTTTCCGCTTATTAGGGCGATTAATCACTCGGAAACGCGCGAGGTGGCGGAGGCTTCGAGAAACTTAGGGGAGGGAGGGAAAGGGAAGGAGAGAGGAAAAAAGTATGAGGCAAGTGAGGAGAAAATAAAAAGAAATGAACTCCTCTCCATATCTCTCTCTCTCTCCGCCTCGCCGGCGGAATCGATCCCCGGGCACAGTTCGGATACGTGTGCATTGCGTGAGTAGGGAGGGTTCGCGTGGGAATGCTGCTGAGGGTTTTAGGAGAGGGTCTGAGCAGGTGTGAGTGGGGAAAGGGGAAAAAGTAAATTACGAGACGCCCTACAACTCCCTTTCCTCTGGCGTATTCTCCGTAGAGGGAGAGAGATCGGAAATGACTCGGGATAGGGGCGGTGGGAAAGAGGACTGTTACGCAGAAGGAAATGGGTATCTTTTTACTCCCATCACCCAACCCCACGCCATCGCTCCTCTATCAGTACCCGAGGAAAGAAATTCGATGTGTAAAGGGCACGTTTTCGGGATCATAAAGTTCCCGAAAGAATGAGATGAGGCGAGAGGTGAATGAAGTAGGTATCGTATAAGGTGCCATGGTGAGAGGGGCGTTGGAGGAAGAGAGAGATGGGGGAAGAGAGAGACAGGGGGTTGCGAGAGGGGTTGGGAGGTGGAGAACTCAGGAGGAGGGGATGCGGGAAGGGAGATAAAAACAGACGTCGAATATCAAAGTTCCTTCGGCATTCCCGGGCTTCTCTTGATCCCACTCTGTGCCTTTCCCTTTCTTTACCTTTTAATATATGGACATATTCGCTTCGAGCTCTGATCCCTCCCTCCCACCTCATGTATCATTTGCCTTTCGCCTTCCAATTTCCCTCGCCTGTGATGTTTTAGTCTCTCGCACCTGCCATGTGCCATGCCAAAGGCGGAGAGACCTTGAGTTTGTGCGAATTTTCAAAGGTTTCAAATTATTTCAATATTTTGAGCCAACGCTCATCAACTCTCCTTAATAAAAATTTTCTATCGTATTGTTTTTCAGATTTGATAACGATTATGCCAGTTCCAATGCAATTTTCCTTTTGTGGGGTAGTAGTAGCAAAAGTAGAAGTAGTATTAGCTTTCGCAGCACTTCAATTGACAAGTTCATTTCCGCCTGGCTTACCTAACTCAAAATTATGCTCAATACAAGTATAACCTAACATACCTGAGATTTGACCCACATTTTACCTGCCTTTCCAACGCGGCTAATTTCTGTGAGATAAAGAAATGGCGCTTAATTTTACTCGGGAAAAGTGGCAGCATATTAGTAGAGTCTTATTCAACAGATATAAAATTGGGGATAGGGTTATTATGGCTAATAAATCACTGGAATCTTTTCCCAAGGGTGTAAGTGCAAATATTGGCTCTGATGGAGACTATTCAGTGGAATGCCTTATTATTATCGAGTACTGTGTGAAAGGAATTTGTAGTAGGGGGCTTATAGGTGGATGGGACATAAAAAAACTCTAAGGTACTTTTTGCTCAGACCATACTGAACCCTTGCACTTGCCTTCTTGAGTGCAGCATGTGCTAGGCATTGCCAAGAACACCTTTCTTGTAATGAATCTGAGAGTTACAATTCAATAGACCCCTCACCCTACTGCGTTTTAGTGAGAGGTTAATTGAGAAATCTAATCTTCCGTCGACATGAGCGCTAATTCAATTTATATTGTTAATTTTATATTTTATATGTGCATTATATTTGATGAAAATGTTAAAATTGTTTTTCCTCTCGTTAAAACCCAAACTTTTATGCAGAGTGGGAATGATGCTATTTCACCCGCAGTTATAGCATAAAGTTTTTTTTTTGCTTATTTAAGTTTTATCACTATTATCAAGTTTTATGTTGTACCTATACGTAATTATTATTCAAGCCTTAATTTAAAAACACACTAAAATACCTTAAAAATTATTGATAGAGGATATTCGGTTGCTTCATTTTTAGCACTGTACTGTAATTATTTGTTCTTATATTAGTTACTTCTATTATTCGTTGTTTTATGGCTTTCTATATTCTCTACATCATCATGGCACACCTCAACGTTCTACACCACGATTGTTTTTGGGTCATACCATTGTTTCATGCTGCTTCTCCTTCAGTATAGGATTATTCAGCGGAGCATTGTACGCTTACTGTGTCGGAAGGCCTGGAGTAATAATCCCTCAGCCATTCTCCATCTGCAGCTCATCTTCTTCGACACAAACGAATTCTATCCATCCTCTTTCTCTCATTCACCGACTCGAAGCTACAAATTCACTAATGCCCTCGTCCTAATTGACAAATTACCATCCTTCCGATCCGTTAGCCCATAATTAAACCACTGCAAGATGCGATTTGGCTTGGGGGAGCATCATGCAATTGGAGGAGATATTGCCTCTCCACTCGCTTGGGTCTACAACCATCACTTCGGAGCCACTCCCCGGTAATCTTCTCCCAATCCAAATTCACGCTAAGAAAATAGTGACGGGAGGATAGCTACCGTGGAATTGGGTCTTGAAATGTGATTTCACGGCATATTAATGAGAAACGCCTCCCTGCCTTACACTGCGAGGTATAGATGCCGAATTCGAGCAGTAAACGGAAAGCAATCGATTGCATGCGTGGAGGAGTGGTGGTATTATTTCAAAAAAACCCATTTGGAGGAGCATTCTCCCCAATTTTTGAATGCAGCCAATTGCCACTTCTCCTTGCGCAGTCAATTATTTCTGCCTTTTTATTGTCAAAGCTAATACATTTTGTGGCGCTTTTCGAATATATGAATGGCACTAACACGCCCTTATTTTTAAACAGTTTTTCTTAAATTTCTTTCAATGATTTATTGAAGTTTAATGGCTGCAATAGACATAAATTAATAATTTTTCACCACATTAAATTTTCCTCCCTATGCTTTGGTCAGTTACTGCAAACTGTTAAGAGAGTTTTGGTGAAGGGTGATTGGAAACGCAAACGATGCAAGAATTAAATAAACATAATTAGAAATACGTATTAAAACTAATATTTTATGACTATATCAATCAAATCAAATTTGTCGCCATTAGTATGTACTATGAAATTAAAAGTCTTATTTTAAGGTGGAGCGTTATCTATTAATGATTAAGATCTGGAGCTTTTACCTATTGGTACTTTCTGAAATGAACATGCATTTCACATTTCTTGTCCATTCACTGCTCATTGAAAAAATGATATGGTAGTTTGAAAGAAATACTTATTGCTTAGTAGGCCTATATCACTTAGTAGGTTCTACTTTCCTTAACAATCAACTATAACGTTAGTGGATACTTTTTATGATCTAGTTTGATATACTTTTATTGCTCGACTTAAGCAATGAATCATATAAATTGTATTCTAAATCCATGCCATCATTACCTCTATACACACCGCATGTGAAATATCTTTATTCACAAAATATTTTTATATTTAAAGTAAAAGGTTGCAACATAACAACTGGACGCCTCATTGCAATGCGGCAACCACACAGAGTCGTGGAAAGGGAACTAAGAAGAATGGTTAGCTCTTCTTGGGGCAGTAAAACCGGCAACAATTCGGCGAGTTCTGATTTATCAACGCGGTGAATAGATCGGTGATACGGTATTGTAGGAGTAGGTATGAATTGAGGGGCGAATGTAGATTTACCTTTACATACCCCGCATAATAATTTTTCTATGAATCGTGTCAATTCAGTATATGATGAGATTAGAATGAATTGCATCATAAAAATATAAAAGTAGAGTAAAATACTAGATTTAACTTTTTCGAGGCTCTAAAGTGCGGCGCGATTAGAGAGTTGAAATAAATAAAGAATAATAATATTGAATTAATTTTTACGAAATTTAAAACATAATTCAACTTATAATTAAGTAAAATGAATCATTTATAATGGGTTACTGAGAGTATTAAGTATTGCAAAATGTATGCCAGGCTCAAAAACTACTGCTTACGTTACAATCACGAGCTGGTTTATCCCCCAGTGTCAAATCCGACTTTTCATTGAGGGATACACGTGCTTTATTTTTTATAGTAAGGGGAGATTTTATATCACATTTCGCATATGATTCAAAAGACATATTTTTGGATGATATTTCTGCGGAGTTTCTCTCATGTTTCTCGTAAAATTAACCGAAGAAGTAAGGCAGGGGGTGCTTCGAGAGCAGGAGCACGTGAAAGGAAGACATTTATGGAATAGAATAAAAGTATCGGCTGGGCAGTGATATGAGTGGGGAGAATAGCAGGAGGAGGAATACTCAAGAGTGAGCGGAAGTAGGTAGAAAGGAAAAGAGACCGCCGGTGGAGAAAAAGGCAGAATTCGAGTCCTTTCTGGAACGACAGGGGAGAGAGCGGAAAGGGAGCGAATGAGGCTAAAGTGTTGGAAGTGGATGGATTGAGATGGGGAGGAGGTCGAGAAGGGGGTTTAGGGAAGCGGCTTACGTGAAGTGGGCTCAAATGGAGGAGGATAGCGGGCGAGGTCGCGCGGGCCTGCCACCCCAACCCCTCACTCCCCCAGGACTTTGTGTGGGGCAAGAGGAAATTGTGCAGGGGGAATTATCGGAGGTGGAGGAGAGAGGAAGATGAGACACGAAAGTAGAAAAAGGGGTGCAAGGTTTCACAGTGAGGAAGGGATCGAGGACGGGGAGATGTAGGCCTGGTGACTGGGGATACACTACGAGACCGGGGGGGAGGGAGGGTGGGGGGGCTGCTGAATCTCATAACGGCGAAGTAGCAGAAAACAGTTGTGGCGGAAGAGGGAGATTTTGTAGTGCCTGCTGCCGCGTTAAGAATGGTGAAGATTCTTAGCTCCCCGCTTCTTCCCTTCTTTCCTTCTTAATAATACAGCTGAGGAGACGCAGTGAGATTCTCCGGGTGACTCGGAGGAAGGAAGGAGGCAGAACGCCGAATTACGCGGTAGGTTGGTCGGGATAAGATGGCGTGCGAGGCTTTGGGAACGTTGGAAATGCGATTGGAGCAAAATGAAGGCTACGCTGAAGAGTGAGAGGCTGTTTGAGAATTGAAGGGAAAGGTGTGGCGAATGGAAAATTGCGAAATGCACCCTTTATGCGCACTAGTTATTCCCTCACATTAATCTATTCCAGATAATTGGCAATTAAATTGGTAGTTAGTGAATGAAATGTGTCTTTCTTCACTTAAGAAAAGTACAATTCTTTGAAGCATTTCCAAGAGAAGATACAATTGATAGTACTGCATGCTTTGTACTGTATTGATATATATTAAGTTTATTTCCTCATAGAAGTGAGAATATGTTGAAAAATACCTGAAAAATAAGTTGAATTTGTAAGTGATGGAATCAAAGGAGCATTAGATGAATTTGTATTTTTTGTGATATTATTGCTTCCACATAAATATGGGTAAATCCAATCAATTGTATTGCCTATGTATCCGTTTTATGAAGTAACTGACCGGAAATAACGCATTAATTGCTATTTAGTGCAACGTGAAGACCTTATGGACACCTCACTCTAATGTGGGAGACGCTTTTGGTGAACAGGCGATCATGATAAGGATGAACCAAAAGGCAAAACACTTGTGTTTAAATACCAAAAGAATTGAAATCTACCTGATAGGTGCATCTTTCTTTGGTAGAAACATTTGCCCTCTTACTTTGTAATATCATGTCTGATTGAGAAAACGTGTCCCTTATTGAGTATATCTTGCATAATGTCATACACTCGGCAGTTTCCTACGCACAAGTTTTAAGCAATAATTTAAATCGTTGTGTATACTTACCTCATTAATTAAAGTCACATTGTCACATTACGCATATACTCTGCAGATTTGGTCACAATTTCTAATCTTTCCATTACATTTATCATAATAATTTTGGCATTTGCCGTACCAGTTTCATTATCTTCCAACTTAGTGTGAATAATGTTCGATGAGATGTTACGAGTAGGTTGAGTAAAAACTTTTTTGGACTTTGATAATTAATAACCGAGAGGGTGGTTGTTTCCGTGTGGCAGTGCTATTGATGGGGAAGCCCTTCGCTGAGCGAGAAAGCAAGGTGGTGTTGATTTTAATATAAACAGAAATTCAATATTAGTCAAAGGTTGAAACTTCATGAGGGAACGGTTCTTCAATATTTGAATTTTCCATATTTTGGAACAAAGGAACTGTACGAGTGGTGAGCATTCAATCCAGAATTTCCTTTCTCGAGGGGAGAAACTTTGAAACATTCTGGCGGTGATGAATGGAGAGTAGGGAGAGGATTTTCAGGGATTTCAATGGCTGATTTGGAACTTAGGAAACCTTGTCTGGCTGGAGATTAGCCGGGGGAGAATGAAAGCGGAGACAGAAAGCTGGTGTACAAAATAAAATTCAAGTCGTATATGTATATAACATATATATATATATATTTGAGAGAGAGAAATAAAGGAAGAGTAGGCATAGAACGCGAATATCTGGAGAAAGGAAGGGATTATTTACATAATGGTTAATGATATTCCAAAACTAAATAGAGAAAAGTATAAATAATAATATAATAGCTGGAATAGTGGATAATTGATAGGCAAAAAGAAAAAAAAGTGTAGAAATAATAGCTGAAGCATAATCATGTATTAGTTAAGTGACGTAGAGTTTGAACAGCTTGTAACAACGAACGCGAATTGGGCTCTCCGCAAGAAATGAATTAATCCAGCTGTAAATTGAATTTATCCTTTAATGGCCAGGTTAGACGTAAATAAACTGTAACCACTACAATAATCACTCTTCGTAAGAAATACACCAACTTGGGAGAACACAGAATGGAATGCCCAGGAGAGGAATATTTAATAGGCCGCATTTGCGTGACTGAACTTAACTTTTTCCTCCATTAGGCTCATTTAAAATACATATAGAAATGAAAGAAATATATTAAAATTATCTCATGGCTATATTTTCATAATGGTTTTAAAAATCAAGGTCAATCAAAATGCAATAAATAAACGACCACAGCTCACAACCGCAGGTAATAAAAATCTGGGAATAATATCACACGCAAATATTTGCTTGTGCAGGACGCGTTAAGCTTACATAAAAAGTACTTGCTAAGAATGATAGCCTTATAATTGCATTAGATAAAGAGCAGAATTCCAGCGGAAACGTGAAACCTTTGGTGTAATTTACAAAAAAATGCATTAAAACTGTATGATATCGGTAATTACAATGGAAAGTAACTTAATTCCAATCGTGATGACTCTGACATTTCCCTTTTGAATATCACCATAGTAGTTTTGCGTGTGATAAGGGATTTACATAGTTATGAGCCATGTACTTTTCTTTGCCACGATATTACATCACCACCCCGGCACGCGAAAGTGTAATAGATTGGGATATATTCACACTCGATTAAGACGTTATACTATCTCTTTCCGCACTGTAAATGAACGGAAACTTTATTCATTTTCGTTCAGTGACGCCAAAGATTATGCAATCTAAGGGTAAATTAAAAGGGTGAGAAAATATGTTTACAATTCAATCGGCCGTTTGAATATGATAGACTTCGGGAAAAATTAATACAGGTCAAGATTTTTTAATTTTCTTATTGAAATCCGCCATAACTTTCACCTTTAAAGACAGGATCATATACTAAAATGAACTCTGACATTTTCTAGATATGTTTGTTATTGAAATATACTTGATATATTTGCTTCATCCTGAAATAATGAGATATTTTCTCCTTAACTTCTACTAGTGGTAAAACGACATTTTTAGAAAATTGTTTTTCCAATGGGGGCGTTTACTCGGAACCAATCGCAATTTTGTACACAAAATCGTAGGATGGAAACAAAAAAGAAAGAATTTTAGTGAAAAAATTAATCTTCTAAGCACAAGCATTCATTCATGAATCAAAAATTAAAATAAACAAGGTGACGCCCACCGAAAAAGCTGCTTTGATATCATTGACGTCATTTTCCTCCCGTCTTTGGCTGCTTTTAGGGGAAGGGAAGGGAGTGGAGGGGGGTTCTCAGAATGTCTCTTCGCATAGAATCTGTCGCAACTGCTCCTATTGGTAGAGTCAGCAGTGTCCTCCCATTTCGATAAGGCAAAGTGGCTTCGCGAACTCTGTTGTGATTGGGCGAAGTCGATATACGTTAGAGGTTGCACCACGCCCACTTTTCCTAAAGGGTGTCAAACATATTTTTCAACGCTTAGAACTCGAGAAATAATTGACGGATCAAAACACGGAAAAATACGGGTATTTTTATTTTACAAAATCTATCAGATCCGGCAATAAAAACAATATGGTAAACGACCCCATTAGAACCTTTATTTAGCTCATAATTGATGCTGTTGAATTAGTCTCTGGTGGAAAGCTTATCCCGGAGGATTTGACATTGGTAGAAGAAGGGAGGAGTGTAAACGTGGGGAGAGAGCAAAAACTTGTTAGAATAGTGGGAGGTGCGAAAGTGAAAGGAAAGTGGGGCATACCTTTCATTCGTGTGAGCCAAGAGAAAGGAAAGAGAAGGAAATGGGGAGAAAGATTCGTGCAAGTGGGTAGGGTAGGAGAGGGAATTTCCAGCCTTACTCCCGAAGAGATTAGTTGGGGGTGTGTTGGCTGTTGTTTCATCGGCGTAGAGGAGAGAATTGTAAACGGGTGAAGGGAAAGGGTGGGTGTGTCTGATGGGGAGGGGATGGAGAGGGGAGGGAAGGGGATGAAGAATGAACGCGGATTAGCGTCATACAAGCGCCCCCGACAAGTTATCCCACTCTCGCACGCTCCCACTCCCCCCCCCCCCCCTCCCCCACTTCCCCGCCCCCCCTTCCCCACACCGACGCACGCAAAGGCTCGCTTACGGTTGCAAAAATTTAGAAATCCCTTAAAACGTTTTCGTGATATTTGGACTTCCTCCAGGAGAGTGAAGCATGTTCCCGAAAAGGGGCAGGAGGGCAAATGAAGAAGCATGTTCCCGTTAAACAAGGTTAAATAACGTTTGGGAGACGGACAGAATGACTTGTTGCTTTTGCATTCACGTCGTGTAAACTAAACGACGGATTCGAGAGGAACAATGTGTTTATATCGGGGAATATCGTTATGCGCTCGTGAAAGAAAGCAAAGTCTGAGAACGTTGGAGAGATAATTTAATGCTTCATGGTTGCCTCATGGCTGGAGGGCCGGAATGGATAATGACGGTGCTAGGTCATTACTATTTTCTGAGAGACTCAAACGAAGATACACCATTTTAAGACGCAAAGTAAAAACAGTTAAAATACACGTACGGTGCTTTTGGAGTTAACTAAAAAATATACGGAGCGCAACAGTGTTTTCCGTTCATTTTGAACATTTTTTAAAATCAGTTATCCTTGTGTTTCAAAAACTATCACCCAATTTTATTTTTTTGGTGGCCGTAGTTAAAAACCTCCACGGGAATAAATATGCCGGACAAGGAATGAATTTATTCCGTTTTGAGAGCTGAAATATGTATCTGTTTTCAGGATACTTCAGCAGAGTATCTAATTGTTTTACATTATAAAAAATTGTCAACTCGCGGCCTCAGAAAAATTAATGAACTTCACCAGTGATGCATCAATACATGCGAAGTGTATGCCGATTGAAATAGCAACCTTAAACATCAAGATTTTATAAGTTGCCATTTATTTAAAATCCAGGAAATATTTTAACTTTATTTTAACCACTGTGGCAAGATAGGAGTAGGAACAATTAAAATGGCCTTGTGATTTTCAAGCCTACGTATTAATTCACATCTCGATTATTCACAATCAAAAAAAGTGTCCGTTTCCAGAGAGCGGAAAACTTTCCGAGAGCCGTTCAAAGCCTGATGAGACAGAAGTATCTTCCATCCAAATGGTGTGGTCTTTATTTTCCTTGAGATTTCTTAAGGGGGGGAAGACGTCATGAATAATTGAAGCCTTTCGCCGCTTTGCTATCCGTTCCACTGAACTACTTGCTCGACGGCGGAAAAAAGAGTAGAGAAAAACATTTTCTTTTACTTTCTTATGACGACTAAAGAAGGCTCCATAAGAAATTGTAGTGATTTTATTTTAGGTTTTAGTGCTTGCGAAATAATATAATTACGTAAGCTTTTAGGGGGGAACGAGGAGGAGTAGGCTGAGTAATACATCATATGAAACATAGTTTTTGTAATTATCATCAAAAACATTAATGAACCAGCAATTGAAATTGTTGTAAAGTCACCGTTACGTCTGTAGGTACTGTCAAATTGATTTGACAAAAATGCATGTATTCTGGGAAAAATGAGTAAGTTTGATGTAAATGATACTGCATTCATTCATCATGCTGGAAGAAGTAATTACCCAGAAGTATAGTATTCGTATTCGGATATATGACGTGGTACTTCATTGGGTATAGTGTTAAACCGCTAACCGGATGTTCCAAGTTAGAATCTGGGATAGGCCTTTAAACAAACTAATTTAGGTAAACAAAAAATGGCATGATATCTCTGGGTATTACGTAGACTGAGTATTGTCGGCCCCGGTGGCAGAGTGGTTAAGTCGTCGCCTGTAAACCTGAGGGTTGCGGGTTCAAGTCCCGCCTGAGTGGGTTTTCTCACCACTCAGGACATGGTTGTGTGTGCTCGTCCGTTGTTACATGTTAAATACCCCGATGTAAAGGCCACATGTGCTGTTTTCGGCGGTTATGGAAAAAAAACCATATGTTACGATACGGAAAATTGAGGTGCCATAGGAAGAGTAACTGGAAACTTTTAAAGCTTGAATTTGATTCGTCGTTGGGTCAAGTACCAACATAGGTTTCATAGCCAGTCCAGCCCATCCAGCCTTCGCATTCCGTAGACGGATGGGGTTGTCACTAATGCTGACGCCATGATTTAAATGGCTTAAAAATTAGTAGAATGTCTCATTTATTAGTTGACACACTTGCGATCGAGCGACTTTGCTGGATGCCGTTATTATAAAAGAAAACAATCTAAGCGTCATAAAGACGACGTCGACAGAGAAAGAAACACGGAAATGCAGAGCAACCGCAGTAATTTCGGTCGATTCTGAGAGTGTATGGTATGAATTGAAACGGTCGAGGCTTTGAGTGAAAAAGTTTGAAGGTTTTTCGGCATTTGAGTGACTGCGTTATTTGTAGTGATAAAACGTGTGTTTTACGACAACCGATACCTTATGTGTGAGACGGAATGAAAAAGTGGGTTTTTGCGTAGATTTTGGAAATTTTGAGGAACGGAGGAGAGGTGGAAAGAAACCCAGCGTCAGTATTATTCCTACTCTCAGCGAAAAAATCCTAGTGGTCCTGGTTTAACGGTTCATCCAACGTACAAGGTGCTGAGATGGCGTCCTTGGGAAGTGTCGTTGATGAAAGAGACTGAGGGGAATAGACGCGAAGTGAGAAGTCTCCTTAAAGAGTGTTCAAGGAGAAGTAAAAGACAGGAGAAGGCTCCGCGGAGGAAGGATGGGAACGTGCGAAGATGGTGTAGGATTTAAATCTCACGCCCCCGCGCGTCGTGCTTAGACTTAAGAGCGGAGAGGAAAGTGCGGATTTATTGTTCGACGGGCGGAGAATTGGGAGCGCCAACCTCACTCGCAACCCATTCCACTGAGAGCACACGCTCCTCCCGAATACCGCCCCAGCTCCAGTTCTTAGAAGTCCCGTCTATGCCTTATCTCCCATCGTTTACACCCCCCTGCATGCCCATGCCTCCCACTAGCAGCCGCCGATCCCACTCCTCCTCTCCCACTAACATTAGACGCCTTTTTCCTTCGAAGTTCGACCCCCCTTTTTTCACTCATTTTCATAGCCTCACCGTCCAGTCGTTGATCCCTTCCTGTCCGTTTCTTCAGCATCGGAAGGCCTTACCATTATTTCCCACGGCTTAGCACTGGCCATGTAATCCATTAGTATCCTCCCCCGAGCCATGTAGTAAATTTTAGGATCATACTTATTACTATATGCTAATATCACTTTACTACGTAAAATAGCATAAATAGCATACCTACTCAATTTGATAAAAGAAATCTACGCCTGATTAGCAGATTTCGTCGTAATATTGATTAGTTACTTAGTTGATAACGAGGTCAATAACTATTGTGAAACATTACATAGAGTAAGCTAAATAAATTTGCATGCTCGCATTTGGTCATTAGCTTTTATTTTGCATCATGCTTATAATGCTTAGTACTTACGGCTGAAAGAGCCGGTTAAAATTAGTTAGTGCCCTATAATTTATTATTTTTTTGATTACTTTTGTACTGTATGAAGGCTTTATAATTGTTTTAAACGGTTGGTTTTTGTAGCGAATTAATTATTATAATTTATATTTAATTGTTTTTCTTTAATGATTAGCAAGAAATTTATTGGGAGCTCTCAGAGAACTTCGGCTTTCTAGGGATTGCGGTCTAATGAGTGAACTCTCTCGTTTCACTTTCTCTGAAAATTAAAACAAATCAAATAAATTCCTCGAAATTACAGCTCTTTTACTGTGGGTAAATTTAAATACATCTATGGTGGTAATTTAACATGTAACTATTCCTCTATGTATCTTATTTTAGCACAATGTATCTCTTCAGTCTTTTATATTTTGAATCAGTGTTAGGTTAATGACGCAACACCGAAAACGTGCATTTTTGCTTCACTATTCAAATTATCTAATCTCATTCTTTGGAAGCCAACTTTATTTTTTGTTTCCGCCTTAATTTTTTCTTACCACTCTCCCATTCTCCCTTCCCAAACCCTTGAAATACATCATTATTTAGCCCTTTTGTCCCACGCGGTCCTTTGAAGACAATCCGTGCGTGATTTTTGGAAATTGTTTTTCCATAATATCTTTCTTTGCTCCTTGGTAAATTCCCATCATTTATTATTTTATTGACTACTTTCGTGCTGTCGGAATGTTTTATGATTTTTTTAACTAGTTGGTTCTTGTAGAGAATCGATCATCCATTTTCCCATTCCAAAGAGAATTCTTGGCTATTGAGAAAACGGAGACAGTCAAAATAAAAACTCATTTCCAAACTTTCCACGTATTATTTGACAGTTTGGAATTTCTTGTAAAAGAATGAAATTACAGGATCCACCAGGAAAATATATTTTTTTCTAACAATATTAGCCTATGTTTACCTTATTGCATATGGTAATTGATCACCAAATCAACTCCTGGACACGGTGTATTGGGTCGTGATCTCAGGTACACCGTATTTGTCGAGAAGAAAAGTGAAGTCGTCAACAGGTGTGAAAATAATTTTGTCTTATGCAATAATAGTCGAGGCTGTGAAATTGAGTTAGTAATGGGAAACACAAAAGAATTTAAATCTAAGGTCACCAAACCTATCAAAATCTTTGTAATGAATCTATTGTGACGGTCAAATGAACTCATAGTCTTTTTTTAATGTCAAACTCGATTGTCCTGGCGACTTATCCAGGCCATCAACTTATCAAGGAAGATATTATTGGTGCTAATTTCATCTTTTCATTTCCGAAACCTCTCAATTGTTGGGAGGTACCCGATCTAAAAAAGTGAAAATAAATGTTAGAGGATTTCAAAAACTAAAAAAAATATATTTTAAATATTAAATGGATTATTTGAAATATCCTACATAATTATTCTTTTTTTTTCTCTCTTCTCAAAATATTCGTGACAAGACTCATAACTACATACTACAAGAAAGAAAACATTTGTTGAATCTAATGTTTGCGGTACCTTAGTTTAAAGCCAAATTCATGATTTTTGCAATACAGTCATGAAAATATAATTTTCCTTTTTTACATGAAATCCTAATAATCTCTAATCCTCGACAAATATTCCTTATTTCATGTTTCCAAGACCTTTGTGAAATATGCAATATTTATTAGCTTTGTGTTATGAATTTAATGCCATTATTTACTCCCACTAGATTCCGAAGTAATTAGAATAGTTATTAATCTTAGTCGATAAAATTAATTGACAGATACTCTTTATTTAGCGCAAACTAAGCGTGAATATAAGTGCATGTAGGTAAATCATTGGTGAAGGATGGAATAAATTTCTTTTCCAGAAACAATTAGACCAGCGCACAGCCAACGAGTCTTCTCACAGATACTGCTCGCTCACAAATAAAAGGTACCATCGTGAACTCCTTCAACCCCATGCTAATCTTTTTTAACGGCAATTTTACTTTTCATGGGTCGATAATAAGGTATGACTCGCGGTTTACTGGTAGTATTTCTAGCATTTAAATTCAAGGGTAACTTTTTTCCCGTTCTCTACTTGTGTTACCAGAAAATTAAGAAAGAAACTCGATGCTAGTGATTGAAGGACCAAGCTAACTCTTGTCCGATAACTTTGCAGTGACGTGTCCCTATCTTAAGTCCAAAGACTCCATATTGTAGGGGGTGCCACAGAAAGTTATGCCTCTAATCCCGCACCATTAGTCGAGCGTATCGCTCTATAAAATAGAATAGAGGTGTAGGCATAGGTAACCTCTATTATATAATATTTTTGGCCGTAGCGTGCGAAGAGAAAATGAAAACCTTCCGAGGCCTGAGAAGAAAGGGAAAGGAGGGAGAATTCCCGGAGATGCAGCGCAAAGGAGTGCAAAACTTGTTTCCCGAACTTGATTTATCCTGGTATTTGCGTGATCGCCCCCCATTTTCCAGCAAAAAGTCTCCTCAAGAATACGTCCTCCCAGAAGTTCTTTGTAAAATATACCCTTTTGCAGGGAGGGCACGAGAGAGAAGGACGAAAGACGGCAAGAGAGATGGGCGATGCCCCGAAAAAAAGGGGAACAATGCTTTCTCGGGAGGAAGAGATAGAGGAGCGAGGGAAAAAGCCTAAGAGAATCAACCGTAGTGCCTGAAACTCTCCGAACCCTCGACCGAAGGAGAGATCGCTGAGCTTTGAAAGTCCCTTTCAGCGATCAGTCTCTCTCTCCCTCTTCCCTCTCTATCTCCCTTTCTCTCACTCATGGGTGGAGGAGAGCGAAAGCGAGCGCAAAGGGGTGGTGTGGAGGCAGAGAAGCAATGGAAGGCAACGGCGCAGAAGAAGGGAGTGAATGGAAAAAGAAGGCGCGGGGAAGGGAGGTGGAAGGATTTTGCGCGAGCTCTCGGCTGGGAGAAGGAGGAAGTTTGGCATTAGCGGAAAAGGATTACTTCGGGGGAAGTGAGTGGCGCGGCGAAAGAAATATGAGGCTGGCGATACTTGAATAGCACGGATGGGGATGAATGGGGGCTCGGGAGGATTATTAATATCGAGTAAATGAAACGAGTGGGGACTCTCCAAGGGAAGGTTTTCGACTGGTGACGATCGTCTCCATTCAATTCAGTGTTTCCCTAAAGGGTGTGGACAAATTTTGTAATAAATACCAATCGGAGTTGTCTTCGTATCACGTTGAATGTGCGTCCAGGCATGGACTCTCATTTTTTGTGAAAAATTTTGCGGGAGGGTCAAGAGAAGTTGCATTTTAAAAATTGTAAGATTCTTATGCAAAATATGACAATAATAGCATAGGAGGAAATTTTTCGACATCGGTTTTCATTCATAGACTGGTGTGAAATGAAACATATCTTAAGAGATATGTGGTAGTATTGGAGTTGTTAGTAAAATATTTCTGAGGTAACTATTAATTGTACCTATCACCTTTAGCCTAAGTTTATATTATCATGGTGAATAATGATCAACATTGCTCAGTTTCAAGAAAGTAGAACATTTTTTTGTGCCCTTTTTTATCTAAAAAAGTGAGAATTTTATATTTGGGTGGGCAAAGGAAGTTGTGTTGGGAAACTCATGGGAAAATATAGTGGATGGAGGAAATATAGAATGGTAATTGGTTGTTGAAAGTTTCGGGGATATGAGAACGATACGGGAAAGAAGGGACATGGAAGTCGTAACAAATAATCATGAACGGAATGCATTACGATGAAAGGTGTGATTTGATTAATATTGATTTTGATTGTACTAGTTCAGTTATTTATCTCTGTTAGTTCGATTTAAAGTCAAATCAAAGCTCATCAAATAGTTATTGTACAGTTGGTAAAAATTCACGCAATCCCTATTAGGAATAACTTTTGGAATAGATAGCACTTCATCGTCATGTAATAAAAATCAATAGAATACATCTTGATAAAAAGCTTAAAGAGGATTGCGAGATGAATTCATACATAATTTCTCTTGTAATCAAAGTGTAAATATGTAAAAAAACATTATTCGAAAAAAATGTGTTACAATGAATTAAAACACAAATGATGAATGGAATTTTTTTCACGAAATGGCAAGAAAGGGAAAGTTATTTTTTCAAATGTGCGGGATAATTTTAAATAATGTGGTTATAACCAGAGAAAATTATTGCCATGTGAAAGGTAATTTCTAAAATAGCTACATTTTTTATTATTTCTATGGAAACATCCTTGTCAAAACACCTGTGTGGGAAAGAGCATTAAATCTGTATGTTAACATTTGTTTTAGAAGGGAAGGCAGTAGTTTTGGTTGGGGTGCGTCGACGGCTGAGGTCATTTTGCAAGAAGGGAAGGTGAGAATGAAAGCATAAATTTGTGAAACCGTTCTAGTAAGTAAAATGACGTGGTTCAGGGGAGGAAATAATAAACTACAACTGTCACCTTACATTTTCATAGCCATTAAATATTAAATTTTAATTCGACGGAAAACAAATTTCAATTTGTCGTATGTACTTCTGGAACAAAATGGCCATAGTTATAATACTAATAATAGTAAATTGACTGCATCGAGCGATGAATAATTTTTAAATTAGATAGGATATAATATGAAATAATGAGTTTTAGGCGTTACTCTGCGTTAAGGGGGGTCTATGGATGAATACAGTTTCCAAAAGATACCCTAAATCGGAACGCTCGGAAGCCAATACCAATGATATTCGCCACGGCAACCTCAGATTTATTGAAACAGTATGTTTCAATTTATTTATTTAAAAGATAAATCACAGTATAACTCAAATAAATTTTTTGATCACCAGAAATCAACACCTATATTTTATAGTTTTCCTTCTACGTTTTTTCACTAAAAAAGGTTCAAAACTATGAATCCAGCAGTTGAAAATTGATAACTATGGTAAATTCCTATTAATGATTGGTCAACCACTGCCGTACACCCAGGTGGTGGCTTGCAAGGTATTGCGTTGAAATAGATGAACTATAGCTAACGAAATTTTTGCGAGCACTCATCACCATCGGTTAACAATCCTAGGATTGGTTTGACGCAGCTCTCCATAGACTCTTCTATCGGCTAACCTCCTTATATTAACGTAATTCCTTTCTTTCACATCCTTCACGACCTCTTCCATGTATCTAATACCAGCCCTTCCTTTGCCGTTCTTCCCGTTCACTTTTCCCTCGACGATTGTTTTCATCTTGTGACACTGAGTCTTGATAAAGTGAGGTAGCAAGATGAATAAGCCGAAACCTCTGATAATCCGGGAATCATAGGTAATTAAACCAATGAAAAGAGCATGTTCAACATAGAAGAAAAAATAGGGTTTACGGAGGCTCCTTGGGCAGGAATATGATCATTGTATCGGCAGGAGGAGGAGGAAGAGAGTGAGCGAAAGATTGTGTAGTTTTTTTGGAGATAGTGGTTGGAATAATGACATCGCAAGCAACGTGTGAGGAGGAAAAGTAGATGTTGTCCTCAAAACTGGAGCTTTTGCTCCAATTGTAGCGAGGGTAATCACAATGAGCTACGAAAGGGGGGGGGGGGGGGGAGAGGAACCAACCACCGATTCCTCTCGTGTCCCAGTGCCTGGGAAATTGCCATTAAGTCCTGTCTCGAACTCCAAGCTCCGTCGGGTCCTCCTTATCCACCAGCGCCTAACCCACTCCCTCTTCTGACGATCCCTCTCGACCATCTCTCGCCAACAGCACACCTTTCCTTCTTTTCCTCTCATCTCACGGATCCCTTTGGACGAATTGCCCTCTCCCTACCACTCTCCCCTCTCCAAAACCTAAACATCCATACTAATATAGCTCGCATCCCTCTCTCGTCTCCTGCCCTCCTCTTTCATCTCACTCCCTCAAAGTCTTCGATCTGCTCCGCGCGCCTCTTCCTTCTTTTCTCTCGCGCCATCACCATTTACTCTTCGCCGCCTCCTTTTTCCCATCCATTTTTTCCCTAAAAGTCGGGAATCTCTCCCGCGATCTTCATCTCACGCTCACTTTATTCCCATGTCTTGACGCCTTTCAAATCCGAGATATTTCAAGGCTACTCTCGGGGGGAGGAAGTTGAGAAATGTCCCCATCACGCTTCTTCTCCACCCATCCCTCCCTCAGCACTCGCTCACTCTTAATCTCATCCTCCCCTCGCTCTTTTATAGTCATGCGTGTAGTGATCCTCTTCTGACGTTTTTTTCCACGAAAGCTAGGAGGATTGGGGAATGGAGAGGGCTTCTCCGTTCAACATTTTCCTACGATAATCGTTTCCTGTTTTTCTTTGCGTGGATCATTCCGCCCCCGGCTCCCTTTCATCCGATAATCCTCTCAATCAGTGGCCGTGCCAGCGAACGGGAAAGGGCTATCTTCTCTCTCTCATTCAGGTTTTACATTCGGGGCACTTGGTTTCCTCCAACTTCGTAGACCGCTCCTCACCTTTTTTTCTCCTTTCAATCGACCTTCTCCTCCCTCTCGTTTAACAATTTTCATCCTTCTTTTGTCATTACCCCCTACAAACTTCATAGTTTCAACGTCGGTCGCATGTTTCGCTTCGCTCGATGGGAAAGAGTCGTGAGAGGAGAAAACTCGGGATGCTTGGGGTTACATTTTTTCTCTCCAAGGATAGCGTGCTCTCAGAAGTATGAGGGGAGGAGAAGCAAGGCGGGATAAATTAATTCCACAGGGATCCTCTCCACTGGGAGGTGAGCCGTCCGTGTGATCATTTTCGCTCACTTCTATCTGTGGGGTCGAAGCTTCCCTCGTCTCTCCAATTCAGTCCGCAAAGAGTCAAGGGTCCATTTCCTCTTGATTGCTTTCCCTTCTCCCGCTGGAGGTTTTGATGGATAGATGCGTCGATTGATAACATCGTGACACGTTTCCCCATCTCTTTATTCCAGTGGGACGTCGTGAGGTTTGAGGGAGGGATGAAGGAACGATTTTTTCTCTTGCCGTTTCTCTGACCGTGGGAAGTGTCTGAAATCGGAACGGATTTCATCATCCTAACAATAAAAATAAAATAATAAAAGTCGAGAGGAACAGCTTTACTTTAGAGAGATTTAATCTATAGATCAAATGTTCTCGAAGACATATCGCCTTTTTCCCCCCTGTACGTAACTCGATCGTTGTGGATACATTTTATCTTCTTGCCCTTGAGATTGACGCCCGAAGTGGATGTGGGTCCGCTTGATCAACGTGCTTCAAAGTTTTTTTTTATGTGGAGTGAATGGCGTCCTACTTGATTCGTTTGAATGCCAGTGTGTTCCATTTGATTGTTTACCGGATATTCTATGGTAACTTTAATGGAACGTGGTTCCTTTGAGTTAGCATTGTGATCTGGTATTTCCGCACTTGGGAAGGAGCAACGGAAGCGGATAACTGCATTTCCAAGCAATCAGCTCCTTCGTTCTATTTCACTCATATCTGCCAACGCTCCACAAAATGTTGTCCTACTTCCTTAATCCACGGAGATTATCGGATCTGAATATATTTTACAATTTTTCATTATGTACATAGGGTTTCACAGACGTGTATTACGTGAAATATTCTTTCATTATGTACATAAGGTTTCACAGACGTGTATTAGGTACGTGAAATATTCTTTTCTATATGCATATCCTAAAAACTTGTCAGTTTATCAGTTCGCCCTCGCGGCATTATATATCAAAATAGCGTCTTTATTTCAATCTCTTTTCCACCTAAAAAGTTGGATAAAATAATTTCACAAATAATGCATAAAGTGAAAATATGGTTTTTCAATAAATTTATTAAACTGTCTTAAATATATCTCAGGTCTTCTAAAAATGACAAATTATTTTTCAACTTATGATACAGGAATATTATTTTATTTCAGTGTCCCTGTAGCAATTAGAATTATATTATTTGAACTGTAGCATTTAACGTTCTTCGTATCAAAGTCGGCAGTCGGTATCGTAACGAAATCTTTCTTTTTAAAGATGACGCATGTACCACCATCATATGCACACTGTTTTATTTGAATATTTTGTTGACGGTGGGAATAAAATGGTTGAATAAATACTCGTTAATCATTGTAGAATACATAATAAATAACCTTATCATACAATTCAAGTTCAGAATAAAACGGCGAGTGGTATATATCCCCGAATTTTGAGAGCCCCATAATTTTTTGGGTCGGATCATTTACGGCGGCCGAGAATAGGATTCTGTCAAGGAATGAAATCGTAGAGAGCTTTTATTCCCACCGCCCCCCCTCCCCCCCTCCCACTGTGCTCACAGTGCTTTTAAACTTGAGCCCCGGGCGGAATAGACCGTAAACAAAAGTCAGCCGCAACTGCGAATAGCGGAGGGGAGCGTATTCCCCCCTCTGTCCCGCAACGCTATCCCAATACGCATATCGCATGCCCCGGACCACGTTCCCGCCCCACTCGGCCCCGCCCCTGCCGCCCCCTCGCCCTATCACACCACCTCAACCCTCTCGCCTCTGTTCCACATTCTCTCCATCCTTTCATTTCAACTGGCTTTTAAATCAAACTTCGTCTCCCCTCCCTTCTAGTCGCACGCAGTCTCTCTCACTCTCTCTTTTTTTCCACATCTCTCTTCCTGCCGTGGTTTTTGCCGCTTTCCATTTCATTTCCCATTCACCCGACCCTCTCACAGCCTCCCTTCTCCTCATTTCTCTTTCCCCTCCGAAATGCCCACCCCATTCCTTCTTGCCTCATCCAATCCCTCCTCCACCCGCGCCCCAAATTCAAGTCCCCTCCCTCGCACCCTGATCTCCCGAGGCCTTGCGTCGCGGAACTTCCTTCTTTCCCCAACTATTAATCTTTCTTTGCGAAATTCACGTGTCAACTGTTCCCAAGCCCTCTGTCGTATTCCAACGGTCCTATTCTTCTACTATTTCAAGCGACTGTTACCTTAGACCCTTCACTTTCCCCGTAAAGCCATGCTCGGATTAGGATGGATTTTTATGGCGTATGATGCACGCCACGGGCCATTATACCAATGTATGGGTGAGAGAAAAGTTTTCTTCTTCAACTTCTTTCATTTTCTATCCTTTACGGTTCCCTGAATCTTTTACATAGGCAATGTTATTTATAGGTTTATAAATACGTGTCACTAGTTCTTTTGGGCTCTAGGTTGGTCCCATACCAATTTAATTCTTGAGGAAAAAGGGATAGTCATACAATACGATTGTGCAGGACAAATGTGCATGCCTCATAATAAGTGCAAATACCCTCCCATTGTAACAAATAAAAGTGCCTGTGAAAATTAGTGATGGATGGTAGGAACTATTCAAATGCCAAATTATTTTAATTCGGCTGCTGATACATGATTGATTTTTTTTCAGCTTCGAATATGAGTCTATTATATTCTTGAACTCGCTAGCTTCAAAAATATATTTTTTGTGGGGGAAATGTTTTGAAACCTAATGAATTACTTTGAATTTAGAGAATTTGATGAGAGGTATGATGTATCATTTCAAGTTCCTACTACTTTGGCAGAATTTTTTTTTAATAAGCCACTTATCTACTGTTTCTCAAAATTTATTGTGTACAACGTTATCAGTTCCAATTTTATATAACATAACTGCTCCTGCAGTAGCCTTCAACTGCTGTAATATGCAGATTTTTCCCTGATCATTAATAAATAGCATACATATTCTCATTGATTGCTTTTTTGCCTGTGAAATCTTAGTATTTAGGCCACTCAGAGTAGTAAATTAATGTTCATAGTGTTGACAGTGTATTAATTAGTTGATAGCAAGAAAAACATTGATGAACCCCGAAGCATGGTTTACCTAAGAGTTCGAGCGTTCATAGTATAATTCCTCTCCAGGAACAATATTTTCCTTGGAAAGCATTGTTGTTGTATCCTACTGAAGGGGGAGTTTAGATGCTTGCGTAGCTAATTTTATTTTGCCAATTGCTTGTATTTATTATATGTTCCAATGCATCTTGATGTACGTGAATAAGCCACCGTAGAAATCGTTTCACTTCTTTTCACACTTCCTTCTTTATGCAACGCTATTTAACAATACCTGTTCTCTGATAAATTTTAATTTCCAAAATTTTTTATGTTCTGCAGCACGCAAATCTAAAGAATATTCACCGCCCTGTTACGCATCCCGAAACGAATTATTGTCAGGTGATATTTTTGGTCCTTTTTTTCGGGCACATTGACGTATCCAAAACGGCAAATTTGGATTGGCGATGGTAATTTTCTGCCTACCTAAATTTTCTCTCGAACATTTATTGATTTTTCCTCAGTTGGAACCGGTGTGTCGATCGAAATCCTATTTCTTTTTCGTCGCAGCGTGTGGGTCGTGGTTTTGTCGTTTTAACAAACGTCTGATTGCCCGGGTGGCAGGAAAACCTGGTTGAGAGGAAACGCCTGGCGAAGGAACAGTCTTCTAAGAGAAGATTGAATGATTAACTGCCTTGAAACACTTGTCGCAAGATGACAGGGCATTGACCCTCTTCGGAGCCGTAAAATAATTACGCTCTCAATACTTGACCTGCGATTTCCCAGTTCATTCCACAATTAGAATTGGTATCAGCAAGCAATCGAAATGATATGTTTTCATCCAAAGCAAAGCCAAATCTAGCGTTGTTTTTTACGCATTTCAATTTTTACCATATTTTGCAACGGCTGACAAATACTGACTTATATTCAACATTTTGTTAATCTATGGAAATCGATAGAACGGCCGTAATATCGTTATCCATCTTGACTTTCCTCTATTTTTTTTAGCTTAATGAGATATTCAATGAAATATGATTTCCATTTACCACAAATAAACTTTTTGGGAGTCAAACTTTGTATATAAGCCAAAGGCTCCAGAGCTGGAAGATAGAGGAAACGAATCACATATAAACGGCACTTTATCGAAAATCTTTTGACTTATGCTCAATTTCATTCCATTTTTCAACACTTGCCAGAATTTACGCGCATTCGATGGTAGATGTCCGCAGTGTAACCCGCAAAAAAGGATTTTCTTTTAATGCTGTGATGACGGAAATAAAAATCACCGCGGAACCATTATCAGATAAAAAGAAAGGGCCACCGTTTTGCGGCAGTATTCCATCATTACGTTATCGAAGCGAGATATTTTGGCTTTTGCCCCGCGATAGAAACCCACAGCAGGAAGAGATATAGATCAAGCATCAAATTGACTCGGCTGCAAAAATTGTTCCGACATGTGCTAAAGCCACGATGAAAAGGAGGGGAGGGGGCAGACATTATCCACGATAAACAAAACGGGGAAAAGGATGTGATTAGTCAGGTAATTTATTAGGATTTCTGGGGAAAGATACGGTGGTGGTCGAGGGAGAGATACGGGGAACGTGATGGAGTGAGAATGGTCCGGATTTCCTCCCCATTTCCCCACTCCAAAAAACCCTCCACTCCTTCGCTCGAGACCACATAGCCTCGCAGACGGGGGGGTGTGGAAGGTTGCGCGCGATATTCAATGGCACCGAGGCCAACTCGTCCATTTGAACACTCCACGAATAGCTCCCTCTCCGCTAGCTCTCTCGGGGATGGTGAACCTTGGGATTTGTGTGCGACGGTACCAAGGGGAAAGGAGTCCATGTGGAAAGGAAGTAGGAGTGGGATGATAAGACGCTCGGGATGGAAGAGAGTAAGGAGAGCATGCCTCCCCATTAGGTTAAGTGGTACGGAGGAGAGTTCTCTTCATTGCATCGGTGTCATGAGTGTGAAGCAGAAATGACCCGAGCGTAACTAGGGTTCTCATTTTGCTGCAGCTAACCAGTTGGCTGACTACTAAAATAGGGAGAAATAAAGGTAACGTGATGGAGGGCGAGAGATTCAGCAATGAAATAAGCGTTGCAAGCATTCAAGAAATATTATATAACAGGTGCAATGTTCTTTTAGTAAAAATAATACGGATTAGGTTTAGTAAGACCTGATTCCGCGTTAAATATGGCCTTAAACATTATAATCTAAGTGAGGGGGAATATCAAGTGGCGTTCAATGTAAAATTTAGTTAAATGAATGTTCGACAAAATGCACTTCTACTGTGGCGAATAATTCGTTTTTGAGTGCACTACTATGAGTTGAAACAAGTTTTTCCCGTCAATTTTGGAGAAAAAATACCTATACGGTAGCAGTAGTAGGTCTTAGGTTTTAGGTGACACAATGGATGAGGTTGTATTACACTTTTAAACCTAACTCAATCCTGAGATTGGAACAACATCCATACACTCTGGGTGGGATTCTAACCAGCGATCTTTGTTCTTGCCAATTTGACCAGCCTGACTACCGCAGCCAACTTCTGGTCCAGAACTTGTCATTAGCTGCCATTCACTCTTTTTGTTTGTACAGCAACTGTTTGTCTGTTACTTCATGAAAGGGTAAAAATATTTTTAGATGCTGCTCTTCACGAGCGGAGCAAATGGGAACTTAAATTTGTAGAGTCATTTGCCAAAGTCTCTCACGCCAAAAAATAATAAACATTACGGCTCACGAGAATCGACAAAATCCCCAGAATAACAATTTAAGATGGACGCATCACTCAGCTCACGAAGAAATTTTTCTTCGTCGAGGAAAGGCAAGAAAAATGAATCCTACTTTCCAGCGCAAAATCTTGCATAAATCCAGACTGAAGGCATAAATTCTCGTTTGAATGAGTCCTTTCACCGTTGCCTGCCTACGGCTCTTAAATCAAAGGTGATACTTATTATGAATGATGAACAAAAAAAATAAGAGATCATAAGTTGTTCGTCTGCCAGGCTAAGAGTAAATTGCTCATCTTCCAGACCAATGCCTTCCTTATAGTCAGTGCCACGGTGACGTCAGTGCATTCTCTCTCGTGAAAAGCTATTATGTTCAAAAGGAGACGAAGAAGTACCCCGGGAAAAGAAGGTATCGTTTATGAACTCATCATTGCTGAAATAGTCTTCAGGTCTCAGGAATAGTCTCTCAGTCTCAGAAATAGTCTCAGAAAAAAATTCGACACCTGGGTAAAAAATACTGGTTCCATGTAAACTTACAGGAAGTGCGAGGAAGTACTTAACTCTTACTGACGGAAAAACTTGTATGATTTATTTTTCACACACTTTACTGAATTACTAAAAGCTACCAGTTTTTGGGCAATCTCGCATGATAGGAGAGGGTCGAAACCGGTGGGGTTTAGTAATTCAATAAAGTGCGTTAAAAATACATCCCTTAGGTTTTTCTACCAGTATGTCACTTTTTCACAAACTGATTATATTCAATTTATACTTAAGCCTTGTTCGAATTTTGATTCTGCAACTCCATTTCTAGGTATGTTTTTATGACCAACGAATAGCATTCGTAAACTTTTACTGATTTAGAGAATATAATAAGTGATTTTCATGCTGGAAACCATGAATGTTACTTTAAAGTCGACGGAGGGAAACCTTTTGAAAAATACGTAGATAACTTCATCAGAAATATAAGAGAATATTTTATTTTTATTTTGAAGGCTTTTAGCCTGTGAAAAAGCAATTGCTTTGCCTTCATACGCTACATTTTGCTTTAAATTCTTAACGCATAGACATTTTGACGGAATTTGGTTATTTTTTGTACTAATGCCTCAAATATTTTAAATCCTAATAACAGAAACACCCTATAATTTACATGAAAATCTATACTGATTCGTTTCAGTGAACTCTCAATTTCATCTCCTCGTGCAAAGGTTGGGATACTGATTTTTATTGGATTACTGTAGCTGAGACTTCATAGAATGAAAGAATGGTATCAGTGATAAAATGTTTGCTCATTTTATCAATAATATTTTTTTTAACCCAGTAATTTCTGCTAAAATTTCACTATCAGTTGTGTAATTTATGTACCGTTGTAATTATCCTTTAATTATTGATCGTTTGTGAACGTGACAAGCTTTGCGTACATATTTTTTGCGGTAATGTGTGGTTTTTAAAAGTTTATTATATTGCTCCAAAACCACAAAATGTCAGGCTAATAAAATGTCCATGCGAAAGGTGGATAATAGTAAATATTAAATAAATATCTCTTAACCTTTCCCATTGTTGGCACTTTTTGACTAGCATGAAATCGGAGATATAGCGTGATTTAATAGCCTTTTAAAAAAGTAAAATGTCGACTGGCCAAAACATTTTCATGGGATACATAGAGAACGACAATAGTTATGAACTAAAAAGATAAATGCTAATATATAGTGGAAGCAATAATTAAATCCTGTGGCAATCAATATTAATAAGTTCTTTCAACATTATGCAATTTAATTGAAAAAAGTCTTCTACGGTGAAATCGTTGGCCAAATAAAAAGTCATTACTTTTAACACATCCGATCTTTATTCTAACCACTGGTTTGACAGCAAGGAATCGCTATACGAGGTTTAGCGTAATGTGCATTATTATTTCAAAAATTGTTTTTTTTAAGTATACGAGAAATCGGTAGAGATATGCTCCCGTAGCGTCTATTGATCAACACAGAGTCGAATAAAAAACGTTTTTTCAAGATTTCCTCCATATTAAAAAGTCGATCATGGGAACATATATATTGACAATGGCTTTTTTGTCAATGTCTACTCTTTCTGAGCCACTGAACTCGTAGAGTCTCTATCTAGCGAGGCTCAAGGTCCCCCGAAGTTGGCTGCCTTAGTCGGAGAGGCGTCTGAACTGACATGACCACTCGAGGAAATGGTGTGCTTTGACATTGAGAGCGAGGCATTGCGTCACCACCCTGCTTCGCTCCGCAACCAACTCTTCGGTCGCGCGGGAAGAGCACTGCTTCGAGTTTGTCAAATGGAGCCGGTGCGTGCGTGAGGGTTCGAGTGTGTGCGTGCGTGTGCCTTCCGTCTCTATCCCGTGTCGTTCTCCACCCGACCGCTACCCATCTTTGTCGTCCCATCCTCCGCCATTCTTCTCTCGCGAGCTTCATCCGCAGCCTGCCGCCGCCGCTTCCCGTCCCCCTCCGAAGAGGAACCGCACAATCCTGTAACTTCGCCTTACTTCTACCGAATCCGCAACCCGACCGTAGTATCCCTCTTCCAACTCCGTCCCTCTCTCTCGTGTTTCCACGCCACTTAATTCCGTCCTCTGAATGCCACTGGCTTGGGTTTCGGTCAAGGTGGGGACGAAATTGAATTGCCTGTTAGTGTAAGGGACAGGTACGAGGAGTGAGCGTGGGCGGAGTGTGCAAGAGAGACAAGATTGAGGATCCAGGGCGTGGTGCGCAGGGACGGAGAGAGACAGAGGGGGGAAGAGGGAAAGGAAGGGAGGCAAGCGAGGAGGGACATTACTCTGCCCGAGGAGAATTAAATTCCAAATTAAGAGGAAGGAAGGAAGTCATGGAGAGAGAACGAATGGTGCTGGATTGGCAAGAACAAATGCTCTATTGGATTTCCTTACTCACTGAATAACACACTCCTCGTCCGAGGTTCCTCGGTCTAATTTAGTTCGCACCATGTTTTGCGACACATCTTAGGAAAAACTGACCATTTTAGGCTTTACTAAGTGAAATATCTCACTCATGGGGTGAAAAATAACTATGTTAAATCCACATATTTAATCCTTAAAACGACCTAGGTTTCAATAAAAGGTATCATCTTCAGGTAGAAAAAATCGAAAGTTGACTATACTTTCTCTCTTTACTCTCTTTTTACAGTTTTAGCCTCTCTTCTGTGTAGGTATTATGCAGTCAGCATATTATTTTTCCACATGAAGATGATGCGATATATCAAAACAGGTCGTTTTTAGTGTTATATGTGTGGAATTTACATTGTTTGTTTTATTTTCCTTCCTAACATCTTGAGGCACTTTTTTCGTGAAATTTTCCGTTTGTTTTTTTTCCAAATTAAGGAAATAATTGATGTGACTGACACTCGTTTAACTTGGAATTCAATGAGTTTATTAAAACGCCATATTTTCGCTAGAACTTTTATTTTCACAGTGTGCTCTAAAACGGAGCTTTATGAGCTTACAGTGAGTGAACTGAAAGTGAATCTTCGTTGAGCTAAATTGCTGGAATTTACACAATATAGACCATTATTTTTACATTATTCATCATCAACATCCTCGTTGGTTGTGCAGCCCAAAAATTGTTTTGACACAGATGCTCACTTGATTCCTACACCTGTAACTATTTTTTTACATATGTCATTACTCGCTTCAAGCATTTCATATTCGGTATCTCTTTACTATTCTTCATACTCTAATAACCATTAACAGTCTAACTATTATGTTGTAGCTCTCGTGTAAAAGAAGCGTAATGTCTCAGGAGCAATTCAGTTAACCAGTCTTATTTTTTAAATGTTCAGTAGACTTTTTTTTACCACTTTTCTTTGGACTTCATATTTTGATATTCAATGGATACTTTTTATATCCACCACTCGTCTGTAACGCCATATTACAAATGTGGTGTTTCAGTCCTTACAATTCTGCTTATGTTATTGATATATGCCTCACTGTAACAAAAATACTCCAAATGCAAGTCATAATAGAGTATTTTCTTACCCAAGCTTATATTTCTGGCCGCATGTAGATTCCTTTTCCGGTAGAATGGCATCTGTACCTTGGCTTCTCTAAGGTCTATTTCCTTCTTGATTCAACAATCGGTAGTTACTCGGCTTAACAGGTAGGTAGTAATAATTTATTAATGAAAACTCATTGAAATGATTTTGGGCCAACCTGATGACTCTGTCAGGTGAAAAGTGTCTCGTCTTTGTAATAAGTTTCTTCTTTCATGTGGACTTTCTTCAGTGAAGCAAACCGTATGCATTAAATTTATTTCCCTGCTTCCGTTTTTGAAAAGGGCTCTTTTCTGGTATTTAAAGATTGAAAGAAAATCTGTTTTGGGTAGAATTTGTTGACGAGAATATCATTCAAACTCGAGTCCTTCAACCGAAGCATCATCGCTTTCTACTACACGGGAATCTTTCCTTAGGCGGTGGCCATTATACCTCCATGCAACATCAATATCGGTCATGCCTCTGCTTCTCTTCAAAACGTACTTATCAAATCACATTGGGAGATAGAAAATTAAAAAAAAGAACACATATCCGATTCGAGGCAGAGGAAGAACACATGTTGGAAATACACGGACCACTGTGTATTCGGACATACACATATGATCGCGCACACATGTACTCTGAAATTCCCCATTTCTTCGATTGAATTGGAGTTCCCAAAAGGCGATACAGCTTCCACTTTTCATTTTTGTCCCCACCGAGATTATTTTTTTTTTACCTCCACCAGTGCAGTACATCTGATTTTTCTACCGTCCTCTCGCGCGTATACTTTTGAGGTGATCGTATCACATCTCTCTCTCTCTCCCACTCTCTCTCATATCCTCTCACCCGTAGTCTCACTCACCCTTCTTCCACGTTCTCGCCTGCACCATAATTTCAAAGTGACATATTTTTTCCCCTCCGAGGATTCATGCGGGGCCGAATTTTTTATCTGGATTTTCCTTCAGCGAGTCCCGGAGGAAAATTGAACCACGGATTCATTTGGAATTTTTGCAGCATACCTATTGGAATTTCAGCAAACTTTGCTGTTTGGTGACTTGTTAGGGTTTTCTTTCTCCTCCCGTGCACTAAGGTCTCCGGCCAGCTTTATCTTTTCCTTCTTCCCCTTTTTTATATCTCTTCTCCTCTACCCGAACTCACCGATTCACCTTGTTTTATCCAGCACCACTCCTTCGATGGGAGTCTACTGGGTTGGTGATTTACTGAAGGCGTTGGGATACAGATTGGTTTCGGAAAGAGAAGGCAACCCATGGAAGTACTAATTCGTGTCTGCAAGGAAACCTATCCCTCAATGACCTTTTGGATTCGGATTTAATTCAATCAGGGCCATCTTTTGGGCAAAGAGTAAGTCAAAAAAGCAAAAAGGACTGTCAAGTTCAATGAAATTGTTCCACTCTTTCGAATAAATACTGTACCTGCGCATGAAAACTCCATTACGCAAATGTAACATGTGTAATGTACTCGTCATCCTATAGCTAATTAGAATGACAAAAAATATTTTCAGTCTCATTTCTACATTCGATTTGAATAAATACCGTCACCTAATGATTTTATGTACAATAAATTATTCACATATAATGACTCTACGTATAATGAAGAAAATTCCAAGGATTAGTCTCCATAATATATTGAATTTCACAAGTTTCTCTATAAGCTCAGCATTATCTTTCTATCAGCATTATCATAATACTCAGCATTATCATACCCTCATCAGTCAATTATTTCATATTTAAAAAAGACAAACCTTTCCACATATACCTCATGATTTAAGTTATCATACCTATAAATTACATTTAGTTATGTACGATTGTCCTATTTCAATATGAATATTCAAAATTTCAACGAAGTGAATCCTGAAACAATCGAGTACTTATTAAATTTATACCGTTCAAATGATGAATTCATGTATATATCGGCTTGGGTTTTTTAAATAGACTATCTTATTCTCAGTAAAATTAATGCCACGTAGTACCAAATTGACTGCCAACCCTAGAATTCCTCAAAATTATCTGCTATCTCATAACCATCGTACCCATATCCCTTCACATCAGGTTGATACAATGGGTAGCTGACGGAAGTGGCGTGATTTACAAATATTGAAATAGATGAATCGAATCCTTATTCGAATGATGTGGGAAACATTCGAAAAGAACATGCAATAAGATTATCTTATAAGAATATTTCTAATGAAATCTCCTGATAAACATGAACACTGTCCCCCAAATGTTATTTTTATGAATATATATCACGAATATATTAATTTTATCTGTAGCAAAAGCTTCTGTAACATTGCATTGATAATTTATCTTCATATATTTGTGTCATTTAGTTATACATCACTGCTAAAAAGTACATTTAGATATCTATCGTCCTCTTAATGAAAATTGAAAGGAAGAAATACGTTTCCTGGAGTGGGATTGAAGCATAGGCCTTCGGCCTGCGAGACAAATCGCTAACCCCTACGCTACGAAGGATTTGAGTCTCAAAGTGAACTTTTAGGGTGATTTATTGGAGCTAGGTCTCAATTGCCTTCAATTACAGTTAATCAAGGATGGAACGCTTTACTTTTCTGTCTATGGAGCCAAAAAATAAAATGCATTCTCCGCTGAAATTAAAAAATGTAAATCCATAACAAAAATGCTAAAAGTGGCCAGAGATTGTCTAGCTTCTCAAAGAATATGGAATATTTATTTTAATTGTGTTTTTGATTAATTGTAACATTGTTACTTCTTTTTTCTAAACTGGCATGCATTTTTGTATATTGCTGGTGGCTTAATTCAGGTCCCATGACATTAAGGACCACGTAAAACTACAGATTAAATGTATACTCATAATTGTATCGAGCATGTGGGAGTAAATAAATATCAATATCAACACGTAAGGTGCAATTGCACACCAAGAATGCCACTGCCCACTAGGAAAGATCCTATATATCTTCGCAAAACAAGAGAAACCACCAATGTAAAACCACCACTATAATATCCCTTTAATTTGCTATATCATATATTAAATTATAAAGATTTCCACTACTGTCATGAAAGAACTAAGTACTGATTCCCTCATCCCTTAATGGATACCATTATGGAGTCATGCTTGTTTATTTTTCTTCCGACTTTAAAAAAAGAATTTAGTTACCCCATGCGGATAATTGGTACATTTTAGTGCCCTGTTTCTTTAAAACGAATACAATCCCAAGCTTTTGGCTAGAAGCCATGCTAGAATAATTTTTTATATCCCTAGGATTATGCGCGATGCTATTTCCATTAAGTTTAAAATTTCTTTTGGATTAAACACTAAAGATTTTTTTCATATTGATGAGAATTGAGTAAAGTGGGTAATTCCTATTTATTGCCGGAATCAACTCTATTCATCAAGTACCCTAAGGAGATCGTTTCTTTCTCCTCGCCAAGTTCTTAAACTCCTTTGCGAAAAAGAGAGACTTTTTATTGGCTCCGGGGTGAGAGAAGGATTGGGACGAGGTAGAAGGCGTATGCAGCGAATGGAATGAAGAGAAGGAGAATGAGTACGGGGGCGGAAGCTTTTGGAGAGACCATAGATTGGAATTTACTAGAGGTTCGGTTTGTTTCGCCATTTGGCAAACTTCCCAGACCCTTTAATAAGGAAGTATCGTCATTTGCCACCCAAGTTCCTTAACCAATAGGCACGCCCTTACTTGTGAAAGCCTATGGACCAACCACACTCTTCCCCTGTCCCAACTCTCTCCACCCAATACTCATCCTCTCTCTCGTTCGACCCCTCATCTCCGAGTTTTCCACCCTCACAATATCTTCTCTTCTTCATGGCCAAATAGAACCTCCATTCCACTTATACCACTGTAGCAACTCACTCAAGGAACAAACAGTATTTATTAGGGGGGTGCTACAAGATCAGCAAAGAGTGCTACAAGTCTGCGGATAATTGAAAGTGGAGGAAGATGATATAGTCACTCCATCGGGCCTGAAAGAGGATGTCCAGGAAGACCCTTTAGAAGATGAAATTGAATGCTTGAAATTTAGTCCAGAATCTCTTAAAATTTGCACGTGCTATCAAGCTATTGACTAAATTACAACTTTCATTATAGGTTAAATTTAACGCATTTAAAAAAATTATGAAGGCTTGTTTACCTCGACAAATTTTGTTAAAAGCAGGCTAACCCAAAAGCATGCTTCTATTCACACTTCCTCAACAACCTCCTAGCTAAATTTTTACACACTCTTTTCTGTTTGCATCTTGAGTCCAAGATCATTTACAGAAACATGAGGAAAGGATAATATCAGAAATGCCTAAATTGTAGGATATACATGTGGCGACCATATGATGCCATCATTTCATGTTGTTGCCAAGGAGGCTTGTAAATAAGATGTTGACGTAACTAATGTGGTGGAACGGAGATCGTAATGTGTACTGCACGAAGGCAATAATAAAGTAATTTCAGAGATGTGGAGATCTCTTGTCTCAAGGGATCGAGAAAAAAGGCCGAAAACCTCATTCATCTATATTAGGTTGCCATTTGTCCATATACCCTTGGTGATTTTTTAAAATTGATACTGGTAGCATTGTATAATATTTCATTGGCATTTTTCTACCCAGGCATAATGCTTAACTACTGTGGAAAACTTGACCATAATAGAAATGGAGCCGGTCGTGATATTTTCCAGTGGATCTCTATGGGAAGTCAGAAATTCATATGCATTAGATGAAAGAATGCCTACGGATGGTGGAAGCTGAAGAATGTGCTCACTTAGGGATTTTCTAGAGAATCTCTCTGCAGGGAAATCACTGCAACGACGAAAGCAAAAGAGAGGAGGGGTATTAAGAATAAAAAGATAAATGAGGATGAAAAGGAAAATGCGATTAATGGAAGGAATGGGAACGAGTGAAAGAAAAGCGGCAGAATAAGAATACTTACCACAGGAAATAGGCCGAGTTCTTCTGTCGATAAGGAGCTCGAGTTCGGATGGGGAGAAAAAGAAATAGAGAGAGAAAAAATGAAATAAAAGCCAATGCGGGGTGTCCCCGAAGGGTTATGTGATGTGGAGTGGGTGAGGGACAAGGGGTTGGCCGTACTCCTTGGAAGGGGTCGGTCGTGTTCCTTGGAAGGGGTGAGGAGTAAGCGGGGGTGTGGATCGAAGTGATGCCACTGCTGTGTGGCTCGGAGTTGGAGAAGATGAAAAGAAAAGAAAGTACTAGAGGATGAGAGAGGGGACTCGAAAAGTTCGCTGCGTTAAAAGGGCAAGAGGGCGCGGGGTGGGGATTGGAGATGGTGGCGTCTGGAGGAAACGCAGAAGAGGAATTATGAAGCGTATTTTGTGTGAAGCGAAGGACTCAGTTATGAGGAGGGTGGGAGGCAGTGGGAGGACAAGGATACTCGGGGGAAACTGAGGAGATTGAGGGAACAGGGATTGGCACTCCCTGAGGGGTGGGGATTTTTGCAGGGGGTGTCCTCGGGGGATGAGAGGACCGGCGGAGGCAGTTGAGGGAGAAGAACGACGGAAATGAAACGGGGATTTTTCTCTCTGCGCGAGGAGGAGGCTTACCGTAGGCAAAGGGGGGAGACTCAGTCCTCCACATCTCCGTGAATGCGGAGTTGGGATATTTCCCAGATAATTTATTGTGTGTTTGCCATATCCAATGTAGTCAAGTGCCTTGCGGTGTTTGCGTCTACCGTGGTAAGATTTTGGCTAAAATATTAAGCTGAACTCAAGAAAGTGGGTGAGAAAATATTTTTTTTTTCGCACGCGATAGCGAATGTCTTACAGCCACTTTTTAGGAAATAGTTAATTACGAGTACCACTATTCCATAGGGTGTTACTACGGACTAAGAAGTATTGTAAATTAATGCTACGTAAAAATTCTTTTTAAACGTGTAAATATTAGCACAAACTATAAGCAATTTTACTATTCATTGCGACGACCCTATATTTTTTTTTCAATAAATGAAGATCCATATTCATGTATGATCTATTGATTAATCAAGAGTAATATAAACAAAGCATTTTATTAAAATTGTTAATTCAGTTAAGTACATCACCCTCATACTTCCAAGCCAATGGAGTTTCACGAATAAAGCCTACAGTTTTCGAGATAAAACTTATAAAACATTGTTAAGTAGTACTTAAATATAATGATTTCCCCTATAATAAATACGCGAGAGATATTATTACCCTAAATGGCAGCACATATCGGTTAATGAGAGTTAATATTGATTTCCCCTAACCTGTGCGTTGACGTTAAGAAGATTTAAATTATTTTTTACGACGGAGGCAATTGTGTTTATCCTCCCAAAGAGGAAGCGGCTGGCGGGAGAATCCCCCTTGCAAACACTTTTCAGGCAAGCCCCGGCTCATCCGCCGTACTTTGCCCCACTGCTTACGTAGAGCGCTATGCTAACGAATCCGAGGCAGCTCCCAAAATCCATTTCTTCCGCCCCCACCCCCTCCAACGCTCTTGAGAGACACTCCTTGGAGGGATCTCCCCCTGCACTCCACCCTCACCCACCTCCGATATTTCAACACCCGCTTCAATAGCCCTTCCACACTCATTTCTCTCCGCCATTGAGGGCAACGGCTTCCATCTCCATGCCTTGAGACCCAAACGCCCTTCAGACCCCCTCCCCTGGTTTGTTCTTCCCTCGAAAGCTCCTCAATCCGTTTCAGCCTCCCCTCCCAATCCTCCCACGTCTTTCTATCACTCGCTTCTCTCCCCCAGCGAAACATTTCCCTCCAAACCGTTCTCCCCATTGCCGATCGCATCCTCACCGGCTCCAGCACTCATTTCCTTGGTCTCCTTTCCCTTTCCATCCCCGTATCTCGCCTACTCCATTCTAAGTCCCTTCGAATCTCATTTCCTTCACCACGCACGTTTCGTATTTGCGTCTCCTTTTCATTCACCCTGTAGTTGGAGAAATATGATTTTAACGTATGTGCTTGGGTGTCCTTGGTGGTAAACACCTGTTTTTTCAATGTTCTTCCAACTCTCTTACAAATACTTTGGTATATTTTAGTTCAAGATTTTTTTTGTCACGATGCATTTCGCATTTGCTTCTTTGCGCCAAACCATATATTCAGACATGTAATATTCTGGATCAACAAACGGAAACTCCAGGCCACATCGTAAATGTAAATTTTTTCAATAAGTTTAAGTTCTTGTAAACGCTTTGCTGAGAGTCACGTAGCTTTAAGAAGATTATAATTACATTCGTTCTTCTTTTCGTTTTTTGTGCAATGTAAATTACGTGAGCGTTTGTATTAAATTGCCTTAAATCAAGAAATGTAAGTTCAAACCTTGGGATATATCTTTTATCTAGAAGGTGTCTATATAATGAATCCCAAAAACCTACCATTACATTACTTGTAATTTGACTTTTGTACGGGTCACATATTTTACTACTATAATACTTCAATAAAAATTTATGCTCAAGGCTTTAATACGCTCAGTAAATCTAATGTGTTAGGAAAGGGAGTCGTACACAGCCTTTTTTTATTTCTAGGGATGTGGAGTAATTTTATTTGAACAATTGAAGGAGGTATCAATTCGGTGAAACATGAGCAAGTTTCCCAAATTTCAGTTACTTAGTGACTCATTTTGATGATGTTTTCTGCTTTGTGGTATATATTCCCTAAATAGTTAACCACTGCACATTGACAAATTAATGTTATTGAACAGACAACCTGAGAACGAATAACGTTTTAATTTCTTTTCAATGCCCGTCTAGAATGTTTTTAGCATATTTCTCATGGAAGTGATGTAGAGTTGGTATTATCAGCTCTTAATGTATTTAATCTATTATATATTTATTTGTATTGACACACGTCTTAAAATCATTACATAATTTTTATAGGAACCCTGTCATTCTGAATCTAAGCTAGTGAGTTCGAGTTGATGGTATTGGCTTCAGTCAGAAACAAACTAAATCGGTATTCCATCCCTTGAGGAAATGTCAACACTGAAGAAATAAAAGGTTTCAGGAACATTTCATCATATCAACTTAATAAAATTGATTTTCCCGTTTATCAATCATCCGTGGCACTTCTGTTACCTTCCATTTTCTTCTCTTTCTTTTCGTCATCCCCAAGCGACCTGATCTCTCCACTGCTCCACCTTCCATTCCGTCGCCAAATTCCCCCTCCCTCTCTCTCACACACACACTCATACCGTCTCCGATCTAACCAGATAACTTTGCCCCGCCCCCTAAACCGCATGATCTTACGAAATCCTTTCCGTGTCTCCCCCCCTCCTCCCTCAATCTCCTTCTTATGCCTCTCCACCCTACCTCACGATCTCCCCCTTATCCGCCTCCCACATTTTTTCCCCGGACCAAATCCTTCAATTCCATCCCCACTCTCCATTCTTAACATCCCCTTGTACCGATCCCCTCCGTCCCCTTCCCCAGGGATCCTTCTCCCGTTCAAATCCCATTTAAAATCTCTACATCTGTTCTTCGGCATCGACCTTTTCTTTTTTCATTTCCTTCCCCGTTTCACTTTTTACTCTCCCACCTCTATGGAAGACTTCCATCTGCTTAATACTCAACCCGAGTTCATGTACCCGTCGATGCCGATGGGCTACGGTTGCGATTAAATTTAAAATGGCAGGTGGAAATATTGCTCCATCGCATATATTTTGTACTCCTGGCTACATGCATTTCCGCCGTAAAACATCTTCTCTGCTTGGTAGCGAAAGAATTTAATCTTTGCTGTTTTTTACTAGCAAACCATTCCAAGTAGGGCGGAATGTGGAAGTTAAAAATGCGTTACCAGTTTAAATTGGTGAGCTAATATGGAAAATAAATCAGATCTCGATAGTTAAATGAACTCGTGAATTGATGCCAGTACCATTTGTAAGAATATATTGGCAGGTTATTTTTAATATCGATCAATTATTAAAACTTTTAATAACTTTTTAAAATTATACTTTATAATTCGCTTCCAATATGTAATAACACAGAGAGTCATTATGTAAAGTGTTACTTCTAATTAAGATCAAATCAACTATTTACGCGATCCTCTTAAAACACCAAATAGAATTTTTAATGAGACTTCACCTCGGAACATCTTAGGGGTCAATTATATGCATGATTTTTACCCATTCTTTGTCAAGCACTTTCAAACCGTAGTATGAAAGAATTGTGTTATCATATAGATTTTTAGTTGACTTCATTTCAATATCCTGTGAACTATGTGTCAATAAGGGACTGTAATTCATGTGTCAATCAATATACTTATTTCTTTTCCTACATCATGAAAATGATTTTCTACCATAAGCAAATACACTTTAATTACTAGAGTTATTGATGCATATTCCTCAAGTTTAAAGAAGTAGGAGATTATATATTCTTGATCAATCTGATAGCCACAAATGAATTAATGCTATGAAATAAGATCGAAGGTTTTCCCTGAGAACAAGCTGTAGAAAATTTACTCAGGTTTTCCACCGGGTAAGGCAGTCCATGGCCGACGTTTCGATGTTCGACTCGGGCACCGTCATCAGGGCAGATGAGTGTCAAACTGAGATTCAGATTCAGATTCAAAAACGTTTATTTTCCCCAAATAACATTCACATAAAATATTTTATAACAATAACAATAACAAACAATTATATAAAAACATTGGGGAGCCCTGATATAGGATTTATTAATCCTCTTCAGGGTTTGGTGCATTATGATTGTGTATCTAAGTCTTTGGTTTCCATCGTTTGTTTCATTCTTATTCGTGGTACGGGAGTGCCTATTGGTCCGGCATTCGCCCGAGGTGCAGGGAAACCCGTAAAACCTGCACGGACCGGCATAACAATTATAAAATATAATGTAAAATATAATAGTTGTAGAATTTGATTTGCAATAGTAACAATATTAGAAATATTTTCGAAATTTTTTAACATAAGACGAGATCCATAGTAACAATATTAGAAATATTGTGTCAAACTGAGATTTTGGTAGCTTTATATACCCTTTCCGGGAGGTCAGGTGCCACGTGATTGGTCGCCGCGATGGAATGTCGTCTTGGCAACTAATCCGCTGTCAGGAGTGCTCCGCTGACTTTGATGCACGGGTTTCCACGCGTTACTTATTGAGAATCCTGTGTCTTGATTGAACTTTTTGCCTTGAGGTCGGATTTTGATGGCTTCTTTTACGACACGATCCCATTATTTTGAGAACCGTGTCAGAATCTTGGAATCTTCAAACCGGATGGAATGGTCGTGGTGGATGCTGTGTTCGGCAATGGCGGATATTTCCATTTGTTCCAGGATCAGATGCCGTTTATGTTCCTTCAGCCGCGTCTCAGTCGTGCGTCCCATTCCTCCGATGTAGGCGTCACCGCATTCACACGGAACTCGGTAGACGCCTGGCGTTTTGAGTCCAATTGAGTCCTTTGCTCTTACGAGGTGGTCCCTCAGCTGGGTGGCGGGGGGTGGATGGTCTCGCTATTCATTTTTTTTAAATCCTAGATATCTTCCCCGAAACAGATGAAATGTACGGGAGTGTACTTCACTGTGGCTTTGAAAAGGACCTTTAACCCGAAATCGCCCAAGACCAACGAGGAACCAAAGGAGACGACTCCCGGGGCATGCCGCCCGTACATTTCATCTGTTTCGGGGAAAATATCCAGGATTTTACAAAAATGTAATATGGAGACCATCCACCTCTCGCCACCAAGCTGAGGGACCACCTCGTAAGAGCACAGGACTCAATTGGACTCAAAACGCAAGGCGTCTACCGAGTTCCGCGTGAATGCGGCGACGCCTACATCGAGTTTGGTTATATCGTGTATGTATTCAAATATTTTGAAATTTTAACTTACTTTACTGAGGAACTTGCTTCCTTGGTATTTTTCATAGTTAGGTTTTATTTTTACTTGCTACTTTTCTTGGTATCATACTTATTTAAAGAAAGGTAAATTTTTCAGAGCGGGATAATAGGATTTCCTGCATGGCTGATCTACGCTCTTTTTTATTAACTAGTTACATACGTTTAACATCGGAAAATATTTATTACAACTTTTATTTTCGTGAAACAATGTTCCAATTTTCATTTTTTAACTAATATCCGCTTTGATGTGGTAGCACCGATCGGCCAATCACCACCTTCAGTATCGTAATGCATCTGTCATTTAAGTGAAATTTTCAAGGAAATTCGTTTATGGCTTCCTTACTGGTACTAATTTAGTACTTGCGTATGTACTTTGAGAGTAGTTTTAAGAACACTGGATTATCTTCCTTAAATTGGAAACGATTTACCACTTTGAAATTGGGATCGACAATTTAAAATTTGGGATCGAACCAGCTACTTGAGTGATATTATTATCTACCACCTTAATATGTGGTGGTTCATGGTTGAATGCGTTGTTATCGAGTATTGGTTTACCTATCAGTATATGCATTTTCATAAAAATTATAAATAGGTATGCTTATAGAGATGTTTATTTTTACAAGAACCTAGGACCAGATAATGTTGAAAACAAACGCCCTCGTTACTTATTTGGAAAGCAAAAGAATGATAGTGAACATGGGTTTCACTTAATTTTACTATCTTGTTTCACGAGCAGCGTTTGGTTGACATGTGGTGACAAAAGCACAAGAAATTTATTGTCATGTACCGTAAAGATTTCACACCTACATTTCGATAATTAAATACATTTTAAGGTAAACCAAGGGATATAGAGAAATAATTTACATCATTAGCCATTTTTGTCTTGTAATTCCTTACGTTATTTCATAAGCTCGCTAAGATTTGTACTGTGAGCGAATATTTTAATGGAGGTATCTCAAAACTCTATTCATGAGTAATTCACTCGGATGTTTTCACCTCATGCTCCTCGACATCTTCTTTAACCTCGTCTTTGTCTCCGACTCGTGTACCGCCTTGGGCACCGGGCATCTCATGCTACTCAGCTGGCCACCCAGGCATTTTGCGTGAGCCCGACCGCACCCTGAGGCTGCAGCAGTTACGCATGCGAGAGAAACTCTGACCTCCTTCCCACCATTCCTCGCGTCCTTCCCTTGGCTGCACTTTCGACCCCAACCTCTCTCTCTTGCTCACCTCGGGCGCACTCCGAATCGCTTGACTTCTGCAAAATTTTGAAGCTCATGTAAAGTGAACTCATTACTTACTCTTCACCCCGGAGACTCATTTATAGATCATTGTAAGCTCTGAATACTTCCACGTGAAGTATAATCAAGGAAAAGTAAGAATTTTGCATGATAAATTTCCTTCTCCTCTTTAATGAAACTTAGGTCTCGCATCGTATTCAAGTTCTTAGGTTCCTGTTCTGAATACGTCTTGATAATTACACCAGCCGATGCTTTTCTATCATCAACTATGCTTGAAATATATGTATATGATGTACCTAAATGTGTAGCATATTCACATTACAAGATGTAACTTTTGAAAAATATTTTATACGCTGTATTTTTTGCTGTGTATCATTAAATACTAATGCTGCTGCATATTATCCTTTTTATATATTGTTTATTTATTGGTTTCAATGCAATTCATTTTTTTAGTAAAAACATATCGTTGATTGTTTTAGCTTTTACCCCTGCGCAGTAGAAAAAGATGAGCCAATGATGACTCACATTTTTCGTGTTTCGTTAGCAAAAGTAAACAGATTGACATGAAAACGTAAATCATTAAAAATTGAACAAAGCTCTCCTTATGTATCCCTATGTTTGTGTATCAATTCTATTTTTTTTAATCGACTATATTACGTTCATAGCAGAAGTTATGTAGTTTTAAATTTATCTCTATTAGTATCTAGTAAGTTTTAAAGAACTTTGACTTTATTAAAATTGGATGGTGCATTGTTAATAGTTTTTAAATTTCTTCGTTTTGTGATTCTTTCAGATAGACCATTAGAGATGAACTCATGTCATTCTAGAGAGCTGCTGTATTGACGAATATTACCTATTGAAATCGGAAAATGATTCGTGCGAATCGTGGCTCTAATCTGTCTCATCTTCACAGCTCTGAATCTTGCCAAGTATTTTTAACCCCGTTTTTTTGTGCCGTGAGTGAATGAGTGAGTGAGTGAGTTTAATTCCGTCCTTCGCTCCATTTTCTCCGTCGGAGTCAAGAACACAAGCTTTTCAACTTTGCCCGAGCAATCTAGTGGAGCATAACTGGGGCAGCAGTGCTTCAGAATATACGGACGGCTTCGCGCATAGGCCACTTCTACCCTCGAATTTCACATATCCATGAGACATATCTCAGCCAGAAAATCCCATAGAGCTCACTACGGTCTCACTTTTCCTGCGCGCGACGCACTTGAAGTGAGGGAGGAGGGACGTGTAATGAGGGAAGTAAGGAACGGAATTGCGAGCGGCGAGTGTAGAGGTAGGTGGATGTTGGAGGAGGAGAGCGGGGGGATTTGGACCCGACACAGCACAGAGCAGAGTTAATGAACTTCTCCAAGTCGCCCTGCTATGTTTTGAACATTCTCCCACTTCAACTGCGAGGAATGATTTTCTGGATTCTCCTCGAAAACTCGCGATTTTTTCCTCCATTTCAAATGTTAAGACTGACTTTCGCGGAGAGATATTCGCCACGATTGAATGGTGTTCATGATGTACCTATTGAAACTAATGAGGTAACGAAACGGAGATTTAATTAGAATCACTCGAGACATTTCAATCAGCATCTATCAATCAATATACACTTATATATTTAGTGGCATGAAATCATCTCCGGTTCAAATACTTCAGGAAAGGCAAGACGTATTCAGTGTACAGTGTTTCTTAGCAGTTTTATCTAAATTCTTAACCATTTTCACCAATATTTACTGGAGCGTGGCTAAACTTCACTTGAAATAGGCATTAGCACACAATGAGTACCATACCAGAAATAATCTTCTCAGGACTACACTGATGTGGTTTATTTTTGCTGATTTTTTTAATTAGGTACTATTTTAAGAGAGGAGAATTAAAATATTACTTTATTCCGTAATATTTAATTTTGTATTTATATTATTATTTAATTTCAAAAGTGGAAGATAATATCTGAAGTTTTAGAAGGAGAATACACCTTGAAGTGTTGTTGATTTAGGCCCAACGCAGTGGTTGGAAATTCGTAGGTCAGCCGGAGGAGTGTGGAAGAACGGATCGATGAAGGAGAAAGGGAATAGGGGGTTGCTGAGCTTAGGGAATATTACAGGAGACAAGTATACGCAGAAGTGAGCAGGAAAGTAGTGGTGCGTTGGTTTTTTTCGAGATTATCAGCTTTTCTGCGGGATATTCCAGAACGCAACGCCCAATTCTTTCACGCATCCAATTATTCTGCGCAAAGAGAGGGGCTGCCTTTGCAAAAAAATGGTGTCATACCTACTGAATTGCCCTTAACACCAAATGACTACATAATCCTGTAAACTGTGGTAAGGTTCCTCCGTCGAGAGAAGGAAAGGGAGAACAGTACCCGGAGGAAAAAACACTGTGTGTGAGCGAGATCCTGTCGTTGCTAACGGAATTACTTCTCCCGGAAAGCGCTTTGAATTCCGTGTCAGGAGAGGCATGAATTAAGAATTATACACCGTGGGTGGGCACGAATGTTGAAAGGCTCAGTAATTGGAGTGCACCTCTTTTTACCTTCAATGCTGAAATTTCAGTCAATTGAGGCAACAGTCCTTGTAGTGAATCTCTTGAAACCAGAATAGTCTTTTATTTTCATCTTATACGCATCATTTTAATTTCCCAGTCATGACTTCCGGCGAATTCAGAGTGATTGCAAGGCAGGCTTGTCGCTCATTAACGTCTACATAGTGAGAAAATATCGTTAAAACATGCTAAAGCTGCCTATATTGGAGAGCTCAAAGCTTTAAATTACATGGTTATTACCTTTATGGCCTATTTCCTTACGTTTATACGGCACAAATTGCCGAAAAAAACTGAAAGCTCCAATTAAAAAAATGGTCCGCGGCATGAGAACGACCTACCGTGGATTAGTTTTTATGACAATTAATTTTGTGGAGATAATTATATGTAAAGGGACCCTATAATGCGCTAATTGGAATCGGACCGAAATTTCCACTTGCTATCGCCAGCAGCATACAGAAAAATAGAAATAGAAAATAGACCGTCAGAGGTCGTGTTCAAGTGCCGTTCTACTCAAGTAGCCGCGGCAAAAATGTTTCCGCGAAGGTGGTGAAGATTACCAGGGTGATGGATATTGCAAATGGAATGTGTTGAAGGACCCATTTGTTTTGGGATTTCCTCCTCATGTGTCCATTCTGGGGTGACAACAGTTTCGCCAACGTTTCAGTTCGCGTCTTTAGTTCTGAAATGTTTCTGGGCAGATTTTTACCGTCTTATATACCATTCAGCTCTGTCATGCGCTCTAATGTTCAAGTGGGAGCATTTTTATCGGTCGCTTGACTAGTTTTTCAATCGCGTATGAGCCTAGGGAAATAGCGTTTTTCGGTCTTGAAAAGCTTGGCTCCGTCAAAATTGATGTCGTGTGTCGGGCCTTCTCAGAAGTGCTCCGCGATGGATGCAAGGCGTGACTGTCTGTTGTTTGTCGCTCTCCTGTGTTCTTGAATACGGACCTTTAGGGCCCTCGAGGTTTGCCCAATGTGGGCCTTCCCACAATCGCTTCGGACCTCGTATATGCCGCTCTGTTCTTCCATCGGCATAAGGTCTTTTCCTCTACACAAAATGTCCCTTGTCTTAGTTACACAGGTGTATCTGGTCAGGACTTTATGTTTGGCAAGGGCCCTGGATCCTCATACCAGACACTCCGCGGAAGCTTCAATAAGGAATGTGGTTAAGTTGTAAGGCCTTGCTTATCCAATCTCGGTGCTTGTAATACTATCTTAATGGACGTTCTTTCAATGACATTTCAACACATCTAAAAATACATATAAAGAATGTATTTAAACATTCTGTGAAGCGCAAACATTTGATTTGAGATTAAAAATTGTTTCTCGTATTTTATTGGGACTTCTGACGTACTAGCATATTTCTTTATGAAAATTAGTGAAGGAAAACAGCAGCGGCCGAAAATTCAAGACTGTAACACAAAATTCATGTCTGAATTTATAAAGGAATAATGAAATAAAATCGATTGACCTGCCAACAAACTAAGACGTTAGCTGAAAACTTCAAAAAGATGACAGGACAACTTACTTAGCCATATCGTGAGACATGATTGTTTGAGGAAGACAAATTTTGGGAGGAAAGAGATTGAGAGGCATGTAACAGATGCCTAGAATGAAAAGAACTATGGGGGATTTATGGTAGGCTGTAAAATAAAATACGATTTTAAGTATGAAGTGGTTCACTGGTAGCAGAGTTTGTGGAGTGCTGCTTAGATCTTGCCCTAGGATAGTTATATGGTGATGATGTTGACTATGCTACACATATGCTTCAGCCCCTTTTATGATGAACATATTGTGCAGGTTTGTTTTTTAGCTGTAATAATATGAACCTTAGAGCTATACAGACAAAATTATCGGTTATCACAATTTCGAAACGTTGCCATTTACCCTTATAACTTCAACCTCTACTGTGCTACTTACGCTACTGTTCGAGGAGGTATCATGATGATTTACCATAGAACATGCATTTCAAAAGATTAAATTCTGTGCTATTTTTGGGAATTGACTGATTTCATAAAGCAATGAGACCTGTAGGAATCATTGTTTTTATCATTTTGTCTTTGAATTCTGCCTATTCGTGCTCTTTTTTTCTCAACACGTGCTTTAATTCAGCTAAAACTTCACCAATTTATTTGAGAATGAAATAATAAAGTCCTCTCACCCTTCGCAGGCAAATGGATTCAAAATCTTAACTTAAAGAGCGTTGCATCTCCTCACTCTCAAACTCTAGCCTGACTGGAAAAATTAATCTCGAATAATTAGTATCGTAAACGCAGTTTTTCGCGAACTGCCAACATGGTAGGAGAGCGCACTAGACTCGAGAATGGGATGGAAGCAGAGACATTCGAACGGAGTGCAGGGACGACGTGCGCCGGCTGGAGGAGTGTGAAATGTCAAGGAGGTAGGAAGGCGAAGGGTGAGGCGACGAAGCGGAGAGGAAATGGGCGTGATGGGATTTAGAGTCGAGGGTAATGCCGGGCCGGGGAGGAAGGATGGGTAATGAGCGAAGGTGAGGGGTTTCTTCAAGCGGAAGTGCCGGTGGAGGAGAGGAGGGAGAGAGCGAGAATGTGCCGGTGGGGATGTGTGGCGGGGAAGGCAAGCTTATCAGTCAGCCCTTCGCAACCAGGGTCCAATGCACGGTGCCCCACGCTCATGGCACTCGGAGCGGAGCCTCCTGGAGAGAGAACGGCCGTCTCTCACACCCGGCATCATGGTCAGAGCAGTCATTGCACTCGGCGCCCGTGGACCCCCCACACGTGTGGCGCGGGGGCTAATTGAACGGCACCTGCTCTACGACACGGCCCCACACCCGCCGGCAGCAACGTGTTTGGGAATCGGGTGAGAGGGAAGGGCTTAGGGTCTGGCGCAGCACCACACATGCCGCCGTCGCCGATCCACCCACGACCCCCTTCTTCCCCGCCCCCGGCTCTCAATCCCCTTTTGGATCCCGCTCAACTCTCTCTCCCCATTGACCCCGCCGCGACTCGAGTGAATGTGCCGAGGGGAGGGAGCTAGCAACCCAGTCCGTCCCACTGTCCGTCCAACCACGCATGCATAATGCACTCTCGAGGCGGGCTCTGCAATGGAGCGGGGATGGTCGGGAGAAATGCGGGGATGGAGGACCCCATGGCGCGAGGTGGTGTAGGTACTGGCACCAGCCGCTCTTCAAAAGCGTATCTGCGCCTCGTCCGTCCTCTTCACTCGCGCGGCCAACCCACGACACGGAGGGCACCGCGCCCGGTAGAACTTCCATTTCGCCCGCATAACCGCTCGCTCAGTCGCTTTTTCCTCCCGCTTGTCTGTCTCTCCTCAGGAATGCTCGCCTGCTTTCGGAGAGTAGGGTGATGGAAGGGGATGAGTTCATCTCCCGAGACACGCTACCTGTCTCCGTACCCTTGGTCGTTGACTCGAGAGCGGCTTATGTCAAAGCTTGACGGGATATGGGTTTAATTTGCATATCATTTGTCGCGTCTCTGTCACACATCATGGCAGTTATGAAATTGGCCAAGTGCCAATACTTTTACTGAGAAAGATAAAACCTTGCTTCAATAGAGCGGATTTATCCATTAATATCAATGAGGCGAAGATAATGGCTGGTTGATTTTGATTGGCAAATGTGGTTATGCTATTCTGAAGAAGGCACATATGTGTATAAATGATCTTGAGGAAGTGAGGTTTATTGGACAATGAAGGGAAATGTATTGAAAATCGACAGTAGGTATAATTCGTTCGAAGTTAGAGGTAAGCACAGCACTTGCTGGGTTACACGAGTGAGTAGTGATTTCCCTCGTAAAGTAATTCGGGATATGCATTCGATATTTTGACCCCCTCAAATATTTACCTTCTTGTAATCAGTTTACGCTGGGCTAAAGTAAATATGAACTTGATTCCCGAAAACAAAGTATAACTCAATTTTGTATAATTTTGGGGGTGGCAGTCGGTGTGTTGACAGAATAAGAGGCATTTAATCCTGTGATTCAGGGTTTCACTCGGATCCAAGACAAGTTACAAATAACCCACAGTCACTGCCTACCTTGTTGAAATCACTTCAAATACAGAAATCCAGCTGTTAAAGAGTAGACGCCTCTTTTCGAGAGTGGTCTAACACCGTCGCAAGGTTTTTTCTCCTCCTTTTTACCGCCCTTTCTTCTCTGTTCTCGTCTCATGATTCCTCTAAGGTGTAAATGACCTTAGCTGTCAGTTTTCTCTCCTGATAGCAACAATAACAATAACGACAGCATTTACAGACTTGCTTTGCTCAACGTTTTCTCTAAAGTTTGTAAGGTAGACGCGCGGAATTGTGGGAAAATATACTACCATTATTAATTGGATTTTTTGTGCATTTCATGCGTCAAATTTTTAGGAAGAGTTTTAAAGGGCGGCCGATTCTCGTACTTGTGCTCACGGCGTAGGCTGACGACTGAATGGAAGATGGAAAAGTAGTAAGGGTGCATGAAGACGAGTAGAGCATAAAGGAATCCTTCTTTCGGGAACGGGGATAAGAAACTCGTCACCCAGAGAGAACCCGGGGTAACGCAATCACAAGGATTTGTCATGGAGGAGGCCAGAGGGAGGAGGAAGAGGCAAGGTCGGTCCGTGACGTGGATTTGCTCCCACTGTCTGTCCGCGTAAACATCTCGCTCTCTCCATGCTCCCGCACACTCCGCGGTTCTATCCTCTGGCCTGACCCCGCGGACTACGAGCAGCAAATCATCCATCAGCCACCCCCAACCCCCTTTCCCTGTAGGTCTCCAATGCACCTCCCTCGGGGGTGTGTGGGGCAAGCGGCGAATGGGGTGCCACCCGAGAGGTGTGATGGGAAGTATAAGGGGGTAGGAGGGTGCTAGTTGGTCGTGAGTTGTGTGTGTGCAGATGCCTCTCTCTCTCTCTCTTCTGACGTTCGTGACTCGAGTGTGCTCGCGGGGAGTCGACTGTTAATTAACGTCACGCCGCTCTCCGACGCAAGTTCCGGAGCCTTGTATGTCCGGGGGGATCTTCGACTATGTGTGGGGACGGGGGGATGAGGGGGCTGGGCGTCTGACGTTTTGGTGGAGAAGGGCTGGCTGGAACTTTGAGAGACGGAGAAGGATGGGTAACTAACGCCTGGAGGTGTCCCAAGGCATGGACCCTAGGGCATTTGGGGGAGAGCGCATGTAGGGAGATAGAGGAAGAGAGACGAACTGCGTGCGGCAATGGACAATGCTTGGGGTCAGGGAAGAGGATAATCTCTTGGAAACGAAACGCATGGTCCTGGACAGGGGTTTGTATATAGGGTCGAGGTTTCAATGGGATCAGTAAATTATCGCCGGCTTGAATTTGAGGTGTACGTCATTTCGATGCGTGGTTGCCATTAAATGTACTACGGAAGTGGCCCATAAATATTTATAATTAAGATTCTATCTAGGAATATCCAAAAAATATACTTACATTCGTGCCATTCTGGGCAGCCTGAGTACCACGCGCCACCGTGGTAACCTTAAGTTCATCGGTGACCTAATTGAGAGTAGATTTGAATGGGGATATATAAACTATGGCTTTGAATCATTCAAAAAACCAAATGCCCGATTTTATGTCCTCACAATCAGTAATATTGAAATACTGAAGGTGATTGGTTTGATGTGGCGGCTTGTACTGGATTCTTAACCCCAATTCCTGGGTTCGAATCCCGACAGTGAAGAAGATTTTTGTTGGTAGACCAGTCCCGTTTCATTGGAGAGTTGAGAGAAATACACTCGTCCGATAGAATGTAAAACCGTTGGCTCCCCGAACTCCTTCCGTTCAGAGTTTGCTGTAGCTAAGGCCTTATTTCTATTCTTAGTTTACTCCCTGTCGGTACCAACTTTCTTCATGACTGAAATTAAGTAAGCTGTCGCTCGCTCTCTCAAATGCTGGATTGCACAGTTTATTCAGTAATATTTTAGTCACAGTCGAACTCGTTAACACACGTTGTATCAAGTGTACTACTTTACTAAGCATTATTTGATTTTCTAAGTTTGATGGAAAGTTTACCTTTTGAGAGACTCAGAAATCATTTCCGCGTAATAAGATAAGAAACTCGGAGTTAAAAACTAAGCATAACAAGCCGTTGTGGAGGAAATAGGGGCATAAAACTACTGTAGTGTTTCATTATATTCTCCAGTAAATAATACATTTTCCAGCCTGTGAAATGATTACATTTTATTTTATTTCTGGATAAATTTGTGTGATTAACGCATAAGTGTATTTAAGGTCAAAAGTTTAAAAATTATAGAAAATGGCAAGTTATTAAGAAGTGATAAATAACGTAGCATGGATATACAAAGTCAATTTCTTCGTTAAAAATTCCAAAATATCAATCGAAATATATTTACCATTGGCAATAATAGGATTAATATCCACAAACATAGTCACGAAGCATTCTCAAAATAAGTGAGTCTACTGTTGGAACATTAAAGAATACCGTCTTGCTTTTCGTTACTATGACGAATAATCAATAGCCTGCTTAACTCTTGTATAAGAAAATGTATTATAATTATTGCCTAAATATCAATACGATAATCTCGCCTGTATCCGGGTGCATCATTATCCTCAAGCGGGTCAATGTCGTTTCTGTCACTCCAATGTCCACTCGGCTTGGCAACAGGGTCATCGTCCCCTCGTGACGCATACTGGTCTGTCCTAAATTTGAGATAAATTGTACTCTCTCACTCCTCCTCGGAGTCACCTCTGGACCCTTCGCCAGAGGTATCGCTTGCGCACACCCTCCGCCACGGATTTCATTTGCTCACGGACACAGTAGAATGCGCTGCTTCACGCGCATAACACTTGAAGAGTATTTTTATTCAAGCGTTCTATGGCAGAAAAAGTACTTCATCGAACCTTACCAACTTAGAATCTATAGCAGAATGCCTATTAACTATGCATATCTTCCTTAATGATCAGCAAAATCTCATGAAGGTACTCAGTGCACATCAGTTCTCTGAGACAAGTGAATTGATACGTTTCGATGTAAGTCCACAGAGTATTTCTATTTGTTACATGAATTTGAAGTACGAAACCTTAGTTAAAATGATCCAGTGAAAAGAATTTTTTACCTTGAGTGTATTGGTCTTGAATCTTGCTGAAAATGGGGAGAAGATATTTTCCGGATAGCGGTACAGTGAAGAATTTTATTATTAGCAGTGAATTTCGATCCCCTTTCTTAGCCATTCCCCTCAAACTTTCTTGAGAATCTCTCCTTCCACCGTACCTACCTCAGTGGATGTGTTTAAAGTAATACTGCCGTAAGGTGGCAATTTAATTCAGTGTTCGCATTGGGTAGACCTTTCAGACCATATATGCCATTGATTGCTTAGCAGGATGAATAGGGCGAATTCATTGACTCAAGTTTCCTATCATTCATTTCAAACTGCGTTTGTATGCTGGTGACAAATCCCTTAGAAAGGAAGCGATTGGTATCAAACGGAAGTTACCCTGCGCGATACCAGTGCCAATTGGCTCTTGTGTTTACCTCAATACATCGTAGGCTGATTGCTCTGAGGGACGGTATAATATACTTTGCGTGAATGAGGATTCTGAAGCAAGTACTCAGAGCAAAACTGGGAAATGCCTATTCAAAGCACACGTCTATCTACCTCCATATCTACCTTTTCCCCACTCTTGACTCGAACGCGGTTTGCTTTGACATCAGCAGTCATCCTCCATTGAGTTCTGATTCAATGTTATTGGCAGTTTCGAGTTCTTAGTAGAGTACCTGTTACTTAGGATCTTCCTTAATGATTGGTAAAAGCTCATTGATGTACCTCGTGCACACCTTCAGTTTACTGTGGCAAGTGGATTGATGGGTTCCAGTTTAAGTTCACGACATATTTAAAACTCCTTTCTGTGAGAATGGGTACGTGAATTTCTCATCACCAAAGGAACAGCTTTAGACCTTTTTGCAGATGTTATACATGATACAACGGCATAATTTTTGTGTAAGGGGGTGATGATAATTAATGAATTTTTGAATAAAACACTATCTAACTACCTTCAAAAAGCATGTTTAATAAACAGTTTTTCAAATTGTTGGTGAGCTAAGAAATAGACATAATTTAGGTCTTAATGGATAAGCTAACCTTATTTAACTAACCAACACAATTCTTTTTCCTAGGATACATTAGGTTTTCAATATAGATTTCATCATGTCATCAAGTCAATAAGAGGATTTTTTGGTACACAGGAATCCATAGGGCCTCATGTTTTTTTGTAAGAAATTAGGAATATCACATAAGATTGACTATTTACTGTTTTATTAAACGCTATTAACACTTTAAAATAATGAAAATTTTCCGTTATATTCCTTTGGCTGTTTTATAACAATGTATGTTCTTAGCGCTCCAGGGTACCTTTGCTCACCAGGGTACTCTAGATTAGTCATTCTATGATTTTTGCTATTAAAGTCGCTCTTTTATTTTCCAAAATCGAACGTAATATGAGAAAATTGATTTATTACATTTTTTATGATGCTATGATTTAAAATAATTTGGTGGTTTTCGAACAAATTGAATTGTTTGCGTCCAGATATTAGGGGATGAAAAAATTGGACTTTTCATAGAATAAATATGAAAGGCAATCGGTGTAAAAATGCATTTCTCAACCTAGAATTCGTTACATTTATTGCAGTTTCTAATGACTTGACTGATATGAAGACAAAGAGCGTTACTGTAATATTTACAAAAATGTTGTCATATGGTCACCTTGACTGATGCAATTTAGTTTTTAATTTCATTTTGTGTAATTTACGCTGCAGTTCTGGTAAACAATATTGTGTGAGCATCATGCATAATCAAATAAAAGAAATATTAATAGTAATTTTTGTGGATGGAATGGGTGTAGAGGGTGTCTTAAAGTTACTCGGTGTCTCACTAACCTGCCAAACCTTGATGAGGCCTCCTGCAAAAGAAAAATTCTCTTCCAGGACTGAGAAGAACATTCCGTGCGTGCTGACCTTCGTTTGAGGCCTGTAATTTTTTTTGCCAGGCTCGTCTGCAAAAATGCATATTTATGGTACGGGAGAACACGATGAGAGTGGGGGGAGAGAAAAGACTGTGGAGGGAAAGCAGTGAAAGAAGATGGGACGGGAAAATGGCGGTCAGAACCCTGGGCGTGGGAGAGGATGATTAGAGGGGTGGGATGCTACGAAGCAAAAAAATAAACAAAAAAATGTACAAGAAGGGTTCAGAGCTTGAAAAGGGTGGTGGAAAGCTCTGAGAAGGACGAGGGGGGAAGATGAGAGGGTATGGGCAAGGTGGAAAAATAATAGTGGAGAAGAAAGATGGATGGCATATATGTGCGAATGCCAAGAGCGGCGTGGGTTTCGAGGATTAGGGGTAGGAACCGTAGAGGACAAATAGAGGATGGACGGTCGGGAATATTCTAGACACACCCATTAACGCTTCGAAAGGTCGTCACGCGGAGCAAGTCAAATTCGGCCGTGGAGGGGAAAGAAAAATGGGATCCGAATGGATGAGGAGGTTGGGGAGACGGAAGGGTTGTAAAGGAGAGTGAGAGACTCTTACTTAATGAGCGGGCAAATGAAGTCTCGCTGCCACCGACGCCGCAAGACTCGTCTCACCCTCCAGGTTCCCTTTTTATTACTATTTGCCCCTCCTCTGACTCCTCCTCCAGAGATGGAACGCCTTATGTCACCCCTCCTTCCCTCCTCCTTCACACACCAAACTCCTCCTCACCCACCCTCGCCCTTGTTACGGGCCGTGAGGCGGAAGTAAACAGAGCGAGAGGAGTGATGTTAAGGAAAATGGGTTTCGGCTCACATATATAACGCGGGTCACTTCTCACAAGATTTCTTCCTTCCCTCTCTCCCAACTCTCGTTCTCTATCTTCGTCCACTCCTCTCTCCGCGGACTCCTGGTCTGGACATCTTCGACCCACTTCCCTCCCGGCCGCCAAACGCGATGGGGATCTGCGGTCTTAGGAGGTAGGGATGCTCTGTTTCGGGGGGAAGGAGGACGGGGCGCGACTAAGAGGAGGGTAGGGTGGTAAGAGGGACAAGGTCACACGGAGGACAGAGGGATACGGAAGTGTGCGAGATAGGGATAGGGTAGGGATGTGTGGGGAAGGGTATTTGGGGAGGGAGTAGGTTGAGAGAGGTAGGAGGGCTTTGGGGGTGCACGAGAGATGAATTGCCGGAAAACATCGTGGAGAAAGGGGCTCGGTGGTGCTACAGGAGTTAAAGTCCTCTCGAATCTAGTCCTCTCTAGATGGGAGTGTCGGGGATAAAAAAGGGGAGGGTCGCGGGAGGTGGCCCGCTCCGTCAGGATGGATGAGCGGGACTAAGTGGAGGAGACATGTCTGGGAGGAGGAGGAGGTTTCGGGCGCGGGGTCGTGAGGGAGTATTGAGGGGGTGGAAGAGGGGAGGAAGAACGGGGTGAGGGTGGTAGGGGGACTACGTGGCAGGGAGACAGGTCCCGTTGGGTATGAGGGAGGGCAGAAAAGGGGCTTCTGGGCGGGAGAGGTGGGTCGCGAAGCGTCGGTTACGGAAATTACATTTTGGAAAGCATGCGTGTAAAGTGGGATTTATGTCGCGCCCTCATTGAGCCGCGTCCAAAAGCGGCGCGGGGAAAAATTTAGCGCCCTTGATGTATTGCTCGGGGAAATTTTATTTATGTCATATCTCTGTTTGGCTATTTCAAAAAAAGAAACATTGTGCATGCGCGCTCACTCGCTTGCCCTTTGGCCTTTTATCTATGCTATTCGTCCTGATAAGCTATGAGGGGGAAGTGTATTTTTTTCCATTGATGAACTCGGTTTCATTCCAAAAACATAAATTTCAATGTCATTAATGAAAATGCTCATTGCAGTAGTGCAGCATAAACAGTATATGCTCCAGATTTGCGTGAACGGGATAAGTAGGTTTGCTTTTTTGAGGATATAATTCAGTTTTTGTCTGTTTGAAATGCATTTGTTAAGATTTTGCATTAAATAAAGTACAGAAATGTACACATGCATGATAGTATTGTTTGAAAATTTATTCTGGGCTGAAATAAATCGAAGATGATTGAATTTACTCTGTCTCAAAGGCTACTCGTGCATAACAAAATTATGTTTGGTCAAATTGCGTGTTCCGCGGTTGGCGTCCAAGTTATTAGTGCAAACTAAGTATGTAGTCCTTCACTTAGAAATTAAGGTAGATTTTATTTAACTTAGCATATTTAAAAACATGTGGTTACAAATATGATATAATTCAATAAATAATGGTAGGGAAAACATTTATGCTGATATAAAGGTTTATAATTACCTACTGCAATAGGTTATATCTTTATTAATGGTAAAATTGCTGAAAATTTTATTGGTAAAAATTTTATTCAAATTTTAATGACTTATTCTCTTTTCTTTCAGGTAAATTGGCAGGGAAATGGATATCATTCTCAAAAGGGAAAGATAAGTTTAAAATTAGCGTCATTTTTCACAATAATATATATACATGTCCCGTTGTAAAATCCATACCAACCAAATTACATTCGAGATCCGCGGTGAAATATAACACCTTGGTGAATCGGTTAAATTATTTTCCTCATTAATTCATTAAAATGTCATCCAGACTCGCGGTCTTGTTCTATGCCACATGGCGAGTTGGAAAAAATTTATCGCTCTGGAGACTAAACCGCCTCCGCTGGGTATGAGCCATTTAATGAATTTTTAAAAGGGAAACAGTTATAACATGGGCGAAGGAGGCACCATTTAAACGACCGCTTGGATGCGTGTAGCCGACTCCACGCCTTTTGATGTTCACATCCGAACACGGGAATGCGGGCGAAATTAATAAGTTCCCCCAACACACACATACCACATCTCTCTTCTCCTCCCGATTTTTTTATCAAGGACACGGCGAATATGAACTGGCAGCCTCGTTTACGAGCGTGGCGGCGGACATGGGAAATGCGGGGCAGGATAGTGAGTAGAATAGTGAGGCAAAGAGGAAAATGCTAATGTCGGGAAGGTTGAGAGAAAATTGAGTGGCATCGTTTTAGGAGGGCGAGGAAACGCAAGGTGATTAGCTGGTTTTGGCGAACGGTGTGATACATGGCAGTGGAGGTGGAGAAAAATTCCGAATGAGTATCAGTGGAGAAGTATTGAAGAAATGTTTCCGTGTTTTGTTTGTTCTGGATGAAAAACAAAGAAACGGAAGGAAGGAAGGCTGAGGAGGTTAGCAAACTTGGAGTGGAGGGTTAGCGATAATTGGGAAGTACAAAGGAATCGTGTACGCTTTTGGAAAGCGAGATGGGTGTTGTTGCGTGCCGGGCAGAAAGAAGAAGAAACACCCTCTTTCTACTCCCGCCTTCGCTCCAGTTTCACCCTGTTTATCCATCTTCTCATTCTTCCCTTTTTCTGCTCCCTTCCAAACTCCGGCTCTCCCTCCCCTGTCCAACCCATTCCTGTTGCCTCCACCCTTCATGAGATGACGTGCAGCTTGTTGTGTTGCGAGGCGCTGGGTGGGTTGCGGGGTTCAGCAAGGAAAGTGGGCGGGGGAGACCGGGAGGAGACAAGAGAAAAAGGGGAGAAAGAAGCCCTCGGGGTGCACAAAAGAGAGAAAGCCCGGCAAAGGTCTTGGGAATGGGAGTGAGGGTAAAGGGGGATGATAGTGGGAGAAGGACGAGGTGGAGTTAAAAGTAAGGCGAAAGTGGGAGGAGTCGGAGATGGATAGGAGGAGGATGAAGGAAGGAAATTTACAATCGCGGAGAGCAGAATCGCGTGTGAAAAGAGTCGGAGACGACAAGGATGAGAGAGAGGGGGGCGGGTATTTTGGGAGGTACGAGGAGGGAATATGTGAGGAGGGGGGGCGTCGTGGAAAAATATGGCCGTGGAGAGGTAAAGGGGGTTATGGGGTGGTCGGAGGAGGACTTGGGAAGAGGGAGGTAGAGAGGGGGAGAGGAAGGGTTTAGTGGGAGGGGAGGCAACGGGGAGGCTGAATGAAATATGGCGAAACGGACGTATCCCGGAGAGCAGCGTTAGGGTGGCCCGCAGCGCGGAGACTTACACTCGTAATAAACGAGCAGGCATTGTGCCGTGGTGGCGGGAGCGGGGCGGGCTTTAAGGTGGGCGCGACATCCGCTATGCAACTCTCCCTTTCGCTCTCACAAATCCCCGGCCCGACGCCGCCCCCGCATGCTGCCTCTCGTGCCACACGTACCTACGCAGGCTCACCCGCCTCGCCGATCCGTAAAAAAACACGGACGTTTTAAAGCGACGCAATCCCCGTCCTTCGGTCCAGCATCTCAGTGTCCCAAACACTCGCATGCACTGTTTCCCCTCACTCTTCCTCGCCAATCGTCTGTTAACCGCACGTCGACCACCCGCTTTCCCCCTGGGGTCCACCGATAAAAGGTCTTCAACGCCTGTTTCTCTCGTACATAACCTCCGTTTTATTCCCACCGCTTATTTCCCTTTCACGTCTCTCGCTTGATCCCTCCTCTCTTTTATCAAGTTTTGGGTTCGTTTCCTCTCTCTACCTTTCACCTCTACATGGTCGGTGCTGATGTACGGAGAGTTTCTGCAAGCATTTCTGGATTTTGAAGCTGTTGTGGATTTTGAAGCAGTTTTCTCTGATTCCTCTCTGATTTACCGTTTATATAATTAATTTTAAAAAGCCATTTTCTACAACGTCACCCCTGAAATCCCAGGCTCTCTACTACTATCCTGCAAATGTTTAAGCGCTCACTCACTCAACTTTGCATTCTTGATTTTTTACCTGTAAAATGTGGAATAGTGTTTAATCCTCAAAGTGTAATTCAATGGATAGGTGCTCTTTAAACGAAGTCCTATTCAATCACGTGCTGTGTTTGTGAGTTATTTTTTCAAATAATTATGAGTAGTTTCTTTCTATTGGATATTCACAAGAAATTTGTTTTTTTTAATGACGCCGTATTCAAAAACAAGGAAGATTGAGGCGTAGTGTTGCGTAATTTCTCCATAAAGATAGCAAGTCCAAACGTTTTATTACAAATTAAAACAATCATGATGAAACTATATCATTTTCAGGCATAGTGATGCAGTATTTATATCAAAACATTAATTGTATAGTGTGGAATGTTCCATAAACGGGAATCATTTTTAACTTTACCAAAAACTATATATTTAAGACTTTTCAAGACAGATATTCAAAATAGTCCTCCAGTTAATCCTCTGAAAGTGGCCAGTTTAAAAGTTAATAAATTTTAGGAATTAAAAGTCTTAATCATTAGGCTTTGATCTTATTTTAGTTTGTTTATCTCAATTATAATAATCAAGTTTTCCGCTGAGATGGTATAATGTGCACAGCTCCCAACTACGTTTATTTCTTTCGCTTTTAATCAATCCTATTCTTCGTTGCCCATCATCAAAATATATGTAGTTTGAGTAGGTACTTTTATTGTACTCTACCGTGCAGATGATGTTGAAATCCCTACTATTGGCCTCTGTAAGCCATCGTTACCATTCAGGTAATGCCTGTGTCTGGTTTCTTCCAAGAATATGCCTGATTCCAAAGATTCAGCATAAATATTTCCTTATCGCTTCTTTATAATGGTTGGACAACGCAAGAAATAATTATAAGGTAGATAAATTTTGAGGGGTGCTTAGCAAGATTAACTGATTAATAGCCAAAACTGGAAGCAACGTTTCCTGAAACTTGCAAGAGCCAAACACTGCAAAACCAAAAAGCGTAAATCTCGTTGCGAAGGCTTCCGCGGTGCTCAGGTAGTGTCTCGAGGGTTTTCGTGTTCCTCCCGCGTTGATTCATCCTGCTGGACGACAGTTTCACAGGCATTCCAGTCAGAAATAGGTCAAACACGATGCCAATACCTATGCCCTGGTGCCATACGCCGCAGACTATCATATATAACAGTAACGCAGCAAATTTGTACGTGATTGTGAACGGCAGTGTTACGAGGTCAAAGAGCAGTAAAATATTAGGAGGAATGTACTCTGCTTGTTGCAATGCAGGAGATGGTGTTTTAAATCTATTTTCTCCAAGTGGTGATTCAGTAACATTGATATAACTGGTGGTTTTTATACTTGCGGTGAATTTGTTGACAAATATTTGGCACGCAAAGACAATGGAGTAAATTTTAGAAGATCTCATGTGGATGCTTGCGTATTATTATGAAGACATATAATGATAAGCCGTTTAAATGAGGAGCGTAATGGTTGCACTGTGTTTGAAATCTAGCTGCAAACTCAATTAAAACTTGCTCACATATTCCTCCACCTTTGAAATGAACGTCCCCAGCATGAAACAGAAGAGAAGTTTCAGCTAACATCTTTCGTAACTTCCACAGAATTATACAAACCTGATTTACAAATTTGAGGAATGTTTATCCTTTATTATCCATTAATTTGTAAATGCCATAAGGTTCACAAATTAATAATAAAGTGCAACTATTAATTGTAAATTTGATGAGCACGTTGAGCCAGCTTCTAACCCGTTAATTTACATTCAGGCGTCACCTTGTTGGATGATGGAAACTTTGAAATGTTGGGTACTTTTTTAATAGTATTATTTAAGCTATTGATTAAAATTCATGGTAAATTTGCGGAAAAATTTGGTTTTAGTTTAGAATTACGGTGTAACAGATGAGTAGGAAAAACTATAAAACTTTTCTACCAAAGTATTTCTTCTTGTAACCTATTAAGATATTTGTAGGTTAAATAATTTAGAAAGACTAAATAAATAGTTGCTTTAATTCCGATATTCTTCTTAAATTTCGGATATTCAAACACTCTTAAATATTGATTACACAGTATTCTCCCTTCAGGAAAATACAATTTTTTACATTACCATAGCGTCTAACCTGTATTGAATGCAAAATAACGATGGTATGCTGAAGCATGTAATAATTATATTTAGCTAGTAACCGGATCGTCATCGAGCGGTAATGACCAAAATTGGGTGTATTAGGTCTCCGATTTCGTCATTTGCTTTCTTTGTGGCTCCTGGTGCTGTCAGATTCTGCCATTAGGTTATCTTCCCTCCCCAGTCACATCTCAAGTAACTATTCCCATCAATATATTCCGTCCATCACTGCCTTCCTCTTACTTTCTGAGAATTCATCCAATTAGCATCACTCTTCAACTCAATATTTCAAGAACGCCTCTTCCGACCATTTGATTTGTATAATTATAACCTTGTTATGGCTTATAATCTGCTCTTGGTGGCCGGAATGTTACATACCCACCAAAGGAATGATGCAATGGATCTGAAAATAATGTCATGCTCGAAACTGGTTAAAATCGTTAATATTATGAGGAACACCAAATACTTAAAATTTATTTCGACTAATGGATACAGCCATGACAAAAAATATCTAGAGATATCTAAAGCTTTAAAAAGTAAAACCCAGTAAAGTTTTTTTTTCAAAAGACTATATATTCAAAAACTGTATTTTGGAAACCCATTAACCAGTTTCTGGGCATTTGGTTTACAAAATCTCGTTATCAAAATGACTTTTCACTTACAGATAGTAATCAAAGCATTTAATCTTAGCATAGTATGGTTAAGAACTCATCTTTTGATATTAATTCGAATCGAATTTCAGCTGTGGAAAATGAGAAATACAGAATTGTGCACAATTATTTTAAATCCTATGTTTGTTAACGATTATTGCATCAGGGCATGCCTTTGATTAAACAATAATGGGAATTATTTTAAATAGCTCAAAGAAGCCGATAAGTACTTCATTTTAGTTTAAGCATAAAAGAGAACCGATAGGTACCATTTACAAGATTGTTTTCTGTATTTCAATGCGATTAATGGTGACATATGCATCTAAAAAGTCTCTATAACCTCCTCACTTAAATTAATCACTAGCTCAAACGGCTTTACTCATCGTGAGTTTCTTTTTCAAATCTAATATGAAGTCGGAATGTAAGGTAAGTTGCCTGAAAGTTGACAAATGGCGTTCAGGTCATGGAGTGATGAGAGCGTGCAATGAATATTTTATGTGGAATTCGACAAAAACTATTTTGAATATGTTTAGAGGCTTGTCTTTTGGGTGTTCCGCTGTGTTTGCCCATTTCTTCAGACAATGGTTTGCTTGCGTTGCAGCAAGCAATACAGGCTAAACGGACATGGACTTCCGGGTTCCTGCCACGTTTGCCCATATCCGTTCCGTCTGTAATTCTTGCCACAAGGCATGTGAATCGAAACTAACCAACACCCCAAAAGCCTCCAAATTAATTAAAATAAAATTTGAATCCCCTATTTTATTCTTATGCTTTGTTGCAGAAAAAGCAGAAAACACGGATATTTAGCAGTTGAGATGAGATCAAAAGGCTGTGGTAAGCCATACGTCTAAAACAAAGACTATTTTTTTAGAAATATCACCTTCATAGAGATATAAAATCTTAATTAACTCCCCAAGCTAATTTAAACTTCAGTGGAAATTCAGTGAGGGTGACATACGATAGGTAGGAGTGCGGAACCATAGATAAACAGAGAAATTTTAGTTGTGGGAGAGATATTTAAGATAAGGATTAACAATTTGAGGTGGAACGGGTATGTTATAAAAAGTTCACGAAGTTGCATATTGTTATTTTAAGGTTTCTTCAAACGCTGCTAATAATACACCTACGAATATCGCGTAAACCCTACAACATGCATGCTAAGATCAATATTGTGAAAAACGATAACACAGAAAGGAAAAACACGAGCCAAATCGACAAAAATATGGTTTGCTCGTGTTTTTTCTTTCTGTATTATGATGTTTCCCTTCCATTCCATATCGTCTGAATCTTCAGAATTGCGAAAAACCTTTATTTAGTAAGTTATATTACGTTTTGTCAATGAAACATATAAGATTTGAATAATCACCCGTAGTTATGTTGTACAATCATCATTTCCTAGGCTGAAAGTTGCAATTTCAAGACTCAGACACCAATAGAAACAGCAGTTCTACTATCACAGCCATGAAGGAATTTAATGTTATTTCAGTTTTTTTAAATGTGTGGAACTCACTAGCATTATAAAAATGAGCAAGGCATGTGACGCTCTATTTGTGTAAGATACGAAGTAGCAAAAAATTGAAGTAAAAGGTAGAGTGAGTAAATATAATACACAGCTGTTACCGAGAAATCATATTAATGGTTTATTTACCTGTGAAAAAAGCTAAAAAGGTATTTTTTGGCCATCACTCTGTAAAAATAAACGAGAGCTTAATTTTTGGTGCGAGACTATCAGGGTAGTTTGTTCCAAATCACTGGATAGCGTTTTTAAAGGAAATCTTATGAATGTGATCAATGTCTTTCAATGGATGCTTTTAAAGAACGGGCGTTTCGAATGCGAAGATGGGAAATGCTGTCTTTTCACGCTGAATATAACGACTGTAGAGAATGGAGGATATACTTGGAATGGTTCTTTGGAACGTGACTTAGATCATAAGCCTGAAAATTGACTTCGATAAGCAAAATAGGAATAGTAAACCAGGGATTGAAAATTAAGTTCATTTGTTTCTTTAAGGAGGTGACTATGGCACCAAAACGTTCGATCCCAAAGTGTGTTAGTGTTTTCATTTCCTGTTCTTAGTTTAAGTTTTATCTCTGTTACCCCAATACACACTCCACGATAGCAGTAAATTTTCACCAAAATATACAACACAAAAATCTGTTATAGCATCTTCTGTGTTTTAATAGAGCACCCGTAGTCACACTATATATACGGAAAGAAACAAATATTTGAGAGGAAGAATAACACGATGTGGAAGAGACAAGCCGGCCATGGCGGTGGCCAAGTTTGTAACGCGCTGATAACCAAGAGCTTGAGGGTTCGAACATGCAGGGCATGGATATAGTGCTATCTTAGAACTAAGATATTAAGTTAGGCGGTGAAATAAAACCTTAGCCGATGAAGAACCTAAAACCCAAGTACTAGCTCTAGAGGAGATTTGACTCAATGCTAAATAACCCCTACCAAAATATTCGAACGAATAAGAGTGCCGGTAGGATAAATTGACGCGGTCTGGAAATGGAATGGTTCTTTGGAACGTGACTTGATTCCGCGGAATCCGCGTGGAGTAGAGGTAGTATTCCAGAGTGGATTGGGAGCGAGAGTCGGGAGGAAATGGATGAGGAACGGCAGTCAAACTTGACGAAGGCCGCGGACGAGGAAGAACGTGTGGGGGGTGGTCGGCATTGTGGGCTTCTGATGACCCTGAAGAGGCCAAATGGATAAGAAAGGAAACGGCGGTGAAATGAGGGGTGAAAGGGAAGGAAAGGTTATTTGTTGGGGTGTCATGGTTTTAAGGTCCGGGTTCTTTATGCCTCTCTCATCTCCCTCCCCTTTGGCTATCCATGGGGCCTCTCTGCTCTAGATACTCACGGTAATACCAATGTGATCCGGGGAAAGAAAAGAAAAGGAAAAGGTCGTGAAAGTAGCTGAAGCATAGAGAAGAAAAGCGGGTTTTTTTACGATTCGACCTTGAATGAAAGGCTTAGAAGAAAGAAGAGAAGATGGATTATTCAGAGTATAGAATGATTCAGAAAAGACGGTGGAAGAAGTCTTAGGATAAAGAAGTGGAGGATGAAAAAAAACTTCCTACGCTCCTATTCAATCCCTCGAGTCTCGGGAAAGGTCGAGAGACAAGGGTTATGAAGCGCTGGGTCTATAAAGGAAAAGTGATTTTTGAAGGCGGAGTAATAATATTTTATGTACATATCCAAATGCAAGATGTAAAAAACGGATATGTGCACAAAAGAACTCTGCGTCATGCACTATCGGCTCAAAAATATTAATATAAGAGAAAAACTTTGCATTGGTATAAGTCTATTCGGTTTTTATTTGTATAAGTTGTTTCATTTCTTTAGTCTATGATAACTCCAATAATAATCAATCAAAAAATCCAATCATAAAACTTTGAGAGAAACATGAATTTGATACTAAATATGAAAAGGTATCTACTGAATTAGTTTAACGAAAATGTGTGTTGCTGTTTTTTTCAAATACTTGTCAACAGCCAGCAATAGCAGTTTTTGAAATGTGATTTATTTTACATTTCAGTGGTTTCATTGGTGGCTTGTACAAAACCCTGGGTATTTTTAGGAAGTAACAGCTATGCGCTTTCGGTCAAATTAAACGCAAAATAAAATCTTTGATGTTCATGATGATGACATGAAACATGAGGACGAATTCCACGAGAACGAATTCTACGACTTTCTAGGAATTTGTTTTTAATGCTTCATGAGATGATCTTCACAAAGTACCAACCAACTACGTTTTATCTAAAGGTAAAATGTCTGCTGCGTACTCTGTAATGATGATTTTTTCACATTATCGTGCAAGTGCACCCTCATCACGGACTCTGAGAGACACGGAATACCTGAGGGGTCGACAAAAAATAGGTGGCTCGATTGTGAAGTGATGGCAGTGTCCAACGCAGTGAGATGCAGTAAATAAAATAAAGGTACGAATTAGAACAATGCAATATAACAAGAGTGTTCTGAGGGACGCAAAAAAATAGGAATTCCGCGAGAGGACAATGCAAGGTCGAGGAGGGGAGGCTGTTCCTGTGGAAGGAGGGGAAGGTGACTGTGAGGGAGGTGGAGTAGGCAGGGAGGGGGGGTGGAAGAGATGGAAGAGATTGGGCAGAGAGCAAGGTATTTGCTGTTGTGGGTGAAACCAGGGGGTGACCCACCCCCTTCATTCGACTCCGCATTTCTTTTCTCTCTCCTTTCCACTCCTCTCTCGGCTGCTTCAGCAATATGGAAAGTCGACCTCTTAAGGGTGGAGAAGAATGGTTGTCAGAGTCGCCTGAATAAAAAATAATGTGATGGGATAAGATGTATGATGTGCGGATGCAAAGCAGCAGCGGTCGATGCTTCTGCAGCTATCGCAGTGGTTGGGGAAGCTCAACCACTTCACCCCCCCCTCCCCCATCCCCGGTACCATATCCATTCTTCCACATCGACTCAACTTCGTCTCTCTTCGTCACTTAGCGCCAGCCAATGTCGTCTTGCACCTGCTTCCCCTAAAATGGCTCTCTCGTGCTGCGCTCAATTTTGCCCACGTGGTGGAGATGAGCATTATTTTTTAGTTGAAGGACAATGCTTACGGGAGAGGCATGTTTAACAGGAAATAAGACCACTTTGGTTCGGGAATATTAAACTCTGTGTAGTGTTCCTTGTGAGACTATTTTATCACTTACGATAAACATTTCTATGATATCATATGAAATAATTGATAAATATTATCGTAAGCTCTTTACAGTAACTCTACCGAAACTGGGTGTTGATTAAGGTTTATGTAGTTCTAGGCTATGCATAGATAGTTCCTTCTGCTCGGTTAACTTGTACATCATGTGTATTAGTTTGTAGAGTTTCTTGCGCTTAACCAACTTCTGTACACCACTATTATCTACGGTTTTAGAGCGATTTCTGATGTGCTTTTGAGTAATCTCGCGTTATTTATCCTTAGTCCGTTTTATTCAGCTTAAAACAATATCATAAATGAGATGAATAAACACTCATTATGGAAGTGCCAAATCCACATTGGAAATATAATTTTGCTGAAACCACTAAAATATGCGTGTATGAAGTACTTTAGTCAGTTCACTCTCCTACAGCCGAAAAAGCTTGACATTTTGGTTTTATTGTTTAAGGTGGCTATATTAAGCTCGAAAAGGAATATGTACGTATATATGTATATGCATGTGGTTCCTTATTCATGCACCTCATGTAACCAGAAGTACAAGTTATTTATTTCAACTGTCGTTACCAATGCTATTCAATGACTGAAATAAGATCGAAGGTTTTCCCTGCGAACTAGGTGTAGAAAATCTTCTCGTGTTTTCCACCGGGTCAGGTTGTCCATGATCGACGTTTCATGACTCGGAAACCGTCATCAGGGCAGATGACGGTGCCCAAGTCGATCATCAAAACGTCGGCCATGTACAACCTGACCCGGTGGAAAACCCGAGAAAATGTTCTACAGCTATTCAATGACCATTGATGGATTTTCACTAGTGATTAGATAAATACGCTCGTTGCGTCAGAGTTTCGCAAAAGGTACGGCTGATAAACGATTATTTCTTACAATTTGGGGAACATTCTCTCCACGTACGTCTGCCGACGCATCTTTCATGCCAGGAAATCCTTGCGCTCGTCATAATGCGCCTTGTTTTTCTCGATTCGAGGTGGTCTACACCCAGGAGACTGGTACATATTTTATAAATGTCACGGATGGAGGTGCACGCCAGTAGAAAATACAGAACAAAATTACTCTCTCTGCAGCTGAGGAGGAAATATTTTCACCACCGTCTCACCGTTTTTTATTCTGGTAATTCCAAGAGAAATCGACGAAGAGAACCGGAGTTATCGTTTGAAATAATGCTTTGCATGGCTCAAGCAATAAAAAAACGTTCAGGAAACGTAACTGATGTGTTCCTGCGGTTGTTAATGTTCTTTTATTTGTCTCCTGTGCTACGGTATTGGTACTAGAGAGGCAATGGGGAGTCGGTGCTCGCGAAAACTCTACCGGTGGAGGTATTGGAACGAGGTCGCGTATTATCTCCCAGGGTGCTCATTCGATATCCCGCGACCATCCGTCTGCCTCCGATCCTCCCCATGTGTTCCTTCCAGTCGTCCCTCGGAATAAGGAGTAAAATCCATCCATTTCATTGAGCTACGTTGGAAGTAACCCGGGAAGAGAAATCTGGAATAAAATGTTCGGACTAGGCCCACGGAGCGCCTATTTATCAGGTAATATACAGGAGTGATGTTTTTAGTGATCAAGCACTGCATATTTGCCCATAAAAAGGGCAGTTGAAAAAAAGCTGATTGAGGATAGATGGTATTTCTCCTCTTGTAGTGTCGTTCGGAATAGATAGTGCATGACTCTTCTCCAATTATGGCCGTCGTGATTTTATACATATACCTAATGGGCTGTGCCCTTCCTCCTTATGGCCGGCCGCCCAACACCCCTCCTCGCTTCGCGAACTCCGCGATCGATTATTGTACCAATACTTGTCAATGTTCTTTTGATGGTGTATCTGATTTTCCCATTAATTTCTCTCAGGCCAATATTTTCCTTTCACTCTTATATGAGCCAAATTGTACAGTGCCATTGGTCGTCGGACTAAAAGTTTTTCAAAACACATACATTTTCCCAAATATCTCCTCACATTTTCATAATGTTCTGTGATATGGAAAAGAAAACTATATTACATGATAAGAACTAGATTTATTAATGGTATTCCGTATCTTAAATTTACGTTTATTATTTGATAAGAAATAATATAAGTTTCTAAATGAATACAAAGCTGTGCTGAAAAATCGATTTTACCATTTATTCTTATGATAAAATGTATTTCAATTTAAATCAAGCCAGGGACTATCAGGTGATCAAAGAGTAGTCTTATTTATGCATTTTGGTAAAATATAATGATTTACCAATGGTTTGGGTAACATATGGTTCTCTAAAAAATTCAAGCGTTGAACAATAACGAACGGTTTTCTCCAAATCATTTAATATTTGTATTATTTTATCGTTAACAAGAGGCACTTAAAATTCATTTAAACCAAGGTCTAAAACTTTCAAAGACTAATGTAAACATTTTATTTACTAAGAAATAGGTGAAATAATTTTTCTCTAGAGAACGCAAGGAAGACTCAACATAGAATACTTAATTTTCTCTATCATAGATAGGCTGAATAGCAAACTTGTTTCATATTAGTATTATTTATACATAAATATTTTATTTGCGTCATAATTTGCGGGAGTGTACTTGCACACTATTGTAGGATATTATGATTATTTGGTTATAAGAAATACACAACGCTTAACAAGTTATGCCGTCCAGTGGCATTTTGAGATCGCATGCTGCAACTGTTTCTTCTCTGCGACGATTACATAGGCGGATTATAATGAGACGAGCGTTTTTTAATACCATAGAAGTTTGATAAATCTAAATAACGTTGAGAACCTAAAAGTTTAAATGAAGAAATCGGAAAAGTTATCAAAGAAATATTCGCCAGATCGCTACGAAATAAATGAGATAATTACGTAATCTCGGCATTCGATCAATAATATTATTGATTTCTGAAATTATTTTTTCAATAACGCTCAAGGCATATGGTTTAAATATTACCAAAAAGTTTAACGCGTAAAATTACGTTAATAATTATCAATAATAACTTTTTGATTTTGTTCAGCCCTTTTCAGTGAACATATCTTCCAGATCAATCATTAAAGTAAATATATCATGAATAATTTGGATGGCTTTGGTCATTTTTAACATTCGTACAGTCACCATTTTGTAATGAAGAAAAGCGTAGGAACTTTTTGATGCACGTTTCCATGGTACTATAACTTTTGAAAATATATTTAGTCAGACTTCATCCATTTCTTATAATAAATATTATTGCCTCGCTTACGCATGAGTTAGTTTCATTACTTGGTACATAAACATGAAACCCAAAGCCTATCAAAGCCTATATGAACCAGTAAAAAAATGTTACGGTACCCTTATATTATGTCTTCGTAGGTAACAACAACATTCCTCCTTAGAAATATTTTTCTATTATATCAGGTATCCAGAAAAAAATCCTAAATATTTTTATTCCATATATCATTTTTAGTTTTCAAACGGTGAAGATAGGTACTCACGGCAATTCCATTCATAACATGGCCCCCACATTTCAAGCGATCCCTCTCTTAGCCCCTCATACCTCCAGCTCCCTGTATTTTACCAAACTCTACCCTGCTTACCCAAATTCCTTACCTCAATCACGTATTTCAAAACACTCTCACCCTTTATTACCATCTCCGTCCACACAGTCTGCCTTCTCCTTATTTCTCCAGTAAAATGATTTTCCTCTTGCAGCAACTCTTGCACTTCTTTCGGCTTCCTTTCAACCAATATTACTTCCTCCATCGTTATCTATAAAATTGGTTAATTGGAGGGTTGGGCGAGGGCCTTCTGGAGGCATCTGGCAATTAGACTTATTTAGATCCAATGTGCCAACCCATATTTAACCTGCCAGCCACTCGCAGACGGGACAAGAATGCCGCGGTAGAGGCATGGAGGGCGATCACCCATCTAAACTCCGTCCCGGCACAACGTTGATTAACTTTGGCACGCTTACGGGAACCGATGATTCAACGTGGCTAGGCCCATGTTCTATCCTTTTCCTTACCCACATCAAAAATGCCCTATTCTATTGAAAGATGATGAAAAAAGTCTATTTTCATCTTCTTTTAGTGTAGTCCATGTTTCCGCACCATATTTAACTTCTTATTCTCCTTTTCTTCATTTCCTTACTCAACTATCTGCCATTAGCTCACTCCTACATGTAAAAGTTTCTTTTCACAATGCAATTCTCCTTCAGGGTTTAATGATTATATACCCCTTTTCCTCCAACATGCTACCTAGGAAGCTAAATTGCTCCACCTGCTCTAGCTTTTATCCTCCAAACCTCTGGCCCTACTTCTAAATTTAACCTGGCCCTTTTATCTTCAACACCTCATTGCTTTCACTGCCTTTGTGAGGCATCTAGCATTTTTAAACCCTGGGCTGACTGGCTGACTAACACTGGTCATCTTCAAGCCTCACCGATTATCTTTATCTTTCCCCAGTATTTACTCCCGCTTCGAGCTCATCCCAAGCCTCTCCACCATTTCCAACGAAGGTATATAAAAAAGTACCTGCGATAACGGAGAGCTCAGTCCAACCCCACTCCCTAATCTCGCCCAATCCAATTCTACTTTAGCTACTCTAACTTGTGCCTTCTGTGCCATGCATGAATTCCGGACTAGTATCTTGTCTCTCCAGTCAACTTCTATATTCCACCATATTCCCATTATCTTTTCCAGCCTCAGTCGGTCGAAGGCCTTTTCAAAATCGGCAAAGTACGCGAATACATTTGGATAATGTTATACATTACTTATCATCAATATTTTCATCACTGCAATAGCATCGCAATTTGACATCCCCTTGCAAAATCCAAACTCATCCTCGCCTACAATTTCGTTTGCTCTCTTTTCAATTCTTCTTTTGATGACTCTAAGCATGAACTTTGCTGCATCCGAAATCAAATGAACCGTTCTTCAGCCCTCGCAGTCATTTCTTACACTCTTTTTCGGAATAGGCTTCAGTTCTCTGTTTTTACTAAATCCTCTTCCCAAATTCCCTCCTCGTATGTTCTACGAAGAAGCCCATAAATTCTCTACCTTCCACCTCTTCCTTGGTTCTTCAGGAGTTCACCTGGAATGTGAAATATCCTCAGCGCTTTACCAGCATTCATTTCTCACAACGCGTTCTCCCTCTCACTATCCTAACCTCGTTTTTCAACGCTTATTGTGATCTATTATGAGTGAATTATTATGAGTGGACCTTGCCACTGCTCAAACATTTAGATAATATGAATTCATGTATGCTAATATATTAAGGTAACTACGCAACACGTTGATTTTTGGTATGCAATTACAGGGTTGTAGTAAAAAACGAATCAAATTATTTCTCAAATATTTTAAGTTAATTGCGAAAAGAATATGGATGAATATCTAACTAAGCGGTGGAAAAATGTAAAACAATGAAGCGAATAGGTAGGTACACTGGTATTTTGCTCCGTTATTTCACCGGAATGCTGCTCGACAAAGAAAAGGCAAATGAAACCACGGGGGAGCCCGGAGGAAATAACTCTTTTTGTAATTTCTCCGAGCGCTTTCAGCCCAAATGAGCGAAACGCTCCTCTATGTGGAACGGAATTCATATCAATGAGGGGGAATGGGGGAACAAGGGGATATAGTGGAGACGAGGGGGAGAAGAAAGGCGATACCCCCCCATAATCAAGCGACTTTATCCCCCACGAACCAAACCCCTTTTTCCGTCCAAAATTACCGGCCTTTTGGAAAGTCACCCTGGCAACGTGGGTGAATTCAAGCCCGAATCAAAACAATCGAATCAATTTGCGACTCCCGGCAGTGGCGAGGGAGGAAAGTCAACCGACTAATTGCATGCGCGGAGTTGCGTTTCCGATGAGAGTGGGTGGCGCTCTGGCGTGGGAAGGGCACGCTGGCAGCTAGGGAAGGGGGTAGGAGAGGACGAAATGGTGCGGCGCTGGAAGGTGGGAAGGGAAGTGAATTCGCTCGGAGGTAAAGAGAGGAGATGTGTGGAGGAGGGCATCCCACTCACATGGTCTGCCAAGCCTGAGTAATGGTGACGAGGGAGGAGAGAGCAGAGGAGTGAGCGGAACTCTCGTTGACGAGAGATCGGAACGAGTTGGGCGGCGCGGCTGGTTAAAGGTTGACAGAAGAAGAAGGCGGGGAAGTTAGCAAGTTCGAAATTGAGGACCGGAGTGGAAGTGGAAGTGTTCCTAAGTAAAGGTTTTTGGGAAAGGAGCGAGTCACCGAGGCCGGCACGAGAGGGATGGAGTGTGAGGAACTTGATGGAAGGAGAGAAGATGGAGGAGGAGATGGGATTGGGAGGATGAATGGATGGTTTCTGGGATGTAGTCCGTCGTTAGAGACGGGGACGATGGTTTTGAAAGAAGACTGGGGATCTTGAAATAGAAATATTGGAAGGGGTAGACCTACGGTGGTGGAGAGACCGAGTACATGCCCGAGGATTGGGAACTAGATGCAGTTGGGTCTTGTGTCAAGCAGAGTAAATGAAAGATTTCATTTTTTCTCCCATTCAGATTCACTACCTAGGCCTAGTGAAACAGGTTTGATGACTAATATGGATATAAGAGTATGTGACCTAATTCTGTCGTTCTTTTCGCCTATACAGATAGGTGGATCTATGGATAAAGATAAGTTTTTTGGAATAGAGTAGGGGTGAAGAGAAACCAGGTGTCAGCTCTAAGCAATACGCGCAAAGTGTCTCCCTGGTGTCTTGCCCAATGAACCGAACACTCAAATCGAAGTGCCCTAGGAGGCGGATATTCCACATATAATCTCGGCCGAAAGTCGAACACGTGCTACCAGGATAAAAGGTTATGGTACTGATCATATCACACCATACCAGTCGACAACTTTTTAGGTGCCCTGACCGACAGTACGTTATGTTGTCAAAGGCTTCTGGCGTGAACCTATGTGACCACGAAAACAAATTTCCGAGGCTTTGCTTCATTTTCATCCTGCTAGCTCTGAAGTAGGTACTTAATCAAGTTCCCATATAGTGTCAGGATGAGTTCTTAATGGGATTTCAAATTACAGCGTTTGTGTAATCAGTGATTGAACCAATACGTAACATTTTCAGGATGTGCGCGGAATGGCTCCTTTCAAAATAGGCGTATCGTTAATTGCTATGGGTGACTAAATAGAAAGGTTGTGACGCGGCGTGTGTGATGCCAGTGGGTGGTAAATTCCGAATTACAATCAGTGGATAATGAAAGTTGGCGTTTTGAATTGAATTCGTTGCAGCATATAAATCATGCGCGACAAGAAATTTTCCTGTGCTTACTTATTGTTTTCTAAATTACCAGAAAATACAAAACCCAGCGCATCAAACAACAATTTCACTTTAGTGCGACGGAATAATCTATTTCTTTCATTTAGGAGAGGCATTACCTGTTTTCTCTCAAACTGAATTCAGGAAATGGATTTTAGGCGCAAAACATCTCCGGTGCTTAAAGAAAACTCTATTTGTAGTAATTCGTTAATATTTAGGAAAACAATTTATAAATTTAATCACATAAAACTCTCGTTTAAACTTGGTCGTTTAAACTTGGTCGTTTAAAAATTGTTGCCAGTTGTATTTGACTCGTTGGATTAAAAATGAAATCAAGTAAGTCACCAATTCTCAGATTGGTTTGACGCAGCTCTCCACTGAGTTCTTCTATCGGCTAATCTCTTCAACTTCACCTAATTCTTCTCTTTGACATCCTTCATCATTTGTTCAATGTATCTTTTGCCATCTTCATTGCCATTCTTCCCTTCCACTTGTCCCTCAACGATTGTCTTCATGAGGTCATCATGTATCATGATGAGGGCGATAAGTTGTCCCGCCTTCTTCTTAGGGTATTCAGAAGACTTCTCTTTTTTCCCACTCTTCTTAGAACTTCCTAGTTACTTAATCTGTTGATCTATTTAATCTTAATCATTCTTCTGCGGTGAAGAAAAAAATCGAAATTAACTGGAAAGTAAATGTACCACAGCTGATGTTAGCATAAATTTCTTATTCCCAGATGTATTTATTCTACGAGGTGATTGCCCTTAGCCTATTTTGACCAAACTTGGCAAATCGTCGTCACTTGATAGGGAGTTGAAAAATCCAGAGCCGTTTTGCAAATAATGCAACCGCTTATGACTCTAAGGGTCATTTATGCCGATATTCTGGTCGAATTGACGTGGAATGACACATTCCATCTAAATACAAACTTGACCCATCCTACAAGATATCACATCTTCCAGTATGGTGTAGAAGCATATTAAGGGATCAATATTCAATTTAGGAAAATACTAAACTGCTTCTCAGTATATTTGACCAAGCCTTGCAGATAACGATAGAGCTAGCCATACCAAACGGCTTGAAAGTCATGATGCTGTAGTTAGTCTGCAACCTAGATAATCTTGGTATTAAGCCACAGTGATTTCGTTTGCACTTTTAGCGTCAGAGCTGAAATTCCATTGTGTCTTTAGTAATAAAGAGAGAACAGTGCTTTGCAAATATGCATAAAACTTTGCCATTTTAAACAGCTTTCATGCGTCAAATACCTTAGAAACTGCCGTTTAATGTATAAAATTGCCCACTAAATCACATTTAGGGTCATTGATGCGTGTAAATTGTGTAAAATTTATTTTTACTTTAATATTTACACGTTCCATGAAACTTTAACCTGTTCATATTCTTTGATTAAGAAAATTCTCAGCTGACACAGCTTGGCTTAGTAAATATATTTATATAAAATACTAATATGTACTAGCCACAGTGGTGAATAATAAACTAGATCTTTACAGATTAACTGTTTACTTCTTAACTATTTAGTTTCCAGATCAATTATTTGATTTAGTTTGTTGGTAATATTACTAGATCTATTCAGAACGTAAACTTTATTTTGAATTCTTAGAAAGTTTTTAAGTTATTAGAAAATTAGCCATAGAAGTAATTTAATATAAAAATATTTACTTAGAAACTATTATTATCATTCAGGATCATTCAAAATATATTATAATAGAGGAATGAGTAGGCTTTCATGTTAATTTAACGAAAAAATAACATAGGCTGAAGCTATTTTTATCGAAATGAAACGTAGATGCCTTCTTGAAGATTAAAAATTTTTTACCGTTCGGTTAAAAACAATAGCAAGGTTTTTTATAAAATCTACAATCATTGAGACATTATATTTGATTCTATGTATTTGATGAGGACAGCTGCTTTTCGGCTCAGTTCCGAAAGATGTCATATCTTTAATGGCCACCAGTCAAGGTGACTGGCGATAGCAGAGAGAGGAAATTTGTAGTGATTTCTAGAGGAAGGTGATAAGATATCCCGAAAGTGCTCCACCTCTTTCAGCTCTTGACATCCAAAAACCCTACCTTTCTTTCCTTAATTCTCATATCAATTTGGCTTTAATTGGCTGCCTCATTACCATTCACTTCCACGCCCGTTTCGTGTAACTAACGAAGGCAATCATCTATCTGCCTCTTCCTTTTATAAGAGTGGCAGGTGAAAGCCAGATCATTAATGCCCTCAAATACCGCACGCTATTACAAATATCTTAACGTTCCTTTCTCTGGTAATTTTGAGTTTTTTTTGAGACAATGCAACCTTGTCTTAATCTCTACGAGCCACGTACTCTCAGCACGAAATATTTAATTGGTAGTCAACTCATACTTACATGTACCCACTTATAACATTGATCAATTCATTAATTTTTTGTGATTCGATTTGATCACCTAATTTTAAGTGTCACTGTAAAGAAAACCGAGGTATACATTTCATTTCTGTTTAAATTGTGGAGCATAAATTTAATTACTCTTTAAACACTCCTTTTTTCATTTTCATTTAAGACGAGCTACTTTTTTCTTCCAATATTCCATCTAGCGTTATATGTTGGTTCGTTTGGAATATATCAAATTGTCGCGATAAGCTCACTAAGACTGTTAACAAAATAGCACTCTGTTGATGAATAATTAGTAGCAAATCTCTTATATTTATTTTATTTTAAAATTGTGCCACTCGGGCACCTCATTCTCACCCCATTCAGGAAAATTCATAAAAAATTTAATTTTCTGTCAGTCCTGGAATTATAATTTCTAAATACCTGTCCTTGTCAGGAATATTTCGTGGAGTGCTCCCTTGTCTAGAGAGAGAAATGGCTACAATGCTTGGGAGAAAGTTTACCAAGATGAAGATTTGTTTCATAGGAAGCCAAGCCCATGGAGAGGAGATAGAGAAAGAGAGAAAGGGACGTATATTTTTACCCGATCCTTACCGGAGTTTGATACATCGCAAGTCTCTCCTACCCTATATACTGCTATCCTCTCCTGCTCGTTTCTCTCCCTTCCTTAATCCATCCACTTGTTCCCTCTGTTTCTTTCCCTTTCTCTCTCTCTCCCTCCCATCCTCCCCCGCATCACTTTCATCTCTCCCTTCCTTTTCCCCGACCGAGCTCACTCCACGGGAACGATTGGCTGAGATGGGAAGTGACGGGGCCGCTCCAGGGGGGCGCTGAGTATTCGATCGATGCTCCAGAAAAGATAGGCGGTGGGCGGGGAGGGTGGTGTGGGAGGAGTAAGGGGTGGAGAGGCTAGCTTCGAAGAGGAGGGAGGGAGGGAGTAGAAGAGGTATGGAAAGCGAGTGAGGAAAGGGGAAAGCGAAGGGGCCCAGGAAAACGAGACCTCAAAAAGATATTGTGACGGCGCCGAGGGGAAAGGGGTCTTCTGGAGGCAGGAGAGGAAGAGTGGGTGGCAGAAGTGCGACAAAGTAGTCAGGTGAGAGCGTGTGTAGGGACCGGAGGGTGGAGTGATAATCATGAGAAAATAGGAGCTGGGGGGTGAGCATTCGGAGAGTGAGGGAAAACTCTCGCGGTGAGCAAATGGAGGAGACAGATTAACGTGGGGGCTGAGTTAAACAGCACCAGATTATATTGTCGGTTAAAGACAGTGTATCCTTTGGAAAAGGAGAAAGGGAGGGACGGGTGAGATCTTGGGGTAGAGGGAAAAGAATGATTCTGTATCCATGGGAATTCTCTAATACAGACAATGATAGAATGTCTGGGGTCCATTATTGCATTGAGTCAACAGCCCTGCGGGAGGCGAAACGAGCAAATGGAAGCTGAGGGGTAGGGTTCGTTGTTAAACATGGATACGCAATTATCAATGGTGAGAGTCCCAGCCCAATAGTAAATGGCATATACACACGCGTTTATTTAAGTATATCCCCCATAATTACATGTGCTGAGAGCGACAGAATGCAGAGCTAAACGATTCATGGAACCATCTACGTAGCTAGGAAATGATAGAATGACTCTTTCCGTATACTTGCGGCTAAAATGTGACTAGACCATGGGAAACCTATAGAAACAATGAAATTTAAATTAAAACCAATTTAAATAAAATTAAATAAAAATAATTTAAACGAAAAATAAAGAATTTCAGATTTCTTTCGCATTTCAGATTTTTATCGGTTTTATCCTGAGTTGATGTTGAACTCATAATTTTTCAAAAATTTTCTATTTATTGCCCCCGAATCATATGCTGGAATACTTAGATTGCCTCATGAAGACCGAGAGAATTGCCTTACACACCGTGAGAGTAGAGCGTGTATCATGAGTGATAATCAACATATTTTAGGTAGACTGGAATTCGATTCCTTTGACAGGACTTGTTGATAATTTATGAAAGTGTGGTCGTTTAAAAAAAAAAGCCTATTTGAACAAAATTAAATGCAGTAGAATGGATACCAATTTTACGGTAATAGATGCTCCATTGACGTTTTGGATATATCAGTGCAGAAATATCCTTAGATTGAGAATAAGCCCATCGTCACAATTCAAATGCAGTGTACTTAGAGGCATAATCCTGTCGTAATATTGGCTCGGTGCGTCAGGAGTATGAGGCAAGAAGAGAATGAAACCAAAAAAGGCTTGGGGAGAGGTGGAGAAGATAAGATATATTCCGGGGCGAGAGGAGGCAGATGTGTCAGGGCCGGTAGACGAGGTAGAGAGTTGCAAAGGACGAGAAGTAGAGGGTAAGGAGAGGAGAAAAAGAGGCTCAAGCATTTCGAGCCAGAGACCCCTGGAAGGGAGTCGGGGCCAGGTCCGAGGACCCAAGGGGACCGGCAGCGGGGAGGTGAAGGGTACGAGAGGGCCGCCGGTCGAGGCAGATGGGGGCGGGGTGCAAGAGCTGGGTGAGGCACCGGGGAAGGAGATAGCGCTGGGAGAGCCGGGGATGGGTAAGGAGCTGGAATGGGAACGAGCGTCCTGAGGGGAGAGGACGGGGTGAACCTTGGGTGCGAGAACGCTGGAACGTCTTGGCAAGGGAAAACTTTTCATTCTGTAATTACATAACAGGTAAGGCGAAGCGTGGAGTTCCTAATTAGGTTTTTCGAACCAATTAAATTAGGAACGGCTCACGTCCCTTTTTTCCATCCCTCTCCTCCTTCCAATCCTTCCCTCCATCCACTTGTTCCCGGCACCCACCCACGATATTTATTCGCTCTCTCTTCCTTCTCTCTCTTCCCCTTTTCTTTTTTGTGTTTACTCCCGTGGCATTTTCCTCATCTCCTTTTTTTAGGGTGGGACCAGCCGGTCGGTCGGCCAGTGAGTATGATCGCCCAACTTCACTCTTCGCTCTCACAAAAGACGGTGGCGGGGGTAGGATGGAAAGCAAGAGTTCACGGTGGGATCTCTCGCGGTGGGTGCCCTCACATCTGTTCCTCCATATTCGGCCGGGCTTTTGGCGGTTCGGTGATGAGATGACGAAACGGGAAGCGTCACAACGGTAGGCTAAGGGTGAGGGTGGTTCGTGACGTCGTCGGAAAACAGACGCGTGGGAAGCGGTGTGCGGCCTTGGACATTGGGGGAGTGAGGGATGAGGGAAGAAAAAACAAGCGAAAACGGAGGTATCGAGGCTGAAGAAGAGTTCAAGGGGGAGGAGGGAGCGGAGAACTGACTGACTCTCGTAGAGAGAGATGAAACGGGGTGGAGGAGAGAATTACGGGAGAGGGTGGCAGGGAGTTTAAAGACGAGAGGGAGTACGCGGAACAAAGGAACGTTTCAACGTGGGCAGGACGAGTATCGGTTTCGAGTGGAAGTAATTGGTAACGCTGGGGTGGTGGTAAGGGTTTGAAAGAAAGGAGTCATGCGAAAGGTTTCCCGTCAAAATACTGATGCTGGAAAATTAGGGGGGGGAGAGAGAGCGTCGATCTACATTTTAACAATGGTGGGGTTTTCCCGGAGGGAATTAATGGTAAAGAAATTTGGGAAAGGCAAAGAAGAGACTGATTCGAATTTCCTTTGAAAAATTTGTCCCAGAGGGAAATTCGAGCTGGAGTGATGGAAATGAATTTGGAATTTACGCAGGTAAATACGAATATAATAGGGAACCAGTCTCATGTACAAGGTTGAAACATCTGAATAGTTTACTAAATCAGCATTTGAATCAGTCTGTTGTGCAGTTATAACTGCTCTAAGGTGATTCCTATCATATTTTTAAAAGGAAAAATCTTTTACAGCACATCATTAAAAGCGGTGACATTTTGAAACATAGGGGATCGCCATCAAAATTTAAATTGTAAACAATGCATTTCCTATTTTTCATTTCAATAATTCTCGCTGTATCATGTTAAAAATGGTAGTCATCCCTGTATTTTATAATTAGCAATGGATATAAAAACTATTCTTGAATAGAAAATTCAATATCACTTGATGTTAAAAGAAATTTCAAATTTTTACCATAGCTATAATTTTAGTTGACTGACTTTTCTAAAATTCTTTCTCTTTCTCTCTCTCCGTGGTACTACAGCCCTTGATGTGTCTTGTCCTCCCTTTAAATTATAATAGGAATGTTTACTTCAATTTGGGAAGACCAATAAAACACGATAATAGTCTTTGCCAGATCTCTTGTTGAGTATACAGGCTTCCCTATTTAGTGATATTGCGAAGATTTTGGGGATACAAATTGTAGGAATAGACAAAAATAGAAAGATATATCTCTTTTAAATAGTTGCTACATTTTGCGTGCTTCTGAACTGTTCTGGATCATTACGAAAATTGGTTGAGTGAGGAGAGATACAATATAGAAGAACTGGAAAGGATGGCCCATTGACGGTGAAAATTGTGGCTTGGAAAATATATATGGATCCGATTCAAGGATGCAGTAACATATTGAAGCATAGTTGTTTAAGGATTAACAATGAATAAGCTATTGCCATGCAGAATAAACATAATTCATTCAACATTTCATACTTATTATCTACTATTTTATGCAACTTTGCCATTATTCATAAACTCTAAGATTGATTTGACGCAGGTACCTGCTGGATTCTCCTATCAGCTAATCTATTAATTTATATGAGTTTGTTTACTTCTTGCTCTATGTATGTATATACGAAACCCTCCTTTACTACTCATTCCACTCCTTTTTCCTCAATGAGTGCATTCATCAGGCTATCGTGTCTCAGATTATGGCAGAATATATTGCTCCGTCTTCATTATAATGGTTCATTATACTTCTATTTGCTTACAATCTTCTCAGGGCTTCTTAGTCACGGAATTGATACATTTTATCTCTATCTCTCTTTCGTAGCATTTCCAATGCTTCCGGCCTTGACTTTCTCTGTTGCCCTCGTCATTGTCTCTCTTCTTAATCTCATGAAGGCAAAACTGCACTACCAGCACAAATATACGGCTGTTCCTGTCTCAATTAAGAGCTTAAGGAGAGCACTGAACATATTAAACATTTCTTGTGGGGATAACTAGAATAAACCACCTCAAACTTGGAGTCATCGCATTCCCTATCAAAATGTAGAAGTTCAGGGTAGCTATAAATGAAACAGAATGAAATTTTTTTAAGGCGAGGAAAATGAGCTTGCGTCGAATGATTTGGGTCAATATTTTCATTTTATATGGCAGTAGAGAATAATTTAATGTATAGATTAAAAAAATGGCTCAGGTAAAAAAAAACACCGCTACGGACAATAATATTTCCGTAGCCTATCGTCATTAAAATGCAGCATTGATAACATTACGAGGGGTGGAAGTGAATGTTCAATTATATATTTATCAGAAACGAAAAAGCTCTCGTGATTCCTGCGAATTCTCCATGGTTCAAAATTACCGATTGGCTCCGCAATTATTGCTAGCTAATGCTTTTAATGCTTATCTGTTTCTGCGGTGAATGGGTCGCACATTTGAAAATCCATGTATTTGACAGAATATTATACACAAAAATCTTCCTATGACTGTAGTTTCCTTTGCCAGTTTAACACAAAGGCTGTAATTTTTTCATGACTATAGTAGACCAAAATACGTAACCGGAGCAAAGAGAGAAAGATAGAGTAAATTTTGAGAGCATCAACTTTTCACATTATGCAAAGATTATTATCACATGTGTTTTCTCATGTTTGAATGCGTGTTAGATTCCAAATTAGATGCATTTAAACTATGTATTCCACGTTGTGTGTGGTTGGAGGACAGTTTTTTTTAATTTGGCACATGTGCCAATCGGCACGTGCAATTCCATATTTCCGTGATTTTGAAGTCGGGCTTGGTTTGAAGTGCGTAGGAGAACGTAAACGCACTTCAAACAGAAAGGATGTGTGCAAGGATGGGAATGAAAGAGTAAGGGGGCTTAGAGAGAAACCAGGAGTCGGCATTAGTCTGTTCTTAACGAAAGCCGCCGAGGGGACCACGACATCCAGCATACTGAACCACATACTGAATTCGAATGCTCTCCAGGCCAGTATGCCAAAGAAAAACATCTTCTACTGAAATTTTAATTCAGGCCATCTCGGTATGCTATGCTGTAACCACTACACCAACTGAAACCAAGTCGCTCTCAATTTCCGAGTTTTCTTGAATAGCGATCAGACGGAAACACCATTTGTTTCGTTTACCCTTGTCGAATCATGAAAATATTAACAGTGTACTTTCCCTATATTTATCATTATACTACTAAAAAAACTAATAAAACTTGAGAATGACTGCTTGAGTGTGTGCAATTCATCATATAGAGCATGTAGGTGACTCCATATTTCACCTCCCTCCTATTGTAGAATAATTTCGATATTTGCAGCATTTAATGGCTGCCACAGATAGTTTCGCTAATCGCGAGTCAAAACGAGATTTTCACCGTATGCCCCTTCACCCTGCCGACTTGAGTCTATGGCGAGCTGCTTTGAGAGCCAATACCTTAGCTCACACGCCACTTGAGCCAGGAAAGGCATCTATTACGGTCCTTTCCCATCTAAGCCTTTCGTGTTGGGAGGCCGTTATCTCGCAAAAATTTTACCGTGTCACACATAAGCCTCGAGAACCAGATTGGTTGGAGCAGTTGAAATATGGTCATCGAAGTGTCGGATATCAAGGACATCGTGTCTCCTTTAACTTTCGCTTAAAATGTAGATAAGTTGACTCTTTACCTACAACCTCAATGCATTATAATTCTAGCATGGTATATTGCCAAGGAAACAGAACTCCTTCTGATTTCTACCTTTTCGTCTCTTTCCGGTAGATACCTTTGCCCCTTCGGTAGTTTTTTTACAAACACATTATGATAATTTTCTGTTGTGTTTCGGTCACGTAATATCACTATTTTCTCAGTTTTCAGTACCTCCTATGGACTTTCCAATGTATTCTTATTTATAAGATCCTTCGCTTTAGTAGTTTTTTGGGAGTAATTTGGATGTTAAATGCCCCAGATGCTAGGACCATAACTATACCATCTATAATGTACTATCTTAATCGTAAAGTAAACAAATTGTTTTTATACCAGAGGCGGGGTTCGAGGCTACGATTTTTAATATGGTCAGCTGTCGCTGTACTAAAGTAAGGGGTGGATCCAGCACCACCACCACCGCCCCCCTCCCAAAGCCTTGGAGAACTGAACTAGATAGACTATCTTTTGGTTGAAGGGGTGAGGGTAAGGAGGAGGTCAACACTGGAGACCGCCTCCCCCTAATTTTGACGTCTGAGTTCGCCTCTGGCTTAAGTTCCATCATAATTAATTTTTCAAATTAGTTATGTTATAATTATTTTATCATGCCATATTTCCCATTTCTTTACATGCCTTGATTCAATGCATGGAAGTCCTGGATTCTATTTAATGATGAAAATAACATGTAATACTGAATTAATTTTGGAAACTCGTCACTTGATTTTAGGACCTAATCTAATTTAATCTAATTTTTTTTCGACTTATCCTGCTGTCATCTCTATATTTATTTGTAACAGTTAAAATTCCCTACGTAGTCTTGATTTTATTGAAAGATTTTCAATCATTCTTCAATCCAGATATCTAAATGGAGTTCATTTAATTAAATATTTAATAATAATTAACACAAGGTCTATCCAATATTTTTTTCATCCCCTAAAATACCTCAGTGTTCCTAAGATTCTCTTAAGTTACCTATTATTATATTACCAGAGTTCGTTTATTCACAAGCAATAGCAAGTGTTCTACAGCTTCAATCGCCGTTTATTGCATTCCAATCCCCACGACTCTCTGTCCTGCTATTCGTCTTCCACCAGCCCTCTCTTTTACTATTTGCTCGGTTCATTCAGCTCATGGTCTTCCTATACATTTTTATTTATTCAAATAGATAACACTCTGGCAATCATTGGGGCTTATGAAAAACAGGTTGGGAGAACTGGAACACTAGCAATAATTCCTACTTTCGTGGAATAGCAAACGTAGTGCTCTGGGCACTCCAGCTATAAATTATGTTAGCATAATTTATGATGGAACTATACGAGGATTAGTTGTTTCATTACTTTTCTGAACATGATTGAAATTCGGCTAATTAGTTTCTTTACTATATCATTTTATAGGTTCATAAGTTGTACACTTATAGAACTAGTAATATTTGATAGAAATGAAGGTTAATTTGTTTCTTTAAGCGATGCTTATACGTGCCATAGGCGAAGAATTTCTTCTGAAATGGGCAAGTGATTCCCGACGTTCGTAGCCTGCACTCTTAGTATTGCGGTGTCTCAGGGTCACGTTTCTAGGATGTCTTTGAGCGTCTGAGTTGGAATTCGGGTGTTTGTCTGATTAGATGGCTTGTGGACTAGAATGAGGGCAAGTGAAGGTCATTCACTGAATCGCGGAGAAAAAGGGGGCTTCAAAAAAGTGTCTAAGGAATGGGGTCAAACGTGAGGAATATCCACGTCCCTTTCTAGCACCACTGGATGGGGCTGTCTTACCCTTTCAAAGAGCAGATCACCACCTCATAGCGTTGGCGCTTAGTATTGGAATTCGATGCTTTATAAGAATTTGACGCTGTACCAGACTTTCTGTGATGATGAAAATTACTTGGAAATATATTCAATCACCAATACCTATGTAATTTCTCTGCATTTGTTTGCATAAAATCATATCGAACCTTATGCAATCAAGTTAAAAGACGAATACCCCTACGTTCAGAGTCTTAATTTGAATGTTTACCATCAAAAGTTGGTCAACGATTTCACATGAGTTCACCTCTTGAGGAAATAAAATCATGATATTTTAAAATACTATTATGAATACAAATTTACTCCAAAGCTTTCCAAATGTGCTTCTGAAAGAAAAACATTTGTTTATGGGCAATACGTTTGAAGATCATTAAACTCTTATGATCTAGTGTTTTCCCCTCATATTATTTGAAGAAAAGATTTGAGGTGTTGCCCCCTGCCAGGGGTAATATATCTCGGACATGGTAAAGTCTTTGACCCGATGAAACAAGATGAAAGTTTTACATCGTTAAGGTCATAATATTGAAGGGAATTTAAGGACATTTGGAAATAAGAGGAGGGAAAATCATATACTACCACTTACCGATCATTAGATCATGAATAGGTACAATAAAGAATATGAATGTTAATGGATAATGCTCTCGTTTGAAAATGACATTTGATTGCAAATTTTGCTAAAAATGTAAATAAAAATATCCTTAACTGGAGAATTATCTTTCACGCAACGTAATGAGATATTTTGGTTCGCTCCATATGAATTAAATTTTGACGGTGTGCCTCTTGCGGTTTTCACAAATCTCGCATTTTCACCTCCACTGTCTTTAAGACCCCCGGGAGGTTTGAAATGGACGAGGGCTCATTAATATTACGTTACGAGATTGAACAACCAAAAGGAGTATAGTGTTCCCACGAACCCGCTGCGCCACGATGCAGCCCAGGTTGAACATATGGGGTGGTTGTCCTCTCGCGGTGTGCTGCGGAGGCGTACAAGTAACGGCTCAATGGATTTAATAAACTTCCATACTCCTCGCACAAAGCCATTCACTGTGTGGAGTGGGAGGATGGTTTTAAGATGGTAATGAGGCACGCTGGATGAAGTGGGTGAGGGAGTTGTGGAGAGATACCCGTTTTGAATGGGAGCATAGGCATCCCAGGGTACGCTAACGTGGGAAAATAGGGGTGTATTTGAGAAAATAAGCGGTGGATTTGGAAAGAGGGAAAATTTTGAGAACGATGTTCGAAAAATAGGGGTTCAGAAGACTGGAATCATGAAGCTTGAGAAGCGGTTGTTATTTGAGTTAGGTGACTGAAACCTGAAGACATTTGTGTTATTTACGTTAGTTGTTTTTGGGAAGATGAAAATATTTTTGCAAAAACATAGCAAGAGTAGAGAGATACCCGGTGTTGGAAATAGATTGCTTCTAAGGGCAGGCGGGATGGGTCTCACAGTTTAGCATCCTATCTTGCAGGTACTGTACAGAACTTGAAGTAATCTCCGCACCGCACTTAAAAGGAACCGGGATTTAAACGAAAAATAACTACAACTGACAGGATTCAACTCGGGGCCTCGGAATGGGACGCCAAACCTAGATCGACCACAACAACCCAATCCTCTTGAATGCCTGTATTCTGGGCGGTGTAAAGTAGAGTGACCTCGAAATTTGCACGAGGAGAATGGGATAAGGGTTGATATAGGGAAAGTACTTGAATATTTGACGAAGAGGGCAATAAAATGTCGTGATAGAATGAACCAGATTAGCTGACGGGGGAGAGTGACGAGAGTGAAGTCACAATTTCGCTCGGATTGAAGGTTAACGGTGATTAAGGTATGAAAATTTCCCCTGACACTCTGATGAACTCTGGGCGCGAGAACGGGATCGCGGAATCCGACACGTGTCACCATTCCTGCGTGAATTATGAGGCGCCAACTTGATTACGAGAACGCAGGGGAGAGAGAGAGAGAGAGAAAGCGAAAGAGAGAGGGAAATGAAAGAATTACATCATGTCGAGGTCCGGAGGAGTGCGGAGAATAATCAGAATATGGTACGAGTCGGCGAAAAATGGCTGACGAGGAACGAAACAGAGCCGAGGTTTCGTAGTTCGGGCTGAGGAGGAAAATAGCGAAAGTGGTTTTTCGAGCAAATGGAGGCGGGACGAGGACTGGGGGAGGACGACGAATGCTGAGGCATGATGAGGAAAATGAGGAGGAGAATTCCTGGCGGGTAATGCAAAGTCTGAGAAAAAGAGGATGACGGAGAGCTCTTCAGGGAAATTGAGTTGACAATTCCGGTCCCTCCTACTCCTCCTCGGAGGAGATTTGGAATAAATACCGAGAACTAGAGAAAGGCGGAGAGAGCAAGACTGGCAAAACGGTTTTCATGGAGCAGGATGCGAAGAGACTCGATGGGATAATGAGGGCGACTCCCGGGAAAATTGCCGATGGATTGGATGAAAGGGAAGGGAAATGATGAAGGGATTGGAGTACGGACAGGGAGAGAGAGAACACACTACCGACCGGTAAAGGATCGTCTTTGTGAAAGCATACGAGGGAGGTGATGACAACGAAAGTATTGCGCAGATACAAGAGAAAGTGGATTAACTTATTATACAGCATTAGACTCAACTTCGTATTAGTAAGAAGCGGAATGGAAAAATTTCTCCCTCGTAATGAAAATATGTAAACTAAATGAACCATGACAACTCGCACGGCCTTAACATAGAAAAGTTTTCTCCGCTGCGTAAAATATAAGATGACGATTTCACTGGTTAGTATGTATATTTTGGAGCAACTGATTATGAATTAAACCACGATGCACTATTCTTACAATATATTTGTAATCCAAGATTTCAGCGGATTACGTCATTATTAAGGAAAAACAAGGGCATGCAAGGAATATACTGGTATGATGGTAGAGTACATGGTATCTTGAGGGCCGAATTGGAATCAAGTAATGGTAGTGACCGTTTCTTCGGCGGCATTCTGTCCTCACTTGAGTGCAGTATGTAGGGTACTCGAGCTCAGTACTTCGTTCGTCGGATGGGACTTTTGTACCCTTTCGGCGACTTTCGTAAAGAGCAGGCCAATGCTGACGCCGTGATTCTCTCCACCCACGGTCTACTTTCTTAAATTTCCCTAAATATCTGCCTTTTCTAAATAGAGACAACTATTTTAACTGTCAGTCGCCTCCTGAAATAAACACCACAGCTGGATTATGCGGGTTCATCGGCCATAATGGTGGAATGAGTTATGAGGTAAGCAGTTCACCCTCCTACACGAATTAGTTCCGAAAATCTTCTGAGTTTATACACAGATGGCTCAAGTATGCGTTGCGATAGTAGAAGTAAAAGAATGAAATACACAACATGCTTCACAGACCAAATTCAGGTACATGAACTCTGTCTGACCTGCCTGACATCACGGATATATTACCGTACAACCACAATGCGCGTGGGGATATAAAATTCTCCACCGCTGGCCCTGATATGTGTATTTAGTCAGCGTGTGAAATTCAGGAACGGGGGGCAGCTCCTTTTCCTCTACCCTCACCATCCACTCCAACCTTTTCATTGAACACTACGGTTTGTTTTAGCATCCAAGGAAAAAAATGGGCATATTTCAGTGATTTCGCTATAGGAAAGTAACTTAGTTTCAAGGATGTTTATGGAGTCACTGACACCGGAGCTAAGAATGTCAAAAAGATTTAATGGAATGTAAAATTAACGAAGGGAGACTTCTTCGTACATTCCTGCACTTATTAATGCATGGGAATTAATATTACTGCAGGTAAAACACTCCTAGTAAATAGGAGAGGTAATATGGTCTGATTCCAGCAATCGGAAACAAATCTCCATGTGCTTGCATTATTAGGACCGAAATTTAACTTTTCCGAATCATCAATTAATTATCTATGGTAAAAGAATATATTCACTGGAAGACTGTAAGTATTCATTATATTTTTTCCTTAATTTGAAAACCTAACTCACTAATAACACTATTTCTTTTAAGAGACTGAATAAAATAATCACATCTGATTTCACGTACTAAATTGCCTGTGAGCCTTATATCTTCCTAAAACGCTGAGATAAGCAAATGTTTCAGGAAAGCCATCACAAGTTTTTAGTAACAGGGCATTTTATGTCAGATTCAGAGGCAAGGAGCAACACCTTCAAGCTGTTTTGATGTTTTTGGGTTATTCATATATATACATGAAAAAATACATTTCAGTAAAATCAAATTTGGCGTATTTATTCCAGTCATTTCAGTATGTATTAAAAAAAAGGAACCAAATATAACTGTTGCTTTTCGATTTTATGCTCAAATTAATTATCAAAAAAGAAATAATTAGGAAAAAGTATGTTTATGTACATTTTCGCGTGAATAAATGATTAATCCGTTAAATTTAAAAATTACGAACGAGCCCAAAAAACCCTTAACTGAGGTACTAATTGATGACTAATTCATGGCATACATAATGAAATACCGATTAAAAATATGCACTTCTACGTCCGACATATGCTATATCTATTTCTTATTTTTACTTCACTATGCCATGGTCAATGCGTGTTAAAATTATACATTATGGGAATAAGGTGGCAATTTTTTCTGTTGCTCATTTTCACATTTATTCACGAACAATTTTTTATGGGCACGTTAATCTTGTTTCCGTGCAATAATGAGTGAATTATTATCAACAAATCTACAAATATATGTTGCAGAAGATAGAAATCACCACTGTCAATATCTGCTTGAAATCTGGTAATTATTTTTGTATTATTTATTTCCGTCGGACCTCTGATGTCCCACGGGCCGCACAATTTTCCGAAAATCACATTTTCCACGTCATCCTTCCCCCCAGAGGCTGACTTTCAAAGGTACTTTAGGGTCTAACTGCACAAAAATGTGACAGCTGGACCATCCGTTCTCATTTCTATCGAACAAGAATTTTTCATAACGTTCTGACTCAATTGACTTAGATGACACCAGAAACATAACTCAATTTCAATTAAATTGAGTTTTAAATGTGAAATATTATGAAATCTTCCACGTAGACATTGAACAATTGTATTGTTTTGAGTCAAAATAAATCAAAATAATTGCAGTTTACTTAGAGTTGATGTTTCCCAACCCTGATCCTAAAAAATTCATATTTTATAATTCATGTACCATTTTTGGTTTTTTCAATCCTAAATTCTTAATTATTTGACACCAAAAGCTTGAAGATAAGATATGTGGTTTTACATTAAATGATGAGCATAAAATGGATGAGTGACTGACGAAAAACTCTCAGGAAGAGTGGGAAAAATATTAGAAAATCTTTTTACAGAAGAATGAACAACTTATTCGGCCACACCTTGTGACATGATCGAATATAGATGGAGTGTATTCTGTATTTTTCCGATCAAATATAGCCTACTTTAACTAGTCACGTTGAATTTATGTTTAGGAAACCAACTTTAGTCACTCTTTTTTGCATTACTGTGTATAGGTTTTCAGAGGTAGGTGCACGATCAATAAATTTCTTAATTGCCTTGCTAGGTGTTGAAAAAATATAAGTTCTTCGTATCGGTCATGATTATTTCATCAACGGAATGAATATTTGGGGAACGTTTAAAGGGTAAAAAATACCCCTTGCACACACCCTCGCTATATCTTACAGGGTTTGACATCTGTTACGCAGATGTCAATGAAATAGCATAGTATAGTGATTTAAAATTAGTTTCACTTTGATACCAAGGAGCAGCCGTGTGTATGCAATCCACCTTACTTTCTCACCACCTGAAAAAGGACTCTTAGTAGCTACTCATGCAAAGTTAGTAAATGGGAAAGTATTTTCTCACTAAAAGCGAGGACTTACTTTACCTCACAAATATACCTTAATACTGATTCATTTTTGAGAAAAATTATTAAATGCATTTATAATATTATGGTGATTTTCAACTTTCTAAAAAAATTTATGATGAAAACTTAATCTACATTAATTACGACATCCTTGATAGTTCATTAATGGTATGCTGTTTGAAATAATATTATACATTCATCAATTAACCTTTACTATTGATGATTTTTTCCTTAATTGACTCTGGAATGATTTCTTTCACAAAATCACTACAGAGGAATTACTGGACTTCTGGCCCTATTGTAATTATAATGAAAAGTTATTGATAATTTCTCTGCTAATAATATACGCACAGTTAGATCCTAGATTATGGAGGAAAAAATGGGTCTTCTATTTTTTTATTAATCCCACTGAACAACCCTTCAGTAACCTCACCATATTCCTCTACTGATCTTGGAGTCACGGATCTCCTCCTCTTGTTTAAATAATCCTTCCTCGAGCTCAAAAGGATGGGAGCCCGTTAGTAAGTAAAGAAAGGAGAGTCGGAAGACCTTCTCGTGCTCATTCACTAGAGGTTTACTTTCCTTTCCACTAGCGGTAAGGAGGTAGAAGCACCTATAATCGGCTTAAATTCCCCCCTTAAAACTAAGCAAGAATATCAAAATACCGAAGACCTTCTTTTCCCAAGATTATAACCCTTCCCTTAAGAAAGGTCCCTTAAAATTCTTTACTTCCTGCCTTTTCAGCCACAGCCTAATCTTATATTCTCCTCCTCTCCGTTTCGCATTTTTAACCTCGAAGACAAGAGGCAAGAAGCTTTATCCTCTCTACCCTTTCCAGGGTCTCTGCCCCTTGACTCTTCTCCTTCCCCTAACTTTCTCCCATGTAGTGTCACCAATTGCTATTTCTTCCTTCCAGTCCGTTGCCACATATTTCTTTCACCGTGTTGGTGAGGAAAACAATTCTAAATATTACTTGTATTCATAATCTAGTAAGACTTTCCAGTCTTTGGTACACTAGATAAAGCTATTTCCTGCTCAATCATGCTTTTTCCCATAAGCTTGCAATGGAAAGCTTATTTCTATTATTATATTCATTCGTTGGTTTTGGGAGAAAATAACGACTACATAAATTCAAAGACCGTGAATCGGCCACGAAAACGTTAGCGGCATTAACCCCCTTGGTAGCTCAACTGGTAGAGCACATGGCTGAAAAGCAGGGAGTCCGGCTTCAATTCCTTGTCAAGGCGAATGATTATTTTCTCTGTAGAATATTTTGTTATTGATTGCATACATTGTTCTAAACGTCAAAAGTCTTCTAACTCTAACTTTGCCTGAGCACATTATATAGGACCTCATGAGCGAATATTACTAGATATGTCTTTATAATATTCAGTCCTCCATCCATCAAATAGGTCAAACACATATTTATCTGATATTAACACCTTTTCAAAATCATGTTTTTATATTATTTCATTAGATTATTGAAACGTTCAGATGAGAAATTAAATCAGCACCAGCATGCATATTCTGTCAGAGTTTAATACAGGACTGACGTTGTAAATTACGTGGTAGTAATGAATATTATTGGACAAGAAAAATGTCTAAATTAAAAAAAAAAATAAGTTTCTAATAATACGGGAGACGGCTCTGTTGACGTGATTCTACTCTATTAGTGAAACAATACACAGGTTTCTTTTTTAAGGCCTACTAGGTTAATTTTACCGGGGTCAGAGAAGTAAGAATCAGGTTCAATATTTGTCTTGCCTATGCCAAGAGTTAAAATTTGGAAATTGCGCAATTTATTAAAAATATTGCAACGGGTATTTTCTCTATCCCAATACTCTTGTGGTTTTTAACATACTTAAATATTTTCTTTGAAAACTTTCGTTGAAAGTGGTAGGAATTTATCGGCTGATTAATCGTGCACGGAGCTCTGTCACACCAATTTGACTCACTCTTATATCTTGCATGTTTATATAACATTGTTATGACCACTTCCTGACCGTTATCTTTTTTCCTTGTCTTCGGTCATATGTCAATTGTTTTATTTTGTCATCTCATCCGACTCCCTTCCCGACATTCTCGTATTTCTTATTACATTGTCTTTTTCCCTTCTCCTCTCTTTGCCCTTCCATGATTTCCCATAAGACTCTCCCCCACCACTCCCCATACCTTCTTAGTGACCCCCCAGAGGAGGCCGACCGGGCTGGATGTCGGAGTGAGTCTCGGGGGCTGATTCCTCGTGCTACGGGTGCCACCTCTCCTTTGTTCGAAAAGCCGCGGAACCCATAATTCTCCCACCGATCTCTCACTTCTGCTCTTTTCCCTGTCTCCTTCACCTCTCATCTTCTTTAGACCCTTTCGCGTTTGATTACTCACGGCCAGAAATCCGATCGACTTTCTCCAGGAAACATACGGGAAGGAATTTTACCAGGGGTCTTCAGGGCGTACGTCCACAAATCAAAAGCATTGATGGTTGCACTATAAATCACTTGGTGGTAATAATAGTAGTTATGCGGGGCAGATGGCCGAGAGCTAAGATCATTTGCGGTATTTAGAAGTGGAATATATTTTTGCAGCTTAAGGGTGAGGAGTGGAACGAAAACGAACATTGGCTTTAGCCGGTTCTTAACGGCAAACCCCAAGGAGTTCTTCGTTATACGTCCCTTCTGACGAACTGGGTTCTGAACATTAGGTGCCCTCCAAAGAGCACTCAAGTAGATAACCGCATCCTAATGAAAAAGCTCTGCCACCACTGGAACTCAAATCCAGACGCTCGCGATGGGACACTAGTGCTTGGGCACTAGATCTAACCTCTACATCAATCTGAACCTTCCATTTGATCATTACATTGAAAATTTTCAACCCCATTGATATATCAAAATCATTAAAAATATGTGTCCTCCACCCTCATTTTTATTATTCCTTTAAATGGGACTATTTGGGGCATTGCCCCAGCACCTCTAACTTTCGTGCCTCGAAACCATGTTTCTTGGGAACCGATATACTACAATTATTATGATTTACCATTAACCTGAATTGTTTAGTGAATGAAACTCTCGAAGGAACACGATCTGGATTGACAATATTTATTTTTACTGTCCATCTGTTCAAAACGCTGAGTGTAAATATGTGGATTTATTCCTTGTGGAAATTCAGCTACCGTGTGTGTAAATTGTCTAATTGACGCAGACAGCATCATGATTTGAGAGGAAGAAATATGGAACTTATAGAGAATATTCAGTTAATAAGTATAATTTATCTTTAGGTGAACGGAGGTAATGGAAATTATCATTGTAATTAATTTTATTCAATGATACATTAACATCACGTAGATTGGTCACTTTTCATTATCCTATTCCTGATTAAATATTTAACAAGCTAAAAAATTAGTCCTTGCGTATATTGAACGAGTAATGAGGATTCTTCCGTAATATACCACGAATGTACAAAATTCTCTCTCAAGAAAGCCCATAGTTTACGATTTAGTTGATCTTTTATTCTCTTAAGGAGTTAGGGAGATAAACTTAATTTTGTGAGTTTCTTAAAACTTAGCAATACGTTTTGTTGGTAGAAGCCATTGGTTTCTGGCTAATGGATTAAGGGACAAGGCGGGATATATAAGGGTTCTTTCCATAGGCAAAGTAATTATTTCCCTCCCTATTGATGAACTCCGTTACTTATAATATAGAACCCTCAACAAAGGGGATTTAAAGTCCTTTAAGTCCCCAGCAATGAAAATTGTTTATTAATTTGGACCTTGTCTTTGTTACAATACCTCACTATAAGCAGGGATGTAGCAATTGTTTTGGCCAAGATTGTCACTGAAGTAAAGGAAATATATATCATTTAATATATTCCCTTCAAAGCAGCCTTGAATAAATATAAATGCAGGGATATTTTATACTTGCGATTAATCTCTTCACTGTTCACTCCAACGAAATGGCATTTTTTGCGTTATCGTAGAATTTTAGCGGTCTAATAACTATGCTTAATACGCAATAGTAATAATTCATGAGTTAATATTGTCTTTAATAAATATTCAAAATTGTAACAGCAATTATGGTAAAGTATAAACCTATATAAATTGCATTTTATCCACAGATGGTATTCTGTTTTAATTAATTCATTGATTTCAAAAAAACAAATGAGAAATGGGTTGGTGTAGTGGTTTGAGTACTACCCTTTCATCTGGAAGGCGTGGGTATGAATCCCAACCGAGGCAGATATTTCCCTTTTTAAATCGGCTCCTACTTCAATCCTTGTGGACAGAATTCAATGTCAGTACTATATTTCTACTATACTACTATACTACTACAGTACTATAGTAAAGCTGTTTCCTCCTTGGAGCCCTTCACTACGAGTAGGCTGATTCCGACGCCGGTTTTCCGTCCAACCTTTCCTTCTTAACCTTCCAATCCCAACCTACCACATTTCGTCCAGGTCTGGAGCATCTATATGTGTGGGTACATATTTAAAAACACATGCTGTGAAAAGGATTTCTTTTTCATCTTTTCTTGTGCTAAATTGGACAGCTTTATTATAATGCTTCTCTAAAATAGATAGTGAGTGGTTTTATGCAATTACCGGTAGAGCCATTGTATGTAAGGGATCATACCGAGTTAAGCTCAAAATTTGAGATGTTTTTATCAAAGAAGGGAGAAAATCATCCTGCGTTCGCGTTAATGGATTTGATGGGAATCCAAGTCAACCGTACCCCTGTCAAAATGCGTTTCAATCCTTCATATCGCTGCGACCTGTTACTCCGGAAAGTCCTCGAGCATCCACCATCTCCCATCGCTCGGATCTAAAGTTCCTTCATACATTCTCATTCAAAATTCCCTTCCTCACAGTTTACCTCTAACTCATTCTAAATCTTCTCTTTCGAGACAGCGACTCTCTCGAATGTGTCACGATTTATTTCCTCAGCAAAACCGATTTTCTTCTCGAGAAGACAAAATGTTTTACCCACTCATGGGACCACTTTTTTCTTGAAAAAACTTGCTTCTTTTCACTTACTTGGATCTAAAAGATAAAAAAATGAATGTGCATAAATGTAAATAAATATACATGTATGTTAAACTATGTCCGACTTGCATGAATAGATGCTGAGGACGTTCGCATAAATCTAGACTGTGATTTGAAGACTTCGCCACAGGGCTAAAGAATGGATAAAATCTTCATTTTTCAAGAGAAAAGAAAGGACAAAGAAGTTTAAATACGTTCATTTGACCTTATCATATTCAAAACCATGTCCTACCAAGTTATTTAAGATTTGGCATGGATCTTCTATTCTTATTGAAAGGTGGATCTAAAATCACTGTACCTAGTAAAAATTACTATGATGTGCTATAAACTGCTATAATTCAGAGCAAATGCAATATATGCGAGTAATTCCTTCAGATAAAAAAATAATTTTCGTACACACCCGATAGACCCACAGCTCCATAGGATGTTTTTTGAACATGCAAATATTGTTTTGAAATATCGTCCCAAAATTGCCAAATGAACTTGAGCGACCTGCTGTATACAAACTTGCCTACGTTCTAAGAATAGATAATAGAAAAAAACATTATATATCTATATAATGTATGTAATTTCAAATAAGAGATTGTTATAAGATTTCCCGTGATAATTGATCTAATGTTGAACATGTACGTGTCCATATATATTTATGATATAGTCTTACGGAACGTTGGAACATTCTACATTAACAATAAATTAATTTCATAAGTATTGAAGATCCGGTACTTAAAAACCTAGAATTCTTTTAGAAATATTGTGAAAATTGTTTCAAGAAGAACTCCTTTGCTGCCTTATTTTAATAATTCCGAAATAAAATGTTGGAAGAAACTGCTTCTGTTCATCTTTTATTTGCTGTCACAAAAACTGTTATTTTCATCATTAAATCTTCAAAGAGTCAATCAAGATACACCATGCAACATAGAATCTGATAAGACATTTAATCATATCAATTTATTGCCAGTAAAAATCGTATAATTTCCTAAAAAGTTTTCTTAATTACAGGCACCATAAATGGGACTAAAAGTATTTATTTTTCATCTAAGAGTTTCTACCATTGTATTTTCTGCTTTCGTTTCATTACTTATCATAATATTTGTGCATAATATATTTTTCTCCATGAGCGAATGTTTAATTAATTCATGGAGATTCTTTTCCCGTAAGAGGTACGAGATGGGATGCTAAAAATATAATGTAAATTTTAAATTGCTATAAAATATCAAAATTAACGGACTGATGTTTTAATTATTACAATTATGTATAATTACAGCTTGTCTTTCCTGAAGTTGACGCTAGTAAATTGTACAAAGCACTTTTCGTTTGAGTTGAAAGTGACTATTATGCATGTATTCTATATCTACAACTGAATCATTTCAGTAATCTCCAATTGATTTTTACTGACCCCTCATTTTCTGCGGCACTGTCTAATACCAAACCTAAGTCACCTAACATCTTTCTTCAACCCAGTAAATCTGCCCTTCTACCAATCATTTATAGCGTCTGACGTCAACGGAATGCAATAACGTCCGACACGCTGAGTCGGAGAAAGACGGGCAGCGGAGTAATATGGGAGTATATCTGGAGAGCACCACCTCGAAGGGTATTGCGGGAATGATGTGGAGAGAAGACCGTTTGGGGGAGTGCTGGGGCTGCTCACCGAACTGAACATTATCTACGACCTTGCTTATATCTGGTCGTCGTATGACCGAAATTTTCGCATCCTCTGCAGGTCAAATGTACTGGATTAATTCTTAAGGAGAGAAGGGAGCCTTCTAATGATCAATGAACTTTGTGACCCCTCGGCGCATTAAATGGGAGATTGGGAACGTAACTTTTTGGGCGTCCTTTCTATTTAATACTCTTTTTTGCTTCTATAAATGAAAATATGTGCAGGGCTGAGCGTTCTGTATATTTTTGCGTGACAATACCTCGTTAACCAAAGGTAGTAAAAGGTATTTTTAATATGTAATTTTTAAAAACGAAAAGCATTGCTATACCTGTATAAGCTCCCAGAGTTTAGTTTGAAAAGCAATACGTGGTGAGGAGTGCTTAATAGCCAGTTAATTATTTCCAGATAAGCATATAAGATAAGCACTGTCTATATTATAAATGACAATCGTATTAGTTCCATCAACTCAGCACACTTTGTTAACACGATGTTAATTGGTATCATCTGTTAGCATATTATTCAATTACTTAATTTTGCATTTGCTTTTGTATTGCTTTTCAAACTAAACTCTGGGAAAGAATTAGTGCACTCTCACAAACAATTTCATTGAAATAATACCTCCCACGGAGCCCCAACTATTTGAAGTTTCCATTCTCCTCTGTCCTCACCCGAGCTGTGCGCCACCCAATTACCGCGCTAAACTTTGAAGTCCACGGAAAATCAGTTCTTTCCAAGTATCCTTAGTGGATCCAGGACTTGCGAACTCGTCAACCCCACCAACTCTCCCGTACCCGTCCCTCTTCATCCCTCTCCCTCCGCATCAGGAGTGCCCCCCTTGTATGCCTCACCACCTGCGCTCTTTCCTCGCCCGCGCCCCGGGAAAAACTCAGGTGGACTCCGCTTCCCTGCCTCCATCCCTCCCCTGAGAGCATCAGCCCTAATCAAACACTTCGGGATATACTCACGACTTACATTCACCATCCCATTTGATCAATTTCTCCTCTCCCTCCCGCCCTCAACCCTCTCTCTGTATCTCTCGACTGCGCTGCCCTTAATTCCTCTCCTCGTCCCTTCCATGCCTCACTCTCAACTCCCTCGGCCCTCTCACCCGCACTCAATTTCTCGCTTGGACCCGCTTTCCTCCCTCTCCTCTCTCTCTCAGCACACCACCTTCGATTCCGCCCCGCAAGCTCCCCTCTCTAGTCAACCCCTCTGTCGCCTCGTGACATTCCTCTCACTCTTGCCCCACCGCGAACTCTCCACACTCCCTTCAATCTCTTGTTTCCTCTCCATTCCCTCTTCATCTTCCTTCCATCCCAATGGTTCTTTGCCCTCCCAAGCCTCGCAGCTAACGTTCAAGCCCACGTCATATGTTTTATCTTTCTCTCTTCTCGTTTCAACTCCATTCCCTTGATCCGATGTGTTTGTCCTCGCAGGGTCTCCATCTTAATAACCCCGCCTTTCCACAGTTTCTTTTCCTACACTCAATTCAATCTCTCTGTTCCGTGCTCCAGTTTTCTTCTCCCAGAATAAGGATCATTTTTTCTTTTCTTCAACCATCTTTGCCTCCTACCCGATTTATCATCTCCTTTACTTGGGTCGAGAGAGAGTTTCAGAAATGATTTTTACATCGTAATAAAATTCTATCGTATTCCATCAGATAAGACCGCGATACTTACGTTTACTCGGGGCCCATTTGGATGAATATAGAGAGTATATATTTGCAGGCAGAACGCAAATATTCATTTTATATGTATTTTTGTAGGAGACGTAGGTTCTTTTGAAATAAGCTCATGGAAGTCGCACAAGCCTAAGATAAAATCGTTCAAACACCTGCTTCGGCCAACATTCCGTACTGAGTGGTTGCCACATAAGTATAAGTAATTTGAGCAGAGTGGAATGTTTTGAAAGGTAAGCCTACACATGTTTTTGAGAAAAAATATAATTCACTAACATTATCATTCTACTGTGGGCTTTAGAGGCTTCTAAATGCAATAAATAGTGTGTTTTAGCATTTTAACTGGGTAACTTTAAAAGCTGGAATAGCTGCGAAGTAAGTTGGATTACGTTTCGCTACTCCTTGCATAAGTTAGTTGTAAAAGATTATTAAATACTTTAATATTTAAATTGAGAGCCATTTATTTTTTATTATGAAAAATAATAAGATCCAAGCCATTTTGAATTTAAAACAATGGTAATTTAATTTTTGTCACAGATTTTTCTTTCGTTCTTCCAATGTGCTCAAATTAATGACAGCATTATATTTTACTGCGCATGGAAGTTGTCATCTTTTTTGATAAATATCCTTTTGTAGGTCATTTAGACGTTTATATATATACTCACAAATCACCATTCATACACAACGCCATAGGCGCAAATACACAAATATAAATTCAAACAGTTGGTGAAAGAAAGAGATAGTGAACATACATAAAACATTGAACACAACGGTGGTGTGGAGACCATCATTTCATCTCCACACCACCGTTGTGTTCAATGTTTTATGTATGTTCACTATCTCTTTCTTTCACCTACTGTTTGAATTTATATTTGTGTATATATATATATATATATATATATATATATATATATATATATATGCTCATATTCACAAAGAAAACACGTGAATCAGTTTCACATCAACATCCGATAGAGGGTTTTTCAACTTTGATGATATATGAAGTATAGGGTCAGGACTGAAATCAAAACGAATGACGCTTCACATCGCTGAGCGTATGGATTCCGATATGCAGAAACAATTACTGATTCTCATTTAACTTAAAAACAGCGAACACAGTTGTTTGAAAAAATGTGATATGTTCGGTCAATATTTTTGGATTGATCTAATGAAACATCTTGAATGATAAGTTCCAGGACACAATTTTAATATCCCCAAAGTATATGGACCAAACTTTAAGGGAAAATAGTCAAGATAATACAATAGGGTATTAAAAAGCACTTACGAAATTGATTTTAAAGATTTATCTGGTGTTATATTTAACTTTAACATGCATTTATTTTTATTCATGTTATGATATTGGCCACAGTTCATGTCGGTTAAAGTTTTGAGTTTTATTTTTGCCAAAATTTATATCAATTTATGTGTATTCAGTACATAATATTTCTGTTTAGATTTTATGTAAGTCAATATGCTGGAAGAGAAGTGGAAATGAAGCACGATAGCAAAATCGATGCATTTGTCATATGTTCATCGAGGCAGAAGGCCATTTGTGAGCTTAGATCACTGATGAGTGGAGTAAAAAAGATAATTTGGTGACGATAAGCGTAATGGAAAGCGGAAGGAATTTTTCACTGGTCCCTCCTTCGCTGAAATGGCCTTCATCCAATCAGAAGTGAGAACGTGGGAAGTAAGGGAACATGAATAATGCAATGAATAAGACTCCATTCATGCTTTTCAGTAAAGTTACTCGGTAAAGCAGGGAATTTTTTTTCCATTTCCGTTATACCTTCTAACAATTTCCTTTTTCCACCGCCATTTCCTCCTAATCATTCCTCAAGGAACAGGGAAAGCATAGGATGTGCTAGCATTTTTTTGACTTCTTATGCTACATGACTGCCGTTCTTAAGATGAATCGTAACATAAAATTGCTCTCTCTATTATTTTGCATTTTGGTGATCTTATAGGGTTAACCATGAACTCCTATGAGGTTTGATAATTATAAAATTCACGTGAGTAGCTTGTGACACCTGATTACAAATTTCAACAGTAGAAATATCAATAGAAATTGTATAAGGTTTTCGAAGTAAAAGACAAAATTGAAATATGTAGTAGTAAAATATTCATTACGCATTCCTACACTGCTATATTGAAAGTAATTTCTTTCAAATTCTGATTTATAAACACATTCTTTCACTAGAATCTATGTGCGCCACCTAGTCACAGCTGAATAAACTTTAAAAGGCACTATTTGACACTCCATATAACCTCAAATTAACGCCCTGGGGGGAGGGGGTGTGCTTGAATCGCTTGGGATTGATTCCGGTACGTAACTAAGGACTCACTCGAATGTTTTTACATTGTGTTCGGGATTATTCCGTGCCGGAATCAATCTCGAACGGTTCAAGCACACCCCCCGTTAAAATTTATCTTCGTCCAAATCGGATGCAAACACAAGTCACCCCGATTTTAGCTATCGAGTTTTTATCAAATTATCCACTCTTAAAATTATTAGGGGAAAAATAAATAGGTAAAAATAAACAAAGATATGGAAACCGTTAAACAGAGTTAATTACTCCATGTAATGAAGATAATTCGCACTGTCAAGCCATGTTCAAAGACCACTATTTTTCCATTTTTAATTCGGATTTGAAAAACGTCCATAACAAAGTGATTCGTGCAGGATTTCAAAAAGAATGGTTCCCGTATTCCTAAACCCATATTCCTAAAATTATTTTCGACAAGAAATGCTGAATTCACTGGTGGTTCGCAGCTCCATTCAATTTGCTGTATGCAGCATAATATTCCCGCTCCAACACATCAATCCTACTCCTCTCTCCTTGTCACCTCCTTCCTGGAGCATCATGAAAAAGTTTTCGTCCGACACCAGCATATGTTCCCTCCGTGTGTGGAATAGGGCCCGAGTCGAAAGTTGCTCGGCATATGTTGCTTTGCATCGCACCGGTGGTTCTTCCCTGGTCATTATAGTCACGTCTCCCTCCCGGCCGAGCCGTGTACCTTTATTCGCTTTGGGTAAAAAAAAACGAATTCTTCAACATAGCTCCGCATCGTGCTCCGGACCTCACATTTCTGTGTGAAAACCGACGGATGCAATAAAGTTTAGAGGGCTTCGATCGTGATGCCTTGCGTCCTTCGCATTGCTCTCCTTTTCCCGAAGAATGGGGCGCGACATGGAACGAGGGGCTGGGTGGCTGCCATTGTTGGTCGCACCTAACGACCCGGCGGACACCAGCTCGGGGGAAGATCGAGTGTTTGGATGAGGGGGTGGGGTAGAGGCACCCGCGAATTCCACGAATCTACCCCTATTGCCATCCCTAAACCCCCTCCTCTTACGCCTTCATCCCATCCCTATCCGTGTTGTCCACCCCTTACCCATTCTCCCATCCCACGGCCCTCATTCACTGGCCGCGTGAAGATCCAAAGGATGGAGGGGTGTGTACACGTGCGGTTTCGGTTTGTGGGACCCAAAGAGGGTGTTTATTTTCTCTTTCAATGTCTCGCTTTACCTCACCCACTTGCCAATTCTCACAGTCCTTAAACCACTCGCGTACTTCACTAACGTAGTCCATATTATTCACTTTTCCTCCTCAATCTCCTTCAGTCTCCTCAACCCCGACGTCCTGTATTCACAGCTGGTGTTTCCCTCGACGACAAGGAGAGAATTTTATTACTAGTTCATGCTCTTTGCGTACTTTCCCGTGATGAGAAATTATGGATTGGGTCGTGGGAGAATGACGCTGTATGTCCACTTGTACGAACATGAATGTGAAACAAATGAAAATGAAATCTGTATGTTTTTACGTCATGTCACGGATTCATGTTTTCCGCTGTGACTCATTTTGAAAGTACGTGAGTTTAGGGGGAGTGATAAGGGTACGGTGATGATTTCCTTGTTTGTTGGCTTTTTTGTTCCAGTACGTGTCGCCTTGGTTTTCATAGTTGGGAGCACTTATTGAAATGAAATTTCAGAATGATTTCTCTTTTTATTTATATTTGTTCCATGTGGCGAAAATGATTTTATTTCCATGGAGATGTTTGCAAGGTAGATCAGGAGTTTTTTAAACCGTTTCTTTTTTAAACCTTTTCTTCAAGACAATTGATGGAAGTTGAAGTTCGCGAGATCTCTCTCTGAGAATCATCAGGTTATGAAATATTTGCATTCTCATATTCCCCATTCCTCTCGAGTAAAAAACATTATTTGAAATTCAGTAGCATATTTATATGCGCATGAAATTCTGACTTCTGGCCTTGCATACTTTCTATTCCTATGCAAATAGCTTTATATTTTTTCATATTTTTTACGTTGGTGGGATTTGAAAACTTACTATCCAGAGATTCAATTGAATTTTTAACAAATTAATCTCACTATTGAAGCTATAAAATGTAGCGCCATTCTTACTGCCTGCTAGCTACAATTTCTATTATTTTGTCCAACCTCATTAATACAAAGCTGATTATGTTTGTTTCCTCCATTACAAAATTGCAGAAGATAAATTTAAGATACAATTAATTTCTTTGATTTTAAACTTACGTAATTAATTGGGTTCTCTCCCTTCACGGAAAGTCTGACTATCATTTGTTTTCCGAGAAAATCTGGAGCATAATATTACCTCATGTGATAATTATGTGTCTACAGAGCAATGAGAAGACAAATGTGTAAAGGTTATGAGTGAAAAATATGTAAAACATTAAAAAGTCATAATTTCCGATTGCGTAGGGTGCCGGGCTGCTTTCCGTCCTTAGCACACACACTCCCTCTATCTGTCGTTGCATGAAAACTTTTGCTCCCCAAGGTAAGTCCAGCGTTTTAGGGAACAAGGCGTAAAACACGGGAATGCGTTGATGTAGTCTGAAAGCATCGGCTCCGGGCGATTAGTTGGACGGTAATGGGGAGGAGGAGGAGCTGGCGGGGCGCGCATAAAAGTCCCTCAAGGCACCGAACGCCTCTTATCCCCTGCGTTCCTCACCTCTCCTCCCCACAGTCAGGTGACCCCCTTTCCACCCCAACCCTTTCACTCTTTCCCTCGTTAAAACACGTGAGAGGGCACACACGCTCGTGCGTAGGTACGTACGCACCACATTCCTTTATTCCATTCCCTGTGGCGTGCGGGGAGTCCTCCTCCTCTTCGGTCCTACTCACGCTAGCACACACACACTCTCATTTCCTTCCTTGCCCTTTGTCGGTCCCTTCTGCTGCCCACCCTCCCACTCCTCCTCCAAAACGCCTTTTCCCTTTTCCTCTTTCCCTTCATCACGTTTTCCCTTTCTCACTATCCCTACGTCGCTCCATTTCCCTCTCCCTCCCTTCAAGGAGCCCGGGGCCTCCCCAACCTCCCTTCGCCGTTCACCAACTCTTCTTTTCCAACTCGGCTTCTGACCAGTCTTCTAAGCCACGAGGGTAGGGTGAGACCTCCCCGGAGCACACATTCTAATCAAGGTACCCGCCCACAGCAAACGCTCCAGAGGGACACGACCGAAAGTGTGGGCAATGGGGATAGGGTGGCGGAGAGAAGAAGGGAGGGGGGTGTAGTGGATGGTTGGGAGAATAAGAGATGGCCCTGCGTGTGTGTGGAGTGGGTGGGCGGCCAGACAGAATTCTTTGGTGTGGAGTAAAAGAGCCGGTTTCAAGATGGAATGTGTAACGATGGCTCAATAGCAGGACAAAGGGAGACGAAGGGAGTGGGAAGACCTCGCGAAAAATACGAAAGGGGGTGAAGTGGATTGATGTGCGGCCGAATGCAAAAGAGCTGCGGGCAGGGAAAAAGGGTGTGCATACATGAATGAGTTGATGGGGAAACCAGGAATGCGAAAATTCTGTGAGTCTCTGATCCCACGGGATCACGAGAAATGCTTATTTTGTATTTTCTAGCAATCAAAAACATAATTCAAATAATCATTGAATGAATTACTGCAGTATGTTTTGTGGAGAAGAATAGTCTCCTTTCTCCTTGGAATAGATGGTCGCATATGAAGAATAGATGATCGTATATTAATATCAGAAGATACGGAAAGATAAGCGTATTTTTTGCGCAAGATAAGTAATAGCATGGAAGTTATTAATCCTTTTGAGCCATGCATCTGTAATTAATAGAGGTAATTCACAATATTACTCTTGAGTAATTACTGAATTGACTGACTTTGCGTGCATGCGTTGAGGACAATAAATCATGCGCTCCATGGAATTTAATCCAATGAGAAACAATTCTGTGAAATGGATTCTCTCTCACTATCCTGAATGTGCATCAACGCATGACGTTGTAAGTAGCATATTATTGAATAAAAAAGATACATATTTGGTCCCATCAGAGATTCCATTACCTGCGATAAACTCCTGCGAGTTCTTTTTATACTGTACAAGCTGACCCGGCCACGCGTTGCTGTGGCGCAATCTGGTCAAATGGAAAGCGCACGTTTATAGTATGTGTAATTTCACAATTCTTATGGGTATACAATATATCTCAGCTGATCGATTGTTTTGCAGCTGGACACGCATATTTGTATATAATTTTAACGTCTTTACATGTCGTCACAAAGTAGAATATTTCAGGCAGGCATTTATTTCATCCGCTAGTGTCAATCGAGGAATTACAGGTAATGTTTGCCTGAAATGTCGTGCAAGCAATATTAATGCGTTCTCAAATGGTCTCAGGATTCAACGGAAATCTTGCAATGATCGATCCAGAGCCTCGAGCGATGCTTTGTTCACCATTGTGAATTCATCCCAAGCAATAAGTTGGCATTTCTGAAATATTTGTCCCATGCCGGATGATTTGGGTATGTTGCACGTGAGAGTGTCAATGAATTGCAAGTTCAATGGGATGCACATCCCGTCTCCAGTGTAATATTGTATTCTCGATATTGTACAAACCTTCATGGAGTGAACAAAACAACTAACCAAAGCTTCATGGAAATTGGATGAATGTTGTGGTAATGCATGAAGTTATCAATATTGTATCGATACAGTATCGATATTGTATGATACTTTATAAAACTTTGATAAAAACACCTAAATATTTTCACCTCAATTTTGTATCAACAATGTATCGATGTATCCATATTTTATCGATATTATATCGATACAGTATCGACATTGAATTATCGATTTTGTAGAAACCTTCGCGGAGTGTACTCAATAACTTTCCAAAGTTTCATGGCGATCCGATGAATAGTAATGCATAAAGGACAAACACATTATATACATTCGATACAGTATCGATATTGCAACGATACATTCCTTTTAAAAAACTAAATAATTTCACCTCAATTTTGTATCAATAATGTATCGATTTATCGATACTTTGGCGATATTATATCGATAAAGTATCGATATTGAAATATCGATTCCGTAGTCCTCTTTCCGGGAATGTACTCAACAACTTCCCAAGGTTTCATGGCGATCCGATGAATGATGTAGTAATGCATAAAGGACACACACACACACACACACACATACATTCATTTTTATATGTATATACAAGCTGACCCGGCCACGCGTTGCTGTGGCTCAATCTGGTTAAATGGAAAGCGCACGTTTATAGTATATTTAATTTCACAATTCTTATGGGTATACAATATATCTCAGTTGATCGATTGTTTTGCAGCTGGACACGCATATTTGTATATAATTTTAACGTCTTTACATGTCGCCACAAAGTAGAATATTTCAGGCAAGCATTTATTTCATCCGCTAGTGTCAATCGAGGAATTACAGGTAATGTTTGCCTGAAATGTCGTGCAAGCAATATTAATGCGTTCTCAAATGGTCTCAGGATTCCACGGAAATCTTGCAATGATCGATCCAGAGCCTCGAGCGATGCTTTGTGCACCATTGTGCATTCATCCCAATCAATAAGTTGGTATTTCTGAAATATTTGTCCCATGCCGGATGATTTGAATATGTTGCACGTGAGTGTTTCAATGAATTGCAAGTTCAATGGCATGCACATCCCGTCTCCAGTGTAATATTGTATTCTCGATATTGTACAAACCTTCATGGAGTGAACAAAACAACTAACCAAAGCTTCATGGAAATTGGATGAATGTTGTGGTAATCCATGAAGTTATCAATATTGTATCAATACAGTATCGATATTGTAATGATACTTTATAAAATTTGAAAAAAAACACCTAAATAATTTCACCTCAATTTTCTATCAATAATGTATCGTTGTATCCATATTTTACCGATATTATATCGATACAGTATCGATATTGAATTATCGATTTTATAGAAACCTTCTCGGAGCGTACTCAGCAACTTTCCAAAGTTTCATGGCGATCCGATGAATAGTAATGCATAAAGGACAAACACATTATATACATTCGATACAGTATCGATATTGCAACGATACATTTCTTTTAAAAAACTAAATAATTTCACCTCAATTTTGTATCAATAATGTATCGATTTATCGACACTTTAGCGATATTATATCGATACAGTATCGATATTGAAATATCGATTCCGTAGTCCTCTTTCCGGGAATGTACTCAACAACTTCCCAAAGTTTCATGGCGATCCGATGAATGGTGTAGTAATGCATAAAGGACACACACACACACACACATACATTCATTTTTATAAATATAGAATATATAGATAGATGATTTTCATACTCTACGTATAAGATCAAATTAAGAACAAATCAAATTAAATTCAACTAATGCCATAATAATTATATAATTAACATAGTTGTGTTATTATGATTAACAGGTTGTGAATGTGAAATGTGACTTTAAATAAAAGGAGTCGTAAAAATCATTTCATTTTAAAGGTGAAAATTTCCATACTAGTATGCAGAACAATGTTTAAGTAATAAAAAGCCTATAATGTGAAGCCAAGATAAATATACTTAAACTAAAATTGCACAAAGTGTATAAGAAGGAAATCACACACAATATGCTAAGTTTTTAAATTGGATATCAAAAATTTTATCAGATTTTCAATAAAAATAAACAGATGTCGAAAAAATTCTTAGGAAAAGGGAATATATTTATCTTTAGACTACTTTAATTAGGATGAAAATGAATGTATCTTTAGATTAAGTGGAATGACATGGCATTTTATGGAAGTGAAAGCAAACCTAATCAAGAGAAATCTCTCAAGATATATTAAACGTTTACAAGAATTCTTTTATAATTCTGAAAAAAGCCATTAGTAATGATTTAATCAGAGTTACTGTTGTTATTTAATAAGGGTAGACCAATGATAGCAGGGTGAAACGAGACGAGAGAGAGAAATATATCTGGGGCTTCGCTGGTAAAGGGCATCAAGGAAGAGAAATGCGTTTGAGGCTGCTTTATAAGTCCGCCACTACCTTTTGCATGCATTTAGTTGAAAAGTAGATAATAGAAAATAAGGTGGAAGGCTATAGATGTCAGATGAATAATTTTGGGCAAAGATATACATTTGTAAGTATGAATGGGAGCGTGCATTAACTAGAAAGCCTTAACCTTGTACAGACAGGATAACTTTATTCATAATTTAAGAGAATACATGCATTTCATTTTGAAAACATATATTTCAAGTCCATACTCTTGGATGGTCCTTGTCGTATCATCTTCATTTATTGTTTTGTTGTTTTGTTATTGTACTGTTCAACTTCAATGGGATAGGTACTGATTTTCACCAATTGTATAGTGTAAAAAATATGTGCATACAAATGTCACGCTACTGTAATTGGTAAATACGAAGGACAACTTGCCATTTTGCATTGGTGAGTATAGCAATTAGTTACGTGGTGTTAGGAATCTTTATTTAGAAGGATTTATTTCCCACCAGAGGAGGGGTGAGGAGAAGAAAGGCGTTAGAATTAGCCAGGTCTTGAAGCAAGGTACCGATCGGTCTACGACTAAATTATCAGTCATCTAGGGACCAGGATTCAAGAGTAAAGTCCTCTTATAGTTCAAACACCAAACATATCCCAGCCACAGATAATTATGAAATGATCATTCAATATTAATTCTGATATTTAATGACTTTGTACGGAAGGAATCCGTTTCTATGAAATACTATTTATTTTCTTCTTTTTTGAGCAAGTGTTCTTTAGCTTATTCAAGATATTGCTATCGTTTGAGTCATTCTTATTTAATTTTATAAGATTTTCAAATTCGCAGTTTTTTTGTCCCCAACCAACCTTGTTAGTTACGTTCCATTCTCTGTATTCATCTTCTAGCATTTTACGTTGCTAAATTTGATATTTATTACTAGTTCTCCCATCGTTATGATATGATTCCTCTTCTGAAACACTAATGTTAATACCAGTGAGAATCATTTTACTTGATTGCGGCCCGAACTAATTGATCCTTCTATGTGACATGTTTTGGTGAGAAATTGAATTTGCCAGCTATTTGAAATTCTTGGGATAATCGAATTACATTTCATGAATCAATGAAAATTATTAGACCGAACAGCGTATGAATAAGTTCTAGAGAGCTCCAATGCCTTTGTGAGGTGAAAATGAGGATAGGAATGTAAACACGGAGCTTCATCATCGTTAGTTACTCAAGGACTTAGGGGAAAGGATGGGGTTGACAGGGAGAGGTGGAGAAGTGAGAAAGGGGGATGTAGTAGGGCGGAAGGGCGCGCAAAGGGCATGGAGACTGTCGTCCAAAGGAGGTGGTGGGGAACGACAGCAATCGAGAGAAGGAAGGGAAAGCCTGGAGCGCAAGGGCCTTGTCCTCGTGAGAGTCAGTTGAGGGGAGACAGAGAGAGAGAGAGAAAGAAAAGTGGACCCTCGAATGAGAGACGAGACAATTAATAAACCTCACTCGGAATAATCCAGTTTATGAGCGTTAACAACATAATTCAACGACGTGAGTGATGAAAAATCTAGCATCCAACATTATAAATGATGACTAACGAAAACTATGTTATAAATAGAGCATTTGTATTGTTTTTCTAAGTTGGCTTTGCCACATACAGTTAAAAAATGTATCGCTATTATCAAAGAGATAGAGAGTGAAATCAGGGATCAATAGAGAGTGGAATCTGGGATTCATCCATACCTACGCACAGAGAGCGTCATCGCACATTTGTAAGCATGTGGAATGTAGCAATACTCGTACAGTTTGCTTCAAAAAACTACGAGGGCTGCGGCAAAAAATATCGTGGGTGTGATGAAATAACGGAACGGATTTGAGTTGGAAGGAGGGTCTCTCATTCAGAAGAAAGCAAGAGGGAATACGCTCGTGGCCCGCCACATATCTCTCCCTCCAGCAGGAACCGCATTACATATGGGGAAATAAGTCCGTGGTGGAAAGGAATGAAGTAGGTACTTGAAGAACCACGTGCATTTCGAGTTTTCCGTCCAGCCTGAGTTGGTGAAGAAGGTCTCCAGCAAAACCTGACAGTCGGACGCGATGGCCCCCTGTCAATCTGATTGAATGAAGGATGCATTGCGTTAGGGCAACATCGTCAAATGGGCTGAGAGATTGAGAGAGGATCGGTGCGAGGATTATTGGGGGAGGATGCAAGAGCTGTTAGAGGATGGGCGTGGGTGCACGACGCTCGCTCGCTACCCTCTCACTCAATAGACTTGCGATGGAAATAGCTCTTCAAATCCCGAGCTTCCTTCTCAACTCATCGCCTGCCACTCCATTCACCATCGGTATCATTTCCCTCCACCTCCCGCTCCACTTTTTTTCTCTTTATTTTACATTCCCTCCCTCTCTCTCTCCTTATTCTCCCTATTTCACTCGTGCACTCGATTCCTACGTGAGAACTCCCACCCCCATCCCACGTTCCCTACTCAACCAGACTCCATTCACACTTCCTCTCCTCACGTCCCTTTTTCAACTCCCTCCAGTGGCAGTGGAGCTCACATTGATCGTCCAGCACCTCTCTCGTGGAAGATGACAGACAGGGCTCTTCATTATGAGGAGCGATGAGAGTATATCCCCCTCATTCATCGTGTCTATTTGAGAAGCTGAAAATAGGTTGTGGCATGTCAGGAGTATGGCGTGGTGGAGTTGGAGTGTTGAGGCTATTAGACCATTAAATATCTTTCCATGGCACACTGAATAAAGGGTAAGAGACTAGGTTTTGGTATGTGAGTGATGAAATGACACATGTTTTGAGAACACATAAAAAATACGATGAATACCTCGTCCTCCTCGTCTCCTATAAATCAATATATATATATATATATATATATATATATTGATATATATATATATATTGATATATATGTAACTCTTTCACGTTTCGCCATATGGATGTCTTTCTTTCGTATTCCTAGGACTTTCACTCCAGCAATAAACATCAAACATTTGACGTAATAGCATGCTGCCAAAAGCAGTCTCAGTGAGCATGAAGTCTTTAAAAATAATTCCAAGGTACTGGGCGCACTACACGTCTACAACTCTACAAGCAAAGCAGCAAATGAAAAATCAGGAAGAATGTTTGAGTAATGAATCACTAAATGTATTTTATGAGACTACTGGGTATTAAAAACCTTCTATCGTTTTTACTAATTTTGGAACATTATTAGTGAATTTAGCCTAAGAACCGTTGGTGCAGTAGAAGTCGTACCTTTAAAAGCACGAAGTACGGTATCCGTTTGTTATTCTTGGGCACTTTTTTGATTGCGCCAAGCAAACAATGTTCTATATAAAAAGTGGCCCCAAATGTGTCAAATAAATAATATATTCTGCATGTTTTTCAGCAATATTGTGTATACTTTTTAGCTTCATGTATATTGCTCAATTTTTATCATTATCTCCCATTATTTATTCTTATTGTTTTTTCGCATTCTATTCTGAGAAACGTATTTTTTAAAGAAAAAAGTTAGAAATGCATTTTACTGATTCTAATATTTTTCAAAGCCAATGAGTGCAAATGCCACTTATTATAAATTTCAAATGCTTAGCTTTGCCACAATTTCCAAAATGTTGTTATGCCTGTTTTTTTTGCGGTAAGAAATTTCAGCAAAAGTTAAAAGGCTCATAATTGTTTTACACATGTCTCATAGTACAGTTAAAAGGTTTGTGGTATATGATTTCAGCAATAATTTAAAAGTTCATAATATTTATATGCATACAATATTTAAAACCTGCAAGTCGTTATTTTGAAATTCCAGTAAACTATGATTATACGGTATTGAATTTCATTGCTATTTAAAGTGTTACTTTCCTTTTACCAAAAATATTTTATGTGAATATTTGTCTATTAAATTCGATGCATTCCAAATGGGATAGTAAATGTGATATTTTATTAATACTCAGCAGCTGGAAATAATTAGTATCATTGTCATCACGGTGTACGGCATGTGTGTGTAGAATATTACGCATTTTAATACAATCAGTCATGCCCTACCATCCAAGAAATGCTCCGCTGCAGTTCAAATAATAAGAAATTATTTTGAAATAAATTCGTTTTATGTGTCTTAAAAAGATAGGATTTAAGAGGTCATTTCATGTGTTGCTTAATAGATTACATATGATTCTAAATAAATGTCGAAAGAAAAGAAATTCTCGGCAAAACGTCCGAAGAGGTACTGCCCTAAGCTGTTTTATATAAGTTCGATGTCCTTTGACCACGGCGGAGGAGAGTAGTCCGAGGATACTGCGAATAAAAATCTCTGAATCCTTATCTTTACGTCATTTGGTCACATGGGGAACTTAAGCAGCGCAATGCTCGTATTGTGGAAATGGCGCGGGTACACCTTTTATCTCAGCGGGTCATTGTCTTCCATCTGAGTAAGGCGTACCATAGACAATCTTACGGCAGAGTAATACATTGCAGCTCTAATGCAATGCCCACTTTAGAAAGGGCTTGCACAACTGTGAATGATCTAACGGAAAGGATGAAAGAGATATATTTTTATAATTATTTTTTTTAACTGGAAACTAGACTGATACTGGCGGCTATAGAGAGAATAGCTTTTTATTTCCCTCCCCCTCTCTCTCTCTCTCTCTCTATCTCTCCCTCTCTCAAATGACCAAAGCGGGAGCTGGGATCCTAGAAAAGAGTAAGAGGCGAGACTTTGGACCAGTCGGACTTTGGATTAGATGGGAGAGGGTAAGGAGAGAGGTGGCCGAGATAAGAGTGGACGTTTGGAACGCTTTGGGCGAGGGGAGGGGGTGGCGGCGCAGGGCCCAGGATTAGTGAAAAGAGGCGACGGGAGAGACAAAAGGGGATGTGAGAGCGTGGAAGGAAATCCGTAGAAAAGGGCGAAGAAAGTCTTTGCCTGGGAGAGGGAAGATTATGGGTTTATCCGTATGGAATAAAACGTAATGGGAGAATTCGGGATAGAATGGTTTCTGAGGCCCTCCGTAAAGGGCCCACCCCTTCCACTTTGGAGAGAGTCACACGGGGAAAGAGAGAGTTGTTTGAAGGGGCGGGAAGAATGAGAGGAATGAATGAAAGAATGAATACCCCTCGGGTATGGTGCCGGCAATCCCACTCTATGCGACCCTCCCCCTTTCATGCCGTCTGTCGTTGGCATGAAAGGACTTTCAATGCAGAGGAATCTTCATTCAGCGTCTTGCATTGATATAAGGAAGTGAAGGTGGTCTGTTGAAGAGTGCTCCCACTGGAGTACGGTTCTATTAATCTTAAACAATGTTAGCACGAGATTATATTAATTATTTATTCTATAACAATGCTGCTTTTTGACGAATAACTGCACACTTATTAGTTAAGTTTTTTATTCAAGCTGAAAATAGTGGAACGGTCGTCCAAATGGTTTTTTATGAGAATAAAAAGGGGGAAGATGATCAAATTTTGAAATCCACTTAGCGTCTGGTCACATGTTAATTTTGTGCCGAGTGGAATATAAAAACATTCTGAGATATCAATAAGCTCTGTTAGTTTATTTGGGAACCTGTTAGTATGTTGTCTGTTCCTGTGTGTCTAAAATTCCCTTACAACATACTATTTGTCATCATTGTTATTTGCATATTACTTAATCATTTTCTCTTCAGTAATTCACTAAGAGTATTTTACCATATTTATTGATTAATTATACAATTAAACACATTCAGTAATAAAATTAACCACTGAATAATACAATTAATTGGAAGTAATTATGGGTGTTAAATTCTTATTATTTTGCATTTATCACAACTCTAGATGTCTCAAAGATATTTATTCACAAATCGCTTCAGTATTGTTCCTGTTATTATTCAGGTCAGCGGAGGGCAAATAATTATTTTCAGCAACCTAATGTTCCGTTTTTAAGAAAAAAAATATATTTTTGGTACTGATAATGTAAATATTGATCTAAGTGTAGAACTTGAGGCTCCCAGGGATACTCACCACAAAACTCCGGCACGTTTACTGCTCCTTTCTGTTTCTCTCATGGGGACACTGTTAGTCTGCTGTTTCCATGTAGCGTGCAACTGGAGTAGCTTTAGGAAGATTGTCATGAGTAAACTCAATGCCATCGGGATGGCGGTGAACAGGTGTTCCAGTGCTTGTTTTTGGACCAACATAACAGGAAAGGCGCAGGTACTAACTTAACTAGAATTTGGCTCCGAGTTTTCATGCCATTTGCACACACCACCCGAATGCAATCTCTTCATCCCTTGCCTGCGTACTCTAAATGGACGAGAAACGCAATGGTACGAGTATCCCGTCACATGTCCACTGTATACACACAATCTTGGGATTTCAGTTACGTTCAACGGGGTAGAAGAGTGTTGGCACCAAATAGCAAAGAAATAATCCAAATTTCTTCCTAGTAGTTTATATTTTGCGTAACTAGATAGGAATTAAGGTCCATGAATATGATGTTCAGATCCACATTTTAGGTAATAATATAAAAATTGATGTTTACTGCTTTAAACTTAAGTAAACTTAAAACTAATTTAAGTTTTTGTCCAGAGCGCGTTATCTTGTGTAAAATTTGCTTTGCTTTTTATTCTCTGTTATGATGACTTTATAAAACCTAAATAGGAATATCATTAAACTTGCCGAGTTTTTTTATACATGCAAATTTAAAATTAGTGTTTGAGAGACTTATTTATTAGTTTTCGTCCCACCACGTAGCTTGATCCCTTTTTAACCACCATAGACGACGCACATAGTAGATTTAAGACATTGTAGAAGAAAACTCATATTTGATTAATAATGGAACATAAAATTTTTACGAGGATTTAAGTCCCATAATTAGCTTCGATCTCTTGAGTAAGACATAGAGACTCTCCCAGTTACAGTTAATTTGCAGCTGCCGGTGCAATATATCATTAATAGTTATATTGATAGCACAGCGCCAAATTTATTATGAAAAAATATATGGGTGAATTGTTTTTATCGCTTTTCTTAGTTAATATTTGTGTTGAAAGTTTAGCATGGATGATGAACGCTAAAAGGGCATCAAACGTTTTGAATGCGTTTTCACCGTTGCTAGTCGAGTTTTGATGGTTTTAAAAAAATTTCAGGGTCCTAACAGCGGTTTAAGTGTGAAAAGTAACTGTCATTTAAATGTAAGTCTAATGTATTTTGAAATCAGTGCACGAATGCCATATTCTATAAAAGAATATTTTTTTAAGGCGAAGTAGTATTTAGGTACCTAACTAGTTCTTGGTTTTTCATATATAAAATTCTATGGAGTAATTAATCTGGCCAAGATATTAGCCCAAATTGGGCTTCCTCGTGGCTCTTGGCGTATCGCCAGTATATCCCAAATAGTTGCAAATATTGTTTGGATACCTACTTAAGATTAAATTCTAGAATATACATTTTTTAGGCAACCAGTAGTTGTGACTCGTACGTCAGTTTGTCTTTCTTAGAAGTACTGTATCCTGCTGCGCATGCAACCCAACGTGCTAATGCGTTATGTGGGTCGTCTATGCTACAGAAAAATTGTCGTATTGTAAAATTATAATTGAATTGTAACAGTTCCGTCATTCGTATCACAGTATTTTTTATGTTTATCACGACTTTTATCATGATACTTTCAACAAACAATGTTTTATTTTCGATTTGGATCAAATTTTAAAACATTCTTATTGCATACGACTTAACAGCCAAGTTTGGATTCAATCTCAAATGTATCATACGGAAATTGATTAATACGTAAATTATAAGTAGTCAGTAGTAAGATAAACCCTTATAAATATATAACCTTAATAGATTACACCAAATAATGAGTAAAACAGCGCAAATTAAGCTAACAGAGCGTGACGCCGGATGGAGAAAATCCCATTAACTTATCCGGGCGAGAATAAGAAAGACGAAATTCAGGTAGGCTGGATGACATTTCCTGATGACTTAAAACAGTCTTTTGATAAAGATTAGAGTAGTCTGCTTATGATTTGGTAGGGGAAAAATCGCGGACAGAAGTGATCAATTAAAAGCAGACAAGAGAGCACGCAGTAGTAGTTATTCTTACTACAACTATAGATATTATTATTAGTGGTAGTAGCACGCAACGGTTATAGTTACGCAACTTATGGATATAGTTAATTGTAATTCATTAGTCAATCACTTTGTACCCTACACTATTCCTCTATTGAAAAGAGAATATTTCGTACCTCTCGTTACAAGTCCCTATTTCTATTCCTTCCTAGTCCTTGTTTATCGAACCTTCTGCCTTCAGTAACCACCTTTAGCATTCGTTCACCTTTGCAATAATCTTTTTAAAGCATTAATGTAAAGTAACAAATTAACACTTGCATGAGATTGGGATGTCATTCATCACACTAAAATATGATACTTTTTATCAGCCCCGTTGCGTATTTTAGCTATTAAAGGTCTCATGTACCTACCTTTGATGGCTGCTTCTTCATCACAAATTTATTTCCGCATGATTAAAATGTGCAAAAAACCACAACTTCAAGTTCCCTTTCTTGGTAGCAACCACTTCATGTAATGAAAAGGACTCTTAGCAAAAAAAAAAGCATTTTTAATCCTGGTAAATATGTGAATGGGATTGCCAATTTTAAATATTGGAGGCTAGGTACAAGAATTAGAATTCAAAGCGAGAATATGGAATGGAATGGGAAAGAAAGAGAAAAATGGTTGAAAACAAGCCATGGAACGTGTGGTACGAAAATATCCCGCCGCCACGACCATTGCGGCGCGGTTATCAACGGGCACAATCTTCTCTTTAGAGAGACAAACACCGTGGTAAGGTTTTGGCGCCCGACCCGACGGAATGGGAAACGCGTCGCTCGTTGGCGTGGGGGGATAGGGAAAATAGATAAGGGTGATGGGCAGGTGGTGGTTTTGGTTACACCCTCAAATCCCTTTCCTATCTGAAACCAGGCATCTTAACTCCCACCTGTGAGTGCTACTGTGTGCGTTCCTGTCTGCGAGTGTCCTCCAGGGCTTTCAGGGTGAGAGAACGGGTGGGATAGGCTATTGTGAGCGTACGGTGAGGTCATCGAGACGGCCAATGTAATGGCACCATGTTCCCTGTGACTTGGGAGGGGGATAGGTCAAGGAGAGGAAGTGGAGAAGGAAAAAATGGAGGACGTAGGAGGAGTGGAGGCATTTGTACTGGAGACCGAGTTTAACGAGCATGGGTCTTTTCCTCTCATGCGTCCCCACAGGGTTTGGTACCCGGATGGAAGGAGGTAGTGAGGGGGCGGATGTGAGGAAGACTAGTGAGTTCAATGCCATTGCGGCAGATGAGGGAGACATTTCATTTGGTCTTTGAGTGGCAAGAAAGAGATTGCTGTGGTCAAATGGCTTGTGCTTTAATTCCACTGGACTCCAATATTCTCATTTCCCTCTCCCCCAACAGTCGCACCAGACATGCTTCCTAGTGTCTACAGATCTAATGATATCACCCTTTATACTACGGCATCAAATAATAAATGGACTGGAGAACTGATGAAAATCTATGGATTAATTTGAGGCATGAGATGGTAAACATTTTGGAATTTCTGCCTATGATATCCTAGTATGGTTCAATGCTTTCAGGTAAAGTGGAACTCATTTTACACACATTCAGCGTCTGCTTGAACTAGAAAATTGAATTCATCAAGGTTTTTATCGTAAGTAACTTCTATTATATTACAAAATAACGTTCAATTTTTCACTAATGAATGAAATTAGGAATTTAAAAGTTAATATTATATCATTATTTACTTCAAACTTTAACGTCCGTGTAATTAGCAGAGATTTTAGGTAGATCATATTTTCTTGGAAATTCTTAATGTCTGCAATTGAGAAAAAGGTAAAGAAAATCCCAGTTGCTCAATATCATCACAACTCTAAAAAACCTAATTGGTTTTTTTGTGATACTCCAGTAAAATATGTATTTACTTATAGTACATAATGTTGGAATACATTATAAAAACAAACAGATACAAAGTCTTTTAAGTGTTGGACAATCATGCTTAACACATCGCAAAAATGCAACGCGCACGAACGCAGTGCAGCCATTTGCAAATAGATTTCGGAGGATTCGTGGACTCGTGAAAATCGATATCTCTGCTAATGCACATTAATTGCCATGCGAAAAAATTCCCCTGGACCAGGAATCGAACCATAGACCTTTGACCGGAAAGCCAAAGGTCCGCTGTTCGATTCCCGGTCCAGGGGAATTTTTTCGCACGGCAATTAATGTGAATTTTCTCACCGTTCACGCGGCAGGATTGAAATATCCAACATCTCTGCTAATGTTCAAAACTCTCGCGTGACTTTGGACGTAGGAATGGAAGTGAATCCGGAGGAAGAATGATGTACCGGCCCGTTTGGAATTGCAGTTCTAACGGAAAGTCCCCATTTCGCATGCGAATCCATCTCTCGCCACTTCTGGTGCCGTTTATATTAGCCCCCTTTCGCTCTGACATCCTTTCGTTGCTACTTGCAACACCCTGTGCCGTAACCGTCAACCAAAGAGTAGTTCGATGATGCAATGGAAAAAGTAATTTTATATCCGGATGCGGAGAATTTGCGTGTCAGCTTGCCTTCTCCGTATGCCTATGAAGTAAAGTAGGTCACACTTTCCACGGCATAAATTCAAAGTACAATCCACCGAAGTTTTACATGAATTAAACATTAGGATTTAATTGTATTTAGGTTCATAGGAAATTTTAATTGAATTTACAGGGATAGGTGGAGGAAGATACGTTCCATTTGTTTGCTTTTCATTAGTAAACATAACCTTTTAAAGTAAAACATGCTGACCCTTTGTCATGAAAAATTGATTTTTTTCGTTGGCAGTAAATGCAAAGAGATACGTAGGTATTTAATAATATTAAAATCAGAAAAATGTGATTTTTACGACAAATTTGTGGTTAAAACATTAAATAAAAATATCTCCATCATATTGATTTGATAAGCTCTAATAAGAAAAAATGAGACGAATATCATTGGTAGAGTAAACACCATTTGAAAAGGCATTAACAATGAAATTTAGTCTTCACTCAGTTGCAAGTTGCTGGTTTTCATTTAAATTCTATTTCTTAAAGATCATTTGGCATGATGAGGCTTCAAAATTTTCATTTTTATGCATATCGAAATCTTCTATGTCAAGAAAAAATTTTCATTTTACTCTCGTGAAACAGGACAGAAGTAGCGAATTTAAAACCATCTAAACCTTCGCATATGAAAAGTAGTCAGTCCGAATTCGGTTCCTGTTACCACTATTTCTTTTTGTCACCTCAGCAACAAAGCCTGAGAATAAAAGTTAAAGAGTCTGCTCTACTGCACGGCTGAGAGCACTTGAAGGAACGGGACGTGGGGGTGGATTCGTGATTTCCACCCTCACTGTCTCAAGTCCTTCCCATCCTCTTTTTTTCCCTTCCCTTTCCCCCTTCTCGTCCTCCAGCCGGCCTCTCTCCACCCTGTGATTGATGTCGGTACTTAAGCCCGGAGATTTCCCGAGGTGGCAAATGGATGGGAGTTGTCTGACATAACGATGTGAAATGCTCTTTTCATTACAAAGATGAACGAGAGTATGAGAGGATTAGCGGGGAGGAGTGCCGAGGGGCGTGTGAAGGAATACGGGGGGTGCTCTCTTGAGGGTGGGGGAAGAGTGAGTATCCACTGCGACCCGAGGGGAGGGGAAGAGTTGGCTTGAATCGAGAGGAGGAGTCTGTGGGAGAGGGTGCGTAGGTTCTGGGGGGAGGATTTTGGGGAAGGAGGGAGTAAGGGTGAATATGCAGGGTTAAGGGCGGGTGAAATGGGCCATGCAGACGGATCGGGAAGGGGGAGAGATGTGTGAGGGTAAGGTTTTTCAGTGGGGGGAAGGGATATGAGCCAGGGTAACTAGGGGAATGATGCAGAGTTCTACCACTTCAAGGGTGGGGAAAGGAAGTACGGGGTGCGGAGAGGGAGGGGGAGGGATCCCAAGCGAGAGGTGTGAGGGAGAGGGATTAATGGAGAGGTATAAGGAGGAAAAATGAGGGTGGTGGTGGGAGGGGAAAGCGAGATGAAGATATCGGGATGTAGGCAGGTGTTGGAGACGGGGAAGACCGGCTGGGGTGAGAAGGGGAAGGGGATTGTCTTAAGGCGGGGGCTCGGAGAGGAAGCAGGGAGCGTAAGGTCGTAGAAGACTGGCGTAAGAAGGGTCCGGGGTGTTAGGGATGAATTCGGTTCATAAGGTTTGGCCCAGGGATCAGTTTAATACTCGATCATTAACCAAGAAAGAGAGATGGATGTATACCTACTTTATTTTGAAGCAAATGATAATTATATAATTATTATTTCGTAGAATTCCTAAATATAAACTTATTTGTAGTGCATATTAATGGATACCAATATATGAAACATTTTCCGGTTCTTGAAAAAAATAGTATCTGCATGGCATGAGAGCTGCGTCAAACCAATCCGAGGATTGATGACTAATTATGATGATGGTATATACATTTTATTTATGGATATTACATTTTCATTCTACTCTACACCATCTCAGAAGTTAATAATATATCAATTAAGAGTGATTTTAATGCTTTTATTTAATATCGTTATCTTCATAAACATTATAAAATAATTTGCGATAAATGTCCATACGTGGTAAAGTGAGTACCCCAATTAAAAACTGATAAAAAATTCGGAGCTACCAACTCATAGTTATTGAGTTAAAGCAAAGGAGGCCCGCAACGATGATAGTGACCGTCAGTTTATGCATATCCTTATCAGCCTCGACACTTGTGACCACTTAAACTAGGGAGCCACAAAAATATTTCTGGCTAGTAGAATGTATCTCATACTATCTCAGTGATGATTCCCTAAGGAAAATACAGGTGTAAAAAGTGTGTGCTTATAACTTTCCACAATGATACCAATAATAGGACTAGGGAACTGTAGGTCTGCATTTATCCTCGTTCTATTTCAATTCAAATATCTCCTTAGAATTTGTTTCAATAAACGTTTTGAAATCAGCAACGCATTTAGCCCTTTTTTGGGATCTCATCCCTTAAATATGTACACTTTTTAGCATCCTCACTAAACCAAAGACGTGGCAATAGTTTACTAAGCCTACAAGATGCTCTTTGGTCCATTCCTTTAAACAATACTACTATTTTGGACATATGATCACCTGCAAATCTCTAAGTCTACATCTACGTAATACCCTGTGAGCCACCGTGAGTGTGATTGAAGAATTACCAAACATGCACATCTCACATGCAGCAATGAACTACATTGCTACAACTTCACGGACATAAGAAGTAATAACACTCTAGGGCATTTTAGAATTCTGAATTGGTTATCTTGAGCAGAAACCACCTTCAGGAAATAAATTTTGAAAGATTCCTCCATTGTTATTTGGTATTTTAATAATAAGATTTCTATTTAGGAGTAATAAGATTCGAGCCCACATAGTCCAAAAATCCAAAATAATAATTTTTCATCTTTCAGTTTTTCCCAGCTTCAGGCCGGAAATTGGTGATGTGCCCTTAAAACTAAGACGTCATGGATCTCATGATATCCGGAACAATCTGTCTCAGCTATCGGTCCTAATCTCCTTAGACCATGGAAATTTTCGGGTACGCCGTAAAGTAAATGTAGGCGAATCACACGAGTGTCGATACATCTTTATTATTCGAGCCAAGATCTCCTGATAACGATAGCTATACCTTTTAAGGCACGCGCGGGATATGCCATAACGTATAGTGCGCTCAGATGGAGGAAGAGAGTGTGAGGAGGATTGATAAAACGGGAGCTATCCACATGCGAATGGCAATAAGGTCGTGGCTTCGGGAAGGAAAAAAAATTCCCTTCCAAGGTAAAGTGAGAATAATGAGGAGTTGGAACAAGGCCATAATGATTCCGCGACACATAAAAAAAATATCTCCCGCTGACGATGTCGGAGGGTGATATTCGTGTGAAGGCGTTGTTTAAAGGGAAAAGGGAGGACGTGTGTGTGCGTGTGTGTGTGTGTGTGAGAGTAGTTTGTGGTTGGGGGCTGCAAATATTGCCGCGGGGGAAAAATGGTGTTGGAATGAGATTGGAAGGTGGGGAAATGGAAGAGAGGTGTGGATGGAGACGAAATGCACCACGGGATGGATAACTGCGGCGAATGGCACGGATAAGAGCGGTTAAGGCTCGGGAAAATGGCGGCACGAGAATTCATGGCTGAAAGAAGGGGTGCGGCTTGGGTTATGGGGGCGTGAAGGTGGGGAAGTGGGTGATAAGATCAATTTTATAGTATATTTCGAAAATATATGCGATAGTATCACTGGTAGGCTCACAAAAATCTCTCAAAAAGTCTCCTTGTACGAAATTGAAGGAAGGTAATTGAGAAAATTGAATGAAAAATGAAAATTGGGGAGCGAAGTTAACGCTCTTGAATTGACACTGGATCGATTCCTGATGACCAGAGATAAAGGAGATAAATAGTAAAAGGGGCCTATTGATGAAAGTTGAAAGGGGAAAGTGGTAAAAGAAGGCTTCATATGAGATTTATAGGGAATAAGTAGTTAGGGATGTAAGAGTAAAGGATATAAGCAGGAAAATATTCACCAATAAGAATCGGCTGAGGAGAATTTGGGTGTGGTTTGTAGAGTACTAGCCTCCTATTCTTGGATATCAGGTTGAATCTGGCTGTGATAGTTCTTTCCTTGATACATTGGTCGCCGCTCGAGTTCTAAAAGCGGTGCTCTTAGATTAAAGTGCATCACTTTGAACTGTGAAAGTCATGTACTTCGTTGCAAGTTGGCAAATTCCGACGCCGGGTCTAACCCCAGAATTCCTCAGCTCTCTGAAACATTCTTACCTCCAGACATTTTCCACCTATAATGGCACAATGAACGGTCTCAGCTGTCGTTTGCCTCCCCGAATCAATACTACTGCCACTTTTTGAATAGATAACTATGTCAAACCAACTTAAGGTTATATATAATGTCACACAAATGTACATGGTTTTATTTCGCACCTTTTACTGCACATGCAACTCAACCGGTTTTGACCATGTTTATATCATTGTTTGGTCCAATAGTCTTTAATCGTCAATTAGGTCACTACTTTTCTATAATGTCATCCGTTGTTGATTAGTGTCTTTTTTTTAAAAGCCTTATTCCCTTTTAACCCAATATTCTCTGCTCTTCCCCTCTCCTTTCTTTAACCATATTTTAATGATGCTGTGTCTCAAGTCCACATGAAAAAAATGGTTAAACATTGAATTCATTCTTTGGTTAGGTGACTAGTGTAGATGATGAAGGTTTCTTGCGTTAACGTAGCGCCAAAAAGTTAATGAGAACGTATCCACCCTACAACTTAAACCAAGGAGTACGTGGACAAAAATGACTTTTCTCCATTCATGACTTGATACATTGACAAATCTTGATTTAAAATAAGAAATTATCAAACGGGAATAGGAATCTTAGTACGCCTGAAGATGAGAGAAAAGAGATTACTTACGAAAATGAGGGAATGTGTTTGATATCTGAAACCTCTGGGGCGCGTGGTTGAAAATGACAAGAAAATACTAATAAGTCGCATGAATGGGAATAATAGAAGCAGAGGCTGATTCCGTGGGGGGTGAAATATTAATGGAAAAACGGTAAAAAAATATATAAAAATCTCAAAATAAGCGCAACAAAGGTGGCATGAAGGGAAAAGGGAAATGAGAAAAGAATGATAGAGTGTAAAAATCAATGTTTTTTCTCCCCCTCCTAGGAATCCCTACAAGTTTTTCTGGGTTTATAGACGATGGCGGATAGTGTAAAAGGGAGGAGAGGCGATTGAGAAGGAAAGGCAGAAGTATAGGGCGATGGTATGCATTAAGGGGTGGTGGTGAGTGCCGGTGAAGGAGTCCTTGCGCTTTGCAGTTTAGGGGAAGAATTTGATTGTGTTCCTTGCAGGAGTGGAAAGTGAGAAAGGATGGGGAGAAAAGGAAAAGTGACGGTGCGGAGAAAAATAATATTATAGCCATCCAGTACACTGGCACGCCACGGAGTTAACTGTCACTTCGAGTGAAGAATTCTTCTTCTTACGTCTTCTACATTCATTCCACCAAACATTATCTTCTTCCTCACGTCATCCGTGTCTATTTTTTTCCTTCCTCCTTGTGGCCATTCTCGCACTCCTCCAACCTCGGTCCCTTTATTCTATGATCTTTAAGAAAAAACCCTTTCCTTTCCATTTCATCCCCTCACCAACTCCCATGCAAATTTCGAGACTAGTCTCCTCTCCATAAACCTTTGTTAAACCCTTCCTTTTCCTTCCAAGTTATATTCCTACTCCTTTCTTCTCCATTCTCTCTCACATCGGTCGGGTCCAACCCAAACTCGTGCCATCACCGCCGAACCCTTAACCCACCAAAGAGCAAGATTCAGCACATTTCCAATTTCGCTAAATCTCTCAGACTCAACCCTTATTCAACCTTGATTCTTCTTTTTTCCTGTTACTTTCATTTCCCGGCAGTATCCTTCCGGGCACTCTCCTATCTTCTTGGAGAGGAATAGGTAGAGGCATTCCCTCACCAGTTTGATTCGGAATAGGTCTCAATTTTATGATTTAAACTTTTTCCGATGCTGTAATCAGTTGATTTCTCATCGCTGGGTTACCTAACCATTAATGCTTGATAAGTGCTTTCCTTCAGTTTATTTCAATGGCTGTCGTTGTAAATGATTCTTGGGATTTCAACGAATTTACAATTAAATATATGCTCACATTTATTCATATGTGAATCTGTCAGAGGGTGCCAAGTGGTTTTGTTCTAAATTGTATATGTACAATATATGTATAGGTATGTACAAATATATGTATATATACAAGTAAAAACTTATCCTTTTTTCTTGCTTCTTTTTTACATAAGGAAACTTTGCACGTTCTGTACTTCATATGACTAAACTTGACACTGGAATGAAAGGCCTCACCAAACACGTACTTAATTAAGGTAGCCCATTTGAGAAATAATTGTGCGTTGAATTTATTTCCAAAAAGGAGATAACGCCATTAATTGATCGGATTATAAATGACATCATTGTGTAATTCTCACTTAAAAATAGATAACCATGCATTGTTGTAATTTTTAAGTTTAATACTGCAACAAATATTGTTTGAGGTACATGAAATTGAGTTATAAATCAAAAATTTAATGGCTTGCGAAGAAATCAAAGATTTAACCTGGTTATATGTTCCCCCTATGCTTTATGTTCAAATGAGCACCTAAATGTCCAACCTGTAGCTTTTAGGCTGAGATATTATTATCCCGGTAACTTTTGAGACGTAAAGTCCAGTATACTCAAGTTTCTGCGAACTATTCGGGTATCAGTTATTGTGCTTGATAACTTTAAAGCCTTGATTGGCTAACTGCAATTGTCTAGGTTCAAAGGCAAAGTATGTTTCAATACATTCAGTAATTTTTCATTTTCGAAAAACAGATGGTGAGGCAATTAAATATGAAAGAGCATTTCCTATGGTTAGGCTTTTTTAATGCATCCACTGAACTGCCTGTGAATGAAGTAATCATTATTGGAATTGATACGTATGAATAAGAAAAATTGAAGCCAAGAAAATTTATCATCTCTTAGCATACGAGTAAAAGGTGTATTTCATTTTCTGTTTCTGCTTTACGATATCTTCCCAAACAGTTTTCCAAATAGAAAGGCAGTAATATAATCGCTCTACTTGTTCCCCCTCTTTTTACTGCCCCGATATGATGCTAGCCTTAAGAGACCAGTCGTGCGATCAAATAAAACCTTATGCTTTCTTTTACGAATGCCTATACCAAATATCAAATATTTATTGATATGAATTTCAAATCTGAGCATATTTTTGAACCTTTACTCCTCAATAACAGCGCTTAAAATGTTAATATGTGCCTTTTACTTCCTTGACTTCATTTTAGAGTTGGGAATGTCTTAGTCCGAAGAGCGATGATTCGGCTAATGAAGCACCCTCTATATGTATTTATATGTGCGTATAATCGGTACCTCCGCTCAATTGCTCATTGCCCTCCTTTTCGCCGCACTCCTCTCTTTCTCGCGTATCCTTAATTGCCCCTCCCGCACACCCTCTCCTAATTCTTCTCCATCCCTCACATACACGCAACCCTTCCAACTTGGACTAATCGCCTCGCCCCTTTGCCCCCCACGACGACCGCTCTCTCCCGTCCCAGAATCCCGCCTCGGCCGCATTGGCCACCTTAGGGCCTCCCAGAGTTCCAGTAAATCCCCAGTCATCTGCTTTGTTTCTTCCACCCCGCCCCCCTCACCTTTGACTTTGGGCGAGATCCATCCTAGGGCCCTCACCCTTCCCTCCCCTTCGGCCATCTCTACTCACGGCTTCCCTCTTCCATCTTGTGGGGGAAATCCGGCTCTCCTTTTCCGCCTCAATGGCCGCGGACCCGCTCGGCTTCCTCTACCATCAGTGCTAATTCTTTTGCCCAACGTTCGCCTCTAAACGTAGACCCGTGCCCGTCTCTGAAATGGGCACTTCCTGGATTGGCGTAATTTCGGAGAAGCAGGTATCTTCCCGAGGGCCGGCTGGCCACCCGCACCCTAACTCACCCCACAATCCCATCTTCCTCACTTCTGGACCACGATTCTGTCTCGTGCTACCCTCGTACTTTATCCCCGAACACATCTGCGCCATCAGCGATTTGTTCTCTTCAAACACACATCGATTATCTAGACTGAGATATTGTCCATCATCCTTTTTTTAAATGATAATATCAAGGTAAAAATGGATAGTTAATATTTTGTATAGTTGTAGATAAATATATAAAGATAAATTATTATTTTATCAACCAATATATTTCGTTATTTAAAGCCGGTAGATATTAGAAGCAAATTACATTAACAGGGGCAGCGTGGGTGCTCAGAGGTGCTGCACGTCCAGAGGATCCCGGTTTTTGTAACCCCCCTCACCTTTCTGAAAAAAATTGTGCGTTAAAAACGCGTTTCAGGTCGTTAAGAGCAAAATGTTTGCAAATATTACATAACGACAAAATACCTTTACTGCGATAAACGACTTATTTTATACGTAAATGGGTCCGGGAAGTAATCCCCGCCTTCCCGCCCTGGACATGCCACCCCTGTACATGAAGAGAAGATCGTTTTGAGTGCGTAGCTCAACGACGACCTAGGCTACCTATGCTAGTGATAGAATGCACTATTTCAAGGTGGATATAAAGTGATTTTCTTCGACTCCTTTCGGTGCCTCATGATGATTTATCTCTTATACTTAATTTAGTGATCTACTACTTAAGGAATCGCCGGCAGTAAATAGTTAGGGTGGCATGTTACAAATCAGGTGAATCAATTGTCATCAAATTTCAGGTGATTAAAATCTCGCCACATCTTGAGTTTTAAGTCAGATTTTTCTTTAGGAAGATTAGTGGCTGAATATTATCCGTAAGCGTGTCTTAAAAAATAATCATTCTAGTTTTGAGCAAAGTTTATTACATGATGACAAAGCTCACCAGACGTTTAGCTAAAGGCTTATGATATACGCAATCGGATGATGAGCAATCGTTTCTCTGGGCCCAATTTGTTCCATTCTTCCTCGTATTCAATTTTGACTCATATTCCAACCATTCCAACGGGTGTAATGCAGATTCTGCTTTAAGTCATTTTGGTTGGTTATTAAATTACAGGCAGCCGCCACCTTCTACCTATTACCTATTTACTAACTTCTAATAGGACACCATAGATGTTCTTAACATATCTGCATTTGGGTCTTCCTTGAAAGTAACATTCAAACGCAGGCTCTGTTTTTCATTTTAGTAAAATTATAATTATTCATAGAAGTATTGTATAGAGAGTAATCATAGTAGTACCGAATTAGTTCTTCACCTAAGTGGTACATATCAATGCGATGAGGTGATGAATGTAGCGGAAAAAAGTAAACATCTTGCTTCAATAGCATTTCAACATAATTTGAGTTAAAATTTTCAATAACGTTTTGGCTAAATGTCTTAAAATGTTATACATCAATTGCATCAATTTTCTTCCTTAGGAAGTTTCATGTTTATGTAGCTATATATTTTAAAAGTAATATAAAATTAAAACATATCCAAATCTATGCTATACGAGGTCTGTTCAAAATATACGTGGACTGACGTCATAAAACAAAATGTACTTTACTTAGAAGTTACTTGTCTGGGTTCCCTTCAAAGTACTCTCTTCCCCAACACACATACTTATCCCAATGGTGTTGCCACTTGTATAAATAGTCCTGGTGCGCTTCTTTTGTAATGTCCTTAAGCTCCTTCGTCGCATTTGCCTTAATCTCGGGAATGGTCCCAAATTTTCTTCCTTACAAGGGTCTTTAGAGTTTGGGGGACAAGAAAAATTCACAAGAAACAAGGTGAGTTCAGAACGGGGGCGGAAAAGCCTGTTATGTTCCTTTACAAGAAGTTTTCATCTTCTTCTGAACGATCAAGCAGTTCCTGACAAACCTGGACACGATTTCTTTTTGGTCGTCCGTCATCATTCGTGGAAAAATTTCGCAGTGCACCGCCCATGTTTCGGTCAAAATCTCGTAACAAGGTACAACTGATATCCCTCACTCTTCAGCAAGCTTCTTGACGGTCAGACGACTTGCCCGCACCAAGGTGTTGATTTTTTCGACGTGTGGGTCGTCAGTTGACTTGGAAGGACGTCCAGGACGCTCATCGTCTTCGATCGACTGTCGACCACCCTTTAAACGTTCATGCCATTTGAAACATGCCGTACGCTTGAGGCAATATCACCGTAAGCCGTGTTGAGCATAGCAAATATTTTAGTCGCAGACTTTCCAAGTTCAGCTCAAAATTTCACAGCAAGTCTTTGCTCCTTCAGGTAATGACCTCTTGGTCATTACCTGAAGGACCTCAGGCCACTCTGAAATCCAACAAACGAAAGAATCGCACTTCACTAAAAACCGCGTTGATAATCAACAAATGAAGATATCTCCAATCGGGAAACGGCGCTATTATCAGCTGATCTGTAAAAATCTAGCAACATCAATTGGATTTCCCTGGAACCAACTGGAGCCGGGCAATTCAAACAGCCCGCGTATTTTTTGAACAGACCTCGTAAATATATTTTATGTTTGTTGTGTAGTTAAAGTTTTCTGACATTTGGGGTAGTAATAGTTACTCGGAACCGGAATATTTGAAATATATCCAAATCTATGCTGTAAATATAATTTGTGTTTGTTGTGTAATTAGAGTTTTCTGACATCTTGGGTAGTAACAATTACTCGGAACAGGAAAATTTCAAATATACCCAAATCTATGCTGTAAATATAATTTGTGTTTTTTTGTGTAATTAGAGTTTTCTGACATTTTGGGTAGTAATAATTACTCGGAACAGGAAAAAATCCTTTTCCATGACCCCGCATTCACATTACCTTCCGAGAGTTGAGGCGCTAGAGGGAAAAAGGTTCCTTCCCACCAAGGCGAAAGTAATGAGGCGTAAGACAAAGTTGATGGCCTGGGTAGGGGCTCATATGTTCTGCTTGGGATGTATCAATTACTTTGCTCCAGAGTAAGGGAAGGTGAGCAAATTGATCTAATAACTCACGAGAGGAAGGCGAGCTCGCACTGCCTGCACCAAAACGACTCTTTTCTTACCACGCCACTTTTTAAACATTTACACTGAGCATTCATGGTGAACAGGGGGTATCGATACATATACTTGAGACAATTTTCTAAACTAAAATAATTTATCAATAATTTTTGTACTCAAATTTGAGAGGCATGCAAATAAGCCCCTATAAAGCCTTCAAGTCACACCATTGAAGAAAGCAAGGGGCCAGCATCAGTTGCTTCTTGATCATTGTCGTGTTTGTAAAAGAAGATTTTCTTTTAATTGACTTGAGTGATACAGCTGTTTTCAAAAATACAATTGAATAATTGAAAAATATAATTAATATAAGGATTTTTTAGCTCTTATATTTTTCTGAAAATAATGACTGTTTAAGCAGATTAAAAATCTCTTCGAATGAGCAGAAATAGTTTTAAGTCTATGAGGAATGAGAGCCGTATTATATTTCTCTTGGCATTATCCTGGTTGCATTATCGGTTAAATTACCTCCACACAAACTCAAATTGCATAAAATAGCTACATTCCGCCAGGGGAAATATCCGGGGAATTTGGAATTCATTGGAACATCCCATTCCCGACTAGATGAGATTCCCCCAATTTTTTGTCACTCCGATCCACGAAATGTTTACCCTCGAATAATTAAACCCCATTCGCTATAAATTACGGGGAGGGACAAGAACTCACCGAATTTAATAGAATGGTGATTGACTCCCGCATTGGTTTTAATGAGAGCGTGTTCAAGGCTGCGATCGCACTCTTGGGCACGCCATCTCCCCGCCCGAAATTGAATTTTAATCATTTTGCCGGGGAAACGGAGGGGTTGAGGAAGAGGGTGGGGAGGGTTGAATGAAATAGGAGGGATATTAGGAATGCGAGGGTGAAAAAATACGGAGGGTGAGAGAGTGGAGTGGGGGGGGGGGGGGAGGGAAGGATGAAAGAAAAATGAATCCTTCCTCGCGGGAATTAAATGAAACGGGTCACGTGAGGCGTGAAGCAGTGCGTATTCGCACGCCTCAATTTTGGGAACGGACCCATTTCGATTCTTCCCTTCCCATTCAATCCGACGGAGCCGGCTGGCAACCGCTCCGTCGCGCTCAATCGAGCATCACCTGCTTTCTCCTTATTTCCCTCTCCACCTATTTCTTAGTCCGTCCATCCCTCCTTCCCTCTCTCCACACCACCTTCCTTCTCCTCCTTGCATCATTTCTCCATCCTTCACCCAGTCCGATTCCATTTCCCAAAACATCCAGGTATTGACCCACCCTCTTCCCTCACCGCCCACTTCTTTTCCCCTCCCACACTCTTTCCCTCTTTTCAAGTCCCGAGCAGAATCTTTCGGCGTCCTGCGTAAGCGAATCGCGCGGCCCATTACACACGCCCGCCATTACCAAGGGCAACCGGCCGGAAACATTCCCTCCCCCCCCCTCTCCCGTCTCCTCTACAATCCCCCTTACGCACCTTTCTACCGAGCCCCCACGAACCCTTTTCTTTGCCCCTCTTCCGTCCCTTTTCCTCGGTCGGGTTTTGAACGAATGGGCACCCGGCCTGTGATTTTCAAATTCTTTCGTCCCACGTAACTTCTTTGGAATTCACTCGCTGTGTATTCAACGCTCAGTTTGTCTACCTGCTCGCTCAGCCAGGCCCGCGAGTCTCCAGTGGTGTGATTTCTCTGAATATAGTTTATGGTAAGCGGATAATTAATGTGGAGGTCTCGTCTCTTTCAATGAATGCCTTTCCTCACTTCGCTTCGTCGAGTGTAAGGAGGTAGGTCTAATTGACGTAAGTAGGACAGACGTTTACTGAAAGGCAGTCGATATCTAATCAGCACATGGAAAAAAATCCGACTTTTCTATAGGTGCCCGATATAGAAAATGATAACTTTCCATTATAAGAGTGTTTATTGTAGAAATATTATATTCTTCATTAAGTTTTATTAGCATGAAATTTAGAATCAGGAATGGTACCCATATTTTTGTATTTGAAATAATTATAGTGATCTGACATTAATGCATGCCTGGTAATGTTCAATTCTCTTCCGCTCGCCCTTGCGGTGGCTTCATTGGTATTGTGTGGATGTACATGAAAAAGATTATTCTGGAGGTTATCTGGGGATATTTTGACAAATTTCGCTAATGACTGGCCACATTATAGATTGAGTAACGGCTGGCTGGGAAAATTTTCTTCGGCGTTTGCTCTCAACTTTTACTTTCACCAGATCTTAAATTTTCTAGAACATAATTTTGTATTGATTTTAGGTACCCATGCATTACAACGTTTTCTTTTCATATTAGAGACTATTTTTTATTTTTCACTCAAATTTCTCACGTGAGAAACTATAGGGTATTCCCTACTTAACGACGGAAAAACATGGTCGATTCAGGCGCCATTGATTAGAACATAAATACTTCACCTTACAGTGGAAATGGCCTTTTGGCACTTCAGAATAAACCTATAAAGATACAATCGTTTTGATGACAAATGGCTTATTTCCTAGCAGATCAAAATAAGAACTGGCATTTTTATTAAATAAATAAAGAGGAAGTCCGCATAATTTGAACCGTCGCGTCGTGCGATTCGAACGATAGCTTTACTTTGAATTTATTTGATAAAGCAACTCATTTGATAAAATATCATTGAGACGTTCCTATGGAATATCATCCCTCTAAATATAAACAGTAAAACTCGATTGCTCGAGGCGAGGCGGAGAGTGCAGTAACGTACGGGTCGGTTTAATCATTTGTTCAGAGAATGAAAGGCTATAAAGTTACTTTCACTGATTGCAGTAAATATTTATCTGTTCGTCTATTATATACATCGAGTTAATTTCGTCATAATCTCGTTAGGGTCCCTAAAAATCCTTTAGTACAATATATTCTTCGGTACCTTTGTTCCTCAATGTGTAATTCGGACCATCCACGAGCGTGTAACTATTTTGGCCCGGTGTACAGCGGCCCCTTAAGTTTTCCGTGAAAATCCAGGAAATAAAGCTGATGCTTAACCGTAATAGGTAACTTTTTTGAGAACACCAAGCTATTTAACAGGTTTTTGTCTTCAATTTCGTGCAAGTTACAGGATTCATCATCAGTATTTCGATCCTAGGATTGGTTTAATGCAGTCCTCCATTCTGCCCTATTCAGTGTTAATTCCCTCACACCCGGCTATGTTTTCTCTTTCAAGTCCTTCTTTATTTGCCCTATATATTTGTCCCTTGGTCTTCCTTGCAGGACCATCTCTTCAATCTTCCCTTCTATTATATTTCTTACTAATTCATTGTGCCTCTAGATATGTCCAATCATCTGGTTCTTTACTTGCCGTAGGGTTTTTCATATTGTCCTTTCTTCATCTACTCTTCTGTACACCTCTTCGTTCCTCACATTAACTGTCCATTTAGTCTTCAACATTCTCCTCCATCACCATTATTCGAAGTCTTCAATTCTTCGTGGGTCTGCTTTCCCGATGTTCCATGTCTCTGATCCATAAAGTGCGACGCTCCATACGAATGTTTTGATGAAGTGCTTCCTTGTTTGCAGCCGTATGTTCTTCGAGCATAGTAGTGGTCTTTTTTTCATAAACACCTCCTTATCTTGTGCTAATCTTTGCTTGATGTCCGTCGAGCTTCGTCCAACCCAAGTTATAGTGCTGCCGAGGTAGGTGTAGTTCTCCACTTGTTCCACTTTCACTACCCGAATTGTAATATTTGTCCGAAGCTTCTCTCTTCCGTACACTAGGATTTTAGTTTTCTTCTTGTTGATGCTCATATGATATTTTTGAAGTACTTGGTCCATTGTGGTCAGGGATGCTTGCAGGTCCGCTTGACTTTCTGCTACAATTCTAATGTCATCAGCAAACCGTAGCATGTTTATTTATTTGCCATTCACCTTGATGCACTTGATACCAATTTCCTCTGCGTCTTCTTCCTGGTATATATTGAATGACCTTGTCCAACTCCTTTATTTATTTTGGCTTCATCTTCCTTCCGTCTTTCATTTGCATTGTTGTGACCTGGTTCTTGTAGAGGCAATAGATTATTCTTCTATCCATGTAGTCTATTCCAATTTCTTCCAGTAATTTGAACATCTTGTTCCAATCGACGGCCTTTTCTAAGTTTACCAATGCCACATACAACGACTTGTTTACCTTCATCATTTTCTCGGCCAGTATTCTTAAGCTGAGCATTACCTCACTAGCTACTCCCTAGTTACAGATTAAATTTTGATATTTATCGTAGGCATAAACTAATATGTAGGACCCTATGTTCATACGTTTTTTGGTTTCCTCTGCAGGATAATAGTTGAAAGCAAAAATATGGGTACTCATGTTTCAAGACTACAAATTGCCCTGAGTTAAAGTCGGTATCGTGCTTTTGCGATTTTTTACGAAAAAGGCAAATCGATTTTTCAATTGCGTTGTTTTGTCCGGTTCTGTACACCAGCTACCGTCGATGATATTATACTGATGTGCTATAGTCCCATAAAATTCGCTATAGATTTTTATAATTTTCTGCCAATGGAAAATGGCCTCCATAGAAGGGTTCATGGTGATACTACCGGAGTATCAATTCCATCGATACGTTGTAGACCATCATATCCGAAGCCAGTAAGATAATTAGTGGTCAAGGGACCGCTTTTTCCCTTTCGGTTTCGGTAACAAACGTTAATATTTCATGCTCATATTTTACAACGCCTTAGCGAGAATATATGTAGCCTTCAGAGATAGCATGCACTACCTATCACACTAGCGAACGCTCGGCCAAGGGCTAGTGTCGCATATCCGTTACCTTCCTCCCTCAAGTGGTTTGCTTGGCTAAAAGGGTTTTATAGCTTCGTAGTAGATATTCCACAGAGGAAAAAATCGTTCGACCTGACCGGGACCCGAACCCGGACTCCCTAATTACCGCGGCTAGTTTGCGAGCTTTGAATTTGTTATAATTAAGCACCTTAGTGTATATGTCTGCTTTAACATCCTGGACGGTGGCACCATGAGTACGTCTTCCGCTGCTTTTCAATATAATATGTCCAAGAGTCCGGCAAAATCTTGTTCCCTTGAAGCCTCTATAATTTCTATGGAGAAAGAGGATGTCTTCGTAGTTCAACTGGTAGAGCACCTGGCCGGAAATCAGGGGTCCGAGTTCAAGTTTCGGTCCAGACCATAGATTTTTCTCTGTGGCACATCTGCTATTGTTCAATTTCAGCGGTTAACTCCGTTAAAGTTTTCAAGGCTAGTTTGTGAGCTTTGAATTTATATCAACGTGTAACGTTTTGGATGGTTAGCTATGGCTACTTAAAACCCTTGAAGAGGAGAAAATTTACTCAGAAAAACTTTGTGGTACAATCATTTTTACGCTAATAATTAGATAGTTTCATTTATTCATATCACTCTGGTGCTAAAATTTTACTCATGCTGATTTTAATCAGAATTGTACCAAAATGGCGTAACCAAATTCAGCAGATGTCGGTATAGAAATTACAAATAGAACATTTAATATCGATATGAGCCCTTGAGTGCTTTTGATTCTTAATGCTCATATTTTGAGAGCAAAAGAAAATAACGAAAACACAATTACGTATGACCGAGTTTGAAATATATCGAGAGGTGAAGTGTAAAAAGGAACATTCCTAGACGGAAGGAGTGACGGAAAACGTAGCAGGTGATCGTTGAATCAGTGAGATGGTTAATATTTAAAATAACACCATCGGGTATCGATTCATTACGCCGTTGGAAGAGGAGTGACGCTCGATCAGTAATGGAATTTGAAAGGTGAGAGCATGGAGAGAGGAATGACATTATAAAGAGAGGCGGGGAAATGGTATTGAAAGGGGCAATTGAAAGGGAGCTGCGCAAAGAGATAAAAAGAAATTAGCAAGGAGTGCTAGCGAACGATTTCAAAAGATATTATTGCATACTGCAGTTGGGGAAAGCAATAGAAGGAATGAATGATGCCGAATTTAGCAGATAACCATTTTGTGATTGTACTCGGTACTTTTTTCGTAGTTGATTTTCCTGTAATACCTAAAATGTTGGTTCTTTGTACGTTTTTAGAAGTACTTACGTACCGACCTAGTCGGAGGAAATTTAGAGGCTGTATGTAATAATTCATTCTTCGTCAAGTTTTGAGAAACATATTAGTGTGCATGTATTATGATTTCCCTAATATCTTATTAGGCTACCTTGATGTTTTATCGACAGTTGGCAGCCTTGAATAAATACGGTTGCTTAAGAAACATATTGTAAGCGTTATATGTTTCATGGAAGTGAATGGAATATGTTGTAACTAAATATATACATCGTTCTAAGAATTTTCTGTTCTGTTTCTTTCAGGTACGTGGACCATCCCACGCCGGTATGATTCTGACTCCTCAATATAGGAAATGACGCCAAAAGAGTGTTGGAGGAATTCCTCCCACTACCTGCTATGCAGTATCTTGTGAATGAAACTGGTATGCCCTATTGATCTTCATATCACCGTTAGAGCATGAAATAAATAAGGAATGAAGCATACGTTTTTGGTATTTGAAAGTAAGATATTTGACAATTGAGAGAGAGATTTGACATTTGAAAGTGGCATCATAGGCAAACCTTTGTAAAAAAAAGAGGGATAATACGGGGCTAATCAATTAAAATTTGCGTTCATTTTATGTAATCGAAGCTAATTTATGAAAAGTTGCTTTCATTTGACTATATGGCATATGAATACATATTTTGGTGGAAATGTGATTGCCTCAGCAGTATGCAAATATATTTTAACGTGCCAGTAAGGAAGGATTTCTTGCCCTGAAGTTTTTTATATGATTCCAATAGTTACTTTAATACTTAGACTTTGCTTATGCTTTGCTTTTTATTTCTTTCAATTATACCCTCTGTCGACCAAAATATTATGTGCACTTCAGTTATGCAGTAATGAAAGGACCTACAGAAAATGTATGTGTATCATTTTTTTCTCGTTTATTTTACGTTAATAGCTGTGAAAGTAACATTTTTGAATCATGTTGTTGTATTTTTTTATTAAATTTAAATGGAAGAAGTGAGTTTTTTTAGGTGTTCATCAATGACGCCGTATTTAAAAATTTATTTCTCAAAAACACGTAAGCTGATGTCTTCAATATTATAGCATAGCATATCAAATAACATTTTTTGAGTTTTTTATGAATTTCAAAAATTTATGTGTGCAAAAAATTATACTCAAATCATTTTTATCAGAAGAGTTTTTCTTGTCAAATGCCATCTTGACTGCATTGTTATCGTTAGATATCCACTTATTATATTACATCGACGTTAGGAACGCAATGTAATGAAATTTCTTTGCAACAAATTATATTTTTAAGGGTAGAAATGAGACAGGTTAGCGATTATTTGTTGCTTGGCAGGCTGTGCGATATTACCACCTGCCATGATGTCCTATTCCTACTCATAAGAATATAATTTGGTAAAAATAAGTTGATTAAATTGCGTTCTTAGCAATGACGTATTATAACATGTGGATATCTAATAATTTCAACGTAATTAAGATAAGATTTGTTTGTTCACCCAGAGCCAAGAATGCTTCTGATATAAATGATTGTAGTATCAATTCTTGCACAGATAATTTCTTGAAATTATTGAAAACGCATAGAACATATTGTGCGTATTATGTTATAATTTTGAAAAGATCGGCTCACATGTTCTGGGAAATAAATGTATGAAGTTAGCGTCATTGATGAACACGTTAAAAACAGTCACTTTTCCCATCCAAACTTTAACAAAATATACAGCAATATAATTTTATTAAGTTATATTAACCACGTTAATTTAATGTGCATAACAATTAACGTAGAATTATACGATGAAAAATAATATGTAATTAAAGCCTCTAGACCTTTTGGTTACTATATAAAAATCCCTCAAACACGAGTACACATATTATTTTGGTCGACAGTGGTGACAAATTTTTTATTATCATCCTAAATTTAATTTTAGACCCATACTTTGAGAGGTTATGTTTTTTTTTATTCAATAAGGTATCTGGATAATGCATATTTGAGCTACTTTCCATTCACAGTTAGTTACTGATAATTTTCCGTTATTGTTTCTGCCTGATAGCTTATTCATTCTTAACTTTTTGGATTTTCTTGTATTTTGAAAAAAACCTTTTGACATCCATTTCTACTTCTCTTTTCTCAGTATTGCAAGATCCCTATATTTTTGTATCTTATAACGACTTGTTAGGAACGTCTTGGAAAACTGTTACTAGCACGTAGCTGGGAAATAACTCATAGCCAGCTATTTAAAGGAAATAACGAAACGGCTGTTTTACTTTCAAAGAGAGCTTACTGCTGCGTTAGGTTGTACGTGCTGCGTTATAAGTTGCAATGGAAACGTATGTGGCTAATAGTTTCCACGGTTAGTGGACTAAACATTTTGATATTTTTTATAACATGGCTCATTATCGTGAATTCAGCGAAATATACATGTTTTCCCTTATATCAGCCTCTCATATTTGTTAAAAAAAATCACTCTTATTAAGCCAGTCCATAGTCACCATAAATCCACTTTTTTCCTTTTACATCTCCGAATTCTAAGAAAATTGATACTCAGATCTTCAAGAACACCATTTCATTTCAAAGAGATCAAAGTGTGTTCTCTGATCTCCAATTAGGGTGAGCTTGTTATTTAGTTGAGATAAATCGTATTTCCTGCTATGTCTATCTCTTTTTGGACTAAGTATTTCTAGAATGTAATAGAAAACAAGTATAATCAGATTAAGGCAATTACAATACCGTAGTAAAATAAAACATAACATTATTTTCATGTGTGTATCGATCTCCTATGTAACTTAATAACACAGGCCTTCAATGAATTCAGTTGTTAAAAAAGTGATGGTCTTTCAAAGTATACTTACTATAATTAGTAACTCTATTTTTAAGATACACTTATAAAATTAATCCAAAAAAGTTGACGAAATGCTGATTGGAATTGGAATGGAAGTTTCAGACCAAAGAGCTCTGGAAGTGTAATTATCCTATGACGTTGAGGTGACCCTTGGCATGGTTACCAACTTTTCGTTCGAATGGAACTGGGAGTAAAATTTAATTCATTCCTCGTACTGAATTCATTCAATTCCTTTATTGGAAATGAGTGGGGCATATTGTTAAAGGACAAATCAGATGGTCCAATTTGTGTATGGAGCGTTGTAAAAGAGGCTGAACAACGAAAAACGAGGAGATCGTGTGTCGGCTGAAAAAATGTCTCCTGGTGGTACGTTTGAAATAAATATACCACCTGCGTGTGGTAACGCTCACGAGTACCAATATAGCTTCGAATGCAAGAGTCACGTATGGAATTGGAAAACAGGATAGGAGAAATGAACAGACTATCCATTGCCGCTTCGCCAGCTCGAATTCGTCAGTCACTTCACACGAGTGGTAGCTCCCGTTCCCTCGGTGCAGTAACCTCATGAATTTTCCAGGGGGTAAAACATCTACGCACCTGTCAGAAGTGGACGCAGCGATCTCACCCAGGATTGAAATTGTGACGCTCAAGAATTACCGTCAACACCATCCAACTTCATTGAGACAGGTCCAAAGAAGAGCGTTTTTAAACGAAATGACGGATTAGAAAAAAAGGAGACTTCTCACTTTGCATAAGCCGATTCATTTGCTCAAAAACTTTTCCAATTCCACTCTCAGCACTTCACATCTGGTACTAGTTTCCTAATTTAAGCCGGAGGGCATAGCTGAGGAAAATGGTAAGATAATTCTCGTTTTCTTGTCTCACAAATATTATATGCATCCCGGTCCTATTCATGCTGTGTTGCAATTTTGCGCTAATATATTAATGCTGATTGGCTAAAGTTTTCGAACAATATTGATAAATAAAACATGACTGAATATTGCGGGGAGATGTATCTGGGAGGAGTTGTGTTAAAATGCGAGTGATTCATGTTTTGGCTAGTGGAACACGTGTTGTACACATGAATATAATGCTGTGAAAATGCGTGCTGTGAAAATAATTTGAAACCGAAGTTTGTTGATGTATAGAGGTAGGTATTCACTATTTAAAATAAAAGGTGTGGCAATACATTCCTGCAAAAGTAGTGCTGCTATTCTTGCTATTCCCAATATTATTCAATGCCTTTTAAAGTAACTGTGGCTGAAAAAATTGCAATAATTTCTAAGTTTTATGGTAAGAAAAATAACCAGTTCCACGGAATGTCTGCCGGCAAGAGCCCTTAATGCTAATAAGAAGTTATAGTTGGAAAATAATTTGTAAATATTCCATATTTGATTATGCTATAAGTTCTCTGCTAGAAGATTTTTCCCAAAAAAAGGACGATACCAATATTGAAGAATATATAATCCAAAGGCATAAGTTTTGAAGGCGTAGTTGTAGAAATAAGGCAAAGAAAACAATATAAAAATATATAAAATAGCTAGATTGAGAGTGATTTTATCGGTCTTGGTACAATGTAATGGAGGAATTTAAGCACAATGAAATTTTAAGTCGGAATACCGTAGTTAAAATGAAATTGTCCTGTGAGTATAGGAAAGATCGTATGTATATTATCGTCCTTTTCCAGATGAATTGAGTGTTGTGCTGTGAAATTTTTATAGATTTATTACGTAAGATGATAATATGATTTTTTCAGGAGTGTATATCTATATTTTATAGGGATGATAATCATCATCATAAGTCATCAATTCTCAGATTGGTTTGACGCAGCTCTCCACTGAGTTCTTCTATCGGCTAATCACTTTAAACTTACGTAATTCTACTCTTTCACATCCTTTATCACTTGTTCCATATATCTTGCACGAGGCCATCTTTTGCTACTCTTCCCTTCTACTTTTCCCTCGACGATTGTCTTCATCAGGCCATCATGTTTCATGATTCGACCGATCAAATACTCCCGTCTTCTTCTTAGGGTATTCAGGAGACTTCTCTTTTCTCCCACTCTTCTTAGAAATTCCTGATTACTTATTCGGTCGATCTTTTCAATCTTCATAAATTTTCTGTAGTACCACATTTCGAATGCTTCCACCCTTTTATTTTCCGCTGCTGTCATTGTCCATGTCTCTGTGTCATAAAGAAACATGCTCCAGATGTGCATTCTGATGAACTGTTTCCTTACTTCTACTTGTAGCTTGTATTTCCAGCGGCAAGTAGATTCTTCTCTTGATAAATGCCCTCTTTGCCAGGGCTATTCTGCTGACTATTTCTTTCTTGCTTCATCCGTCGTTGGTTTCTCGGCTTCCAAGTTAACAGAAATCTTTCACCTCTTCCAGCTTTTGTTTTCCTAGTTTACCGTTGGTTTTGGCCTCTTATCTCTTGTTTCACACAATTATCTTAGTTTTCTTCTCTGATTGATCTCCAGCTGATATCTGGCCATTGTCCTTTCCATGGTTATCAGCATCTCATTCCTTTCCTGCTCTGTCTCTGCTATGAGGGCTATGTCATCAGCGAATCTCAGCATGATGATTTTTTCTCCATTGATATTCAATCCAGAAGACTTATCTTTGATTTCATTGATGGCTCACTCGATTTAAACATTAAAAATTACTTGAGAGAGTGCACAGCCTTGTCTCAATCATTTCCTTATTCTTGCTTCTTCGCAGCTGGGTCCAGTTTTAATCACAGCTACTTAGTTTTTATACAAACTGTGGATAATTTTTCGGTCATTGTACGACACTACAATTCCTTTCAGGAGTCAAAGCATTTAATTCCAATCCACATAGTCAAAAGCCTTCTCAAAGTCCACAAATGCAATGAACGTCGCTTTGTTCTTCTCCATTCTCTTCTCTATCAGCAGCCTAAGAGTCAATACTGCCTCTCTTGTACCCTTACTTTTCCTGAATACAAATTGATCTTCATCCAGGAACTCCTCTGCTTTTTTTCTGTTCTTATGTAGATGATCCTTGTCAGTATCTTCGATGCATGTGTTATCAGGCTTGTAGTTCTAAAATATTCGCATTTATATGCTCTTTTCTTTTTGGGAATAGGAATGGTGATGTTTTTTCTCGAAGTCCCTGGGTATATCTCCTGTTGAGTACATGTCGCAGATGGTCTTGTAAATATGGGTTACTGTTGTCTCTCCTGCATTTTTTATTAGTTTTGCAGGAACATCATCGATTCCAGAAACCTTATTCATGCGAAGATCCTTTACTGCAACGTCAAATCGTTGTCTTAATATTTATGCTCCCATATCATCTTTTCGACTTCGCTTTCCTCTTCGATCACTTTCGTGCGGCGATTTTTTCCGCTCTACCAAATATTCTTTCCATCTCTTCACTTTTTCTTCATTTTCAATCAGAAATTCTCCGTTCTTGTCCTAATGGCATTGCATCTTGTGCTCCGTTCTTTGAAGTGGTTCCTCACTATCTTATAGGCAGTTTCCACATTCCCAAGAGCAAGGTTTTTTTGTACATCGTCGCATAGGCTCTTCATCCATACCTCTCCAGCTTTCCTGGCTTTGCGACATATTTCGTTCCTTATTCTTTTGTAGCAAAGCCACCCTTCCTTAGTTTCCGCATTTTTGTACCTTCTTCTTTCTTCAATCTGATCCAAAACTTCTTCCGTGTTCCATGGCTTCTTCTTGGTAACTTTTCTTCTTCTAAGAGCTTCCTTTGCGGCTTCCTGTAGTCCACATTTAATATTTTTCCAGCGATCATCCACTGATTTCTTAGTCAGGTCCTCTCCTATGTTGTTTCCCACTGCTTTTTGAAATGCATGCAGGTGTTGAACTTCCTTTTTTTTCTATTTGCCATACGTTATTCATTGTTTTCTTCAGCTTCTTGAATTTTATATTTCATTACTACTAAATTATGGTCACTGTCAATGTCTGCCCCAGGGTAGTTTTTGCAGTCCTTCACCTGGTTCCTAAATCCCTACTTCACTAAAATGTAGTCTATTGAAATTAGGGAGGATAATAGCAACGGTAAATTAATCATTTTGAAGGTACTGATCATGTTATCTGTACTAGCTACCACTTTTTAAAATCAATGCGAAATTCCACTCAGCTTCTTTCAAAAACTGTATCTACTCTTATTTGCATGTATTTGAACGAAAAAGCAAAACTGGTAGTACATTTTTGTTTCACCCGTGGTAAAGTAGTAGTAGCGTAGACATAGATTTATAATTTACCGCCACAATGCAACGGGGATATTCGTGGTTTCCTTTGATTTACTCGGACCTAGTGGTGGACTTTTCTTGCTGTTCATTCTGTTGATTAGCGTATCCTTCATCCTCCATTGTTTTTAAAATCTGCATTATTTCGTTTCTTCCAGTTAACTTTACACCTTTTTACCATATAATGATACTATTGGCTGATTTCATGGATATCATTAACACAGCAATAATTAAGGCATTAGAGCAGTGAGATCAATTTCAATACTAAAATGTCTCGTTGAGATTTGAGAAAATCTCACGGATTATGGCTATAGTGATTAACATGAGTGATAAAATACGTTGAGTATGTTACGAAAAATAACTTTGCACAATTTGAGAACCCTGCAAAGTTATTTTTCTTAACATGTTCAATGTATCAAAGTCCTACCAAGTATCACCTGCCTCCATCGGCATAATGCGTAACTTACATTTTTCTTTGATACCTATTGATATTTGAAGAATAGCTGTGATAATAATGAATGTTTCTATTACAATATCTATGAAAATATGCTTGGTAATTATTGCATTAATTGGCAGTGATTGGCATAGTTTAATGTTTCATTGATAGCTGTTTTTTGATGAGGGAAGGAATGACTCCAAGAGTTGGAAAAAAATGTTTAAGGTAAATAATTACTGCAAGGTACTATATAATAAGTAAAAGTGCCACAGAGGAAAAATTGAAAGAAGGTGGTGAAAATGCAGTTGCTGAAGATGGTGGAATGATGGCGATAAATATTTCTACGAGCAATATTTTATCAATTTACTTATCCTGTTTCTTTAAATGATTGAGACTAGCTCAGTTAACCTATCATTGCCATTGTTGGGAGTACATAGGTATGTTGGCAACCGCTTATATTCTCGTCATGTATGACGCTCTCCCATAAGCTTCGAAACAAAGGTGCGAAGCTTTTCAGAAGTCGATTTTGAATCCATATACATCGTCTAAAATTCATTTCCCTCTATTCGAGACGAAATAGCTTCCAGTGCTTTACGTTAGAGTGCCACTTTCAAATTTCTATCGGAACAGTCAGTCCTCTCGGCAGCTAGGGTCACAGACGATGGTTAAAAACTGGTTTTAGGAAGAGTGAAGCAATTCATAGGGGTAGAGAGACCATCAACACACGCTCCTGAGACATATATCATTTTTTTCTCCGGAACATAAAGTCGTCAAAAGAAGCGGGGCGGGCATGCGTGAAAACGAAAATGTTTGACGAACCATCAATTCCCCTGAGGTCGTGATTGTCGAACGGGAGGGTTTGAATGGGAGTTTTTTAGGGAAGAGGAAGATGGGAGGTGGGAAGGGGGAGGTTTGGTGGAGGGGGTAGGTAGAGATTTTGCATGAGAGGATTCGACGGGGTTGGCTGAATCGGGACAAATCATTGTACACCTGCAAAGGAGATTCTTGGATGAAATGAATCACGTCCAGCGCGGAGAGATCACGGGTAGCGAACGACTGATCCTGAATCTCTTTTGCGTTTACAAAGTATTTGTTTTTTGCATTTGCCTTTCATTCCAATTGGTCCACGTCGTCGCCTCCACTGCGCTCTCATCTCTTTATTTCCATTTCTCTCTCTGTATGTCGACGCACGGTACACCGCTAGCACTCCACGTAGAGATGGTGTGGGCTTCCGCCAATCTCCGCAGTATTCCCTTTTTAAGCAACGTCGGTGGTCAAGGTCCACACGCCCGAGTTGTGGCACTGCATAAAAACGAAAAAAAAGGACTGTAACACCTGTCCGGCTTTGCTATCGCAAAGGTTGGTTCCTAATGCGTTTTTTGTTTTCATCCTATTGATTCGTAAGGGGAAGCCTCATTCGTGTGGCCGAAAATATTAGACGAGAATAGTGTTGTTCCATGTAAAAGCCTCGCGGGAAGTTTGCTAATCCCCCTTCACAGTAGCCCATCTGTTTTTCCTTCCCTTCCCCAGATTATATCTCCGGCAATAGTGATTGCATTCCGCGACTTCTGTTGAGTATGCTCGCTGGATAGAGAGACGCCGAAACTCAAAGGAATCGGAATAATTTCGATATGCAATTTGTTGCATTTTCGGCGCTGGACAAAGTGTGGATATTCCACCTGTATTTTGCTCCCTTGGCCAAATCAAACGCAATATAGGTGTGGTCCAAATCCATGCATATGCATTCTTTGCTTGGCAGTCTCAAAAATTGGTATTTGATAGTAAGAGCGTGTATGCCGAAATAGTGCCCAAATGGTTGTGCTTCCTTTTTTGTCGACCCTATATACAGGCGAAGACCGTAAATAACTACCGAGATACTTTTTTATTTTATTTCGTGTGAAGTAATGAGAAAACGTGCGTTGCATTAATAAGATTATGTGCAACTTTGAGGACTGATATTGTCATGCCGTTTGATGAGTAAGAAGTAGAAATAATATCATAGTTTGGGAGTCATGACCTCCTTGGTTAGCTCGTGGTTCTGCTTTTAACTATTGCTATTTATAGATGTTCTTTATGATGCTCGCGTTGTGGCTGAGTGCACTCAATACACTCAATAAAGTGTGTTATTAGTATTATGCACTAGTTGAAATATTTGTGGGCATGCCTTTGATAAGTGTATGATTACAATTTTAATTTTAAAAGTTCTACTTACAATTTTTAGGATATTACTTGTGATCAGAAAACTCGATGCTTTGATAAAAACATGTAAATTACCATGATATAGTCACTTTGCTAAAAGTTTTTCAGTGGAAAGTATGTAACCGAATCTGATGAAACTGCCTAATTAGAATTAAATCCCATGCGAATATAATTCCTTTATACTTTTAATGTGAATCAGAACAGAATTTGAAGAATTTTTCAGATATTAAAATGGATAGCATATGGATCCATTGCTTTGTAAAGAATAATAAAATCCCCAGACCCTTTCATTATTGCTAAATTGGTTTATGAAGTTATGTACGAGAATAAATCTGATGGTTCAAGTGCACGTATAATGTAATTTAATTTCCTCAATCACGAATATTATTAAAAAAAGACTTGAACTCAAGCTCTAGCATGAAATACTTGTTTTAATGCATTTAGAACCTGAGGATAAATTTGTTTATTAGGGTCAAAGTCTTGATATGCTTAAGATAAACTCTTTATTAAGGAAATAGCAAAAATCTATTCTACAAAATACACTGTTTCTCCTTGACTGTATAACCCATTTAGAAGAATCTATTATTTTATAAGTTTGCATAGTGAAATTTGATTATTGTTGATGGTAGCGACAGACAGTGTTTAATGAACGCCATTTTGCAGGAAAATACATGTGTCAGAAATAAAATAAATAAAAAAGTGTCAGAAATGAAATAAATAATGTACATAGATTCCTAATTCTGATTTATTTAGCAACTCTTCATTTCACCAAGTATTATGCCGATGTATATTCTCTTACATTAGACTTATTCAATATACTCTGTTTAAGGTAACATTATTGGAGGAAGTATCTTTGCTTTAAGAAAAATATTTTTAGTGAAGGGGAAGAAAAAGCATCATTTCCTCTAATTATTTCTAGGGACAGACGTTCATTGTTTTCCTTGACCTACTGTTTAATGCTGCAATTCTCCTTCCATCCATACGGCACTCATTAAAGAGTGCCATCGCCACTGTGAGTATTGTTAGTAAAATTCTCGGCAGAATCTTCTGAGGCTAAAATGAAAGATCTTAAGCGTAGGTGACGACTCCATAAATGGTGACCGAGGCGGAGTGTCTAGCAATAGGCAATGGCTTATAGAGTGAACAAGTGGACGCGAGTGCGCCCGAGTGTTACGAAGAACACTCAGCTCCCGCCGAAACAACCTCTTTCCAGCATACTGGGGGATATGCGGTCGTCTCTTTTACTCATCCCCCGTCCTCGCAAATCTCAAATCACCCCTCTCAACAAACCCCGGGAGGGGGAATCTCTCATGGCGACAGGGTGTCCCGGGAGTGATGGGGAAAAGGGGAGCGGAGGGAAAAAAATACGAGTGGGACTGCATGTGTGCTGCTATGCATGCCTGGGGGTAGAGTTGGGGAAGATTAAAACTTTTTGAGGACGGAGGGCCTGCCCGAGACAAGGATTGAGGACCAGATTGGCGGAGGGAGAAGCGTAGGGGGCGAGGGAGATAGATCTGAAGAGAGAATGCTCCAAGCGGGAACGGGAATGGGATGGATTTCCGGGATGCACAGGAAAAAGAGGGTGTGATGGAGAGCTGGAGATATATTGGGAGGCGCGCGAGGGATCGGAAGGGGGAAGAGGGGCGAGGGAGTGGCTGAGGGGGGCATGGGAGGCGAAAGAGCGGTCAGCGGAAAGGGCCCGAGTAGGGCAGCGGAGTTTTAAGCAACGAGGAGGCGACGGGCAGAGAAGTGGGCCTTAGCGATCGGCACAAGGATCTCGAGTGTCCACCCTAGAGAAGGAGAGGCCTCGCTGGCCCCGACAGACACTTCTTTCGTGGAAGTGCTTGTAGGCGGTAATGTGGGGAAGAAAAAAAGTCATGATGTACGTGTCGGAAAGTGGAATCGGAATGAATGGCGTGAGGAAATGAGCTGGCAACTCATCACAACAGTGCAATGGTTCCCTCGGGATGAGGTCTCACTTGGTTCAAATTATTTCTTGGGACAACTTTTGCCTGCAGGCAGCTAATACCTGAGAGCCCTCTCTCCCATTTGCCTCTAAAATCATGAAAAATGTGTACTTTACTCCCGCAATATACTTTTTCTTATAAATAGAATGGGAATAGAAATTTGGGAAGTCCCGATTGAACCTGAGGCATGCACGCCGTCTTGTCTCCTTACTGAGGTAATTTCAATAACGGAAGTTATAATATATGTATTTTTGGAACCTGACAGCATATATAGGATGACATATTTTTTAGCTTTAAAAAGGAAATAAAATAGAATAGCGTTAGTGAATATTCATTGATATTAAATATGTATAGATAAATGGAAACAAACTAAAGTGCACCAGCATTAACGATAAGGAAACATAGATCTGAAGAGGATGTGAGATATTGGATTAATAAAGAAAATAATGCGCGCTGAAGAGTAAGACTTGGGGATCTGTCACTTAGTTTCATTTCCTACTGATAGAGGCAATAAAGCTATAGATAGTACTATGAAACAGAACCGGAAGAGAATTTATAGAATATGGAAAATGGAATGTGGGAAAGATATGCTTAAAGGAAAGGTGAAGACAATTAGCGAGTCTGCCGCTACGGAGAATGATTAAAGCCACTTAGCTTGGATTTGGTGATACGGGTTGCATAAAGAGTGCATTTATGCAAATGAAATATATAGGTAAGAAAGCGTCAGTAGAATGAGGAAATTATAAGAGGAGATTCTAGATCATATGCCTGCAAAAGTATTAATGCATATTCGGAATAAAGAGAAATACAGTAACCATTTAAACCTTTTTTACGGGCCAGGTTAGGAAAGAATATGACTAGAAACTTTATAATTATAGTAATACCTGCCTCCCATGCGTAAAATGAGTGGACATGAATGCCATGTAAATTGAGTGCAGTTTTAATTGCGGCAGAGATATAAGTGATAGTGAGAAATAAAAGGTAAAGAATGGAATATTATTCATCGGAAGACAAGTTGGGAATAGGATGGAGCAGGTATCACGTAAACATAAGGTGTAGTAGCTGAAATCAGAATATTATTTTTGGAGAATATTGGATATGACCTGGTCTTTATCATTTTTCAAGGCATTTATTTGCCAAGTTCGGGAAAAATCATTAAAAATGCAGCAAATAAGACTTAATTGATTAGTAGGAGCTTTAATTTGTATGCATATTTAACACAATTTCATCAAATGGCATGAGGTAAGGTAAGGAATCGTGGAAATAGATATGAAGGAAGAGAAATTACTGTATAGGGAGGAATATGAAGGAATTTCTGCCTTCTGACATTGTGTGGTACAATTCGTGGAGCTTAAAATAAGAGTTTATGCACGAATAAGTGATCAACCCAAATTGTAATTACCAAATATTAGTTAGCCAATCTGGAATAACCAACCAACGGGAGAATCAGGAAGTAAGGAGAAAAAAAACACATGCAAGGAGATTTTCAAGGGAGAGAAATCACGAGCGATATCTTCAGTAAAAATTAGAAGGCATAAGTTTCAAGGGTAGCACGTAAGAAGATCTCGGAAAAGAATATGGAGAAATGTTTGTTAGAAATGAATTAATGAAAGGTAAATGAGGCATTGAAGTGAATTAAAAATAAGACTTACGTTTGGAGTGATTTAGGCTTCTGTGAAATTTGATCTTTGAAGTGAAAGATGAGAGAATATTGTACAATATAATACTTGAGTTTCTCTGTTGTACAGAATAAGTTGGGGCGAGAGAAAAGAGCAATGGGCAGGCCAAATCCCTGAGATTATTACTAAAATTCACAAAAATACTTAATTAGGTAAGGTAATTTTCCTGACCCGAGGATTATTTACTCCCGATCTCTCCTTACTTTAAATCTACAGTTCATCGAATTCTGGTGAAATGTACAAGGAATTTGAAATTCTACCAAGACAGGTGGGTTAAATGAAGGATATTTTTTAAAAATCCTCCACGTTTTTTAGTATAAAATACATTAATTTTCCACATTAGCATGAGCTTAGTCTCCTGAATTCGATGAGCAGGAAGTATATATTAGAAGAAACACTCATTCTTGCTTAGTACATTATCATGTATATTGTCTCAGCCATCCAAGTAATGTAAATGACAAAGTGAGTTAAGATAGGAAAAGGCTATGCAAATAATAATAGTTAAAATTGTAATATTTAACCTTCTTTACAGCATCTAGCAGTTAGCTGCTAAGCCATCGATGCTTTTCTAGAAAATCCCTTTGTGAACATTGATTTTTGGGCATAACAATATTGCGAAATCAAAGATAGATACGTGAAATTCATGAGAAACGACGTACTTTATCATTTAAAATGATTTATAAGAGAAAATATGGAAGCAGGGTAAAATCATTCGCGCGTATCATGATAAAAGTGTGGTAGTCAAAAAAGGTAAAAGTTAATGAAGAAAATAAATTTTCCGAAAAGACGAGTAGATGGAAAGGCAAATGACGTTGTTTTGTACCTTAAGGTACCTGGAAATGATTAAAAAATATGAATGGAATGGAAAACGAAGCTGGAAATAAGAACGTTGAGAGGAAATTAAGGAAAAGCTCCGCCAGAAGAGAAGGACATGACTGCGGTTTTCTTGAGAGAAATATTTCCGCCACTGAAAAGAGGCTTTGCAAACATTAGAATTGCCCGTTGGCTACGATGACGTGAGGCGTAGCGGCTTCAAGAAGACAATATTCGCTGGCAACAGCGCGGGAGTATTACATGGGAATGAGATTATGAAGACAGAAATGTGACTCGGAAATGCTTCTTCTGTTCTGCCTGTTCACAAAGCTCATTTTTACGCTTGCGATGAACTAATAAGAAGACCTAATGGTATGAGAGTAAATAAGCTTCTATTTTCGGAACTTAGCTCCTGGATTCAAGTATATATTTTTGTATTTTACTTGTACTGCGATTCCTAAATGTTCCTCATCTTGAGGCCAATCAGTTATTTTGGCTTGAGAACTTATGCAGCAGAATTTATAAGCATTTTAAATTTTCGTAACTTACAATTTCCAAAATTAATTTTTGAAATGGCTTGTGAAATTAGTTTGTCTTAGCACATTGGTGTTTTTTTATTTTGTGCCCAAGAATAATTATACTATCTGTTCTACTTCAAGCTAACTTTTTAACATTTTCCTCTGAAAAAAGGAAATTTTTCAACAATAGTTTCACTTGTCCTATTGAGAGGAAAACCGTATGATTTGCTTGATTTTGACGATCAATTTCAGTCAATTTGTATATTCGATTATGTACTCAAATTAGCAAAGTGATTACCTTTCTTACCCATTAAGTTCTTTTTTACCAATTTCATTGCTATTTCCATGCACTTGTATTTTCTTTACAAATATAAGAGTATTGACAATATTTAATGATGTAGTTTCATGCTTGTTGACGTTGTGGTTCTCAAAATTCTTGAGCGTTGTTCTTTCGCGGGATGGCTTTAGGCTTATCATCATTTTATACAATGGGATGGATTTCTTTAAGCCAATCTAAGTACCGACTGCCTGGTGTTTAATCTGAGGTGTAGCGAGGGCCTTCCTTTATAATATTTGTGTTCCTTTAGGAATTCAATGGAACTGCCGTGTCACATTTTTTATTCCATATTTGTCTTAAATAAAGTTAAAATTTACGCTTTTTCTGTACTTATTTCGTATTTTCCATGAAATTAGGGAATCAATACTATAATGTGTACATAAACGTTTACGGTAAGAAACTAGATACATCCTTACAGACATTTTGAACTGTTTAACCATTCTTGTTTATTTCTTTAAAAAAAATTATGGTGATTTTGTGTCACACGTGCACACGATAGACGTGTCACTCGTTACGTCATAATTGTTAGACACTACGGTTTTCTCAGGAGTTATTTCACTTACGCAATTCAACGCAAACTACAACTAAGTCTTGGTCTGACAACAAGTCCTGGTATAGCTACTCTGGTATAATCAACTACTATTATACGTATGTCTGAAAATAGTATAAAATAAGTAAGTTATTTCCGGAAATGTGATAAAGTGGCCGCAGAAATTATTCAGTGGGATCCTCTCACATGCTTGGCTGAGCGGAATCTTTTCTCATCGGAGTATTCATTTGTAATCTAACACAAAGTGAAAGTTCTGAGGAGACGAGAAATTCGTTGAAGGAGTAGGGGGCGTTGGAAAGGAAGGAGTGGGGAGTGAATACGCAATGTTGTGGAGGGTGTATGTGTTGGAGAATGGGGAAATAGCGGGAAACAAGGGGCACCATGTGAGGGCTCGGAGACAAAATATTCCCTTTTACCCACCCACCTTGGAGCCGGTGTTTTCGGAAAAAAAGAGAAAGACATTAAGATGCAGTTAAAGCAAACGGTATGGAAGCAGGAAAGTTTGCGAGAGAGAATATTCGAGTGTTTCTTTCCTCGAGGAGACAGGGAGGGTTCGGCGTGACTCGAGTGGAAGTGGTTTGTTTCGTGTGTGTGCTCTTGGAGAAATGGAAAACGGAGGGAGGGCGTATAAGTGTCTGGGGTGTGAGGACGTAAAAGGCTTCGGGATACGCTTGAGTCCTGGTGCTCGTGAAGTGGTTCGGTAGTGACTGACGGAGTCTCGCAGCTGGGTAGAGAGGGCAGGAGGGAAGGAGGACCGTCTTGTGGGGTTTGGTGTATGTTGGGATGGTGGAGGATGGGGAAAGGGCAGCCTCGGAGGTGGGAGGTGAATTGTGGAGGGCCCGAGGGGTAGGCAGGGGGTGAGAAAAACCCCGGCAGAACTGCGTAGTTAGGAGGGGAAAGAGAAGGGGAAGGTAGGTGGGTTAGGAGTTTCAACGCAGGCGCTGGTGCTTGCATCGCGTGTCAAGATAGCGAAAGAAGCGTAGATTTGCTGCTCATTTTCTATGCATGAAGTGAGGGTTCGTGGTGCCGGGATGGGAGAGAGAAGGAGTGGGGATTCGCGGAGGGGTGAAGAGGGTTTTCGTGTGTGGCTGGGATGTGTTGGAACGGCGAGAGTAGCTGGTGATGGTGCCTGGAAGCATCTTTTTTATTCCTTACACACCCACATATACAGCAAGGGGAAAGAAATGAAGGAGAGGGAAGGGGGAAGGGTGGTTAAATAGTCTTTCCCCTCATTCCAAATACCGTCCCCTCACTGTTACCTCGTTCCCCCATCTCCTTTCCTCCTCCCACAGGAACTTGAAGACGGGGTGGAAACGGAATTAGTTCCACTTAATGGGCGCGAGTAGGCGCCATCAGAGCACTAGGGTGAGGGTCGTACGTGGGGACGAAAATTTTTGAAGGGCAAAGGGGAGACCGGATCCTTCCCCTCGCCTCACCAATCCACACCGCCCTTTCCGTCTCCTCCTCCTCCCACCTCTTTTGCCCCCATAGGGACTGGGTCGGGCGGGAGTTGAGGATGGCTGGGGTAGGAAAAGGGTAAGGAGGGTGAAGCACTTCATCCCTCTGCAATGCTCAGCCCTTTGCCAACCAATGTCCTCCCTTCCCGTCTGACATACTGCCACCCCTTGCGTCTCCTCACCGTCCCACCTCTTCCTTCCTCCTCTATATTCTCGTCGTCCCCCACCATCTATCCCGCCCGTTACCCTCCCTTCCAGCCTCAAATTTCGAGCTTTGCATCAACACGCGTGCGTATTCGGTCCTTGGAGACGTTTTTTGAGAGTCGTTAGACGTGAAATGGGCCCCAGTTTAAAATTTTTAGCGTTGCGTCTCCCTTAGATCAAGGGTCTCTCTTTCCGAAGCTTCATTTCCAACTACATCTTTTTTTGGCGTTTCATTCCAATTCTACCTTCACCTCCCACTCCACTGAATTTTGTCTTAATGGGTAGCATATCCTTCCACCTCTTTTCACCCATTCAATTCCCAATGATGTGTGGGAACAAATTTACCATTATTCCAATAAGTGGTCGCATGATGTTCAGTTTCATCTTTCCGCGAGGCATTTTATCGAATTGACAGTCAGTATGTAATTTGGCACTTATTCTATCGCTCGGCGTTCTTAGTGTCATGACTCTCCACATTTACATTCAGATGAGCGTGTGAATCAAGAAAAAATATATTATGTTTCCCACCACCAGTAGTGTAGTTTCTTTGTGATTAGTGAACATTGATATTTGCTGAATCAAAAATTTAGGGAAACAAAACATTATAGTTTTATATGTGGATATATACATACGGTGAGTATTTGTTTACGTTATTGAGTATTTTATTTGCCTTTAGCACAGTACATAATACCTACCATCAAACTCTCCAAGAGTAAAATAGCCAATGAATTACCTCGAGAACGTTCATAAAAGATCATACTTGGCTCCTGAAATAATGTGTGTGGTAGAAACTTTTCATCTCACGTTTTACTTGCAATGCATATAATTTCGAAACCGAGATATAGTACAATTGAAATAATTTTTGCTACTGAAATAATGAACACTTGAATTAAATAAAATGGTGTTTGCTTGTCAAAAGTGTTTTTTGCTTAAATTTATTACATAAAAATTTAGATATTTGTCCTGAAATACCGTAGTTATCGTATTTATATGCGTTGAAATTTAGCTTAGTTTCATTGCTTTTAAAGTATTTCTGAGATAGAATATTCTCATATTTTATATTTTTCTTCTCAATATTATTGTTTTAGTTGCGCGTGGACCCTGTTGGATCACGCAATGCATTATGACTCAGTCTTTCTTACTCCTTTCTTATCTTCCACACTTCTCTCATTCTTTCTCCATGGATTCTCTTTCTCTCCTCCGCCCACTTTGTCCCCGGTCTCTTTGGGACTTCGTTCTTTGACATCATGTTTCACTGATGTATCTTATTCCTGTAGGTGTTTCTGTTTCCAATTTCTATAAGGTCTATTTGTGCTTTTCCTAGAGAACTTCTGACCTGTGCCATCCATGGTATTATTGATTTGACATCTTGTAAATAGGTAATGACCTTCTTGATAAGTCTTGTCGGTGGGAGTCTATTGATGTGTCCGAAAAATTGCAGTCTTCTTTTTCTGATATTTGCCACTAGGTTGGACATCTCTGTGGTTTTCCTGGAGTGCAGTCTGTACCGATCTTCTGCTAATTTTGGGCCAAGAATTGTCCTCGTGATTTTTCGCTCTTCTTTCAGTATGTTCTACATGTCTCTTTTTATGTGAAGTGTAAGAGTTTGCTTGCGTACGGTGCTTCCGGCTTGATTACAGTGTTGTAATGTCTGATCGTTGTGTTTATAAAAATGCATTTCTTGTTATAAATATTGAATATCTTGCCGTAAGCCCTCTTCATTTTCTGCAATCGAATCTTCGGTGCAATCTTCTCTCCTCCTGCAGGTTCAAGGATCTCACCTAGATATCTAAAGTGTGTGACTCTTTTTATCTTGCCGTATTTTGTGTTCAGTGTTTGAATGTCTAGTTTTGAGAAAATGAATTAATTTTTTTGGAATGAGATCTGTAGGCCGAATTTCTCTACACATTCCTTGAGGATTTCGGTCTGTTTGGTTGCTGTTGTTTCATTGTCTGTGAGTGTGGCTATATCATCGGCGAAAGCTAGGCATGGAATTTCTATATCATCTTTGGGTCGTCCGATTCATGTTGGTTTCCAATGTTCTTGGTGTTTCAGTTATTTTTCCCACTCCTTGATACCTCCCTCTATCCCACACTTTGATCAGGGATAAGTTGAAGAGGAGTGGAGACAGCAAGTTGAAGATTTGCGCATGAGCGACCAGGGTGGAAGCCTGCCTGGTACTCGCCAATTGTGTGTTCTAGTTGCTCTTGTACTCTTTGGAGAAGGCATGCCAAAGGATTTTGTAGGGGAGTTTTAGCAGGGAAATTCCTCCATAGTTTTGGCATCTATTTTGTCTCCTTTCTTGTGTAGTGGATGGATGAGAGCACATTTCCAGTCGTCTGGCAATATTTCTGTTTGCCAATGAGATTCCTGTTAGTGACTTTGGCCCGAAAATTTTTCAGTTGTTCTGCAATAATTCCATCTTCACCTAAGTCCTCTTATTTTTCAGTCTGTGTATGTGTCTATGGAAGTGGATGTGATGTGGATGTGGGCTTCTCAATATTTATTTTTATATACATTTCTAGAAAAACGTTTCATTTACTCTGTAACATTCTTATAAACTAGAAAAGAATGTCAGACAGTATTTTTCTTTGGCTGAGTTGACTTCACTTCCCTAGCTCATTAGCCATTACAATAATGAAATTACTTGCATTGAGAAAACCTAGGATTACTAGAAATAAATAGTTATTTACAAGCAAAACCTCACTACAAAGCTTGACTCGAAGATCACATCGCCGCAAAGAAGGACGCGGCAATGAAACGCATATCACTATTTTTTTAACTCTTTTGACACTCGCCGACACCGGAGAATGGATGGGTGCATTGATGTGGAAATGGTGGATTAGCGGAGGGCTAAATACCGATGTCTCCCTTCCCTCCCGCTGATGATCGTCAACCGGTCACAAAACGCCGGGAGGAAAGGGAGCGAGACGAGAAGCGATGACCATTTGTCGAGCGGAAAGTAAATGAGAGAAGGGCTTGATGAGAAGGGAACGAAGGGTCCGAGGGATTGTTTGCCGCGGACGTAAACGCAGCCGGAAGGTACTTGCAACCCCCCTCCATCAAGGGAAAATGGGGAGGGGACGCGGCTGGAGATTGGATTCCCGTGTCGAGACAAGGCTCCGACGTTTTCGAGAGTGGATGTGTTCATCGCGCACCAGGGGAAAAAACACGCAAAGAGGATGATGGAGGGAGAGTGGGGTTGGCGGAGTCCTACATGTGTGAGTAAGGGTGTGAGGGTTCGGGGTGGATTGAACGAAGGGGGTAGTTGAGCGGGGACGGTTGCCAAAAGACACGCGGTCACCGCCAGGGAAGGCGGGTGGGGAGGTAGAGCCGGTTAGAGTTTCCCGGAGAACAGGCGCGTTTTCCTGTGCTACTCTCTGACGTTGGACCACGTACCGCTAATAGCAGCAGGGCATCGTGACTATATCTAGACGTTGTCATGCCACTGAGCAGGCATCCATTGCATCAATATTTATGGACTGAGGTTGGGGCGGAGTGAATCCTCTCTCCCCCACTCTGGAGTGCTTTCCTTCCTTCCATACCCGGTAAACTTTTAACCTCCTCACCCCCACCCTCACGCTCCTTCCTCACTTTTCAGGAGCTGGCGACGGCAACAAGGGTTCTGAAACAATAGCAGGAGGGTTTGAGAGGGGAGAGTGCGAAAATGGAGTGGTTTAGATCGAGATGTGGTATCTTTTTCACTGGGGATCAAAGAGAAGGGTACACGTTGGGGTGGTAATGGTGGTCGAAAAGGGAAACACGGTCCAAATATCCCAGCGCTTGCGAAGGGGGTCTCGTGAATGAATGGGGAGAGGGTTCAGTTGGAAGGGATAGAGGAAAAAAATATTTGCGTGGGGGATGGGTTTGTTAGGGGTTGCGGCGATGATTGGTGGCGAGGTGGATGACTCACGCTGATGACGGCGACGATGATGATCATGAGTGGAAGACGTTGAGGGATGGTGAAGCCGTCGGGATAAAAACAAATGGAGTGAGTCCGGCGTGCGATTGGCGACTGGGAAATGAGGTGGAGATGAGGAGGGTGGGAGCGGGTGGTGGATCTATACCTTAAAAAAATGAAATGTAAGATGAACGCCGGGACGAAGCTGTGAATGGGGAGAGGGAGAGGAAAATCAAATCGGCGTCCGCTCTTTTACTCCGTTATTTTTCTCTCCCCAAGCGGTGAGTGATGGCGTTCGGTTGGTGGCTGTTTTGCTCTGAGAGGAAAACATTTTTTCATAAAAGTGTAGTTTGCTCCTTTTTTTAACTTTTGAATCCCTACGATTGTTTCAGGACTTAACTTCGAGATCTCCATGCTTGGCGTGACTTATTACTTTTTGTGGTGGCGAATTTTCGTTCAATAGAAACATTTCCCGCATCACTGCGTCTCATTTGCATTTATTCCTTTTTTCGTTATTCACGAGCTTGTTGTTTTCTCTAGATAAATAACGATGAAAGGCGATTTGGATTTGAGCTTTAAATGAAAATCAGTTTAATATTTTTCTTAGGTCTATCACGTACTGAAAGTATCATTTATAAGCGGACTGGGCTCGATAGAATTTCAATTACCTTAAATTTCTGAAGGTTAATTCTGGTCGTAAACGATAGTTTCAATTACTCGGGACGTTGGAATTTCAATGCGTGTTATACTTTGATAGTATATACATCTACATATCCTATATTCTATCCCTATAGTTCACATTACCTAAGAATTTCTTCTTTTTTAGTATTCATCCTTGTAAAGTCAGTTGTAATTAATTATTATTTATGATTCAATATGCTATTATTGTTAAACACGTTTGAACATTGCCAGTTGAAACTTGGTGACACTTAGGTGCCACTTGGAAATGAATAGAACCAGATAAATGTTTGAAGTTCAGTATGATTAACGGTCTCGGAAGTCACTTTGCGTGGAATCGCACCATAATTTCATAAAAGGAAATTTTGTCGCATTGTATTCACGTTATTCCCGAAATATTTTATCATAAAACCAGTTTAAACGCCCATTGGTAACGATGGCACGTGAGCGTCGAAACATAATTCATATAGTAAAATGTTTCTTTTTGAATTTTCCAAAGTCTCGAGTTTTTTGCTGTGCATTATAAAAAGTACAGGATTATTCCATAGTGCAAACCTTTGAGCGCAAACCTCTCGTTCGATTTCCTAGTTCCGTGTTATTTCATATGCCGTGAGTTATTGAAGTATGAAGCGTTTATACATACGTGTACATCTGCAAAGAGGGGTGTATCATTCTAATTCATTTGGTGGAATGGTATATGACTTATAATGGCGAAACGGCAAAGCCGGGTGGTATTCATAACGAAATTTGGAATTGCAAAGGGTGGGAATGGAGAAAAAGAGGTTATTTTTTTAGGAACGGTATAAGTAGACTAATGCCATTTTGACTAAATGGAAAGAGGGTGGAATAATATCCGAGATTCTTGTGAGGCAGAACTGTCAGAAGGGAGGAAAAATACTTTCAAACGAAGTGAAGGGTTTACAAAAAAAGGAGTAGAGAGGGAAAAAGGCAATGCGTCAGCTTTTTAAAGGAGGATTGGGAAAAGTGAAACGATGTAACCCTATTTGCGAGAGTGAAGATCAGATAATGGAATGATGAGAGAATAAAGAGATCTTTGAGAGCTATGTAATGTGGACTTTGGGCGTGTGGGGAAATGAGTGAAGAAAGATATTTGAAGTGTAATGGTGATGAGTACATAAAGCGACGAGGATCCACATACGAAGGTATAGCCATAGAAGCATGGAGTGAGCAGAATAAAAATCAAAGGAAATATGAAATTAAAAGGGTTGGGTTAAGATGGGAAAGAATAGATGGGAAGAAAATAAAATGAGGAAAAAGAATACTTTTGGTTGACGTGTACGATATGGCTATAATCTAACGAAATTAAATGCAATTAGCTAAAAAAATTTTGTAGGGGTTTTAAGGGGACTATGCCCTTAAAAATTATGCTAAAACAGCTTAGCTATAACAAATTATGCTATTATTTCCCCTTAAGATGATAAGTATAAGCATATAATGTAAAAGTGAGCATTTGAAATACACTTGGTATCCTCGGCTACATTTCGTGTCAGACTTTAAATGCAAACAAATATACGGGAATATTTTTTTGGTTTTTACATCTCATGCACAGATAGTTTTATGCATTACATTTCAAGACACCAAAAGTATCGGGCAGGGGGTGAGTTAACAAAAAACATATATTAACGTCGTCTTAACAGTGTATTTGTAAGTAGCAACGTCATGTATCAGCAAAAAATCGTTCAGATACGTTCACATAGTACATATATCAGCTTCGCAAACATTAAGAACTGATTCCAAACAACTAACTAGTGGTTCAGACCATGCGCAAGTCTGGTAATAATGTTAGTGGTCGCATGCGGTGCTTGTATGGAACTGTCAATGATATCCAAAAGCAAATCCAGTTGGAGAGTATATTGGTGTGTGAAAGTAAAATAATAAATATCCTTCTGCTCAATAGTTACTGTAGAATGAGAAAATAATAGATAATAAAATGCCTACTACTAGTTGAATGAACTAGTTTGGAATGAAACCAAGAAACTTCTTAGAGGTGTTTTACCTTAGATCGTATGGAAAACTCTTTTCCATGAAATAAGAGGGTATTATAAGCCACCTAGGCTTTTATTAATCTAAAATTGATAAAAATATTTGTAATTTACCACAGATTAATAAATAAGCTTTAATTCGATCCGGGTCACTGAAAAATCAAATGTTGCAGTGCCAACAAAACCCGGGTCGAATTAAAGTTTGTTCTTTAATCTGCGGTAAATTTCAAATTTTGTTTTCACTTTTATATTTTCTAACACCATTCAAATTCACCGGAAACTACTGAATTAATTTTTTGTTGCTCGTTTGATAAAAGCTATTCTCTCCAACGCCATGCTAGGTATTAACATCTAACTTCAATCGATAGTTCATGTCATCCCGCATGATTGAATAAGATTCCGTGGGCATTGTCTCTCTCAAATTCAAGCCACCATCAGGTCGCATTTGCATTGGTGACGCAAGATTTCTCCACTCACGTTTGTTTAATTTTCAATTAATCTCAGTGGCAATAATGCATGTTGTATTTATATACTCAAGCCTTGAAATCCCTAGTAGTTTTGGCTTAGTAAACAGCGTTTTTCTATATTTTTCGAAGATAGAAAATGCATAAACAGTTATATGGCCATACTGATTTTGTTACGGCTCCAGAGAGTACCCTTGATGATGACACGATAGTGTCGAAACTGGTATGGATTTACTCAATAAAAAGTGTGAAAAATACATCAAGTTTTTCTTGCACCATGTCATTTTTTCACAAAGTATTGTTTGATTCCATTCAATTTGTACGGCTCTTTGTCAACCAGGAGACCAAATTTTCTCTAGCCATGACCATTTTTCCAAATTTCATTTACGTCCTATACTTCATTAATGGTTATCATTCCATTTTTATCCCCATTTCATACGATATGTTGTTCGCAAATAAGAATATAGATTGTGATGTATGTACATCTACAGCAACATTTTACTTTGCGATCCTCAGCAAGGGTCTGAGGCAGGGGATTATAATTAAATTATATTATATATGCCATTTTGAATGCATTAAAATTAGGGCTATTTAGTCCTCACTTACAATTAATTGCATAAAACACATAAACTTCCATGCCCCGGAGAAAATACTCTCCAGGTGGGACCCGAATCCGTGACCTCCAGATTGACAGGCAAGAGAATAACCAGCCACCACCGAGGCCGGCCGGCCAGGTATGTTAGGTCACTAGCATTACATTTGAGCTTAGATGAAAGAGAACAATTGATTAATAATAATGGCTGTTAGCTGTGTTATATGTTCGAAAAGATGACACTATGTTTGCGCTGTAGTCGTATATTGTGCCCTGGAAAACGATTTATTTTAGTACTCGGTCCGACAATTAATTTATGTTGATTTTTCAATTTTTTCTGTCCTACTGATGCGGTGTGGAAGTAATAGAACTATGTACGCAGAGTCATATTCAAATTTTTATGATATAAAATTTTAGATCTTTAGGTAGACCAGAAAAATTAAGTACTAACAATAAAACAACCGAAATGAGTAGGTAGAGGACAGCTGCAGAGCGGTACGATCTTATTGAGTCCCTAATGGTCTAGTTGGAGTGTCATTTCTGTAAAAGTAATGGGCGAGTAGCTAAATATATTAAGCCTGTAGAGATTCCATTGAAACACGTGAAAACAGTGGATCTCTTTTGAGCAGATATGTGAAATGTTGAGGGTCGAAGGGTGGAAACGAGAAGAGAGGAATATAATGTAATAGGGAGTGGTTTGTTGGATGTGTGCGGGTTTGAGAGGGGGCAGATAACACAACGATGAGGGAGAGAAGGAAAGAGGGAAAGGGTATCGTTAGTGGGGAAAACGGGAAAACTTTTGTGTGCAGTCCTACGTACGTAAGGGTGTTAACGGTTGGGATTAACGGTCTGGGGAGAGGAAAGGGCCAAGGGCAGAAGAGAAGATAATGACGTTTATAGTAATAGGGGGATATGGGTGAAAGAGAGAAACCTAATGAGGAAATAAGATAAAGGGAGGAAAAATGGGACGGGGTGACGGAAAAGAGTGGCGTATTGTTAATACAACTGAGTTAAGGAAAAAAATTCTGGGAATGGAAGATGAAAGCTAGGATGATCTGAGAGAGTTGTAAGTACACACATAAGGAACATTTGTAATTCTGAGGGATCAACAAGCCAGTAATGCTTCACTGGGTGTGCATTTGTCCTCACTCCCTTCTCCCTTTTCAACCAGCGCACTTGAAGGGTGGATTTAATTTAAGCATTTTGAAGATTCTTTGAAAGAAATATAACTTTACTAGAACCGTAAAAGAAATACACAATTACCCTAATAATAATGGGAGGAGAGAGGTACTTTTTAAAGGAAAATCTCAATAGAATTTTAACAGTGCTACAGTTTTCTTCAATGAAATTATCTCGAGTTAGGAATTTTTTTTCCAATAGATTGTCGAACATATCTCGAACTATCTATCATTTTAAACAAGATTTGAGACCACCCAAATAAGTAAAAATCTTCAAACTTAATGCAGATAACTAATAGATATGTAGGAATTCGCTTATGGATGTAATAGGTATTGCCTGAAAGGTCATTGGAGCTTGCCAGCCTGTTATAGTAGAATAAAGGCAGATTATAAGTCTTCAGTTGCTTATGCATTGAATTGCCACGTGTTACGCTTATCCTAGGTGATTATAATATTTCGCAGACACTAGACCTAGATGTATGTCAGCTGTCTGCAGTGTGGCTTCCTCCGCCGTAAACGGCAGGTGTAAAACTTTCTCTTTGTTGCGTTTATTAATTTTCGTTGATTCTATGAAAATTAGTCTGAAACGTTTTCTCTATAGTTTTCGTTTTCACCAAATACTAAGCATTTGCAATAGCTGTTCACGGTCAAGGACCACATTATATGACTCTCATCAACGTAAGGACTCGAAATGCTAAATTTTACTTCCTAAGGCACTCTTTTAAAAATAAGGCAATATTTAATGAGAAGAATGAAGACGAAGAATAAGAAAATTAAAATTTATGATCATGAAAAAATCTGGCAATATATGCTTAAGTGTTCAAAAAAAAAAACAAAGTAACATTTTGAAAATGAATCTTTTGTGAAATTTCATTAAAATGCGTACTGTTATCCATTATCCGTTCAAATTACTTCTGTAGGCAACTAAGTTAAATAATATATTGACCTCAATGAGGTGAGCAATGAGCAAAAAAGTAATTCTATTGAAAATGTTTTTCATGAGCAAATGATGCCTTGTGCTACAAAGCCTGACGCACGACATACCCTTTAGAAGTGATTGGAATTTATAAATATTAAAGGCAGGATATTGAAAAATTACGATTTTTTCCTCTTGTTTTTCGGTGGAACATAAACCCTTCTTTGGTCAGCCTTTTAAAATAAATTTATCAAATAATAATACAAAATATTTTGTATCAGATGGATATTTTTCAAAGAAATGCATCCCAATAATTAGATAACACAAATTCAATTTATGCTAACTGACAAGAAAAACGGATATTACATTAATCCAGATAAAAAATTCAATTAAAAATGTGCCATATTTTCATTTACTCACAAAAGATAATTTTATGTTCTAAAGCTACTGACCTTAGACTCAAATTATCTCAGTGACGTTGCCCATTTACAATCGTGACATGCAAATTATTTTTAATCTAGTGAATAAACGGCTTCAAAGGTCATGTACTAGCCGTGAAAATTTAACTGGCTTTACCCGCTGAAATTGCACTATAGCAAATATTCCACAGAGAAAAAAATCATTCGCCTTGAGCGGGACTCGAACCCGGACCCCCTGATTTCCGGCCAGATGCTCTACCAGTTGAGCTACGAAGCCTTGGCAGGGTTCAAGTCCCAGTCAATGATTTTTTTCTCTATGGAATATTTGAAGTAAACGGCGTTGTACATCTACGCGTCACTTGATTTTAGGTGGAGATCTTGCGGAATCAGTGCAGTAATAGGAACCGCAAATGTTTAATTGAAGCCGGTCTTGGGCCATGGGCAAGATGGTGAATTCCATAGAAAGATATGAACATGAGGCAAAGGTAATAGAGAATCGAAAACTTTTGAAGTCACTAAAATAACTTTGTTATTAAAAGAATTGATTACCCTGGCACATATTTTTCACGTGAGGATAAAATAAGAGAGGGCAAGCGATCCCAGGGACACACTTGGTTGTTGGAAAGTGAGGGATTAGTTTGTGAGGGCAGGGTGAGAAACGGGAAGGATGACAGCAGCTTTGCGGAGAGGAGGAACAGAAGAGGCCAGTATTAGACGGGGGAGAGAGGGGGGTTGAAGACGCTGACGTGGGTGGGGGACGAATCGTGAGGAGACATGGTTGAGGGTTTGCCCACTTCCCTCTCATGGGATTGCTAATCACGGAGATTGCCACCCCTCAGGAACCCCCCCTATTCCGCCCCCTCCACATCCTTCTCCAGCATAGTGCGTAGGCGGTTGCCGCAGAGGGCTGGGACAGGAGAGGGGGGTTGGGTGGTAGTAGGGAAGGGTGAGTCCACAAACACTGAGCGAGGGAGGAGGAGGTGGAGGGCCTTGGGTGCGGGAGGGAGAAGTGAGTGGGGGCCCTTGGAGATGGGGCGTGCGGGCCCCTCGGTCGATTGGACTGGTGATCCATCGTGGAGCTGGTGGATGGGCCGCGAGGGGAGGGAAGGAAGTTAACCCTTCAAGGGTTAATTTCCAAGGGGACGAATACTTGTGCCGCAACCAATCCCACGTGTACACACTTTGCGTGCCCCGCTTACACACTCCGGTCCCCTTATCCAATTCGCCTCCATTCCCCGGCCGACATCGTCCGATTCTCCCCCCGGCTCATCCCGCGTCTTGCGCCAAGCGCGAATTCACCCTTATGCCTCATCCCTCCCTCCCTCTCCTCCAGGGTTTCCAACCAATCATTTCAGACCCTGGCAAAGCTTACAATTCCTTTCCCAGATGTGGTTGTCGAGTATTAAGTTTCATTACGAGTGATGTCAAACAGCTGGCAATCTCCTCATGTAGGCACATTTGGTCACGTATACTTGCTATTTAAAATGTATTATTCGACATCTGAGACTTTATTCATCTCTATTTTCACTCCACGGCCTCTTTCCGTTTTCTTTTAGCACAAGTTATCGAGGGCCGTGACTAGAAATAATCAGGTTCCTTTCAATTCCTCTGCTTAATCGCAAATACGTATTAGTCACGACCGCAACGTAAGAACCTCTGTGTGTTAGAAATATTAAATTCTATCCAAACATTTCGTGTTCCTTTAATACATATTTTTAATTTTTGTTTTGAGTATAGTTATTGCAAATTTCATGTTGTCAAATTTTATTAAATCAAATGTATTCATAGTAGATATATATAATTGCATATAAGGCAATGACTTTCCAACCGAACTAATAAGATTAATCACCCACTATAAAGCTACATTGCTGCGTGTCATAATATTTGAACTTCATTTTGAAATTTAGGAACATTTGATATTTTAGTATTTATTTTACATTATTACTACGAATTAATATTTAAATTTAATAAATTTACCCCGAAAGCATTTTTATTCACATTGATAAATACGGTTGGATGAAATCTCTTCGGAGATATGAATTCATGTCGCTAATAAACGTATAATATTCAACAGAGTTATTGTAAATAATATGCAATTTCATAATTCGGTCCCACCTAGTTACTTTTGACTGCAATTGAGTCTATATTGATATGCATTTTTGAATTCACGCGCAAAACTGGATATCATATGAACATATTCCATACCTTTTTCATTTCATCTTAAATTCACAAATTAGCATTCCCTTGACTGATAATTTTCATTTATTCAGTTAGTTATTCAGGGTAGGTGACTGACAGCTGAGGCCATTTGCGCCGGTTGTAGGTTTGGAGGGTACTTAGGTAATCGTAAGCACATTTCAAGTAATGGAGGAAAGAAGGAGTGAAACCTAGCATTGGCATTAGCGTACAGTTAAGGATAGATGTCAAGAGAACCTTAACGTCCCATCCGATGGACAAGGTACTGCGCCAGAAATGCACTCCACTAGGCACTCAGGTAGGGTCAGGTTGGCCAATGAAAAATGCACCACTGCCGGGAATTGAACACGGGCCCTCTAGATGGGAGGCTAGTACTGTAGCCACCACAACAACTGGACTCTCCAATTTTCATCAATAACAGAATGCAGCATTACTGCACCAATACTAACTCATTTATAGGAATATAATCTTTTCTGATGGCTAACGTCTATTTAAAATATTTAATATTGTAAACATATATTTTCTATACTGTAAAACATTTTCATATTATAAAAGATATTTTACAGTGACGGTTCACTCAAGTTCCAAAAGATTTTCTTTTTTCTTGGATGATAGTTGATTGTTTCAATGACAGTGTTAACAATATTCGCATTAATTCTATTAAGGATTGCGGACAGTATTAGACTTAGCTGTTACAATGTTTTTGATGTAAAATTATAACATATATCTCAACTGTCCAACTGTCCATTTTCTCTGACCCATTTTTTTGTCCATCTATATCTTTCCCATTTAGGCTTGAATTATTTTAGCGGAATAATAGGTACTGCGGGTAACAGAGTGCAACAGAAACTTATATAATGGAATTTATTTGCTGGCCAACCATCTGATCACGTCCTTTAACCTATGTACAATCTATCTTAAGTTTCGGCGACTACTTCGAAAGGGGATTTTTAAAAAAACCTCTTCGGTTGAATGTTACTCCCCTACCTGCTTAATAAGTCTAGATAAGAAATTTCTGCGATGCGTACTACGACTTTCCTGCTGACTGGAGTAGAATCGATGAGCAGTAATATCTAATAGGCGCTCTATGGTATTTAACTGCTCCAAAATACTAAGCCAGATGAAATATCCGTCAAAATAAAGAGAAAGGACCCTTTGAAGTTTAAGTTTTAATTTCATTGTAGCATAGATCTTCGGTAATTTTCTCAGGGTGGATCAAGACGTACCTACCACCGCCAATTACTAAGTTCGTCATAAAGGTTTAATCTGAGCAGTACCTACTTGTGGGATACGTAGGTACGTCACCGCCTTTCATTCCCATTAAAAGTTCTCCTTCTCCGCCCTCAGCCTGAATCTTTCACACGAAATCCCCTGTTCTGCACGTAACATCCTCCTTCAACCATCTCCCTCGTCTTTCTTTCTCTCTCTCTCTCTCTGTTTCCCTTGTCTCCTTCACAGTGAGTGCTCCCATCTTTTCTCGCACTCTCTCCAGCCCACCTTACTCTCTCTCTCTCCACCGTCGTATACCATATATCTCCGCAAAACCCTTTCCTCCGAAGGGGCCTCCGTCTTGTTCGGCTCCTTAACGACCCACGCGAGTCCCATTCCTCGAGAGCCCCAAGTGTGAGTGGCTGTTGTCGTGCGTGCCTCCTTTCACTGCGTGTCTCTGTCCTTGTGAGGGGCCAGCCTCGCCATCCCTCGAGTCCGCAACTGCGATTTTCATTCTACCCTCCTTCCTCTTATTCTTCACTTGCTATTTATGAATAATAATTGCCTATAAGATACTGTATCTTGTACTTCATTGCATGCGCAATAAATTAATTCAATGTATTTTCAAGGGTAAAATTGTTCGATACACTGATATTTACTATGTTTTAAGTGTATGATAAGTTACTTGATGCAAATTAATATTGTTTTCGTAAAAAAGGGATAGTTTTATGGTTTATTCTTGGATAACTCTCATATTATTCCATAAAAAATAACGGTAATATAGTTTTGCCCTAGTGGGGTATCGCGTGGTCTAAGAACTAAACATTTACGGGGGTAAAATACAAAGGGTAAATAATTTTTAAGATATATAGCGTGTATTCATGAAAAATCTGAATGTGAGGTTTCAGATAAACCTCTTGGTTCGATGATGTAAGATATACTTTTAGACATACCACATATTACAGGCAATGCGATCAGGAAAGTAAAATTAGAGGGATAGATTTTTGTACAAATATATTCAATGTACACTTTTTACCGCAATAAATTATATGTATGTCAGAGTCATTTAGGTAGGTGCAATATAGGCGTGGTGGTGAGAAGTTCATCTGAAAATTGTTGTGAAATACAATTATCTGTGCTTGCATATTATTATATATAATCCATTTCCATTCATAAATTGCCAATATAAAACATGCTTCTTCAATATATAAATTTTTATAGTCAGGAATTTAGGTCAGTTAGAATTAAAATGCCAAAACTTTTGCCAACATCTCGGATATTTATGTATCCATCTTCAGGGCTTCAAGTTTGTTGGTATTTTATTTAAATAAACTTACGGATTTTTTGTACCCATTTTAAGGTCTTCAAGTTTGTGAATATTTCATTTAGATAAAATCAAACTTGAAAGCCTGAAGATGAATACATAAGCACCCAAAACATTGGCAAAAATTTTGCCATTTTAGTTCTAATTCACCTAAAAACTCCTGACCATACAAAATATATTACAATAAATGAGGCCAAGAAAACAGATCATATGCTCTTCCGGTGATGCTAACTTGTTTATTGGTTCATGTAGCTTGGATAGTTTAATTCAGTCACTGAACGGTTTCCTTAGTAATCGTTATTTAACTAATAATGCACTTATTAAGACATGTTACTGATTTTTCACCCCATCGTATTCGTCCTCTGGCTTTCCAGGTATTGATATTGATTGGTTCCAGATATTGATTTATTGTACACGTGTGTATCTGGCAAAGAATCGGAAAGGGTAGCAGGGGTGATGTTTCCTCCCACAAATTCCTTTTTGTGGGTCCTCTCCTCTTCCTATTTCCCCAATGTCATCGTAGTCTACCATTTTTACCCCTTGTTTTCACCCCCAAGAAACTCTCCTTCCTTCCATCACTTCCAGATTTAACCTTTCACCCGACATCCAACGTTTCTTTTCTCGCACCCGGCACCACCGGCTCCTCCCCGCATCACGCCCCCCAAAAGGTCGGTCCCCTCAGTCATTGGCGAGCGAGTGGGGTGAGAGCAAAGGGAGCAATTACCACCCCTATCTGCCATCCTCCCATCTTGCCATTAAAAAAGATCCCAAAAATAACCGTTCGACTCAGTTTCTCTTTTCAAAGGCGTTGATTTTACGGGCAGTGCAAATCGAATCTGATTGAGTAAATTTTCATAATTACAAATTACCAAAGCAAACCCATTAATCAGATCCATTGATTGCAAAAGATGAGCTGTAATGATCCGAAAATGGGAGATGGGAAGACGTTGAAATGTAGACGAGCAGATACGTGTAGAAGAAAATGAAAGATACAACTGGAAACTTTATACAAGGATAACAGGAATACGTTAAGGCGCAGAAACCTCATTAAAAATCAAGAAAAAGATTATTTATTACAGTCAAATTTGAGAATCAATAGCGTATAAAAATGGTAATAGGAGTAATATTTCACTGGAAGAATTGCAGCTATTTTTCGTGTGATGATATGGAATAGGTCTTGAAGGATTTAAACTTTTGAACAATAATTCACTGGAAATATAGTTTAAATATCAGTATTTTGGCAGCAGAGACCATGTACCAAAACACACAGAGGGGAAAATTCCATACCAATCTGACCAAAAATTAATGAAAGGGTATTACGAACAAAAAAATTCGTGCAAGCTAAAAACTAATTTATTTCGGCTTAAAGGAATCAATAAATCGGTAATTGCTTATTAATTATTGCACATATTAATTGGTTACATATATTATGAATACGTTTATTCTACAGTTTTCATATTTGAGTTTGAGAAGTTTAATACATTATCTGGCAATATTATAAAGAGGCATTCATGTTTTAATTGTATTAACCGTGCATCTGTTTGACTCAGTTTACTAAATAAGTACCTTACATAATATTTTTTTAAGAACACATTACCTTCCTATTCAGTTTATATTATTTTATTTCAACTTCCGTAGCAAAATGAATGATGCGAATAAGTTATTCACATACAAGCTGAGGGCACTGATGGGTTTAAATCCTAAAAATGAAAGTTTAACCTCTACGAGTGGAAACCATACCATACCATATCGTTATAATCTGTTGTAACCTTTTGTCTTATATATCTTATACAACCGTGGTTGTAACCGAAACGAAGATCTTTGCCTCATATGATTTGCTTGCAAGTTCCCCATAGTTTGGATCAATTACTTCATCAAGACTTCATCAAGGGGAAATCCCTGCCATTATACTTTATTATCCTAATATTTTTTTGTTCTTGCTATCAACTACACCTTTAATTTGGTAATTTTATAACTTTCTTTATCTATATATTATCAAAAACTGAATAAATTTGTGAAACCAATCAACTTTATTCCGGTTCCTTGAGCCAACAACTAGTGAGTAGATTGTGTCTTATTTCAATACCCCTAAATGACACTCTTTGGTAGCAATAAATCAAAAGTATATACCTACACCAACGCCAAACCATCCAGAGAAAGGCTTATATTTGAATACCTTTTCTGAGGAGCACATTTGCTTATATATACGCATATAATGCTAACATAATGTTCATCCCATACCTTATTCAGTACATCTAGAGGACATATATCCAATATCTCTGGTTTTGATAGTATTTTGAACTTACTATGTAGGTGGAATATATATTATTTTCAGTGCCAAGGTAGCCTATGATCTTTCATTCTCTTGATAACTATCCGAGTATGATTTCTTAGCATAAATGATTTGTAAATGATGGTAGACGAGGCCGTATTTAAAGGGATTTAAGCTACTTTCCTTCTGCAAAAATTACTTATAACCCATAGTGCTTGAATGACGAAGTCTCGGATGGCTTCCCTATCTTATTGTGTTTCAAGTCTGTACCCGCACATATAGGTGCTTCAGACTGTTAAGAAAGGTACAATAATAGTATTGGAATGGGTAACTGGAGGGATATTTTATCCTTTAAACTCTCTATCTAAGATATCACGAATGAGATGGACGTATATTGTTGAAAATAAATACTTGCTTTGTGACATTCGGAAGTAGATCACTGACGTACAGACGATGCTTTAACTGGCATAGAAAAAGACCACCCTGTGCTTAAACACGCATAACGTTCACTCATATACTAAATAATTTCAGCTGCATCTAAGTGAAATATTTGAGGATTATTATATTTCACAAGGGGTCGTGGTGTCCTAGTGGGTAGAGCACTGACCTACTGACCCTGACCTACTCCCGGGTTCAAATCCCGGGCAAGAGCCTTTCTGGACACCCACATCTAAAATCCTCGCGATTCGATTTTCTGCGTGCCAGAACTTCGTAGGAAATCGCAGGTGGCCCAGGGAAAGGAACTGGCCCCCCAGCCCTGAGTGTATGAATTTCATACGCCATTGGCTTAGTACGGGGTGAGCTCACCTTACTACGGGGCTACTCTCACCTATCAGAGACCAACCTTGGGCTTGAATCACTGAGTGAGATATTTCACAAGATAAAAATTAATGAGCTATTGTATAATAAGTTTTGGGTGAAGTATACTCATAAAGATAAAGCATGAAAAATAAAACAGTAAAAATATGCAAATGTGCAGTGTTTTACATTTTTTCCAGTTGTTCATTAGAAGAGAGTAATCATATAAGAATAGAGTTGAGAGCTGCTTAATACCTACACCTTGGCTAATGATCAGTGATAACGTTGTTATTGATAAACCTTTTAACAAGGTTTTTGTAACAATTACACCTCATATACGTTGCCATTCCGATTCATATTAAGTTTTCCCTTTACGTGTTAGGTCTTTGACTACCTTTCGCTAGTAAACGTATCTTCTTCATCCATGACCAGTAGCCTGTTTTTTTTCCATTCACAGTTTTCCTTTCCATAATATCCTCGGTCTTCAAATTTCTCTTTTTCAATCTGGGATTTTATCCCTTTATATTTTAAAATTCTAAAAAATTACTCATCAATCGATTGTTTTATCGTCTGCATTAAAGCCAGAATTGACTCATAAGAACTCATCTCTGTTCCACATTTCTTACCCTCTATCCTCCAAGCAGTTTCGACTTTCATGCTCTTCCACCCCTTCGCAATGATGAGGACCGTCTTTCCATGATCCATTCACGAAACGTACCATTTCTCCAACGCCTTTAATTCTACTCCACACCATCTGCCCCCTCGCGCATACTCTGCCCTTTTCTCTCATTTGTCCATGCCCTCCATCTTCTACTTACCTTGAGCGAATTTCTCCCTTAAGCCCTCGAGCTCCCGATCTAAAATATTTTCATTTTCACCCCATTCTATTCCTTTATCTTCCCCCTCGGAGCTCTAAAGAATATCTCTCTTACCATCTTTCATACCATTAACGAGAATAAAGGAGGTTGAAAGCAATGGTTATGATATTTCCTTCGAGATAAGGGAATATTAAAGGATGTCATTCAGGTGCTGACTGGAGGAGAAAAATAGAGTGGTGAGAGATAGGTTGACAGATAACCAAAATTGAATAATTTTGAGTGAGGTACTTGAGTGAGAACTGGGTCCGGGAGTAGGCTAAAGAAAAAAAAATACATTCATTTATTACTTAATTATACTGAAATTCAGGCGATTAATGTAACTTAGGCCTGTTAGTATAACATATCTTTAAAATTCTCCCTGGTACCAAAGAAAGTAATGTGATTACTAACTACCAAAACTTCTACGAAGAGGTTCTTTGACATGGTTTCTCGCGTCTTAATCCACATCGTGTTATATTTTTTGATGAAATGTCTCTCACCACAAATGCTAGTGGGAAGTGCGGGATAAATTGTAGATGAAACTATTATTCAACCCTCACTTTGACCTTTATTCATTGAAATATAAAAAATACTGTATGTACTCTCTTTCCCAGCCGTGATGATTTTCAAGTAGTTCGCATATTTTTAATCATCTACGTTTCGTTTCATCAAATGTGGAATTCATATATCACTTAAGCTTTCTCACAGTATGTTTCCGGTTGCTGGCGTCAAAACTTTCGCAGTTCTTCCGACCCGCTTATGTTTTAAACGCTTTTCACTTTTTTGAATTCATGAGAAGTGGAAGAACTTTTTAATTGCCTAAGATTACGGTGTGCTTCTCCATAGTTTTCGTTTACGTAGCTAAAAAATTCCATACATTTTCACCCTTGCCACCAAGATGCTTTTCTCTGTTTTCATGCCCCTACAAAAGTGAAGAGAAATGCCGTCGTGAAAATGACTGACGTCGTTCAAGGGAAATTGCTTTTACTCCTAAACAGGTGAAAATGACTTGCATTTTTCCTTTGAATTTGCGAGAGAAGATACACAAAAGAGGCTATTTTTCATAAAGGTAAAAAAATGGGATGCTTAGGTAAGGAATGGTTCTGTTGACTGTCGTGGGTAGTAAAAAATAGTAAAATAATAAAATGATGACCTCCAGCCTTACGGAGAAAATGGACACATTTGATAGCTTTGACACGTGTGACACTAAAGATACAAATGTATTATAAACTTAATTTAAATAAAAGGTAGTTGCCAATCATGGCCCATGGCTAAGAAGTCCTACCAGACACCAATCGTAACCAGTCGTAACACCACTCATTTCACACTACAGCGAAAATATTTTAAATATATTTGAAGGGGTTGTCAGAGAAAGGATTTGAGTGTGAATCTATGGCAAACCAACCAGAGGGCTAATAAAACTTCGTTGAAGTAGACCATGAGGTAATCAAGAGAGAGAGCTATGCTATTTCAGAACAATTTTGTAGATATACGAAATATTTATTTTAATGAATAGTTTTTTATTTTCATTAGTAAGGATTTAATGTGAATAATTCAAGGAAATAATGAATATGCGTAATCATTATTGTATTTGCTGATGTGTATGATTCAATATTGAAATTGATGCGAATATACCAAGGTTAAACAATATTAAATATTATCTTATAATTACCTTTTAAGTACGTTACAGAATATTCCCCGTTATTACTATGAGAATGACCTTTATTTTTGAAATAGATAATGGGAACTGGGTTGGCAATTAAAACATGACTATTTTATTAGTAATGAAGTTCATCTAATGCTCTGAATGGTTGTGGATAAGCCTTCAAGCACCTCATGATACATATGAGTATTTTGTAGGACCATATTTATTTTAACATATTTTAGGTTTTAATGAACTGTATTGATGCAAACAGTCACCATTGTTATTGCGATTTCACAGTGATGGTGAATTGATAAATGTCAATGTTAATTAATCATGAATCCATTCCAACTGGAACCAAATCATTGTCTCAAATTCAATTACCCTTGTCGTTTCAGATGGCTCGCACACTCATACAGTCTGATTATAAAGTTAAATATTTCTGTACTTATTAAGGGGACTTAATTTGAGAGTATCAACTACACCGTGGTTTCAAGTGCAGTTTTTTTCCAAATTTACAATTGGGAATAGTATATTCTCATAGCCAAAACGTATCTAAAACTTCAATTTATGATAGCTATTAGAATTTAGAATATGCTGCCCTGTTGAGGCTACCATCCCTGTGCTATGCACTGATTACACCCACAATAAGCACCTCCCTAGTCATGGGTTCGATTCCCGCATCAGTTGCATATTGACTTAGGCTTGACAGCTCAGCTTTCACGGCGTGATATAAACTTTATCTTCTGAGCATCAAAAATGTACCTATGTCATCTACCACAGGAGTTGCGACCTAGCCGCGAATATCTTAGCAAAGTCACCCGTTGAAAATGCAGTAGCTTGAATTTCTGCAAGTAAAAAATTCACCTAGATTGATGGTGACGGGTAAAGTACCTGGCCGGAAATCAGGAGTTCAGTTTCGAAACCCGGTCGAGGTGGATTTTTTCGTTGTGGAAATCCGAGCTAATGTCATCGACTAATCGCTTGTGAAATTTACATCTACCAAAGGGGATTAAAGTTAGCACAAAGCCTTAAAACGCCTATGAGGCTTAAATTTGAGGGTAAATTGGTAGCAAAATAAAAATTGTCGTGAATAGGTATTGTGGAATGATGTTTCCTTCGTCGCCCATCCCACCGATGTTACAGTGTTTTAATTCCTGTTATTTCCTCGTGGTTAGTGACGATGGTTCTTGTAATATAAATGATTTCGCGTTTTATCCTTATGGACTAAGTGTATGGATAGTGCTTCTGTGTATGGACCCTTTAATATCTCATGCACCCGCATTTATATTTCTATCGTTTATACTCCCTCATGGATGCAGTCTTTGGTTGGCACAATCCACTCATTCCCCTTCCTCTCCCTGTACCTCCGCCTCTTCCCCCGAGCCTGAAAATCTATTACGACCGCCTCCTCTGAAAGCTTTAACATAGAAATCCTTTCATCCCTAGCAAACACCGTTCAAACGCCTGCTAGCGCCTGGCTCCTTTGCCCTTCTTTATCACAGTCGATTGCCCCTTCCCTCTTTCATTACAAATTCCCTCTTCCGACCTCTCCTCCTTCATGAGCCAGTCGAAATACGAGCCTCCCAGTATCGCATTCCAGTTCCTCTGTTCCTTTGAACTCCACCCATCGTCGTTTTATTCTCCAAACACTCAGACCAAATATGAGTTGTTAACATTGACATATACATGTATGTAAATTTATTCCACTGCATATTTTTCCATCGATTCATGATCTCTTTTTTTTAAGTTGATGTTTCATCGGTTTGTTGGCTTGAAAACTGAAAAAAAACATGGGCTTTCATGATATACATTTATATTCCGTGGTGCGCTGAGTATTGATGTAAATTTTCTCTCGATTAGGCGGATAACTGGTGGATGTGGCTTACATGACTTTTAGCGGAAGCAATTGTTTACTTTTCTGTCACCAAACAATTTTATCTCGAAAGGTGATCATCTCATTTACACTGAGAATATGTTTATGTGTTTTTTAATCGAATGATAAGTAATCGTTATCATAAGTTTTCTATCGCTGGAAATTCAAAATGTTAATCAACTCCCACCCACTGGGCTCGGGTTTGAATTCCGACAAAGGCAGATTACTTTCATGGCTGAAGCTCGCTCTATGTCGATGAAGATAAACTGGTTTGGCTGGTTTATGACCATTGCCTTCATATTAAAGTTTCACTTTAATCTTACATACATGGTCAAGAATATCACCTCGATAGCAATATCAAGAGATGCTTAATGATGCTATGAAGTTGTAATAAATACCTTAGTGAAAGCAGGTAGTCAGCCTCAAATTTTTTTTTAATGCCGAAAGTCAGGCATCAAAGGATGGAGGAAACTTTGGAATTGAAATATCGTTTTATGTTTCGGGTCATGCTCTATATCGTACTGATTCCATCAAAGAGATGTTAAGAGGCTCAGAGTAAAAAGTTTCTGAATCTTTAAACCTGCATTTTCGGGAAATCTGGTTGATTATCATTTCTTTCGAATTATTTAATTTTAAATGCATCCGTTTCATTTGGGAGTAACTATGGAAACAAATGAGTACAATTATTCCGAGTACGCAACAACTCAATTTACTTTATTCTAACTTCCGCTCTTTAATTTACGCTAATGATTCCTCATTGAGTCACTTTTGATTTCCGAGAAATGTCTCTCGCCGTCCGCTCACCACCCCGCAGGTGCCGCTGCGACATATTTCCATAGTATTTTCCCTCCTTCTCCCCCCCATTCTGCTTTTCCTCGTTGCTCACGCCCATCCGAGAGCTCCCTTTTGTTCTCAACCTCCCGCCTCCGTTGATTGTCCCTCGGGAAAATGATTCAGACCGAGTTCCTTCCTCGCTTCTACTCTTGTGTCATTTGCAGACACGCACGCATGGTTGCCATAACGACGCATTCTTCCACTGTCTGCCGTCTCCCCTCTCCATAGCCCAATCCCCCACGCCCCGTGCAAAGCCTTCTTCGTCTCCCACCGACTAGCACTCTCCCCGTTCACGATACGAAGTCCATACCCTCCCGCAAGGCATGGAGCCCTTACGCAATGCTCGCCGCTCAAAACCCTTTAACCCCTTCAGATAGCCTCCCCGTGACTAATTTAATGACGCAAGTTCTTTAATCCGTGGTTTCAAGTCTGTCCCCTACTAAAATAACACACCCCCAGTCGGGGTGTAATAGATTGAGTTATGCAATCGAAAGGAAATAGAGGGTGACTTTAGGAAACTCGGCGTGTATATAAATCGGCGTGGGCATAAGCAAAGGCACCATGAAGTGAGCAGCTAAATGTCCCATCTGACGGATAGAGTAATGAACTTGCAATTCTCTCAATTATTATTGATACCAAGTGAAGATTCCGGTGAAATTAACACTATAATCCCTCAGGATTCATACCCAGTAGTCTTACTACCCACCAAGAGTTAAAATATCAGTCATGAGGGGTGTTGTTTAATGTCACGGAAAGCGCTAACACCAACCCAATCTCCACTTCCACCCACCCGATGCCTCCTACAGAGTGGCCAATCTTTCCACAACACTGCTGTCTCTCCCTTTCCTAACAATTTTCACCACTTTTTCCTTGAAACCAAGCTCCCGCCGCACCCATTTCCTCTCCATGAAGTTATGTATACCCGACATCTTCCTTTTTGATGCCCTCCTTTGCACTCTTGTTCCCTCATATTTTTACCCGCACTACGCGCCCGAATGCGTGCGAATGACGACGTGCTTAGTACGTGAGCCCTTCTGTTTGGCCATTCGCCCACGCAGTGCAACGCTCGTTAGGTAATACCATTTGGTATTTCCGTTTCAGAATAAGTGAATATGGTGGATCGCGTTGTGTGTTGGCTCGAGTACTGACTTCCTGCTCCGATGCCCCAGGTTAAAGTCCAGGCAGTGTCGATTTATTGTGTCATACCAGTTCCCAATTGAGTACCTTGAGGAGGGTATTTCAAGTTCTCTACTCCGTCCAGAGATAGGATAATTAACCGTGTTCCCCTTGGTCCCTTTCGTTAAATATTAGGCTAATGCTGACGCCCGATTTTTTGCATAATTTCTCCATTCCTTCAAAAAGTCTTGCACATCTAATTACTCTACGCCTATTCTGAATATGTCGATTACCTAAGCAGTCAGTTTCCTCTCCCTAATGGCAAACTAATAAGTGAATATGCAATAAGCTCAAATTCCCTATGAATCCAAAAATATGGCAAAAATTTGCTTGGATTGGATCAAATTGACGGATCACAACGAGGACATCACGACGAATATTCTTGGTGAATCGGTGGTGAATGGTGTGGAGTAATATGAGTGCACAACTATTGATTTTCCAAGTCATTACTGGGATTCGTAAATTTTCGGAAACTATGATTTTGAGGTTTACGTGACATTTGGATTCATGTAGAAAAATTCAAACTTTGTAATATACTAGTTAATAGGCCTACTTTGAAAATCGCAGGAGGTGCAACAAATGCCTTTTACCTTAATATATGAATATCACTCTTATTTGGCCTTAGTACTTGGGAGCTCTACTCTTAGTATGCAGATCGACTTTTGAATTAAACATGATGGCTTGGTAGACGATTCTCTTTTTTGGACTAGGTATATGATGTCCTGTTTTGCGGGGAATTTAATATCCGGATTAGAACTAGAACTATAACTAGATATAGAACTTTTTTTTCGGATTTCAAAGCCATTTTCCCTAATTATCGTCCACTATACCATGCGGAAGAATGGAGCAATGTGACTAAACACAATTATTTCGGCTTTTCATTTTTTATATTGTTTGATTTGCCAAATGTTTGGTGTTTTTCCTAAAGGGAGCTCCGCACTTTCCAACATGGGTTTATTGGGGAGAATATTGGTCAGATATAACAGTCAGATTAATCAACGTACCACATGCGATATTAGAATATTCAACATTCACCCAAAGAGAGTGAGATGTGTCATCATTTTTGGATTAAAAATAAAAAACATTTGAAGAAAATTATGATAATAATTTTGGAGAAAATGTTTTTTTTCAGTGTCAGATTTCTAGCGCATATAGAAAAGGAATGTCTTTTCCGATTCATTAAAAAATTACTCCTCAAATATTAAAAAAGAACTACCGTAAGCCTACACACTAAGCGAGTGCACCCGTTGTCACTCACCAAGGAGATGAAGACAAAACTGTCACCTCGTACTTAGAAGCACAGAGCTCTTCCTAACGAGTGAATGCGCGGGAGTACGATTGAGTTATGAAATTTCGCATCCACGGAAGGGATGAACTTGGAAATGCGACTTTAAGGGCCTGTCAGCGGGAGGTAATTACATGCCCGTGAGCTCGAGTACTCGAGAGGATTCCATTTACCGCCGCTGTTCTTGGCGGGACGCACGACATGTCTCGCGCAGATTGGTGTCACTTCGAATCGGCGTAGCGAGGGAAAACATCGCGGTTGAGCGGGAATAACAATTCAGTTTGCTGTGAAATTCATTCCGATGATTTGGTTCCCTTTGCCGTGAACCACACCCACAGAGAGAAAATACGGCTGGCTACGTACACATTTCCAACGGGGGAGAGAGAGAGCTCTCTCCCTCGCTCCGGCGAGTGGGGCGAAGTCTTGACGGAATGGGGGACCGGTTGGAGAAGAGAAAAGCGTCTCGGAGATCATTGGTAAGGACGTACGAGCGATGAGACAGAACGCTGAGAGAAGACGTCTTCCCTTCAAAGGGGAAGTCACGAATCTTCCCTCTCCATCCTCGCCTCCTCCCCTACCACCCAGGGGGCCGAGGCCATTCCCAGGCGCCACGGGAATGAAAACATTATTATAAATTTTTATGGCGGTTCCTTTCGTACCGATTCCCCCGTATTCATGCGGTATTTTGCTGCTTGAGTCTCTGCGGCCGGAAGAAGCACTTCTGAGATATTTCAAGGGAAACAACCTAATGAATGTCAACCAGGGAGGGTCATTGAATGTAAAAAGACATTTCTGCTTGAAGCAGCGGAGTTCAAATAGCAAAAAGGCTCCCTCCGTAGCACACACAGTCTGGGTTAGTCGAGAAAAATGGAAGAGAAGAGCATGGGATGGACTCCTGCCAGCTTCACACCATCAAATAAATCTAAAGCTAGGAGATTCGAGAAAGAAGAATCGGGTTCCTCAAATGCGTCAAAGGGCATTCTGTATGGAGTCCCAACAAATGTTGCTCAGTAACGGTTGAAAGATCTCTCACACCCACAACGGAAGACTAAAGGAGCTAGCTAGCCTCGGAAGCCGTTTTTCTAGTACACTGGCTTTTCTTGCACAGCAACCAAATTTCACGGATTCATATCTCATTTATGCTATGAATGAAGTTTGCTTCGTTGGATAATCTTTAGGTTGGGCGGTACTACGAAACCACAGTATCTGAAGGACCTTTAAACCAAACTCTATGACTACTATTATAAGAACTGTGATTCATAAAATACTTGAATTACTATAAAAAAGCGCCCAATTAACATAGGCATATATGGTTTATATGACGTAAGTTTTATACAATTACTGACGTTATCAAATTATCACAACGCAGAAAAAGGTATGTGTGGTTAAATATGTTTGCTAATAAGGGCTGAATGCGTATAAAATAGCAACAAATATGCAGTTCAATTAATAGTGTGCCCTGAAAACAAGTTCTTAAGGTGTTTTACATAGTGATAAAAATACACAGAACGAATAATTTGTTTCTGTAGTATTTTATCAGCCATAACGGTCATTCACAACTTTGAAATACATAACTATTACGGCGTTATTTTATCTCGACAGAATTTTTAAAATTATAAATATTTAATGCCCTTGAAAAATGTCAAGGTTTTGAAATTAAAGTTTGCGAACACCATGAGATTAATCAATGTGCTATTGATAGAGCCACCTGTATGGAAGAGAGCTGATATTGAGACAAATATAGCACGGACCGCTTCATGGCGTTTCCACAATTTCAGAAGGACCTCTTGAGGAAAAAACATTTCAGATTTTTCCCAGGATTTTAATGCATGGTTATCCTGAAATTATCTTGTAGTATCATAGGGGTTAGTGACTGAATATTTTCAAATATTAAACATGGCCCCGATTGATAAGGGAATACTGTTGTCGAAGTGTTGTGTAAAGATTTTTATGTGACATTTATGCATTGTATATGTTCTTTAAAAATGTGACTGCCGCCTCGCAGATACCTAGTACGCATGTTGACACTATGAGACACTATGAGATAATTACGTAATTAAAGTTATGCAGAGTTGAGAAATTCTACACTAATTTCTTATCTGCGCATAAAATTTAATAAAGTTAGATTTATTTCGTAAACGGAAATATTTTAGTAAGTATTTGGTCCAAAATGTATTGAACCATACCACTTCTCAGAGGTTTTAGTGAGCATAATGCCATCTAGGCTAGAAGACATCGGCTAAGTATTTCCTAACTTTGTTACCTACTTTTTATATGGTAATCGAGTGCCTGATATAAAATAAGACCTGACCTGAGACCGCTCATAAGTGGTAAAGTGCTTTAATACCATTCATGGCTCAAGAAGTTTTAAGCGAAGACATAATTGGTAAATGCATATCAAAGTTTTCAAGGGTATTCATCATATAGTGACGATGTGTTACGACGTTGACGTGTTGTGAGGTTTCCTCAATTTCATGTTGGTTTAAGAAACCTTGCTCAACGTTTCTTTATGGGCATTTGGTGTGGAGTTTTAAACAACCTTTCACAAGTTGTACGCTCTCGGGTGCATATGCAGGAACCTATGTAAAAAAAATTACTTCATATTTGAAGATTATGAGTACGGGAAAAAAACGTTTTACGGCTAAAAGAAATAGGTAGAGACAATGGAGGTATGGATGCTTTTATTCGTACTGCGATAATGAATAGCATTTTATTTTCATGAAAAAGCTTTACATTCAAGCCTGAATAAATCGTGGATGAGAAAACATGGTATCCATGACAATACTATTTTTTCAATTTCATTAAATAAAGCGCATTGTTGTTATATTGTACACGAGGGTTAACAATAGCCAAACTCCAAGGTAAGGCTTATACTGTGTCTGAAATATTTCTGTCATATTATGTATTTAGTGCTTTATGCTTCGCATTGAAAGAAACTGGAACAAATTCTAGCATTGGTTCAGATTTTACTAATTTGGAGAAAGTAACAGGCCGTTGAAGATGACATGATTTGCCAAACGTATATTATAAAAGGTAATGAAAGAAGAAATGGCTTCTGACGCATATGGTGAATTCACACTTGCATCCCAAGTTAAATTAAAATACTGAATAATTCTAGGCTTTAATTAAAGTGATCTGCTCCGATGTGATCCAATTGAAGAGAAAAGCAAATGGCATTTAATGAAGTAAGTTTTTCCTATCTGGCCACTTTAATAATAAGTTAATCATCCTTAGACCTGGAAATTTATACTAAATGTTCAAGCTTCAATTTCCGTAGCCTAATTCTTGCAGAGTTTTATTGGCATCTTAAGGGCTTCAGAGGTAGAGGGAACCTTATAAGTCATAACGGGGAAGTAAAAAGAAATAAGAATAAGATTATTTTGTTTTCTGTGATCGTACGAAGCCCTAAAAATGCCAATAATCCTTAGAGAAACTTAGGCTACAGAAATCCAACCTTAAATATTTTAGGAGTTTTCAGATCCAAAAAAGTATTATTTGGTCTTAACTGGATTAGTGAACATATTTAAAACCTTCAGGCAGAGCGGGGCATTAATTGTATTAATAGTTTACACCAGCGGATAACATAATATTATCATACGGGAAATAAATAAGTATCCAGTAATTAGATATGAAGCCAATCATAGGGCAGATAAAGATAAAAGATAAAATCAATTTTATACTTTCTTGTTGGTTAAAAAGGATCAACGAATATAGGTTTTTACGAAGTGCGACGGAATGAGGTTTATAAAATATATTACCTATTTCATGAATTTGAAAAACATGACATGTTTTTAGCAATAAAGTTTGAAGACCATGCCCGCATTGATATGTGTAGTGCTATCACTAAAATCGAATTAAATTTTCACGCAACAACCAGTCATATGTTTTTTTACAAAGCCAATATGGTGACTTACATAATAAATTTAACTGAGGCGTATTTCGGTGACTAAGTTGTGTTCCCAAAATGGCTCTCGAGCACTCAACATACCCTGCAGAGCCTCAGGAAGACAAAAAGCGCGTGAAACAATGATAAAACATCGATTGCAAGCATAAAGTCATGGAATGGGAGGGAGAAAGAGGTGGAGAGAAAAAGGAAGAAGACCTACAACAGTAGGTGTACGAGGATGTAGGTAATGTGAGTCTGGCATGGATAATGAAATAGAATGGGAATGACTGTGGGAGGAAAGAACTAAAATAAGGAATCATGTACGAGGAGGAGAAGAAAATGGAGGGATCTGCACAGTGGAAAAAAGAGTGCCAAACGAGAAGCGATGCGGGAATGATGTAGAATGAGGGAATGGCTGGAATGAGAGGAATGGCAAGAGGAGGAGTACAGTTGCGGTGATGGTGGCGAAGAGAATGGGAAATATAGAAATGGAAAAGAAGAATCGGTGGGGCTAGCCCTCTTTTTATTCCACGGGAATTGAAAAGAATGAGGCTGTGAAATGAGATGTGGACCTGAAATTGGAATCCGCTCGCTAAAATGGACGACTTCAGAGGGGATTTTGCTTTGTGCTTGAAAAAAATGAAATAAACACCTTTTTAAGGGCCCTAATTCTTCTTTTTTTCTAGTTCCATAAAAGACGAGGGATTAACTGTGTCATTAAAACGAAATGTTTGCTGAAATGTCTTAAGAGGCTGTCGGCACGACATTTTTTTTTCGTTCAGGGCGAGCAAGGGAGTGAAGAGGACATCTTATATTTAAAGAGTTCCAATGCCATTAACTACTCATCTTTTGGAACTTCCAACTCTAAAAGGTTTATAGAATATTTTAGTCATAAGGAGGGTTTGTAGCATGAACATTGAATGATTACTAAAAAAGATTGGTAGTGAGATTTATCCCAAGAAATTTCACAAATTAAACGAAAACAAGGTAATGCAGTTAACCATTAACTTTAGTCTTACATTTGTAACTTTTGAAATTTGCCGTATGGTTTTTACTTAATTTATAACTGGTGAACTTCTTTGTTTAATTTATATAGGATTATTACTGATTCCATGTATCTCATATAGTTCAATAAATGAAAATTCTAGGTCTGACAGGAATTATATGACGATTGAAAGGTTTTATATCATTAAAATGGTCTCTAAAGGATCAGTCATTATTTGTGTTTTTCGAAATCAACTTATCACAATTATTTTCTACTACGGAATAAAACCGAAAAATATCACACATCCGCGGGTTCACGTATCCTCTTTTCTTCGAGCGTAATCAAAATGTGCAATCACGAAAAAGAATAAGTATTACACAGTTTCATTGAGATTTAATGTCGTGCACATAATGCATTGATGCATACATTTTTTATCGCGAACGCTTTCAGCGCCATTCAGCGTTATCGGTGCAAATTTTACTCGTAAATAGTTCAAGCACCCCATCTCTTTTCAAACATCTTTTTAAAACTAAATGGAATCCCGAATTAATTAATATTTACAAGTTAACCGAAAACCGACGGAGAAGGTAAACATAAAATTCTTCCCTATTGTTTGGTGCGTATGTTTGTTAGTCCATTAAAATTTGAGCATGGAGTCTTTCTGGTTTATTGCAAGCCATAATTATTGCTTTTGTGAAGCAAATGAATATTTAATGCCTCTTCCACCCCTCGATATCTAAACCAACACTCGCTTCCCCGCTTGCCCTCGAACATTTTATTTGCCCCGGAAAAAGCAACAACCTTTAGAATTTTTCCTTCCATCACCATCCCCTCTCTCACAGTTCCTCTCATTCAACCCCCCAACTCCAATCCTCCCGCTATAGGCACTTAATCTCGCTAAACATTCACCTTTTCATCACGGCTCAAGCTGAGGCCCCAAAACGTTTCTTTGTACCACCCTGCCCCCGCCCCAGCCAACGCAACACCTCTAAAGACTCTCACCCCCTGCTCTATACTTTCCCCACTCTTAGTGTTACCGTACTCTTGCTTCCCTCAGCACTTCCTGCATCCCCACCAATCCATTCTTCAAACACCGTTTTGCTCTTCTTTGTGGGGGCATCCCGAACGTGTGGGAACTCTTCCCTCCACCCTTCTTATCTGGAGAGGATAGAGAAGCCCTCAACGCCACGAATTACTCCCCGTAGCCGCCGGGCTCCCTACGCACGCTACCTCCACGCCCGTCAAGACTTTTAAAAATTATCATCCTTGGCCCCAAGGCGTAAGGGCGCATTTGGATCACTCCCGTAATTTCCCCTGAGGAATATATCGACAAGAGCGAGGGGCCGTTTCAAATTCTCGACGAGGAAAAGTGGTTGGCTTTCGGGTCCTGTGAAGGTAAACAGAATGTTTTTGGAACGCCGTGCGCCTTTCGGATAAAGTTGTGCGATAAGGGTGTTTCCAGGGAGAGGGAATGGAAGAGAGAGTGAGGAAATGTAATGAAAGACTTTGCTGCCTGAGGCAGGGAAAGGAAAGCATCAAACATGTAATTTCTTTTCGCGCTGGAAGCAACCTATTTTTGGAGGGGTAGTAAATAGAATTTAACACCTGAGAGTTCTTCATCAGGAAATTATTCAGTGCACTTCCCTTTCAATTTGGTAAAAGAACTCTTTTGTGCCAAAGTGACAGGTCGTTATAATTTCATAGAATAACGTTCGACTCTTATTCCCATATTTCATTTTGCCCACCATTTCCTGTCAGAGTTATTTAATTCCACAGAGAGAGTACTTCTCAGCTATTCACAGCCTTTGAATTATTGTCGTATACTTTACCTATAACAACGGAGATTTCATATTTTTACCATTGTGATATTCATTTTGTTAAAAAAATCCATTTACTTGAAATTTATTACAATTTTACTAACAAGAATAAGTAATGTATCCAAAAATGTAGTTATAAATAGATATAATTATTTTAATGATCACTTACGCTCATATCCAATGTTGAAAGTTCTTGAATGTATAAAAGGTTATTTTCAGGAAAACAAATTAATGGCTGTACTTTTAACATTCAACTTGTCGGACCATGCAGTAATCAAGTGAAGTGGCATATCACAGCTTATTCTTAGAGTTGTCAGTATTTTGCTGCAACTGCTCATACTATACCCTCCATGCGGAATTGAGTTTATGTTATTAACTATAGCCCAGATGAAAACAGCATTTGAACTACAGAATCTCATATTGTGCGCTACCGATGTGTTTACTTCGGCTGACATCTTCAAACAGCCCCACGCAACAAAAGTTTGTAATCTATAAATACTTTATTCGGAATAAATTGCATCTTTTTGGTGGAATATGCAAAGGACAATAAGCGTGTAGAATGTTTACAATATACAAAATTTTAAAATGTAGTATTCGTTTATTCTTAATTCATTCTCATTACCCCTAGAAGGTATTTTATTTAAAATGATGGTTCATAGAGCATTATGAATTCTTATTTTCGTCCGCCAGTGAATGACAAGTGGTGCGTATTCATTGTCCATTTTTTGTTTTCCAGAATGGTATTTTCGAAGAACAACCGAAAGAATGTTTGCTGTAGTCAATTTAAATCTGTTCAAATAGAAGAAGGCAAGGAAGAAAAGCTAAGTGACACATGAAACAAAAATTATTCGTGCACTTTGAGTATTGTAGGGAAAAGTTATATCCTATTTCGAGAAGCGTATGAAAGAGAGGTTTATTTTCCAACGTTAAGTTGAATATTTCCCGTTTCGACGGCAATATACGCGGTCTGATAGAGCAGTGAAAAAAGTCAAGTGGGAGAAAAATATAAAAAAATAGCATATGTATGCATTGAGAAAATATTCGTTACCCAGTAATTCACCAACTGGTATTGCGTAAATCCTACCTCCTTTTATACCCCGTGCGTTTCTCCTCGGGATTTTTCTCTCCCAGACGAGCGACCAAAAGTAATCAGGTGTAACTAAACCAAAGACCTCGCTGCACGCAACTTTAAACCTACCAAACATATTTTTATTCAGTCTGCTCCTCTACCATTCTACTATTTTAAGTTTCTATCCGCGATTACGATTGAAAATTTTCTATTTTACATAAGTTTTAAGCCTTCAAAATTCATTTTTTGGAAGAATTTGAATTAGGTATCCCAGTTAACATTCAAATATTATGTAAAGCACAGAATATTCCATCATATGAAATAACATAAATGCATAATATAATAACTAACATATCTTCAATTTTGTATCGTTGATACGTTTTTTATGTGAGAACTAAAGCAATTGGGACTCCTTTGCATTAAGTCACTCAATTTTAAACTTCTGTATGCACATTTCGCTGAGGAATCCCTGACTTTTCTCAAGGGAGAAAACTGAAACCTTCAATTTTAAAGGGAGGCCGTTTAATAAAATTTACTGTAATTCTCGTTAAAAGAATAGGCAGTATAAAAGAATTGTATCATAACAATTATACCATTGAGGGCAAGCTTCAACAATATGATGTGTGAAAATAATTTATCTTATGAAGTAGCGCTATGTGCCTCCGTAGGATCGATTATTTTGGTGATAATATGCATGTAATGAAACCACAAGAGTTTGGTGAACTAATGTGCGAGGAAACTCGCAGAGAATATGAAAGCGGAGGCTGTGGTGGAGCCAAAGTTATGAGAGAAGGGTGAGCGAGGGGTGACGGGGTAGGAAATATGAAGTTTGAAGAGGAGAAAAGAGTTTGAGACAGACGTTTTTTTCCTCCAAAGAAGTTCAACGGTTGACTCGTAGACATGTGTCTTTATATATTCCCCTGGAAAGTTTTCAACCGAGCGAAATATATTCCGCTTCCTCATCCGAATGAAGGATGAATGATAGTGTTGAGATCGAAATTGGATATAGGGAGAGAACTTATGAAATAACAGAGGAACAGAGGAAATAAAGTCATTTCCAAGGTATACGAACGGACAAACTTGAAGCCTTAGGTACATCAATTCAAAGATAAAGATTTGTGCCGAAAAACGGTACTTTTTACTGATATTACCTATGGAAAGAATGAAGGGCAATAAAGTGAGCGTTATTTGGTAACAATTAAATATAAAAGATATTTATTAAAATTTTATTAAATTATTAACAACTTTAGTTTTATGAGTAACTTTAACATTTACATATTTATGATAATTTTATGTACAGACTGCTGAAGCAATATACTGATACAAATGTGAAAGGATTCAACCGGAGCCCGTAGTATTTCTACATTACTGCAGAATATTAATTATTCTTATGGTTATAGCCATTCCATTGCAAATGAAAAATATCTAATGATAAAAAACTATTACTTTCATTAAAAGGACTGAGTCCAGAAAATCACGAGAGAACAAAATATTTCCAACTTTGAAGCAATTCACTTGGCTATAAATTGAAATAAAAAATAATTGTAATGGGGTAATTTGAGAAAACATTTATGCTTAAAAGGGTGATGTACTGGAGGTATTATTTCATAGCTCGCTTCACTTGCAAACGATTTTAGCTTCTCAAAGGAAAAATAACATGATGAATATATAGCTTGGCAACAAGGAATAAGTTCAAGAGGAGATATAGTAGCGCCGCTTGGAAATAATCATGGATCAGCAGCCGCAAGCATTTTCCAGGCTTAATCTTTTTATTGAAAATACAAAGCCAGCAAGGGTGTATTTATGACCAGCGTTTTAACGGTTCCGTAAGAGAGGAAGAAAAGGTCTCACAAACATTGCTTCACATTTTGTCTTAATTTTTTTCTGCTCCTTCCGTTGTGTGCGGAACGTGGAAACGGTTATGTTGAGGACTTCAGTTTGAGAATTGTAAGGTGGTCGAAAATAATTTGTTTTGAATGTGATGCTCGGACCCGATTTTTTGATAGCTGGAGGTTGATAAGGTCACCCGGTCATCTTTGTTTTCCTCTGCCATGTGTCAAGGAGGAGATATCACATACTGTACTTTTCCTTTTATGAAGCAAGTGTTCTTAGCGTGTTATCCGGCTGCGAAATTGCGTCCATTTATACGTTTAATGTCTGCAAAATAACTACTCTCCAAATCTCTCCCTCTTTTATGTTAGGAATATTTAGTTTACCATTTTAAAAAATAAAAATAATTTTCGCATTGTATGTTCTATAAGGTCCTATGTGACAAAAATCACGTTTGTTCACCATCATTTCATTTTTACCTAGAGTATTATTTTTTCACTAGTGTTACAAACTATGGAATTGGTCGCCAGGTACAAGTATTTATTAACCCCAAAGCGTAGAGCTTCTACGATATATGTAAGATTTTGTCGTCATCCTATTTTCAACTCTGTTGGCATTTTCATCTCTAAAATCGTACGGTAGGTAAAAAGAACTTTAAAAAAAAACGATTAGAAACGTAATTATCAACCATTATCAAAATAATAATTTCTGCTAAACACATATATGATTGAAGCTTTACTTGTTTTTAACTGATGAAGGAAGGCTGTGAAATTTACTTCTTGAAAAATTCATGCCCCGTTATGGCAAGATTCTCACTAGAATGCCAAAAGAAGCTTGCAAACATGAATGCAAACGCAATGAAGTATTCTACTGCGGGTGCAATTGTTGTCGTAAAAGCTTCATTTATAGCGTAATTTTTTAGTTATGAGTTAAATCGTAAGTTTTGAAAGCGTAAAAATTTAAATAATCTTTTGGAAAAATGCCCTTTGACTAATAAAGAAGCCCCTTCAGTACAGAAAGGTTTTTATAATTTCTTTTCATTTAAATGCTCACGTCGTCGTAGAGAGATGAAACTTTTCCCTGCCTGGTTAGGATAATCTTGGAAGTAAAATAAAATTTTAGGTTATGATGTAAATTGATTCCCAGCGCCTCTATTTTCATTTCGAAATGGAAAAGTTAAATATCTTTAAAATTTCTCCTTTGTCACATTCTATATCCATTGACGATAATTTTACTTGTATTTGGCCTAAAAATGAAGCTTAATAATGAAAAGTATCACTCGACTCTGAAAGATATGAGTTGTTAAATGTTAAGGTAATAGCAAGGTGGCAATTGGAGTTGTTTGGAAAATTACCATCATTTGGCGCAATCTAATGACAATGCGATTGTGATCCACAAGCCAATCTCGCGTCCTTCACACATCCAATCTTGGATCCTTCCGCTGTTATCCTCCTCCCAGTACGCATCGCCCCGCTACCATATCATATCTTGGCACCACCTCCCGAGGTACTCCTCTATCCCTAACCGTGGTGACCCAAGAGAACAATAAGTTTGCGCGCAATAACTTCCGCGTGTTAAACCCGCGACCGACTATGGCTTTTACCCTCCCTGCTCAGCGCAAGTGCGTGGAAAGCGGGTTGAATGAACGCCAAGAGGGATCTGTGTACGACCAAGTTCCTGGCAACAATGTTTTTCATTTCCATTGCCCCGCGTTCATCCTCGGCGGGGGGGAGGGTAGGTTGTGGGGGGAGGGAGGAGGGACGAATGAAAACCAAGCTCTAGCCGTGATTTATAGGTTCCCGCGGAAATTCGCGAGAGAAGCAAGGGCGAAACGGAATACCTCTCTATGAACGTTAATGAGATTTTGAAGATCATGCGTTGAATACGCTCCTAATGAATGTATTTCTAGATTTATAGCTGAGCTGTTAAGTTGTCAAAATGTTTATAATTTATTCAAATGGTGCCACTTTTGCCATTCAACGCGTTAATCAGAAGATAACTTGGGCGATAAAAAAGGTCTGAATTCTGGAACCAGTTTGAATTGTTGGCTTCAGAAAGGAATTTCCAGTGCCAGCTACGTAAAACCAGAGTCTAAGCTCACCCATTTTCAACCACAAGAAAGCTCTTTCGTTTCACTTCAAAAGGAAGACGCTTGTAGTTATGTGTAATTTATTTTGTAGTGATAAGTCATTATTTCTTATGATTTTATATAGCATTTCATGAAAGTTTATAACGTAGAAAATTATTTACGAGTATTTATTTATAACTAAAGCCATTCGTTTTATTATCAAACTTTTTTGCCAATCTTTTATCCGTACATTATTCTCATGCAACCGTTTTTACATTAGGAATTTGGGCTGAATATATCAATTTTAAAATCTGAAAAAATGATATACATATTTGAGGTTAAATCATTTGCTTTAAAAATTGAGGAAATGCAATGTCAAGGAAAATGGGTTATTTGCTAGTAAGTGTGCCATGATGAAAGCATAAAGTTTGTTTATTTATATATTGATACCTAGGAAAAATCGTCTACAAATGCGATCAATTAAGATCATCTACACTTAATGAATCACTGCTTTCTTATTCCAAAAAAAATATATTAAGTTTACATAACTGGGAGAGAAACGAGTTACACATTGGATGGCTGCTCCCATAAAAATTATTATGTGGTCAGCATACGCATATTTCGTGTGCATTGGCTATGTTTTGGCCAGGATAGCTGAGAACTAAGTGTAATCCAAGTGGTTAATAATAATATCATGCATAATGTAATATAGGATAAAGATAAATTGCAGTAAATAATACACTGATGAGACTAAAACTTAATTATATGTCAGGAAAAATTATTTCATGAGACTTTTAAGCTTCTGATTGAAGTTCTGCAAATATTTAATTCATAACAGGTAAAAATTAAATTTTTATTATTTAATTTACTATTGTTTGGGGGTTTTTAATTAAAAAGAGTTGTTTCTGAAAGCTATCAACGTTTTAGTAGAAAATAGTAAAAGGTAACTGTAAAAATATTTGAGAGAAACAATTAAGGTGAAAAACATCCAAGAATCAAATCATGGGCCCTAAGATTCCCTGGTCAATGCTGATACTACTGCTATGTCTATGATTCCACGAAATTCCATGTTTACAGTGAGGTAACATTTGCAGTGATACTTTTAGCATGCATCATTAAAGCATAAGATATTCATGGAAAAATTTTGTTTTGAGATGTACTAATTTTAACTTCGATAATTAACCTTTGCCTACCATGTGGCGTTAAGAAGGATATGAGTTGAAATAGCTATACTTGTTTCCTGGTTTCCATTGCAGACAAGGAAGCAGGGTGTGAAAATCTCCACCTCATACATCAATCAGCGTAGGTTAGTACCACGGTATATGCACGAAGTACACTCAGCAACAATGAATTTAAGTGGTTAAAAACTGCTTATATTTTAGAAAGGGAATATAGGGCGCGACACCAGTTAATTAAGGAAAGCCGAATAAAACGAATAAAACTAATATATCCTTTTTTTATTCTGCGTCAGTTCTGCTTTGCTTTTATGAGTTAGATAAGGGGTTAATCGGAGAGCAGTGCATAATTCATGTTTTTGAAATAGGTCATTATAGCCATAATACCCATAATTAGAGTAACTATCGTCAGAGGAAGAAGAAGAAAATCAAGAAAAAGCCTGGAGGAATATCGGTATTTTGATTAAACACTATATTAACAGATGCATGAAGAATAATTGTAGATATAAGGGTGGCGCTTTTAGTCGCTAGGTTTTTTTGCCAGTTTAAATTAGCATCTTAAGCATATTTCTTACTCTCATATAAGATGAGCAAAAACAGCTCCAGGAAATGTTTATGATCATGTGGAATGAAACTTGATCATGTGGAATGTGGCTTAAAAATACCACGAAAAATACGAATTACGAGAATAATGAATAATGCAAAGTGGAAAAAATGTAATAGTATGAATCCGTGTAATTAAATAAGAATCGATTAGCACTAAATCAATCTTCCGTCTGACAGCTTTTGATGATGGAAATTGCCTTTGGTACGCTGGTGACCGAACGCTGCGCTGGTTAGGTAGCATTATCGAAAGGATATTGAGGGTGATAAATGCAGAAATAGACAAAACAAAAATAAAAGGGTATCCATTATAGACTTTTAAATTTAAATCCATACAGTAGGTAAGTATGCATTAGTGAATTCGTATTTATGCATAGCTAGCGGCAGTTGTTCGTTGATGCTCAACGGGAAGGATAAAAGTAGGAAACAATATAGCAGTTGTTAATTTACATTAGACAATTTAACACCTAACAGCTTAAATAAATTTATCTTACAAAGTTTAATTTCCCGTACCGTAGTGTTGTTTTCATTAGGTTATTTTAGGGGAGGCGACCGACAGCTGAGGTCATTTGCGCCATATAGGATAGGTGGATAATTGGGTAATGATAGGAGTTTTTAGGGAATGGAGGAAGGGTGGAGAGAAACCCGGCGTCGGCATTAGCCTACTCTTAACGAAAGGCGCCAAGGGGACCACGGCTTAACGTCCCATCCGACGGACGGAGTACTGTACTTGAAATGCCCTCCACTAGGCACTCAAGTGGGGATCGGTTTTCCACTGAAAAATCCGCCACTGCCGGGAATCGAACCCGGGCCCTCGGGATGGGAGTTGTTTTCATTCTGGCTCTAAGTTTCATTCAAATTGCATCTTTGTTCACAATCGTCCGTTGACATCCTTGTGTCATTATGTAGCTGATATTATATTCAAAGGTGTAATGTAGATGTAATTTTTAAATTTATCAAACAAAGAAAGCTTCGTATTTACACCGTCGTTGTGTTCTCATGGTTTAAGGAAAAAGAAGAAATGAAATAACCCTTTTAACAGCGCAAGTAAGACTCTGAATCAAGTTAACTCTGAATGTCGTATTAAGATTGGTTCTCGAGTTTTATGCAAATGAATATGCCTATATACCTACATTCTACTTTATAATGCAACAGCTCCTTCAGCCGTCAAGGGGACAGGGCTCTCTAAACTGAAAAAAAAGGAATCGCCATATTTTACTGAATTACTAGTAATTTTGATCAGAAATAAAATTCGCCGTTAATATAAAGATGCTTAAAAATACCACGGGCTTTTTAACTAAAATTTTTAAAACTAACTTTTTAAAATAACTCTACAAAATTCAATATTAGTTTTTGCCAAAAACTAATATTGAATTAGTTTTTGGCTGGTGTGCGTCTCTTGTTTGTGCAGTAGGTATTTATAATTAAAATTTTCAAAAGAAAAAAATGCCTTTGCCTGCAAGCTGTAAGAAAGCCCTTTACATGTACTTCTTATGGGAACTCTTTTGACTCAACTTGGGTCAAACGGAGGAAAAAGCGGCAAAAAGTACCCATTTTTCTGTCCAAGGATGACATTTAATAAACCCTAAATTTTGAAATCTGTGTTACATTTGGTTCTCGAGTTTTAGGTGAACATATTTACATATTCTACATTGTATATAAGAAGAAGATTATTGGTATTATATGTGTTAACTGATGGTGAATGATATTATCAAGCAAATAAGACCAAAGAAATTAAGCCATTTCCTAAGGTTTGGATTTATCAGTAGATGTAGACAAGCTGCATAAATTATACCCAATACCAACTCGAGTGAGAAAATGAAGGTCCAAAGGAGCCGAGGGAGATATCATTTTATTAGGACAGCCAATACCGTACTGAATACTGAATTTAATGAAGTCCTAAATGAAGTCAAGGGAATTTTTACGTAGATAGGTAAATTCGTTTACGTCATTTAAGTAGGGGGTAAATATAAGTTTTTGACATAAATAACGCTCAAGAATCGGGTTATTAAATGAAAATAATGCCTGAGAAAAAAGTGGTCAAAGCTGAAGCTTACAGAAAAGATATATGTCGAGACGCTGAATTTCATCGATGAGGGAGAACGATGGCCCAATAGATGGTTGAGAGATACTCGCACTGATTATGCCTAGCCAAGTTTGCTCGTATACACCCCATATCTAATAACTCTTCGTCACGGCACTGCCCTGGAATAAAATTGGTGTGGTACTTTTTTTACATCGATCTCATTAATGTCATGCCATAGGCGGTTAAAACTGACATATTGAACCAAATTTAACTCGTAAGTTATTCTACAAAATATAAGCGCGGCGAAACAGTATCTGCGTCGTGGAAAACTGGTCTCTCAATCTCCGCGGAATTCCGCAGTGCCATCATTGGACTCGAGCACCTCATTCCACTCTACGTGTCCCAAATGTTCCTTCCTCTCGTCCTCCCCTCCACTCCCTTCACTGCATTTCCCAAAACGGTGGCCCTTAACGACACTCGGCAACGCCACCCTCATGCCCCCTTCCTCCCTCTCCCTTCTGCCAATCCCACTCCATTCTCTTATACCCCCGTACCACGACGCCAAACCAACTACCCGTATCTTCCCCGCTTTAATCACGCCGCATGGACCACCTCCGACGTCTGCCTTTTTTCCCTCCTTTCCCGGGCCCCGTTCCGTGCAAGCCCTTTTCCGTTGAGGACATGGTTCGTAGCTCGTGGGTTGAGGGATGGGGAATAGCACTTCTCTCCGGCCTACACGGAAGACAATAGCAGCCGGTTTTTAAGGTAATAGCCAACCAAGTGATCGAGTGCTATTTTATTTTTTTATTTCTTCTAAAATACATGAAGAGGAGTCTTGCTGAAATTTGGGTGAAGCAAACGAAAATGCATTCCCCACGTGAAAGTACTACCCAGAAAAATTCCCTGTTCAGACAAACCTTTTTTTCCATCTTTTTTTCAACTACGTTCGAACAGTCTTTAACATTCAAGTCTCTTCCTTGAATCTTGGTTAATCTTTTATTTATTTTGCATCTTTGCGGTTTTTGTACCATATACCGGTCCCAGGTTTGCTGTCTTCTGGTTGCAGTGCGCATAGTTTAGACCAAGGTTCAGGAGTGCCTAGCAATAATGTATGTAGTTTTTCAAATTGGTAATTGGTGTACATCATTGTACCTCTCGTAGTATCATACTACGTTTTACGATTTTTTTTGTTTACTTTAGGATGAAGAGCGAAAGCTTGACGGTGCGTAACTTATAGCATATAGTTATACCTTTAGCAGTAGGAGCATTTAAATACTCAGTTTACTAAATTCTGCATAAAATATTAATGCGATAAATTTCTCAAATAATCATTCTTACTCTCTCTACCTATAGACATGGAATTGACATGATTTTTATACGCATGTAACAAATATGAACACCTTGTAATATTTAGTCACACCGAATAAATTATATTTTTCACAATGCACCACTTTAGTCCACGTACCACCCTTCAGACAAAATTTTGAGAAGAAGAGAGGAATACCCCCTCTAGGTCCAATGACACTTCACGTATTGACTGATATAAGGCAGCTTCTTTATCTTTGATTATACATTGTTTTTAAAACCTCTGTGACATACCTCTGATATGCTGAAACCCGGTTTATCATGGTAGTTAAAGGAGTGAATGGCGTTGCATGTAAGACACATTTCAAATGGGATTCACCTGCTTAACCTTTTTTGCCAGTTTTTTTTAGTATCTGCAACATGCTAAGAACATTAGGTCGTACCGCTTTGTATCAATAATTGTCCATGAATGGGCCAGAGCACAGCTAACAGTGCCTGATGATGTAACAAGAGATTACCAGATCATACTATTGACGGTTGATGATTGAAGAATGGTTGTGAAATTGTTTTAAGAGCGCAAAGAAAATATACCTTACATTATAAACGGACAGGATAAATGAACGAAAAAATATAAAATTGCCAACGCAATCGCAAAAAAATATTGAATGGGGAATTTTTCTTTAAGCTTCCAAAAATATACTTAACTGTGTCGAGTCTTCCACAGGTTAAACTTGGACCAGATAACGCTAAAATTTTCCGCAATACGTACACATTCTTTTTGAGAGCTATTTCATTCACTGCTGCCTTACAGCTTCATAGTAATTTTTCCTTATGGCACTAGGGCCTACGAAACTTGAGAGAGATTATGAACTTGAGATTCAGGTTGCGTCTTAAATGAAAGAAGCAAGGGTCCTAAGGTGTCCTCACCTTTTCCCACCCCTTATTTCCCTCAGGCGAGCGCAATCTGGATGCTTACGGAGCGAAGATAATCCCTAATCTGAGCCCAGACACTCGGGAGAAGCGAAAGGGGCGAGGCTGTGCTGAAATTCGCCACCCCTCAAAATGAACGGTAAGGGCGCGGGATTGCAAAAAGGGACGAGGGGGTGGCGGCATGTTGTATGAGGGGGAAATGGGGTTGAGGGTGAAGAGTATGGTTGGCCGAGGAGACGGGAGGAGGCATTAAGATGAAGGGCCCAGTTCCGTGAACGGGATGGAGTTTGAGGGAAGTTGTTGAGTGGGTAGCGAGGAGCAAGGCGCTACGCGAGGCGGGCGTGGACTATCCCGGCAACCCAAGTCTCCCACGCCCTGCTTATCCTTATCCCACGGGCGGGTGCTCCCAAAATCTCCCAGAAGCAAGGAGAAAGCCATCTTGTCGCTAGTCCTGGGACGTGGAGACGCACACACACCCGTCCGCATCATCCCTGCCGTCCTTCTGCCGACGTCAAACCCCTCCCCACCCTTACTCATTATCTCAGGCTCGTGTTCCTGCTCCATAAAAAAACCCTTTGCCGCAACTCTTGCCGCACTCCCTACGCTCGTAGTCAAATTTTGGGTATCCGGCACGACTTTAGGTCACGGCAAATCTGCACTCTTCCTCCCGTACTTCGGCACCACCAACACTGCTGTATCTAATACTCTCGCTCTTGTTTTCTCACGCGATTCTCCTCTCCGACCTACACCCCCGGTGGCATTAGCACGGAGAAGTCTCCCGGCTTCCTCAGGTTATTGCGAGGAGAGGCCTGAATTTATGAGGGACGATAACTGCCGTTACGGCCGATGCGTTATCTCTCGGTTATTCGGCACGCTTTGCCGTTGCCTCTTGGGTGATTTTGCGAGGCTGGTCAATGCGGGGGGCTTGACCATGTTTCCTCAACTTCGACAAACATGCTTCTCTTTACGTCCGTTCCTCACTTTTGCATGAGAGGATTGAGGAAAAAGGGGTAATATGCCCTGCGTAACCAGTTGACGCGTATGGTGGGAGGAAATCGGGTTTATTTGCGTTAAAAGTGAATAGATCACACCCCAACTGCATTAAATTTTTTCATGGCTCCTGTTGTTAGTTTTACACACATAGGAGACTATTCCTTCTCATACTCGCATCCACCTTATAACCATAGGAAATGATAAAAGCAAAAGGTCAACCATAAATCATTTGCGAATTCGCACGACGTGAAAAATTAGAACCCTATCGTGAAATTAAAAATCCATTTTCAATGAGGGGCATAAGATGAGGGACCATCCCGTGTTGACTATGTGCAGTTCAACTGAACGGTTGGTAATGACATACCTTCTTAATGGTATTTCGCGTTAAAAATAATATTTTCAGAAATATTTTTCTAACGACAGAGCGTGTATCTACTGTATTTTATTATGATTTTCGCGCATTTTAGGATGGAAAAAAAGAAGAAAAGACTCCGTAGTTTTGATTCATAAATCAAGTATAGTAAGATAAGACAACCTAATAATATTGATTATAGTGTATTATATTTGTGATACAATTATCCTGGATAAGTATACAAACATATTTTAAATAGTTTTTAAAAGCCCACCATAATCAACTCGTATCTTATTAATACATTAACGAGTCTTTAATTAGATCTTTCTGTCATTCTCATGTCGCTCATGGAATTTAATCTACATAATATATTATATCACAATAACTTTAAAAATATGATAGAGCTCCTATTGATGCACAATTGTGTGCATTCTTAAATTCTTTCTCAGATTCTCCGATGTGTTTTGAAACAATTTTATATCCATAGTGAGTAACATCGCCTAAAAATATTCAATAATTTGATCAAGATACGATTTTCACTGTAGTTTTGTTCCCAATAGTGTGCTTTCACATTTATCTATAAAATTATATAGATAATTGTGAAGATTTTAGGCAAAAAGGGACCACGAACAGAACAGCAGCATGCCATTTATTTATTTTTTATCATAGCGCAGCTTGCTAGTGCCCTGATTTATTCTCACCGGGGTACCGAAGTCATCTATTGGTAAAAGATGTGCTACTAAGATTAGTACAGCTTTTCACGAACGTTCAAATTGTCCATAGCATGCGGCTGATACCTACATGAAAGTCGCTTAACACCCCAGGAACGAGCATTAAACTTCATGCACATCTTTGAGGAACCTCGTAAAGATAAGGTCATATTTTATAGCCGGAATCGCGAGAAAAATTTTTAATATTTTTTCGTAACTTCCTCAAAAATGCAAAGATTCCTGCGCTAGAAAATCTCACGGAAAGGAGCTTCATTACTTGTTTTCATGATATTCATGTAAAACCTATCTACGTTGATAATTAGCTACACTTAAAGTTTAGTAATACTTTTACCTATTTTTTTATTTCATATAGGTAGAAATATTTTAAGCAAATTAATGGGAGATAAGCGAAATATTATTACATATATCTCTAACATTGGGTACAAAATTGGTACAAATAACTCAAGACCGTAAAGGCTTTTAACAGTTTTGCACGAAAATAAGGGTACATCAGCATATACTGAATCTGAAAAGTCATGACACTTTGTGGTATTCTATTGGCGAAAAATTGCACTATTTGAAATATTCTGGATTGCAAATCATCTGGATCTTATGTAATAATGATTAATATGCACTTATCTTTAATTTAGAGTTCTTAATGACAAATCTATATCTGAGCTGTGATGTGGTGAGTGAATGTGATATCATATTTGCAATTATGCTACTTTACTTACACTACGGTCCAAATCATTGCAGTGCAAGGGAAAACATCCTCTTACATTAAACATATATATAATGCAAGCATGGCCAATCTATTGAAGTAAGGTGGCTATCATCATCATCATTGGTCAACAATCCTAGGATTGGTTTGACGCAGCCCTCCACTCAATTCTTTTATCGGCCAATCTCTTCATAATGACGTAACTCCTCTCTTTTACATCCTTCACAACTTGCTCCATATACCTCATACGAGGCCTGCCTTTCCCATTCTTCCCGTTCACTTTTCCCTCGGCGATTGTCTTTATCAGGCCATCGTGTCTCATAATGTGGCCCTTTAAGTTGTCCCGTCTTCTTTTTAATGTTTTCAGTAGACATCTCTTCTCTCCCACTCTTCTTAAGACTTCTTCGTTTGTCACTCGATCGATACATTTTATATTCATCATTCTTCGGCCACATTTCAAATACTTCTAGCCTTAACGTCTCTGCTACTGTTATTGTCCATGCTTCGCTACCATATAGTAGAATGATCCAGATGTATGTTTCAATGAAATGTTTCCTCACTTCCACGCTTGAATTTGCTGATGTAAACAGAATAAGGTGGCTATAATGCTGATTATAGGAGCACAAACACTTGATATTGACATTTATTTTATAATAACGAGCGGAAAAGTAAATTATTAAGTACGTTTCTGGAGAAATAAATCTGGTATCTTAAAGTGCGAAAGCTTGATCCTTGATGAAAAAATCAGATGGGTTCAGAGATTGCCACTTCGTGGTAGTATACCCTCCTTTTTACCCACTTCTTCATCAACGTTGGGAAGTCGATGATTTTCAGGTTGATTGTGATGCGTAATTTCTTTTTTTTACCCTCCGTGTTTTGCACATGAGAGAGTATTCTGTCTGCAGCCTTGTGCAGATAATCCGCGATAAAGCTCGGCGCTCCATTTTCCTCCCTCTCTCGTCCTCGACTTTGACCCTCAAAAGACCTTCCAATCCATTAAAAAAAATAAGATGCTCAAAAAGTGCAGCGGTGGTCATTTTTGGCTACGTAAAGTCTTTTGCGGAAGAGTCGTTTCGACGTGCCGTTGAAGGGTGGGTGGCTGAGACTAGGGAGGAAGTAAGGAGGGCTTTTGCCGGGCGTTGATGTAAAGGTGTTGGCGTGGTAGTGGGAAAAAACAGGAAAGTGAGGAAGAGTCTTTTAAAGATGGTCTCGGCTCGGAAGGATGAAGTAGGCGGAAGGATAATTTAACCTTCCAAAAAATGAGAAAATGAGGTGCACTAAAAATAAGTTGGAAAAGTGGAGTAGGTTCCAGATGTGGACCAAGGTTCAGTAAAATTAGGAGTGCCAACGCTCTTAGGTTTTTTTGGTCCTATTCCTTCGGTAGGTAAATGTGCTCGAGGGCACTGCATAGAATTCATGAATAGGTTTTTAAGTGGATTGATAGCAATGCGGGAAAAACTTTTCTATTCGCCAAATTAAAGGTAAAAAATATATCCGGAGTTGGATAGAAGTTAACGCAGTCATTGAAGTTATACTTTTAGAACAAAATAGTTGAATTCTTTCCGGAATCATTCGAGCTCGATGCATTTATTTCTTACTAACCTTTCAAATCAGTGCCTTTTCGCTGAGTCAGTAAACCAAGATAATACCTTCATAAATAAGTATATATTTTCAAAATGTGCATTTTATTCACATTTATGCACATTCCTTCTATTTAGTTAGCTCTGAACTGAAAGGAAGTATACCTATTGGGATATCCCTAAATGATTACCTCAGTTACCGGCTGCATTAAATTCAGTCCAAAGTATTTAAGGGACTTCAGTCTAAATTTCACTTCAAAAATGTCTTTTTAGATATTTTTTCGTTTCTCTTCACATCTCATGTATACGTTATTAATGGATTTTTTCCTAATAAATGAAAGCTCTTTTTATTAATTTGTAAAAAAATTATTATCTCTAACATCACTCAAACTGCAGATTCAATGTTACCACCTTAATGTACAGGGAACAAATAATATATTTCTTGTGCCTTGTTTATTATGTTTTTTAAAAGATTTCTTTGACTGCGTTAAGTTGTGTAATGACTACATAAGTTACATAAGGACTACAGATTCTCCAGCCGTTCTAGGATTGCTAAGAACTAAAGTTTCCATTTCCGTGGACGTGCATAGGCGTAAAAAAAATGGAAAGGGCATGTTAGATAGACATGAAACATTAAAATCGCAGGGAGTAGAATCTGGCTGTGTTTTATAGTATTTTGCGTAGCTTTGGGAAGGTGAAAGGATGTGTGGAAGGTGGTTTCAAGAGAAGGAGTGAGAGGAGAGGGATTCTGAGATAAAAAGGTTAATGGCCGCGGTCCATTTGCTTGGTAAGCGATGAATTGGCAAGTGTCTCTGAGTAAAATTCCACCATTTCTTTAAATGAGATCATTAAATATTTAACAAAGGTTGAAAATCCACCAACTGAATGTAGTTTTTCCTGAAAAGTGCTAATGATTCCGTCATTCCACCGGTGGTATTAGGTGGGATAACAAACAAACACAGGAGGTATCTAATTTCTAATTGCAAGTGCGCGACTATTTCATTTTACTCTACTAAATTTCACTAAATCCATTCAGCACATTTGTATGAAGATTAGGAGACAGAGGCTAAAAGATACCCTTAGTCTCAGTTAAATGGCTGAAGCTTCTCCAAGTTGCGCAAGGACATAATTTTAATATTGTTTTTCTAGGTGAGTTTATCAACACTGCTAATCTATAAGGGAATAGTTCAAAGTAGAAAGCTTGACTCGGTATTAAATTAACTTAGGTTAATGCATCAAATTAAGTAAAATTTAACTATATAACTACTTACTATTTGTTACCAGTTGTTAGCCCTTTTTTATTGCCTGATAGATATTATAAATGCTGTTTGAGCGAAATCTTTGAAAGGGAGATTCCATTAGAGACCTATGCAAGTTCTTCCATGAAATGTTCAAATACGCTGCCCTATTCGGGCTTGAAGAAGCTCGCGGAAATGCTGGCAGAACTGTCGTCAAGTATACCAACCAACTACTTTAAGGGGAAACTCAAAACTTTGAATATTTAATTGTTGCTATATATTATTCCATTTCCAGGCAGTGATTATTTTGTTCAGTTCAGATTTTATTAATAAGGTCATATTTTATAGATTTAGTTGCAGTCCAAAAGCTTTTATAATTTCGTAGAAGCAAATAAAATCTGAGGTTATTATTCTACTTTTTGTTTTAATACGCAAATAATTCGTGAAGAAAAATGAGGAAAAGTTTTTACGGCTTCTCTAGAACTGAATAAATAATTCCAGCGCTACTGTTACCGGTGTAAGCAGGGGATTTAACGCTGTTAAAAGTGAGCGCACTTTTTTTTCCTCGTGGGACCAATAAAAGAAGAAATAACTTTTTTCCTAAAGACGCTGTTACCTAAGGTTTTGCTACTAGCTCTTTTCGTATATATCCGTTAATTTTAAGTCCTCACTTGTGATTATTATATCATAAGGTTCACCTTTCTGTTACATTCTAGAACATAAACTACAGACAGATATTTAACGTTTAACCCTTAATGCAAATTTGCATTAACGCCCATAACTTTCACTAACCTAATCTTATCTCCCTGGTTGCTATTTTCTATTTATTATAATCCATTATATTGCGAGGAAATATTGACATTTCAAAGCCCTATTGTGTGATAGTGTTACCATTATGATCTCACCTACCATAGTTCCCTACATTAAAAGTTACTCCATAAGAAAACTTTTTTCACTTTCGTAAAGGAATGTCTATTATTGCGGAATAATTAGCGTGCTCTGGAAATCACAAACTGATTTCTAACATTAAGTATCTACCTGCTTTATTCATTATGAGGGTCACTTCTTTGCCAAGCAAGGGGGTCAGTATCCCATTTACTGTGTATGCGTTGATGCACACAAAGAAGACAGTAAAGCCGTGTCGTGAGAGAAAAACACGCAAGTTACATACGGAAAAAATATCTACTCTTTGTAAGATCATAGTCAGTGACACAACCTCTCCTGGCTATTAGGAAATGTAAATCTTAACGCAACAGGGAAACATAAGGGGAATGCTGTTAGGTAAACGACAAGAATATACAGGAAAGGGAAGGAGAAGAGTAGTAAAGGAAAGAAAGAGAAAAGCCGGAAGGAGTGTAGAAGGGTAAAAGAAAAATGAGAGGCCGCAGGTTGAAGGGGTTTGTGCAGGCAGGCAATATGAAGAAAGCGGGACTCTGGAATACAGGATGAGATGGAGATCTGCTGCACTAAGGGTTTAAGGAATTAAAATGAACGAGAGGGTGGGGGATGGAGCGTGAGAGGGGATACGGAGAACTGAAAAACTCCAGCCTTCTTCCCCTTCTCATTAAGTTGTCTGCAAAAAAAAAGGAAATTCTCAAATCCTTGGGTCACGGAATGAGCAACTTTCAATTTTTAAAAGCCGCTCTCAGATGCTGCCTTACTCCCTCTCCTTCCTCTGGGTTCCCTTAAGGGAATCAAGTATGAGGCACGAGCCCGCATTGGAGAAAATGCAATTTCCTATGGCAAAGGCATTATTATTAAACTTTTGCATTAGAGAACAGAAAATAAATAGTTAATTAAAGGTCCAAAAACTGCTACCGTTTAAATCTCGCGTATGCTTAGTGACTGATGCCATGAATAATTTGAGCGCTGTAGCTTTGAAAATTCCATCCACCCCACTATAAATAATTTAAAGAAGTATTGAAGTTCGAAGTAGAATTCCATAGTCCGAAGTAGAATACCTAAGACTCTAAAAATAAACTGTGGACGGCAAATATATGTATTATTTAACTTCATCTTTGTGTTAAATTTAAAGTACTTACCTCTCTACTTGAAGGTGTTGCTTCGAAATGCTGCTGCCTTAATATATTGTGGGATAAGTAAGTGATATAAAAATGAAAGCTGTAAAATAAAAATAACTTTTGCAAAAATCAAGCAATTGGATTTTACTTACCTATGAATTATTGCAAGCATCAAAATGTTCAACAAAATATGTTTATAATAGTAGTATAATAGTAATGTTTTCAACGTAATAGTCATAAAGTAAATTAGGTAAAATCATAAATTAAATACATATTTATTTTTCAGAGACACCAAAAACATGAGGTTTGTTTACTAGTGATTTCTCTTAAAGACTTTCGACGAAGTTCACGGAAGATACACTGGGGGTGCTTCCACTAACTTCCGTTATCCGCCTCACCGAACTGAATGCATGAATACTTTATTCGCCACCAGCTTCATGCGTTTATACAACAACCTCCCGACAGAATTCAAAAAGATGCACAATTATATAGGCTTTCGCAAAAGATTATTTCGCCGCATGGTGACGTCACAGAGTTAAATCCCTGGGGATGGACCTCTGATGACAATTTAACAATATAATTCAATTGTCCTTCTAATTATTTTTTTAATTTGGTGCCACTTACTTATTCCTTTGTAGAGCCACAAATTCTTTCAAATTTATTTCAACGATTGTAAAAAAATATGTATCGACTCTACAACAAGGTTTAATTCTTGTTTGTCAACAGTTTAATTATTGACTCTGTATTTTAAAGAACCCTATACTAGAGGCAGAGAAGGCCATATGGCCTCATCTAGCCCAGGATAAATAAATAAATCTTTCATAAAGCACTTTACTGGCGTTAATTGAGCGAAGTCAGTAACAAACACCAGCTTTCCTCCGAAACTTACAGCGCACGACAAAGAAAGTGCTCTTATTGTAAGCTGGTTGATAGTATAAAAGTGTTCTATACAATAATTATTTGAACACGTATTTATTAATATCATCACAAAAATTACGTTGCTTGTGCTATTTGGCTATTAAAGCAACTATATTAGCCAAATTTAGATTGTAATTTTATCTTCGCCAGCGAAGCGCATTAAACGTTTCCACCTTTCTTTTCAGTCGAAACTTTTGAATTTACACAAAAAATATGTTAAAATCTTTTTGTAGATACAATTGTTTGGAGCCCTAACAGGGTGTGTATGGAATTTCTTGGGTAACACTAAGGGTGTCTTATCCTTAAATATGTCCTTGTGTGGTGAATGAGTGACGGTTTGGTATTTTTTCACACAGGGTCGACCCGCTTCGAGGAGGCCTTCTACAATGGTCAGCAGGAAAACGACCTAATGGGAGTAAGTTCAGACCACGGCGGAGGAGGAGGGGGCGGGGGAGGTGGAGCGGAGGATGATGTGGAAGCGGCGATCCCGGCCATCTCTCTGGGAGGACCGTACTTCGACACCTCCGCATCGAAAAATGTCACAGCTCTCGTGGGAAAAACGGCATACCTGAACTGCCGAGTGAAAAACTTGGGGAACAGAACGGTAAGTTAAACAAATTTCAAACATGTCTTGCCTAGTTTGCATTTTTTTATGCAATCTATTTTTGTCTGCGATTACGACCTGCATTTTAACTGTCAGCTCCCTTTCACTTATCGTCCCTTATGTTATCGACTAGTAGTAATAATTGGGTTTTAGGTTCACTAACAGATAATGTTATGGTGCACTAAGTTTTCAATACTTTGACAAACACTGCATCCGTTCCCTATGCTGAATTAATACCTATGACTTTTGGGTTGTGCCAGCGCAGTGGTGGTGTGGCTGTCGGAACCGGTTTTTATTAACGTTTTAGAGCTTCAGTATGTGACTAGATTTTCCAAAAACAGAACAAATGAACATTGATAGGGCCTATTATATTTCATGAATTTCGTCTCTCTGTCGCAGGTGTCACGTAAAGAGTAGTGAAAATTTGTTACTGGAATTTATAAATTTACTTTTATTTCTTATTGGTTTCCTTTATAAAATCGTGTGTAAAAAATTATCATTTGAAATCATTTTTTGTGTACATATATTTTTTTCCATAGGCATATTTAATCCAGTATATTTGACTAGAAAATATGTACTGATAAAAGAAATGACAGTATTTCGAGGATAGTAATTTAATGTTAATAAAACACCTCCTTTAGACATAAATAATTAATTTTTATACTCAGTCAATGAAAAAAGTAGGTTATCAAATTATGGAGCTCGAAGCTTAATTGGACTGATTTTTCAAAGGCAAACAGATGATGACTCATGGAATCTCAAGTTAAAAATTTTGTAATTTATCTCATCACGAGCGTACCATGACGTTCCTTCTTGGATAAAGATTTTTACAGAAGAGTTTTTTACCCTGCTAACTCAGTCATTTACTTTTCAAAGAAATTACATTCTAATTCATTCCAAGGGTTCTTGGAGAATCTGGATAATGGCTAATCCTCTTAAGATTTTAGGGAGGTAAGTTTTTCTTCAGATCTTCTATTAGGATGTTTGAATCAAGAAATGACTTACCCAAAGTAACTGGGTCTGCGAAATCTTCTTTCCACGGGTGGGTTAGCCTCTATGGGTCACCATTATTCGTCCTGACATGATATCCTCAGTTCACACCATTCTAGGATTCTTCCTGTCGTCATAGTTCTCGGTGATTTTGTTCAAAGGAAATTATTTGTCATTGATTTGATTTTGTTTTATTTGCTGATTAAGTTCTTAGCAGTGAAACTTATGGAAAAAGACATCAAACACCTCATTCAGTATCTCTAAGAAGAATTACACCTCTGAATAGTTATGTATTTGACTGTTGTATTTGTTTAAATGTACACGAATGGGAATATATTTTTTATCGGTATATTTTTCAATGTAAGGAATGTCTTTCTAATGCCTGAAGAGCGTTGCATTTTCTTCAATAGTTTGGAAAGACGTATCTTTGAAAAAAGGAAATGACTCTATTAAAACTAGTTGTCATGATGATCAAATGACCGCTATTTTTTACGTTATTTTTAATACATGAATTAATTTTTACCATTGAGTATCACCTATTGAGTCCCTTGTATTATATTATTTAGGTTTTCAAGCTTCAAAATAAAAGGCGTTATTTTTGTTCACTTTCGAATTTCATTGGAGTTATCTTTTCAAGAAAGTTATGAAAATAAGCATGGGTCATTTCATTTAAAAATATCATTAAAAAAGCACAATTTTTGCTTACGTAAGATTATTAGGTTAAAATCATCAGTTTGAATGAAAGTGCATTATTTTGTGTCATAGATCACTCAGAAGTAAACTCTCAGCAAGGTACTAAATATCACTGTAGATTTAGATTGGGAAATTTTGAGTATGCAAATGTGTGGTAGAGATAATAGCAAAGGAATTGCCAAGCAAATGGAAATGATGTCCGTGAGTCCAGAACAGGAGTTGACACCGTGTGCTCTGGTCACAGTGTTATATTCTTCTTCGTATGGACTAGTTATGACCAATCTTTGGTCCAGGAGTAGATGTCCGGTAAACTTGACTTACATATTACCTGCCTTGCATCAAAACTATACTATATATTACCCACTATGCTTTTGTTAATATTACCTTCTATGCATCACCATCATCCTATGCAAATTATTTCCTTGTCTCAGAATACGTCCTTATTCACCTATATGAATTCAAAACAATCAACAGTTAAATTATTTCCTCTTTTCCACATACACAGTAATTTTCCACTAACGCAGTCGTGTAGATCCGTTGACAATTAAAACTTGCTTTATCCACGTATAATTCATTTGATTTACTTCATTAACTGCCTTACCACCACTATCGTGCTTGCCACATCATTATTAGTCTATCTTTTGGGTCAACGTCAGCTCTCCATACGCCATTAAAGATGGAATACATAGTGGTCGACCACGTCAGTCTCTCTGTTGTCAGTCTTGGTTGAGATGGTGGAGTATGCATAACATAGCATAACGCTTCATTTGCTCAGAAAGTTAAGCACTATTAGAATGGAGTTTCTTTCCTACAACTAGCTCTTTACACTTTTTGCACTCTCTACATTTACACAAGCTCCCTCGGGGGATCTCGAACCCGCGACCTCAAGCTTGACAGACAGATTCACCCGGCCACCACCAATGGTAAACGAGTGATAAATTCAACGAAAGATGCAAGTCAACGTGAGGGCATCTCATCATCCTCATATCCTCTAACATCTGCAATTTTTGGAAGGATGTAGCATTCAAATTATAAACAATGCAAGATTCAAACGTGCCTGATCTAAGAGATCTTCCTATAAATTAAACCGGGGAACTGCGGTGAGCATCCCAAAATTCTATTCACTAGACCTCACCATCGATATAGAAAATCGTGGTGGTAACATTTCACCAATTCGTCGTGCGCCAGGCCCTGAGAATTAACTTTCAAAGACAAATTACTTCGACCATACAGTTTTGGGTGTGTGTTTATTGGCAAATTAAAATGTCTCTCTAAAATTTAGAGCTGACTGACGCGCGGTGTTTGGCCAGACACATCGGTGGCGTATTCGCTGATCCAGGGAACTGCGGCCGAGCGTATCATTGAATGGCAAATCTGTGCATTCAGCCGCGGCTCAAAAACGGTCTATTCCGTTGATAAATTATGCATTTCACCATCGCTGATTGGTAAAATTGCTATTTCCAAAAAATTATATTTAGTTTATAAAAATCTATGTACTAAGGCTCTTTTGATGTTTGATCTTTGTGGACCATACTACATCACAAATTATTTGCCAGAAAATTACTTCAATATCTCCATACTGGCAGAAGTTTTTTAATTGAGATACAGTCCGTACCAAGGATTCCCTTAGCCATAAGCTTATTTCATTCAAATTTCAGGCTATTTTTATGAAATATTACATGCCAATAGGAATACATATTTCTCATTAAATGTCGTCAATAATGAACTAAAATGGCCTTTGTCAAAAATAAAACGAAATGGTAATAACCACGTTTACACCTCTACCTTGGATATATTTACACAAGAAAACATGACGTAGACGATCCTAAAATCAATAACACAATAAAAATTGAGAAAAAGAAATTCGAAATAGGGCTATCAACATTAAGGCCTTTTGACGCAAATAGCTTTGCCTGCAACCCTCAAAATCTATTTTTTATTTCCGTTGTTAAGAAGTTTCATATGCTATACAGTAGGAGATTGGAGGAAATGAAAGTTAAATCAAAATGTCTTAAAATAGCATAGCTTATCATTAGTCATGTATTATTCCATAAGTATTACCTGCGCATTGTTACTGTTTACTGTGGGGAGCCATGATGTTTAGCCATCATTAATCACAGAGAAATGAAATATTTGTAGCTAGATATTGCATTTTGTTCAAAATACGAATTAAATATCATTGATAAGATGATCTGAAAATTCTGAGCGCGGAGAAATATTTCATCGTCTGAAATTTTCGGGTCAAATCAGCAATTGGCAATCCTAATTATATATTATGAAATAAAAGGCCACCTAAGACTTTCGCAGCTCTATTTTTTCAAAAATTAAAAATAATCATAAGGTGTCCGTTATCGGCGATGATACTTTTCCCGCATTTACCTGAGAAAGTGACATAAGAGTGAACCAGTGAACAGTGCAGTGCACACCAGTGAACATGTGCAACACTGTCTCATAGTCAGCACCCCCTGCTAAAAAAACTTCAATGCAGTGTTTCGTCTGGCTGTTGAAATGAAAACTTCTGGGTAGTGGGCATATTATAATAGTTATGTGTTTACAATTTACAATACCTGCTTTTATCTATGTATACTCGGGATTAAAATCAACATACATGTCACCAGCAAACAAACATTTATTTCACGTTTTTATTTAGGCCTCCATATTCTTGTTTCGTAACGCTTTTGTCAGCAAAATTTCTCTTTCCTCTTATATTATAAACAAGTAATGCCCTCCAATGTAAACTGAGTATGACATGCCGGAATCAGGTAAAAAAGCTATCGCCGATAGCTAATTTATCACTATAGTATATGTATAGGAAGTGTTGGCTGCGAGAAGAGGAGTTGACAGCAGAAATACGTAATATATTGGCTTAATGAGACGTATCATAGTATTTTAACGGTGTTATATATGTTTCAAAATTATTGCATGCAGATATAATATTTTCTTCAGCTAAGGTTAAAAAAAAACAATTAAAAAGAATAAAACGGCGTGCAGCAGAGTATGACACGAAGGACCTCACGGAAAAATGCACGGAAACCCGAGATAACCGGAACCTCTGAAGTGGGCGTGGGGGAGGTATGTGAGGTGGAATCGGGGTGTGGCGGTTGATTGGGCCCGTGAATGCTGCATCTTGGGAAGATTGGGTGCACGAAGAGGATCGCCGGACGTGAGGAATAGCGGTGGTTTTTGGAGATGAAAATGGACGAATGAAAATTTTTTTGATTAAAACGCTGAAAACGTAATGAAAAGGAAAGTTATTGCCTTTCGGAGGATGAGCGAATGAGAAAGGAGTAGGGGAGGGTGGAAAAAGCTTGCTTTGAAATTAAATTGGGTGGTGGGCGCGAGGACGGAAAAGCGTGGTCTCATGAAGGGTTGTGAAGTTTTGGTTGTAAATAAGAGGGTGCTCTTGGAGGGAAATATTTCCTTTGAGGCTCAAAATAACGGTTCCCAGGCGGTGATGCGAAAATGAAGATTGTTCTCAAGAGTGCGGGGTCTTACGGGGAGTCCGCGTTAGCTTCATAAGTGAAAAAAGTAGCCAGAGCGCATGGCTCCAGACTCTTGATTCACGAGTAAAAGTTATTTAAATTTTTTTACCATCTGTTATGCCATCCGTTCAGTTCCATTGTTAAATATTCAAATACATTACTTAACATCACTTAAGCATTGTTACAGCAAACAGTTACCGCCTTATTAAAAAGAACAGCATGAGGAAACCTTAACTGCCACCAAATATCGTTTTCAAGAAAAGGCCAAACCTTGAAAATTTCTCTCAGTGCCAGAATTATTGAATGCCTAAAATAAAATTTGTTTTACATATTTAACAAGTTATTTATTAAATTACGTAAACTTGAAGCACAATTTCAAGGTAGTACGCTATATAGAAATATGAGAGTATAATGAGTGTTTCTGTAATTGAAGGTTTAAACATTGGACGTTTCACAGCCACCCGCTTCATTTTTACATATCCGTCTTCATCTTGGCCCACGTCTATTCATGACATTTAAGGATCCGGCTATATTCAAACCCGCCTAATTTTCTCCCTTGTGTCAATTTAATTAATGTTTAATTCCCACATGTGATTTTTTGCGCTTATCAAATCAACCGCCAAGTCTCTTCTATGACTTTTTCATCAACCGTCTGTAATATTTCAACTGTATTTTTTGACAGTCTTCCTCATTACGCATCTCATTTCTCAATCGATGAGATATTACTACTAAGTAACCAACGTCTCATGAGTAATTAAGACATAGCCAATATCATTCACACGCAAAAGACTGCTAATATATAAAGGTCTCCAAAATTAATTTTATACGTCTCTTTTCACTACGCTGCCATCAGTTTTATGCTGCTTATAAAAGCTCTTATCCCTTACTTTTCAATATTTTGAATCGCTTTCATACTCTGTTAAAAATGTAATCTATAAATCTAAAATGATAGGGGGGTTAATAAATACTTCAATCGGACTAATAATTGTGATAGGGGTACCATTATAAGGCCATCACATATCATAAACTTGCTCATTATAAAATCATTATTTGATGAGTTATTAGAGCTTACGAAGCATTAGTTTTTCATTGACAGCCAAAACTGACGTATGGTATGTTAAATATACTTAGGCACATTCCCCAGTGACTAGTAGGCGAATCATGCAGGCTTTTCCCACGCATTTCAAGAACTATAAGCAATTTATCTAAAAATTCTGAAATTATTTGTTTATGCATCACGGTTTCTTTCCCAATTGTATCCACTATCAGCTAAAACAATAAATATGTATGTTGTCTTGTATTTAAATTTTCAACGAATGCTTTTTCCCCGGGTGAAGTAGGCTGTACCGGTTAGGAGAAAATTGAAAGTTCTTATGCAATATAAACACAATATTGAGATACATGTAATGTAGGTGTTTGATTTTACGTAGTCCATATTTAGAAAGTCTCATAAATATGATTCATCTGAATCAGTGATTTGTTGTTTGAGTAATATAAAAATGTACCAAAATTATAGGAAAAATAAGAAATGGTAGAGTATTTTGAGTCCAGCTCCATTTAAACTTATGTATACCTACGATGCCAAATTAAATTCATTTTTTGCCTATATGAGGTGGCTATAGTAGAAGAAATATTAGTTACGCTATTTATACAAATTTAAGAGCTATGATAACTTTTAAAATACACTTTAGCATTGAATTTTTTCCTTGGCCTTACCTATTCTGAAGTGCATTTACTTATGTGATCTGACTCTCATCGACTTCAGAGCTGAACTAGGAGAAATGATTGGAACTGATTTAGATGGCCCATTTTTGACTTTAGCTCAGACTTTTCAGATACTAATTTGCTGATTTCCAATTCCGTGTAGTCCGCAATTCATTTAATTGATCATAATATCAATTTTTTAAGCATTTTTTCAACGACAAGTGACATGGACGAGTGGCATGACATTATAAAATTGGAATATTTTTCTATAATTCTGTTGACGACGGTAAAACCTGATAAAAATTTAGACCATCATTTGAATGCATTGTATATTTTACCTTGTATGAAGCTTTTGTTGCAGGATATTAAAGGCATTTTTGAGGACTTATCTGTCCCGGTTTGCTTCACAACCCATTTCCCACCAATGAAAATGCATATCGCTCATCGTCCTTAGGTATCGTCGCGATTTCAAATACATTATTTATATGCTTTTGGTAATAGTGTTGAAAGTAGCGCAATGAATATTGTATTTGTCATTGAAAAAAATACCATGAGCTCTGTAGTACTTCTATATGCACATCCGGTTAGAATTCAGAGCGTCGCATGATTTTGCATGCACCCTCGTCATCGCTGGAACTGCGAAATACGAGCGATGAAAGTCACAGGGGCACGTGCGGAGTGGCCGATGGGATGAAATTGGGGCATGCCGTTTTGGAGCAGGTGTCGAGTCAGGCCTTTCGACAGAGAGAGGCAGGCGGCTTGCGATGGAAGCTTGTTTTGTGCTCTCCAGAGGGGGTAATATATATATTTTTATTAGGGAGAGGATGGAGAGTAGGCAACCGAGTGCAGAGGAGGCGAGAGAGAGGGGAAAGATGCAGTGAAGTGGTGGGGGTGAGAGGGAATGGAAGTTGGTTGCTCAAGTGGCCGTGAGGAGGGTGGATGCTAAGCGGTTGGGGTATCATATGAAGCGGGGTCGGGGGAGCGGTTGGCGGTTATCGCCTGCGTAGACGGGAGCGGCGGAAGGTGTTGCGGCGTGCGGAGGAAACGTTTGAAGCACCGATTTCTCAGGGGAGTCAATGTGAACGAGAGAGGGATATTGAGAGCGCGCATCGTAGGAAGGAGAGATAGAGAGAGGAGGGTGTATCCGTTTGTTTCGCTGCATGCTTTATGAGATGCCGATTTTTTCACCCGCGAATAGGAACGGAAGTTAGCCTCCGCGCGGATATATCGAGAGCTGTGACTGTTGCGGGACGGGTTTGGGAGTAGTGCGGCTCGTGTGGGGATTCTTGATTCACTGCTCGGTGATTGTATCCCGTGGAGACCAATTAAGCAGATTAAGGTATGGATGCATGAAGTAACATTTTCCTGGCAGATCGAGTGCAGTATTTTGTGGCCAATTAGCGGATGTCGTGGGAAAAAATCTATAATTAGCATAAATATTTTTAGAATGATTCTCAATGATTCGCCATAACAATAATCTTAATCGAAAACATTTTGATAGGCATAGGTTTTTTGCGTTTGTGGCTCAAAGGATAAAGGTTTGATGATCGTGTTGTATTTTTAAATGGGTGATTTAAAAATCAATTGGATTATTTTACTTAAATATTCAAATATTCTTTAAAGACCCCTTTTAATTAAGTTACAGCTCCTACCAATGGTTTAATTTACAGCAAGAGTTTCACTTGGTGAAACTTCTTCACGTTGGTCAGGAAGAACGAGGCCATTTTATTTAAAATATTTAATTGTGATCGGTTTTGATGTAGAGTATCACCTCAGATGTATTCCGTGAATTAAATATCATTTATCATGTGGATGTTTGCTGGGATAATCTATTTTGAATGACTTGTAGAAAGCGATGCGTATAAATACTTTATAAATGTCCGCATGAATTCAGAAGATGAATGTATTTGCTATAATTCAATGAGCAAACAATTCCGGGATATATTCACGACGATTCAGGCACTAATTAAATATCATTCAAGTAGAGTGCTCATTGAGTATACAATATCTCCTTTGCACTGCTTGAGAACTAATATTCATGAGGTAATATTTATTATTGACTGGCAATGATAAGTAATTTGCTGAGAAGAAATAATCACTTTAATCACGTAATTAATTTATATAATAAAAATGTTTTGGAACTTATCTACTAGCAGATATATAGTAGAATTTTTAACAATGCACCAATTATATTTAGTACCTAATATTATACGTTGGCATAATCATTATTAGATGGGAGATAGAAATATTATCCTCTTTTACTTCCCAATCTAATTTCCCAAAATGTCATCTCATAAATACTTTAACTATTCAATAATTACTTTATAAAGCTCTATAACATGTTGATTTCTTTATGTTAATTGTGGTTAATAAAAGAAACGTAGCATGCCTAATGATCCTAACAAAAATGTATTTTTATGTTCTATTTAACATTTGATTCTATTCTCTATTATTAAATACCTTATAAACATTCTCATTTTAAAGCCGGCTTTACACTTATGTTTCCATGTGCAAAAACCAAAATAATCTAATTAAATATTTACTATAGCGCATCAGATGTTGTTGTTCTTCACTTTGTTTGAATGAATTAGTTTCTTTTTCGGAAACCTTAGAGCGGTTGTTGTTTCGTTTTACATTTTAAAGAGCAATTGCGAGAAATTACTTTGGGAACAAATTTGCTATATTCTACTATGTTTCTAATCTACTACACGTGCTTCAAGGATTACGCAAAAAAACATAAAAATGGTACAGTACACGAAGGTCGGGTCAAGGGCTTAAAAGATAAAGCCTAGACCGAGGCTTGCTGAAGCATTTCCTCGTTGCAGATGCATGAATTAAAAAAGCAAAAAAATAACATTTACATGGCACGCAAATAATTCCGCTCGTGTGCCGCAGTTAATGTTGCCGGGAGGCAGGTAGAAACGAGTGCACGGACTCCGTTATGTACGTATTTTTGGGAAAAAAAGGGTATGTCGCCGACGACGCAGAAATGAAAATGCTGAAACACGGCCGTCGAAACCGTCTGCCAGGCGGAATAAAGGAAGGCGACAGTGGGGAGAGGTGAGGTAATGATGGGAACGCGAAGACCTTCCTCCCTCCTTTTCTCTTCCCCACGACCCCGCATTTTTCAATCCTCCCATCCTCCCGTATCTTCCCATACAAGCAGCCAGCCAGCCATTTGGGCCGAGAAGGCCGTAAGAGAGTTTCTTCCACGACCCCCCCCCCCCCACTATCCCCTTTCCTTCATATCAACCCTACTTACCCCTACTCTCTTTCCAACCAGCGTCCGATGCTGCAGCAGCAACCCTGATCCCGTTGGTTGGGTGGTGGAGGGCCCTTGTGCGAGAGACGCGGGGGGAGAGTAAAAAAGGAGAAGTCGTAACAGGGTCGGGGAGGATGAGGCGGGCGAAACCTTGAAAAAAAAGGAGAAAAAAATATGTGGAGTGGAAACAGGAAGGGAAAAATGTTGCCACTGCGAAGTCAATAGAGTGCTTATCCACACCCCCGAAGGCTAGAGAGGCTGGTGGAGGGGCCAGTCGAGAAGGGGAAGGAGAGTGTAGTGATCATAAGGATCCGAGGGACAACTATGTGAGGAAGGATGAGGACGGGAGACTGGGGTCTACTGCCCTGTTGTCTCGATCATGATATATTTGAACTTAAGTGTTACGCTTCACGACATATAGGCTGGTTGGTATACATTTAATTCATCAGATTCGCAGATCGTATGAGATGTAGTAGTTTTTAGTGGCATCGTACCTTTATTGTTTGTAGGATTGTAATGAACATTGCGTGATACTGCTTCTCAAGTGATATTAAACTTGAAATCAAAGTCATTTATCGCATTTTTGCTACGCATCGGTGTTTCAATGCAAAATACAATTCGCCTAATACCACGATTTCTTTCCTCGCAATCATGTGAATTATCACATGATATCACTCAATTTTGTCAAGTACAGAACTTATTTCCTTGTGGAAAATAAAGCTGGTCATACACGTACCTATCTGATGACTACTTGAAGGGTGTCTAATCAGGTTATATTCTTGCAGGCAACGAAATATGATATTACTCATAAATTTAAGACACGATTTTGCGCAGCATATTCTTCTTCTAATAACTGGGAGTGTAAAACCTCTGCGGCTTTTCAACCAACCATTATATCCATCGATTTTACAACTGTCTCTAACAACCCCACATAATTTTGTGTGTATGAATGGTTCGACCCTCCTGAGCGGCTACTAGCGCCTTCGGCTACTTATCAAAACCTTTGGAAATACTTATTATCAATTCGCTACCACACGATGATAGCAGTTAGTACAATTTAGCATGCATAAACTATGCATGAATCCGTCTCAATGTACATTTTCATTTCCCAGTTCACGATATTTCAATTTGCATGCTACTCCATACATGCTTATATGTTTCGCATGTTCTCATTCACTTTGTGCGGTAAGTAAATTTTTTGGTGGTAGATCAGGTTTGTCAGGTCGGTCAATAGCTAACAGCGCTATCCAAATATATGTAGTTTCGAGTCCCGTGTACTACATTGATATTGTGATTGTACGTGTTAAAGATAGTTGCGGTAAAACAACCAAAAAAACTACACTATAAACCAAAAGAAAATACTACTCCGATGTCTTGTACTGCACAAAAGGCCATAAATCTTGCTGTGCAGTTACGCAACATGCAGAACATTGCATTCACGTGCATAGAGAACCACATGATAATGCAAAATATGGTAATTTCTTCGTCAACAATGATGCATGTACATCGCAATCGATATATCCTCAAAATCGCTGGATGCCGTTCAAGTCGAGAGTAGGTCGAAGTCGGAAGATTAGGGAGGGGCGACCAAAGGAGAGGAAAACGAAGGGCAGGGTCCCTCGGTTTCGATTCGGGTCGCGGGAGGGCGAGGGAGGGGGATAAATCTCGGATGCAGCTTTTCCTCCCCGCGGGTGCGAGGGAGGAAGGGAAAATAGAGGGAAGGGAAGAGAAGGGGTCGCGTGTGTGTGGGCGGGGGGCGAAGGGCGCTGAAGTCCGACTGCAAATGAAAATCATGTCATGCCCTAGGGTCCACATTCATTGTTTCGGAGGGTTGGCGTGGGGTTAGGGAAGAAGAAGGAATATGGGATGGGAATAAAAATGGGAATAAAAACTATTTGGAATCCCCCCCACTAGTCCCGTAGTCTGCTCCGCTCTCGTGTGTAGCTACGACCCCCATGGCCTTATAATCTCTCCCCCGCCGAAGTCAAATCCGCGGTCTCTGCCACCATCTCCCCTCGCATTTTCCGTCATCCTCCCTCTCTTCCACACTCGTTATTTTTTCTGGTATTCCGATACCTTTCAATGTATATGAGGGAGATAAGGAAATAAGACCTCCTCACCACTTCTCCCACCATATGGATTGCCCCGAAACACATTTCGTGTCAATTTCTCCGCGGCCATTCTCACCCAATCCCTATTCCGTCCCCTCTCATCCCCACCCCCCTCCGTACGGTCTTCGCACGGGATTCCGGTAAATATTTGAAGGCCTCGTTTCCTACTTTTTCCAGGTTCCCGCTTATGCCGTTGCCGGAAAAAATATTGGGTGTGATTCTTATTTGATTGATGGAGGTGCGAGGGAGCGAAGCGGAAAACAAGGAGCACAGTTATCCTAGTCCAACTACCTTTCATAGAGGCTAGTGCTGCATTGCGAAGAATTTTCACGAGATTTTTCGCAGAGTTGAGGGGTTTTTATTTGATTGATCAGCAACGAGCTGCTGAGTGCCTTCCCTTTTAAACCCTGGAGAGTAAAAACGTGTATTATTTAGTACATATGTGAACCGTATTCGTAGCAATATGCACCTGTTTGGAAATCAGATTTTGATTTTACTTCTATAAATTGCGAATGTATCCCTAATTGACGGAATTATATTTGTGGTACTGAAATTGATTATGTATTTCCTGAAATAAATTGTTCTCTTCTTATTTATAAGAAATTAATTCTTCTAGCTCCTTTTGATTTTCTTACTTTTCACAACTAATATCTTAAATAGTACTTAACTTAAATGAAACCAAACCATTCATTCACAAAGATGTGAGGAGAAAAAGTATTTTTTTAACCTGAAAAATTATGGAGTGGATGAAAACGCTTCATTCTACTAAACGCGGTTTATTAGAATGAAGTGTTAATTATTTCAGAAAAGTCACAAGAGAAAATAAAATAGTACTAAAAATGGTATAAGACGTATTTGAAATAAGAGAGTTGTGGATCCTCTGCCTACGATTTTTCATGTATTTTATAAATACTTTACCAGTGGTATTCTAAGAAGCAACTTACTCTTTCCCATTTGGAAGAAAATCATTTTCATAGAAATGACCGTGGACGCCATGTATTACATACACTGTACAAAAAGTAAGAAATGTGACAAAAAATTCTAACAGATACATTAGACTATATAATAAAAAACGCAAAAAACAAATGATTTCTTTCATCATTCCTTATTATCCGCCACTGTCTTCAAGAAAAAGAAAATGAGTAAAATGAGCGATATGAAGGAGCTAGTTTAAGAAAAGAGTGTAGTCGTGTAGTATCCAACTGGAGCATTGTTATAAGATGAATTACTGATAAAAAGCAGTGATTTAGGTGCCCAGATATGTGAATGCCTGATGTGGTAGTTTGGTTTTGATAATTATGCGTGCAAATGTTGCAGAGATAAAGATAGCTGAGGATGTTCAATGTTTTTCTGATTGTATCAGAGGGAAGTGTACTGATGTTGTTTAACAATATCATTTTATTTCTCCATAAAAGATAGAGTAATCCGTATCATATTGATAACTTCACATGCCTTGTGTGAAAGTGCTGAGGGTAATGGCTCTTCCTCCATGTACCAGTGTGTTTCCAAATTTCACATTTTGGAGATAAATTCGCTTCTGAGAGATGCTAGCAAACAGGGAGTAGCTTTGATGTAACTGCCTACAAACGTGTGCTGCCAAAGCTAATGCATTTGTGCTTGCATTCACTCTTTGTATGCTTTCTTTCTGAAAAATGACATTTATTTTTGCTCGCATACATGAGTTTTTTCCATTCTCTTCACTAATTCAATATTTGTTCTCTAGGCATTCTTCCCCACGTTTGAATTTCACTCCACAGAAAAAAATGAGACGCATATAGAACAGGATTCCTTGCTTTTCCTTTCTGTTCAAAGGACTCCCCCTTTTCCGCCCTGAGTCACATTGTTCTCTCCAAGAGCCCCAATCCATTACAGCTACCATACAAAAAGCGTTTGGTCACCGTCACCGTCATGATAATAATGGCTGACGGCTGTTTCATCCTATATCACTGCCTGGATTTGATCAATATTTTCCCCTGGATTCGTTCACTTAAACATTCTGAAAAGTAAATGACAAGGTTGCCCAGTGATTGGTAGCGATGAAAAACTTGCAGACGGTAAAATGCTATGCATCCGTTCCAGTTATGCCAGTCATTAAGTATGTATTTAGACTCTATGACTTTAAGTATTTAAGCTTTAAGTGAGTTTGATTTATTTCTTCTCATTCATCCTAAAATCACCGTAAAGAATAATTGAGTAAAACTTTCATATTTTCTTACCTTAAAATCATATTTTATTTGGGTTTTCTTTTTCACTTACAAGTCATATGTAATGCACCTGAAAAAATGAAATATAATGGTTAAGTTTTAAATGATGATTTAATGACCCAAGCTAATATAATATCTAATGTAAATATGATTTTCACTCACCAAATAAGAATTTAAGTAGCCTTAACCTGGAATGCGTACTTTAGCTTCTATATTTGTAATTATAGTTACATTTGCTAATTACAGGAAAGGTGCTTCCGTCTGTTAAATGCTCTACACTTGATTACATCCTTTTCTCGTGCGATATCTCATGATAGCGCGTATATAAGTAAAAATTCCGAAACTGTAAAGCATATTCGGCAGTGAAATCAGCACAATTATCATCTGGAGAGCCTGTCGTGGTTTCCTCGATAGGATTTTTAATCTCAGCGCGAGAGATAAAAAATTGATTTCTTGGAATGGATAGTTCGTAGCATATTATGCGTAATTGATGACAGGAAAAGTATAACAACTCGAGCTTATGCGTCTTAGGGAAGTCCATCAATAGCTGTACTTCGAATTTATATCAATATGCAATATTACTTGCGGTAGAAGAGTGATTGTCCGCATGAGAGTGGATCTAACACACTACTGCTCTAGTACTGTTACTGTATTGAAGAGTTGGTTTTAAATTTAAGATAAAAAAAATTCACAATCAAAACATGACCAGGACAATGAATGCAAATAGCCTTGGGAATAAAATTAACAAACCGTAGAGGATCTAAAATATAGGACCCATGGATTCCGCTCCTGATCTTCCATTTTCTTAAATTTGGTCCCCTTATGGTATTGTTCATTTGTATTTCGTCAAGTAAGGTGTTTTGAAATTGTGTTCGGAACCCCATCCCTTCCATTTCTATCCTTATACCTTTCCTCTCGATCTGAAGCGCCTATTAGTGCGGAAACAAACTTGAAAAAACCCATGAAAAATTGGGTTCCGAGAATCCGGGGAGCATTATTTCTTTCTTTAGGAACCATATGAGAGAGGGTAGCTATGATGTTTTAAATGGAGAAAAACAGGAGAGGAATTTTGACTGACCAATACTGGAGGTATGAAATGGACTTAATAAGATGATCCAGAAAGTGCCTGACGATTTTACACAATGGAGCATATGGGTGGGAAGTGAAGGTTGAGTTACTTCATGAGATTCTCGGGCAACGGCATGTGAGATATATCAAAAGAAAAGATAGCCACTCGTAAGAGTTTGGCAGGGGGAAAATTGAGAATTTAAAAATAGAGTTGAGGGTGAGAGACAAAAGAAAAAAAGAGTTGGCCAAAGGGGGACAGAATATTAAATTCCCAAGGAAGTTCTACATTTCGAAAAGGATATCACTCCCGAGACCAGTTTGTTTGTCCAAGAGTTCATCCATTATTTTTTCCAGAAACTTTTTAAGCCCCTCCATTAAATTTTCTCCCAGTTTAAATAAAGGATGGAATTCCCTTCCAATACCTTTGCTTCATAAGTTTTTTCCGTTCCATGATCTTAATTTGATGGATTCATTACGGCCCAAGGGGGCTTAATCAGTGCGAATTTCACTTCCAAATATATTTATGTTTAATTAATCCAAGACTTCATGAATCTCTCTTTGATTATGCATTACGGATTAAAAATAACAGCACATGACAATGTTTTAATTGAATTATTTTTTTGGTATAATTCGTTAAAAAATATATATAATCGTACAAAGTTGAATACCTATCAGTTGTGAAATTGTGATATCTATGGAATCTTCATCTCAATTACTTTTTCTTGTGGTGAAATTATTTTTCCGTTCTACGAGGGTAGAATGTTGATTCTTATTTTGATTTAGGGTTACGGGTTGCGAATTAAACGTTTACTTCTAATACTTAGAGCGATAGACTTGATCAAATATTGAAATGAAATGTTCACTGAACGTATATGAGCATATATTTCTCGACTAACCCTCTACTACAAGTAAAGATGGTCTCCGCTTGATAAATGATTCTCCCTGATGAGTACATTGACGTTTATTTGATGGATTATCTTTATTGTTGAGGTTTATTCTACTAATTATTTCAGTTGTCATTTGTAGTAAACCAACATCCTTGAATTTGGACCTCTAAGCACTTCTCCGGCTTATCTTCTTCGATACTGAATACCTCACCTCTCTCTTATAAGTTTCTCACTCATTGATATTTCCTTATTTCAAGCTGGATATTAATTTCTTTATTTTTGAGGCCTTTGGCGATTGGTTTTCATTCATGTACATACATTCGGCTCGAAAGATACCATTGTCAATCTTTAAGTAACTTGCTCCTTTATCAAATTAAGCTCTTGGTTTGGGTGAACAATGCTCACATTCTTCTACTTTGCGCTGATTTTCATTTAAAAAACCTTTCAATAATATTGGCCCTTTGAGAGTCGCTCTTCGATGTGTTCCTTTTATTTGGTTTGTATGGCTTCATCTGCCGCAAGCAAGATTCTAATGGCCGTTTTTATGTCCTGTATTTTAGTTCCCTTTCCCTGAGGAGGAACCAGTACCATTACCATTACCATTTTTACTACCATTAACATTAGAATAATGTTTTATGCTATTGCAATAGCAAATCAGAATGTTATCGCCATTAACTCATGGGCTGTAAATAAAAGTTTTGCATTAAAATTAATTAGTTATTCTTATTGACCATTTCTATTAAATTAGAGATAGAAATATTTATGGAATTTTTCGTCATAGCATTAGTATGATCACCACCAATTTTAATAGCCCTGAGGAAGCCTAAATAAAAGATGCGAAATTTTGGATGAAATTGGTGTTAAACATATTAATCTTATTAAAACATATAATCTTATAAACATAATAATAATTCTATGACCAAAAACTCCATAAATATTTCCATCTCTAACCAAAGTTTAACTAAACTAATTAACTACCTCCTGATTTCTTACTCAAAATTGCCTTAAATGCCAACGTTATTGATTAATAAATATTTCTTTCTTCACCTTTCTTGAAGAAACTTCACTGAAATATGTAAGCAGTGCCCATGATTTTCATTCAATGTAGATCTTTTTAAATAGCAATTAACTTATATCGCGAAAATTTTTCATCCTAAAATTACTAATATTTTAGTTTCCTATTATGAAAACTGTATCTTTTACATATATATTTGTCGTTTTTTTCCAATGAGGTCAACTAAATGCTTTGGCATCTGTGCTTCCCCAACGTTACCCTTAACTTTTGTAGTTGAGTATGTTTGACTAAAACATTACTTTCTTCATGTCTTCGCAAAACATCACGTTCATTTCCTGTTCTAAAATATTTTATCGGCAGCCGAAAGCAATAATTCTCACTCGTTCATTCCTCTCCAAAGTTTTTGGCTTCCAGCTGTGATGTTTTTTTTCCTCTTCTGGTTCCTTACGGATCATGCCTACTAAGACTATTAAGTTCTAATCTTCATAAGTATTTTCCCTGGGTTATCTCACATCATGCGTGATTTCATTTCTCTGCATAACTTGCTCGAAGTTTGCTCGAACAACTTGCTCAAAGAAGCTTCGGAAGAGTCGTGTAACTGCTTTCTGCCTTCTGTGATTGCTTGAATGGAACAGCTTATCTATATGCCTCTTGCGAATAATGTCTGTGCTCGCTACCATAGCATTCTTTATGTTGCAGAATTACTTACATCTTACGGGGTTTTGCTTTCCCATTATGAAACTCCCGTATTCATCACTGTTCACTTTGTCCTCTACATTCCAATCGCCTATTATGCTCAAGTACTCCTATTCCCTCATTAGGAATGGTCTTCTTCAGTATGGTTGCAAGGTTTCTCGATATAATCATTACCTTAGTGCTTGTATGTACACATACACACACGAACCAATCAATGAAAACTTTGTCGGTGATACTTTGGGTGATTCCATTCGTTTAAATTCTTTGGCTGCACTACCAACGCTTTTTTATTCTAATTTTTTTCCGTGGATCGTGCCAAGACCAATTTATCTCCAATTTATCAATGTATGACTCAGCATTTATCAAGAAGTATTATGCCTTCTATGTCACCATCCCACTAGCTGCAAAATATCTCACTCCATCCTCATTATTTTTATCTTTAAACTGTCCACTCTAAAGCTCACTCAGAGATAGCTTACTTACAATGTGCTCATCATAAACTCGCTCTCCTTGACTGGCTTATTCCCCCAAAGGTGAAATTTAAATTTTCAAACAGTGTTTCAATGTAAGTGTATTTTATCTTAGTTGTATTTTAGGGGAATGAATGCAACTAAATATTATTTGTACCATTTACGTGACGCATGCAAGAAAGTATCTAGCCCCCTGTTACACACCCTCGAAACGGATTGCAGAGTATACTGTTGATGTAGATGGAGTAAATACTATGCTGATCAAGGATGCAGAGAATTTATGAAGACAGGGCATTTAGCATGAATCTTCTTACACTCCGTGAAGCTGTATGTACAAAACTACCGGTGAAAAGAACATATTGACCAAAAGAGGAAAAAGTTTATTCAACAATACATCTAAAGAATACCCTGCAAGCCACCATAGAGGTATGTGGCAGGGGGTGAATTCTCACCAAACATGCATTGCATACCATGTATAAAAAAGTGATTAGTAATAATATTTAAAGCAAGCATGTAATATAATGCTGTTAGTTGGGTTAGCTTAAAGTCCTTATACCAACATTCAACTACCTATTCTGCCCATTAATACACTCGTATTGGATGTAATTACCACTATTCATTTCCCAAATTGTACGAGGAAAAATGGACATTTTGAATCTGTAAGTTCGGCAATCAATTTCTCTAATTTTGTGATTATGGTCCAGTCTACTATAGTAAGTTGGAGGATTTTTTGTTAAATACCCTCTTTTATGAAAATAAAAATATCATCATGTTCAATAGAAGATCTACAAAATAATTTCTAAGAGAAAAATACCAGGAAAACCAGTACCTTAACTGGGTGCTTACAACTGACACACATCACTGGATTACCATCACCAATCACCAGACATGACATGACACTATTGCAAAATGCTGAAAATATTATCTTGGAATTTTTTTAAGAGATTAAGACTGAATTTCAACCGGCGATCTGACATTTATTCCAATTTAAATTCATTTAATATACTGGTTGCAATACCAAATAGTGGTAATATGGGGATATAAACCCATATAGTGATTTTTATCGGAAATATAATGGTGAAAAATGTGAGTGCAGGATTCATAAAGAAAATTCACGAGGAGGATGTACGGGGTCGACGAGGAGGAAAAAAAACATGACAAGGGAAAGAGAATCGGGTCAAAATAAAATTAAGGGGAGTGGATTTTTGATGGTTTTTGCCGATAGGTGCCACTGTGATACAATGAAAACAGGAAATAAAAATGACGGGAAAAGGAACGTGTGCCGGAGAAAACGGGGGTAGAACGTTGGGATGGTGAAATGTAACGGGATGGAATTGGTGCGGGGGGAGGTATTTTTTTCCCGGAGAAGAGAGGTGGAAGAAGAGAAAATGCTCGGACTGAATGGGAAGACAAGAGAGCGAGAGGGGGGAGGGAGAGGCGAGAGAAAAAGGCCTTTTCTGGGATGAGGAAAAGAATGGGTGGGAAAGGAAGAGAAGAGAGGGGAAGAAGGGAGGTGAGTGATGTGTTCGCAGCTATCCGAGCAATGAAAGACGCGAGAAAAACTGCAGGCGTTAAGTGGGACCTACTGTTAGTATCGAGGTATCGTAAGTTCTTGAAAGTATCTCGGAGCATGCCTAAAATTGACCTTTTTAAACATCTTGGACTGTTTTACTCCCGTGAATGAGTTTTCTACATCTTGCATAGCGTAGTTTATTAGAATATTATTGATTTTAAAAATATCTAGCAAGATTTCACCGACTAAAGTGTAGGCCAATACGTCACCTTTGATTTTTTTACCAGTTGAAGTGGATTTTGGTGGAGAATCCCTACTTATTTGGAAAATATGCTGGGCGAAATTTTTCTCAGAATTTACCGAATATATTTAAATTCTGCCTTTTCTCAACTCTTCTGATATGTAGTAATCGTCTGGTGATAATACAAAATGTAAAAATTAAGATATTTTAATATCCGAGTAATTAGTAGACTGAGTTTTAAGACGTCATGGTTCAAAATGTCTAACTTAAGACATCAAATCTAAAACAAAGGCATAATCCATCCCCGTAGCAGGAATTGAACTCAGGACCGGTGATTTCCCAGAGCTCTGTGTCACCAGCCCGTCTACCACGGTCAGCTTTTACTTCATTTTAAAAAAGAAAAAAACTTAGTTCTTTTCCACAAATATATTTAAACAAATCTACCGGTTTCGGCCGTCTCAGGCCATTCTCAAGATCACACTGTTATACTACAAGAACTAAGGTTTTTTCTTTTTTCAAATGAAAAATAACTTCCACAGCGTAAACTCAACGTAAATCAGCTTTTTCTGTCTGACAATAGCAAAATATACGTTCACAAATCTGCATTCAATCCCTCACTCGCGCTTTATTCAATTGCAATAATGATACGTCTGCCTTCGTTGGAATTCTAGTGACCTATTTATTCAAACGTGGTTACTTCTAATTTGGCATGCATTCGTGAATTATGTAAATTCATCCTATTCACCCAATATTATTTCTTTGATGAATCTGCGCTTGGAAATGGCTGAATCGAAAATATTTCGCAGTATATCAAACAAAAAACCAGCTTCCGAGAAACGCATCATGGACATTTGTAAAAGGTTTTGGTATCGATGAAAAACAAGCTTAAAAATTGCAATAATTTAACGAAGAGAAACGTAAATTTCTTTCCAACCCGAAGGTTTGTTTTGAAATTCCTGTGGACAAATCATTTGTGCTTATCAAATGCAAAGCTCAATATCATGTCAATTTCACACACTCCCAAACGGAAGTTAGTATGTTTCCTTCTCTATGCCGTATGCAGTTTCCCAGAAAGATCCGATACCCAAGCATTATATAGCTTGGGCAAGGATGGATTTATCCAAAGGCTTATCGTGGACTCGAACCCAAATCCTCCGGGCAGTAGACCAACGCTCTACCCACTGCACCACCATGGTGTAATTGAAGGGTAGAGTTAGCAAATAATACAAACTATTAAAATTGGACGAAACAACAATTAAAATTCTTTGAGGAAGCATGGTGCACCTAACCTAACCACCTGAGAGGGGAATAATGGGAAGAATTGGAGAGGAGGGAGAAAACAAGAGAGAGGACGACATACCCTCTCCTCCCCCTCTAGGAGAGGGGAGAGTGGAGGAGAGGAAGGGGGAGCGTAAGAGGGAGTGGCCGGGATGAGGTGGTGGAGAGAATGCTGGGGGGGGCGGCGGCGTTGAGGGAGGGAAAGAGGAGAGGCGGGAGCGATATCGACCCAGCTAACGGTCCCTTGAGCGAGCGGGGGACAGGGGGAGGTAGGGTCGAGGGAGGCGCCGGGGAAGAGGAGTGGTCGAGGAGAGGGGGTGCGTCGGTGCTTTGGGCGATTGAGAGCGAGCATGAGGGAGAGCCTGGCTTGAGGAAGAAGAGAGGGAGAGAGAAATGGAGAGGGAGCGAAGAGAGGGAGACTCACCCGCACCCACTTTCCCTCCTCCCCTCTCGAACCCCCAAATGTAGCCGGCCTCTGCGCCGGGGAAGCCCCGCCCGTCCATCCGGGGGCCTAGGGATGCGGCGGGCGAAGGAGGGCGGGACGCCGGCGGCGGTGGGGAGGAAGGCAATGAAGGGGACGTTTGGGGTGAGGGATTGCGAGGGAAAGGTTTTGTGGGTGGTGGGTTCTGGGGGTGTGTGGAGGGATGGGGTGCGGTAAGGGGAGAGGGCGGAAGGAGACGACTGAAGAGGGTGCGGTAAGGCGTGCGTGCTGTAGGGTCCAGGGGGGGAGAGGAGGGCTGGAAGAATAACTGGGGGGAGGGAGGGGTGGATGGGAATACAGAGAGATTGAGTTGGTGGTGGTGAGCGCGAAAGGCATGAGAAGGTGGTGGTGAGGTAGGAGCGAGAGGGTCGGGTGCCGAATGGAAGGCTGGAGAAAGGAGGGAAGTGGCAGAAAGGAGGATGGAAGACGTGTGGGTGGGAGAGGAGGAGAGTATAGGGGAGCGGGAAACAACTCGAGGGACTCCGGCGAGAGTGAGAGGTGAGGCACGAACGATGGACGTGGGTGGGAGTGGTCTGAAGGAGAGAGGCACCAAAACAAAGACGTTGAAGAATGAGGAGGGGACGGTGTAAGATAAGAGATAGGAAAGGAATGTTGGGCCACTGAGGGAAATACAGAGGGACGTGGGGGGTTGGAAGGGAGAACGTGTCAAGCACGCCAGAGGGAGCAGTGCCCGATCAACGAGCGTGTCGTGGGCAGCCCTCTCCCTCACCTAACGCGGACGAAGCGTTTCCCTAAAGTGATCCGTTCGCAGACATATATTTTTAGCATTCACCGGCATCTGAGCCAAGAGGATGGTACGGTGCAAGTATTCTCTATCTATCAGAAAGAATGAGATGAATGCTCCTGGGAGTGAAAGAAAGACCCAGAAGTAGTAGATGAAAAGAGTAGCTATAGCGTGTGAATGGAGATGTATCACTTCACGAGCCTTGTTCTGTAATTTTACGCTTAAGGTTAAACACTTGGAATGAGTGAAATAAGTAAGAGCTTTGAAATATGAGTAGTGAAACCAAGAGAAAACAGAAAATCTTTTCAATTCTCTAAAGTTATCTATTTTAGTCTTATGTAGGTTAAATAACGTTAACATTTATGAAGTAATGCACCAAGCTACTAATTCATTGAAAGATAGCATGATGATATTTATAATTTTGCGATCAACCAGTATTATCTGGACTAAACCTCGAAAAACCCTGTTGATTTTTCTCAACCATAGGACATTAATGCAAAAGGTATTCACTATGTAAATGCAATCACCTATTTGTGTTCTCCACGGTGTTATGTTAAAAATTAAGCTAACTAAAGAGGGACCATTATTTGTGCCAAACATTAGATTCCAAACCATAGTGCTGGCGTTTTACTAATGGTGTCGTCAAAAGCGAAACATTTATATATTTTCTGATAAAGTCGTAGGTGAATGCTGCGATGAAAGGGTGTTCCTTGTTCGTCCATTGATCTGGAGAGAATTGCTATTCAGTGTGACGCAATGTGAAAAGAGCGACAGAGTATGATTGCTTTGGGGAAGATAGGGCAAGTACACTGACGGTGATGGAGCACCGGAGAGGTACTTTTCTCGCCCTAGATTCGAAATCGAATTTTGGGGCGAATAAAATTGCCAACTGTTTGCTCCCACACTCGCGATTTCGCCGTAATAGTAAAGTATTGGTTTGGAGAAGCCTTCGTCGTTCCGTTTGGACTGAAGGACCAGTGTTTCTCTTGCCTTGCCACTTACAAGAGAGCCCTTCGTTGACTGGCTATTCACCGAGTAACATCACCACAAATACACTCGCCAACCTTGCTGCGGGTTTATGCGGGTTCCAAGTGCATTAGCAGTTCAAGATACAGGATTATTATGAAGTCAATATCACTCAATAAATTTTATCTTAGATAAATGACGTCACCATCTAGAGATTTGTTTGAAGTAGTAGCTACAAAGTGTTGCATAGTATCTGTTTCTAGTGTATGCTCCGTAAAAATATGAGCTTCAGTTTTAAGCTACTATCATAAAAAAGAGCTCTAGGGTTAAATGAAATAACTTTGAGGTTTTGACTATTAAGACTATTTTAAATCGCATTAGTCACTGAGGACTGCACTCTTCAGTTTGTTCCTACTTTTTCTTATTTTCTTCCGCATCTAACAATTCACATTCAGATCAACATTCTTCCATGTCTCACATTCTTTTCTTAACAGTTTCCTTTCTTTTAATATTTGAGTGATTTATGGTTTTCAATCACGTTTAATTATTCAAATAATCAAGTTTAGATAAGTTTGTTCATTTCGTAAGCTTGATGTGAGAAGTAAAAATGATTTTACATTGTAGAAAAAAAAGATGATCAGTTCACTTCATTCTCCAAATACCAAGTGAATTTTCGGGGAAGAGGCTTTGCTGATGGCGTGAAATGAAGAGAGATTCAGAAAGGGATCTTGGGGGAGTCGGTGTTCGAGGACAACGCGGGAACGCCGCATACCGACGTTGAGGATGCCTCGGAGGAGCTTATTTGGAGAATTGAACGGGGAAGAGGGATGAAACGATCCCCGAGAATCTACGCTTAGCGTGCGTGGGTTAGCAAATTGCGAAGATTATTCGGTGAGCATCTAAAAATACTGAAAACGGAGGTGAATGAGTGGTGGACGCGAGGCAGTGTGAGGCGGGGGCGGAAGGAATGGAGCGAAAAAGAAGAAAGGATGCCGGATGAAAATTTTAGGGTTGGCGAGAAATTTGGGGCACACGGATAAACAGGAAGAGGGAATGGGGGACGCAAGGGCGTGCGTGGGTGGAAAGGGAGGAATCGAGGACTCCCAGGGGATAATCCGAGCGAAAGCAGGAAAGGGGCGAAAGGGTGGTTGGGATTGGTTCGGCGCTGCGGAATTCAGAGTGGGAGAGATGGAGAGATAGAGGGAGGGTGGGAGGGGGCGAGTTGGACGCTAGGAAAATGTTTTCCCACTCTTCGCGATGAATCGAATGAATGAGTGTGTGGGTCGGCGTTCGTGTTTTTTGAGAGGAGGTCCATTCCCTTCCCTGGAATTGATCGCGAAAAAAAAATAATAAAAGGGAGTGCGGTGAAGAGGGGGCGGGTAGAAATTTAAAAAGCGGTCAATCCTGAATGAGGCACGCTAACGAAGATGCCCACTTAGTTTGCGTAAACCCTCAAATCGTGAAATGGAATCATTTAAGTGGTTCATGTGTGGAGAGATACCACCAAACCAGACGCATTGAGCGTGAAACATAAAGGGTACGTTTCAGTTACACACCGTACGTAAGTAATGGGAACATTTTAACTCAAAGTGTCATCTGAGAAAACCAGCACTCCTCGAGTATAAAATTCATCTGGCTGCCGGGTTTTGCGAAAAAGGAATTCATGATTTCGGCATTTAGTTGTGCTAAAAACATGACTGATGAATGTTCCAAAATATAAGAACAATATAAATATGATCTTGCGAAGCTGTTATAAGAATTGTTGTATAGCTGGGTCAAACTAAAGCTAGGGTTGATTGATATCTAATTGTGGTAGACAAAAGCGGGAAAAGTGGTTTCAATAGGTGCATAGTGTTTAAAATAATGTAGTTATTTAGCTTTGTGAACCTGTGAAAAAGGCGGAAATTCATTCTATATTTTTTTTAGCCCAAATTAAATAACTTTTACACGAAAATAACCATATTTCAAGAAGTACTTTTTAGTATACTGATAAGCGACTAAATGGCACAATAAGCTGTTTAACTAACGGTTTTGTTCAGGATACTTTTACAAACACCATATAAATCACAATTCCATTACATGATCCGGGTTTCTAGGATTGATCGTCATCTTTAGTTGAAGATGATTTCATGATCTAGGGTTGTGTGCCGGTTTTGCGAATTTTTTGGTTTTTGAAAATGTTTTCTCAATAGACACATTGACGATGGAATACCACCAAATTAATATCAGCTATGCTTCATTGATGATTTGCATAGTGCCTAAAATTCTATAACTGGTAGGCATTTAATTCTGGTGTTAAGTCGGTTGAGAAGGTTTCCCGACATGTTCGTGATGACTTTTGCGTCATATATATGGTTATTTGGCTTGGTAAATAAGCAAACAGAAGTGGGTATCCACAACCGCTTTTAAACGTTGATAATATATGTTAAATAGCCCTCAAAAAACCTCAGAGCTCAGGGTTAAGTATTCAAAAACTTGGCCACATTTAACCGTCCAGTATTCCATAAGAAAATTTATAAATGTGGGTTTTGTCATAAAAATAAATCCCTTTATTACTCTCAACACCTGCTATATGTATATATTTCCTGTAGCGCAAGACGTGTACAACTCATTAGTAGTAGTAGACGAAGAGGTCATTAGTGTGTGCCATCATTCCTCTGTTCCTATGGTATTTTACATTCAGTAAGATATTAACCTTCCGTGGGCTCACTATGAAAAATTTATATAGCGTATCGTATGCTATAGGACAAGATAGGGAGAACAACTTAAAAATTCTTTCGAAAATTTTACCCGCTGCATCAAAATCGGTCCAATTGGAAAATATGTCGCATCCTGTTAGCGGCATTGAGAGCCAAAACTTTCTCACTGTGTATGTTTTACATTTCACCCGTCTGTGTATACATTGGTAAACTGAATATGGAAATAAGAGTAAATACGACATTTGCAAAAATATTCCGAATTTTCAGTTGGTGGAATTTGTAGAAAAAGGAGAGATTTCCCTATGATAGGGAGCCGTTCGAAAAACTCACGTTTATTTAGGCTCCAAGATAAAACTCTAGTGCTACAAGATCCCCTTTTATTTATTCGCCGGAAAGGGAATGAAAGATCTACTGGGTAAGGATTCTTCGTCTTGATAGCGGTAAAAATTATGCCTTTCATCCGTTTCTTTCCGTTTTCTGCATGGGATGGCGGTCTTTCTTCCCAGCTTCTCCCTCCACCACCAGCTTTTCCTATCTAGGGAAATCTTGAAGGCAGCAAAGTCCCTTCACTCTAGACCCCGCTTTTATTTAAATAGGCTCTGAATTTTTTCACAGGGATATCTCTCTCACTAGCTGATCTCAATGCCAATCTTCCTTACTATTTTTCTTTACCTTACACGGTTTTCCTCTCAATAACTACCTTGGCACCGTAGTTGGCATATTTATCCGTGTCTATCCCATTTTATGACGCTAAACCCTTTTGTTTACCATGTTTACTATGTTGAATTGCAGTATGTTGTGGTGCACGAAGAATGACAGGATCCTAATCGTTATTTTAATTTATCTACGATAAATACTACTGTATTCCCTTTTTTAATTTGAATAATTCACTGCATTTAATGATATTTCTACATCTACCTAGGCTAAAAACGGTATCTAGGTTTGTAAAGAGCCTAGAAGCCAAGAAAATGCAGGTTAGAAACACAACCCGTAATGTGTGTCTCGATAGCTTAGCTTTAAACATTACGGTTGGCAACTCAAACCCACCTATTGCTCTTTCATACTTTTACATGTGATTTCGTGTTGCTGGAACATGTTGATAAAAGCAGTGACGGTATTGGAGTTTGAAAGGCTTAAACTGACATTCCTCCGTAAGGCTATTTCGCAAATGATATAATCGCCAAACGAAGAGCTGACTGTGCTTGAAATATATTCAAGTAAATATTCGACGGAACAGATCGTGTTTCAAGCTGGTAATTCATTTTGAACTCTACCTTCTTCATTGCTTATGTGAAGTATGAACTAATATGAATACAGTCCGCAATGTACTTCGGCATGGAGGGTTTTTATGGTTCAATAAAATACTTGATCCTTAGTGTTCAAATTGGTAATTTAATACCGGCAGTAAACGTTCTTGAAAAGTTCTTACTTATATTTTTCAGCTGATTGATTCACTAAGAATCGAATCATTTTGATGTGTATTGAATGTGAATTGTGTGAAAGTAAGGCATCACCAAGGAATGTTAGATTGATTTCGGCAATTTAGTACCACAGGACGAGAAATATTTCATATCATAGGGTGATTGGCATAAATGTTACAAAAGAGAAAGAGGTGTGCAGATGGTGCTTATATAGGCAGAGTGGGATACATAAATTAATTGCTGTTGTTATTTCTAATTGCCACCAATGCCCACAGCTGCGTACATACAGCAATACTTATTTGTGCTTAAATTTAGAATTTCTTTTTTGACTTCCGCGTAATTTGATGCTTGGAAGTTAAAATACATGAAATACCAATTATAAGTAGAACGGGTTGGTGTGGTGGCAAAGTATCGGCCTTACATTTTGAGGGCCCGCAACGGGGGTATAGATCTTTGGCATGCCGGTCCCTACTTGAGTGCCTTGTGGAGTGTACTTCGAGATTAGTCCTCTGTCCTTTGAATTAGATGTTAATCAGTGGCAGCTTTGTCGTCTTTTGTCAAGAGCAGGATAATACCGGCACCGGGTTTCTCTCCAACCTTCCCACGTTCCCTGAAAACTTCTACCTTTACCCAGTTCCCCATCCTATCCTCTCTGACACAAATGGCCTTTAGTTTCCTATCTCCTTCCCCACATAAATTCTACTACAGCTATCAATTCTAAATATGTTTTGGAGTTAGGGGTAATTCCAATATAAAGTTTAATTCACTAACCAATTCCAAGTAATATTTTGGATTTTTCAATAGTGTTATTAAATTCCTAGCATAATTTGTAAACTATTGTTAAACGATTTTATTTACGTAAACAATGAAAACAACTTATTGCAACCATTTACTAATATCTAGGTAAGGAAAGGTAATCCTAATTGAATATGATTAAAAAATACACGCGGAAATTGAATGAAACGAATCTAGGGTAACGTTCCACCTTATCGAATGGCGTGATGAGGTAGGCACTTCACATTTTATTGGAACATAACTAATGTTCATTAGTTATTTTTGACTTTCCTTGAGCCGAAATGACCTTCCAAAAACATTATATCCTTATTAACAATAATGCCCGTTCACAATCAATAATTTGCCCTCTCAACTTGAAACCGCAATAGCTTAGTTTTCATGAGGCACTCAAACCCTTCAGCCATAATCCCCTGACACGCACAGAATTCCATTCCGTGCGAAATAAAAGCAATTAGGGGAGGGTCCCGGCGCTTATTAGCCATCCAGGGCGAGAGGATATTTGCTCACTCAAATATCGACTCCATCCACTCCTGCGCGCCTCCAATTCACTCCAAGGTGAAGCCAGAATTCTCGTTTTGACGATTGAAAGTCCTTTTTTGCAGCAAGGTGCCCTTTTGCCGGGTCCATGACTCGTCCTCTCTTCCAACCTTTACTTCCCCATTCCTGAGTCATCATCGTTTACCTTCCTCTCACTCTCTTCCTCTTATGTTTTCGCTTCCACCACACCATCCTTCGATCACGGCCTCTTTTATAAACTCGTCTCTTTCCCTTTGCACTCTTTTTACGCCACTCACACCCATTTAATGTTATCATTCACCCCGTCTTGTCCTGGTTTTGATTCCCTCATCCCTCTCCATCCCTGATTCCTTCAGAAACAGCTCTTTCGTTACCTTAAATATCTCATCTCTTTGTCGTGCCGCTTTCTTGCCTTTTGTCCCACGGGCTTTCATTCCCAGGCGCAATGATTTTTTATGTCGTTAATGTCGTAAACGTTCATCTTTTGCTGCTCCCACCAGTGTTTGTAATGAATCTTATATCTATACTTTACCAAGCTGTTTATTTTAATGCTTTCCGACAAACTCTTCTCTTTTGTGGTGTAAAAATCAATGTTTCTTTCATATTCTCCTCGTCTTTTTAGCATGATTCCGGTTTAATTAATTTCCCAAAACGTTCCTCCTGCTCTGTGCAACCAATCGGTTGGATGTCCTTTCCGACGTTCATTTATCGTTATATCAGATTCTATTTCCATTAAGGAATTACCTATAGGCATGTTTTATTTTCGAGAAAACGGTTTGCGTTGAAATATCAATATATTGTTGACAAAAATTATATTAATATTAAAAATTATAGAAGTTATGGCATATTATGTACAAGTAAAATTATTCATTATAAAATGAATATGAAACATGTGCTTTTTGTTTGTAAGTTCAGTCAGGAATAAACTTTAAATTAATTTCTTAAAATACTTTTATTGTACTCTCAGCTTCTTAAACCTTTTATATTAAGTCGCATCAAGTATCATATTACATTATTGCGCCCATTTTTAATAATATTACTAACTTAATCCCTCGTTTGCACACGTTTTTCATTGGATAATCCAATACTAGACAAAATTGATGCAGAATAAGTATGCTCAGAAAAGTTTTATTATACCAAAAAGCGGGACTGAAATAAATAAGATATTACAGTTACCTCACTAGGTTAAAACACTGCCTCATCTCTAGAAAGCAATAAACTGCATTCGCAAGAGAATTTCCATTCCATTTGGACCTCAATAGGGGAAGTTAATAATTTTGGAGCAATAATATACGATTGGAATATGAACATTTTCAGTTGAAATAATATTGAAACAATTACCCAAACTGCCTTTAACATAGCAGTGACTAAGGTAAATATTTTGGTAATAACACTTTGTTCAACTAGTTGAATTTTCCTTACGTTTGAAAGGCGAAATGAATCCAGTTCTCCTTCGGAAGCATTGAAATAAAAAAGTTTTGTATTAGATTCGTTCATATAAGATATAATCTCATTCCTCTTCATCAATCCCAGGGGAGGTGAAAAATTGTCTTTTGCCTGAGATGTACAGGATTATTATAATTTTGCTGTGGATAATGAGCTTAACATATTTGCCCCTACCCAAATTTATAGAGGATAACAAATTTAATATCTAAATTACTTAAACCCTCACGTTATTTTTGCTTTTTATCTCCCTGCTGCCCCTCTCCAAATCCTCCACTCCTCACTCTTTATCCCATCCCGTGGAAATCTCTCTCTCTCCCTCCTCCCACGCTTAATTATTTCCGCTCCTCTCCTTCACCTCGCTTTTCCTCCTTGTATTTCTTTCCCGTCTTTAAGAGGCACTCCTTTTCCGTCCATCCCTCTCTCCTTTGTTCCCTCATTTCCATCTCTTTCACCTTTCTCTGCCCCCTTGCCTCCAAACGACTGCACACCGCTTCCATTCCACCCCTCCTCCTCATCACCGCCCTCCACATTTGCCGCTCCCATTTCTCTTTAAAAACGGCGATGGAGGGAAAGAGGGCAGGTGGGGAGGGGGGGTAGAAAGAAGAGTTCTGCCTATCCTCCGTACAATTTCCCTCCATGAACACCCCCTCCCTTCCCCCCACCGTCACCTCTTCCATCCGACCCTCGCTCCCTGCTGGATGTGACAGTCGCGGAAGGAGGCGGACTTATTGGAGAGGGTGGGGCGGGAGAGGAAGATGAGGAGTTGACGGTGTGGCTTGAGGAGTTGAGGAGTTCTCTCCTTTCTTCCAGTCTTTCTCGTTCCTCCCCCTCTCCCCTCACTACCCCCCTCGCACCCCGTGTCGACTCCCTAAGAGTAGGAGGAGGAGGAGGCTTGGGGTAGCGTGCTGGGAGGGAAGGGAGAAAAGGCAGGAGAGGGGGCTATATATGGAATTTTGAGTTTTTTTTCTCGAGAGGTTGGAGGATGACGGAGCGGCTGGATTTTCAGGGAATATCCTTTTTGTGAAAGTGGCAGAACTAAATTAATGCGGATTGGGAACGAGGGAGACGGTAGAGTTCAGTAATGTTCACAGTAGTTTTCTTTCATTCTTTCGGCGGCGATTTGATTCCAAATTTTCTGTATAAAAGCACGGTATACCAGTACAGAGAAAGCACTAAGTTAGTGCCACAAATGTCAGAAAATATTTTTTCCATCACGCAAAGCATCAGCCATCTGAAACATTGGGTGTTGGAAAGGTTAATGCGCAGCTGCTATGTTAATGCGTGATGGATATGCTTGAACATAGCTCATGATTCAAGTATTTGTTTTTTCCTAGTACTTTCTTTGCTAATTTAGGAGAACATTTGATATGTATACTTTCCGCTTTCATCGTTAACTACAGTAATATGTTTTCTCAGTCCTATCAATTATCTTTGCATAATTTGTTCCCGTCCTTCCCAAGCGTTACAATAGCGTTCAATATATTTCCAACAGAGAGAGCTACATTGCTTTTTAGAGACGCAATTTGTTTAGTTGTTCATTTAATGAAAAATTTTGGAATCAATATTTGTATAAATTACTTTAAAATTCTTTGATTAAGGCTGTAACGTTAATACATTGTTTTGCAAACACAAATCTCCCAGAGGTAAAAAGAAACCCAAATTACGAATTTGGAAAACAATTGTGCCAGCCTCTAGCATTCTATGCCTGAGCTTTCAATTCCATAAAATATTACTAAAAGACAATTAAGGTAAACTAATTTATTGAAGAAAATTCAGTATCTTTGACAATGTTTCATTCTTCAGGATTAAAGAGAATGGGAAAATATTAGCTTATTCCTTAAAATGGAAGAGCGATTATTCATGCGGTAAACAAGCTTAGCAGTTATCATGAATAAACATTCGTCGGAGGAAATTTCGTCATTTAGATTCTTCTGTGAGTTTTTTTTTACCAAGAGAGATTTGGGCTTACTTTGTCGAGATGCGAGTGGAGCGATTCGGACGAGGATATGAAAATTGGAGACATTTCCAAGTCCGTGTGCACAGAGGTACGTGTCCGTGAAGTGAGCGTCATTAATTTTTGAGCTTGGGAAAAATCATCCCTCTTCCGTAATTTACATCCAAATTTGGAACTATTTGGGTCGGGCTTTGGGAAAAACTTGGCTGCGCATGAAACTGTCCGGGACCCCGTAAATGCAATCCTCCGTCCATCCCGATGCCTCCTTTCACCTGACTCTATCTCTCGTCGCATGCTTCCTCGATCCCTTTTGACCAGCGCCGTGCATAAACGTTCACCTAACCCGATCCTCATTTTACCGTTCAGCCCGTTAGTCTCCGTTCGCTGGTTGGTGGGGCAATGCCTCGCCATGCACGAATGCCAACCGGCTCATTATTTTTTTTGCACTTTTAAGTGGATATATTAGCGTTATGGTTCTTTTATTCAAGGGGTCAGGCATTTTTTCTCGCAGTATTGGAGCAATTTATCTTTCCTTGACGATTTATTTGAATTCAATTCAAATGCGCAAAAGACCATGCCGTCGGGATGACTTCTAAAACCCTATAGTACTTTTATTTGAATTTAATTCAGATTGTGAAGAAATAATGATGTCTGGTACCAGAAAATAAAACATTTTTAGGGAGTAAGTGGATCATTTGCGCCTATATCATTGTGAATACTGTGAGGTAAACACAATAATTTCCTCACCTTTTTCTTAATCTTAACCTATTTAAATGCATCCCCGTCATTTTCAAGCCTCATGGAAATGACGCAAATATTGTGAAAACAGTTTAGGCTGAAATTAAGAGTGTAGAAAATTGCAAGTGGTTATTTCACAGACTGGATAAATTCCACGAAGTAAGTTCGACGATGATTGATTTAAACAAGTTCGAATACTCTCTTTATTTTATCATAATTTGTGTGAAAAACAACTCCGGTGGAACCTAATTCAGGTCATAAGGAGAAAAGTTATGTGAATACAGAGAAGTTGAGCTTATGAAAATGGAGTGGTTACGAATGCAGCTTTCTTACGCTGATGTGGATCTGACTTCGTTAAGATGTAACTGTCATGGAGCACGTAATAATGAAAGATAATCAATATTTGAAGCGATTTTCGCCATTATGTATTGTTGGATCTAGGCAGCATTATTTTCATAGAACGAAGAAAGTTGGGATGGAGCCCGGAATCTCTTTAGGAATAGTGTTAAACGTCCATCGTTTAACATTCCCTCCGAAAGGCAGAGAAGTAAATACCCGACCACATATCAATCACTTGTTCAGCCTCACAAGGACTAGTGTTAAACCGAAATATATGTACAACAAATGTAAGAAGAAATGGAGTTGTGGAAATATCAAGCGGTAATAATCAGCCTTGAAAATGGCACTTAGTTGTCGTAATCGTGGTTGTCTTTTAAATGTCGTGTTAAAATATAAAATGCTTTGTTTCTTTGCCTGAATATCAAGAGGTTTCGAGATTAAAGGCCATATCACTCAAAATATTCAGCTGGTACCCTGTTCACCATAAGAAGCGGATAGCCATTACTGTAACTCGGGATAAAACCGAAATCGCTGAACCGAAAATGATAGCCAGGTCAATGACGTGTAGGGCAGGTAATTTAAGGGTTTTGGGTTTGAATCCCACCTCAGTCATGAACGCTCTGTTTCTTTGAGGATATAGAAGCTAAGTAAGGTTGCGAGAAACAACCATAGCGGTGGACCATCTAAAAAACCAATTTTACTTCTACTCGGTAGAAAATTTACCCATGTGGGATACGATTCCACTTTTTTCGGAGGAGAAAACGAGAGTAGACCCGCTCACCAACTGAAAACGCGGCTATCTTCCATTCCAACGTGTCCGTCAATCCCTCCCTCATCCCCCTTCCCTCCATCGCGTCCCCACACTCTAATTCCCTCCCCCTTGCAACCACGCCCCTCCTGCTCTGATCTCCAGCCCGCGTTCGTCCGGAACATCACGACTCGTGCGCCAGCCATTTGGGCCGAATAAAATGTAAATTTTCACATTTTAAATGCGTCACAACTTCCCTCAAGCTAATTGCCTACTTGAGCCGAGTGAGGCTCCCGCTGCGCTGGTTGGAAAACGGGCGGATGGCTGGCGGGGCGGAAGGGAAGGGAGTGGAGGGCGGGAGTTCAAGTGCGAGAAGAGATGGGGAGGAAGCTGTGGGGAGAAGAGGGGATCGAATGTCGTCCGGAGGCTTTAGAGAGAGAGAGAGGAAGAGGGGGTGGGCTAGGAGGCGGATTTGCAATGAAGCAGAGAGACAGGGAAAGAGGGCGAACTGAAGGGGATAGACGGAACGAAAGGTAGGACTCGACGGAGGGCAAGGGTACGTTAGGGTTGAGAGGAGAGGTCGAAGGTGGCAGTGGAATCAAGAGTTTCCCCCCCCTGAAAGGAAAGTCAAATGAGTCGAGGAATGGTAATGATGACGAGTGAAAGAGGGCTGAAGAAACGGTAGAGAGATGGGGGAAAGGCGCAAGTGGAAGCAAGGGCGAGAAGTGGATGAGGAGTGGAGACAGGATTAGTGCTGTTTTCAGGAGAATTAAGGGATTCCCGCCTCGTGAAGCGGGATAACCGCCGAGATTGTTAATGATCCTTAAGTAAACTAATCTATGGGGTAAACTTCTTAGATAGTTAATAATTATAATTGTATGGCCAGAAGTATCGCTCACTTGAGGACGTAGCGATAGGGTACCATCACTTATGAGAACGTACCATTGCTTACCAGAGCTAAGGCGCCGATATGTCTTCTGAGTACAAATTTAGAATAGCTACAACGCACTATTAAAATTTAGGTAGATATCATTTAAAATTTTGGCAGGAAAGGGAAAGTTATGATGTTATGAGCAATGCGGTAAATTACGAGGAAGGACAGATTTCATCAATCCCGTAATGTTATGGCTTTCTGGGGTCAGTTATTATAATTTCTGTCATTGATTTCTTCCAGCGTTCTCTGCACGCTAGTATGCGTGTAATAGTTACCCAGTAGAATATGCTTGTGTTATCGTGCCGTGATTAATGTTTTGGGATAATTACATATTACCTATAAAGATATTCCAGCCACCGTTACCTTAGGTACTTTTAAAAAATCCACGAATTCTGACTTCATTTAGTTGACCTTATGGTCCTTTGCGGCGACCAAATAACATCCACAAATCGTTAATTACAATGAAACCACGTTTGACTTTAATTATTCAATGCGTAGAAAGGCTCGTATCCGAGGACACCCGCTAATTTGAAATATTCAATCTGGCGAGTATTTCATAATCGATCTTAAAACCCTTGCCAGGTATTTAAAATTTTTACCGTAGAGAGATGCTGATGATCTGTTGGAAGCATATTGAAGAGTTTTTTTGCAACACATCTCTAAAAGGAAGAAGCTGTGTTTGTAATAAAGGAAACAAAAAATTCGGTCCAAGCACCTTAACAATCACCAGAATGGTAGTTTACAGTGACTATTTCAGAAAACTTAAACAATCTCAATTCTAATGACGACTTTTATTCTGTTGTTAATTGTTCTTATATTCTTTTTTTCTGAAATGCCAACCAAGTTTCTTTGCGTAGACAGCAAAGCAATAGGATATAATTATGTTATATGTAAATGATATATACGTTCATTTAGGGATGAAGCTGTGTAAAGTCTCCTACAGGTGCAATTCTCCAATATAAATCCGTTCTTGGATTTGTTTTTCGGGTAATAAGACCCGATACCTTATGCATCACCTCTCAAAAAAACTCACTCTAATGGATTTTTTCTTTGCTCCATTCTCTTATTTTGAATTGCCTGGACTTGTTTGCGAAACAATTGATGTGATACGAAAAGAGTTTGCTTTTCTTATTTCTGAGCGCAATGATAAAATGGCAACGATTTATTCAGAAAATACCCTATCCTAAAAATACTGATCGCTGAAATGAATGAGGGGGTAACTGCCACCAATCGTTTCCTGCGGTCTCGATTGGGGACGAAGAGAATTTTATCGTGAAATACGAGGCATTTGGTTCCGAAAATGAGACCAACAAGGGCACATCCAACCATCTACATCTTCGGCGTTGTTGATCTTCCTCTCTTTATTAGAGGCCCCCACTATTGCCCTCCTCCCATTTTTCACCTCTCCCATCCCACCCCCGTACACCACCCCCCAGTGCCCTAGAGCGACGCTCCGGCGCGGGGGAATCCCGCACTTCCGACTGCCATGAATTGCTGCATTGAAGCCAGAAATCACCGGGGAAAAAGAGGTCGCCGTTTTTTGCTCGTGCACGTCTCCGCCGTAGGTTCCGAAATCCGGATGCGGACCCTGTAGCCTTCGTAAAAACGAGAACTTGCCGAGTCCAAGCACTAATTCACACATTTCCTAGCCCCGGGGAATGCTCCGGAGGTCGCTTTGTATCTGCGTTTTATTTCAGCCGAGAAAATCCACCGTATTCACGAGAGATTCTCCTTGTGCACGTGAAGGTTTTTGGCTTTACACGCGAGTGCGAGCGTGGACAGCTGAAGTCGGGAGTGCACGATGAGGCAACGGGAGAACAAATTGCGGCTTCTCTTGCGGTTGCTCCAAGGTAGGGGATTTCGTGAGTAATGTCCGTGCTCATAACTTTGAAAAATTGTGGTTTCAGAGGCATTACTGGGCTATATACAGAATGATGGGAAAGGGGTAATTAGCAACGATAAGCTCGCTTGTGCTGTCACAAAAAATAGAAAAACACGGGATGTCTAACGAGAAATGTGACTCAATAAATTATCTCCGCTGAGTATTATTAAGATGGTATTGTCAGGGCATGGTTTCATCCATTTTGACCTCCTCGATTGCATAGACAATTACCAATAATCACCAACTGGAGTGGATTCAAACGTCTAGATGCCTAATGAAACCAATAAGAATGGTACTGGCGTCAATTTCAAAACAGAGCACATTTAACAATTCTTATGCCTCAGATTTAATCGAATTTTTATTGAAATAAGCTTTTTCACCATTTCTTCAGTGAAATTTACGAGCTAAAACGTGAATTAAATAATAAGCATATGATGAACAGCGTACCTATAGAATCAAACATTGGGTATCAAATGTATTTGAAAGAGTTTTCATGCATTATATGTCAAAGAATTTCTCATACTCTTTAAAATACCCATGCTGGAAGTGTTGAAATGGAAGGACCTCTTTATTTGTTATATCTACCAGTGCCAAGTAGGGCACACTAACCGTTTAATAAACAATCGATACCAGCTCTGATTGTGACTATGCTCATCCAAAATTATGAGTCACGTTCATGTTTACGTAAATTACCTCAAATATAAGAAGCTCTGCTTCACGAGAAATAGACGTGCTATTTTTCCTGCATCATTTGCTAAAATACGTAAGTGATACAAATATTTTTCTGTCTTAAGTTTGGGATGCAGTAAATATGTCATGAGTAAAACATTTTTCGATTGATATGTTGAAAGGAAGAGCCAATAATATTTTCTCACCATAGCACCCTCAGTCCGTCCATGGCCTTAGGGTACATATTATCAAAATATGCACTTTGCAATGAAAAAATGGTCCAGATTGATTAAATTTGGTGTGTATAGTAAAACTAAGAAATACTTGAAAAAGTTTCGTTGACACTAATGATAGTAAGAACGATAAGTGGCGCCTACTATAATTCTTACAACTACAGACCATCACGCAGAAGCTAATCAATATTTCTTCAAGTGAATTCCTTCTAATTTTAATTTGAAAGAGTTTTTATTTCCTTATGGCCTTCTATATACATCCAAGCAGTGAACAACGAGTGCAAAGTTACGCAGTAAAGCAATTTTTCACGACGAGTGTCAAATAATATTTTAAAGATATTATTTCTGCTTCCCCTCTTGTTATTTTCCTACAAATTAACTCAATAGCTGGTTATATTAAGAGTGGCGTCAATGTAGAAGACATGTCCTAATGTCTTAGGCAATATTTTAGTCTAATAAATTTGCTCGCATTAAAAATAATGAACCTTTCTTGCCTGAATGCAATACACCCTATAACTTTGGCCGGCAAACAAAATTGTCCTTTTTATTATGAATTTTTGAGGATTAGAATAAAACGTACAAGCCGTGTTTAAAATGTAAATAAATCCTTCGTCTTAAATTTGGATGTACCGAAAAATGGTGAGCCAACCTTGAGATAACTTGATACTTTCTCCACTTATGACTATTCTTCTTGGTCGTTTACCGATAAAAATGATTGTTTTCAATCATTGTTCATTGTTGACTTTGGTTGCAATTATAAAACGCTGAATAGAGTCTTGCTGCTGTAGAATGGGAAATTCAAGGCGGAGCCCGTTTATTGACGCTTGAGTTGGAGATGAAATTAAAGGTGATGGGATAATATGAGAGGCAAAAGGTAGGGTAAAATGAAATACTAAAGGATATTCTGCAAGAATCCAATCTATTTGAGGATAGATGAATGGTATAGAGCTTTCCATTGCAATTTACCGTCAGTTTCTCATTCAATGAGGTCAATGACATTATCAGTAATTTGAAGATCACAAAGTTATTACGACTAGCGTAATAGATAGCCTTTAATTCGGTTTTTAAACTCTACCTATTCTTCTGTATTTTACCCTCTCAGTGTATTGATGACTCTTCATTTATCACGGTAGGATAGAAATCATTACCAACGTAGTTCAATAATTCACGTGACATGCGATCTCAAAATATTAAATAAAGAGTATTTTTTGCTTCAATTTAATTCGCAATGAAAGAGTTAGTAAACGTTACGTGTTTCTACAGGCTGCAACTCTTTCCCTCACGATAATGCAAACAATCAAATATTTGTAAAGGAATGGTTGCGATATAGTTGCATGCGTGTGATTTTGAGGGAAATAGCACGCCAGACTGCCGAATATGTATTGATCGGGATTTTTATTAATTTATTTCCCTTTATAAGCATTAATCCTACGCTTTGAAAGCAAAACTGGCTTGAGCGACATGGATTTAAAACCTCATGACATTTTTGTTTTAACTTTTTTAATGAGTACGGCATTAGGAAATATTGTATGCTGTTGAATTTTAATCAACTATTGCTTTTTCTAGGCCAGTGACGTTTATGATAATTTATTTTTAGCTAATTCAGTTTCATCATGGGGTATCAATGATCTTACTAAAAATATTAAAACTGTAAAATAGGGTACTAGCAAATTGTAACGAATGAGAATGGACGGTGAGGAAAAGATTATGAAACTAATTGAAATCATATTGGCAAGAAAATACCAGAGCCAGGGAAAGGTCAAAGATCTTTTCCCGGAAAAAAGTAACAAATTTGCGCCAAAAACTTTCAATTATATAAAAAAAATATAATATAGCGGACTTAAACGAAAATAATTGGCCTTAATGCAAGATGGAATGAAGTTAATGACCACGGAAGCTAAAACAGGATAAAAATTGCGGAGAAAATAAAAAAATAATGGGAACTTTGAGAAATTGGCAGTAAGAACACAGAGAGCAAAATGAGGGACGTGATGGGGTGAACGGGAGTGCTCCCTTGCACGGCGATTGGTAATCGGGAGAAAGAGAGCGAGGGGACGGACAGAAACTTTTAAATTGATGCGTAAATATGCGGCGCGGGGGAGATAAGACGTAATTGCGGAAGCAGGAATGCAAGGAGGCAGGAAAGTGGGGGAGAAATTGGTGAAAGAGAGGCACGGAAAGTGAAAATAATAGGAAGAGGAGATAAGTTTCTCGAGAGTTGAGAAGGGGCTTGGTAATGGAAAGGTTGAGAAAGGAGGTTGGATGACGAGGAACAGGAGGAGAAGGAGGGAGGCAAAGTAGGCAGTAGCAAGCGGAGTAGACTAAACTATTGGGGTGGGTGAGGGCTGTTGGGAGGTTGAGGGTGCGGCTTTGGCTTAACGTAGGGAAGTTTCGCAAGGGAGAACAGAGAGTGAAAGAAAATGGGGTTTAGGCGAAAGAGAGGGGAATGGCGAGGCAGCTGCGGCAATAAGAAATGGGAGATAAGGAAGGGAAGGGGTAGGGAACAACTTGAGAACGGGAAGGTAGAGAGTGGAGCGGTGAGAAGGAGAGGGCGGTTAATGGCTTGAAGAGGATTCTATACTGTGGCTAGAAATTCAAGCGGCGCACGCCGTAGAAAATGGCAATAAAGGCACAGGATTTGGAGAAACAAAAGAAATGACAGTGAATAAGGTGATGGGTGAATGTATATCGGCACTGTTATGTATTGAAATGGGAAAGTAAAATAATCCTCATTCAACTGGCAAAGTGTTTTCTCACGATTCTGAACGCAAAATCGAAACAGTTTGGAAACGCTAAGGAAGAAAATAAGTAGGGGCCATAAACTGAATGAGTGAAACATACATGTTTTTAACTTTTAATGCTTATCAAAAGCACTCTTATTCACCAGTGACAAAATATTTTCTCTTACTCATGTCTAAGTATCTTTTTTTAATGCAAGTAATGCAAGTTTATAAAATATTACTTATAATATGCAGGTCAATTGTTCAAATTGTACCTTTTACTAATCGCTTTCCACCATTAGTCTTGAGAGATTTCGTAACGATACCCTATTAATGGCAAGGAATATATCTTTATTTTTTCACTGTGCGTGGAAAATATTAATCGATAGAAGAGACTTTCCCTCATACGAGACTGCTTGAACGGAATAGCAGGGAGACTTGGATGAAAAGATGTCACAAGGTTGAGGGTACTGTGGTACCGGTCGTAAAGGTGACGTCATTTCAATTACATTAGCTGCGATCGCTTGTTTTGCGGCTAACAACCAGATTCCTTCGTTAGTGAGGAGGAAGGGCGAGCTGGTGTTAAGCCATGGACAAGATTTCAGTGACGGAGAAGAGTGAGGTATACAAATGGTGCCCTTGTTGATCAGTGCTCCCGTTGTCCTGGTGCTTGATGCGGGAGGTCCTCTGCGGCAAAGCCAAAAACAAGACAGTTAATTCAAACTACCAGCATGCAATGTCTATGAAGGATTGAAGCCCTATTGCGTTTTCAATTAAAGGAAAAGGAGAGATAGTTGAGAGAGTGGCAAAAATGAGGCTCACGAATAGAAACATGCACGTAATCAGCTTGATGCTGTAGAATAACGCTCTGTCCAATGGAATCTTAAATTGCAGCATAAATATATGCTGGAAGTGTTTCAAACAATTCCTATCAGAACTAAGGAGTGGCGATATTCATTAGGTTAAGAAAAGCATCACTTCATCATTTCTTCCACCATGGTAACATTCTGTACACCTTCTATCCTCAAATCATCTGACAGCCACACAATACCTTGCCTGCTTCTGTCTCAACAGAGCTTTTACTTGATTAAATAGCATCTGAGCTCCCTCTTGCAATCAGACAATCAGACCGCATGCGTAATGCGACAGCGTAATTATATTCAGAATTATCATATCCCCAGATGGACTGTGGCCCCAAAGCTGATCATTTTCCTCTTGTATGGACACGCTGAATCTGCTTCATCATCTCCCTCCTTCCTTTCGCCTTCTCTCTCTTGAACCTGTAATTTCCACATTTATCCATTCCTCCTCTTAGTCTCGGTCTCACACCGTTTCTCTCTTTTGTCCTTTCACTTCCATCGTCTCTCCCCTTCTTTGATGCCATCTTACTCCTCTTTAGCTCGACTTGTGAAATGCATCAAGATTTTACAAGACTTGAGACAGCTGAATACAAAGTCGTCAATTTTTTTGTCTTATTGATTTCGGAATGGTCTCTGACAATGATCATTACCATCTTTTTATCCTGATGGGATATTTTTCTTTCTTCGAGTAAATACTACAACATAAAAACAGAAGTGTAATTTCATTACGTTATCTTCAAAACTTACTTTAACGAAGTGATGAAATTTTTCTGCCTTGTCTTTTGTCGTATTAAAAAGATAATGTTTAGGTAGCTCAACTTGGATGTAGCTTCAATATACGCTCTTTAATTTTGAGTCATAATACTATTTTTTGTTTTACTTTAATTGCATTCAACAGGGGATATGGACTCCAAAGTTTCAAATGTAAAGATAGCCGTATATAATCTCTTGTGAAGTTTTTAACTAAATGCAAAATATGGCTTTGTGAACTTATATATAAATAAATAATCTGTTTGGTGTACGTAAATTAATCAAGCCTAAACAATGTTGAGTGTAATTGCAGTTAAAATCAATAAGTGACTGTTTCCAATATTCGTATTTATAACGAATGGATAATAGTTTATTTTTGGTGACACAATATGGCATTTTAAGTGAGGTAGTAAGTTTGAAGTCACCAACTACTTGGCAATTGGGGGATATTTTGAAGAGCTAGTTTGATATTTTTTAATATGGCGCAGTGTAGATGCGTTAATGTTCGCCGTCTGCTTCTCAATAGGCGTTAATCTACAACATTGTGTGCCAATGACATTCATCATTTCAGAAAAATATCACAACCTGATAAGGAAGGCAAAAATGGAAGAGATTGGAGAATGAAAAGTTTTGAAGAGGTTGACAAAACCTCAGGTGACGTAATTCATTTCCTCCGCGATGCTCTTCAGGATATGGAAATGGAAATGCTGCTTTCCTGATGAATTTAATTTCACCTTTAAGGCCACAAAGCCCTTTCACCGCGAAGCAGATGTGAAAAGATGTTATTGAAATTGGAAGCGAAGCTATGATCAAAACGGATGTGACGTGAGAGGGTGAAGTTAATGGACAGTCGAAGAAAATACATCACTAAAAAATAACAGTTTGCCAAAGGTGAGTTTGTGCAAAGGCAGACGCGTGGGGCGATTTGGTTGCCATGTGCCTGTATCGAATAAAATAAATATTGAAAGGTATATTTGGAACATTGGCGTGACTACTATTTCCAAAAAAATAGTGAATGTTTCCGGGAGAAAAAAAATTAGAGTGACATGGGATCTGAGTGGGAAATGAGAAAAAATCTAATAAAGAAAATAGTGTGCCAATTTAGCTCAATATAATCGCAGCCATGCAAGGAATAATAGACGAGACCATTCCGAAAAGAGATTTCTGGGAAACATTCATGCCATGTTTTTCTCTGATAAACTTTGTGGAAATGTCATCCAAGATTTGACGTATTTGCCATTCTGTTTTTAGGGCAAAAAAAGGATAAATAGACTCATTGTAGATTCAGCCGTTGGAATCTGCATGAAGTTCAATGCAAATATCTTGAGTATGAGGGAAATATTCATCAGGATAGGTCTTAGGTACTCAGCGTACGGCAAGCTACTCACACAGAAATAATGAATGAAATTACCAAAAATTTTATTTAATGCGTAAAATAAAATAATGTTGTCGCTTGTTCATTTATTAGGCCTAACTGTGCTAACGATAAAATAGAACAATTAAAAACTTTTACATCAATATTATTCTTACACAAATATGGTAGTCATTGAAACATTATTTATTTAACCAAATGGATCTCTTTAAGTTTGGATAGAAACCAAACAAACAATAGTACATTTACGTATATCCATATATTGTTATGGTCAAAGTAAGTGAGAAAAAAGAGTTAGAAAATTATATGATAATTATCTTTACTGCCATCTTCGCTGAAATGAACACAAAAATTGGCTAATATTTTGGAATCAACGTTTAGACGGTGCAGTCATCACATGTTCAGGGAAAAAAATTTATAAAATTTGGTTCTAAAGTAAAAAAAACGCATAATAAAATTTAAGGCTTGGCAATATATGGACCAATGTGACTGGTAGTTGTAATATAATCACAGGAAATGAACAACGAAGAGTCGTTGAGGTATTTCATGGATATTCTACTAGGTGGAATTACAATAGACTCAAGCAGGAATGGGAAGCAAGGAGTGGGAGTAGAGATGGCAAGAGCGAGGAGAGATTAATTGTTCGATATAGCCGAGATACCTCTGAGTACGAGTATGAGATACCTCATGCCTCTGAGTATGAGGGGAAATTTTTCGCATTTAAAGCCACAAAAAATACTGATGCATGAAAATCGAAAATGTAGTCGCACTCTTCCTCAAAAATTTCATGACATTTTCATCAGAATATTGCAGAAAAGGAACAGAAAAATATTTTGGAAAAAAATATCCAGCCAACGAAAGACAATAATGGATTAGAAAAGCATAGTTTAAAAGAAATTTTGAAGTTCTTCGTCAACTGTTTTTCCTGTGATTTGAGAACTAGGAAGACAATAGTAGACGATAAAGAAATTGCAAAACTCTCAGTGATTATGAGTGGTTCACTGGTTCTAAAAGCACCAACGGTTGAGATTAAATTTTAAAAGCCTTAATATGCTCCAATTGTAATAAATATGTAATGCAATTACATAGGGAAAATAAGACATTACGGAATCGGTCAGTTACTGCGATCGATTAAAGCTGAATCAAAAAGAGATCAGCAATTCATGGATAACTTTTATACCATGTCCCTCTAATAGTCTCGATTTTTTTGATTTGGATTACTACATTCACTTCCCGGAATATCCTTGATCGTTTAATAGGCACAATGTGATTGGCTTTTGGGGTTTCGATTCAAAATATATTCCCAAGTAGTGAAAACAGTTCCCACAGAGTAGATCTGTGGAGCTCAATATTTGTTGTGACGTCCTTAAATCAGGTTAAATGAAAATACAAATAGATACTAATACGATATCCTTAAGATAAAGATGTTCCGTAAGGTTTCTCTCACCATTTTATTTAGAAAACGATGAATGTAGCTCCTAATCAGTAGGGTGGTTTCAGATGCCCCTCAAAGATGTAGTATGTGTTGCCTTACATTGTTAGTAATATCAGCGATACCAAACGTCAACCTTGTGGGAATTAGTTTATTTTTTCTTGAACAGGTCATTATGTCGCAACGATAGGGAGCTTAAGGTCTTTCATTTCCTCTCGATTGTATTGTTTTTTGGCCTTTCTACATCTTTGGAGGATATTATTTGGAGATTTGGAGCACTTTGTCACAAAGTGATATCAAACTTATCTCAGAGGGATGCTGTGAAGAAAAAGTATACGAAAGGGGGATTATTATGCTCAGGAGGGTCACCATCTCTAGAATGCAAATAGGATTTTGGATTAGAGAAATATCCCACTTGGGACCAACATCAAATACTAATGATACACAGTCTTTCGATTAAATCTCTGAGGGAAGAATAGGGAGGGTTTACGATGCTTATGAATAAAGTGATAAAACCTTAAAGGCAGGGGTTAGGAACTCCACAACAGATAAAAATTATAATTGAAGTCAAATAATGTAGGAAATAAATTTTTAATACGCATCAATTGCAAGAGCATATGCAGTCACAGGATAAGTGTGATATTTGGTGGAGGAAATTACTGACAAATTGACCTATAGTCCCTCTTCATGACTGCATGAAAATAAAACGTCGTGCCATGTGGAGACTAGCATTCTAGTTTAAATCCGTTTGTTCTTATATTTGAGTTTCATCTGCTTTGTTCGTCTTTCTCGTTTCTGACTAATTGCATACTTCCCAATTCCCTCGAGCCTAGGATGGTAGATGAAAGATTTGTGTGGTGTATAGGAGGAAGAAAATGCTCAGATGGATGAAACAATCACTGCCCTTGCATAAAACGTAAAAGACGAAACGATGCAGTGCGTTGAAAGGGAGAGTGTCTGTTGTTCTCTGAGGGTCGTTTGTTTTTCTTCATTGGTATGGACCCCAGAGGGCTACACACAATCCTAGAATTTCTCCACAATGGCGTCACGCTGGAACCATACTCTGAAGGCAACCCAATGTTTGCCAAGTTTACGGACGTGTCCACCTCTCCGGAACTCGACGTTGAGTTGATTTCCACGGGTGATCATTTGTGAGTAGGAATTGAATCAGGTACCAGTGAACAACAACACAATGGAACAAGTCACTCATGAGGCCGTGCGGACGAGGTGAAAAGTTATCAACGCTCTTTGGTCAATAGGTTATTTTCTATCGAGAATTTGGTTTAGCTGGTAATAGCGATGAGTAGAGCAATGCAAAATGTTTTATTAATCTTATTGCTGAGTGAAAATGGGTGGATACGGGTGTTTGACGGTATAAGGTAATTTGATTGAATAAAAATTAAAGGCAGTCTCAAAATTATGTCAAAAATCTATTGTCGGATATTCTTCTCTATTAGATATCTGAGCTATAAATCCAAATCTTGGATCTAAATGCCGTATTTAACAGTAAGAATAAGGCATAAAAACAATAAGTACCGAGCTTAGCTGGGTTTTTAAATCACAACAAATAATCCAGCTTTGATCGGACTGAAGTTGTTCACGTTGATCTCTTGTTTTAGCCAATGACCTCTGGGCAGTAGCTCAACGCTCTACTGACTGGGTGGTAACTCCGCTCTCAGAATAATATCTTATATGCTCGGCTCTCCAGAACTAGCTTTTAATATGTGTATCAGCCCTTCTCTCACAACATCAATGTCCACAAATTTTTATTCTCCATTTGGTCCAGGAGACCTTTAGATCATATTTTGATTCATATGACTATGAATTCACTGCATTGTTGCAAAGGACTGCACTACTGAGTCAATGGCCACTTATTGCGAACCGGAAAACAATTCCGTTATATGGAAGGGGGTTTTGCGTAGGTAGGAGGCCAAACAGCAGATGAACAGACTCGTGAACGGAGTACTTCACTATTTCCAATAGGCCATCAGGGTGCGGGCGGGAAATAGGGAATTCACGGAGGGATAAAGAGGGTAGGGTAGTGGGAACTGGAGGAAAGTGCTCTGGCGTGCGTAACCTTATGGACGAGTAGTTGGTTGCGGGAAAAACTGGTCCAAAACTCTAACCTAGGTACGAACCTGAGATATACGGTCAACCCTCAACAGCCGGTGCACCGCAAACTTTTTTTCGTGTACCCGACAAACTATTCGATTATATAAGTCCATGTTTAAGCCTTTTTTTTAAGTTTGTCCCACTCACTACCACCCCTCATTCCGTTACCCGTTGTCCACGCCCCGGTACACTCGTTCAGAAGCACATTTCACTGATATAACGCACGAGAACGCGCTCGTACAAAAGCACACGCGGGAGCAAAACAAGAGAAACGACCGAGGGAAACTTCCACCCTCGCGAGTAATCTACACGTGCTCTTTTGCGAGAGTGGAGAATGAAACCCGTATGAAATGCATCCGAGTGCATACTGGAATTTTTCGAAGCGTGTTGCACCCCCCTCCCTTCCCCCAACCTCCTCCCCAACGCTACAAACTCTAAACGCTCTCGTTTCGAAACACGACAAAAAAACTACCAGAATACCCTAAAAACGAGAAAAAGAATTAGGCATGTTCGTTGAACGGGGGCATAAATATATGACGAAATGCCATCGTGCGGGTCCGTGATATTGGGGGAAAAGAATGGACACTGGGAGCTCTTTGTTCTGGATGGACATTTCATAACAGCCCGCGTGTTCCTGTGAATCATTTATTATCGATCCGCATAAATAATAATTCTTCACAAGCGAAAAATTCAGTGCAATACCCTGGTCTTTATAATGCCGTTATTGAAGCTAAGCCGAATCTTTTGTTATGGAATAAATGCTGCGATCCCCTTTGTAGGGCTAATGAGGAAAATCGGGCCGGCTTCATCCAGTTTTATTGGCCCTTACCAGATTTTGCTGCAACATTATAACTTCATAGTTACCGTTGTTTGAAAAAATAACCTGGCTATTTTTTAACTAAATCGGTTCTGTAATGATGGAAAATATTCCCGCATTTCCTGTATGCTCATAGATATTACCTGTTTGTTTCATGCCATTACATGCCGCATGAAAATTATATGATCATGTGTATTTATTTCTGAATGAATTCGTAGTTGTAGTTCATTTTAATGAAATTATTTTTCCCGGTAGAGGTAACTTACTAACAACATACTCGTTCATCATGGCTAAAAATCCGCTTCGTTTGAAACGGGTTTACACTATTCATTATTTTTTAATAATTGAAATGTAAAGTCTCCCAACTTTCTCGTCAAAAAACTCGGATTCTTTTTAAAAGCTTGGAAAGAACAAAACATGCAAATACAAGAGGTGTGAAAACCATTCCAACGTACTACCAGGTACACTGCTACACGCTGATACATGACTTCATGGCCGTTTTCAGGCTGTTACATAAGTGGAATGTAGGTGTATATCACGTGCAGATCATCAGACGCCTCTGACCGCGTTGCCCAAGTCGGCAACGAGTCGATCAGGCAACATATCATGTCGAGGGTTCGGCTCCGCCTCGGGCCTTGGAATTGTGTTTGTGCTTACAATTAGACTTGTGTTTATTTTTGAAGGTGCATTGTAACCATAGTAGTAGAGGTTCGATCACGAATCTGCATGCACTCTGGCGATTTGTTTCAATTATTCTGCGGGGATCGAAAACGAGATGAAGATTCTTCAGATATTTATCAGTACTTCAAATTACTAATTTGAATTGGTTATTAGGAACTGACATGGTCGTACCCATTAGTGTCCCTCTTCTAAATATATTTGCGTATTAATTTGCGATAGACTCAACAAGAAAGGAAGGACACGTGATCCCCGTTCCAGTTGTTGCAGATAACAAGCTGCTAAGAATCAGTACCTACCGATGCAGCAGGGGATACACACGAAACGAATCAACTAGCCGCAACAGCCGAATTTTCACCTTGGGCAACCTGCTCCGCATTTTGCTACGGTGAGCGGAGGACGTCGATTTCATTAATTTTTCACTCGACCGAGCATCGCGCATTCCGTGCGCCACGAATAAGCTAGTCCTCTCTCTCTCTCTCTCAATCTTCCTTTCCCTCGGCCAGCAAGCGACCCAGCACACCACCTAGGGGCCCCTTCGTGCAGTAATGACGTAGGCATTAGGCACAAGTGTGGGGGGGGGGGTGGAGGGGAGTTGGAGGAGGACGGTGGTAGGCAAGAGGTTTGGGATGGAAGGGGGGTGAGGGGGCGGGGGAGTGGTGATGCGGGAATCGGACGGGGATGTGGGCCCCCGGTTGCCCGGAGGTGGTGCGGTGTGGTGTTGACGGAAAGGGCTCGACGTTCAGCAGCGCCAATTGGAGGGCGGCGAGAGAAGTGGGAAGTAGGAAGAGTCAAAGGACGAACTGGGAGGGGCCTCCCCGTTAGAAAAGTAATGTTCACGTAGTCAACGGAGATTGGGAAAAAGGAAAGGAGCTTGCGAATCGCACGGACATGTGATAACTCTTCTTTTAAAGAAAATCTCTCCAGCATCATATGTATGACGCATGAAGACAACGATAATGTACACCACTTTGCAGTAATTTTCCTTGGAATGAACATCCACTAAATTACTTTTTCAAGCGAGTCGGCCGTAATAGGCCAAAGCGCTCCAAACTAAAAATCCGAAACTCTAGATTTCCATCCCGGGCCGGGCTAGATTTTTTATCTGTCCTTAGATAAAACCTATTGATTTGGTTATATTTTATGTTGCGACATAGCCTTAGGAGTGGGAGGGCATTTTTGCCTTACTCCACTACTGTTTTCGTGTTAAAATTACTAGTGCAATTTACTCTCACGCGTGGGTATATCTTGTACACATGTAGTTGATTCATTTAAAGTGGATCAAAAGCCGGGTAAAAATTCTCGTGCGCTCTGCTTGTGGAGCAACTGTTTCAGGCCCCATTGAAGTGAGACGTAACGGATTAAAGCCATCATAATACCTAATGTGTCAAAAAATGGATTTTACAATTCATTTTTACATGAACCTTACATTATACTGTAGACATATCAGTTTTCCTAAGCATTTAAAGTGAATAGTAAATAAATAATGCTAACTATTGACTATCTAAGCATTCTTTATCAAGATAAATTTACTACAGATCTTGGTACGGTTTTATCAACTTATTCCTGACTCATATATCTTATTTTTATGCAGAAATATTTAATTCAGCATTTAGGCAACATTCTTAGTACACACGTCATAGGGTCAGCCAATCTTTCCTCCAAAATTCTTGCCTATTTCTAGAAATGTTATAGTAAATGCTAGACGCGTTTCAAAGAGCTCAAGTTGCCCTGATGGTCAAAAGTTTTCTCTAAATTTATTTTCATTTTCAGTGCATACTTATTCAACACTAAAAACTGTCTGCTCAGATCCAACACATTGGCAAGACAAATAATGGAAGGCGCTTTTGAAGGAGTATACTATTAAATAACTTTGAAGGGAGATATATTAATGAACATATAGAAAAAAATAAATTTAAATACGCATTTGTTCAAATGAGTAGCCTTCAGTAGAGTCATGCGCTATTAAACAGAAAAATAATGGTCATAAAAAATATATTTATAAATTCCCTTATTATTTTAAACTAATGCAGCACACTATAAGGTTTTCTTCAGAACAATGTAACTTATATGATAAATTAATTTAGACTTTCCCGTAGGAATTTTATGGATGAAGGTTTATAGCATAATTATCACCAGATAATTTTATTCCATCGTAGAGATAATCATGTTTTTAAAATGTTTTTGTTACTTGAAACATTTCTCTCCATGTAGAGACGGATTATGGGTCAGAGTTATTCATTTTTCTTTAACTTAGAGTAAATAAATTAAATGTTGAAAGTAATGTGGCTCATTCTTTGTACCAAATCAATGATTAAATTTAAGTACTTTCTTAGTTGATACAATAAAGGTACGATTATATTACGGTACAAATTTAAAACTTATGGCAGTGTAAAGTACTGTTTTAGAAGGAACGACAAATTACGTAGGTAATTTTCTTAATATACCGACAAATATATTTTGTTTTTCTGCCCCACCAATGATCATGCAAATTTATTTTGTGTCTTAATAAAAAGATAAAAATAGCTAATCAAGCATCCAAATACATACTGTTAGTTGGATTAGCTTAAAGTACTTATACCAACATACAATTACTTATGCTATCCATTGATACATTTGTATATACTTTCTTATGAATATATTTACAGCTATTCATATCCTTAATTTTACGAGGAAAGAAAAACAATTTGAATCTGTCAGTTCGGCAAACATTTCTCTAATTTCATGATTATGCCCCTTTCTACCAGAGTAAGTTGAAATACAAGTGCAAAATATTTTTAACGTCAACAGGGAAAATAATATCTTGGAATTTATTTAAGAAATGAAGTCTAAATTTCAGTCAACCGTCTGACAATGATTTCCATTTTAGTTCATATAATAGTCTGGTTACGCTTAAATATTTATAATACCGTCCCTTTAAAAATCTTACCAATCTTTGTTGCTCATGCTCAAGTTCATTATAGAAGCCTATTTCGTAAGGATACCATAAACTGGCAGCGTATTCCAAATGAGGTCTAACGAACGAAAAGTAGCTAATAGATTTTAACGAGTCCCAATTTATGATTAGCTTGACCCATTACTTCACGTATGTGTTCACTCCAAGAAAAATCATGTGTTAGTCTTATTCCAAGATATTTAATAACACGTGGGTTTTTATGGCACAAGATATTTCATAATATGGATAAAAATACGAGGGTTTAGAAACACCAACGGTCATTAGACATTACTCCTATGATATCATGGTTATTGCTGCATAATGTGAACAGCTTTTGTGATTATTGTATTTACTAGTAAATTTGAGTATTGCATATTGTTTTATAGCCACCAACTACAAATAACACTGCTTAATGCGTAGATAGCTGTACTTATTTGAAGAGGAGAATGTGCATCGCCGATTTCATATTTCATCCTTGAGACAGAAATGGGTGATAACATTCGGCAATGTTGAATGAGCATTAAAACAGATCAACCACTATCGATTAGCCTCCATGTATGGTATTAAGGTTATGTAGATGGAAGATTTGTTTAATACGGCTTAGATGTGCTCGCTGTAGTGAGCTGAACTGAGCTGTATTATTTATTTACATATTCAGCACGCGTTCCGACGTAACTGCGTCATTTGCACCTAAAGATGGCGCAGTGCGTCGAATTCCTTGCTTAGGCATGTCTCACATGGATATGAGGTCAGAGAAAATTGGGTTTCAAGGCTTGCTTGGCATTTATACAGACTTGATAAGAAAATTTTGGTTTGATTCTTCTAGGGCTAGTAATTGATTTCTTTTACAATGACCTGGTCATGATAAATTTCATAGCTTTCATGCTGTCCAAATATTTTGCAATAACCTCAACGATTAACCTCTCTTTTGGTTGAAATTATGAAAAAATGAATTTATTTCCGTAGTATTACAGCGTGTAAAAATCTTGAAAGCAACGTCAAAGTGTTGCTTTCAAGTCAAGAGTCTTTGAGCAGTTATTCAGTGATTTAAGTTCACCATAATCAAATGCATCAAGCATTGTTGCGGTCCACATTAACCATTTTGTGAAAACAGTTTGTTTGAGAATTGTTTACGCATGATGTATTTCATAATTTAGTGGGAGATTGTAAAAACCGCAGAACCAATGATTACCTTGATAATGGGTTATCTATCCTTCCCATCTTCCCACTCTAAGCTGAAATGCTCTTCGGCAGTTGAAGGCAAAACTTCAGCAACATACCAACTCATCTGAAAATATTTATCAGCAACAATAAATCAGACCTGAAAACAGCATTACAAAATTAATTTTTGGACATATGATTTGGGGAAAATGGACGAAAAAATTACTATTTTCCCACTTTAATTCTCCAACAAAGCTAAATAATAAACAATAACAATTAAATAATAAGAATTCAAAATAAGCTTTTGCTACATTTCAAATTCCAAAGAGAAGAAATAATCCACCTGAACCAGTACCTGGTGACTCTATTATTGTATTTGGCAGCCAGTTCCCAATCATTCCCTTTTTCTGTATATTTTTGTTATATTTTCGACAGCATTGCATTTTAAATCGAATGAAACCTAAGATTGATCTGATTACGTATGATAAGCTGGAAAATTTAAGTATACTTCGGAATTGGATCGACTATAATACGATATTTTTCTTTCTAATGCAATATAGCTAGCATTTCAAACAAGAACACTGACGTGGGACATGCACTTTTCTAAATTGCCTCATGAATCTCTTTCTGGTTTCTATATAGCGCTTCGGGTATAGAGGCAAACTATTGCTCAGATAACATGACGAGTTAAAATGGTTGTAGTACGATTATAGGGTGAATTTTTCTGCGGCTACGTATTTGGAAAATAATTACAACGTGGTACGCTCCGCACTTTATTTCTGTCGACCATGATTTACACATTCATTGTCATTATTAAGATTCCATGGGTTTCATAGTTGGTTTCCTTAACGGTAGCCCTGCAACTTTAAATAATGTACTTCGTAATTAGGCATATAAATCTGCTCATGGAAATAACGTAAAATTTTAATTTTAATATATCGATAAACTATGCAAAATATTTACATCTTTCACTCCACTTGAAATGAATTAGAAGGATTTTAATGACATGAAATGAAAGATAATTTTCATGAAATAAAATAGGAAATCTGTGCAAAATAGCTATGATATTTCATTGATGTGAGCTCATCTCTCATCTGAAAAAAAGGATGAGAATATAAATAATATATGTATATATATGAATAGTAATCATGGCCTTCTGACATTTAGTTGATTGGATTCGGCATAGATAATTTGAGAGGACCCTGAAATCAGAGCAAAGACTAGGACTGTTAGGAGTAAAGTATTACATTTCAGGTTACTGTATAATTTACACATATTGGTGTTAAAAAGTTATTCAGCTAAGACTTGGCCCCAAAACGTACGTAGCAGCATAGAATATGCTGAAATATAGATTCTTGAGGCAACTTATACTTTTTATAACCTTTGGATGCGGAATTAAAAAACAATGAAAAAAGTTTCCAAACTTTCGGGATTGGATTGGGCGGATGATGGATAATGCACGTTAGACGGAAGGGAAAATAAAAGATGAAGTGTAGAGCATGGTGATAGGAAACAAAGTTGTTGGCAGAAGTTTAGAGGAAGGTTGTGAAGAAGGTGGATGTAACAGGTTATTAAATGCAATGCTGTATCGAAGGCCACTCTTGAGAAAAGAACACTCGGTAATCAAATAAGGAGAGAAAAGAGGAATCTCAGGAAGACACGACCGGGGAAGTAAAGTTGCTGACCTAGTAACCCAAGGTCTTGGGCTTGAACTCTGCCACGAATGAGAATGTTGGGCATGTCTCTGTGTTTAGACAAAAGTCAGAACAAATAATGATATGCCTTAGTATCTGGAGCCCTTGAGTATTTAATGTTACCGCAGTAATGAATGAAGACTAGTGTGAAATAGGATGAAATGAGGCAGGAAATCTTGAAATGATTTGGTTACCAAGAAAATGCTGAGAAGAGATATTTTACATTAGAAAATTTCACTTATCAATAGAAAACTAATGAAAGTGCATTATTTCGGCGCGGTTCATGTGCCTCCTTTCAATTACTTTATGCACCCTATCTTCAAAATAGTGATTCTGTTCTTAAATATCTTCGTGATTTTGTAGAATATAACCCAACTTTGATTTGGTGGATTCAAAGAATCATACACTTATTGTTAGTAGTTTTCTCTCTTGTCTTGCCATAGCACGGAAAATTCAAGGAGGAGGACTGTGAAAAGCCGGAAATACCTATCATATAACATTTAGTCTCACTACAGTATGAAGTTAATCTTGTAAATCAAGCTGTTTAACAAGGAATGGAAATCACAAGAAAGTGGTCTTACTTGCAGAATATAGCATCATGGTACTGCACCAGAGGTGGCAATGACGTCATACTTTCTTATTTAAATGTTATCATTTTCCCTATTTAACAAAATCTTACGTTATTTCTAATTGACTGAAGGTTAAAAGAACATTTATAATTGAATGAAAGAGCATATATAAGCTGTGATGCCAAAAATAATTTTTCTACTACTTTTCAACCTGAATTATTATCACAAATATTCGCTTCAAAAGTAAAAAAATACTCTTTTCCAGTGCAGACTCAATACGCACTTGAAAATCATAATCCTTTCCAAATTATATGTAATCATTCAAATCACATGGATGATAGAAGCGGAAAATGATACAAGTGTACTTCGTTAATTATGGATAACTATATCCTAAAATATTTTGATTTGAAATATCGTCAACTCATTTCCAGGCATGAAGTATTTTATTTCATTGTTCATGAATCCAATATTACCAACCCGTTAATGATTGTCGTATCAAAGCTGTTTGCAGTAAATGTTTACTATTTTTTCTTTATTAAGCTCATAACGTGGAACTCATTAGCATTTCAAAGAACGATATATTTTGGGGTGAATTATTTTATCCAGCTGAGCTGAAAACTCCGAGCCCTTCTCATAATTAGTCATAATTGGTATTCAAAATGTATAATCTTAACTTTGGCACTATGAATGCGAAATCATTCCCAAAATTTTAATGAATAATGCATTTCAAAACGAATCGCTGAAAAAGTCAGCTCCATAGAGGGACGAGAGAGACAGACCGCGAGCCTCGTCATCCATAATCTGTATTGCCATTGGTTTGCGTGCTTCAAGAAGCTTGAAACATGCAGTATTGCACTAGCTCGCCTTCAAAAGTTACGATCGTTGGAACGCGCTACGATCCCATTTTCTTGGTAAGCGGCATTATTTATGGTGGCAAGGCCATTGCGACGGAAAACCTCGCTCTCTCCCTTGCAAAAGCTTTTTCACGGATGATGGGCTCAGCAGGTGCATGTACGCGCACGGCATTGAGCGAAGGTTTTTCGAATGGGTACATTTACGTGTAGCAGCTCCCGATTATTGGCCCCTGGGGAAAGGGATTAGACTAGACGCCATTGGGGGTCGGGTTGTGAAACGATTGCGCGGAGAAAGTGCGTCGGGAAAGTGAAATGCGGTAATCCATGGGATAGCTGAGGGTGGGTAAGCGCAGTGAACTGTGCTGCGACGCATGAGGGCAGGTAGGCGAGGTAGGGACAGAAAGAGAGAGACACGTTCACTCCGCGTTTCCGACAGTTGCTCTCCCGGGTCTATGAGTGAATCTGCGCGAGTGCGTCTGTCCCCGCACGCAATCCGAAAAAAGAACAGATTGGAGAGAAGAAAGCAAAAGGAAAAGGTGATTTTGAGGGAACCATGTCCATTACTGCGTACCAAATTGCGTCCGGTGAGAAATTTTAGCAGCAGGTGACTGAGAGTCCGTGTCATATTTGTAGCTAGGCGATAAGTGGAGAATGGAGCGAAGGTAAATCGAATTTCAAAGAGTACAGAGAAAAAGTGGAGGAGTAACCGGGTTAAGAATTTCGGCCGTGGTAGTCAATTTGGTATCCCGTCGGCCTGAAAATCCAAGAAGAAATAGTTTAAATAGTATATTGAGTATGATTTTCGTGTTTTCCTGTGGATGTCTTAGAATAACCTGAGGTTAGAAGACGTAGTGAAATTTTCCAATTGAGGCACCTTAAAGTTAAAGTCTGCCAACTTTCCCCGGTATTGGCATTAGGTTCTTTTAAAATAAAGATGTCGAGCGGGTGAAGAGTCAATCTTTCACTTTACCGCGTGGAATACTTAACATTGAATCTGTCCACAAAGCACTAAGTAATTACCGGTATTCAACTCAAATACGTCCACGTCTGCAGGGAATAAACTCGGGTAACAGAGAGAGTACTCGGGTAATAGAAATCAAGGTCTACATTCACTCTAGCTACTCGGTCCAAAGTGTGCTGAGGTGTAGGAATGGAGTTAAGCCTCTGGAGATGAGGTAAAGCGGAGTATTAGAGAAGACAAGCAAAAACAAAAAATCGAACAAGGAAAAGAAAATATAGCGTGTGTTTATTTTAGGTTTTCCTAGGAGGACGTATTTGAAGTGGTGCTCGATGGAGATCTATTTTGTTTCTTGTGTGAGTGTGGCACTAGACCATGGTTGGAGAGACGAGAAAATTTCCGAATGCCGCGAATCCACCCATTCAAACCGTCTCTTGGTAGGAAAAAATAGAGATAGCAGGGTGTTGAGAGAGAGAGATAGAGAGGGCGAGAAGTTGGGATAAAAAACATAAAACTGACGGGGAACGAGGAGGCCACGATGGGTTGGAGGATATTGGTAAGCGAACGGGTAGGAAAGCAGTATTTAAAGGGTGAAAGGAAATTAAAAAAAACGAGAGGAAAAAATGATCGGAGAGGAGAGATGGGGATGGGAGGGTGGGACAGAGTGGAAGCGCGGGGTTAAATCACGGTGATAAAAATTTCTCGCGTTCGAAAAAATACGAGAGTGGGAGGCGCCGGGGAAAAAAGCAGAAGAATATAAGCAAGGGAGGAAGAAAAAACAGCAAAACACTCTGCCATTGTGCCGGGCAGAATGGGGACGTGTAGCAAGAGAAGGGGAGGAGGGAAGAGGAGGGGGTTTGGGAATGGGTGAAAGAGAAATGCTCTGGAAGATAAAAGTGCTCGAGAGTGTGAGGGATGGAAGTGGGGTGTTTTTTCTGAGGGTTTCTGAGGGAGGGGAGGGGGAGGGGGGCTGAGGGTGGAGGGTAGGGGAAAGGGGAAGAGGTGAGAAAGAAATGGAGGTGGAGCGGGGAGAGAAAGGAGGGGTAAGGGGAGGGCCGACGCCGTACGATTAAAATGGAGGGAATCCGAAAGGCGCGAACAACTAACATTAAATCCCCGACCCGCTTTCGAATAAACTGCGAGTTCGCCATGACATGCACCGCCACCCTCGCTCCAATGCAATGTCGATTTTACTCATTTATTTTTTGCCTCTTCATCTTTTTTTTGCCCTCGGAGTGCCAGTCGTGGTGGGTGAGATGAACGGGAGGGGAGGAGAGAGGGAGGCAGCAGAACAGGGAATTTGGCGCTCAACCCGTAGCGGGATCCAACCGGGGGTGGTTCTGTGGAGAGGGTGGGACTCGAGAGAGGTGGTGGGGACCGCCCCAACCGAGGGTTTGTGATTGGGTTCGGAGAAACGATTGGCGTGGATGGGTGTGAGGGGACATGTCACGGCATTCCATTCTCGGTATATTTAATGCTTTCCGTGGGAAATAATGATAACTGCAAATGTCTGGGGGGGGAGGGAGGTCCTGCATACGGATAAAAATGAACGGGTGGAGGAAAGTTGTAATGGGTTTCTGGAAGGGAGAGGGGATTCCAGTCTCGCATTGCAGGGGCAGTACTCTGCACTAATGGGATGATGTCGTAGCTGCAAATGACGGGGGGGGGGGATCATGAATGCGTCTGAGGGGGTTGGGGAGGAAGGTTCAATTCAAACCGGGAGATGAGGTAAGCCAAATTAGCCGAGTGGGCACCCGACCCCTTATCCCAGGTTGGAACTACGTCAGGCGGACGACACCTTGCTACTTCAAAGCTATGATGGCTATGATCCAGCGCCAGGCCCGGAACGTTCGGGGTTATGACTTGGCAGTACATCATTTTGCCGCAATAACCGTGCATCGGTCGCGGTCCTCACCCATTGTGACATCGGGGCGTTAATCAGTCTTCAGTCCGGGGTACATCCGTTGGGTTTTAGAATGCGCCGAATATGAGGTCCCCGGACTCAATGCCTGCACGACCATCCGTACCGTATGTTTCCGTCCCATCTCCCGAATGAATGAGCGAGCTGCTGTGATCCGCATGATAAAGGTCATTACCCGGGCACGTGCGGAAAAAAATTACGGTGACCCCAGCAGTTCTCATCCTGTACAGATGTAACCGCTGGTAAGATAATGGATAGTTTTGCTAAAAGAAAGGTTTTGGAGCCATTATGATTAATAACGGAGTAAAATGTGTGACCATAACATTGTGGCGAAACGTTAAATGACATGTATTTTTAAACCTTGATCTGAGACCAAACATTATCAACAAAATGGATCAAAATAAACGTTCTAGGTATATTACCATCGACTGTTGGCCGAGAAGGTATAATGAAAGCAGCGTTGGAAAATTAGTGAATAAGTGGATTATTATTGAAAGCAATTGAGAGAAAATTTCGAAAAGTATTCATTTCCCAATTTATTTTTAGATGATATAGCAGCAAGAGCATTAGGATAGGTTCCGGGCAGGGTAGGAGAGCATCAGGAGAGGGGTGGAAGAGCACTGGTGCTAAGATAAACACTAACGTAGAAATGAACTATCAATATTACAGTTAATTTCTACGCTATATACTTTTTGTTTTGATAAATTGGTTTCATTATTCAAATAAGGCTTCTATTTGACTTCATTGAAACATATTCACTCCAGGAAATAATGAGAGGGAAAGTCGTCTGACAGTGGCAATTAAATGCCTCCAACCAAATTTACTTTCGATAATTTTCGCTTCTATTAATTCCGGGGCTGACAGGTGCGGCAAGGCGCGTCCTCCTGACCTGTGTGACAGCACTAGCTATTCATTATACGGTGTAACTACGTGAGGGATAATCCCCATTGGGATAGTTCCTGCCTGTCACATCTACTTCTGCAGCTGGCTCGGTGGAGAACCGCAAATCAAAACAAGGTTAAGTCATTACATCTGTCATGTGTGCTACGCATAAGGTTTTGGAGTGAGGTGTCTATCAACCTCCACAATTAACTGACGTAGAAGCAACTGTTGGATTCGCTTCCATGAAAATTCTGGAACGAAGACAGAACTAAATTTTTGGACACTTTATGGCTGATATTATGAATAAAGAGTCACAAATTAAGAGAAAAGTGGTTCGGAAATTCTCGAGAGAAAGACTTCAAAGAAAGACAGAAAGATAGGACGCACGAAATTAGTAATGAAGGGTTTTAAGAGAGAAGAATTTTAAAGTAGTAGCTTAACCGCTTGTAAAGTCCAGATTCATAGAACTATTAATGTATCTGATTGGCATTGATGATGGCTATAGTAATGGATTCTGAAGATTGTGTGGTGTATTTTTTGACTTAAAAACGTTTTCCATTTGACACCAAATGCTAATACTCATTGGTATATATAATTAGTTATCAACGAGCTACCACAAGGGCGTGTGGTAGTAGGTTATTGCAACTCAATCCTGTATTAAATTCAGACAGCAATATTCTAGGATTAAACGTTTCCAATGCTTCACCGAGAGAACTGTGTATCTTTACATGTAATTACTGTTATTATTCTTCTACCTTAAAACCTATTATCATTATATACGAAGAGGCCTTGTATACCTATATGGTGAATGCAGCTTATACTTATTCAGCTTATACCTCGTGCAAATTATACTTCCATTGACTATGATTGTGTTCAGGTCGTATAGACACTGCATAAAGGCCTTGTGGGAGTGGGAGAAGTCATGCTTTTATATGTCTTAGGAGCCACGTGTAGTTTTCAATTCACAGTACTATTTTGTACTTTTGTAACTTGAAATATTTTTCACGTAGACTAGCTTCATAGTTACCCTCTCCGTTGCCAATATACTGTTCATTTTACGCTATATGTTCATTATTATACCCTGGCGCGTCTTCTTGTCTTAGTTTCCATCGTCTCTCTCATCAAATAGACAATTTCGTTTGACGAATTACTGCGTGAACTACCCTAGTATTCCTTGTAGACGCCTTGTAGACTCAGGATCGGATAAGCGAGATAGAGTGTGGTGGAGTCATTTGAGGTTGGGATAAATGAGCGTCAGTGGGTACGGTGAACCCCTGGAAAGAGATGGGTGGGAGATGAACATGTTGGAGGTAAAGGATGGAGGAAATGTGTGGATGAACCGTAGAATGTGACAAGTGGTGGAATATGGGAGAAGAAGATCTGAGGAAATAGAAGTAGGGAAATGGTGAGAGGTATTTAGGATGTTTGACAGTGAAAGAAGTCGTTATATGCTGTATCACAGACCTGGTGGACGACCTCCATAGTGCACCATGGGAGATTTTTTAAACAAAATCCACAGCTGAATCACCATTTTCACATCACTTCTACACCTCTTCGCTTTAATCTCGATGAATATCCCTCAATATATGACTTTCCCAAATCTCTCTTAATATTGCGTAAAAATGCGAAAACGAGAACGCCACATCTTCTTCCTTTCCTCTCTCACTCTATCCGTTGCTGTTAATTTTGATAAAAGAAGGGAAATAATTGGTATAGCATATGGTAAGCATATTTGATAAAGAATCGAAGCCATAAAGCGCCGGGGAGTTTCAGTTGGGCTTCTGAAGGGTGCATGAGCGTACTACAGAGGCTAAAAAATATATTCGATGGATAATTGAGAAAAAATTCAAACCATGGGGATGATCAGGGCTGGTGGTTTGCAAAAAAAAACGCACCCCAGAGCAATGACGCCATGTCACCTGTCCAACTTTGGTTCCACACATGCGCTCATACCGTCTCGCATCGGGATGGAAGGGGAAAAAAATTAACGAAACGGAGTTCCCATGATTGTTATTTCTCTCCAACTCTCGTCGCAATTTTTTTCTCCCATGGAGAGAGAGGGCGCATCCTCCCATTGCGGGTGATGCCTCTTCATCATGGCCCGAGAGCCGGTCTGGTGTCGCCCGTGTGTGCTGTGTGCATATGTGCACGCGCTTATGTGTACCGCGCGGAGTGCAGCACCACAATCTAATCTGCTTGCCGATGAAGGTAGCGAGCAACCTCCCCCGCTGCTCCTCCGACCGTCTGCTAAGCGCTGCAGGCTGCATAACTTGGTGCGGGAATTCACTGAGCGCGCGGGTGGGGACTTGAAAGTCCTCGCACGGACTCGGAGGCCTCTCCTTTCCACGGGAATAGTAAAGTCCCCTTCCCCCCACGGAGCCGTATTAATCCGCGCTGCGCTATCCATCCCAAGGCTGTTTACTTTCAGCATGCAACGCGTCTTATTTCAGCTCCCTCCCTTCCATCTTCCGCTCGCGGTAATTGGCCGGCGCCCCGAAACTCCTGGGCTCCCAGCAGCGATCCCTTCATGACAAATTCCCATCCGCACGCGGTCTTCTCCTCTCTTCCCACCCGTCTCGGGAGTCTCTCGGGTAGATTTTGACTCCGAGCCGCCCCCCCCCCACCCCCCACTCCACTGACGTTTCTCCCGCCACTCGATGAAGCATGCGAAACCGTCCTCGCTATTTAAGCATAGCCATCTCACGCGGTGGCGTGGCTTTGTGAACTTTGGAGTTTGGGGGTTTATTCCCTCCTTAAGATGTGATCATTGCGAAACAATCTGCTGCGACTTCTCCTAGTAAGAACTCTAATTCGGGTAATGTGTTTCGGTAATTTCCCAAGTATTCTCAGTTGCAAAATTGATCACTCATTCAGTGATTCAACCCGAAGGTTGTTTTTGATAGGTGAGAGTAGAGCTCATCCCGTACCAAGCCAATGGCGTGTGAAATGCACACATTTAGGGTAGGGGGGCCATTTCCTTTCCCTGGGCCACCTGCCATTTCCGTTTTCTGAAGTTCTGACACTCAGAAAATCGAATCGCGAGGATTTTTAGATGGGGGTGTCCAGAAAGGCTCTTGCCCGGGATTTGAACCCGGGATCCTCCGGGCAGTAGCTCAGTGCTCTACCCACTAGGCCACCACGTGATTCTAATAATTTCCTGCTCTTGCTGTTGTATTGCCGTAGTGTATTGTAATGTAGTATTACTGGCATTATCCTTCGAGTACCAATTTATGAAAATTTTCAACCATTTTTTTCATTTATGCTCATTTGAGTTTTTAAAGTTTAATGCTCTAATTGATGGCCCGCTGCTGCTGTTTGTGCTTTGTTAAACAACCATTGTTTCGTCAAATAGCGGTGCACTTGAAATGATATTGCACAGTAATGTGCGCACAGTGTTCATTTTTGCGTGGACAAGTGAGTGCTTTGAATAAAATGTATTTGAGATGAACTAATAAATATAAACATCTTCCAATTCAATTGGAACTAAATTATCGATTTAAACTCTTGCATTCCTTCCAGTGCTTACCCTTCTTATCCAAATTCATCTTATCTCATTATCTCATGGCCGCAATTCACTCAATATGACATTTTAGTAACATGATGAAGAACATGCGATAAAATATTTCATAAGTCCGTATTACCTCATGATGTGAGCTCTTGAGTTATAAACTTTAGGCTGTTTTTACAAGTCGGGTGCTATGAGTTTCACTGCCTAAGAATCTTTTACTTCCGTAAATTTCCCTTGCAAGTATTCATATGCGATAGCTAACCATGAAGAATAAATGACCCGGGCATTGAGCAGTTCTTCGCGTCATTCCTCCCTACCTCCTGTTAATTACCTTCATGACATTATAACGTTCAATTAATATAATCAATAATATGAGATGATGCTCCAAATATATTGAAAACTATTCAAAAAGGTATTAATTACCATACTGAGAGTATAGTTATGTCACGCATAAACATGGCAATTAAATCTGCTTCCAAAAGAAAATTTTAAAAATTCACATTCCTCAATGGTTTTTAGAAATAAAAATTTTTAACTCTTACTTTGGTATAAAAATTCAACAAATATCTTTTTTACATGAGATCAGTGTAAATTATTCTCTCCTTTATTCGACTGCGATTATTGAATACTGTGTTTGTTATGTTAGTATTTTCTTAATGGAAATTCACGGACGTAATACTTCACACTTTTTACACAACTCTGATTCTTAAGGGAAATAAAAATAACCTATATTCATGATGGTGTCCTTCTTCCTCCACAGGTATCCTGGGTCCGACACCGTGACATCCATCTCCTCACGGTTGGTCGTTACACATACACGAGTGACCAGCGTTTTCAATCAATCCACTCACCGCACACCGAAGATTGGAAGCTGCAAGTACGTTACCCGCAGCGTCGAGACTCCGGTACTTATGAGTGCCAAGTGAGCACAACACCTCCTATAGGACACTCCATGTACTTATCTGTGGTCGGTGAGTATCTGGAACATCAATAGAGTAAATATCAATTTAATAAGTAGCCAGGAAGAATAAAGGAAAGTAAAGGAAGAATACTTTCCATTAATAGGTAAATTTTACCAATTAAAGTTTCAAACAAAATGTTATCAGCAGTTATTTGAATGTGAAGCACAATGGTTCCACATGTTCAACAATCATTTTAATTCCGTTTCAATTTCTTTAAAAATAACTGATGGTATTTTATGAGTGCTTTAATTTGGACGATGATATATTTCACGGTAAAATTTTATTAATATTTCCTCAATCACGATTCTTGCTTCTCTAGAGCATATGCCCTCAGGTTTGAGGCTGGTTCAAAATGTGTGGATGGCTTTTGGCTACCAATTAAAACATTAAAAACATTTAGATAATTTTTTGGTAGCTTTTAGGTCATTTAAAAATTTATTTTTATAAATTCATGCATTAAGTCAGTGTTATATACAAACTCTTTTGCTTTTATTAAATGTGCTGACATAAATTGAATTATATTTGTAGAAAAAACTTATGATTTAAAGAAAAAATTGTCCATTTGAGAATTGAATGACATCCCTTGCTTATAAAACTTAAAAAAATGAAATGAATAAACATCCTTTATCATTTAAAGGATAATTGATACGCCTAATTCAACAGTTGTAATATTTATCATAGATTTTCAATATGGGAGATCCGTCAACGTACAAACAGGTGCAAAGGTACATTTGCAAAGGTTTATATCCCTCCAGGTAGACCGAGTAAGTTGTCGTTGTGTGAACTGAACTGGAAAAATTCTCGATAATCACATTGAGTTACATTTGAAGGAAATAAATTATTTACAAAGGTAACTCTGGTGATGGAAAGGAGCACATGGCATGTTTCACATGCCGGGAAGAGGTTAGTAGGGAGAGGGATTTCTTGTCATAGGAAGGTGGATTCTGGAAAATATACGGTCATCCTTTCATATTTTATTAAACTGACAGCATCAAGTGAGTTCTTATATACGCTACACTTTCTTATAAATGTGGACTATAATTCACCTCCATTCATGTACTTTTATTTTAAAGGTATAGTTATAACTTGATACAGCTGTATTTCATAGCAAAATACGATTAATTATCTATGAGACCAAAAAGCTTTGAGGTGAACCAGAATTTTCCAATTTTACCAGGTGATTTATCTAGCAAGGTGACCGAGTATTTCCTTTATGTGATGGGAAAACCATTCCACAAAAGGGCTTCTCGAATACCATAACATCAAATTCATATTCTCATCATAAATGATAATTAATATTTCAGTAAATATTGAACATTCACAATAAAAAGTGTTCATTCAACACTTCTCATAACATTTCTCCTTATTTTCGAATTTTCCTTCCAGCTTTTTGACTCTATCATACCCATTAATCAAGGCTCTATAGTGGTAGTAATTCGGGTGTAGGCAACAGACAGTTTAGGTCATTATCACTGTTAAGGTTAGGCAGAAAACTTGGCAGGGATGGGCATTTTAGAGGAATGGGCACCAAAGAAGGGTGGAGAGAAACTCTGCTTCAGCATTACCGTTATCTCTCTGATAGATGCTATGAATCTTCGGTCAACGACTAGATTGACGAAGGGAATACCAAACTTAAAGATCTCGTTGCCAATGAAATTGATATAGCGAGAAAATTATATCGATTATCCACCGAATCGATATAGCGATAAATCATTTGTCAATACTAAGATTCGAATTCGTATGCTTCGCATTGGTTGCAAGTACGCGACCCAACACGCCAATTAAACAGCTATATACGTCGAATGCCTCTAGGCATTCAGTGTATTTGCACCATTCATTTCTGGAAAGCCTTAATTGCAAAAATAAGTATCGGTACCTCTTTACGCACTGACGGTGTGATGACGCCCTGATGGCACTTCCCATTTGCTACGACCGACGTGTTGACGAGGAGCACATTCCGCGATGGCGCTTTGAAGAAGATTCACTTGTTCATTATGGCAATACCGTCTCTCTCTCTCCCTTGTGCATCCCTGGAATCCCTCTCACTAAACTTGACAAGAGGAGCGACGTGTGGGAGACACAGCCGGGCCACCCATCATCGCGGGGTCTCCAGTGGCACGTTCCATCGCCCCTCTCTCTCCCTGCGCCCTTACGCTCACTCCCTATCCTCACCCCACGAGACGTAAGTGTTTTACGTAGTGTTACCGAGCGTTATTGAGCGCATCGCTCTCGGAGAGAGGACGACGAGAAATGTTTCCCCATGCATCCCGTTCTCATTCCGTTTTCACCTCTCTCTCCCTCTCCATCACTCTAAGGTATTGGGTAGGGAAAGAGAAAAAGTCTTACTCCACGTTGCCTCTCTCCTGGAGGGAATGGAGAAGCGGAGAGATGTGTGGAAGTAGGTTACTGAGAGATGTAGGTGAAATTTTTAACGAAACTGTAGGAAGTAAGGGGATCAGATTATTGTGTTATTGATGGAATTAGAGTATTTACTGATTTATATGCATTATTTTGCACAGATCGTCATTATAATTTCATTTTCATATATAAGCTAATATAGCATTCAGATAAAATATATTTTAGTATTTTATCCTGCTTGCTTTAAGACAATATAAGAATTTAAGTAAACTTTTCGTGCTCGCATCTCAAGGTACATAGAAGCTTTAATGTAATGATAATGACTCTCAGGACCGTGGACCGTAAGGACCGTGTTGGGTTGTTTTGATGTTATTGGCAAGAACGAACCAGTATTACAAGAACCCTGCCTCCCAAAATATATAAAGATACATGGTACTATGCTGAGCGAGGAGTAATGCGTGCAATAACAATCACCCTGCTTCCAAGGAATAATGTAAAGTAATGGGAGGAATTTAATATCTCGCTTTCTGGAGATCCTGGCACTCTATATTGTTTGATATCCGTTACTCACGTATTATTTTCTTTTTTTATGCTGTTAACCGCTGATAGCGTGAGTAGTAGTTTATCATCCCGCATGTCCGGGTTAGGATTTTCATAGTGGTAAACATTTTTCTGGGGCGCAGTGGTGCCAAGTAATTTAATATCCCGCAGTTCTATGGCTCCAAAATGTGACAGAAAACGTTCGGGTGAAATACTTTTAGAGAGTTGGACTTTCTGATGTCATTTAGTCGATGTAATTTGCTTGCATTTTTTTCTGTTAGACTCACTGCTATTGAGACTGATACTGCAGAGAGATTGGAATGGGCCCGACAACCTAGTTCTGACTTTTTCATTGACTTTTACGGGAAATTGTGTCTTTGACACCCCTTCCGCAATGGTAAGTGCCCTCAACACTACACTGAGTAGTGAGTTGAGAGCACTACAAGTTCAGGACTCCATCCGTTGGATTATGCGTAAAACCGTGGCTTACTTGGTGCCTTTCGTTAAGATGTTAATGCCGACGTCGTGCTTCCCTTCTATCTTCCACCGCTCGCTGGAAAAATCCTACCCCAATCCAATCTCCCACCTTCCTTGTTGGGGCAAGTGGTCTTGTCTGTCGGTCGCCTCCCCTGAATAACTAACTGGTGTCGATGACGGGAGAAGGATATTCAAGAGGGAGGGGCTTGAAAAAGAAAGAAAATTTTCTTTGGCTTCCGCCTGCCGAGTAGATGAGCAGTCGATCTTCCCGGTGGATACCATCCGGCACATCGCCACTTGTCTCTCTTTGCGACGACATAAACTATGCACGAGTGTTATAACCGCGGGACCTTGAGGCTGGGTATGAAAGAACCTGTCAAGTTGCAGTTGGCGAAAATATGATCAAGTTGGAATGACAAAAGAGTCGTCTGAAAATTATAACGCTCCGAGGAGAAAAAAATCCAGATAAGTTTTAAATTGGATTCGAGGTGGAAACTAGGATGTTTTTCAAGGGTAGTTAGGAGATGAATCCTATTAGTTGGAAGGAGGTTATGAGGAAATCTATGGATTCATGATTTATTTCATCCTATTTCTAATACACATAACGCTGTAAGCGCTCATTTACTTAAAGTTAAAATATTTTCATGCATTGATCGGATATCACTTCTTTGAGTTAGTGTAAGTTACCACTCAAAGAGGGCTATACCCAAATGATAATATATTTTTTACACAAAAATGTTTACGTGTTAGATTTCATCCAAAAAGTTTAAACACCTAAGAATTAATCTTTGAAACCTCTAAATCTCCTATCAGGTTATCGGTTAAATGATTTGAGGGGAAAATATCAGAAAATTGTACCAGTGGTTTGAGTATTTAATAGGTAACCCTTGGTGTATATATGCGTATTCCAAAATATTTCTTTAGCTGATATATATTCTATGTAGTACATAGTTTGGAATTATTAATATATTATATTTTTCCAGATAATTCCAAATTTATTGTGGTGTGTCGCCATGTTTTTCCCTTTTATGTCATAGACCTAACAAGAAGGTACAGATAGGAGCACGTGCACGTTAGCAGTTTACACTATGCAGATTGACGAAGTTAAATGATTCACAAAGTTTCATGCTCGTAACAATATTGGTTTTCCAAATACTCTAGCGTTGAACTTTCGAGGGAAGATTTTTTCCTTATCTCTTTATATTAAAGAATAGATATTATAATTCCAAACAACATATGACAATGGTAAGCTAAGATTCAAATTGGGGACGTTTTTGTAGAAAGGCATAGCTTTCAAAAGGGGGCGAGACAGTTTCTACATTGGTGTAGAATAATTGAAAAGAAAGAGCTGCAAACTGCCAATTAAACAGGGAAAAATCCCTCCAATTTTCATATATCTTCTTAAAATCTAATTTTTTATGATTTTGGTGTTTTTTTTCTTTCCAAGAAAATTTGATAATTCTTTCCTTGCCTTCTTAGTAATTTCTTCTATTGAGGATTTTTGGAAGCTATTTATTTTCTTTATAAAGGTATCTGGAATTTCATGCGTCGTTATATCGAAGATGAAAGTATAGTTCGGTGGAAAAATGGACATCGACAAAAAAGGTACGCGATGAGTCTGAGAGTAGCAAAAATGGAGGAAATAAGCGAGTAAAGGTTACGAAAAAAGAGAAAATTGCGACAGTTGATAAAATATAACTTAAGAATCAGGCAAGAGATCAGATAGGGTATAAAAGACTTAAATTCAACGTAGTTAATTGCTCACATTAATTCTCTAACACATTGCACTCATTACCCCACGGAAGCAATTTTATGGCACACATTACTCTTTCGAGCACTATGTATCGTTATGTCTTTTGGAAGGTAGGGGCCATTGAAATACTAGCTTATTCCCTCAATAACATCAGTGAAAACAAACGCGTTGCTCGAGATGAGATTCCTAGCCATATCACCCTTTCATTGATGTATCGAAACTTGAAATGAGAGCCTCAGAATTAAAGTTTTTTCTTATTTTGACATGAAGCAAGGCATTAATATGTACTTGTACCTCCTAGTTAGAGTGACTAATGTCCGAAAATGCAATTATTGGATATTATTCGTGCAATTGAATACGTTTAAGAGTGTAAAAACACTTGTTCACTGTTACAAGAGAGCCCTCAGATGGTATCAAGGGTTTAGGGTGATTTAAATTCTTAAGGTCACTAGACTAACTTAAAACACTTTCGGAAGAGGGGATGAGTTAATTAGCTCTTGCATGAAATAAATATTTCCGTTGTATAATAATGCTCATCAATTTTAAGCAGAAAGTAGATCCAACGCGACCCTTGAACCCCGCAGGGAGACTCTTGGGCCTTCTCTTTGGAGAGGGAACCAAGAGCGCAAATATGAAAAAAAATAAATAAAATGAAGAGCATATCACGAGGGGTGGAACAAGAACGTGCGTGGGAGAGTGAAAACTCCAAGGCGACAGGAGGATGTAGTAAAAAAGCATGCGGACGACTGCAAATGAGGAGGCGCGAAGGACGAAGAGGGGAAACGCCCGTGGGCAGCAGAGAGATGGAATCAGTTCCACGGCTACATATGAAGAAAGTGGGAAAGGGAGGAGAGAGAGAGAGAAAGATATAAAGAAGGTAGAGAGGTAGAAAAATAAATAAATGCAAAAAAGGCACATTATTTTTCCTTGGGTTTCACGCGGTGGAGATGAAGGTGGGGTGAGGGGGTTGAAGTGGCGGTGGGGAAGAAGATGAGAGCCAGGGAGTGGAAGGGTTTGTAGACGCCTCCAGCTTTCGGAATGAAATACTCCCCCTGACTTGAATTCCAAATTGAGGGAAAAAAACGTAAAAATAAAAGTTTCGTGCTCCTCGCTACGTTACAAACTTACTATATATATATAATTATATATAGGCATGTATATAATTGAGTTTCGATTAGCGCGACCTCTGTACCGCAATGAGTAGAAATGGCGATAAAAACGTATTCCAATGATTCTTGAGAGTAAGATTCCTTCCCGATTTGGTACTTTCAAGAGCGAATTTGTGATAGGATACACTCAGTAGTGATATTCCATGCGTGACGTCTAAGAATATGAGTGTGTTACATTGGATTTGTGAAAGCTGCTTTAACAAACAGTTCGTAGTTTTCAATTAATATTTATTCGATACATTTTGCATGCGGAGAATGCCTCGTTGCAACTGTTAATTGACTGCTTTTTACTATTACAGTAACCATAAATATTAAATTTAGTAAAAGGAAGTGAGTTGAAATGGCTTCAATAAGTACCTATGAGTTAAAACTACGTAGCCCTTAAAAAAGTTACAATATTCTGAAACCAAACGTATAGGGAAACAAAAAGGGTTGCGATCAGGAAGAGGGAATATTGGGAAAGGGAAAGAGACGGGTTGAACATTACAGGGGCGTTATGGTAGTTACTGGAGTTACCAATTACTACTCTTGTCGACACACGGTAAGGTAAAACAAATCTGAGTATAAGCAATTTCGCGATAACGCCAGCCACTTTGCTCACACACACACACACAGAACACATTTAAATAATTTCTCACATGGCTCTAGTGAATTCTCTTCAAGAAGACGATATGAGATAGTAAACCCTCTCAATGTATTCGCTATTTGTCGATCTGTTTTATAAATGTAGCGGCTTTGAACATTGTGGTAAATATTTAGCGTATTTAATTTTAACAATATTGAAGATGAGCAACAAAATGATGTTGTATATATGCCAGTCTCAGCTCTATTATGTGCAGCACATGCTAACATGAAGAGATCACTGTTGAGTGAGGCACCCTCTGGCAAATAACAAGTCACCTTCATTTCTATAGATAGTTGTTATATATAACCCCCTAACCTGTCAAAAGAGAAGTATTTGCAGCCTTAATACTTAAAATCTAAGGGCGTATATTGCTGGAAAATCATCTATGATTGTTGTCCAAAATATTTTCCTTTCCGAAAATGTCCAAATTTTTCTTATTTTCCCTTTAACGCTACGGTTTCATTGCTTAAAATACTCTATATTTCAGCATTAATGATATATAGATTTACGAAGCGTCTAATCGAAATTTCTTCCACCCAGCAAGCCGTTGTCATATTATATAATATATTTTCGCATGATATATAATACACTGAATTTGAATATTTTAACAGCTGAAATTGTTCATATTTTATTGAAAGTTTCATTGTATACTTCCTTTTGCAGTTTCATTTCAGTTTCCGCATTAAAACGATCAAATGTCACCGATCACCTATAGCCCGGATTATGGTGGTATAGCTTTGTGACGAATGCAAATGTTTTGTTTTTGCAAACTCAAGCCCACTGGAAAAAAACTGCTGATATCATAGAAACTAAATAATGGTGGAACATTGGTGGTACTATATTTTACATTATTTGTGCTGTACCACACTTCTTTCCATCTACTTTTTCTTTGTGGTTAAAAGCTCCAAAAATCGTTGCACATGAATGAAGTGTAGAGTGTATTTATAATTTATCAATATTCATTTAGTCAATGAAACCGCATGTTACCATGCGGTTTCATTGAATTGAATTCATACATGCGGCTCAATTTCCATAATTTCATCCATTTCTGTTAACTTCTGTTGTTTATATACATATGTAGGGCAAAAATGTACGGAATATCATCCATTTTCAGGCAATACTTCACTTATTTAAATATTTTTTGTGTAGAATCCGAGACTGGATTATAATATTAAAATCGTTCCTGATTAATGGTTGAAATCTGAGCTATCTACTAATACTAATTCATTCCAAGAGTGGTGTAAAGTAAGTACTAAAAATTACAGTAATTCTCATTAACAAATTCAATTCTCATTACATTTATAAAGTAAAAAGTAGAGTAATAAAAATAACTAGTAATGAGAAATGTTTCTTCAGTGAATGATGAGAGTGAAATATGAACAGGATTCCCACCTGGTCAGGAGTTCAGGGGTCGAATTTGATTTGCCGAGTTATTTAGAGACTGAAACGTAACACCTGAGCTCCTGACATATTAGAAATTTCGTTACCATTTCACTGATACGAACATTATTTTATAAGTGAAAACAGGAATAGATTCTTGGAATCTTTTTGCCTCTTTTCCTTTTAATTTAGACACTAATCAAGGTTACTCATGAGCATTAAAATCAGGTGAGAAGTTCAGTTCTTACTTTACTTCCAATGACGTCAAAGTATTCATAAATTAAGATAGACGGTTTGAATTGTTTTTAATATCTGATAAAAGCACTGGTTTATAATTGAAACCAATATTTTTATCGGATTTATGTATCTCCGATAGTTCTCTTAAAGTTTGTTTTGTGTGATGCCACAAATAAATGTACCCTCTTACTGTCCTCTTAAACTACTTAAGCGATTTTACTTTCATCAAAAACTGAAAAACACAGTACATACTTATACGCAAGAAATATTTTTCCCGACTACAATCTGGTAGAGAAAACTAAAAAGTGGTTTAACACTCCTTATCTATTTAGTCGTTTCTAGAGATGGAAAAGCTAAGCTGCGGACTTGCTAAGAGTTTCCAAAAAAATGATGTTATATGCCTCACTAGTCCTTGGAAGTCAAATACCAGCTTCCAGGAACTTATGAGGGGATAAAAAATAGCTTGATAATCGCGTCCATCCCTGAGGATATTAGGGAAAGGTTCTGAGTTGGGTGCCGCGAAATGAATGGTCGGAAATAAAATGGCGCAAGAACGAGTGGAGAAACCTGGAACGTCACTGCCTGGAGGGCGAGAGGAAAAAAGAACGGTTTTTAATGCTCGTATGAGAAGCTAACCTAATGCCGGCTTGCCTCCAGAAAACCCCTGTGCACTCCCACCACAACCCTATAAGCGATTCGTATCTCCCACACATATCCCCCCTCCTCCGTCTTTAACCTCTTTTTCTCAATATCCACACCAAAGAGAGCACAAATCATGGGGAAGGGGAAGAGGGCATAGGTGGGGGAGAAGATGGTAGGATGGGTAAGTCTAAGAGAGAAGAGAGATACGTCACCACTCCACCCAAATCGGCACTCCTCCATTTCTCCTCGGGACCTGGTCTTCCCACGAGGGATGGGATCCGCAATCCTTACCACATCCCTTTTCGAGGCAGGGGGTGTTAAGGGTTACGGTGGAGATCGCATAACTCCTTAAAAACCCTCTCTTCTCTCCCTTCCCTCTCCATCTCAGATTTTTTTGGTGCGACGCCCCCACTCGCCCTCGCTGTTCCACGTTGGCAAGGCTCCCAAACCCTCTGGCCCGTGAGGGGAGGGAAGGGAGGATAGCAAGGATGAAGATGAAGGAATAGGGGTGAGTGAGAGATGCGAGGGGAGGGATAGCGTGCGGAGGGAGTGAGAAGGTGGGTTAGCCGTACCCTAACTCTTTCCCCCACTCCTAAAAGCTATACGTCACGGCAAAACACGAGATTCTCGCAAGGAATTTGATGGTAAAAAGTGGAATCAAATTAATGACCTGAAAACGTTTTGGCATTCTGTTTTTTTTTGTGCTTAGGCTCCTCGTTTTCACCGAGAGATATATTGCCGACCATGCGTGGGTGCCTATTTCGTTTTTTGTGGGCATAAAACCTGATTTTTGTGTTCATAACTTTTGATCGCAGTAGTTAAATTGGCATTATCATATCTAGTGTTCGCTCTTGAGGTAATAATTTTGTCATTAACATTTTTTTCAACGGGTGAGATAACTTGGCAGGAAATTTTGAATGGCCGCTCTGACCGAAATCGAGCAAGTTTTCAGGGGGAGTGTGATTTATATCACAAGTGTGCAGAGATTACTTCTTCGATATTGTTATTCATGGCGTACCGATGAATCATGGACGTAACGTGAAAACCCACAATAATGTCCTCCATTTTAATTGAGTGAATCCTTGCAGTGGTTGAAGAAGTGGTTGTATGCCGTCTTTCTTATGCCGTAACTCTAATACATTTCATGCTTGTTTCGTTTTATGTTTCTTGTCCTATTTCGTCTAGTAGCTCTCTTCCCTCGAAGAGACGAAATAATAAAAAAAAATTTTTATTTAAAATATCCAAAATAGAATAATATAATTTTTATAATATAAAGAAAGAGAAAAGTCTCCTGTTGATTTTTTTGCTTGCAGATCCCCAACTCGGGGAGTAACTTACTTGAATGTAACGAGGCACTGACTCCTGGTAATTTTTTTGTTAAACATTACCATAATTTTGTACGAATTCGTAAATTCCATTCCTATCAAAGATGCGCTTCATTTTCAAACATATCTATGCAGGCAATACAGCAAGCCATAATATACTTTTAATTTACTAATAAGTGTAATGCTCCAAATACGTTGTTAATTGTTCTCCCAGATGTGAATAGATATTTTTAACTTTCTTTAGGGTTGAATGCTAAATATCTCACCCGTAATGTGCCATTACGATAGCAGTAAATACAGCTATAAAACCCAAATTTGATTAGTTATCTGTGACAGAACTGAGGAACAAGTGGTCAGTGCTGTGATATTTTTACAATCTTAATCTTTTACAATCCAATCTTAGGGTAGATGATGTATGTATCATACGATATGATATAGTATGATGATGATAGGGTAGATAGATAGACCCATGATTACGACACAGGCCTGCATAGATGAAAAGATATTTCGAAGTAAATTTTTTATGTAGATTATCTAGGTCATTACTTTTATGGACCTAATTATTTCTTATTAATGAAGAGACTTACATTTCAGTGAGATACACTACAATTCATATTAAGGTAGTAACTTAGATTCAAGTGTACCTGATCGCGATATTGATAGCTATTTACAATAAAATGAAAGCAAAATAACTAAGACCAATTAAACGCAGTGAAAAAAGAGTTCTACCATGAGGCATTCTATATTTTACCTTGTGGAAATGAGAGATCAATGTTAAATCATATTTACTGAGTTTTTTGTCAGTATATTTCGTATTTATATCCTAGAAGTCCTTCATTACACATACCTGTAGTTTCATTAGTAAGATATTCCGTGAAATGTTGAGTTCTAAGAAGTTTTAAATTCCTTTTCAGTGTGTTAGTAATGCAGGAAATATTGATCGGCTGTTATCCAAAATACTATTCATCTACCGCACTATCCAATAATCATGAATATCACTGGATGCTAACCCCACTATTTGATAATCAAATATTTGTCTTTGATGGGTTTTATATCCCAATATCAAAAAGGTCTATGATTATGAATTTCCGTAGGTAACATATCTTGAATGATTACTAGTTCTATTAGTACTAGTTCTAGTCTATTTTTTGTCGTTTTTACTGTTGGTGTTTTTGTAGGTATTCCTCATGTATTTTTTCGCATTAAAGACCACCTGCTTAAAATAATGAAGCTACATTATTATTATGGATCGTATTTACCAATGGCAGCATTACATTTCATGAAATGTTATGCAAACGTCAATCTTTCAGAAATCGTCCTCTAAAATTGGCCATAAACTCCAAATATATCGTCATCCTGTCATTTTATCTCCATCATAGGGCTAAGATACATTTACAGACGTGTTATTATTAGCAATAATCTTCCATTTAAAATAATATACCTTTCATGACAAATTTATAGGGGAAAAAAATTAAGCTGATAACAAAAGGAACTGTTTTCTGTGAAAGTACGCATGTATGATATTTATTTAAACGACTTTACCGGTTAAGTGCTTTTATACATATTCATGATGAAAGTGTGGGGAAGTCATTAAATTTACATTAAATATCTTTAATGATATCAGTGCTACTGAGGCTCTCAATTCTTCAATAAAATTTGTAAATTGCAACAACACGAAGGTTTTCTAATATTTTCTTTCTCTTTTAATAAAATATTAGGAGGTGTTGGGTGGATTTTGGCCGAAATTTATTTAATGCTGTTGAAATAAAAGCACAATTTTATACTTGATTTTGGAGATAAATTGAAAAAAAGCGGACAAAGTAAAAGAAATGTCGAAAGAATGTCCAATTTGGCTGGAGGAAAAGCATTAGAAGAAACGATTACATTCAATAAATACTTAATGTAGTATTCATTATATGGGAAGTTTTCCTCTTTGGAAACGAAAAATGTGTGTGAAACAACTTTCTACATTTTTCAAAATTAAAATTTTCGTAACTGGTGTCGTGTCAGTGGGTTATAAAAAAAATAGAAAATGTCTACTTTATCGATCACCTGGTATTTGTATTCAAGTATGGTATCAATATTGGTAGAACGGCAAAAAACCAAATCGCTCCATTGCAATCGTTGGCATATCTTTCAGCACTCATTTAGAAAATATGCAGATTAGAACAGTAGGTAAATGTATAGGGAGTTGTTTTGATGATGCAGTGGATGCTTTAGCAAATTCTAGCCGTAATGCCGTAGCGCTATCGCCATCCAATCGTACTTGTCGATGCAATTATTCCTCGCCTGGCATTTCCATAGTTATTATCTTATGGTAATAATCTTATCCTATTTTTTTCTTAACTTCTACAAGGCATATTTTCTCTAGTATTCCTCTATTATTCTACCCCTGCATATAAGCTTTGAGGGTCCATTGTGAAACCATTATATCTTATGCACAAAAATGAAATGAATATAGTTTGATTTGCCTGTTTTATTTTCTTTGCCGTACTCTTGTAATTTGGATTAATTTTAATGTATTGGCAGTTATTTTGATCATCTTCATTAATTCCATGGCTGTAAATTTTCATTGGAATTAGCAAGTCTGCGTAATATCCACTAATTATTCCAATTAATTTTTTTAAGAGAACGGTAATCTGGCAAGGGCCTTGGATTAAAGATAAATAAAATGAGACCTACAAAATACACCATACCCTTATTAGGATGAGCTAAGGTATACAGAAATAAGGAGTTTATTATGCATAATTTATGGTGGGTGAATACTCTTGCAAGTATTCATTTGATTATTATATGCGGATAGGTATAAGTCTTGGTAATTATCTAGGCTTAATTAATTCTAAAATTTACTATTTAATAGCTGATATTCGAGGACTCACGAAACATTTATGAAAGCATAGCAACGAAACGAGAGCAGGCATGTCTTTAGGAAAGCGGTAAGTATTACGGAATACATTTTCCTGACAAAAGCGCTCGCCACTTCACTTTCTACGTTACAGTGAGGAGATGAGGTTCGGTTTGGGCTGGGAAGTGATTGCGGACGAGCGATTCCGAGGGAGGTATGAAATAGTGGACGAAAGAGGGTTGCCCCTTTGCGTCATCGCGCTCATCTCCAGCGAATGAACCCCCCATTCTTGGCTCATAACTCCCCTCAGGTCCCCAAATGGTCCCGCCTCCCTCGCGCGAGTTACTCGGCATACGATGGTCCACAACGCCACCTTCGCTGACGGCCAACCCACCTAACATTAACCTTCGCCCTCGCCCATCCGTAAGTAAGAGAGGGAGGATATATCTCACTCCCTCCCTCTTTTTATTTCGAGATAAAAAAGGGTATCCCCACTCGCACACTCTTTTGTGTGATCCCGCGGAAAAAGGGACTGATCCCACCCCAACCCTTTTGCGATTGTTACTCTTGTGCGGACCCCGGCTGCGAAATATTAGTGCCACCGTTATTAGAGCCTAACCTCCCTACTTCAATATCTACCAATGGAACTGATGTGCTGGAGACCTACCTTCCTTTAAGACTTCTCAAAGAAAGACTTCTCCTCGGTGGCCTATTTCCTATACCTCTTCCAGTAATCCTTACTCCTCTTTCTATTACTTCTTTTTCATACTTAATTGGGCCCCTTTCTCTTTTCATATTCATTTTTCCAGTTTTTCTGTCTCCATTTCTCATTATTTATTCTAATTGCCATTTTTCAGAGGTTTATTGTGGCGTATAATCTCTGTATTCTTCTTTTGTTAAATATTGTTTGTTTTTTAATTCCTATATTAATTGTTTATAGACATGAATAGAGCGCAATTACACCTATCTCTGCTCCATGAACATTCAAATTCGAGTATTTACATAATGAGTAGAGTATTTACTGAAGTAATGGATATTATTTCTATATTTTTCTTCCAATTCTTTACAACTTTTGCTCGTGTTGCACGTCAGTATTACCGAGAGGTATCTTTTTGCAATTAAGACTCCTTCATAAAATAATAGTTGCCCACAGGATTAGTATTTGTCTTCCAACCACCTTCATATGTTAAATGTGGGCATGTCTTATTTTAAGTAGGTATTGAATTTTGTATTTTGTCAATTTTTGTATAGTTGACTTCAGGTTCAGCAAGCAGGTATTCTTTCTCCCTCAGATACGCATAAATAACTCAAAACAATGAAATATTGCCAGTAATGGTATTTTTTTATAGTCGTTACATGTTTGAGCCCATTCCATTTCAGTTTGAAGTACCAAATTGATATCAATATCAAGACTAATCTTTGTTAGACATTTTTAAGAATGATTTTTATAATGATAGAAGGAGAAAAAAGGACATAGTGAGAAAGAACAAAACAAAGAACAAAAACCTGCCTATGAGATCATTGAGTTATAATTTAGCATCAGTCTCATGCATTATAAATTAAAAATCTTTTATCCAATTTGTATCCATCACTCCGTACTATTTTATGATTCTTGTAGGATCAAACCATTGATTTCAAATTGAATTAAAACTATTTTTGGTGTCCCTCATATTTTGTAATTATTTCTCCAATAATATCCTCACTTAATTTCCATCTGTTCCATTTTTCACCATAATAAACATTTCCTAAACGATGTACCACATGTTACCTTATTCCTGCCTTACATTTTTTGTAGTTTCATGAAGAAAAACTTCAACATGAATCAACGATGGCTTCCCGAATATCCCTTATACCCGTCTTTAATTTCCTTAATATCCTCATAGATTTTTTTGGGGCCTTATTAGACGCGATTGGACTTTTTCGACATAAAAAACTGGTATAGAAACACAAAATGAGCAGTTGACTTGCAAAACATCCGTAATAAAGTGCTTTAATTAGACAAAAATGTGAAGGCAAAGACCATATTCCTGGGTTTTATGCGAAACGAGACGGGTTTGCCCAAAGGTGGCTGGCATCATCTCCCTCACAGGGCCCAGGGTCTGTATCCCCTCGATGACTCTTAGACGGTAGGAAGTCCCTACAGCTGCTAATGCGAAGGTTTTAAAAGGCTGCCTGTCTCCAACACAATACACGCCTGGTGATATATCACTTTTTCACTTAATACTTCAACCCTCCACCGACCAAAACACCTCTCTCATGCTCCTTTCGCCTTATGAACTCACTTCGCCGCCTAACCCCTCTTTCACGCTGTCGACGTCACGAAAGCCCCTTTTCTCCCGACCGCCCACTTAACGCACCCTCTCGTGACACCCCTCCCCAACCCTCTTGTCCACCCCTTCCCACATCCTTATCTTTTCATTCCCCTTCCTCCCTGCCCCCATTTACGTCAACCATTTCGCACAGTGGCGACCTTTTCCGTCCTGGACCGCGCCCCGCTTCCTCCCTTTACCCTTCACCTCCCCGACAAAAATCCCACCACCTTTAACCCCTCTTCATTCAACCCCTTCAGGGTCTCCAACCCCAACCGCCTCCCATCCCTTATACCCTGTCTCTCCCAAAAATTCCTCTCCGGACGATGCCCATATTTCCTCCCACCAGGGGGAAGCATTTTCCAATCCTCTCCCGTCCACTCCCATCGGCGACACCCACCTTTTTCCACATTTCTAGCCTCCTGCCTCCCCTTTGTCTCCCTCTGGAACCTACAAGCAACCCCCCTTTCCTTCTCTCCATCTTCTCCCCTGCTCTTCCTAGTCCACCCCTTTCTCCCCCTTCCCACACCGTGTCCTCATATCTTCCTTGTCCAATGACAAGCTGGAGCCATCAATAACGTACTCTCCCTCCCCGAAAGCCTTCCCCCGAAAGGGTTTGGCAAAGTCGGGCGTAAGGTGGGTGGGGTGGAGGGGAATGGAACGAGAAGTGGGGGCAGGAGGGGTGTGGGATCCCATGGGAGGGGGTGAGTACCCCGTCACTCACCCTCCCGTGCCACTGGAAAACTCCTCCCTGCCCCCCATTGCCCCCTGGGAATGGAACTGTGGGAGAGGGAACAAGGAAAATAAAGGGTACAAAAGGGAAAGATGTCGGAGAGCGAAGAATATTACGCTCCCACCCCATATCACTTTCGATTTCCCGACTCCTTTCAATGATGCCCCCTCACTCCTCATACATTGGTCTTCTATCGCAGAAATACTCGCAATTTATTTTTGTTCACCTGAGTGGTAGGGTAACAATGCACACACATGACTTCCTACACATATAATCTCAGTGATTTGTATTTATTTTACGAGTTTGTGAAGAGATGTACCGATATATACCAAATTAATTGCCTAGGATTAAAAGCCGCATCAAACAAAGTAATGTTGCTATGTGAACTAAATTTGATGTTTGACCTATCGTGAATCAGTGTGAGGTAAAGGCCAATCAGAAAAGGAACTCGTCTTGGTAGATATTTTGCTTGACATCCGCTCCTTTGATGTTACTATCTTTTGCCCTTTTTTTCATTAATTTCATGTTCTTCGTTTAAGGTGCGGTATCTGTAGAGACTTAGCGAATTTTTTTCCATTTATTGCACAATTGCGGTATTTACTTATTGCAAAATACCTGCTTCCACCTCGTTTTTCATCTTATTATAATTATCTGTTGCAGGTTCCTTTCAATGGTTTCCTTAATCACAATTCTTTTTATCCGGATTTTAAATCTCATTTACTCCCTTAGTCAACAATATTTTTTCAAACAGCCGTCTTGGAGCAAAGAGAGCAATGAAAATCTATCCAGAAACGTGATTATGAATAATTATTCTCCTCATGATGTTAATTTCCATCTCGGTCAAATTAGTGTTTTATAGTTGTTCTAGTGCCTCCCTTCCGCTCTTCGTCTCTCTCCTCCCTGTCTTGCTTGACCTTCTGCCGTTCATCGTCCTTGCCTTGCCCTCCTTTTTTTTATTTCACGCCCCCTCATCCTGCCGCTGCCCTGAGTGGATCCCCAAGCCGCGGCAATCCCGCTTCATTTGCCTCCGTTATCCTCGGCACGGATCCTTCCCTGCCCTTTATTTTTTCCGATTTTCTTCCGGAGACTTGCATTCACTCTCTCCGGCCTTCCTATTCTCTCTCTCTCTCTCCATCTCCACGGTTTCATCTCCTCTGTCTCCATTTTCGGGTGAAATGGTTGAAACGGGTTTTCTTTTTGCTCCTCCCCTCTCTCCACCCACCCAAGCCATCCATCCCGGTTACCCTTTTTCTCCTTCGAAGAGACGACGGACGTCTCTCGACCCCCCTCCCCCTGCCTCCCACACTACCCCCTCTTTTCAGATGCTCCTCCGGTTCCCAGACGTGTTCATCGCCCTCGCAACCCCCGAGGAAGGAAGGGAATGCTCGTTCGGCGGGGGTGGTGGTTGCGGAAGGGGTTGAAAAGAGATAGAGAGAGGAAACGGGAAGTGGTTGAGATGGGAGGGCAATGGCCAGGGGTGCTGGGTGGAAGGGGTTGGTGGGACGGGTCGAGTGGGGATTTGGACGTGTGGAGTTCCTGTTTGGTAGAGGGGGGGGGAGGGGGCGTTAGGAGAAGGGTGAGGGGGAGCTTTTCCACTAAAAGTTGAGGGACGGCAGCGAATTCCTCGACCCGCCTTCCCATTCCTTAATAAAGACGGGGGAGCTGAGGCCAAGCATAATGAACTTAGCCCAAGGGCTTGAAGGACACAAAAGCTCCTTGGCAAAAGTAGTCCCCGGTTAATGTAGCATAGGGAAGCACGTGTTTTTTTTAATACTCAGGAGCCCTCCTCTCCCTACCTTCCCACCTCCCGTTTCCTTCTGCTCCCTTTCTACCCTCCAGTCACCCCACCCCCTCCAACGCCACCCCGTTCCACCCCTTCTTTCCATCTGTGCCCAGGGAAATAGTTCAAGCAGACTGACCCAGCTGGCGCTGCGTCTGCTTTTTGTTTCCCTCCGCACTGAGTTCGTTGTTCATTATCTTTATTGTTACTTTTATTCAGTCATTGCCCCGCGGAGCATAATATACCTATTGAAAAGGGGCGGATACTACCCAGCTTGGCCGTCCCTAGCAGCTTTGGGGAAAAACTATGCTTCGCTAAGACTATTTAATTCCAAAGGCGAAGGTTCTTATCCTATTCTGTTTTGAGCCGATGTTTAAAGCCGTGAGAAACAATGCACTTTTCATTCATGGGCAAAATTTCGTTCTCCTAAAATAATTATAGATAAAAAGAGGTAGTTTGTTTTCCGTTTTGAGCAATATTAGTTAATGATGTATAAGGTATCAATGTTATATTTAGTCCTGATGTACAAAATATATTTATCGGTTACTAATCTTAGCAGGATATTAACTAAGGATGTGTTTACGTTAAATATTCAGCACATCGCAAAATCTTTTTTTAATTAATTATTCCAGGAAAGGCATTCACAGCTCTCACTATTAACTTATATTATAATGAATACCTTGTTTTCATGTCAAAATCTGATTACACATATCTGTTTTGTGCCGATTTAAGTTCGTAGCAGGCTGTTTTCCTTAGAAAAAGGCTAAAGAGTTGAAATATAAATATTAGGTAATAATACTGGTGGACAAAAAATCCAATACTTAAATTAATTTCCAAGGATAAACGCAACGAAATATTTGTAGTATTAATGTATTTTTTTAAACATTTTTCCCCCTCTATCAATGTAAATTTAGTCCAGATTCTTTGCAGCGTACAAACAACTACTGACAAATATTTATCAACCACAAAGAGGTTCCTAGTTAAAACTTTCATTTCTTGACTATTTACTAATTGCAGGCAGTAATTATTATTGTTCTGATTTAGTAAAATTGTAGTTAACACGAGCGGGAATGAGGATACGGAAGGACAGGACTGTGAAAAAATATAATTTTTCGCTTGAATGTAGGATCAGTGGTCTAAATCTCACAGGAGTCTCGGAGATTGGCCGTAAACTGGCAATGGGCCCAAGGTTCTGAGCCAAACTGTGAAACAGAGAGGAAAAATAAAGAGCTCTAAACTTTATGTTCGTTGGGAATAAGAAGGGGAGGAATACGTTAGCGGGCAAAACAGGCGGGGCGAATGAGAATGAGGGAAAGGAAGCGATTAAAAGCATTTCCTAAGGAAGAAGTGATGGCAAAAGTTGAGGAAGTTTAGCCCCCATAACTCTGAGGACAGGAAGAGATATTGCCCTCAAAAAAGTTTTCCTTCCAAATAATGCACTCCGTTGAAAACTAATCCCTTTCGTGAAATCGTCTCTACTGAAAAATAGTCGATCCAACTTAATCATTTTTTGCACAGTTTATATCCTATAGTATTATAGAATTAGAACATCTTGATTATAATATATCAGGCCAAATGACAAACTATTACATATTTCTTGGAAAGATCAGAATTTTGCTTGGAATACAGTGATATGTAATCAGTCAATTGGCCCCATAGACCTCTTTAAATTGCGTGTTAAAAAGATCTAATTTAAATCATAATAATATCATACAAGTCAAGATTAATGGTTCATATGGGCCATGTATTCCGAAGTAATGTATTTTTACAGTTCTAGGAAAAGAATTGCTTTTTGATGATTTTAAATTGCAATGATCATTTTTTCCAGAAGTTTATTATGAATAATTGTACTTGTGGCGATCAGTGATACATATAATGTCGATTTAATCAGCATTTCACATCAGATATATTCCTGTATTTGAAATATTTACTTCAGTTAGACTGATGAGACACAATGTACAAAGTTTCTTCAAAACTAAATTGTAATATTTACCGATCAAATGTTACAAATGTTTAATCATCTATTTTATTAGTTGTAATATAAAGAACTTTCTGTAGAATATTACTAGTGCACAGAACGTCTGAAAAAAATAATTCCAAAAGTTGCTGAAATTGTGTTTTGTTTACGTATTGGAACCATTCTTATACCACAAAACTTCGTGGCAAAAAAAGCTTCAGATACATCCGCAGTTGAATGCGTTTCACTTAAAATGGGGCACCCTTTTTAACTGCGACGTATTTCTGTGTTCAATATCAACTCGTTTGATGCAAGGGATTAACTTCAATGAAGCCACTCATGCTCTACCAAAATCATTACTTGTTAAAACCTCCCTCAATTATTCCACAAGCAAATTCATACGTTTTGATAATTCATTTGGATTCTGGAAATTTTCTTTTTCGAGCTTATTGGAAAGATGATGAAACTGCAAAAACTCACTTCGAAAACAAAGGCTCACTCGTCGGATGAAAAACGTTAAAATATTGAAATTAAATGACTAAACTTGTTGGCGCAAATAAATTGTATCCCGGATTTTTATCCGAGAATCTCGGCCCACCCCGGAGAGGGTAGGAAAAAAAAAGAATATTAACTACCGGATTACAAATTCGGGGCTGTTTCGGGACTAATATAAAAAGTTTCGCTGAAATATTGCCTCGTGACGGCGAGGTTCCCACAGACGGATTACGTTACACAATTAGTTGCAAAAACTTTTCTGGAGTGGCAGAGATAGTGAGGGGAGGTGGTTAAGGCTGTGGAGGTAAAAGGGGTTGGTGAGAGCGAGAGAGAGATTGTCGAAGGAGGAAAAAAACAATAGACCTTCCTCTCTTACGACGGCAAATCGAAATAAAGGAGAGATACAAATTAACTGGAGAGGGAGAAATAAGAGCAGAAAAAAACAAGCTGCGGATCGAAGGAGCTAAGGAAAGGAAGCCCAGGGAAGGAATTAAAGGGAGTAGCGAGTGAATTAGGACTAGGTGTGGTGCTTTTGGAAGGCACTCCAATTCATGGGTGAGTAAAAGATGAGAATATGGTGGTGCAGTAACAGCAAGACAATACTTTCAGGAGGAGAGAGCTTCAGCTTTGTGTGTGTAGCAGGATTTAAAATATAAAGTGAGCTGGATTTTGGCAGAAAAGGGGAGAGGGAAGGGGCACTCTGGCGTTTGAAACCACGATTTAACGAATTGCCAATTTCAATATTTGTCATCTTAAGAGTTGTGGAGACAAATACATTTCAAATTCAGTAGGCCAGCGAACTCCATGGGGTCCATGGGGAAAATTATGCAATCGTTTGAACCGCCATCATGTCCCGTCGATGTATACTCGAATTCCTAAGGTACCTTGTGAAACCACAGCAAAAACAATTGTCATATTTGCTTCATTCACTCTCACAAGATACAGCACTTAATGTTTTTCGTGGTAGGAAATATAAAAACACAAAAATAGGAATTATATTAAGTTCAGACGACAAGGTTCTTCTCCGAATTTCATATGACTCTTCATTTATACAGTTCCTAATACTCCTCAAATCCTCCTCCTAAATCCTCAAATTAATTTGGAATTCAATCTGGATTTTTATATTTCGACTGTGAAAAGTCAATATCGTTAGCGTGTGATGTGTTTGCTATAATACAAAGTAGAAAGGCGTAAATAAAGTATATGGGAAGAAGGAAAAGGCCTAAAGCTAACAAAGAAAAATAAAATAGAACTGTGCTTCCTCGTATTCGAAGGAGACACGTGATACGGATGGTCTCCCTTAAATGGGGAGACATGAAGGTCAATGGTGAGAAGAGAAATGGGATTGGGGTAGATTTATTGGTGAGAGGGGGAAGAAGAGAGACTAAATAAAAAAATAGTGGATTAAGGAAAGAGGTCTAAAATTAAATGAGAGGATGAATTGGAGTAGTCCGAAGACTCGATTAAAGCGCTAGTAAGTAAATGCAGACTGAGGCCCTAGTGAGTAGTGAGCCGAGTCGACAGGAGTATGTGGGCAGTGTAAATGCAAGAAACGTATGCTCTAATCAAGACCGGAAATCCTCCTAGCACATTAGAGATCACGGGAAATAATCACCAGAAAAAATGACAAGGTTAAGTACCAAGACTACATATAGGGTAATCAAAAAGAAATACAGAGGCGGAATAATAAAAAAGAATATAGTTTACTTATAATTTTTCATTTCTAACTACATTTAATTTTCTATTAATACTAGTACAATAAAAAATTTACAATATATTTAATGAAAAAGCAAAGTATTGAACACTCGGTTTTGTTACTTTATTGCAATAGCTGGTTATTTGCAGAAGATATTTATTAAAGCAAAAAAAATATATATATATATATCAGTAGGAATATTCTTAGAAATTATTATTTTGAATGCTAAAACTATTGAAAGTTCATCAGAAGACAGTCTATACAAAGTATTTCTTCTGCTTGTAGGATTATAGCTCCAAAAGTATTTGTTGAATATTTCTTGACTTAGTCTTTTTCTTCATGTATTTCTAATAATTTTCAAAACAACCTAGGCAGTCTATGAGGAGTGCCAAATGCAATATTTACTTTGGGAAATATTAGATTATAAAACTATTAACTTAAAAAAATCTTGAGTACATTTGGGTATTGGACCTGGGTCCTCAGCGTAATAGGCCACTACTCTAACTGGCATGCCAACTCCATCTCTGCTTGCATTATTAATCATATTTTAATGCACGTAATATCTCCAAAAGTGACCATTAGGTAGGAGTACATGAGACTAAAAACAAATTTTCCTACTGATGATTAGTACATACATGTTGCAACGACTTTAATATGGAAAAATATTGCTTAGATTTCGGAAATTATTTCTTTGTAAATTAATTTTGAATAAAATTGAATTTTTTAAGTAAAATATTTTTGTTTCTGAGAGTCAAAAGTGACCATATTAGAATCAATAAAATTGCTCACAGGCTTTAAAATATAATTATTTAATGTCAATTATTTTATGGCATGAAGTTTACCTTTGGTCATATTGGAAGGAAGACAATCAGAGCTATTAACAAATATCTGAACAGAATCACTGGCTCTATGTTTGCTCTAAATGAAGGAAAATTCCAGTGAAAAGGGTGAATGTTTAGTAATAATATATGGGCTGCGTAGAAGGAATAACTTGCTTATAATAGACTGCAACAAAACTCTAGTGACGAATAAGAAAATGTCTGAAAATTTACGGTAAATAAACGAGTTTAAGGTACAGTACTAAGAGAGTACGACTCATGAAGTGGAAATCTGGTGAAAACATTGCGGAAAACATTTCGTTAAGTACATTGCTGATATTCAAATGTAAAGTGAAATATAATGACGCAAATAAATAAATGTTTGGTGAAGTGAAATATTTTCAGATTAGTAAGGTAAAAGTCAATGGTTAATCAGTTACTGGCAGATAAACACGATTGAGTACCGAACATAGAGAGCCTGAAAATATTTAAAAGGCATTTTTCTTAAACAAATTAAAATAAACAACCTTAATGATAATTATATGTTGTGAAATAGAAAAAATCCTGAAACTTGAGCTGCATTAGTTCGTGAATTAGTTGTAAAAATCGTAGTTTAAAAATGCGAGTGAACGAGAGTATCTCGTAGTTTAGTATTCACAATGTTGTCCGTTTGTTGGGTCATAATCGCATTCTTTCATTTTCAATCAAACAACACCAGAACTTTGCCATATATTTTTAATGCTCTCCGGATTTTAGGCCACAGAGTCATCTTCAGGTACAGGACAATGTGTTGTAGCTAGGTAGTAAGGTGCTGTACCTGAATACTCAATGAGTCGACTTGCAAAATATACTAAAAAATTGGTGTTTACGTACAAGTGCACTATAATTGAGTATTCGTCCTCTCCATTATATCAGGCGTGAATCTTTTCAGCGTATATTTCCCAGTTCCATTCCAAAGTTGTTAACAGGGTAGGGTTTTTTGAGCATGAAAGAAGGATACTGAAGTGGGTGCAGTATGGAACAATGCAAAGACGAGACCAATGAGGAATGGAATGGGTGAGAGAAGACTAGAAAAAGATTATTAAAGACAACGTGGTGAACGATGAGGTAAAGAAGCAGCTGAAAGAAACTCGATAGCCGGACTTAACCGCCCTGCTACTAAATAGCACGTCTTTATCGACCTCTCGTTCTGTAAAGAGCTGTGAACCCTTACCATAGTTGTGATTAACGATTTAAAAAATAAAAAATGTAGTTAACTATATAATTTAATCCTTACCTTTTAGAAGAGTTAAATTTTAATCGTTAAAATTATGCATTAAGTTATACAAAAATGACAAGTTAATTTTTTTCGTTACTTTTTGGTAAATGTCGACCTGTTCGAATTAGGACGCAAAACTTGCCCAACAGGCAAATGGGAAAATAAAACGGTGTCTAAGATTGCAAGGGTAGTTGTGTAAGAATACAATGGATAGGCCGAGACGAATGAATCCAAACAAAAGCGGAGGGGAATGACCACCAGTTTAGGGACGCACCCTCAGACAAGAAAATATGAAACCAGGCGAATACAATGTCCTGGAGGGCACGTATGCCATACTCGGCGACATCATGTCATCAGCATTCCATAGTTGAAAGAAGGACCGCCTGAAAACGTGTGGCGGATGACGAGAAGGAGGGGTTCATTCAAACTAACGTATCTGTCACAATGCGCCAATCTACGCATGCCTCACTCGGCGACATCGCGTCGACAGTACTCTAGCTTCCAGTGAATCGCTAAAGAGGGTGCGCGGGCACACCCCCAGAATCTACTGTAATCCTATGTGACTAAGCCGTTTACACTGCAATTTTATAATTGTGAAGGCATACTTCACATTGCAATGTGGGGATCGATTAAAAAGAGTCCTTTCAGGAGTGATGTGGTGGAATAACATAATTAAGTAATATTGGCAATTGGCAAACTCCACCACAGAAAAATCACTGAAACCTTTCAGCAGAGTTTAGAAAACCAGACCAACAACACTCTGGACACTAAATGGAATTACAACGAAAATCCCCACCTACTTTATTTTAAAACAAATAGAAAAGGATGGAAGAAACCGCAATGACAGTTTTCAGTGCTTACTTTGTTTGTCAAAAAAAACCATCAAGGTCTCTATCAACACAGCATCCAATTAGCCAAAGTAACCGAAAAAGTAACTTTTAACGTAAAAGTTAAATTTTTTAACTTTAACTTTAATCGGTTACTTTTTCAGCAAAGTAACTTTTAACTTTAACTAGTTACTTTTTACAGAAATTAACTTTTACTATAATCAGTGAAATTTTTTGATAACTTTCCCAGCTATGACCCTAACGTGAGTATCCTACGCTGAAAGAAATCCCTTTTCCAACCCCTAACCCTCCGCACACTTCTCTTTCCCGGCGAATCTTCCACCAGCGCTCCAAGCGCTCTGAGGACAAACACCACATATCCGCTTCGCCGCGTTTGCTCCCCATTTCGTCTTCATTCCACTTCCCTGTCTTCCCAAATTCATCTCTCTTCAAGTTCATCTCTTTACATCATCTCCACGCAGAATCGTTCTTTCATTCTTTTCCCTTTTCTTTCAACTCCACTTCATTCCTCCGGCAGTCTTTTGCCCTCTTCATTGTTTCCTTTTCATTCTTTTCTCATCCACTCTCCCTCACCCACTTCCAGGCGTTCATGCCACGGTGGCCGGTTCATTTTCCATTCCCTATCTTCACCATACTCCTCCTCATGCCCTGGGGAGGTATTAAGACTCCTGCCTATCTCAAGGACGTTCTTTCTTTGGACGTCTTTCATCTCTTCAATTCTGCACGATTTATATCTTGTCCCCATCCCAGTTTGGTCCTCATTCTTTACTCCTCCATTATCATCCCATATTTCCTTTATCTACTATTTCAATCTTCTGGATCTTCCTTTCTTTGTCCCTTTCTCCTTTTTTACTCTGGATTCTCCTCATTTTTCAGCATCTTCTGTCAGGTATATGTTATCCCCTTCTATTCACACGCATTTACATACGAAGCCTCTCCCATTCCTCAAATCATTTTTGTTTACATTCCTGAATATGCTTACTTTTCTCCACCTTCGCTTCTTTTATCTTTATCAACGTTCCCTCCCATCATTAGGCTATTTGTAATTTCACCCTAAATGTCCTTTTTGGTGTGCGTTGCGTTATCAGCATAGGATTTTGTAATTCCGGCGGCAACATGTAATTGGTAATCCAAGATTTATAACATAATTATGCCTACTTCAATGGATATTTATGTCTGATGCTTCTCTGGTATATGCGTCACTTAATAAAATGAAGGGATACTGCTTTATTTAGTAAAAGAGTTTATTGTAGAGGTAACCTACCTATCAGGAAATATTCGCTCGCTATTTTCATGTATGACGGATAATTTGGAAGTAAAAAATATTATATTTCATGGAGTGACAAAATAAGTACACGTTATGACAATTTCCTTATTTTCTCTTCACTAGACTAATATCCAGCTATTTATCGTAAGATAATATTTATATTGATTCTCCCATACCCTTCTTACGCTTATTCGTGACGCTTTACACATGATAAACTATTATGTATATTCTGATCTCTTGATATTTATACGTACCAATGATGTCATTTTGTCGTGGGTTGTGGATTTATGGTATTTTTACGCAAAGCAATTACTTTTTGCCAATTTCTGAAAATTCAAAATGGCTTACTCCAGGTTGGATTCGTCAGCAAGATGTATGAAATAAATTTAAGATATGACATATGATATAAACGAAAAATGCAGATCATCGTGTGTAACAGATTAACAATAGCTATATTTTGTTCATCACCATCAGCTACCATTTAATATTCGAGAATATTGTGTATTACACTTTTACAATTAGATACTTCTTACGATATAAATATCCGATTTCAGCAATAACTTAAGCCAATCCTTGTTCATGAGTGGATGCTAGGTGGTGGAAAGGATCTAATGGAGGGAGTTGGAAACGCTCCTTCTCCGAGAGGTCGTCCGTTTTGCGTGGAACGTAATTTTCTTGCCGAATTTCATTTCCCATTATTCACATTTTTTCTCACAAAGTATCGCGTGAAGAGGAGAATAAATGGGCGTGCCACTTGTAGCACGCGTGCCTGAGCCGCATGTCATGACTTCAAGGCTATTGTGTAGATAATGAATTTTCTGTCGGGTTCTCTCTTTCCACGACACCATCAATTTAAGGGAGTTACCGGAAAGAAAATTGAAATATCATTTAAAAGAGGACTATAAAAAAAGGATACTTAAAAAAACTCCACCTTTTACTTTGAATTGCATTTGTTGTATGGTTTTACAAAACTTCCGCAGCCTCTTAATATTGTCAGCCTATTATTTATGGATGTGATTTTAAAAATTTTGTTTTTGGTGAGATTTTGTACATTATTATTTAGGAACAAAACAGAAGCAATCAGTGTGTAATAGATAAATAATAGCTATATGTTGTTCCTCTCCATCACCAAGCGGAAATCAATCTTAAAATTATAAACAATACCTATATTAATTTTAAGACTTTAAGACGTTACGCACCTCTCCACCCCACACAATAATATTTCATTAACAAAAGTTTAAATGACCAACATTACTGAAGGCACGATGACACAAATATATATGTGCATAGTATGATATAGTGTTGCCCTACATTCTGAATCAAGTAACGTATGAGAAACGCTTTACACTTAATCATTTTATTGCTGTACGTTAACAGCTATAATTTGGCTCGTGCGAGGTTAATTATACATTATATTCGTCAATATCATAATTTTTCTTAGGGAATTGATACAAGCACTGCATGCTTGCAGTAAAAGTTTTGAGATTTTGCGGATTTGAGCTATAGTTTCTCAGCGGGCGAAATTGATTTAATGGATTAATGAATTAGTTCTAATAAATGCAACGTAAAGCAGTTAAAGAAAAATAGGAGGGCAGTTTGATAAGTCAGTAACTTTTTGAACTTCCCGCGCAGTAACTTTAAATGCAACGCTGCTCCCATCAATTGCTATGTATTAATACACTACTGTAAAATTTTCAGCCAGCTGTACCATTGAGTTTGTGTTTGGCAACCATTGAAAGCAGACAACCCCGTAAATGTTAACAAAAATGGAAAAAAGTGAATTAAGTGTGCTGATTAAGCATTAATTTTTGCGTAAAAAGACCATAACGGAAACCAAGAAAAGATTTGATAAATACTATGGGGACTCTGTACCATCAAATTAAATGGTTAAGAAGAGGTTTACTGAGTTCCTTTGTGGTCGTACCAGCACAAGTGACGCCGAACGTCCAGGTCGCCCAAAAGAGGTCGTCATGCCATAAATCGTCGATAAAATCCATATTATACGATCGAAGAATGGAAGTACGTAAGGTGGCTGAGATGAGGTGTATGCATTTCAATTGAGCGGGTAAAACACATTTTACATGAATATTCGGACATGAAGAAGCTTTCCGCGCGATGGTTGCCAAGATTGCTCACACTCGACCATAAACACAACCGTATGACCACTTCAAATGAGAGTTTGGCAATGTTCATCCGCAATCAGAAAGAGTTTTCGTGCCGTTTCGTTACCGTAGACGAAACCTGGATTCATCACGCTACACCAGAGACCAAGAAACAATCAAAGCAGTGGGTTTCTTCGGGGGAACTTGCACCAAAGAAGGCCAAGGTGGGTCGGTCGGCCAACAAGTTCATGGCCGCAATTTTTTGGGATGTACGGGGTATAATTCACATTTATTAGCTTGAAAATGGTTAACCGATCACCAGCGAATATTATTCAGAGCTTTTGGATAGATTTGGTATTGATTTGAAGCAGAAATGACCGCATTTGGCAAGAAAAAAAGGGCTGTTCCATCAAGGCAATGCACGGGTTCACACGTGTGTAGTCACCATGTGGCAAAAATCCATAAATTTGGCTACGAACTGCTACCCCATCCAGCATATTCTCCATATTTAGCCCCCTGCGACTATTTCCCGTTTCCAAACCTGAACAAATGGCTGGGCGGCAAGAGATTTGGGTCGAATGAAGAGGTCATCACTGAAACAAAAGCCTATTTGAGGTCCTTGAGAAAACCTATTATTTGGAAGGAATAAAAATATTGAAAAAACGCTGGACTAAATGTATAGAGCTAAAAGGAGACAATGTTGAGAAATAAAGTGCTTATTTACCGAAAAAAATATTTTTTATTCAAAAAGTCATCGACTTATGAAACTACCCTCGTAATTTCCTGTGATTTGAAAATGAATTGGTGATTCAGCTTGTTAATGATGATTATTCTTTGAGCATTTGAAGAAAGGATATGATATCAAAGTCAAAGTCATCTGGTCAGGACTATAATTTGTTCATTGGAAGGTAAAAAGTGGTATCAATGATTTGAGAACTTGAGTACTGCATTTTCATACCAAAGAACCTATTTCGTATCCCGATAGGGGCAAATGTTTCCTATAAACACCATGTGCAAAACTGTTGATAACGTAGCCCGAGGGATGGGGTGTTTAGCTGGAGACGCATTGATGCCTTCAAACAGGCTGGTTTCTTTTCACCCATTTTCCTTTATCAAAAAATCTCTGCTTTCCCTACACTGCCAACGCAATGTTACTGGTGCAGATTACCATAATTATGTTCGTTATATCCGAATAAAAAACAATGACGACCTACCATTTGTGAAGATATAACCAAGGCTAATCGCGTGTGCAAAATAAAGGGAAAGTAAATACTTTGATATTAATTATTTGGCGTTCATTTGCGTGTATCATTCGCATTTGCTATACCTCTAATTCCCTTGGAGGCTTGCCGTCACTTGTTATTTTTCTAAGAATTATTTCTATTACAAAAATAAAGAAACACCTTAAATTTACAGTTGCTTACTCAAAGTTTAGAGATAGAAAAGTTACACACTTCAAAATTGCCAATAATGACTGGAACCTGAACTTCCTTTAGCCAACTGTATAAATTTAACGGCCTCAAATCTCTGTTACTATTTATTACCATAACGAGGAATACATGAACTAAAAATTATCTAATTATTTCAGTATTTTACCCCCGGGGAGAGTTTTTCGATTGAGAAATGGCTATCACAGGTGGAATTTCCATGATTCGTTATTAACTTGTCACTAGCTAGCAGCGGAGAAGAACAAGCTCAAATATAGACCACAATAAAACTTTTCGGTATAAGTTCACCATAGGTGTCTAACTCTTCCCTAGTATCCCTATGCTCCGTTGTCTCGGCAGTGAGTTCGTAGAATTTTCTTGTCATTGTAAATTATAATAATAACTTACGTTTCGACGAAACTCATCATTATTACCAAATTTGATAAACTAAAACCCTAAGTTGTCCTGTTGTGATAAATCTATTAGGAAAAAACAGTTATTCTTATCATTTACAAAACCCCTGTCCATAACCATTTTTGACATTCGTCCACGGTGACATCTCCCCCTATCTTATTCGATAACTCTCATTTGCGTAAACGCTCTCACGTTACATGTTTATCCGAGTCTTTACGTAGGGTGGCTGTAAGGAGACGGGTGTCCATTTAGCTAACCTGTGGTGTGCCTTCGGTATCGGTCGAGCAACTGGCTCATGCGATTCAACAGGCGGTGTGCCTGCACTTTAACGCTAGTTTAGAGGCGTGTTCTCCTCTACGCTGTGGGCGAAGCGACTTATGGGCGTTGCATGTGTGACGTGACTGGAGTGGTGATGGCGTCAAACTGTCGTTGTGAAATCCTTAGCTTTGTTGGGAGGGCATGGGCGCATTAACATCGTTTTCAGGCAGTGTGTACCCTCTACTTTTCAATGCCTATTCACTCACCAATATGTGTGGACGCAATAGTTTTACACACTACACTTTAACATATATTGGCAAAGTGACATATGTGCACATAGAGTTCAATAGATTTGAATAAACAGGATTTATTTAGTCGAGGCTGTCGATTATTTTCCCTGAAAAGAATATAATACCAATAGAAATACCTCTAAATTTTTTTGAAGGGTTTGCGTGGATATTAATCTCTCGCTTTTCGTATTTTTTTAAAATGTACAATGCCAACCAATTTTTTGCTCCAATCTATTACAGTAAGACTGTTAAGAGTCGTTATTCATTCACGAAACTGACTTTCCCGACTGCAGTTGACATTTACTATACATAGTTGATAAACACGGAAATGGGTTTTCACATGATAGGGAGGATAAAATAGTACAAAAACTCGATATATGTGGTACGGCATTAAACTAGGACACAACGGTTTTAAATATTGTTCTATGATATTTCCGTTTGGCCTCTGCATACTCATAATTCCTCGCAAAAGAGACAAAATAGAGAAAGCAAATTTTGTGAGAGAGCCTCTTGCCTCTGCATTGCGATAAAATTGGCGGAAGGTCTTTCATAGAATGAAAAGGGAAAAAAGAATGATTTTGCGCTAAAAGTGATAAAAATCAGGCCCCTTTTGTAAAAAAATTAATACTTTGCGAAAAATATAACCAAGTTTATGACGAATTCATTTTTCATAAATTCAAAATATTATTTTGAATTTATTCTAAAGCTTCTTCTTCAGTATTATTTGCGTTCATTGTGAAGATGTTTCAAAGAAGTATGGTCATAGGAACTGAGAAATAGATACGCTGTGACTAAAAATGAGAGGAAACGAAGCATTTTCGTCTGTAAGCCGAGCTAAACCTGAGACGGTATATTTTATGAAATTAAAGTTTTATATAGGTAACTGAATTTGTTTAGTAGGCTATAGGCTCCTATTAAATGGTTCAGTTTTAATTTCACTTGGTTTTGTACAAGGTATCCAAAAATATGAATTACCTTGTGCTCTTTCATTTTTTGCTAAAAAAATTCGGAAAGCTCATATTAATAACAAACTGAATTCAGCTAAACATAGGAGAAAGTCAAATTCATAGTAAACATAGGTCTGTAAATATATATCTGATTAGCATTTGGTAGATTTGATTTTAGTCATGTTTTTAAATACTTTCGCCACAAAAATTTCTCTCGTATTAGTAGTAGCATGCTCAATGAAAGAATAGCCAATATTTTTAGCTCACCTTTCACGCGTCCCAAGTTGCTACTCAGAGTCCAAGATCAAGCAGTAATGTATTTCATAATATCATCATTTCTTTTCTTGTAGAATGCTACTGTACTTTGGCATCCTTAGTTTTATGCTTCAACCTTACTTTCACCAAAACACATGCTTAAGCAGCAGTTTAATGTTTAACAATGTTTAACAAAACACATAGTGAGAGATATGCAAGATGCATCCTATTTTAATATCCTATGAGCATTACCTAGGTACTTAGCAATAGCGTGTGACCATTTTGAGCTATTTAACAGTATTGGAGTACAAAAGATTCTCATGAGCCGTTGATAATTATTCTTCATCCTGTTTTTTTTAGGCTTTTAAAATTTCCACAATTGTGTGGCTGCTATAATATTGATATAATGATTGACAGTTTTTTGTCATACGTCGTCTTAAAACCATAAAATATAATTTTGTCAATTTCGACTTATCCAATGATGTCATGGAAACCTATCTCAGGCCTGTACTCATTCCACCGAACATATAAAAATTATTTTAGAAATTTTTTCCCTCCAACCACGGCTCTCCTAATCCCCTCTATTTTTCGCATCCTGGCTGGGAATCAAACGCTAAGAGAACGAACGCATTTTTCTTTTTTAACCACCATGACCTGCGTTGCATCTCTTCCGGAAAACGGATTTAAAATACAAGATAACGCCACCGAGCGAGAGACACCCCTTTTAATCTCCTCGATCTACGAGGAAGCTCCAGTACTTCAACCTCTGTCCCAGGCGTCTGGACCGTCGAAGGGAAAATGAATGCAGTTGAGCGGCGGAAGACGGAGATGGTCCGGAGTGGGGAGCGTGGAGGAAGGGGAAAACTGAAGCGGTCGACGTGCCCAGAAGACAGGGGAGACAAATAAAACGGGAGGGTACGCTCTGAAGCGTGAACGAGGGGATGGAACGGGGATGTTTGCGGAAGGGATTTGGAAATCCCGTTTGGTTAATTGCAAGGAGTGACCGACATTTACTTTCCACCCCATTGACGCATACGGGCGCGTTTCACCACTCTGACACCCCCTTGGGATTAGAGAACGGCGGAACCTTCCCCACTCATCGAAGGGGAAATAAAACATGTGACAGATATGACAGAGAGATAAAAACTTCCCGCAAGCGTGAGTGAGGTTGGAGGATGTTCCCCCCACACGGTACTGTGCAGACCATATTACTTACATCCATTTTGACTCTCCACGGACGAAATCTCACGTTGAGGGTGAATGTCACATGATCCCAAAAACCGTCTCACCACAACGATATCACTTGCTTCCTTCGCCACATTCACGTCGAATCTCCCTTCACCCCGCAAGACGACTCGTCCATTTTCTTCCCCAAATGGCAACCCTCCTTGTTCCCTCCCCTTTTAATCTCCTGCTCTAATTCCCCTCTCTCTGTGTGGTTTTCACCGCACTTTCCCATTCCCTCTTTTTCCCGTCCCGTCTCTCCTCCTCCCCCGCACCACCTTTAATCTCGCCGCGGGCGTGGGGAGGCCTCATCGTCGCCGTGTTGGAAGGCGGGTTTCTCCGTTCGGATTTCCGCCAGGGGAAGGGGTGAAAGCAGGAAAAAGGAGCTCTCAGCTCCTGGCACACCCTTTCATTGCTGCCCACGCAAATCTGCGAATCCATAACCCTTCGACTGGGCTCTCTTCTCCTTTACGTCGGAAGTAACAAGGGAACATTTCTCAGAGCTACAAGTCGGTAACAATTCTTTTTAATGGCGTATTCCAGTGAAGTGTGAAGCTTTGCAATAATCAAGTCGATAGTTGTAGGCAAAAATGGTTTTTCTATTCCTAATATTTTTCAACGGAATTTTTATGAGCACATTGAAAAGGATAAGATTAGTATTACAACATTAGCCAAAATAACGGAAAGAGACCGAGCGTCATTGTCTAACGGATAGAATAGGCATTTAAATGAAAAGAGTGTTCTACTAATATGTAGGCGAATATAGTCATTGTTTAATACACTTAAAAATATATTCTTCACATAGCTCTAAAATAAGTATTATCTTTAATGCAGTCTAAAAATAAACAAAGCTTTCAATTGATTCTCCGCTGCATTCCGGATTCCTGAATTTTTTAGGCTGTGTAAACGATGGTACACCGATGGTTGTTTAACAACCGTGGTGGTTTATTCATGGGGGATCGCATTTTTGTGATGGGTAGAGCGTTGGCTGTGGATCACAAGGGATTTGATTCCATTCATTGTTAGGGAGGAGAATAATCTCTTCTCGTTCAAAACTTCAGTTTTTCTATGGAGAATAATTTACGTACAGTGCTCCATCTATGAGATAGTGGTAAACTCTGGATCCATTGACATCACATGTAAAGAGTAAGGGTGATAACAATGCCAAAAAGGTTTTCTCCGCTCCCCGATTCATTTTCCTCCTACAATTTGGCGCCTGATTACATGTGGGGCTAACTACCATCACCATTTATAAATATCACCATTACGTTAGAGTAGACGGGAATGGTTTAAAAATAACGCTGGTATACGTGCCAAAAATAAAGTTCTGGTGTACTGTATAATACTCAAAAAAAAGGAAAGGTTATGAGAGCAGTGTACAGAACTCTTATGTAGTGATGCATTTTGGATTCCTCTTTTCATAAGATTCCATTTGTGACCGATTAAAATAAAAATAACGAATAGAGGTATCTTTTGAGAAAAACCATGCGGTAAAATGCCTACAACTGTTATATGCAATTATTTAATGCCAACTAAAAAGACAACAAAGTTGCTTCAGCACAGTAGCACGCAGTAATCGAAAAACATCCCGTTCTCACTGAAGTTATTTTTTTTTGTATTTATCACCGTTTTAAAACTGTAATTTAAAATAATTTTCTTACTTCCCAATGCCTTCATAATCATTGTTTCCCTTTTGACAACAGCCCATGTGAAAATCCGCTACCGCAGAAACCTCATAATCATTTTTCTCCAACGAAAGATGTAGTTTTGTTTTTGGCAATACTTCTAGATGCGCCTCAACTTGGACCGAGACTCGCTGGCTGAATGCTGTATTCCGCAGTGCCGTATGGCCTGGTCTCACTAAAACTTGACAGTCTTTAACATCTCTTGAAACCGTATCCTGCCCTCCATTTTCCCCTCCACTGTAGAAAACCTTTCTACCAAAACCTTCATCCCCCTCCCCGTCGGCTCTTCGTCCAAATTCGTTCTCTGTCCATCTCATCCTCCCCGCTCCCATCTCTTCTCAAGAGGAAAGTTATTTCTTAAGGCCTTCCACGAACTCATTTCCTTTTTCAATTTTGACTCCCGCGGGACAAGATCTGTCTGGGAAGCGCAGGATAATATGGGGAGAGAAGGATGTGGTGAGGAGCGCGAGGAAGGATAATGACCCTTTGGAAGAGGGAATCGGAGTTACAATGAAAATAAATGGCCGCCATTGTTAGGAAGCACAGTCCTTCCGCACCCGTATGCGTGCTCAGATGGCTCTCTACTTCCACCCCGTTCATGGTATCCCACCATTCTCGTCATTCGAATTGAACTTCATCTCTAATTCATTTGCTTTCATTTAGCCCGTAGAACGAGGAAAAGAAAGCGAAGACCCTTTTGTTTGCGTTTGAATCACAAATGAATGATCAATATCAATGAAATAAAATCTGTGATTTTATTTTTGTATAATTTTTTTAGTATTGCGCTACGAAGTTGTCTGCTGAAAAAGAGATGGTATCAGGTAATTTTATCCTATAGTATTACGTTATACAGTTAACCTATTTTATGATATAAACGCTGGAAACAGTGCGTTTACATATAACGAATATGTGAAGGGAAAATTGTAGCTGGAAAAAGATTTAAAAGGAAATAACGTGAAGAATATTAATAAATGTGTATGAAAATGAGTCACATTCTTGAAATTCAGCCCAAATAATTTGAACACACACCCCACTCAGATCACAGACACTATTGCTGAGTAAAGAAAGATCTGGTGCTTTCCGGCGTAGGTTTCTGCTGAGTTAAGGTTTCTCGGGTCCTCCACCGGGTTATTGCGTTGATGTCCGACAACGTTTCAATTCCCAACTCGGTCATTGACGTCAGATCTTCAGAAGCCCCTGAAGACGATGATCGAGTCAGGAATCGAAACTTCGGAGGACATGGATGCAAAACCCGGTGAAGGACCCAAGAAACCGTCACTCAACTATTGCTGACTGCTTCTGAGGACGAAATCTATTGGATTGTTATATTGTAATCAGAATATTATATATTTACCTATTGCAAACATTTTAAAAGGATCTTTCAGTTTATACGTTATCATTTTTATAAAGGTTTTATCACCTTAATTTACTTAATGGTAATGTATGATGAGGATTTTTTTACCGAAAAATGATCCAATACTTATTAATAAAGGTCTTAAAAGGATTTGGTAAGAATGCTAAATAGTGTATAATAATAGTATCATTGGGGTCATTTACCATATTTTTTTATTGCCGAATCTGATAGAGTTAATAAAATAAACAGACCCGTATTTTTCCCATTTGCTGATCCGTCAATTATTTATCGAGTTATAAGCGGCGAAAAACTGATGTTTTTAACCCTTTCGAAAAGTACAACCTCTGATGTATAATGACTTCGTCCAATCACAACTGAGCCCACGAAGCTCCTTCGCCTTATCGCAATGAGGGGGACACAGTTGACCCTGCCAATAGGACAGTTGCGACAGTATCTGTGCGAGCAGACCTTCCGAGAATCCCCCTCCACTCCCTTCCCTTCCACGAAAAGCAGTCAAGGACGGAAGGAAAATGTCGTCAATGTTATCACAGCAGCTTTTTCGGTTGGCGTCACCTTTTGCTTATTTTAATTTTTGATTTATGGGTGAATGGTTGTGGTTAGAAGATTAATTTTTTCACTCAAATTCTTTTTTTGTTTCCATCTAACGATTTCGAGTACAAAATTGCGATTTCAGTTCCCGAGTAAACACCCTCATTCTATATTAAGAAGCTAAAAAAAATAGCTTTAAGAGATCAGTGACAGCCTAAGTACCCTAGTGACCTAACCCCTCCTGTAAAAAAAATAATATAATACCTACTTATGTTTACGATTCCGAGATTATAACTATTAACTATTGCAACTAAGAGAAAGAAAATTGAATTCAAAAGGGTTAAATTAGTAGCAGTGTAATTACGAAGATACAAGATATCAAAAGAAATAATAAAGGGAATTATAAACCTGAAACGTTCTTCTATGTACCTTAAAAGTATTAGCTAAACTTACTAGCACCTAATGTTACTTAAATAAGGCAAAAATGACTCAAAAATATGTTTACTAGTTAAAATTACGAAACAACTAAAACTGAAAGTAAAAGCGATAACCACCTACAAAGTCTCAGTTTGTTTGCTACTTCGCTATTAGTATTATCGGCAAAAAACACTATCATGAATGACACTGATTGTAATTTAACTCTATCAAATTCCAATTTTTTCAATTGAGAATCACATTGTGTGATATTTATTTCCTCATATAGGCTATTGACGATGGTTCCAACAACTGGTCCAGAATTACCGTAAAACACATATTACTGAGTCACGAAAATGTACGTTTTTCAGTTATCGTCGAACTTCAGCTCAAGCATGATATTTACACTCACACGCAGATTTGAAGGGCATATTTTCGAATTTTTTTTCTCTGCTCATATGTTAGGCATTTAAATTGTGTTCTGGAGGATAGAAGTAATTAAATGGTAGAACTATTCTTATTTTCTAAGACAAAGCGTAAATGGTGAATGTTAGTTAAATGGCAGTTTGAAAAGCGCCAAGACCTCCACTAAGGGCAAAGAAAATTTTGTCCGAGTTATTCGATATTACCTATCTTTCTTCAAATAAACGTCAAATATTTCTAAATAAAAATCGCGAGCATTATTGCTCATCAAATAACGTTAAGGGGCAGTTGTATAAAAATTACATGCAGTTCCTTAATCGCTTAGAGCGAAAATACCATGTTCTTCAGATTTTTATTTAATCTCATTTCATGAATAGAAAAATCTCTCAATAATTGTGAGAGGCAAAGAAAAGTATTAATATTATGATGCAAATGAGATCTAATGGGATAGACAGCTAAATATAGACTGGGAAGCATCTAAAATCCGGCATGCTATTCTCGTTAAATAAGTTGGTGAGATACTCGTTAGAATAAAATTTCGTAAGCAAGAAAAATGCTCTTTTGTAGTTGTTAAAAATAAGTTTTTTTTTAATATAGTGAATGAGAAATGAGGTTTATTGGTGTCTAGACCTGGCTTTTTAAGTAAAGTACGTTGCTCTCATGACTCACGATATTAATCTCCCCGTTTATCGTAAACGATCAGTTATGACCTTAGAATTCGGACTCTTTTGTGATGTATATACATCCAGTACGCATGGAGAAAAATATATTGAATGAAAAATAGGTGTAATAGGAATATGTGAGTTGTAAGATGCATTCCTTTAAAATGTGCGAGATAAAATGGTAAAATTGAAACTTGCCTGCATATTTACTCATTATTGTACATTTTTCTTTTTTTCAGAACCGATTACAACAATTGTTGGAGGACCTGATATGTACATCAATAAGGGCAGTACCATTAACTTGACGTGCATTGTCAAGCACAGCCCGGAACCGCCACCTGCTATATATTGGACTCACAACCGTGAGGTGAGTACAGCTTCATCTGTAATACTACGTGACCCATATCTTCTGCTAAACCAGAATTTTTCTCCGCAGTTTGTCACTAACCCAGCCTCGGTTTTCAAATATTGCAGAATTTGCCTGACAGATTGGTATCTTCCCTTTGCATCGCTTTCCTCCTTCCTCAACAGTACTTATGTTTTCTTAATCTAATTAAATCGTGAAAAATCCAATATTTTTTACATGGAGTTGAAAGAACATTGTATTTTCAACTAGATCATAAACCTATAAACCTTCTCACTAGAATTACTGATGAAAATATGGACTGTTTTAATCAAATTTAATATTGAATTAATGGTAGATATTATAATTTTTCAATGTATAAATATGAAAAAAGTAGGGAAGTCTTTATTTTGCGTTTCATTTTATCCATTGCGCTTGAGATATTAAAAGTACAGTTAGTAGCTATAGGTTGCTTTCATTTTTAATCACCCTCGGGATATTTTTCGTTCACATTCATCTGCCATTGTGTCCAACATCGACATTCTCTCTAATCGAAATGAGCGCCGACCAGTCATCCCTTCGAGCAAATTTTCATCCCATCTTCTTTTCCCCATCCTAATTTCTCCTTTGAACGGTGTGCCGTCTGTTCCCAGTTTTTTCTCATTTGACACGTCGAACCTTTTTCAACCCAACAAAGTGAAAATATTCGTCCAACAAGTGCCATGTGCCGCCCACCATTCTCCAGGCCTCTCTCCGCAATTGCTGTTTCAAACACCTCCACGTCTTTCGGATTTTTTCCCGATCCAATATGCATTCAACTCCATCCTCTCCACCCTCTCACTTATGTTCTTCCTCCAAACGCCCCAAATGAACGTGCCATTTTCTGGTCAAAGGTTTTGGATGCGGCCATAAACCCTTCTTTACTCATAAATTGTCCCATAAAGCCCTCCTTTTTGTTTAATATATCACCATCGAGGCCATCTCAAAAGAAACAGGTGCTCAGAAGAGGGGAAATGTGACGCAATAACATTTTGTTCTTTGTGATGGCAATTAATCATCACAAAAGTGAATCGTTTCAAATCATAACTGATGGGAAATAGGGTTCCAAAAGAGTTTTTAATAGAGAAATGAAAACATGATCTTGAAATAAGCGATATTCAAAGGTATTTTATTCCCATTCCTGATGATAGTTCTCTATTCATCATTCCAAAAAAAATCAAGTTTCCTATTCTTTCACTCCATTCTTATTCATCTTAAATCCCTTCCAGGGCTTGTATATAGAGTCCACACTCTTATTGTTAGCTTCACGCTCGGAATATTATTCGTTCTGTTGCTTACACCAGCATGATGGTCCTTTGACAAAAGAGGTTGAGAGACAGCCACCTCACTGGTCGTCGATAGATCAAAGCATCGTTGCTGTAAGTTTTTAGATGAGGATTACATGAAGTTCCTTCAATATTTATTCTTAAACATTGGGAGAATGTATAGTTGCCAAGGTAGGAAATGTATTTTACATTGATCATGGGAGCGGGTATCTCGAGAAACAATAGTGTCATTAGTATCTTATAATTTCTTGTAAATTACATTTTTCTGATTCTAGAAATCTATTTTTTTAATATAAAAATACTAAAGTTTTTGTGGGTAAATTATACCAGATTCTTCTATCTTCTCTCAGAGTACATAGCTGCATTTGGCTTCTTGGGGCTTAAACATTATGTCAACCTATCTGCATATTTAAAACCTTACCTATATTTGTCTGATACTTTAAAACTAGTAATAATGATAAAGTAAATTGAAATTTGGTAGATTAAATACTTGGCGCTCTCACTCGTTCATTAATTTTCAATGGAAATTTTTCTTCTTTCGTCATTCATGCCACAAGGGAAGCAATTTAATTTCATTTTGAAAAAAAATGCTGTTTTCTTAAATGGGGACCTTCTACGGAATCGGTCCAAGTTGAGCTTTCCAATTGACCTTGCAGCTTTCCGTTTTTTTCTGGCCGCTCTTCTTCCTAACCTACTTGGTACATCAGACAAAGCTCCTCAAAAAATGCATGAAGGGGCTTAAAACTGGACGCCAGAACCGAATCATTAACTTGATCGCAAAGACTGGCTTTTTTTCCTTGAATCAAAGTTATCCCAGAGTTACCCATGAAGCTCTTCAGCGTAAAATTACCAATGTTATAAGAGGGAACTATTCCTTCGGCAATTAAATTGTCGTAAAGAGTTGAAATGAATGCACTTGTCATTAAAAGTCCTTCACTATTATCGTTACAAGCCCTTCACTATGCTCATGTTGATCCATGAATACATGGATATTTTGCTCCTTCATCGAAGTAATCTGATTGCACTCTAAAACGTCTCCATCTACATGCATAGTGATAGTATATTTAGGTATTAATTGATCCAACTGTTTCTATATGTCGCATAATCATACCTTAAAAATCCTAAGAAGAACAGAACACTCATGACCCGGGCCTATGGATTGCTAGTTTGGCGCTTCACAGACTTCGTATGCGTATTCAAGTCTATATTCGAACTTAATAGGCAATGCAGGACGGGTGTCAAGACACAAGAGTGGGAATTTATGGGCACGGAGAAAGGATGAGGAATTCATAGAGTTAGCATTAGCTTGCTATTCACGAACGGCGCGAAGGCGTAACTTCCCATCTGGTGGACGCAGTATTGAACTTGAATGCTCTCCAAAAAGCACTCGAGCCGATGAAAAAATATTTGTTTCTTCCGGGGTTCAAACGAGGATCCTCGGGATCAGAGGCCAGTACTCTTCATAAACCCAACCCCACCTTTAACGAACCTGAATACCGCTGCTGGTCATCTATATATTTAATGAAGATCTCGAAGAGTTACAACTTATTATAGGTAACCTAAGCAGTCAATATCCGTAGGCCTTCAAAACTTCACTCATTACACCAGCTTATCTCATATTTGAGTTCATGTTTTCTTATTAAGTTTAACTAGATAAATACATACATATCTTGTACAGTAAAAAACGTGGTTTTGCCTTATACAAAAATTATGGCTTAAAAGGCGTATTTCTGCTACAGCATTTAAATAATAAAACTGGTAACTTTTCTGCTAGGCATAAAGGTTTTTTTTATGAATAACGTTTGGTGTTATTTTCAATTCACTATCTAACTTCTGTTTTCAGAGTAACCGAAATAGTCGTCTGATTATCTGATAGCTCAAGGGTAAAAATAAGGCATCAGCTAAGAATGAATACTTATAATATTTTCGATAAAAACGACAAGGAATAGTGACCCCAAATAAATACTAGAATCAATGCCATATTGCCGTATATTGTTTCAATTTTCATGCCTTGAAATGTAAAGAGATTATGCTTATTTGATGTATGCTATAAATAATGAGGTTTCAGAAACTTATGAAAGTATGTAATGTGCTCAAAATGAGTTATTAAAAACGATTCATTGATGTATCGGACTTGAGATGAATTCTAAACTGTTCCAAAGATAAAGATTATTTTAAATTTCCATTCTTATAAAAAAATGTGTTGCACTTGAGACTTGAAAAATTGTTCTACAATCACGAAATAGCTTGGAAAAAATCAAAACATGCAGTTTGTTATTAAGTAGCATTCACCTTTAAAACTTATCGGAAAATCTTTTTCTATTAGTATTTATCGCTAAGCCAATTATTTCCCTCACCATCTCAGCTGCCGAAATCCTCGAAAATCGTATTTAAAAACAAACTTCCTCTCCACACCCCTAAAACTCCTCTCGCCTCTCGATCTTCTCTCTGGAATCTCACCTTCTTGAAAGCTTTCTCCTGCAATGTTGTCTTTCCGGGGCTTTCGATTCACCCCTCACTCACCACTCAAGACCCCCTCTCCCATTTCCCAAATTTTCATCCATCCGACATTCCCCCTTCCAACGTGCAAACGCCACACCTATCTCCACCTCGCTTCCTCCGAAAGAAGAAAAAGGAAAATTTTCATTCAAAGGAAAACATTCACTCCATCTCGCTTTAAAGATACTTCTTCTATAAAGTGTGTTTATTTCTCTCTCTCTCTCTCTCTCTCACACACACACACTATTTTTCCTCTCCTTATCCTCTTGTGTCCCAGCGGGGAAAAGAAACGAAAGAGACTTTTGTAAAAAATATCTCGAACGTCCTCTTCCATCAGTGTTTTCATCACGACCTCCACCTGTTTCCCTACCGCCCACCATTTACACTTTTTCTGTCACCTTTCGCGTCATCTAACCTTTTATTTCCACCGCTGACGCTCCTCTCCCAAGTATCTTCACTCTTTCTCTAATCTAACCCCTACTCCCCGAATTTTTTGGCAGTCTCATCTCTCTCCTCGTGAAGTTCCCTTCCCTCTCGGAATGAAGCCTAAAAAGGATCGATGTTTTATTTTGGACGGCTCCGGAAGGAGGGGTTGGACTACGGGGAGTGGAGTGGGGTGATGGGATGGAATCGACGTGGTCGCTTCAGTGAAATCGTGGAATGGGAAGGAGGGGGAGAGATGTGAAGCTAAGAGGAGCAAACCCTTCGGCCCCACTCTCCCTCCCATCTTTGAGCTCCCAGCTCACCCGGTTCATACTCTTCATTCCAGCCTTTCCCATTCTTCCAGGGATCCACCCCTTCTTTCACTCTAATGTCGCAGACGGTCACAAAGTATTGACTACTCGGAGACTAATGTTCAGGCCACATTTTCCAAGCAATATAAGGTCTTATATAGAGTTCTCTACCGCTCTGTAGTCCAAGTAAATCTCCCATCCATAAATTTTCATTTTTCTTTCGACTCCTATAGTATAAAATAAGATAATACCAGCGAAAATAAAATGTAAAAAACGTTGGAGATCGCTCTCCATTTGTGAAGAACACTCGTTCAATCTGAGGATCTCTCTAGAGTTAATAACTGTGGAGACATGAGAAAATCATCGGCAAGCAACAGCTGACTTAATCGAATTGCATTAGAATTGAAAAATAAAAATTTTTCCATAGCTATCTTATCATAGAAGAGTACTTGATAAAGGTTTAAAGTATATAGGTATATGCTAATATTAATTTGTAACTATTCAATAGTTGTATCCAATAGCTATGGCCATGAATCATACAGCTTTTTTAAGAAAAGAAAAAGCGGATTTGTTCTGAAAGGAGTGTAATGCCGCACAGAGTATCGTATGCTTGGCAAATCAAATCGATTCTCAGAAGAGCAAAGGATAGCTGCACGTAGAGCAGTGACGTGATTGAATGAGAAAACCATGGAAGAGATGGAGACAATCTCTGAAGGTATTAAATAAAAACATAAACTTTGGAGTTAAAGGGTGAAAACAATTAAAAAAAGATGGGGATGGAGAAAAGAAAGAGGCCAGATCCGAGTGATAAGGCAGCTATTGCGAAAACATGTGGGAAAATTTAGCAGCAAAGCCGTCCAAGACTCGGGTTGCCCCTGATTTAATTGCCGTGTAAGCAGGCAAGCTGAATCGCAAGGTTCTGGAGACGAAAGGTTCACTTTTGCTTTATCCTCTTAGCTTAATGCTTTAATTCTGCCACTATTAATTTAAAAAATTGTTTTCCCAACCTCAATTAATTGGGAGAAAGAAATATTTAGGAAGCACTTTTCATGGTTGACTTATTTTTGATCAATAAAGTACATATCTAGGGAAATTCGAATTTGACGCATGGATGTTTTGCAACAAACAACTTTAATTAGTAAGTGCCATTTGATAACTTGCTAATACTGTTAACTCTCAACCCTTTAATTAGTTTCATCGGTTTTATATTAAGTATTGAACTTAGAGGTGAGCGATTTCCTGAGTTTGAGTTGAAATCAAAATAGGGGTGAAATTTCATAATTTTTTAAATCGTATTTAACAACCTAATAGGCCAAATATTTACGAGAAAGGAGGAAATAAAAAACTAAAAGCTAACAGTTAAATGAAATCATATATTAGTTATATGTATATCGTCTTAAGGCGTTATTTGCTCATGACATAAATTGCTTACTAGAAATAGCTTAGCGCCCAAAATCGGTGATGAGTAAAAAAAGCATGTTTAATAATGACTATCGGTTTTTAGGGCAGTAATTTGGGATAAAATATTTGATTGAAAATTGTTACGGTAGCATGAGGTTGTTAGTAGGCATGTAAAGCCTAGCCTCATGACTCAAAAATCTCACAAACTGGACACACATGGAAATCGTTTGGGAAATTGTTTGGGTGACAAGTGCTGGAAGAGTTAAGTTTCCATGCCCAATTATTTTCTGAAAATTGCACATTAACCGTCTTCCTTCCTCAACCCTGTAATTCAGTACACGCATGTGTGGCAGAAGTAATTGGCCTCCGAACTTTGAAATTGTGTGGGTGAGAGAAAGAGAGTGAAATATAGTTATGTAAGACAAGGAATAATTATAGAGATTTGTTTGGGATTACTATCAATTTGGTCATAAATGGTGTGACTATTCAATTCCATGAATTTTAAGCCAGTTCTAGGCATAATTTTTTAAGATAGAATAACAGCGTAAGTGGAAATTAAACGACGTTCTAGAAGGAAAATGTAAGGGAAAGAGAGAAATGATACACATTTAAAATGTAATGAATGGGGTAAGACGCGAGAAAAACAGAGAAGGGAAGTGACAAAGGGAAATAAATGTAAGCATGGCCAAAGAGAGTAGGTGTCCCAATATAACCCATGTTGATAATTACCTGAGAAAAAATTTTTTTGGATCAGGAGTCGAACCTGTCTATCAAAGATGGTACTCATCAGGCCGAATCATGGTTCAAAGAAGCCGCTATCCACGAGGATAGGTCCTATAACCTGTCGCAAGTCGCATCAAGTGACAAACTGTATTTTTTTTTCTGTTTGATTCCATGAATTATAATGGACGTAACGCAATGGCAGCGGGAAGCTGGTTCTTACAGATGAACGTAAAAAAAACCAGAATCACGAAAACTGAGGAGCGTGGGTGTCTGCGTATTAGCCCAGCATCCCAAAGGTTTATTCCTAAGATTTGATTCCCAGAGCTGGAAACTATTTTCCTCTTGCAATTTCCATATCACTTCCAAGAAACTATATTGACTTTCATCGCGGTAGACGGAAAATCTTACAGAACCTGCCTTGATCATCCTGGTGTAGGACTTAAATTATAACCTAACTTCCGGCCTTTTTAGATTTGAATTGAGCCAGAAACATTCTGAAATGATATGTTTTTCTTGCATATTTTTAGTGATTTCAAATCTGTTATCGTTGTGGTAAAGTTGCTGTAGTACTGGTCCTACGTCCCACGAGGCCTGATTTTTATCCCGGAATTCGAAGATTTTTTAATGGAAAGTGATTTAATTCCTAATTGAGTAGTGATTTGTGTTGAGAGCACTCAAAGTTGAGTGCATAATTTCTCTGTTGGATGGGTCGTAAAGGCCGTGGGTCCTTTCATTGGAACCGATGCCTACTTTTCCCTCCATCTCCTTTCCTCCACTTCGTAAAATTCCATTCTCTTCCCACATACAAAACCTACACTTAACGGCGTGAGTGACTTTAAGTTTCCGGTCACCTCCCGAAATACCAGCAAAGATAACCACAATCAAATCGAATGCTTAATTTTAGTTGTAAATATATAAATACATTTAATGTAACAGACAGAAATCATTGATTTTTTAAAAAAAGATAAACGTAAAAATTTAGTATTACCCTTTGGGCGTAGATAGTGAGAGGGAAAGAGGTCACGAAAGAAACAATAGAGGAGATTGGCTCTCGTGCAGAGTGACGGAATACATGTGAATCCACCTCTACCCTCCTGTCCGCAGGCGCATCATAAAGTCATCCCATCGCTCGTGGCCCGTTGAATAATATATTGCAGGCATCTCACGCGTGGCCCGCACCAGTTCGCCCCAGCTCCCGAAGATTCCTCGCGCGACCTTCCTTCCGTCGAGTCAAGCAGGGCAGACCGTCGGGAGTTCGGGAGGGTGACCAACCCCGGGACGTGGGAGGGAAGTCGGGTGAGGGAAACGGGACGGCGATGATTTGATTCCCTCCCACCCACTCCCACACGTCTGCGGAATCCGACGACGCGACGTCGCCAATTACGGCAAGAGCTAGAAAAATGGGGTTGCCTCCTTCCCTCTCGAAACTTGAGGTTTTGCGGTCACACGGGTTGTGCTTTCCGCGTAAGGATCCCCGTTGGTCTCATGTTGGGAAGGGTTTGTAGGCGCATTCTCCTCCTCCCTCTTGTCAGGGTGGTGATATTGGATGCGAGGGAGGATGAAAGGAAGGTGGCCGGGCGCGAGACGCGGTGAGGTCCCGCCGCGTTTGTAGCATCCATATTGCATCCGCTCGGAATCTACGCGCCCGACAAAGGAGTGCCCCATCTCCCCTCTCTCTCTCTCTCCGGTAGTCCAGAGCTTCCTCATCCGTCTGTTCCTCCCCCGTGACCTCCCACTCGCCATCTCCCCACGACCGACGTCAAACTTCCGCCCAAACCTAGAGATTCGCATTCCTTTATTTCGCGGGGATGGAGTTGGGAAATACTGTCCATAGACGTGGATCCGTCCGCTCAAAACCATTTTCATTTTACTAGTCTACGCTAAAATATGGACATGCACATCAGAAGACCACCTGTGCTGCACTTCTTCCATTATCATGAGCCAAAAAGAGTTTGTTTTTGTTGATGGCCAAACTTTATGCATTTCACTTACATCATGTTCGTACGATAGTGCTTGGTCCTTTCAACTTCATTTGCCAAAAATATTTTTCGCGCAGGGAAGACTAATATAATTTTTTGCATGTGCATTCGTATGGGATGCGAATAATTTAGCGCAAATGCATCTAATGTGATAAACATAGGAGCTTTTTTATTTACTTTTGTATTTTGCTTAACGTTCGCCCAGCAAAATTAAAATTGTTCTGAAAACAGTATCAGAAAATACATACAAATAACTGCAACAACACATATAGTAGAGTAGATGAAGTTAAAGCAGGATTTTTTTCAGCACGGTAGAGAAGTTTCTTCTTTTTTTGTAATAACTCTGGTTCGTTAGATATTTTGTTAAATGCTTGGAACAATCTGTATAATGATGAGTTGGCACAGTAGGTTTTTTCTATGTTGCATAGTTTAAATGTTATTTCAGGTAAACTGTAATGAGTTTTTGCTGCAGTATTTCGCGTTGAAGTATTTCGACAGATAGACGCCGTATTGTCCAGTATTACCATCTCATCATAATCACAGAGCAATGAAAAATTCAGTGAAGATGTGGACCACGAATTTCGGGCATCATGAGTTTCCTGGTGGACGCATTATCAAACTGGCCACGCTACGATTATATGTACGTTTCTTCTCTGATGTAAAAATTCCAAAATTTTGTTTAAACGCCTAAGGCGAAAGTAGACGAACTTGTGTTTGTGCACACAAAACCTTTCTTCAAACCTCAGTTTTCCTGGCCTCACTCCCTTTCATGCCCGTCCATGCCAGACGGACAGTGCAAGAGTATCTTTTTACTCATCATACATGGAGATTTAAAAATAGATACTTATATCTCCTTTATTAAATCCAGTTTTTACAATATCTGGTTATATTTCTAAGACGCATAAAAACAATCGAGGTTACACTATCTTGCATACATAGTTCATGTCAGCTCATTATTTGTCTTATGCATGTTCTCTTTTAGCCGAATGTTTCAACAAATCCAAAGTACCTTAACTTTAAAATGCACTGATGATGCACTGACGACGTTAGTCGGGCACAAAGTAACCCAGCCCAACAGATTCCTCTAGACACAAGGAAAGCCCAAAGTCTGCATCATTTAAAAAAATTCTGTATTTTCTCTCAAATATCTCTCCAGACACTTTGATTAAATATAATATTGCCCCTTACTGTTAAAAGATAAATTGACATTTTATAATCTAATTTCAGAGCCCTTCACAGCACTCGAATCATTTAAATACCCAGCACTTCTACCGTATCCACCCGCATGTGTTTCAAACAGGTTGTCAGCGTGGGAGTTTTAGGTTGCTTCGGCTCAAAGACTTTGAGGAATGAGATTCAAAACCTCTCTGTACTTCCATCTCTCTCCAGGCTCTATACAAAAACAAATGCTTTGAAATCAATATAGAAATGTGGGTGTGTAAATTGCTGCTAGCAACAAGGTGCCGTGAGTGGGGAAGCAAAACATCTATAGTTCAGTGTTCAGTGACCAGAATATAGAGGATGAAGACCCAGTCAGCCATCGTGTTTGGAGTTTTCCTGGTAACAAGCTACTATTGCTTCTTCACGTGAAAAGATCACGGTTGCTTAGGTAGTTGTTAGTTTCTCCCTCTTTCCATACACGTATACGTACATACACACACGCATTCTCTTTCGGTTCTGTGTCAAGAAGAATGTTTACGGACGAGGAAGACACTGTGAGGAAGGTATCCGGAACAGTAGGAATTTATTTTTTTCCCTCCTCGCCCGGAGTTTCCTTATTTATTTTTCTCATCTTATTTTTCGGACGGAACGGCTGGAATTTGCGACGGCTCCCTCGCTTTATGATAGAGCTCGCTCGGAGGAGGGAGGTTTTTTTTCGAGGGAGCCGTATTCTTCTTCGTCTTTTATCTTTTTGTTTGTTGCAAGTAAGCCTTAGCGCAGTGGAGAATAGTTGTGCCTGGGCTCTCTTTTGTGCTCCTTCAATTAGCGGCGAAATGCTTGATTACTTTATTCGTGGGAGAACAGTCACGCAGCGGCTGCGACTGTGACCTATTTCGGTGTGGTTTACCGGTCGGGCAATTATACGGGAATGTGTTCGTGATACCCTTTTCTTTCTCCGTCCCGAATACTGTGAATAATTTTTGAAAATGCGTGGAATACATAAAGTTCATTTGTGACCAAGTTGAGGCTTTGTCAGTGGTAATGATGCTGTAGGAAGATGCGAGCCGAATTTCCAAGAATGAGATACATGTGTCGTCCATTATAGATTTGACTGGAGATCTTCAATACACCCAATGAACGTAAAATTATATTTCGGTATCAAGGTCGTCATAAATAACTTTAAGGAATAAAATAAATTTATTAAAACAACCTGATTTGAGCATTAAAATTATTTAATTTTCCGAAAACCTAAGGGAAATGTTGGCTCCCCTGTTCAGGTGTTTCCTACCAAGGTTGCTTTTCTGTAAAATAGTTAATTTTTCATCAAAGAGTTTCTGACACTAAATTTTTCCCCATAAAAATGTATTCTTCATTCTGAATACATGTTAAATTGTCATATAGAAAATGATTTAGATTTTTCATGTTAGTACACTGGTTTGGGCTATCACTGCATGATCGTAATCATTTCAGGGTTGATTTCTCGCATGATAAATACTATTTTGCCGAATGACCCTTCCGAATTCGTCGATTCCTCTTCATAGTCAAATCAATCATATTTAATTTAAATATCTAATGGGTATGTTATCTGCTGACAAATTTGTAATCCAATTGTTTCCCAAGTTTTGAGAGGAATTAATGAATTTAGCTTTAATTCATGCTAATATTTCTTCCCGTACTGACATAGCGAGTTCTCAAATTTTCTCATTTGTACTCAGTGTTTACTTTCAAATTCTTTTTTTTAATGACGTTTTTAAATGAATTTAATGTGTCTCCCTGAAATAAATAACGACTTAAGGAATGACGCATAATCATGCCTAAGGCAAACGGGATATTGCCTAACGTCTCCAGTTACTGTTGATGAAGCAGTAAATACAATTGTTTTTTTAAGTACTTTTCCTAGATTCCCCCAACGTAAGCATGGGTATCATCATGTGAGGGACCATTCAGTTCATCAAACGATCTATTGAACTAACGAAAATGCTTTTATATCAATGTAATATAATGTATATTGATGATTGTATTGTACATTGTATATATAAAAAAGTATATCTATAGTATTTGTTATGTATTTCATTCATGTGCATTACTTCGAAATTCACATTAATTCAACGGTAGCAGTAATTAATGGAAGGTATTTTCCTCTTAATTTACGTATCATACTTGAAAAATCAGTTTGAGGATCTCAGTTGGTTTTTCCCATGAAAAAATAAGTACCTTAACCACGGACTAATCGCATGGACTAATGCGAGTGAATCAAATACTCTCGCTCATCATACTGAAAGCGGAGTAATCCTCATGCTGCTGACAGGTGGAATCCTCCGCTAAGTCCATGTAGTAGCGATCACATCATCAAAGGCCCAAAATCCCTCACCAGGAAATTGTGGCAACTGTACTCGGTGAGGATTTTCGGCGTTTCAAGCAACGGCATTACTTCGCGAAGCCCGATGACCGCGTCCACGCTCGATTTTGACTCGCGCTGAGTTCGTCCTCGAACCAGCAGTCATCCTTCCCCGCTACTCACGTCGGACATCTAAAATATCCAATTACAAAGCGTCACGTCCAGAGCGGCAATCCTCTCTTCATCTAGCCGCTCTGTCTGTCCCATTGATGTCGTTCGCGACAAGGCTCGCCGTTCTCCTCGCTATAAGATTTAATTCCCTCGGTCAGTTCTCCTAGAGAAACTAGATGTCTTCCCATCCATTTTCGACCTATTGAGGGCGTTTAAATGCACAAGAGCATCAGCAGATTAAAAAAAAAAATTTTTTGTTCCTAATGTTGTGCTGTCTTTACAATGTAAAATATTAATCCATCTCCAGCCTCTACGGACCCGATCTAAAATGCTTCTAAGTGCAGCGCAATAATTTAATCACAGATGAGATCAATTATCACATGCCAAACAACATTTTAGGTAATTTGAATAAAACACCGATTCATTACTTCGATTTCCTTTATTAAATATAATTTCGAAACGTCATTGATTTTTACTTACTATATCATTAAAGTGATTTTACATAGTTACAAGTTTTGTCTGCCATTTAGTTTGACTACCATCCCGTAAAAATAAAACCCTTCATCTGTACTAATAATTGGTTTTCCCGTAGAGTGTTAAACATTTATATTAAGAGAGAAAATTTCCAACTGTTTTATATCTAGTTATATTTACCTTTTACCTTTGCATTAGGTTGGCCAACTTTAGCGAGTTCTTAAATAGTACTGATCTACAGGCAAACCCGTGCATTCAAGTTGTTAAAGAAGTCAACGTCCAATTTTTCTGATGTTTTATTCCCTTAATAATTCAAAGTTATTTTATGCGCTAGTTAATCTATTATGATTAGGTTATAGTCAGTAATTAATCTTACTGAGTCATAAATATAGTTGTAATCATTTAGTCAACTCAGGTAATAGTGAGAAAGCAATATTATTGCTAAATATCTATTTTTCATAAAATATTGAAATTGTTTTTCGACCAACTTAAAATCAAAATACTAGTAATTTTTAAGGTATACTTCATTAAAATTAGTCTATCTTCTTTTAGAGATATTATTACGCAATAAATTGATTAAAAAAAGCTTCAGAAGCTTACAGTTGAAAATGTTCAAATGACTACCCGAAGTCGACGCGATATCTTTTCATAAACTCTCCCGTCCGCATTTAGCTTTTGAAATATGACAGCAGGATTGCTGGAATCTTCCTTTTCACCTGAGACGTTTGTTGTTGGACACATTATGCCATTAAACTCAGGGAGTCCGCTCTCCCTTTGCTGCGCCCCAGGAAAGAAATGCGCCATGGATGAAATAGGGCATTCAATGATTACGCTGCTCTGCCTTAATCTACGGTGAATTATCCTCCTATCCTTTCGTTTCTCGGGCAAGACATTTAAACGCCTTCATCCGGCCCACTTCTGCCGTCGCATTTACGGTCTGGAAAGCATTCTACTAGCCGAAAGCCATCTCACCATAGGCCCATTCAAAATCCTCCACCATCCCCACGTCTCTCACTTCCTACTTACTCTAAACCAACCCTTCTCTCTCGATCCTGTCTCTTTTTATTTCCTCTTGTGGATCTATTCCCAAAGTTCGCCACATTCCGCACTTGAAGAACATTGTCCTACCTATGTATTTTCATGTATTTAACCCACGCCTTCTTCCCTTTAATCACGCCAAGAAGAGACTATATCACCTCTTCAATCCCTCTCCAGACTCATTTATCCCCCTCCTCCTCATGTATCCCCCTCCCAGTGACCCTCACTCGTTCCCACCCATCAATCTTGGCCCGCATCGTCATCATCACCACCACCATCATCATCACAGGTTCTACAACGCCTTCTGCCGATCAATGCTCTTCTTGATGATTTCACTGAGTTCACCCCACCCCCGACGTCCATTGCCGTCGTGAAAGAATGCATCCTTTGTCCAAACATTGTAAGAGTTTTCTGGTCGCTAATTATTCCTTTACAACCCTTGTTTTAATTACAATTCTCATGTCTACCCGTCGTTAGCTCCACTTTTTGATGTTGGACCGTTTGAGATTCGGCTCATTGTGTCTATCTTGTGAAATTTTCCACCGTGGTTAACTTTTCCATATTTTTCAAGATTTACATCCTTGTGAAACCCGGTCTCAGTAGCTCTGGCAATATACATGCTATGGCGCCGAGGAATATAATTGTGATGAATTAATTTTGTTACCTCCCAAAATTATGTTGAACCAATTTTAATTTCTATCCCATGATGTGTTTCCTTTTACTATTACGGGTTGAATGATTTTAGTATCATGACTTTACTCTCCCGTACATTAGGTAGCTTTGCAAATGCACGGAATACGTTTTCAGAAATAACTCCTCTTTTGGATGATATACTAGGCATAGTCAGTATTTCAACTATTATTTGTTTTTGCCAGTATATTGAACCATTTTGATGGAAGTACCTCATCAATGTTGAATGTTAATTAATTGATTTATGACAAAAACACCTGAACGAATTTTTCTCTTCTTTTATCAATATTCATTCTTTTTCTTCTGTTTACAGTTGTCACCCATATTTTGATATCCCATAAGGCTAACATACAGTCATTTATACCAATTTCTTAAATTCTCTTGACGTGCTCTCCATATTTTCCTCTTCCTTCGTATATGCCTTCTTTGATTATTCCCACGAGAAAAAAATCTGTTCTTGCCGGACTTTTGTCACCCCTACCTACTTATCATATCTACCATTAGCATTTTATTTTCCTTGTATAATTATTTCGCTTCATTATCAACCCGTTCAACTCCGTTGTTATCTCAAATCTTCATTTATTTCCATGAAACCACTTAGTTCACCTCGGAACATCATTTACTCTCTTATATTTGACTCGTTATTGAGTAAAGATCCGAGTCTCATTGTCAGTAGCAAATAACGCTATACTACGAAACGCCAATACCCAGAAGGCGATACCACACACAGTCCTTTCTGATTTGCACAATGTATTCATATAAATCATTCCCACTTAAGGTACATTATTATCGGCATATATTTTTTGATTGGCATGGAGCGATAAGCTCTAGGCATTATTTGTAGCTGATTCCTCACATGGTCGTACATATTTTTGGCGAATCACAGGTGCATTTTTTTCAAATTTTTTCTGCAATTCCTGGCATACTTACTGCGGTTAATAATATTTTAGGTGATTTCTGGTTGTTGAAATAATTTCTTAGGATGTACGTAGTGTACGGTGTACAGAAAAAGTTAAAGGATTAATTTATTATTATAATTCACTCTTTTTTCTCACAACGAATCTTCTAAAAGCAAACCTCCATGAGTATACATATATGTCTAAAATATACAGATACATTTGTATTAAGGATTTATGCAACTTTATTATAATTCAGGGATAACATTATAATTTGTTTCATTTTTCTGATTTTGAACTACGCTGAAGAAATATTTACTTACTACCGAAAGCATATTGAAAACGTCCTTATATGCTAATAAAATTTAATGGGTTTCATGCATAAATTTTTCAAGATTTTACAATATAACACAATTAAGGAAATGGTCACCTATTTTAAAATACCATTAGCTGGAATGATGGAGTTTTTTGTATCTAGAATGAAATTTAAGACAGCGGGTTATTCTGAAGACTACTGTGTGTGTGCGTCAAGGTGAATGCTCAAAAACGTATCTGCTGTATGCATAATGCGTCTCACTTTGCATTAAGTTACTTTGTTCTTCCGCGGTAAAGAGCGCCTAAAATTGTTTTGTAATCTCTTAACTGTGTAATTTGCAGAAATTGCGTACCTTGCTACAAATCTTGAGGCCCTTTGCTTCGCGGTATCACACGCTTTCTTCTTCTATATCTCTTTTTCCACGTTGTTCATCATTTCGCCATTTCTCCCGCAATTATATCCTAGCCCTATTCTTCAACCCTTTTCCCTCTTCCTCCACATTCGGTGATCCGTGCCTTCTCCTCCTGTCAGGGAGGTAAAGCAAGAAAGTGGACGTGAGGAAGACTCGGGAGGGAAAGGGAGAGGAGGGCATGAGGAGACGCGCCTTTTGTTCTCGCCCATCATGTTCCGATGGTCCGTCATCGTCCACAACAGCCGGCGGGTCCAGCCTTACGCCCCCCTGAGTGATATCCGTCCACCCCATTCTTCCCAAACTCCTCCCTCACTCTCTCTTACTCTCCCCCTCTTGGACATCCTTTTCCAAAGGAAATTTTCCTCCCGTCACATTTCCCACGCCACTTCATATGTAACTTTAACCCACCCCCGAGCGTCAGAGATGCTTGTTCTCGTGTTCCGTGTCATAACACGGTCGCTTTTCCACGTCGACTTATGTGTTTCATCTTCAGCAGCGTGCATCCATTCAAAGTCTGTCTTTCACTCTGTGGATTAGTATTCTTCCTCCTTATTCCTCAACAGTGTAATGTGCGTGTCCGAGGGAACGTATTCATCTCACTCTTTTTCAAATTACCTTTCTAATCTGAATAAATCAGGTACGCTCCCAAAAGTATCTAAAAATAGCGAAGGCGCCCTACGCAATTAATGTGAGGGGAGAATGTATGCTAATTCATAAACATATGTCCAATGGCCGTGA